>CM053785.1:36185259-38587759 GCA_028749045.1 Cupressus sempervirens
TTGTCTTAATTCCCTTTAAGGAAAACAATCAAATAAACCCGACTTAAAGACACACAAAACAAAAAGGACAAAAAACACCCACTCTGATCACAGCTATTGAAGTTAGCAGTGGACCGTTTAACTACAATGGCACTGGGCCCCACACAACACTAAATACTTCTCTTTAACCATTTCACAATGTACACCAATTAACAAATAGTAAAATTGCCGTATTTCTACCTAAACCACCTTCTTTTCCGGTGCGCTGGAATTGTTGACCGTCGTTGACTGGGAAAAATGAATTGTTTTTAAATATAAATCTGTACTCATAATCATTAATACTCTGCTCACTCCTACCCCGCGCCTCCAGCGTCACTACGCTCCCGAAATCGACGGCCCGCAACTGCTCCGAACACATGGGAAGCTCTTATCACCGACGATTTTCTGGGAACGTTATTTATCCGCTGCCTTAAAAGTCGCGCAGCTTCTTATCCTCATCCATGGCCGACGGCTCAGATAGAGCCGCTTCGCGCGTGTGATGTGTGATGTCCTTTTAAGGGTTTGGCAGCCTATGAGAAATTTTAACTCGAGTTCGAATCTCAATAAACTCAATAAACTCTAGGTACTTCTGATACCCGCAGGCCTAGGTTCGAGTCCCAGCAGCTCCCCTTCCGAGTACCTTGACAATCGGAAAAGCTGCATTGTTTCTTACACGCCACCGTAGCTTCCTTTTCGAATTCGCCATTAAAATCTTCGAAATTGTGAGAAGAGGAATAATACCTAATTTTTCTTGTTGTCGAGAACTTGTGGCATCTGGTGACAATCGTTTTGGAAATGTCGGCCGGAAAACTTAATTTGTTTGCCGTTTTTCAGTTTGAGTTGCTGATGTTGGAACGAAACGGCTATTTGCCCCTCTAGTTTGGGTTCGCGTTGGAGAAATCGAAACGAAACCCTTGAAGGGCAACGGCTGGATTCAGATTGTGATTTTGCCGTCAGCTTCAAGAATTGTGGGAGCTGAGACGACAATAAACTTGGAAGCTGGAAGGAATGTAGATAGCGTGTTCGAGCTTTTCGCTATTTACTACTAGATATCGTCAGGGTAAGATCAAACAATCTAACCTTTGAGCATTTATGTCGGTGAATAGCGCAGTCGCCTGTTTCTTGTAAATTTTCCATAAATTCTTGTCGCAGTCTAATAATAAATTGCACCGAACATTTTGCTTACAATTTCCTATGGTTCTTCCAGAGAGAGAGAGAGAGATTCCAGGCTTCAGTATTTATTTGTCCTGCTCGGCTTCAAAAATCTCAAGGCTTCATTAAATTTTTGTGGATCACTGCTTTCGGAGCTTTTCAAAACTACTGTAAATAGCGGCGGAACTTACTTATCATTAGTCCACGGTTTCAAACGATCTTGCATATCAGGGTTCGCAAAACTTTTATATTTGAAAATTTTTTTATTACGGAATATTTCCGTTTTTTTCCAAGGAAAATGTCGTTCGAGGAGGATAGCGAGGCCTGGACATGGCAAGATTTAGCCGGGGACTCTTCTCTCGGTAAGTCTTTATTTAGAAAAAAAATCTTCGTTTATTTCTTGTTTGCGGATTGTAAGTGATAACGTGACTCCTGATGTGATGTGCTAATATAATAGCGCTCTCGGACTTGTTGAACGATTTTGATTTGACGCAAGCTGAAGAAATCTCCGCTGACAGTCAAGGTGAGCTTTGCCATTTACGCTCCTTACAAAGAAATTTTGTTGCCGTTCTTGGACTCGAATTTTATCTTCACCATAACCTTTTCAGGCAGCAGGGAGCCTGAATCTTCCAGCTTTGTGGGAAATAGTCCACCATTTAAAAGGCGTCGAATGCTTCAATTTTCTGAGGCGGTAAGATTTGCCGATAAACAAAACGACGGATTTGAGGTATTTCAATTTGAATATGTCGCTGTGAAAAGTTTAAACTACCCAAAATACGTGTTACGTGAGATATGTTCGATTCTGTTTTTACAGGATCAAAGCGGAGATCTTCAAATGTCAGATCCAGTAGGTTCGGATTCGTTCTTATTTTGTAGAAACGGTAAACCTTTAATCCGCTTGAAATGTCTGCAATTTTAGACTCTCTTTTTCCTTGTCTTTTTTTCTCTGTTGAGACCAAAGAACTTACGGCCTTCCCTCCATTTTCCGTACAGAAGATATTTCTGGCGAAAGCTTGGAAAATTCCTCTGAGACCTGGATGGCTGGATGCATCAACGAAGGGGAAATGCCTGACAATGCAAACGATCCGTAAGCAGATTTGTCTTCTGTGCAGTACTTAGGAAAGAATTTCTGTAGATGCTGTCAATGCTAATAATTGGTTTATCTAACAGTAATGCTTCAGGAGGATTTGATGACCAGATCGATTTATCAGGTAATATTCACATAATTGCTTTTTAGTGTGTATCAAACTTGCATTTAAATTTTGACTTATTTTTTAATAGGTTCCCCTAAATCCTCGATGAGTAGAAACTCTGTTTTTCCCCCATTTTCTAAGCACATTTCTTCAAAAACTTCAGCTCTACTACAATCAGTTGCAAAAGAAATTGGATTTCAGTTAAACGCGCAAAAAAAATTCTAACTATTTGGTTACGTAAGCTAAAATTTGCACTCTTACTAATTTTCTCTGGTTCTGCGTAATTTTTAATGCTGATGCAGTAAGATATACGTAGAAAAAACAGAATAAACGTGCTGTGCAATTTTCTGTTACCATGATTTATACTGCATTTCAAACCGTAGCTAAAAGTCAAGTTGCTACAGATTTTTTCAGAATTATAGGGTGCACTGAAGTTGGAACTATTGAATTTTAAATCACAGTTACTGTTCCAAACTTCGCTGTCTGATCCCTCAGAAATTCTAGAATCCGCTGTAACTCATAAATTTTACTTGGATTTCACAACATACTTTTCAGTTTTGCGTACATAATTTTTCAGAAAGTTGGAGCTGGAATTGGCACCAAAGATTCATTGATTCTGTTGCACCTCATTTTTTTTTCCTGTAATTTTGTGGTCTTTACGCAGCGAGAGGAATTCTTTATTGGTTTTTTAAATGGCACTAAAAGTATTTTGCTTCTGTTTTCCTCAGAATTTTGTAATCTGTTACAGCCCGATGAAGATGTAGGCACACCGCAAGGTCTGATTGGCAATCCTCCAAGCAATCTCCCTACAGGTTCTCATGCCCAAAGTCTAAAATTCCCAGCCCAATTTTTAATTTTGTAAAAATTAAACATAAAGAACTTGTATTTAAAGGTTTTTCAAATTCTGCTCCATGAAACATTAAGCACTTCAGCTTAAAGATCTCTCTAAATCTCCAATGCAGGGAATCAAAGAACAAGAGGAAAAGTGACATATCCATTTGCTCTAATAAAGCCATGTGGGATGCAAGGAGATGTAACGCTCAACGACATAAACCACAAAATTTCGAGCACTTCAACATTTCTGCAAGTCCAAGACTGTACACGGGCAAAACCTCTGCAAAGGTCGGCAATTTCTGGAAAAACTGTCGTCGCCTGTACAAAAGTCCACACGGAAGGAAACGGGAGCATTATAATCATGAGAACTAGAGGCTGATGAGCTTCCAGACTGGCAACTCAACTCCAGCTAACAGCAAATAGCATTAAACAAAAACATTTTCACAGCAAACAGCATTAAACAAACACATTTTTGTGAAAGACAAGGCAGAGATTAGAACCTGGGACCTCCACGCTCCCAAGTAATGTACATAATACGTATATACACGCTTAGCCGAGATTCTTTAATTTTTTGAACTAAACCTACTGTAGGATGTGGATTCTCTGATGAGCTGTGGATGTCCCACAGAACAAGCGTGTCCGGAAAGCCAACGATAACTTTGATCTGCTGTATTTTTAATTGATGTGTGCAGTATTTTTAGGAAGCTATTATTGATTTGATGCGACCTTTTCCAAAAATTTCACAGAATATCTAATCCGTTTATCCCGTGTGTTATCGTCTCGATTAATGTATGGTGCTAATTTCTGAGTCGCCCGGGTGGCAGGCCTCAAACTTATTATTTTATTATTATTATTATAATATTTAGATATTGTTCAACATTATCTGATCACTAATTCAATAAGTTCATTATCTTTAAATGGGTTATTAATGTCAAATGATTCAATTAATTAATTATATTTTTAAAAATTTGTAAGTCAAGACGTATTTTATTTAAAATAATATTTATGTAATTTTAAATTTTAAATTTAAAAAGCTATTAGTTAGTTATTATTTGAGAGCAGTTTGGAATGAATAAAATAAGCCAAAATACAAATAAAAATCAACCAAGAGTCTTTGAATGGTGTACATTGAAAAACTTGATTTGCATATTAATTGGGAGCCCACATTTATTCTAAGGATGTTTATTATTTTATTTTTTTAGTAATTTCAAGAAAAATCATTATATTCTTTCATTTTGTCATGGTTTGGAAATTAACTTGTGTCTTTTCTTATTGCTAGTACAGATTCAATAAGAAAGTTTGAATATAAATTTCACTTCCTCTGTTTTTGAAGAGCAATAATTTCAAAGAGTGGGTCCTAGTAAGGATTTAATAAGATAGTTTGAATATAAATTTTACTTATTGATGTTTTCAAAGAACAATAATTTCAAGGAGTGTGTCATTAATTTTCACATGTCATAGGCACAAAGTCTCTTTAGAGCCAATGTGCGTGTAAATCAAATCTAGCCAGTAAAGTTTGAATATTAATTTTACTTATTATTGTGAATACTCACAAGCAATAATTGTTCTGTAAATCAAATCTAGCCAATAAAGTTTGAATATTAATTTTACTTATTATTGTGAATACTCACAAGCAATAATTGTTCAAGGAGCGGATCATTACTTATTTTCATCACTATAGGCTTGCATCTAGAAGTACTCTACCCAAAGGATCTCTTGATTCTATGTTCTTAGCTTGAAAGTTGGAATGGCTGTGAGTAAATATATTTTTGGTTCTAATACCCTAAAATTTGATGATGTTGATGTTATTCTAAGTGAGGAAATTTGTAGGAAAAGCTCAGGTGGATCTACATGTAAGTGCTTTGAACACATAAAGAAAATGGAGAACAAATAAGAGGAAATTATTCTGGAAATCATGGGAAATTAAGAGGAAAACCAAAGGGAAAGAGGTCTCAATCTAAAGGACTAAGAAATTGTTGGTACTGTGGGAAATTAGGTAATAAGAAAGAAGATTTTTGGTCTTGAAAGAAAAATGAAAAAGACAAACAAAAAGGAAACAAGGAGGAAAATGTAGCAAGTAATAAATTAAAAGAGGAAACTTTTCTTCTCCTCTTAGAAAGTGTTGATGATTCAAAAGTTTTAGATTCAAGGGCTTCATTTCATGTTACACACCATACAAGTTATTTTCTTGATTATGTCTAAAAAGATTTTGGGCTAGTTTATTTGGGAGATAATGAATCCTATTAGATTGTTGGAAAATAAAGAATCAAGATTAAGTTGCAGAATGTGAGTCATTTGCTATTACAAGAGGTAAGACATGTTCCAAGGCTAAGTATAAATTATTTTTTAGTAGGGCCATTGGGTGATGAGGGTTATACAATTAATTTTAATGATAAAAATTAGAAGGCTTCAAAAGGTTTCTTAGTAGAAAAAGGTGTGAAAGTAGACACCTTATGTCTTTGTACATATCATACTATTCCTTTTACTTCAATTGTTTCAGAGAAAGATTAGTGTTCAGGAGTAGGTGTTGTAGTTGAGTAGGAAGAACATCAAGCTATTGTTCTAGATTCTAAAACAACACTATGGAACATAAGTGAAAAAGTATGAAATTACTTCATTTAAAGAAAGTTTTACGAGGTCTAAATTATGCCAATATGGATTTCTGTGAGAGTTGTATTTATGGAAAATAAAAGAGAGTTAGTTTTGTGAAGAGTGGGAAGGAAAATATATGAGAAATTAGAACTTGTGCATATAGGAATATGGGGACTAGCTCAAATATCTCCCCTTGGCGGCTCTAGGTGTTATGTGACATTCATTGATGATGCAACTAGAAAAAGTATGGATTTATTTCCTTAAATAGAAATTGTACTTTTTAAGAAATGGAAAGGCTTGGTTGAGAGTGAGACTGGTAAAAGATAAAAATGTCTCAAATATGATAATTTTGGATGACTGTCAAAATTGAAAAAGCTACATACAAATGATATTCTATCATATATGTTTACAAAGGCAACAATAAGGGAGAAGGTGAACTCTTTTTTAGCTTCAATTGGTCTTCTAGGCTGAACAAAATTAAAAAATAACAGAGTCTAGGGTTGTTTTACATTCTAGTGGGAGCTACATGCTTACCAGTTATATGACTAGCCTCCAAATGGGATGTTATTGTTGCAGATTTTGATCAGTCTCCAAGTGGGAGGTTATTGTTATGGACTCTAATTAGTCTCCAAGTGGGAGATTTTTGTTATGTGGAGCCTAATCAAACTCAGAGGTTAATTTTACCCCACTTTTTTTTTGCATAATTTCTCCCTAGATTTTTTTCTATGGGGGTTGTGGAGAAATTCCCCCATGATAAGGTCAAGGGTAATGCTCCTTTTTGGTTCAAGGGGAAATGCCCTTTACAAGGTCCTGGGGTAGAGCTTCGACTATGGGCAATGACCTGTGAGGCCAAAAGTGACTTTATGGTTATAAAAGATGTCAGGAGATATTTTCCTATTGGTTGACATATTCTAGCCCTAGTAAGTGGCATAAGTCTTGTATAAAATAGCTTAGGGTTATGGATTTTATGATGTATGATAATTTAGTAGCTTCTAGCGATAATATTGAGTTGCAAGGGATTGCAGATTGTAATGATGTTGTAATTGTTAAAAATATAATGGGAAAAGTAAACTCTAAGAGGGAGGTGAATTAGCACTTAAAACTTCAACCTTAAAATCATTCATGACACATCCATCTCACAATCTATGCATGTAAACTAAAATACCAAATTAATCATGTACATCCATAGAATGAAAGTAAATAAACATTCAACACATGTATGACACAAGATATTTGGTTACCTAGAAACCCTCCAAGGAGAAGGTAAAACTGGGGTGGGGATGACACCCACAAATCTCCACTACTGTAGTAATAAAGTGTACCCAATGAAGGTTACAATGTTTGATCATGAAACATGATCTACCCTATGAAAGGTTTTCCCTATTAAAGTCTTACAAGATTGTTAGATCTTACCTTGTTAAAGGATTTCAACACCTTGTTATAAGTATGTCTAGTAAAAGGACTTTAATGTACAATGAAGTAAGCACCCTGTTAAAGGATTTATAATAGCCTGTTAAGACTACTTTGTTAAGAGATTTAATTGATTCACATATTAGAATGTCTTAGCAATGATCCTACGGTTGGCACTTTGCTACTAGATAACATATCACCTCTTTCCTAATGTGTACTTGATCCTATCTGATCAGATGTATCTTTGTTGTCTTCAAATTCATTTCCTGTATTCTCCTCTAACTGATTGTACAATGTTTCTCAATTCACAACTCCTTAGTCAAATGCTCTGTTTGTGCATGCAAAATTCTCACTTTTCTCCTTCTTCATTCATAAAATGTTTAGGGTTTTTCCTCTTAAGAAGACCTAGGTGACTTAGGGTTAGGTATGAATCAACGATTGTGATTCATCCATATTGCTTCTTAAACCTTCCTTTTTCTGATTGGCTACATGTACTGCATAGGGATTCTCAATAAATATTCATCCTTATTATCTAAGATCGCAAAATAATCCTTAAGTCAGCTCCAAATGGTTTACATAGTAGTTTTTGCCATTACAAACAACTATGTCAAAACTGTATTACTCAGCACTTGAAGTCCTTGATGCTTGGCATCGACTGCAACTTCAATGCTGTAACTTAGCCTCTGAATGACTCAACACTTACTATCTGCTCGACACTTGAGTGACTTGACACTTATTAGTTACTCAACATATGCTATTTGACAATTTATGTTCGACATGTATTACTTGTTCAACATGAACTAAGTAAATGACTTAAGTATATTGTCACTCATATGTCAAAACCAATCTGATATTAACAATCTCCCCCTTTGACATGAGTGGAAAAATACTTGGTCATGCATGAATAACCTTAGTCTTTCAAGCATAACTCAGATAATATCCATTTACATACAAAATTTCAAAAGATCAAAATTTTGCAAAACTTATGACTCATTAGTCATACCTCAAAATTTAATAACTCCCCCTGAGTTGATTATTTCATTATGAATTGAAACTGAATATGCCTTCTGAGTAGATTCTACACATGCTGACCCTATCTCTACTTGATCTCTACTTATCATACATTCTCCCCCTTTCTTCATTCTCTCCCTTCATTTATTTTCCCCCTTTTTGACACTTATGTCATGGGTTGTACATGAATAGTGTGTTTGTCCAAATTTTTTTATGTACCTCAAGTATTGTCTTTAGAGCTGCATCCCAGTTATCACAAGCTACCTCCAATGATTTGATTTGGATGGCTAACTTGGTAGCAAGATGAACTAAGCCTTCAAGTGTAGAAAGATGGGGACCTTTCTATATTAATGTCTCTACAAAGGCTAGCTCCTTGTGAGGTATATCTATGTGAGGGGTCAACATGGATTGGGTGCTGATTAGTGTAGCTTGAATATTTGTATCTTTAGCATGTAGATATACTAACTGACCTTGGAAATTCATCAAATTTCCAAATTTTTTCTAATTCTTAGCTGGAGAATTTGGTAGAGTAGTACCTATTAGCTTCATATCTCCCTCTAGATTTGCAATATGGTGCTGCACTTCTTGTGTGAACAAAGTTGTATCACACAACTTGGTGTAAAGTGAGGAAATATTCTTTGAGACTTTCTTTACATTGTCAATCTCGGTTGCTAACTCAACCTAACTAAGTGCAATAGCACTTGATATCTTTTCATTGACTTATCCTTCAAATTTTTTCTTAGACCATTCAAGTAATGTTATATTGGAATCTAGGTTTGTATCATTAATCTATTCCACAATGTTTACCAACTGCTCCATGATAGGCTTGTCTTCTTTAGGTGCTGGCAAGCTGAATGCATCAAGAAATATATCCTTGATGTATTTCAATGCTTGCTTCTGCCTATGATCCCTTCTAAGTAGTTCTTGATTCTTTTTCTTTGCAAGTGCATCTTGTAGTATGCTCATTTGTTCAATAGTGATTCTTGCAAGGTCAAACTTTGGTAAAACAATCACTTCATCCAAGTTGACATCACTAAATGATGTAACCTCATCTACCTTGGATGTATAAGGACTAGGCCTTGATGATTGTAGTGGTGTAGCTTCTACACTTGGCCTATGAAGTGCTTGACTTGGAGGAGTAGCAGTTGTTAGAAAAGTAACGAGTGTTTGTATTGCTAATTGCTCCTCTGGATTTGTGCTCAAGTCTAACTCTTCAGTTCTCTCCTCTTCTTGCCTTTTAATTTCAATTGCACCTTGAACATTTTTTTCAACTTATGCAACTATAGAAACTTCTAGTACTGACACAATGTGCACCAATTTGTTGATGTTTATCATGGATGCCTCTTTTCTTTGATACACTACAATGGGTAATGTAGGTTTTGTCACAGTAAATTGAGGGGTTTTTTATACGTCTTGTGCTTCCACCTCTATAGATGTCTTCTCTACCTTCTTAAGTTCATCTACACTCACCAATATAGGACGACTACATAGTTGTGCCTTGGTGGTGGTGTCTAGCAATATCTTCTTCATGTCCTCCTCAATTAGGGGATTGATGTTTTGAGGCACATTGTCGGAAACATCCTTGACCTGTATAATTTTAGTCTCTACTTGTGTCACATGTCATGGATTAGCTTTCTGCATCTGTGTATCTGGTATACTCTATTCTGTTTGCTTGTCATCTTCAGTTGTTTCTTGTGTATCTGCATTTTTCTTAGTGCCTTCCACATGTGCATGTTTCCCAATATCAATTTCAGTAACCTCAATTACTTCGTGTTCACCTTTTTAATCACCTACCTTAAGAGGCATCTGCTCAATTTCCTTCGGTATTGTTAGCCCATAAATTACCTTCCATGCTTGGGTACTCCGTTGAAAAACATCTTCAATTTTATTCTGAAAGATATCGAATGCTTAGTACTTTAGAGAAAATCTTCCTACATACTTCTTAATGGCCTTTTCCATCTCAAATTTATCTAAATTTGGCATCACTCTTGCAAGTGTAGTTTCTCTTATATTTATCTATGTTGTGAGACTATATTTCCATCTTTGCTCAACTCTATCATATAAGCTCTTTGTTAAAGAGTTGGCAATTTCAATTGGAGTCATCTTAAATGTTTCCATCATGGCATATACTAACTCTTATACCTTATCCATTTCTAGCTTTCCAAGCTTATCAAATTCAATATGTAAAAATCCACTTATATTTGCATTAGTCTTTATATTTTCACATAGATTATCCAAATCAGATGGACTGCGACTTACCACTTTCATTTGGCTATTATCATCAGACTCTGTCCTCTCCTCATCTGATTCGACTGGAGCAATGTACTTTCTCCTTTGTCTCTTCTCAGGTTCATCATCTTGTATAGCTTTCCTGGCATTCTTTTCTTTTGAATTTTCCACCTCTTGATCTTTCTTAATAGTAGCTCTTGTGCTGGTTCTGGTAGCTAGAACTATAGGCTTATATTTTACAACCTTCTTTGGTTTGCTGACTATTAGAGCTTTAGCTTTCCTCTTCTTCTTCTCTATGACCATAGGTGCTTCACTAGCTTCTTATCCCTATGCACCTTCTTCAAGCTTGACTTCCTCTCCACTTTGATCTTCTCATTGACCTTGGGTTGGGTCCAATGGTGCTTGAGCAAGGACATCTTCTTCTTTAGTATCTTCATAATCTTCCTCTTCTTCATCTTCCTCTACTCCTTCACCAACTTTTTCTTTAAGATTCTTAACTATTTTGTTCTTCTTTCTTAATAATATAGTTGTCTTCAAGTCCATAGTTATCTTTGATTTTGCAACATCATAATTACCGAAGTTAGTAACCTTATTATCTACTTCTTTTGCAAGAGAAGCTATAATTGCTGCAAATGCCTCATCCACATTAATCTCATATGCTAGAGGTGTCAACCATCTTACCTTTGGACCTACAACCTGTGCATATGTGAAATTAGTATCAACCAAAAAAGAAAACATCATTAAAATGGTTCTCAACTAGTGACATTGAAATCCCGTGTATTTGTTTTATTGACTATTAGGTACCTTTGACCTTGTTGGACAATTCTTGCTTATGTGACTTTGACCTTATTGGAATTGTTGGAAATACAATGGAAAAAGTAAACTCTAAGAGGGGTGGGGGTGAAATCAACACTTAAAACTTCAACCTTAAAATCATTCACCACACTTCCATCTCACAATCTATGCATGTAAACTGAAATACCAAATTAATCATATGCATCCATAGAATGAAAGTAAATAAACATTCAACTCATGTATGACACAAGATATTTGGTTACCTAGAAAATCTCCAAGAAGAAGGTAAAAATGGGGTGGGGATGACACCCACAAATCTCCACTACTGCAGTAATAAAGTGTATCCAATGAAGGTTAGAATGTTTGATCCTGAAACATGATCTACCCTATGAAAGGTCTTCCTTGTTAAAGGCTTAAAATATTGTTAGATCTTACCCTATTAAAGGAATTCAACATCCTATTAGAAGTGTTCTTGGTAAAAGGACTTTAACTTATAATGAAGTAAACACCTCATTAAAGGATTTACAATAGCCAACTGATTCACCTGTTAGAATGTCTCAACAATGATCCTGCAGTTAGCACTATGTTGTTAGATAACAGATCACCTTTTTCTTGATGTGTACTTGATCCTATCTGATTAGTTGTATCTCTGCCATCTTCAAATTCCTTTCCTTTGTTCTCCTCTAACTAATTTTGTAATGTATCTCAATTGACAACTCCCTAGTCACCATGAATTCTCTGTTTTCACATGCAAACTTCTCTCTTTTCTCCTTCTTCGTTCATAAAAAGTTCAAGGTTTGTCCTCCTTAAGAAGACATAGGTGATTTAGGGTTAGGTATGAATCAACAATTGTGATTCATCCATATTGCTTCTTAAACCTCCCCTTTTTTGAGTGGCTGCATGTACTGCATAGGGATTCTTAATAAAGATTCGTCCTTATCATCTAAGATCACAAAACAATCCTTAAGTTGGCTCCAAAAAGGTTTACATAGTAGTTTGTGCCATTACAAATACTTATGTCAAAACTGTATTACTCGGCACTTGAAGTCCCTAATGCTCGACATCAATTGTAACTTCAATGCTATAACTCAGCCTTTGAATAACTAGGCATCCATTGATCACTCGACATCTGAATGACTCAACACTTACTATCTTCTCAACACTTACTAGTTACTCGACATATATTATTTGACAACTTATGCTTGGCATGCATTACTTGTTCAGCATGAACTAAGTAAATGACTTAAGTATTTTGTCACTCATATGTCAAAACCAATCCAATATCAATAGTAATCACTATATAATAAGAATATTGGATTTGCTGTTTGATGAATGTAGCCTAGGGATTGGATGAACCATGCTAAATCTTTGTGTCTTTTGTTCTCTTCTATGAGATTTATTCCTTTCAGATGTTAATTATATTTGTATGTAATTGTTATTTTTCATTCTCTAATCTTAATAGTAAAATAATACTAGAAAATGTTATTTCCAATGAGTGCCATGATTTATTTGTGTTAAGGGTCTGAAGTTGCTAACAATATGGTTCAGAGAAAGTGTGGCCAATGTGCAGGATATTTTTGATAAAACCAGGTTGTCAACACACTATGTCTTATTTATTTTATATGCTTGATTCAATTGCTACTTAGTGTGGTAGTAGTGTTGGGGATGCTAGAGGTGCAAGAGATAGAGTTTTGAACTAGTTGTTGACTGAAATGAATGATACAAATGCAAAGAAAAGTATTTGCATTATAGGAGCAACAAATTGACCTAACATCTTTGTTAAAACCAAGATGTCTTGATTAGTTAATATACATACTATTACCTAATGAAGCTTTATAGTTTCAAAATTTCAAAATCTTGTCTCCAAAAGTCACCCATTACAAGAGACATTGATATTTCAATTTCTTGCTCAATACACAAACAAATTTAGTGGAGATGACATTATTGGATTTTTTCAGCAAGCCTACAAATATGCTGTCAGAGAGCACATTGAAAAGGAGATTCAACATGAAAATGATAGAAGGGAAAACACTGAAGCTATGGATGAAGATGAAATCAATGTTGTATGAAATAAATGCAACCCATTTTAAGGAGGCCATGAATTATGCTTGAAGAAGTGTTAGTCATGTAGATATATGTAAATATAAAAGGAGAGGGAAAAGTAACAATTTCATCATGAAATGTCGACTAAATTTTAATATTCTATCATTGTTCATATAAAATAACAAATAAATACCAAGATGGTAGAACTAGAATGAGTATATGGGGTTAGATTTACAAATGGCTTACATGTAGGTTAGGAAAAGGCCCAAATGAGTTAAAAAAAGGACTTCAAAAAATCTTCTTTTAGATAGCCCCTCAAGAATGTTTTCAAAGAAAACAAGTGACATTAAAATGCAGTAAAAAACCATTAAATGTCCATGTTTTGTGCAAAGAATAGTAGTGACCATTTCCCATAGGGTGTAAATGAAACATTTATTTGACAAGAATGTGTTAACATGACAAATTTGTTTTTATATAAGATAAAAAATGTTGTTGCAATTGCTAGGATTTAAACCCTCAGTCTCCCTTCTCCAAATTGCAAAGAATGAAAAGAACAAATAACTTTTAGGGCTTTTGATGTACTTATTATGCCCTAAATTATTGTTAAACATTTTTGGAGTCCAATCGATAACCATTTTTTGTGGCATTATTTTGAGCAAACGTCTTTTGCACCATGGCTATTTATTTAGTGATGCAATGATACTTCATTGTTTTTTTTGTATTTAAGTAAATAAAAATTTAACCATTATTATTATTACCCCCTCTATTCCTTATATTCATTGTAATTCAACGACTTTGACTAATCATTCTATGAGATTAGTTAATAGTTATTGAAATAGTTGAGGGAGGTTAAGAATTTAATGAGCTTCTAGAAGTGAAGATAAGGTTCTTTTAATGTCTTTAAAGTATGTTCACTCCTTAGAAGTTATAGTTAGTTAGGGAACATCAAGACAAAATATAGGAGTAATGTGGGAGAATTGAACAAACTCAGATTTGATCCTTTTTATGGCCATTTAAGAGTGATTTCAACTCATTATAATGAGTGAAGGTGAATTTTGAAAAATGACACATACTTCTGGGTTGAGAGGTATTTCTTCAATGATGTATCCTAGTCTTGAGGCTTGTTGACTTGAGTTTTGGGGCTTAGATTCCTAGATTTGACCCTGAGCTGTTAAGAGTTGTACTTATGACATTTGAAGTTATTTTCTCAATAGTTCTTTTACATTGTAAGACAAAAGCTATTTGGAGACTTTTAGTACTAGAGTTTATATAAATTATGCAGTTGTAACTCATGATGTTTTGGTGACATTCTTGCATTTAGCTTAAAAATACTGATATTTTGGAGACCTACTTTGGATTTCACTCTTTTCATGCTTACATTTTCAATTTGATGTTTCATGTTGTTGTTTCTAATAATCATTCATGTCATGTCTTGAATTTGTGCCCTAGGACTCCGCAAGGGGAACTGTCCCTTGACCTCGTCTTGGGCCCTGTAGAAATAATTTTGCGAAAAACTGCACTGAATAAAGTGGGAAAAATTAACCTCCAAGCCTGGTTAGGATGCACATCATAACACACAATCTTATACCAAATGGATTTTTTTTTTTCTTGAAATAAACCAAACATATAGAAATGGGCACAAAACACTTGCAAGAATACGCTTTTAACATAAAGCATAAAAAAGATAGGTCAACAAGACAATGAATGCACTAAGTAGGAGGCCACTTATCGTACAAGAGGTTTTCTTGCAAAGCATGGGATTTTGTCCTCTCAAAGACATTGATAAGAATGGTGTGGACTTCCATGAAGTTCATGAGGTTTGCAACCGATTTTTTGGATTCCTCTCATATTGAGTATTATGAATACATGTTTCAAAAAGGGTTACTATTTAAAAGTAGTCCATTATGTGTTCCCAGATTTTCTATGAGGGAAAACATAGTGAATGAGAAACACAATGGAAATTTAAGGGGTCACTTTGGTCTTGCTAATTTACCTTATACCAAGTTAATAGTTTTTACTACTGGCCTTTAAGATGTAGTTGTTTCATGCTAGAAAGTTTATGGGAAAATGCACTTATTTTCAAAGGGAAATAAGATCATTGTCCAATGAAAGACTGTACCAACCTCTACTAATTCGTTATAGGCCATAAGAAAGTGTTAGCAAGGAAGTTTTGTTAGTATACCAAAGAATAAAGCAAGGTTTGTTAATATTTTTGTTTTTGTGGATAGATTTAGAAAAATGTCATAGTTCCTTCCATCTAAGTGTACCAATGATGCCTTGTAGTGCCTACCCTAGTTTACTTTTTAGTTATTATTGTTGAACTCTTTTAGGCCAGATTTATGATTATGTTTGATGATTAGTGATATTTGTTTCCCAAATAGTTGAATATTATTTCTTGCTTAGTTGATTATATGATGAGATTACTTGGTACTAGTTATTTCATGTATGCATGAGTATTCCTTGATGATGAGGATTGTTTACAGTTATTTCAGTTATTTCATGATGTTAGTTAGATGGATTATATATACGTGTTTTCTATGGATACTTACCTCATACTTGCATGTGTATGGTGTACCTGTATGTTTTATTTTATGTATGATGTTTATGATATGGTTGAGGGAGGGAGTCATAGTCACCTGCTAGTTGGGATCTACACGATGCACCACTTTCTGACATTGCCTGTTCAGTTTAGAATATGTGTATGTACATGCATGGATTTTATGTAGATTGCAAGTACCGAGTATCGACTCCCCTAAATTGCCAGGATGGGCGTACTCTATCACAATATCTCAAATGGTAAGAGGGGCGAGATAAATTCTCGAGTCCACAACTTGACCTTAAGCTAATTGTCCTAGAAAGTAGGACACGTATCTGAGATGTTTACCCTTCTGAATTTGTCAAATGACATAAATTTGTGATTATAACCCTTGAGTTTGATCTAAGATGTTGTTCTTTTTAGTGGGTTTTTGTAGTTTGTCTTGTGGATCTATGGTGATTTTATGTTATAATTAAATCAAATTAAAATAGTATTTCATAATTTAATTTAATGGAAAATTATGAAGTAAATTCGATATTTAATTATATTTAAATAATTGAGAAAGTAATTAAATAAAAGAATTAAATTTAAAGATAAAGTTATAAGTTCTAATTTTGGAGCATAATAATATTAATTTAATTTAATAATAATATATTTAGGAGATCATTTTAAATAAATGCTAAATATTATTATTACTTAATAAATATTTTTTCAAAAATGCTTAGAAAATTAATTAAAGAGAGAAAGCTAGTTATTTAAATAAAGATATTTTGTAATTAAATATCTAAAAGTGTGTGCATGAAAATGTTAAAAGATAATAAAATAATAAAAGATAATGATCAATGAGTTCTCTAGTGTGATTGCATAATCAAAGCCCAAATTTAGGGAAGAACTCTTTTTCAGAGATTTAGAGCTCATTTTGCAATTACCAGGTTTTGGAGGATCGAGCAATTTGGGGAGAAGGAGGTTTTCAAAAAGAAATAGAAATACTTGCATGCTCCATGTGTTGTCAAATTAGCATCAGATTCAAGTAGAATCTTGTGGTTAATTTGCGTAGTAGTTTTCCATTCTTATATTTTCTATCTTCTTCATGCCTGGATAAATCCATTCTTAAAATTTTAGATTTGGTTGATATCATTGTGTTGAACCCTTGTCGTATCTTTTGATTGTTCTCCATTATGAGATTATATGTATTTTAGAATTAAGGAATTAGAAACCCTCATTCTATGAATTTTAATTGTTGGGTATTTTTAATTAGCAAGGGCTTTGGAAAGAAATTGAATTATAGTATGCAAATTCGATTAATTCATTGAGTTTTCCCTATTAGATTAAATCAAAAAAAATTATTAAGAGAAAATAAAAATAAAAATTAAGAAATGATGGGGGGCGCATGTTTCATAGTTTTTGTTTTTTTATAAAACAAAAAAAATTAATATATTCATTGGGGGTGGAGCCACCAAACCCCCCACCCCCATCCATACATGTCTGTGACAATAATTGCTACACACACAATAGGTACTACTGCTAACACAACAATACGCTATCACAGTCATAGTAGAGCTGCCTACGACAACCATTTTAAGGTAGGCCGGCGGGCCTTTAAAATCAAAGGTGTTATTTTAATTTTTATTAAAAATTTAATGTATTTAAATTTTAATTTATTTAAATTTTTAAATTTAATTATTAATATATTTTATTAATAATTTTCTTTTAATTATTAAATTATGTTAATTTATTAAGTAGTTTCTTTAAAATATATGTTATTAGCAATTAATTTAATTAATTTTTTAATAGGACATTAAAAGGAAATTGATTAATGAAATTAATTTTAATATTTAATATTATTAAATAATTACTAGTTAATTATTTAATAATTATTATTTAAATTTAAGATCCTTATAAAGACGTCGGTTCGGTGAGTTAGTAGTAGATAGGCATTCAATTTTTAAAGTAAAATAGATATTTTATAACTTGGAAAAACTTACTATGATGCAAATTTGAAAACCTTACTGTTAACTCAAAACTATATTTTTCTAAACCAAACAAAACAACAAGACTACATTAGCAGTTGTATGCTTGCTTGGGTGTTGGGTTGGGTTGACTTAGAGTGTTGACTAGTTTTAGGATGTCTACTAGAGGCCTGGAGTATATGATATTGATGATGTCATGATTTTGTAAATATGTACTTGATTTTGAATGGGACCTATTAGGATGATTGTATGGGTGAAATATGTGATTTTGATCACTAATGTCTTTTCAGTAATTTCTAGTTGCTTTCTTAAGGATTGAAGAGTATTTATGGTTGTATGAGACCTTCTACTTTCGTTGAGCCAAGGGTAGGTTATCTATATGTTATGTTGGGAAGTGGCTTGCAATGGAGGTCAAGGCCCTACAGAGGCTAACAAGTAACCCATTGTAGGCTATTTTAATAAGTGATAACACTACATTAAATGAGAGTAACATGAATTAATAAGAGTCTTTGTCTTTCCTCGCCCATGCCTTGAGAGCTAGTACAGACTAGGATGAGAGTAGAGAGGATGCTTGGTTGCAACCTTGCTGTGTTACTATTCCTTGTCAGTATGAAAGGATATTGATGTTGCATAGAGACACTAGGGGGCCAGAGTATTAAAAGACTACTAGGGTAACCTTAGAGTTGGCTCATGTGATAACACTTGCCCACTTACATAGTAGATTTCCTATGTGTCTTTGTTTGCCTCTGGGTTTAGATGTCACTTGTGTCTTGGTACCTTCAGTTAGATTGCTTTCAGGTTTCCCTTGACCTAGATATTACTTTTGAATTTTTGTATTGTTATCCTATTTGGGACTTGAGACTATCTCCTCAGCGCAGTGGGAGTGGACCTTTTTGGGTTACCATGAGGTCAAGTGGTAGTGCTTTTTACTTTTACCATTGGGATCCATCAGTTCGATGTTGTGGCTAAAGTTCTCTATTTTTCATTTCCTTTCATTCTATTCTTGCGTACTATGATGGATGGATATACCTATTGTATTGTATTTTATTTCATGGATCTTAAAGAGATGATGCAATCTATTTTATGATGTATATTCTTTCAGCTTTTCATACCCTGTGACATGTACAGTGGATGATTGTGCATTCTAATTATTGCCAAGTGGCATTTGGGACAATTGTATATTATTTAAATGGATTTGTACTTGTAGTTATTCTTTAATGTGGATGTGTTATATATTAGTTTTAATATTAATTAAACTTAAATTTGATTCAACATCATGGGACCCTTAATAATTGTAATTTGTTTTATGGTATGTGTTTATGTGTATGTTATTTCTTTAGCTATTTTATATTTGTTGTTGTTAAGTTATTATCTTTCAAAAAACAATGTTTGGAAAACTTAGTGAAACTTAGGTTAATTTCTTTTGGGTTTCCTAGCGAGGCATTACATACCTAACATATAGATTTTTTTTTAAAAATCGATTATAAAAAGTCATGGTCTACCTCTCAACATTTTTTTTGATAGAGACTTAAAATTTGTGGGACATTTCTAGAGAACCCCATGGAACAATTTTGGACCTAGTCTGTCATTCATATTTGTAAATCATCCCTAGGTAGATGGTCAAACTAAGGTTGTTAATAGATATTTGGGGAATCTCCTAAGGTTTCTAAGAAAGAACATGGAAAAGATTGGGACATGATCATATCTTAGGAAGAAGATGCCTATAATGATTCTACAAATAGAAGTACATAGTGGAGTCCATTTGAAATAGTATATTTCATGCATCCTAGAGGGGTGCTTGAGCTCATATATTTGAAAGGTATTAAAAGGAGTGCACAAGAAGAATAATTTTATATAGTGATGAAGGATGTACATAAAAAAGTGAGGGAGACACTTCAAATATTGGAGATAAATAAAAATAAAGATCATATTTAAGGAGGGATTTGTAGTTCAAGGTTGGGGGTTTGGTGATGGATTGATTTAGGAAAAGATCAAATTTCCAAGGGAGAATAATCCAAGTTGATAAAGGCAAAACTAGGACCCTACAAAATAGTTCATTATTTAGAATAAATTATTATGAGATAGAGTTTCCTCCCAGGGTAGACATCTCTCCCATTTTCAATGTATCTAACTTGTATCTTTATAAAATCTTTAAGAGTGTAGGTTTGATGTAGGTGAAGTCAAAGCTAGGGATAATGAAGATTAAGTAAAAGAACTGGCACCAAGACAATGAATAGAGTTGGAATGAATAATTGATATTAGAGAGGCAAAAAGACTAGGAGGAAAACCTATTGAGAGTACCCATTCAAATGGAAATATTTATCTGAAGATGATTCACCACAGATGACAAAGAATGATATTGAACAACATGGAGTTGCAATTGAAGATCTCATCTTAAAATGGACATGCAATTTAATAGTTTCCTTTTTTAATAGCATTTCAACAGAATGGATGGAAATAGAATGATGCCCTAGGCCTGACATCTCAATGTGACAAGCCTAGGAAATGTTGGATTGATTACAAATTAAGTTGCAGAATCAAAGTTGAGATTTCTAGGCACTATTAAATGGTGGAGTAATTGTTTTGAGATGAAACTGAAGTGTCTCATGCATTGGTTGTGTAGGTTGATCATAAATAAGGGATATTTCTTTCGGTAGGGAAGCCTAATAACACCTTTAGGTTAGTATGAATAGTGCAAGTTTCTATTTCATCCCTAAAGACCCCAAGGTGGTTTTGATGTATATAGTTTAACTTCCAAATGGAATAGTTATTTTTTAGGTTACTAGTCAATAGTCTATGACTTAAGTTCAAAATGTGAACTAGATAGAGATATGAGGAATTATGTGTTCTTATAAATAAAGTGTTATTGAAAGAGTCGATGGGTTGTGCTCAATGGTTATTTTGAATTTGTTCTAGTTCCATAGTAAGGGAAAACATATTAGTGTGTGCCTATACAACCCTTGGGATGTTATAATTTAAAAAGCCCCTTAGAACATGGATTGATATAAATTTTTCTTAAAGGACAAACTTTACTAGTTGATGAACTCATCTTGTAATACGATATTGGTAAGTATTTTGAGTCATTTGAGTGAATTAACACCATTGTGAGCATATTTTGTCCCTTGATTGAGTCAAGCGTGTGTTGAGACAAAGGGTCATTTTGATGAACAAATACTTACTATGAAATCATAAGTGTGAATTTTTCCCATGAATAGGAAAGTATACATGAGTGTTGAGACTGAGTTTGAGTAATTTTCCATTATGTTATTTTCCCTCTACATCAATATGTTTATGGTGATACAGTTCATAATTAGAGGGATCTATATTAGAATGGTTGCAGTTTAGGTCAACATAAAAAAATGAAGATTTATTTGGGAATGATGTTAGATGCACAACACGCATCTCTATGTGCATATGCCAAAAATGTGACATACTTCTATAAACCATTACACTTGAGAGAACCCATGGAGAAGGAAGTCTCAAGAATCGGCTTATAGCTTCCTATCTATGACGTGCTAGGGAAAATAAGAAAATATAGTATTTTTGGCTCTTAAATGAACCAATATAAGTGAACCTTGCAAGGTGCACCATAGAATGGAATCAAAGATGATATGCAATATAAGATAAATGAAATGAAAAGCTGATGTAGAATGGTATGCAAAGAAAGTGAAATAAAGATAATGTAAATAACAAGAAATCAAAAATCTATTCTAACAATACAAGATTAACCTACCACAAGAAACTAAGATAATATGAGTGCAAGAAAGGAAATAACAATATAAGCTAAAATGATGATGCAAACAAATAAAATAGAGAGGAGAATAAGCTAATTCTAGAATGAAAACAAAGGAGAGATGAAAGATATGCAAGATGCAAGATGAGCGATGTGTGTGAGATGTATTATGAAATGGGGGGGGGGTTGCTTTTAAATAGATTTGGATGGTAGAGATTAAGAGGCAAAATCAAGGGTGGGAAATTATTCTCATTTGACTTTGGGCACAAGATTCTCAACAAGCAAAATCAATGGATGTAGTTAAGAGGCAAAAAATTCTTGGAAGGATTTAAGATACAAAAGAGATTCCACTCACTTGGAAAGTGTGCATTCTAAATGTAGAAAAAAGTATTTTATTTTATTTTTATGTGCACACATAGAATAAAGGAGATTTATTTAATTAAATAGAGCATGTTCTATTAGTTAAACAAAGACTTAGGATAAGATGGTCAAACTATATGATCAAATCAAATAAATGATTAAATAAAAATTTGATCAAAGATGATAGATTAGATAGATTATACAAAAAATGATTAAGTATAAGATATAGTTGTTAGAAATAGATAATATTGAGAGGGGGGGATTAGTATTCTACAATTTTTTTCCCTCAACTAGATATTATTAATTACTTTGCAACATGCATATGAAAGTAAACTAATAATTCTAAAGAATAAATATAACCATACACAAAGAAAAATCATAACACTATTATTTATTAACTAGGGAAACCCTGGCCAAGGGAAAACCCCGATGGGGATAGTACCCACAGAATGATCCACTAAACAAAAGAATCTAGTTAAGGATATTGACCCTGGTAGGAGTCTAGCAAATACATATAGTGTCTCAAGTCCTTGTTAGAGAAATAGACCTTTTTAAAAGCCTCAACCCTATTATGAGTTGCTTCAACCCTATTAGGATTTGGTAGAACAATTACAATGTGTGCAAGAAGAGCCCACTTTCTTAACATGCAATTTTCTTCACAAGTATAGATATACATACAATACTGTCAACCTATTGTACTTCACACTTGCTCTGATCATTCATCAAATTTGGCATCACACAAAGCTCACATATCACATATAATTCCTTCACAATAGTTTGCATCACATGTTTTCTTCCTTCTAGATGCACAAGATATGATCTTTACTTATATCTTGCAAATTATCAAAACTCTTGATCAGTTAGCCTTGAAGCTTCCATAGGCTTGGCTAATGATTAAAATATCTCGAGGTTAACATCAAGGATGTTGACCCATCATAGTTAAGT
The DNA here is from genome assembly GCA_028749045.1 of Cupressus sempervirens. Classification (NCBI taxonomy): domain Eukaryota; kingdom Viridiplantae; phylum Streptophyta; class Pinopsida; order Cupressales; family Cupressaceae; genus Cupressus; species Cupressus sempervirens. The sequence continues at coordinate 36,208,081 of CM053785.1, forward strand.
AATTATTTTGTTACCAAAATAATTCCTTAAGTTGTGCAAACCATTTTACTATCATGATTTGTTCTACTTTGTCAATTACATATATTGGTAATTCCTTTATAACTATCATTGTACTGTCTGTACAAATCTTCACATTGACATATGTCATCATGACACTATCAAATATCATTCCTCAACTACACATGTGCTAACTAGTACTCTATCATTCATACATACCAAATCTATCTTTGCGCTACTGCAAATTGTCCAATACTTTAAAGCCAATTTTTTGTCTCTTATTTCATACTAAAATACTAGAATATATATGTTGCCATAAATGATAACACTCATTCATCTTCCTAGCCATATTGAAAACAATCTCACCCTTTGTCATTGATGGCAACATTTGGAAAAATTGGCTAAGTCCCAAAATGATGTCATACAAAAATAACAATAAATACAAAAAGATACTACTCAAAACTGGCCTTCACAACTTGAAAATTTTATTCATATCTTGATGGATCATTACAATCCTTATCTCTCCTTTTACAATGTTTTCCTATATACATAGCTAAGCTCCCTCTTATATGTATATACATCCTTATACAATTTTCCTTTACATTCTTCTTCCCCTTTGACATCAATCACAAAGGTGTCCAAAAGTATACAATCAAAACAAAATTGTGTTACCTTACTTTATTCTAACTTGAGATTCTTGGTATGCAATCTGCAAAACCAAGTTTCAACTTCTCATGATCCTTATTCCAATTTTCTTTTACTATATTAGATATACTAAAAAGTGTGCACAATGCATATGATGCAACTTCTGTTGCGCTCAAATTTGTGTATCCAAATTTGTCATAGGATACCTTTGCTGCAAGACACTCCTCCAATTGCCTTTGCAAAATGCTAAATTTATAGGATAAATAATCTTCAAGGATAGAGAATCTCTTGATCGCCTTCTCTTTTTCAAATTGAATGCCTCTTATAGCATTGTGAACTATCTCCATATCAGCTTCAATATCTTCAATGCTCACATCTGGCTGCTGTAATCTAATAGTGATTTTTGAAACTCACTAATTTTTTCTTTTATTAGGTTATCAAACTCTGATAAGTAATTGTATGAAATTTCACATTGTCCATACAATTTCTTTCCTACATATATGCTCTTCCTCAATGCCTTTATACAAACATTCAAAGTCTGCAAGTCATTTCTGACATTTGTGCATACTATGTCAAATAGTGATGCAACATGCTTAGTCCGAGTTTGCAATGAAGAAATAAAAGATAAAGTGGTGAACTCTGCATCAAAATATCATATCATTTCCTTATCTTTCTTCTGAATGTTAGGTTCTACAATGGTGGTCTATACTGTCATTTTTATTCTATCTGGAACTTTTGCCAAAGTTCTCTCTAAATTCTTAACAGACTTGTTCTTCTCCAATAATTTTCTCAAAGTAGCCATCAACCCCTTTTGATCATCATCCTCATTAGATACTATAGGAAATTTTGTTGTTTGGGGTAGCCATTGCAATAGGTGTAACTACTTGAAGTTCAATAATTTTCTTCTCTTCTTCTTTCCTATCTTTCTCCTTTTCTTCTTTCATTCTTTCTTCCTCCTTTCTCTTTTCATCTTCAATCCTCTTCATCTATTTTCTTCTTCTTCCCTTTTCTTTTCTTCTTCTTCAATCTTTTTCTTTTCAAAATTTCTCTTTTCCTCTTCCCCATCATCCTCTTCATCTAAGCTAGAATAGGTAGTAATATTGCCAACAATGTTGCTCCCATACTTTGCAAAAGGATTTTCTTTATCATCTATTGGTATATGAGTACTATCCACTTGCATGGATTTAGTCCCAATAACCATATGTAGAGGTGAGTTAGTTTGTTGTTTTTCTTCAATCTCTTCTTCAATATCAACAAGTGTACTGACCTCAACATACACAGGGCTTGCTCTTTCTGGATGCATACTCTTCTTAGTGGCTTTTGGCATAGAAGTCATATAGCTAACTATGGCTTCACCATTTTCCTTATTTACCTCTTCATAATTTCTTCCCATAAGAATAGTTTCTCTTATCTTATTTCTCAACAAGGGCTCAATACCTTTCAAAATACTTTTACATAATCATCAGTGATTACTTCACATAATTTCTTAATCAGATTTGTTCTTAACTTCATATCTTCCCCTACAACTCTTTTCTTTCTGTTTAGTATACAAGTCTTCAGGGATCTTATTCTAAATACTATAGAATATTTTATTCCTTAGAATCATTGTTAGATTATGGTGACTGATCAGGAAAGTACTGTACATACTTCATAATTTTTTAGGCCCTATTTTATCAGGATTTGTAGATTTGCCATTCGTAGATTTGGGCTGACATGTTATAACCCTAAAGAAGTTTAATATTTGTATAAAAGGGCTTAGGGTTAGGGATTCTATTATAGTGTGATGCAAAATTGCTTCTTGTGGCGATATTGAGCTGTAAGGGATTACAAATTGTAATCAGGTTGTAATTACTGGATTGTAAGAAGATCGGACTTGCTATTTGGTGGACATAGCCCAGGGATGGGGTAAACCACGTTAAATCTTGTTGCCTTGTGTTCATTTCTGTGTGATCTATTATTTTTTTGTTATTAGTTATATTTGCATGTAGTTTTTTATTTCTATCCGTGGTTTTATCCTAACAATCATGTTCCTTACTATAGGATTCTCTAGTTGCCTTCTATGTATGCTACTGTACAAACTGTAATATTTATTTAATTGAACAAAACTACCATTCTCAACAATCTACATATTTAGATTTTCAACCTTAGGTTGCCAGGATTTCTTACCAATTGATGTTCTACTTTCACCAACTACTTGTTCTTTGACCTTTTCTTTAGTCTCTTTGTCAAACTCATCAGATTCACTGACCTACAGTGTTTCCCTTCTCTTTCCCAAACCACTGGTGGTTTACTTGGTCCTTTTCTTAGGAGATAGTGTAGGTTCTTTCTTTACCTTCATCAACCTTCAAATTTTCTTTGTGCAAATGCAATAACTACCACATCTTCATTAGTTTTCTTCTTCTATCCATATTTCTCTATGAAAGGTTACACTTGTGCAACTGTGACATTGCAATAGGTATCCATGAAGTAGATCCTACTACTATCACCCTCTCTAAAGGTGCTACAATAGAAATAAGAGTACCTACCAATACCTTTGATTTCCCACTATCTTTCATTTCTCAGGCTATACCCTTGATCTCATTAAATTCTTATTTTGTCATTCCTAATTCCTTGAGAATAAATTCTATCCTCCTGTCAACACTCTTCTTGATTCCCTTGTTGTGAAGTTTAGAGTGAACTTCCTTCATCTTTTCTTCATATGTTCCCAATCTATGACATTCAATATCTCTTTCTGATTGAATTTAACTCTTGGTTCTATGAATTTAGCTCTTGGTTTCTACAATACAAGTTGTATTAATTTCTACCATAAAACAAATTTCATCCAGGTACTTTTCTACCATAATAGGAGGGATTCTATATCTCTATTTCATTTCCAACTGATAATTCTTCATCATTTTGTCTATGTCTTTGTCCCTGAGATCTTCAAGTCTAGCCCTATAACATTGAGTAATCATCATCATGGTGCACTCATTTATATCCCAACTTGTCATTCTAGGGAATTGCTTGGTTGCATGGAGAAAAAATAGGTTAGTAAAGAATCAAATCTAAAAAATTCATTCTTAGATATCTTCATCTTTGCAATGTTATCCAACAATTGCATTCTGACAATCCCACACATGTTCACCTTTTACTTTTCAACAACCATCACATATGTTCCATGTAAAAATCCTGCTAGCATAGAATTTACCATTGAACTAGGATTAAGCTTGTATCCAATAATCTTTCTCAAAACTCTAACCCCAGTATTCTCAATTTGGTCAAATCTCATATTTCTACCATTAAATTTTGTCTTCAAATTTGTTTCAACAATATTCCTAACATTTCTGTCATTTACTAGATTACAACCTTCATTGCTTAGTATAGTGACCTTATGAATTAGGTCATTGTCAATTACAACAGTTATATCTCCTACCCAAAACATTTCTTCATGAACTTTGCTCAAAATAATCCTACTACATTCATGATTGTCAAATTCAGTATAAAACATATACTTGATTAGGTTCAACTCATTCAAGTATGAAAACTTGGGTTTCAAGGCTATGTTTTCATTACATATTATACCTAAATCCTTATGAATGTATTCATCTCAAATACTCTCAAATTTACAGTGAATGTAACTTCTAACATCTTCTACGTGAAGTACATTAGGTTGGATTTGTGAAAATGATCCCAAAGGATCATCAATAAGATAAACAACTGGGTGCTTCTTAAATTTGTGCCTTGGTCTCTCACTAGCATTACACACAAACTGTCTTGCCATTATGCTAACCGATTATACTGAAAATTGCAACTAAAAGCTTCATAAAATACCTTAGGAAGAGAATGTGGTGAGAACACTTTTTATAAGGGAAGGAGAATGCCCCACACCACAAAGTGCCAACAAAATGCCTCATCCAACATCTAATTTGATAGACATTTTAAACCAAGAACCATTGCCACCACCCGATCTATCTACACTTTTGTCCATACGGATCAATTTGTCCCAAAAGTTGTAATGGGAAAGAGCTCAATGGAAGCTAGAAAAAAAAAATTGAAACATGTTATTAATGAGCACACCTATCAGTAGAAGAAAAGATCATACTAGAATGAAGTTTTAAAAAGGAGGATTGAAAAAGTCACAGGATTGATTCCTGAACTAATGGAATGCAAATCACCACCATTGGTGTATGCATTGTTCCTCAAAGAACAACTTGTAAATTTCAAATTGACTAGAATTGTGGAAGGTCTTAATCCCTCCAGTTCAACTCCACATGAGTTTTAAGACACATTCCAATTTGTTCCAATGCCTTTGAAAAATTTATTGTGTGACTTATGTCTCCATAATTTGTCAGTACCTAATGATACATAGTGGAACTCACTCCTGTATATAGGGGATGTGTAGTTGAGAGTAGAATTGTCTTGGATGTAGAATGAGATAAGTATGGATCACCAAGTTGCACCTTACAGGGACAATGAAATGATAGTTCCTCTAATTATGATACTAGAAGTTCAAAACTCTAGACAAAAATTTCTGGATTAACTTTTATTCTAGGCAACCCTGCTAGAGCTAGTAAAGTATGCTCAGTCAAAGAACAAGCCTTTGTAGACTGGGAACAACACTCATCTTGAGATGTTGAGACAACTATTTTTTCTTCAAGAAAAAGGTGGACATCGATACCACATGACCTGAAGATAAGAGAACACTACTCTCCTCAAAATTTAACTCTTTCTACTATCAAAATTCCATGGTATATTGATTTGGGAAGGAATTTCTACAAATATTTGTTGGATACAATTGTTCAATTGTGTGTTATCTTTGATGTTACACAAATGTCATATTAAGCAAAAGATAGAGTCTACCGAGTTCAATTGGTCAGCAAGGCGAAAGACAAAGTCTACCGAGCTCAGATGGTCAACAAGGCAAAAGACAAAGCCTACCAAGCTCAGAGGCTTAGTAAAAAAGGTTTATAGTGTCTACCGGGCATACAGTTGTTACCAAGCTTTTAAGGTTAAACAAAGAAATTTAGTTTTTACCGAGCTCACTCGGTCATCAAAGAGAAATATGGCAAAAACAGTTCTTACCAAGCTCTCATGGACAGCGAAGGAATTTAGTTCTTACCGAGTTAACTCGATAGCCAAAGAATTTTGCAGATGTTGCAATGTTAACCGAGTCAAGGAGGTTAACTTAAGAAATTATTTTTGGAAGCAGTATTTATCGAGCAGGGTTGGCCAATGAAGATTTCATTGATTTATGAAATAATGTTTATTTATTTAAAGTAATATTTTTAGCCAACTGATTTATGGTTTATTAGTACATGTAACTTATGAATGAGCCAACTTGATAATCTGAATAATATATATGAGAAGTCAAGTTGTGAATTCTAAGTGTAAGTGATGGATTTGATGTAATGTGAATGAGAAGGAAGACTGATTATTGTGAAAGCAAATTTTGAAGGATGATCAGAGATCATTGAGGAGCAGCAAAGATATATTTGATCGAAAAGGATTTAATAGTGCAGAACAGAGATTTGTAATCAGAAAATTTAGTTGCATCCTATTCATGTCAATTCATTGTTACTTTCTAATCATTGTAGCAGTGATTTCATATCTCTTAATAAATTTGGTTTAATAGCCATTTTGTAAATCCTCTAACAAGGTGACAGTTTAGTTGAAATGTTCTAAAGACCTCTAACAAGGCCACTTCTAACAGGGTGATTAAATCCTCTAACAGGGTCACACCTAATAGTGTGTATTGTAACCTTTAATAGGGTTGGCTCCTAATAGGGTTCACTTCAGAAGAGTGAAAATTGGTAGCTAGTTACTTGGTGGTTTTTTCCATATTGGGTTTCCATGTTAAATCTAGCGTCTCTCGTGTTCATTTTATTTACTATTGCATGCATGAATACTTGAAGATTAGTAACAAGTTAATTTATTGAGTTACAACATTTTTTTTGTTTACTGAGTATCAGCAGTAACTAATTATTTAAGACATCTAAGGAATCTATGAGATTATTTTTGTAGTAACTGATTCACGCCCCCACCCCCCGCCCCCCTCTCAGTTACTCCATCTATAATCTCAACAATTGGTATTAGAGCTCTTGGTGCTTTCTAAAAAAGATTTCAAGGGTCTAAGCTAAAGATTAGGATTTCTTACAAGAGGGAAATTCCAAGACTTAACAGGGACAACTTCTCAGCATGGCAGGGATTGATGAGACTTCATCTGGCTTCTATTGGCGATTCAGGATTAAAATACCTTGATGAAAAATATGCAGAGCTTGCTAGTACATTATTTGTCAATGATATTGCTGAAAAGAAGACTCACAACAACATGATGATAGATACAATATCTGCTCTGAGTTATGAAGAATTTGATGACATCAAGGATTGCAAAATTGCCTTTGAAATGTGGAACAAACTAAAAGAAATCTATGGAGCAGATGATAATGTGAGAAGAGCCAAAGCATAAAGTTTGAGAGGACAATTTGATCAAATGAAGATGAGAGAGGATGAAAACATTGCAAAATATGTTGAAAGAGTTAAAGTATGTGTTAAAAGCATGTGTTAGTGCAATCAAAGCATCTAGAGGAGATACCAAGGAGGAGACAGTTATAAGTAAAGTTCTTAGAACTCTACTTCCAATTTATGCAATCAAAGTCTCTACAATTCAAGAAAGAAGATGTGAAGAAAATCATAAGATAAATTTAGAGGCCATAGTTGGAAGATTGATTGCATTTGAGCTAGACAACTATGATAATTATGTTCCAGCTGCCAAAAACATTGAATTAGCATTTGAAGCCAAGCTTTCACTCAAAGGAAAAGGCAAGAAGATAAAGGATCCTCAGTCAAATAATGATGAAGAATCAGAATAGAGTTCAAATAGTGATCTTGAGGTGGTTGAAGCTCTGCTAGCAAGGAAATATTCAAGAGGCAAAGGGAAATATAAAGGTAAATTTTCTCTAATCTATTTTTCTTGTGAAGAAATTGGACATATTGCTGCTAGGTGCCCAAATAAGCAGAACAAGGATGAGAAGAAATGTCACAAGGGAAATGGCAAGAAAGACTTCAAATCATTCAAGGATAAAGGTAAGAAAACATGTTTAATGGCTAAAGATTCTAATGATTCTAATGATGAAGAAGAAGATGAAATTGTTTACATTGCTGTAAAAGATGAGTCTGCTAATGATGAAGAAATGACACTCATTTCACATATGAGCAGAAATGATACATGGATTATAGATAGTGGTTGTTCTCATCACATGACTAGTGATAAAACTAAGTTTGAACATTTTGAAGACTATGATGGTGGTAGTGTAAGATTTGGTAACAATGAACCTTGTTCTATAAAAGGAAAAGGAAGAATCTCACTAACCAGGGAACTTGTATGTGATAATGCATATTGGGTAGAAGGACTAAAGCATAATCTTTTGAGTGTGGCACAGCTACTCAATAATGGATTTAAAGTAGAATTTATGCATGGAAAAGCAAGACTACTGGATGGCAAAGGTAAGCTAATTGGATCAGACACTCAAACAAAAGGTAACTTATTTTATCTTGAACTTGATGAATGTTCATATTTTATTGCTCAAGTTGAAGAAAGTTGGTTATGGCATAGGAGGTTATGTCATGTAAACTTTGACAACTTGATAAAAATCAGTAAATTTAGGAAAGTAAGAGGCATTCCTAAGATAAAGAAACCTAAGGTTGGTCTATGCAAGAATTGTCAAATTGGCAAAATGGGAAAAACTAGTTTTAAAAGCAAGAACTATCAGTCTGAAGAAATTCTAGAAATTGTGTGTACTAATTTGTGTGGACCTATTGGCATTGAAAGTTATATTGGTGAAAAAAATTTCATTCTTTTTGTTGATGATTATTCAAGAATGATTTTTGTCATGTACCTGAGAGAGAAATCAGAAGCATTTGAAAAGTTCAAACAGTATTTGGCCAGAGTAGAAAATGAAATAGGAAAAAGACCGAAATGCTTAAAGTTTGACAGAGGTGGTGAATTCATTTCACATGAGAACAATAACTTTTGCATTGAAAGGGGAATCAAAAGACAGGTTTCAACACCTAGAACTTCTGAACAAAATGGAATAGCAGAAAGAAGGAACAAATCTATCATGGACCATGCAAGAACCTTAATGATTGAGAAAAGCATTGCTATCAAATACTAGAAGGAAGCTATTAGCACTGCAATTCATACCTTGAACCGAGTATAGCTAAAAAAGGACTCATTCAAAACCCCCTATGAGTTATGGTATGGCAACAAACCCAATGTAGGTTACCTAAAAGTATTTGGAAGCAAATGTTACATTTTGAAATAATTTAGAAAAGTTAAATTTGATGTAAAAGGTGATGAAGAAATATTTTTGAAATACTCTTGCAAAAGTAAAGCATATAGATGTTTGAATTTATCTACTCACAAAGTCATAGAAAGTGCATATGTGAAAGTTGATGAGTTTGCAGAAAGAACTGAAGAAGAAAGAAAAAGGGGACTTGAAGATTACAAGAGATTTGTTTACATTGAACCTGATACAATGCCAAATACACTTGTCAATCAAGAATCTTCAACTCCTAAATCTTCAGTAATCGAGTCACAAGAAGTTCAAACCGAGCTAATACCTACTAAGTTGCAAGAACCCAAGTTGCAAACAAAAGCTACCGAATCAACATCTATCAAGCCCGAGCAACCAGAAGTTGAAGCACATAAGGATAACAATGCAAGTCACTTAAAAGGCAAGGAACCTATGTTAGCCAAGTATGTCAGGAAGCATCATGCACTAGATCAGATCATTGGAGATAAATCAGAAGGAACAATGACAAGAAGTAAGTTGAAAAGTACTTGTTTACTTGCTGATTTTGAACCTAGAAATGTCAAAGATGCCTAAAAAAATGAAATTTGGATTGAAGCTATGAATGAAGAGATAGAACATATAGAGAAAAACAACACATGGACTCTTGTACCTAGACCTAAAGACAAGAATGTGATTGGAACTAAGTGGGTATTCAGAAACAAGTTAAATGAAGATCGTAAGATGTCAAGGAACAAAGCTAGACTGGTATGCAAAGGATACTCTTAAGAAGAAGGTGTAGACTATGGAGAAACTTTTTTTCCTGTTGTAAGATTGGAAGGTGTCAGAACCTTACTAGCATATGGTGCATACAAAGGATTCAAAGTTTAATAGATGGATGTCAAGTCAGCATTTCTCAATGGAATATTGGATGAAGAGGTTTACATTGAACAACTTGAAGGTTTTTTTGATCTAGACAAGAAGGACATGGTCTGCAATTTGCATAAAGCATTGTATGGTCTGAAACAAGTACCTAGAGCATGGTATGAAAGACTGCATAACTATCTTATTCAGATTGGTTTTCAAAGAACTAATGACAATAGTAGTTTGTACATAAAGGAAGGACCAGATAATAAGATTGTTTTGGTAGAAATATTTGTAGATGATACTTTGTTCGAAGGAAATGATGATCTTTGCAAAGAATTTTCAGAACAAATGAACAAAAAATTTGAAATGTCAATATTTGGAGAAATCAAATTCTTTGTTGGTATTCAAATTCATCAGAGTAAGAATGGTATCTACATCACTCAATCTAAATACATCAAGGAGATACTAATTTTTTTTGGTATGGAAGACTACAAACTAGTTGGAACTCTTATGTGTACTAGATTGAAACTTACCAAGGATGATCAATCAAAAGAAGTGGATCAGACATTGTATAGATCTATGATTGGAAAATTGCAATATGTAGTGCACACAAGAACAAACATTGCTCTTGTAGTAGGAATTGTAGCAAGATTCTCAGAAAAACCAAAATAAAATCACATGATGGCAATCAAAAGGATCATGAGATACTTAAAAGGAATTAAAGATTATGGATTATGGTATAAACTTGGAGGAAATATGGATTTAAAAGTGTTCACTGATGCAGATTGGGCAAGGAATGTTGATGACAGAAAGAGTACAAGTGGAGGAGCTTTCTTTCTTGAAAAGAGGTTGGTTTCTTGGACAAGTAAAAAGTAGAACTATACATACCAGTCCACAGCAGAGGCTGGATATGTTGCAGCAGTAGTAAACTGCTCAAACATTGTGTGGTTCAAATAATTATTGGAAGGCATGAAGCAAGAAATCAGAGAACCTATTGTTATGTTTTGTGACAACACAAGTGTAATTAACATATCCAAGAATCTAGTGATGCATTCAAAGACCAAGCATATTACTATAAAGTATCACTTTGTTAGAGAATTTGTAAAAGAAGAGGAAATCAGATTAGAATATGTCCATACAAAGGAACAAATTGCTGACATATTCACAAAGCCTTTACCTAAAGATGCATTTTTGTATCTAAGAGGTAAGTTAGGGGTCATTCCCCTATCTAAAACTCACTAAAATATAGTTTTAGTGATGCATCAATAGGAATAGAATTGAAGATATATTAGTTGATGTAGCAAAGTAATGAAGACATTGCATATGAATTAGTACATCAGGTACAATGCTATTCATTTGATTTGTGTTGTCTTTGGCATGTGTTGTCAAAGAGGGAGAGTACACTATCATATCTTTTTAAAATTTGCAAAAATAATAAGAGTTTGTATAAGAGGGAGAGATTATTATGAAAGAGGGAGATTACTATATTTGAGGAAGAGGGTGACGTATTCTTTTAGTAAAGACCTATTTTCAAATTTCATTCTGCTATGACATGTTGTGTTGCCATCAATGCCAAAGAGGGAGACTGCTGGATACAATTTTTCAATTATGTGTTTTCTTTCATGTTACACAAATGTCATATTAGGCAAAAGATAGAGTCTACCTAGCTCAGTTGGTCAGCAAGGCGAAAGATAGAATCTACCGAGCTCAAATGTTCAGCAAGGCAAAAGACAGAGCCTACCAAGCTCAGAAGGTTAGTAAAGAAGGTTTGTAGTGTCTATCGAGTAGACAGTTGTTACCAAGCTTTCAAGATTCAAAAAAGAAATTCAGTTGTTACCAAGCTCACTCAGTCATCAAAGGAAAATATGGCAGAAACAGTTCTTATCGAGCTCTCATGGATAGCGAAGGAATTTAGTTCTTACCGACTTAACTCGACAGCCAAAGGATTTTGTAGATGTTTCAATGTTAACCGAGTCAAGGCGGTCAACTCAAGAAATTATTTTTGGAAGTAGTATTTACCGAGAGGGTCACCCAATGAAGGATTTCATTGATTTATGAAATAACATTTATTTGTTTTGTAAGAAATGATAATGTTGAGCAAGGAACGAGAAGCAATCCAAGTAAGTTAAGTGTGAAACAATATTACCATAAGATAAGAAAACTCCAAGAGCATACACCAAGATGGTTCAACAATGGAGACAAGGATTTATAAGGGGAAAGCAAAGAAAACCCCTTGTGAGTATTATGAATGAAGGAAAATGCCTAGAGAAGAGAGAGAGAGAGTGTTGGAGCAAAAGTAGCTCAATACAATAACATCAAGTGCTAAGAGTGTGTGGAAGAAAGAAGGAGGAGCATCTCTTATATAGAGATGAGAGAGGAGTTGCATTTGTAACTCCCATTTCTATGAATGCCACATTCATAATAGGTGTGTGAAAAGTGTCACAATCCTCTTAAGGAGGATAAACTAAATAAATAAACAAACAAGAGTTGTCCTTACATGTGGAATAAAGGACAAACAATGACATGTACTCCACATGTGTACAAGAGGACAAACTACATTTAGGGACCCTTGGAATATCCCAATTAATATATCCAAGGAAAGATTAACCTTTCTAACACCCCCCCTTAATCTTTACTTGGGGAGTTTACATCAGCGGGTTGTAAACCCAAATTTTTACAATGGAACTGAAATCTCTCTTTAGAAAGTGGTTTGGTTAAAATATCAGCCACTTGATCTTCTCCTTTAAAATAAAGAAGAATAATTTGGTTGTCTTCAACTTGTTCTCGAATGAAGTGATGTTGAAGTGAAATATGTTTGGTTCGTGCATGATAAACTGGATTCTTTTCCAAGGCAATAGCACTTTGATTGTCACAATGTATAGGTGTAGGTGATTGTTGAGGTAGACCCAAATCGTCAAGAAGTCTTCGAATCCACAAAGCTTCCTTAGCTGCATTGGTACAACCTTTGTATTCAGCTTCAGTTGAGCATAGGGAAATAGAGTGTTCTTTTTTTCTTTTCCAAGAAATTGGACCTGAACCAACAAAGAAAAAATAACCACAAGTGGATTTCCCATAATTGGGATCTCCACCTAGATCGGAATCAGTATAGCCATGTAAAATAAACTCAGAATTTGCATCATAAAATAATCTCATATTAATAGTTCCTTTAATGTACCTTAAGATGCGTTTAGCAACTTTAAAATGAGTTTGTTGAGGTTTAGACATAAATCGAGAAACTAAACCAACACTATAAGCAATATCAGGTCTAGTAAGAGTTAAATAATTTAAACTTCCTACCAACTGTCTATACAAGGTTTCATCAACAAAAGGAGTATTCATATCATTCATTAATTTAGTTCCTAATTCACATGGAATTGAAACATGGTTAGAGTCATTCATCTTAAATTTTTCTAAAAGATCATACGCATACTTGCTTTGAGAAACAAAGATACCTTTAGGAGTTTGAAAAATTTGCATACCTAAGAAATAATGTAAGATACCTAAATCTGTCATCTGAAATTTCTGTTTAAGTTGGAATTTGATATCAGAAAATCAAAGTGTCTAAATTAGAAGTGAGTATTAGATCATCTACATAAACAATAACAATAATAATGTCATCGTTAGTATGTTTAACATACAAATTTGGATCATTCTGACTTCTAGCAAAACCTTGAGAAATAAAGAAAGAATTAATTTTAGAATACCATTCTCTAGGTGATTGTTTAAGACCATAAATAGATTTGTTCAATTTGCAAACCAGATTTTCACTACCTTTCTTAACAAATCCAGGAGGTTGAGCCATATAGATTTCTGCATGTAAATCACCATTTAAGAAGGCACTTTTAACATCCATTTGATGAATGGGCCAATTCAGGTTAGATGCTAAAGCAAGAACTAATTTGATAGTAGGCATTTTAGCAACAGGAGCAAAAGTTTCATTATAGTCTAATCCTTCAATTTGGGAAAAACCTCTAGCAACTAGTCTAGCCTTGAATTTACTAATTTCATTATTAGTATTCAATTTTGTTTTGTATAACCATTTACATGAAACTAGATTCTTGCCATGAGGTAATTTGACTAAGTCCCAAGTTTGATTAGCAAGTAAAGAATCATATTCCTGTTGCATGGCTTTCTGCCAATGAGGTTGAGAGTTAGCTTGATCAAAAGACTTAGGATCGTTAGAATTCATAATAGTAGTCATGAAAGCATAATTACAATAATTAATCCTTTCATGTTTAATTCCACCAGATCTAGAAATATAATCATCAGCTTCATTGATTAAGTTTTGAGCCCATTTAGGTTTACGTTTAGTTGTGATGGAATTATCACTAGAGGAAGAATCATTAGTAATAAAAGTATCATTAGTATCTACTTGAGTATCATGAGTTGTAGGAGCAGAAATAATCGGTGGTACTTGATTTGAAGGATTAAGAGAAAGAGTAGGGTTAAGAGAAGGAGGTTGGTCCTCCACCAGCACAATTTTAGTGCCATTGAATTCTTCATCATGTGTAGTAGAGCAATCATGAACTCCATTTTCTGCAATACAAACATCTCTAGCAACTTGAACTTTGTTAGTAGTGGAATCATAAACACGATAACCCTTAGTGTTTTCATCATACCCAACAAACATATAAGGAGATGACTTAGCATCTAATTTATGCCTTTTCTGTTTAGGCGTATGAACATAAGCAATAGAACCAAATATCCATAAATGATGTAAATTAGGTTTCCTACTAGACCAAGCCTCTTCTGGAGTGATAGCCTTGAGTGCTTTGGTAGGAGTCCGATTAAGAATATAAGTTGCACAAAACATGGCTTCAGCCCAAAATTTATAATGCAGATTCTTAGCATGCAACATGCTTCTAGCCATTTCAACAATGGTCTGATGCTTTCTTTCCGCCACACCATTTTGTTGTGGTGTATAAGGAATAGTAAGCTCGTGTTTAATTCCACATGATTTCAAATAAGAATGAAAAGCATTATTCACATATTCCTTCCCATTATCAGTTCTAAGAATTTTAAGTTTAAACCCAGATTGCCTTTCAACATATAACTGAAATTCAATAAATATATCAAGAACTTGATCCTTGCTATGCAAAAAATAGATCCAAGTTCATCTAGAAAAATCATCAACAAAGGTAAGTGCATACTGAGAACCTTGGATGGAGTTATTCTCCATGGGGCCCAAAAGATCACTATGGACAAGATGCAACTTATGAGTTGCCCGCCATGATTTTCCACTTGGAAAGGGCTCCCTATGCATCTTACCACTCATACAACCTGTACAGGCAATCTTGGAAGGAATAATGTGAGGCAAGCCATCAACCATATTATACTTTTTCATGAAAGTAATATAATCGAAATTTAAATGGCCAAGTCTTTCATGCCATATATTGAAATCAATAGAAGTATGTAAAGAATATCGTGAACTAGCAAATTCATGGAATTTAAACAAATTGTCATTATCCATTTTAGCATGAGCAATCACTTTGAGAGTTTGAGGATCTATGGTATAACATGTATCTTTGTAGAATTCAACTTTATAGTCCTGACATAACTGTGAAATAGAAAGCAGATTAGTTTTCAAGTCAGGTACATATAATACATCATGCAATTTACCATTAGGAATAGTAACATCACCTAATCCTTCAACTTTATAAGTCTGATTATTAGCTAACTGAATAGGAATGTTAGCAATATCAGGTTGTAAAGAATCAAAAATTTCTTTATGAGAAGTGACATGTTGTGATGCACCACTGTCAACAATCCATTCTAAAGGTCTACAAAGATTAAAACTACAAGTAAAAGCATGACGAGGATTAGAACCAGTAGAGTTACCTTTTTTATGGTTTGAGTTTTGATGATTGTTACTATTATTCATAGGTTTTTTATCATTTTTCTTTTTAAAACAGTTATTGACAATATGACCATCTTTGCCACAATAAGAACAATGAGGTTTGGAATTGGAATGATTCCTTTGATTATTAGCATTACGAGTATTATTAGGATGATTGGTATTATTATTATATTTGGCATGAAATTTATTGTTGGAATTATTTGAATTAGTATTATATTGTTTGTGATTATGATTATTATTATTGGAACAAAAATTATTAGTTGAATTTCTAGACACAAATGCATGTTCAGTTGATTTAATGGTACCAAACTGAATTAGCTTAGCTTCTTCCTGTCTTAACAAAGTTTGAAAAATAACATAAGTTAACTGAGAAGTTAAAGTAGGAATAGCAAGCTGTGCATGAATATTAGTTATAAACTGTTGAAACTGTCTAGGAAGACATTTTTTAAGAATAAGATGAATTAAACAAATTTCCTCTAATTGAACACCTAAGGCCATAATTTGGCTTTTAAGAGAATCAAATTTTAAGAGAAATTCATCCATACTTTTAAAATCTGCATACCTGAGATCTTCAAGTTGATCCTGCAACTGTATTTTGCGGTATTCATCTCCACTGTCATACTTGGTTTTCAAGATGGACCATGCATCATGAGCTTTAGAAAAGTGAGCAATTAACACATATAAATCTGGAATAATGGAAATACCAATTAACCCTAAAGCTTCTTCATTTTTAGCTTTCCAAGTATCTTTCTGGTCTTGGGTAGCCGCTGAACCGAGTTCAAAAGAAGGGTCAGTGGCTATTTCGAAGAGGTGTTTAAAACGAAAAATAAATGAGATATGAGTTTTCCAAGAATGATAATTAGAATAATTAAGTTTTATTTCTGGAATTAAGGTTGACATGATTAGAAGAAAAAAATTTCTCTTTTTTTTAAAAAAAAAATTCCTTAATTTGAAAATCAATTGAGAAAAAAAATTTTGTTAATGAGAAGAAGAAAAATTTTGTTTTTTTTTTTAATATATAAAATTAAGAATATATATATATATTTTTTAATTATGGATTTGAAAGAAAACAAAAAATTAATAAAATTAAAATTTTTATTTGTTTAAAAAAATGAATAAAAAAATGTGATATAAAAAAAATGTTATAAATTTTTTTGTTTTAATAAATAAAACAAGATTTTTTTAAAAAAAAAAGTCAAAGGGTGGGCGGAGATATATTTAAGGAAAACGCAGTGCATGTGGAGCGGAGCGCAGGCGGCGACTGCTGCGTGGCCAGAGGGCGGAGGAGGTTGGTCGGCCCTAGTCGGTGGAAAAGGGCGGGGTTTCAATTTAAAAAAAAATGGATCAAAGTGGATAGGGATGCTGGCGTGGCTGCACAGGCGGTGGTTTCCGCGTGGCCTGGACGCAGGCCGCGTCGAAGGGTTTACCCCGGGTGTAAAGGGGGTGGCGAAAGCGGATAAAAAAACACCGACAGTTAATATGCAGGAATGGACGTAGGGTTTAGGCAGTGTTGAGAGCGAGTGGTGGTGTTGAAGGTGCGCGGCGGCGCTGAGTGCCCGCGGCGGCGTGTGGCGGTGTTGAGAGTGCGCGTCGTCGCTGAGTGCCCGCGGCGGCGCTGACGGCTCGTGGTGGCGCACTGGTGTCACGCGGTGGTGCGCGGGTGGCACGCGGGTGGCATGACCGCCCAAACAAATTTAAATGCGAGATTTTTTTTATATATATAAAAAGATGCAATGATAATAGATTTATAAGAAATGATAATATATTTATAAGGATTAAATCCTATGAAAACATCTATGTTGTATGTTAGAAATTTTCAAGAGCATACAACAAATAGATATAGAATATATAAAAAACAATATATTGGAATGTTTTTTTTGTTTTAAAGAGTAGGAAATTTTTTTAAATGGAGTAAGAAAATTAGAGACTTATTGAAAACTTTACTCATATAATACTTCTTGTTTTGGCGGCATGCCTTCCAAAACAAGAGAAAAAAAAAATTGAAATTTAACAAGAAAACCCTTTGGCGGCAAGCCTTCCAAAGAGGGTTAGTAAAAAA
Source organism: Cupressus sempervirens (assembly GCA_028749045.1). Classification (NCBI taxonomy): domain Eukaryota; kingdom Viridiplantae; phylum Streptophyta; class Pinopsida; order Cupressales; family Cupressaceae; genus Cupressus; species Cupressus sempervirens. The sequence continues at coordinate 36,225,773 of CM053785.1, forward strand.
AATATGAAACTTTACAAGAAAACCCTTTGGCAGCAAGCCTTCCAAAGAGGGTTAGTAAATAATGAAACCTGCATACACAAGATTTGTTAAAAAAGAGCTAAAATCACAACACAAAATTCTTCTCTCAATAACGTCTCCAAATAAGGTGTGCTCTAATGAATGGTAAACTTCAACACAAAACTTAAAACAAGGATTAGATAGCCAAGATCTGATACCATGTAAGAAATGATAATGTTGAGCAAGGAACGAGAAGCAATCCAAGTAAGTTAAGTGTGAAACAATATTACCATAAGATAAGCAAACTCCAAGAGCATACACCAAGATGGTTCAACAATGGAGACAAGGATTTATAAAGGGAAAGCAAAGAAAACCCCTTGTGAGTATTATGAATGAAGGCAAATGCCTAGAGAAGAGAGAGAGAGAGGGTTGGAGCAAAAGTAGCTCAATACAATAACATCAAGTGCTAAGAGTGTGTGGAAGAAAGAAGGAGGAGCATCTCTTATATAGAGATGAGAGAGGAGTTGCATTTGTAACTCCCATTTCTATGAATGCCACATTCATAATAGGTGTGTGCAAAGTGTCACAATCCTCTTAAGGAGGATAAACTAAATAAAGAAATAAACAAGAGTTGTCCTTACATGTGGAATAAAGGACAAACAATGACATGTCCTCCACATGTGTACAAGAGGAAAAACTACATTTAGGGACCCTTGGAATATCCCAATTAATATATCCAAGGAAAGATTAACCTTTCTAACATGTTTAAAGTAATATTTGTAGCCGACTGATGTATGCTTTATTGGTAAATGTAACTTATGAATGAGCTGACTTGATAATTTGAATGGTATATATGAGAAGTCAAGTTACGAATTCCAAGTGTAAGTGATGGATTTGATGTAATGTGAATGAGAAGGAAGACTGATTATTGTGAAAGTGAATTTTGAAGGATGATCAGAGATAATTGAGGAGCAACAAAGATATATTTGATCGAAAAGGATCTAATAGTGCAAAATAGAGATCTATTACATCCTATTCAAGTCAATTCATTGTTACTTTCTAATCATTGTAGCAGTGATTTCAAATCTCTTAATAGAGTTGGTTTAATGGCCATTTATAAATCCTCTAACAAGGTGACAGTTTAATTGAATTGTTCTAAAGACCTCTAACAAGGCCACTTCTAACAGGGTGATTAAATCCTCTAACAAGGTCACACCTAACAGTGTGTATTGTAACCTTTGACAAGGTTGGCTCCTTACAAGACTCACTTTAGAAGAGTGAAAATTGGTAGCTAGTTACTTGGTGGTTTCTTCCATATTGAGTTTCCACGTTAAATCTGGTGTCTCTCATGTTCATTTTATCTACTATTGCATGCATGAATACTTGAAGATTAGTAACAAGTTAATTTAGTGAGTTACAACATTTTTTTTTCATTTATCGAGTATCAGTAGTAACTATATATTTAAGACATCTAAGGAATCTGTGAGATTATTTTTGTAGTAACTGATTCACTCCCCCTCCCCCCCCCTCTTAGTTACTCTATCTATAATCCCAACAATATTAGCTTCTATTAAAGTATCAACGTCCTATTCTCCTACAACCACTACTAATAGTTAACAACAATGCATAGGATCATGATATGACAACAAAAGTTTGGTGATGGAGAAGGCTCAAGGAAAATTATGGGTACTTTGACTATGTTAAATATGAGCCAAGGGAGAGGACAACTAGTGATTGGAGGGTTTGAGCAAGAATTAGGAACTTCATGGTTGTTGGGGACCAACAATAGCTCAGTTGGGGGGAATGATGGGCCTCCAAAAGGCCATTTTTAAAAGTTTTTTTAATCTTGTTTTCAAGTAGTTATCTTGTAAAAATAGTCATGACTTTATGGTTTTAAGTAGATGAACTTATGTTTATATCTATATGCTATATATATGTTAAGACATGAAGTAGAAGTATGGATAGTTCAAGCATACTATATTTGCTTGAATCTATGGACAAAAATAGTACAATGAAGTAATGTTACATGCTGATAAATCTTTCCCCGCTCATGCTATGTCTTGGGTAGTTTTCCTTTTGTAGCCATAGGATTTGCAAGAGTGGTAATTTGAACTTTACATTTTTTTGGTAATATTGATGATGAAATGAATATATGTACGTGGAGGCTATGTGTGCATTGAATTCTTTTTAGGTACTTTCCACAGAGATTCAAAGATAAACACCTAAGTGCTAAGTCAAAGCCAACTAGATCACTAAATCATCACAAGTGGAGAAAGTCATTAAATGCTTTCTGTTGGTGCAACACATGAATGTAGCTTTCACAGCCTGCTATGTTCCTGGAGGATTTATTCATGTTTAATGGAGATTATTTTTCAAACTTTATGAGTCTATAATTGATCCTCATAATGGAGTGATCACAAAGTTAGGAAGTAGTTGTAGTTTCCTTTAAATAATGACTGTTGTAGGTTTGGGAGTAGTTTTGAAAGAATATGATAAGTTGATTTGTTGGAAATGATTGAAAAGATCATGAATGAAGAGAAATAGAACTAGTAAAGAATGTTTCAATCATTGTTTTGTCATTGATGTCAAACTTGCTACTTGTAGGAATGACAATTGCTTAAGTGATCCAAATACTATCAATTAGTTGATTGACAAGGAGGTGGCAATGAATAAGATTTAACTAGAGTACCTAGAGAAAGGTTGAAGTTATGATGTTGTAATGAAGTATAAGGATCAGCTAATCCATTGATAAAATTGTGTATTGATGACATACTCTAAGATATAGAGGATGGACACACTGAGACACATCAAAGATGTAAGGATTAACTAAGTTCATTGGAGAGAGTTGAACTAGCTAGTTAGAGCCGAGCAGATTCTCAGTTGAAGCCAAGAAAGTTCAACTTTAGTGTGTATTGAGTGATCTTTAGGTACCGAGCAGCCTTCAGGTGCCGAGTGAAGATCAAGTGTCGAGTGATATTCAAGTGCCGAGTAATATTCAAGTGTCAAGGAAAGTAGAAATACTATAGGTGTCGAGCACCAATAAATAACAATAGAAGTCAAGTAACACAAAAGGAGCCGAGCATTAGAAAATCAATGATGCCAAGTTGCTACATTATTTGTTAAAGTCAAAGATTCGCCAGATCAACAACGATAAGCTTGTTACATCAAATTTTGTGAATTAGTTGGATGATAAGGATGATGAGTAGATGTCACAAAATTTTATGTAAACCATGCAAACCAATTCAAGGTGAATGCTAATAGATTTATCATGAAGTTTATAGAAGAAGAAAATTGGAGGGAAAATAATGTCATTTTCTCAAAAGATTTGAGCAGGAAATTGAGAACAGAACTTCTTTATAAGAAGTTACAGGTCAGAGATCAAATGCGCATGCATGAGAGGGAGTTGGTCATAAGTGTGATCATGCGAAGAAGCCAAGAGGAGTAAGAACAAAGTATCAAGACTTTGAGTTGATCAAGTAACCATAGAATGCATTGGCATAACGAGTGAAAGAACTCAAGGAGACAGATCTTGAAGGGTGAACAAGTTGTCGGCACTGCAAAGGAGGAAATCCAAGAAAAGAAGAGAACTGAAGAGTGATATGAAATTTGCATAATTAGGGTTGCAATCTGTATCAGGTCAAAACCCTTCTAATACTTTCTTACCATTGTATTAGATATTGAAATCCTACATTGCTAGGTTAGCTTAATAGCTAGGTGGATAAACCTCAAGAAAAGGATAAAGAGATCCCCAGGAGAAGGACAAAGAGATCCCTAGGAGAAGGATAAAGAGATCCTTAGGAGAAGGATAAAGAGATCCTTTGGAGGAGGATAGGAGATCCTTAGAGAGGGATGAAATATTCTTTTGAGAAGGTGACTGTAAATCCCATGGATCTGGGTGAGCCTAACAGCTCTATGTAAATCCTTTAATAGGGTGACATTCCAAGTTGAATGTTCTTAAATCCTTTAACAAGGTCACATTTAACAATGTGTTGTAGCCTTTAATAGGGCAAAACATCAGAAGTGGTTGAAATTGATTGCGTAGTTATTCAGTGGGCATCATCTCCACCCCAATTTTACCTTCTCATTCTTGGAGGGTTTCTAGGTCATCAAAATCCTTAGTGTTATGGTGTGATGCATGTTTACTTTTCATTATTGTTTAATGTTCAATTGCATGCATGATAATTTAAGTTATGTGCCATTAATAATTAGAAGAAAAAGTTGTATTGGACATCATTGGACCTTGAATTACTGATTCACGCCCCCCCCCCCCTCTCAGTTATTCTAAAGAATTCTAACATGATTTTCATAGCAGCAGAGTGTGATATTATTTTTGATAAATTGTAATTCTTTTACCATGAATGAATAGAATGAGTAGTTCAAGTTTATTTCTCTTATAGTGATTGTCTTTTTTGTTCACTCATCCAAGGGGGTGCACTTGGTGATGAACTATTCTGTTAGAATAGATTTCATTTCCTTGTTTGTTTCCTTGAAAGATAGAATTATGTTCCTCCTACAACCATTGATAATAGAATTGATTAAGTGTTCCTATAGCATAGGTGCATAGATAGGTTTATTGTTTGTGACATTACTTTAAGCTTTGAGTTAAGTTGTTAATTTAGTCTCTAACATAGATTTCCTTCAGTATAGCCTTCACTTTAGTTGTAATGACTTAAAGAAGAATTAGAGCATATAATTTGTAGTCACCATCTCAAGTTTACGCTCTTGAGTTGAAAAAATAAATGAAGTTAGTATATTATTTTAAGAAAAACCCATGAAGCTATCTGACCATAGAATCATTGTGAAAGGATGTCTAATCCTTTGTTACTAAGGTACTAATCTGACCAGATAGTGACCTCTTGTGCAAACTATCTGAAGTCATAAATTTGAAGAAATCAAAATGTGAATAAAGTCAACAAGTTATTTAAATTAGGAAGTCGTTCTCTATAAAATATCATTCCAAGTTGCAAGAGAATTTGGAGAACGAGTGAAAGAACCATGAAGTTGCATTGTCAAACCATAAAAATATGTAAGTTCAATTCTCTTTGAATTTGAATTCTTGTGCCTAAGAAAGAAGCTATTATTAAGAAGGAAGTGACTGTTAAGAAAGAAAAAGGTGAGAACATAGAAAAAAAACCATACATAAATCAATTTTAAAGTTATTTTCTAATTCTTTAGCTACTTGTACCATGTCTATATTCTCTGATGAATTTAGTGGATGTAAGAATGCAACTTTTCCAATTTATGGTAGGCTATTGTTTTAGTATTTTTATGCAAATAAGGATGAAAAAGAAACTAGGAATAATGCTCGACAACTTGAGCTAGGAAAATCATTAATATCCCAGCTGAATGTTATGAACCAGCTACAAGAGCAACCAAAAAGCCAGATGAGATACCCTTGCTGGTTATAACTAAGTCTTGTATTAAGGAATATTTTGGATTGACCACTCAAACCCTAACTAGAATAGAAAGGGCTTAGTTTAGGGTTGATTATGAAGGAATAATGAAGTATTGGTTAAAAGAGATCACACATTTCATGAAAGGGGCCAAAAAAATAGGTCAATGCCAATTGAAAATACGGGTCCTCATCCCATCGATAAGTTTATGAATGCTTCTAAGAACACTTACTATGTGTGGAATCAATTGTTTGGAGAATATTTTAAAGATAAAATTTCTTTTGAAAACATGTACATGTCTATGAGAATTTAGAATGCTCATTCTTTTTTGGATTTTGATTTTGCTAGTAAGATTCAGAGAGCCCTTCACACATAGTTGGCTAGGTGGAAAACTATTGAATTCTTCAAGATTTACTCTCTATTGTGCCATCTCTTTCTATTTCAAAATGATAACTAGTTTAGGAGTTCCCTGAAGTTCATTACAACTAATGAAAAAGGAAATCCATTACCCATTCAAAAATGGTGCAACTTGGGATAAACATGGTAGGGATGGGGATTTTAGGATATTTAGGGATGTGTTTGTTTAATGAATTACCAAATTGCTTGGAGGTTCCACAAAAAATATCCCCCAAAAAATCAAATTAATGCTTAGGCCAAAGGAATACCTACTAGATGGAAGATACAAGTTCAATTTTTGGGACCTGTATGAATGTAGGAAATAACCCCACATGCTATCATAGTTTGTGTCTGAGAGCATAGGTTTCTTTGATTTTATATGGAAACTAATGTGTATTGAAAATCACATTAAACAAACTAGGAAAAATGCAAATCACATGCCCCATTTCATAAAATTTGATGGTTTCATAATAGGATACTCAAACATAAAGGAAGTACAAGTGTACATTATCAATAATTTTAGTTTCTATAGTGTAAAGGCAAGGCAATATGATCATGAGGGACATATCAAGTCTTTTGTTGCAAGAAACGATCATCAATTCAATTTTGAAGAGGACATAATAAGGATTTGTGATCATATTCCTTAAATCATTTTGAGCAAAAGGAAGTGGGGTTTTTTTTTAACATTGAGAAGAAAACATTAAGCTCAAGACTTCTCTATTTTTATGATAAAATTGAATTAGAAGATACTAGAGTTGATAAAAAAATTGATGAGATAGATTAAGAATATATGAATCAGATAAAAAGGAAAGGAAGTTGAGCAACCTTTACCACCACCTACTCAAAAGAAGAGGAAATTGTCAGCAAGAGGTTCAACTTTAGAACCCAAGGCTAATGTGTCTAAGGAGAGTAGCACCCCGTTGGTCACTACTAAGGATTCAAATGACAAAGTCGGGTTAGAGGAGGTTGCATATATACTGAAAAGTTTGAAAACAAGTAGTGCAATTAAAGTGCCACATCTTTCACTAGTGTTCAAAGAGGAGATACATGGGAATTATGCATGAACAATGGAGAATGAAACACCAATTTCACATTCAGAATGAGAGGGATGCAATTTATTAGTGATGAATTATACATGAAGACTTCACTAAGACACAATATTTTAAGTACAAACTGAAGGATATTGATGAAAAGAAAAAGGAAAGGCTAGAAGGGATTGATGAATCTCTATTTTTTTCTACAATTGAATAGATTATAGATGAATTACATCTTGAAGACATAAAATAAATTGAAGAAGTGGCCAAAGAGATTATACACAAGAGTAATATCCTCATTGTGTGTGGTCTAACACTAAAGAAATTGTTCCCATTGGACCAAGGAAGCAAGATGAGACTACATTTGCCATTGAAATTGAAACTTTGGAGAAAATAGAAGGGTCAAGATTTGATCCAAAAGATGAAACATTGGCTACTTGGGTCAACTTCAAAGGTGATAAACCAAATTTAACTGACATCTCTAGAGGGACACATGGGATGAAAGTGTTAGAAAGTAAATTCCACCAAGATAATTGAGAGGGTGTTGGGGGGGCGCGGAGTGAATCAGTTATAATATTAAAACAATTTTCAATATCATTATTAAATCTAAAACATGAAAATAGTAGATGCAAAAACCACAAAAAGATAATCATACACAATAACATAAGATTTGTGAACTAGGAAAACCTTTTATCAGAGGGAAAACCCTAGTGGGGATGTTACCCAAAAAATAATGTACTAATATATAAGTTCCTTGTAAGAGTATGAACCCCTTTAGGAGTCAATGAAATACAATTGGTGCATATCAGTCCCATTAGAAGAATTTGAATCCCTATTGGGAGATTCCAACCCTATTAGGAGTTGTGCAAACCTTGTTAGAAGTTATGGAAGGCAGAAGGACCAACTGTCCAAATAGCTTCAGGGACAAGACCACCGAACTCACTATCCAACTGGCCTTAGTAATATCCTAATAATACTAATAAACAACTATCCACAATAACTTGTTTTCCAAATATAGTCTCCGTTTTAGCTCTCCATGCCTCAAATACACTAAACATTTCTTTGATAAAAAAAATTCAATACCAGGTTCACTATATGTCACATACAAATTTTCTTACTTGCATTACAAATAATTCATCTACAACCACCACTCTCTACCACAAGAAAATAATATTTCCTTTATACAAAGTCCTAGAATAAGCTATTGAGTCATCCCTAGGGCTTTCTCAATTTAAAATAAAAATATAGGACCATATTAAGATATTACATTTACATGTTACATTACAATATTACATCTTTTCACAATTACAACCAAAGTGTTGCCTAACAATCTTCATAACTATTCACTCGATGCTCATATGGATGTATGCATTTGGCCACAACATATTCATCATGTCGTCTACCTTTTTCCAACTTCTCTTAACTAGATTCCATCTTTCTTAGGAGATACAATCAAAACATCAACAAGTCTTATACAGAAACTCTGTCTTCAATAAATCTTGAATAAGTGTCATTTTCTTCATATCTATGCATGCATGCTTAACCACATCATGTAGACACTCTGTAAAACATTTCCTCAACTATGCATTGCCTCATCTTCAATCCTTGAACTATGTGACCTCAAACTCTATCTAGTACTTTGCTAGTCTCATAAAATAACATGTATGTTGACATAAATGACAAACATTTCCATGAATAAAACATATGATCACTATATCATCTCTCCAACAATACTAGGCTGCTCCCCCATAGGAATGCCACCAACATTGGTGCTAATAGGTAGTTTTCCAAACCATAGATAATACTAACCTTTAGTATTTTATAATTAATTGATGCATAAGGTCATGTTCAACATGGCATAAATGAAGTACATGAAGGAAATAATTGAGAAACTAAAGATAAGGTATATATATATAAATACAAACATTAATAAGTTTCACACACAAAAAAAGGAATATTGGAGATTCAACTAAGTAACATTTGAACCCTTCCAACACCTAGGGCCATTATTTTTCACTAGCCCACAATACTCACCATTAAAATCAAAGAAAAGAAAATTAAATAAAAAAGAGGTGTAGAGATACACAAAGAATACACTTATAGTAACCTTGAGGATATTTTAGCATTGACGATCAAGATAATTATGGGAAAATGAAATGAAGTGCATGAGGGGTTTCAATTCCTAAATAATATGATGGATTTCTTAAAAAATAACAAGGATGTACTACTAAAATTGGAAAGGAAATGGAAGCCTTCTTGGTTTGAGTTAGGAAAAATGATATGAGGTAACCAAGAGGCATCTAGATACTCCCTGATTGATTATAGATATAGTAGATGTACTAGAGGCTATACAAAAGAACTTGGCCTATATGGAACATGAGCAACATAAAATTGAATAGAGGATACAACTCATCTCTTCTAGTGAACACTACATCATAACTTCTGTATTGGATAGTGATGGATAGACCAAAAGCTTGGAGGAATGGAAAAGTGAAATGATGATACTACCATAGAGGGTTATGAATCACTTCAAGGAGAGAGAAAGTTTCCAAATAAATGGTTTCCACACTCAATTAGATAAGATAATTATTCTATAAATTAGATTTACTAAATTTAAGTGGACTAGTGACTACATGGAAGTACTTGAACAATTACAAGTGGAGACAATAACCAATGAGGGGGAGGAGGCCACTATTGCAGAATGAATGATTAACGACCTTGTTAAGATAATTTCTAGTTTATATGCATTATTATTTAGTTATTTATGGATAGTTACGAAATGAAAAGATTTGAAGCTTTGTTGCACCCTTACATTTTGTATAAGAGAGGGTACCAAGATCTTATTTAAATATAGAAGAAGATACATGATGCATATACAAGTTATATATACAGTTTGACATTTTGGATATAGTTCTATCATTATGAAATATTATAAAGTAGTTTGAATTTAATATTTGATGCAATTTTAAAATCAATGCAATATTCATTGTTCTACTGTTGTTCCTTATTTCATATAGCAGTATAAAATACTTACTTTTGATACTTATGTTATTTAGATATTTGGATGTTTAATAACTCATCTTTAAGTATTGTCCTCTTGAATCTATGCTATTATTGATGGATTGACTTCTATGTGTATCTTTTATTATCAAATGTTGCATGCTATGTAACATTTTTCTAATTTATCTCCATCACCAAGGTTAAATTCACTTAGACTAGGGTTCATATTTCATAAAGTTCTCTATCCAATAATTGATGGTGTACATGGTGTCTTCAAGGGTTTGATGATATTATGATTTAGGGTTAGACTCTATTTATCCAATGACAAAGGAGCAGTCTAGTTGTTAAGTTGATCAACAATTGTAATTAGTAAGGTTCCTCATCTGATTACCAACATTACATTAAGTCACTATTACCAATCCCACCATATTTTCACATCTAAAACGTTTAGCTTAGCAGTTAATAAAGTATTTTAAAATTACATCATTTATTTCTCCTTGGGAATAAATTTCTATCCCAAGAGCATTAAGAAATAAAATGTGCATAAGTTAGATCAGAAGAGTTGCATTAGGTATACCCACCTAGGTTAGCAGATTCCAAAGCAAAGAAGGTTTGATCTCTAAGTTCAACCCTAGTCATTGGCCAAATCATGTTGGATTCCCAAAATTGAGAACACAAGGCTCATAGGTCTTCCACTCAACAATTTGAGGAGCCAACATATTGGTGACTTTGTTGGGGAACTAGTAATCAAATAAATTGGGAGTTTACCTAGTTTGATTTTCAAAATATTTTCTGAACATTTACTAGCTCCATCTAAGTCCACCAATAGATTGGTGACTCTACTGGGGAGTTTCTCATAATATTCATTGTGGAAATACCCAAGATTCATAATTTAACGAACCAAAAAGCTTAATTCTAGACTCTACTAGAGAAACGATCCCATACAATACAATAAGTTTGATATTTCCTTAGAAAGAGATGGCAAATGTATCCAAATAATGGTTAATTACTCATTAATTACTCTATTAGGAAAGATAACCTAGACAAGAAATATAATTTATTAGAAAAAAATGAATTATTTAAGCCAAATAAAACCACTAATTTTCAAAGGTATTAGAAATCTAAATCTCAAGAGGTTTAGTTACAAGCCAGGCAAACAATGTTTTAGTTTATTCAATTTAGTATCAAAGTTTTATGAAGAATGAAGAATATTTGTACTGTGTCATCTGAATATATTTTATAGTTTTGTGAATGAATATCAACTACATGAAGAAAGTGGTATAATGATTCTCTTTTCCAAAAACTTGAAAAGGAGAAGCAAGCTTGATATTTATGAAGCATTACCTTATGGAAGTTTATCGTCGTGGGGGGAATTTGAGAAAAGGAAGAAGAGTCCAAAGTTCCTATAAGGAAGAATAAGCTTATTTATTACCATAAATAATTTTCTAACATTTGTGTACTAGATAAGGTGTCTACATTGAATGATTTCCTTGACTAGGTTAAAAACATAATAAATTCTAAAATGGTGAGCTCATAAGGGTGCAAGAGAGATGAAATGACACCTAAAAATGACAAATAGGAGGTAAAGAAACAAACTACAAACTGGAATAACATTCTTGAACATGCTGAAGATAATTATGAAAATTTTATCAGTAAAGAAGAAATTCCACAATTACTTGGGATTGAATACCCAAAAAGTATAAAATAAAATGGCCAAACTTTTATTCAAAATTTGACCCTGAGATGGATCCACTTGTATATAATGAGGAAAAAAATAGTATATGGCACCATATGATGAAATAGACCCAAACTATAACAACACAAAGGGAGACCTTAAAATTTTTGCGATAAGTAACATTATAGGTACTATGGATGAGGATGACAAAGGGTCCAAGGAACATAAGCCATGTAAAAGAAAGAAAGGATTGAACAATTTTGGTAAAGAAACAAAGAAAGCTAAAAAGGGTAAGGGATCATCCTTCATATATACAAAAAAGAGAACCATTGAAACCCAAAAGGAATTCAAAACACTCTATACACATCACTTTTTTTAAAGATTCATGGAACAGGAAAGATGTCTTTCTTGAAGCTCCATTTTGTAGAAAATGCAGTTAGATCAATGAAGCATGCTAGGGTCACAAATCACATAAGGCTAATAGATATTTTGTCTTGAAAGAAACCTAATTTGCATCTAAATATGTGTTGGGTTAGAAAGTAAACATTATTATCCCTATTCTCCTTCATGAGAAACACAAAATATTTGATAGAGGTAAGGCATGACAACATCTTCCTTTCTATTGGTCTGCTTCTCCTAAAGATAATTGAGATGTCACTATACTCCAAGATAGCATATGTCCCTAGAAAGAGCCACTTGTAGAATTTGAAAATTTCCATGTCCTATTAAAAAATTTCAAATTCCCCTTCAAAAAATACCCTAGGTGACATGTTTTTTATTTTCCAAAGGAAGAGATTGGAGGCACCCACGATATAGAGAAACTTCTCTATTTTGGGTGACTTGACAACAACACCTTGCAAAATAAAAACTTATCATTGTTTTAGATAACTAAGGTTTAAATGCCTATGAAGTAAAACAAATTTTAGGATCACATATGCCAATACAAGGTGATTCTGAAATGGTGAATTTTACTATTTAAGAGATATACTTGAGATGGGAGTGCGAAGTACAAACTTTCATTGTTTCGAAAGGGGAAGATGAATTTTATAGAAAAGTTGCAAAAAATGGATTAATAAACATTTAAAGGGGTGAAATAAGTCATTGTATGTACATAAAAGTATGAGTTATTAATGACAGAATGTTTGAAATGACAGATGAGTGAAATAGAGAAATGACCACTTGTGCAAAATGTCTAAAGTCATAAATGAAGAAATTAAAATGTGAATAAAGGCAACATGTTATTTAAAGTAAGAAGCCACTCTCTATGAAAGCTCATTCCAAGTTGTAGAAGAATTTGGAGAATGAGAAGGGAGCTGTGATGTTGCATTTTTAAGCCATGAAAATTTGTAAGTTTAATTGTCTTCAAATTTGAATTCTTGCTCAAATGACACCTAAGAAAGAAGCTACTATTAAGAAGGAAGTAATTGTTAAGAAAGACAAAGGTGAGAATGTAAAAAAATTATGCAAAAAACAATCTTAGAGTTATTTTCTAATTCTTTAGCTACTGGTACCATGCCTATATTCTTTAATGAATTTAGTGGATGTAAGGATGCAACTTGGCCAATTTATGTTAGGTTTTTTCTCTAGTATTTTTACACAAATAAGGATGAAAAAAAACCTAGGAACAATTCTTGTCAACTTGACCGAGGGAAAATATTTTTTCTAAATGTATTTGTGGACATAGAACTCATTAATATCCTAGTTGAATGTTATGAACTAGCTACAAGAATAGTAAAAAATCTAGATGGGATGCCCTTGCTGGTTATAGTTAGGTCTTGTATTAAGGAATGTTTTAGATTGAACACTCAAGACCTAACTATAATAGATAGGGCTTATTTTAGAGTTGGTTATGAGAGAAAAATGGAGTTCAACTTAACATAGATCACACATTTAATAGATAGAGGCCAAAAATATAGATTAATGCCAGTTGAAAACATGGTTCCTCATCCCATTGACATGCTTATGAATTTTTTCAAAAACAATTACTATGGGTGGGCTCAATTATTTAGAAAAGATTATAAAGAGAAAATTAATTTTGACTAAATGTACTTGTCAATGAGAATCCATAACCCTCATTCCTATTTAGAGTTTTTTTTTTCTAGTGTGATTGAGAGAGTTGCTCACACACATTTGGCTAGGTGGAAAACTACTAAATCGTTTAAGAAGTACTCTATGTTGTGCCATCTCCTATTATTTCAAAATGATGACCAATTTAGGAGCTCTCTAAGGCTCACTACCACTAATGAACAAGGAAATCCATTACCCATTCAAATGTGGTGAAAGAACTCCGACATACATGGAAAGTATGGGGATTTCAAGATATTTAGGAATGTGTTTGTTGTATGGATTACTAGATTTCTTGGAGGAACATCACTAGAATCCCCCAAAAAATTAAATTAATGCTGAAGCTAAAGGAATACCTACTAGATGGAAGATATGAGTTCAATTTTGGGAATTGTGTATGTAAACCAAATTTCACATTGATTAGGTTGTATGGATGTAGGCAGAAACCCCATATACTACCAAAATGTGTGTTTGAGAGGGTAGATTTCCTTGAGTTTATATGGAAACTTATGTGGATTAAAAAAGACATTGCATAGCCTAGGAAAAAGAGGAATCACATGCCCCATTTCATAAAATTTGATGGATTCATAATAGGATATTCAAACATAAAGGAAGTACAAGAGTACATTATGAATATTTTTGGTTTCCAGAGTAAAAAGGAAAGGAAGTATGATCATGAGGGACACATCAAGTATTTTTTTGAAAGAAAAGATCATAAATTAAATTTTGAAGAGGACATAATAAGGAATTGTGATCATATTCCTAAAATCATGCATAGGATGAAGACATGAGGTATATTGTTGAACATTGAGAAGCAAAGGTTAAGCTCAATACTTCCCCATTTTTTTGATGAAATTGAATTAGAAGCCATCAGAGTTGATAAATGTATTCAAATAATTGATGAGATACATTAGGAATCTAAGAATCAGAAAAAAGGAAAGGAAGTTGAGAAACCTTCCTCATCACTTGCTCAAAAGAAGAGGAAATTGTTAGTAGGAGGTTCAACTTTAGAACCCAAGGCTAATATGTCTAAGGAGAGTAGAACCCTATTGGTCATTTATGAGGATTCATATGATGAAGAAGGGTTAGAGGAGGATTAATATATACTAAGAAGTTTGAAAGAAAGTACCACAATTAAAGAGCCATAGCCCGCACTAGTGTTCAAAGAGGAGATACATGGGTATCATGCATTTACAATGGAGAATTAGAAACCAATTGATACTAATGATGAGAGGGACATAATTTATCAATGGTTCATTGAAAATGAAGACTTCCTCCAAGACACATGAGGTTAAGGACTTCGGGATCAAGTATAGTGTGAAGGATTTTGATGAAAAGAAGAAATAGCTAGAAGGGATTGATGAATCTCAACATTTTGCTATGATCCAAAAGATGATAGATGGAATGCATCTTGATGAAAAACTATTATAAAGAAGAGGCCAGAGAGATTGTATTCAAGAGTGATATCCTCATTGTGCATGATCTAACACTAAAGGAATTGTTCCTATTTGACCAAGTAAGGAAGCAAGACAACATTGCATTTTCCACTGAAATTGAAACTTTGGAGATTATAGAAGGGTTAGGATTTGTTCCAAAAACTAAAATCTTGATTACTTGGGTCACCTTAAAAGGTGATAAATCCAAGTTAATTTAATTTCTAGTGGAACATAGGGGATGGAAATTGTCCAAACCATAGATAATACAAACCCTTTAGTCTTTGCTAATGAATTGATATATAGAGCCATGTTTAATAGGGCACAAATGAAGCATGTGAAGGAAATAAATGATGAATTATAGATAAGGGAGATGGACATGAATACAATAATTAAAATATGCACAAAAACAAAAGAAGATTGGATAGTAAACTAAATAACAGGATAACCCTTCCAACACTTGGGTCCATTATTGTTCACCAACCCACAATGCCCACCATTGAAGTCAAAGAAAAGGGAAATGAAGAAATACGAGATGAAGATAGACACAAAGAATGCACTTATAGGAACCTTGAGGATATTTTAGCATCTAGGATCAAGATGATTATGGAAAAATAAAAGTAAATGTGTGAAGGATTTTAATGCCTAAATAATATGACTGATTTCTTCAAAAATAACAAGGATGTACTAATGGAATTGAAAAGGAAATGAAAGCTTTCTTTGTTTGAGTTGGGAATATTATATGAGGTAACCAAGAGGGATCCATATGCTACCTGATTGATTAAAGATATAGTAGATGTACTAGAGGCTATACAAAATAATTTGGCCTATATGGAACATGAATAATAGAAAACTAAATAGAGGATACAACTCATCTCTTCTATTGAGCATTGCATCATGCATTCTCTATTAGTTAGTGATGGACAAAACAAAATCTTGGAGGAATGGAAAGGTGAAATGATGACACTGCCATAGAGGGATATGAATTTCTTCAAGGAGAGGGAAACCTTAAAAATAAATGACTTCTACACTCCATCGAGTAAGATCATTATTTTGGAGAGTAGATTTACGAAATTGAAAACTAATGTTTGAGTTATATCAGGGAAGAAGTGGAAAGAAATACATAATTTCAACCCCAAGGTCCTCCAGATTCACATGGCCTACACATTCACAAATTTCTAAGAGGATCAATGACTACATGGCATCACGTAAACAAGCACAAGTGGAGACAATAACCAATGAGGAGGGGGAGGTCATTGCTATAGAATCAATGACAAACATCCTTGTTAAGTTAATTTCTAGTTTATATGCATTAGTATTTAGTTAGTTATAGATAGTTATGAAATGAAATATACAAATTTTTTTTGCATCCTTTCATTTTGTATAAGATAGAGTACCGGGATCTTATTTGAATATAGGGAAAGATACGTGAGACATACCAATTATTTATATAGTTTGAAATTTTTGATATAATTCCATCTTTATGAAATATTTTAAAATTGTTTGAATTTTAATGTTTGATGCAATTTCAAGATTTATGTAATCTTCATTGTTCTACTGCTATTCCTTATTTCATATAGTAGTATAAGGTACTATATTTGGATGTTCAATAACTCACATATAAGTATTCTCCTATTAAATCTATATTATTTTGATGGATTTAATTCTATATGTATCTTTGATTATCAAATATTGTATGTTATATAATATTTGTCTGATTGGTCTCAATCACTGGGGTTAAATTCACTTATACTAGGGTTCACATTCCATAAAGTTCTCTATCTTATAAATGATGGTGTACACATTATCTTCAAGGGTTTTTTGACACTATGATTTAGGGTTAGACTCTATTTCCTAATAGCAAAGAACTAGTCTATCTATTGTTATGCTAATCAACATTTGTAATTAGTAAGGTTCTTTATTTGATTACCAACATCACATTAAGTCACTGTCACCAATCCCACCATATTTTCACATCTAAAAAATTTATCCTAGTCGTAAATAAAATATTTTAACATTATATCCTTGATTTCTCCTTGGGAATAACTTGTTATCTCAAGAGCATCAAGCAATAAGATCTACATAAGTTACATCATAAGAGTTGCATTGGGTATACCTACCTTGGATAACAAATCCTAAAGTGAAGAGGGTTTGATCTCTAAGTTCAATGCTAGTCATTGGCCAAATCATGTTGGATTACCAAAAAATGAGAAAGAATATCTCATAGCTTCTCCAGCCAACAATTTGAGGAACCAACAGGTAGAAATGATGAAGAAATAATGAAAGAAATGATTGCCTCAAAAGATTTAAATATTAGCCTTAAAAAGGTTAGTCAACTACACATAGAAGAAAATAAATTAAACCACAATATTTACAAGCAAGATGAAAGTTATATTTTGATTTTGATCTCCAATATTGTCTGGGATGTTGAAATTAGGTTAGGGTGTAATTTTTGCGGAAATCTAAAAAGTTGAAAAATTACATCAAAATGTTATATAAGGGGTCCAAAAGGTCATTTTAAATTTATTTGTGCATTTTTCTTCTTGTTAGTTTAGAGCAAGAGATTTCTGATAGAAGAGAGACAAGTTCCCATTGACTAACACCAATTTGAGCTTAGTCATGTACACAAGTGGCCTTGTCACTATCCCACACTTGTAAGTAACTAATTTTTAAAACTGATTTGACCTCTTTTTGAACATTTTTTGCATGTTTTAAGCACTTTTTTTTTAAAACTTCATATGACATTCTAGAATGTCATCCCTTATTTAAGTGAAAACTACTTTGAGATTTATGGCATCCTTGAAGTGCCATCTAGTTTTTATATAGAGTTTTGTACGTAGACCATCCCTCAATCATACAAGAACATTCAAATGTTGTATGATCATGGAATGTCATCTCCTTACTATGTGAAATGTTGTATGATTATAGGCTAGAAAATGTAATTTTTTTGAGTTAAATAGGCTCTCTAGTTAGTTTCAAGATTTTCTTAGTTGCATTTGTATATGTTGCTAATGATTCCTTGATGTCCTTGGTCACTTTATGATATATCATTGATAGATTTCAATATATTTTCTTGCTTATGTTTATGGTGAAGAGACAATTTATAGATTTAGTGATTAGAGAACCTTATCTAGTTGTATTGAGCCTTGCACTATTTTTCAATACTATAGACAAACAAATCTTGACCACCATGGGTCTTGGAGAGCTGTTTCATATGCCCCATGTTTGGGAAAAACCATGGTTTTCTCACAATACTTGTCGAACAAATTTATTTTGAGCATAACACATTCCATTTAATGATATGTGAGATTTTCAATCACTTTAAAATGCATGTATCAGATACTTCACATTCCTTATCATGGTGATCTACTGAGTATCTTGATAGTTTCGAGTCATTTTCTTGATATTTATCATTGTGATTTGATATTAATACTTGAATGTTCTATGGTATATGTATAATTTGATCATTCACCTCATGAGGGGATAGTGGCTATGCAGATATTGTCTTGCAATAACACTATTTGATGCAAGAGCATCCTAGGTGTGAGAGAAATCTTATATCATCCAAAAATATTTCTGTTATGTTTCTTGAATAAGGGTTGTCTTAGTGCAAAGTTTTTGTCTATGGAGGCTTGCTACTTAGTAAGTCAGTCATATGAGCTTAGAATGTCCTAATTTCAGAGATTGAGGCTCATCTTGGAAATATCAGGCTACCAATTAAGGCCCAATGCCATATCACAAGTATTCAAGAAGTTACTATGGATTGTGTGTTTTATTTTGGTAGAAAAACTTTAGGCTTAATTTTGAAGGCCTTAGAGGTTCCATATGGTCTCTAAAATGAGGTTGAATAGAGCTTGTGCAAATCAAGCCTTGTAGATCAAAAGATGAGGATACTTTATAATAGCCAATCAAATCAATGGTTCACAAGTTATGGTGTTCCAAAGTTGAAAATTTCCAAAATTAATCTGATTATTATTTTGAGTTGACTCTATATGTAATTTTAGGGTTGGTTGGCCTCTAGGGTTAGGGTTTGTTGTCTAGAAACTTGTGGTAAGTGAAAATTACCTACATAAGGAATGCCCATAGATTGTATAGGACAACTCTAGGTAATAGTTCATAGCTTTGTCTTAAAGATTATTGTAAGGAAGGTGCTTATGTGGGTTTGCATATTGCATTTCAAAATTATGTAATTCTAGATTCATGGAAATAATAAGAAGCCCATATTTTATTCTCATAAATTGTTGTTATTTCTTTATTTTTGTTATGTGTTTATGGTATTAAGGGGAGCACCCTTCATCAAGTGGTATTAGAGAAGGAGTTCCTAAGTGTGTATAAATATCATTGACTCTGATGTAGTTTGCACAAGGAACATGGTTTAGGCTAAGCGTGTAGATATATCATTAATTGTGAGGTAGTTTGGATCACATTTTTAGTCAAAGTATAAAAATTCCTCCATGAAGAAAGCATGATGAAAGATCTGAAGGTGTTACACCTAAGTGTTTTAGATCCCTCTAGAGACAAATGCAATAATTGGAAGAACAGATGCATAGAGGAATAAATCTCGATGTACGAGATGAAGGTGAGGATGAAGCACAAGAAGAAAAAAATGTTGACGAGGGGGAAATTATAAACCCATAAGAAGAGATATTTTTTAGGGTCATTTCTAGGATTGGAAATGACATAAGTTTGAGGTTCCCACATTTTTGGGAAATCTTAACTTGGAGTAATTGATCAATTCGATCAATGAATTAGAAGAATAATTTAAGTATGAAGATATTGAGGATCCTAATAGAGTCAAGTTTTTGAAGGCCAAACTAAAGGGTCATGCAAAGATTTGGTGGCAGGAGATTCAATTAGCCCAAAATAAAAGAGAAAATGATAAATTACAAGATGAGATCAGAAGATGTCGAGATTGAATTGACAATTCATTCCTATGGATTATGAGATTGATTTATTGAAAAAATTAGGAAGATATGTTCAAGAGTATACCAAAGACTTCTAATGAGTTCTCATCAGAATAGGCCATGCTAAAGATGACAAGGAAAAAGTTACTTGTTACCATAATGGGTTAAGGCCAATCATTCAAGAGGAATTGAGTCTGATTTGAATAAATAGTTTTAAAGAGAAATACCGATTCACCATAAGGGTTGAGAAAAATATGAACAAGAAGTTTGATAACAAGAATAGTGGTAGAGGTTGTGGTGGAATATTTGGTAGATGATCTTATCGAGATCAAAATGAAGATCAAAAGAAGAAGGATAAGAACACCAATAGAATTATAAATAAGAGGGGAAATAATTTCATTCACTTCCATGATTAGAATAACAAATATTAGAGAGGAAGGGGAAGAGGGAAAAGATCTTCTAGAGGAGGTTTTGATGGAACCTATTTTTATTGTGGAGAATAAGGGCATAGGGAATTTGAGTGTCCTTAGTGCCGAGGAAGGACAAAAAGGAGAACCGAGGTCAAGCCAAAATTTCACATGTTGATAAGATGCCAAATCATCCCATTCTGAAGATGCTAAAAGAGGAGAAGTCCTAGTTAATAGAAGAGTCATTTTGAGTGGTGAGAATGAACCTAATAAAAGGGCAAGATAATTTTGTATAAGGTGCAAATGTGAAGATATGTGTTGTGATGTGATCATTTATGGTGGAAGCATTGGAAATATAGCATCAAAAATGATCATCACAAAGTTAAATCTCAAGAGATAGAAACACCCATGTCCACATTATATAGCTTGGCTACAAGATGACTAAAAGGTCATGGTCAATGAGTAGGGCCTAGTGAAGTTCAAGATTGGAAGCTACTAGGATGAGGTACTTTGTAATATCATACCTATGAACATATGTCACATGTTTCTAGGTAGACCATGGCAATTTGGTAGGCATGTTGTACATGATGGTCATGTGCATACCTACATTATAAAAAAGGAAGGAGTCAAACATAAGATGAAGTCATTGAATGGTATATATGAAAAGATATGTAGCACTACTAGAATATTGTTTTTTGATGGAAACAAATTTCTAGAGGATATGAAGTATGAGCATATGTGTTTTTATATAATTCCAAAAGATGGTAAAAAAGAAGTAGAAGAGGAGTCTGTAGAAGTTGCATATTTTTTGGAAGGTTTTCTAGATATTATATATAATAATGTGTTGGATGGACTACCACTAGTGATGAAGATAAATGACTAGATGGACTTAATTCTAGGAGCTAGTTTTCCAAATGATGGAGTGCAATGCAGGACAATCCCTAAAGGAGATGTCTAAGCCCCCCAAAAAACTACATAGTGGAATGAATACAACACTTTATTCATATAATAACTGTTTACATGCAATGTGCCTGGCTGTAAGGCATTCCAAGTTATGGCCAAATACAATAGCAATTACAAACATAGTTCTACAAGGTCCCTCAAGATCCAAACTAAAACATATCTAGTCCATATCCACACTCTAGTAGAAAAATCCAAGGAAGATCTAAACTTGTGTTTTTAGGGCCACCAAGAAATCTCTTTGTTTCCCAAGCCTCAACTACTAGTTCTTCCCAAACTTTACCCAAGATCCAGGTGTAAACCACCTCACATTCGGTGCTCTGTCCACACACTTAGAACTTTTCTCACTTTTTACTCCATCTTCTCCATACTATATCTCATACTCCATCATGGATCACTCCATTGAATGAATACCTTAAGACTCCACAAGACCCCCTTACTTATAGCTAGCTAAGCCATAAGTCAACCTAACAAGATTACAAATTAAATAAACCCTTACATTAAATGTACATTTAAACCATAATTTGGCTTACAATGAAAATTCAATACATCTAAATTAAACACCAAGGTCAACACTAGAAATTGAACACAAACATCTAAGGAAAAGCTAGAACCAATACATGATCGAGTATCAAAACACCACTTCCGAGTATCAACAACTCCACCAAGCATAATTGAGCCCCTTCATTTACTGAGATACTTGGTCAATACAAAAAATTAAGCATGTAGTATAAGCCAAGCTCCCTAGTATATGTCAAGTTCTACTCCTTTGGAGACCGAATCCCTTAACTGATAGAGCTACTCAATCAACACTGCAACCAAGCACCACCAAGCTCCCAGTGCATGCTGAGATCCTTCGACAATTGAACACCTCCAAGATTTTTGAGCACCTCTTCTTTGACCAAGTGACACTCCAAGTACTCTCCAAAACAACTACCAAGAATTTCTCCAGAGCTACAAAGTAGTCACTAAGAAAAACCATGATGATCCTGCATCAAACTCCCTAGGTAAATAGAAAAGTGTGTTCCACACTTTGACATTCAAAGAAAGTTCTGCAACCATCTAAAAATTCACCAAAGGTTTCCACTCCATCAAGGACAAGAAAACCAATATGTAGATCACCCACATCTGCATCATTTTGTCAAACACCATAATTTCTTGAATCTCAACCACCTAATCAACATGGTCACTCCCAGGAACAAACTGAACATAATTCTTTATAGGTAAAGCCTCACCAATGTCAACCATAAACAAATCAAGAACATATAGATATACATGTTCACTCATACAATAACCATTTGCATTGGATCTCACTTTCAAGTTCACACAATAATAAATGATCTCACTGATCAAAAACCACACTCTACCACAATGAAACAACCTTTCCTTTATACCAATTCCTAAAGAATAAGTATTGATTTAGCCTTGTGGCTTTCCCAATTTATAATATTACAATATTAAGATATCACAATACACATTACATTTCAATTTTACATTTTTTCAAGATTACAAGAAAATTGTTGGCTCAAAATCTTCATAAATTTCCACACAATGATCTTTGGATTATGCCCACTTAACTAAGGCATCTTTGAGATTTCTTCAATCTCTTTCTCGATTTCTTTAATCCAATTCCATCTCTATGAGGAGATAGAACCAAGACAATAGAACCCACTTTTCAAAAACATTGTCTAAAATATGTCTTCTATAAAATCCTCGTAACTTCATCCAGTCTTCAAATTTCCACATGATTTCTTAGTTGTAGCATATAATAACCATCAAACACATGAATCACCATATTTAAGTGGAAAACAATGTTAAGGGAAAAACCAAAGAGAATGTTTATTCTCAAATATATGAACACAAGTTAAAGTAGTTTATAAAGAAGGATAAAAGACAATAGATCCACCACTAAACTACAATTGCAACTCAACTAAGAGATTTGTAGATAGGTTTAAATAACTACTTCAAGTACTTGAGATGTGAAAAATCACACCACTTTAGCACCACAATTAAAATCACTTCTGCACCACAATTAACATTACCTCATACATATAGAGAGACATATTATTTTTCATATATCCTAATTGCATAAGGATATGCTCTTGCAAAACAATGACACATGCACACTCACACACCACACACTTTCTTGAATGAGTAATTCTTTATTTATACCATTCTCACATTTGTGAAGTCTCCCATTGTTGGCCAAGCAAGTATTTGAAAATAATTTTAAATTAGGTTAGCACTAAACATTCTTATAGGAAAAAGGAATAAGAAGTGAGCCAAAATGCACCTTAATTGACACACAAATACTGATATACATGTATATTATATTGCATTTATCGAGATAAATAATTGACATGTAAACACTTGAGGTCAGTCAATCTTAGAGTAGAAACATCGATGAACATTTAAACCATGTTTCTAACCACCAAATTCTCATGCCAACTGAAATGAATAAAGCTAAGGAAATTAAAGCTTATTTCTAGATCCATAGTGTCAGACACCATCTTGTGGAAAAATGTATAGCATTCATTTGAAACAAGAAACATTGTTAAACACAATCACACTTGACAAATTGATGCAGTGAGAATCTAGATGTACCCCAAAACAAGGTGATCTAGAAACTAGCCAAAAAACACATAGTGGAAAATGAACAAGAGGAATGAGATTTAGATCCAAATAGACAAAAAATTGTATAGTTGAATCAAGAAGTTTACATCGAACATGCCCGATTGTATGGAATTCTGGGTTGTGACCATTACAAAGAAGAATACACCTTTAAAAGAAGAACAAATCTCTAGACTCAACTGCAAACTTCTACCTCCAAGTTGCTCCATGATAAGACTCCTACTACATCTCCCTTATCGAATAATCCTAAGACTCTACCTATGACCCCTTTAAATACATGCATGACCACAAGTCATCTTGTTACAAATTACCAAAAATAAAACCCTTACATTAAATGCATAACCAAGCCACAAGTCGGCTCACAACAATATTAAATGCAAATACAAAATTAAATATGTGCAAGATTAGCCCAAACTAGAACTAGACACAAATAACTCAGTCAAAGAAGGACCAAGGAAAATACTGGCACTCAACTATGCTTGGCATATGGAGAAACTTGACATCAACCAGGAACTCGATACCAATAGAGAACTTGGCATCATCTACAACTTGGTCAACACTAGATACTTGGCTAATACTATGTACTCAACTGACATTGCGTACTCAACTAACACATTAACTTGGCCAAGTCTTCTTCTTGACCACCACAACCACTCAGTAGCTACTATAATTCAGTAAGCATTATTACTCGGTAACCATTGATTGAAAATAGTAGGAAAGTTAAGAGACCAAGGATGCCCCTGCATTAGACAATCAGGGTAAATAGAAAAGACCTCAGATGCTCTTGCATCAAACTCTCCAGGTATTTATAGAGAAATGTGTCCCACATTTTGATTCCAAAAGAAAATTTTGCACTCAACTTCATCTTCACAAAAGGCTTCCAGTCCATTGAAGAAAAGAGATCAAATATGAAAATCAACCATCTATGTTTCATCCATCCAAACATCAAAATCTCATCCAACCAATCAACATACTCATTCATAGGGATTAAATGAAAACCACAATGCTCCACAAGTAATCTCTGCAACCTATGATCACAAACAACCATAATAACATCCTCATATATGAAAACTAGATCAACAACAATATCCAAATCACAAACTCGACCAACATCAACATATAAGTTCAAATCCATATCAATAACAACAACATCATGTAAATCCTCCTCAATAACATCTCTGAAACCCTTAACCGCATCACTAATAGGTAAATCCATCTTTGTATCACGAGAAACTTTGAGATCCATAACAAAAGGAACATGTAACTCCAGATCAACATATAAATCCTCAACCACATCTATATCAACACTAACATCATCTTGAATAATAAAAACTTACAAATCCTTACCAACACAAGTGGAACTCTATTCTTCACCAATCTCATTGCACACAACAAGATGTCCTACAATTTCCATGACAGATCTATCCATCTTCTCATGAAAACCAAAAGATACTTCATCAACTTCAACAAAATCATCATTCATTTCCATTATCTGTTTTCTTCTCTTCATTATCTCTTTAACTGGCCAAAAAACCTTCTTTCTAATCCTCATATGCCAACTCAAATAAGACTCTTCCAGGTCATCAATCCTTTCATGTAATTCATCCCAAAAAGAATCATACTCATTGCTCTCAACATCATCAAGATGTCTTCCATGGTCTTGCGCTAACTCAATAGCTTCTACTCCGACTACAAGTTTCCTCAACATGTCAAATAATTCTGGATCCACATCTCTCCTTCCACGAACCATCTTTATACATATAAACAACGATCGAATGGTGAGTCCTCTACAAGTGCAGGCATAATCTATAGATCTACCACCCTACACCAAATTCTCCAATGAGCTAGGACTTTCGAAGCAAAATCTTCTTAGATGAATTTTTTCCCAATCCAAGGTCCTGGTACAAATTGCCTCACACTTCGGCGATCTATTTGCACACTCAAGAACATTGAGCTATGATACCATCTGATGTAGTGAGAATCCAGATGTACCCCAAAACGAGGTGATATAGAAACCAACCAACAAACACACAGTGGAAAATGAATAAGAGGAATGAGATTTAGATCCAAAGAGACAAATTATGTATATTTGAATCAAGAAGTTTACATCCAACATGCTTGGCTGTACGACCTTCTGAGTTACGACCATTACAAAGAAGAATATGTACACCTTTAAAAGAAGAACATATCTCTAGACTCAAAAGCAAACTTCTACCTCGAAGCTGCTCTATGCTAAGACTCCTACTACATCTCCCTTATTGAATAATAATCCTAAGACTCTACCTAAGACCCCTTTAAATACACACATGGCCACAAGTCAACCTGTTACAAATTACCAACTAAATAGACCCTTACATTAAATGCATAACCAAGCCACAAGTCAGCTCACAACAATATTAAATGTAAATACCAAATTAAATACATGCAAGGTCGACCCAAACTGGAACAAGACATAGACAACTCGATCAAAGAAGGACCAAGGCAAATACTTGCACTTGGCAATGCTCGTCATATATAGGAACTTGACAACAACCAAGAATTCGGTACCAACAGGGCACTTGGCATCATTTGCAACTTGGTCAACACTACATACTCAGCTAACATTGTGTACTCGGCTAACACTACGTACTCAGCTAACACATGAACTTGGTCGAGTCTTCCACTCGACCACCACAGCCACTAGGTAGCTACCATAATTCGGTAAGCACTGTTACTCGACAACCACTAAGTAAAAATAGTAGGAAAGTTAAGAGACCAAGGATGCCCTTGCATCAGACTACTAGAGTAAATAGAAAAGACTTCAGATGCTCCTGCATCACAAATACCATTTTCACTCCACCCCAATTTGAAGCATAAAAATATGAATTGACCGATTTCAAATATTCTAGAAAAACTTACTAAAGCTGCATCAAAGTATATGCAATCAGGAAAATATGCAGAGCACCGCATTTAGAAATACTCCATAGAAATGATGTTGACGCCAATGCAATAATGTTGACTTCAATGACAACCATAGTAGCTCATCGTATCTCTAAAACAATTCATTTTGTTCAATATTGCAACAAGTGAACCTCCTCAATATTAGATCTTTCTCTCTTGTATGTTGCTCTAAGATAGTGAGTCTTGACCATACATATGACAATAAGTCTCTTTGTATATTTCTATATATTACAATGCCTCAAATTTCCCCCCATTAAATCTTCTACATAAATCTTATATTCTCTTGTGTCATTAATATAGTTCATCCTTTTGTTATTGCTGATTATGCTAAATAAAACAATAAATTAAAAATTAAAAAGAAACTTTGAAAAACTTTGTTAAATTCTAGTGCATCTTCAAATTATATACTGTATTCTACTTTTCTATTTATCCAAATACCATGCTCCTATTAAATTAAAAAAACTTCCTTAGGCATCCTAGGAGATATGATGCACGTTCATCATCATGCTCGCGTGACTTAATTCCCTGGCTTATCAAAGAGCTTCGGACTCTTAGTTTAATAATGGATAAGGTGCTAAAATGGCCGATTTTATCCAACCGTTGGAGATATGATGCATGTTCTGCCAATAGCGTTTTCCCACTTAGTTAAAGGCCTTCCCTCGTAAACATGAATTGCCTTTATTTTGACTTCAACTTGAATAAATTGGTCATAGATGCCAAGTACAAGGGCAAGAGTTTCAAGGCTCCATGTGAAGCACCGCTGTCTTCCACGTATAGTAAGTAAAGCAGTTTGGGTGTGTGGTCCATTTCAGCCCACCATTTTCCCTTGCCCCATGCCGGAGATTGTGGAGATAACCTTACCCTAGTTCCATGCCACTGCAACATACCATGTATGACCTTCATTATGCTGGAACTACAACATAATTAGGTCTAGCATAACTCATAACTAGGGAGATACAATTGTTTATGTGAACCCCTCTATAGAACTAGAGGCTGTCGACTAAATAATACAAACAATAAACTCTCAGCATTTGGATATTTAGTTTTTCATAGTTAAATATAATTTTTGATTTATACTAATAGAGAATATGTATGTTCATTTTTATTTAATTTTAGAATTATTTCAATGAAATATCTTATGTATTTTTTTTTGAGTTGAATTTTAGTTATTTTTAATTTTAATTTACTCTCACTTAACTGTATTTTCATATTCAAGTGTATCTTATCTCGTCTATGTCTTTTCTTACTCATTCACCTCAATTATTAGTCTTTAAGGCTTCACATACATTCCTAATCTTGTATCATCTGCTTGCTTGAGCTCACTTAAATTTGTTGACTTGCCCCATTTCCTCTTAATCAATATACTTTTCTTGAACTATTTGTTATCTCTTGTTGTTTGAAGACATTCATTTGAATATTTCTTCATATCCACCAAGTAACAAACATTATCCATACAAGAAGATCGTTTACATTTGGGGCACTAAAAGTAATTAGTAGTTGCATGAAAACTTGTGCTAAGTCATTGTGTATATTTTGTTGTTTGTCAACACTTTCTCAGGATATTGAAGTCAACATTTTTTAATACTAGTTGACAAAAACTGGAATCTTTCAATTAGCATGCTCCACTTTTTTTTCAAAATGTCGTTGATATGTACAAACCAACCCACATATGCTTCCAAATTTATACAAGACCTCAAAATAATCAAGACTCCAAAATTATTAAATCTATTGATTACAATACACATTCTATCACTAAAAAGAAAATAAAATACACTATCATCCTCATTTAATTTATAAAACTAAAACTTCAATTTATCATCTTCCATCTCTTTTAATTTACTAAACTCAATGTACTCTATTCATTACGGATGCTTATTAAAATTTTATTAATTTCAAAACATCAAATTTTAAATCTACTTTTTTTTTTTTGCTGACAGCTGTCAATCAATCTTAAGATGGACATGGAAAATATTAACACAAAATCTATTTCAAAAACACTTCAGTTGGGAAACATGATATCTAGATATTCCACATCAATATCAATTCTACTATAGAAAGAAAATTATAAACAGCTGTATGAACCCAAAAGTTTGAGAGCTCAAAAACAAACCTGTGTGCTTTTACAGTATTAATAATGATGACTGAAAATATTATACTAACTTCATCCTACAATAATAAAATTTACTGACATATATTATTCCATGCACTGAAGCCAGCCCCGTATGTTCCCCATCATACATATAAAAGGCAAACCCAAGTTCTACAAGAGTTAAGTAGGGGGCCCAACAACGCAAATCAAATCTGCTTTTCTACTTAACCAGCCTGTCATTCAATCACTGCAAACAACTATCCTTTTCAGATCTGTTTCTTATCCTCCCTATAATACCTGCTCCAATTGTCCATACTGACACCCATTGAATCTATGGCCTCTCTCCATGGTTGGATGAATATTGCAGCAATAGGCCTCTTTTTCATGTCTCTAAGTGTTATGTGCATTGAAGGAGTTGTTAATGGCGGTGATGGTGAGAAGGAGTACAGAAGGGTACTTCAAAGTCAGACCCAATATATCAGCTATGCTGTTTTGGCAGCAGATAGTGTTCCATGCTCAATATCAGGTCAGTCATATTACAACTGCAATGCTTCCAATCCACAAGCCAATCCTTATCAACCTTCCTGCACTGCCATTACTCGCTGTGAGAGAGATACCAGCTAGTTTTAGATCTCATTTTCCCATCTCTTGCTAAATTTTGTACTCTCATTCTCATAATACCATGTTTCTATGTTTCATTGGTTTGGCCTTTTGTATGTACTTTTGTGAATGGAAAAGTGGACATTTGATCAAGTGTTCTTTTGGTTTGATATGGGTTCTTGATTTGTTCAATCATATTCTCCATTTGCAGATGTATTGTGTATTGGTGGTGCTTAAAATTATCAAGGAACATTGGAACATGATCTTCAATGTGTTTGCAGTCATATGGGATTTGGATCTGCAGTTTGATTTGTTATTTAATGAAATGAAACTCTCTTTTTCCAAAACACTTCAAAGGACTAAAGAGTTACATTATTGTCAATTGAATAATAATAACCATCCAAAGGAGACGCTCCACTCAATCTTCTATGTTTCACTTCAAAAATGCTTGGTGAGCTCTGCATCGAGGATGTCTATTATTTATTATTATAATTCATATGCTCATAAATAATGAAGCTCGTACTACAATTAGAAGAATCGATAGCAATGTGAATACATTTACAATTCTAGAACATTTGTCATTTTGCAGATTTTGAATTAGTCTTTTGCCATTTTATGTCTCTCCCCTTTGAAAAAACTTTTCAATGTTAACCTTTGAAAGGGAATATAGTATTCAACGTTGATAGAGAGAAAAATAACAAAAGAAAAGATGAACATTAT
Source organism: Cupressus sempervirens (assembly GCA_028749045.1). Lineage (NCBI taxonomy): Eukaryota > Viridiplantae > Streptophyta > Pinopsida > Cupressales > Cupressaceae > Cupressus > Cupressus sempervirens. The sequence continues at coordinate 36,256,016 of CM053785.1, forward strand.
TGGGGTTTAATCAGTCAATGTAGGACCATCTTATTTGAGAATAATAATGGCTTCCCCTTTATTCATTCTCCATGAAACGAATAGTGATTTGAGGTTGTATCTTGGCGTTGAAAGTCAAAGGTATCTGTCAAATTGTTATTTCTGCAATAAAGGTGGTGTCCATTCTGTGTTAAAAATTTAATTGGATTTTGTGCTTTTACCAACTTCAATAAATATTCTACCTTATTTTTAAATTGTAATTTTGATTAAGATACATTGTCTCAAACTGAAGATTGGTCCAATTTTATTGGGCAAGTGAAACTTTCTCCACTCAATTACTATCATTTCAAAGAATTTCTTTTATGATATTTGTTATGGACTTCTTATTAGTTTGGGTGTATATAGTTTGTAAATTGTTTATAAATAATATTAAATAAAAGTGTTGATAGATATATTTTATAACTATTATATATATATATATATATTTGAAATAATAGTAAATATTTTTAATAAAATTATTTATCTTGTACACATTTTAAAAATGCATTAAATTCAAATTTGGAAGTTGTTAAATTTGACAAGGGTTAAATGATTCTCAAAAGATAGTTCTCTCACACATAGAAACATATTTGAGTCTCTCACCCACTCTATCATTCCCCCCCCGCCGCAACTCTCTCTCTCTCTCTCTCTCTCTCTCCCACACATATATCTCTAGTCCATAAAACCCTCATCTCCCTAGGCTCTAGGTGTCTCACCTCTATATCTGTGACCTCTCTATTTATTTCCCTTCCTATCCATTAATCTCCCTAGTTCCATACCCCCTCGTCTCTTTATGAAAACCTATTGTTCTTTCTCTAGCCTCCCCCCCCCCCCCTCTCTCTCTCTCTCTCCCCCCCACCCTACATTATCTAGCTTGAAAACTCTCCTCCCACCCTCTCTACATCTCACCCATCTCTTCCCCCCTCTAGATCTATAGAAACATCAAAATGACCTTATAATTAATCACGTTTCTTCTATTTATTAAATGGATATTGAAGTCCATTTAATTAATTAACTATATATTTTCTTCTTTCAAAATTTATGTAATATCATTGATATATTTAATATAATAAAATTCTTTATGACAATTAAATCATAAAATCTCTTTATATTTTCCACCCCTTCTAATTATAACTCTTTCATTCTTACCCACTACACTTGTCAAATGTGAGATAAAAATGAGTTTTTAACTACCTCCAACCAACTCCAATAATCCCACAATCTTCCTACCATGTGTTTGTTAGAAAGTGAAGTCCACCAATACAACTAGGGGTGGGATGTAATCAATTGTGTGCTTAAAAGACTTAAATATAAACTTTATCAAATTTTAAACACATAAGCAATAGACGCAACAACCATAAGATGATAATCATGCTCAATGAAACAAGATTTGTTAACTAGGGAAGCCCTTGATTAGAGGGAAAACCCCAGTGGGGATGGTAACTACAAGATAATGTACTAATATTATATTAATTTTCCTTGTGAAAGGATAAGACTCTAGTGGGAGCCAATTACATAAAAACAATACATGGTCCCTATTAGGAGACTTTGAATCCATGCTAGAATATCCTGACCCTATTAGGAGCTACTTCAACCCTGTTAGGAGCTGATAGGAAGTCAACTGAACTCATTGTCCAAGTTTCTTTAGAACTGTTGTTGCTAAACAATTCTCAAGATAACATATCCAAAGGTGAATTAGCTAAAATATCAACTTTCCTTTCCAATACAGTTCCTTTGAAGTTCTCAACACATCGTCAACATCATCCTCTTCTCTAATCTCATCAAATTCAGATCCAAATCTTGCACACATTCACAATTATATAATGAGACTATTACAACCAAGGAAAACATATTTCCTTTATACCAAGTCCTAAAACAACTAATTGAGTCATCCTTAAGGCTTCCGTAATGTACAATAACTAATATAGGACCCCAATAAGGTATTACATTAACGTTACATTACAAATATAACATCTCAAAATGATATAATCAAAAGTTGGCTTCTCGAGAATAACCCAAACATTATGCTTCACAAATATTCATAGAATGATCACTAGATCATGTTATCTCAAACATATAACCATGAACATGTCTTCAATAAAAATCCAGTCCCAATGAACAATCTTCAACCTTGTTGAATAGATATAGCTCAAATACCACTACTTTGATCTTTGCAAACTGGCTTACGACCCATCTTCACCAAATATTCTATAACTTACTCAAACCTTCATATTATCATCCACAAACATAGATGATTGATAAAGGCATATCCCCAAATATTATTTTGACCTCATAGAACATAATACTACAAGTGCCGACTGCACTAACCAAAACTCTCTTTATACTCCAACAGTTCCAAACATAAAGCATATATGTTGACATCAATGCCAAACCAAGTCATGAATGCAACACATAAGTATTCAATCATCTCTCCATATATGCCAACAAAATCCTCAAAGAAATACCCTTAAGATTCATACTAATAATGTGTTCTAAATAAGGACAGGGGTGAACCCACAATATTGGGTACCACTTTTGGGGGATGAAGGAAATCACGAAATGATGAAAAATTTGCATATAGAATTTTATGTATGTTCACCCGAACATGCTAAGTATGTTTGTGTGAACATATAAGTGTGCTATGTTCACACAAACATATTAAGTTTAAATAAGGTATGTTCGCGCGAACATACCTTGTTAATATGTTTGTGCAAACATATTTGTAATGGCAATTTTGCGATTAAAATTTCACTTTTCCGTTTGGGATCTTGATAAATTTACCTTTTTTGTATGTTCATGCGAACACAAATGATTATAAATGTTCGTGCGAACATGTTAAATTAAATTTTCGTCTGTTAGATTATTTTTCTCATACATTTGTGCGAACATTTGTTTGCATGAACATATTAAAAAAGTTCGCGTGAACATTGTGTTTGTACGAACATCTCAAATTACAAATTTTTGGTGTTGTTTTCTGGAGAAAAAAATGAAATTAGCTCTTTTGACCCCTAAAATTGAGATTGAATGATTTCCTACTGTAAAATTAAAAATGCCAATTTTTGCTACTCGGAGCAAGCTTTCCAACGACTATAATTGTAATACATATTATATTCATTAAGACTTTCAAATATGAGTTTAACTCATTATAGGTTCATTACTGATTCAACATCAACTAACTTCGACACCTCGGAAAAATTAGTAAATTAGATCAAAAAAAATTTGAAAAATATGTAGGAACTAGCTTATTGAGATACCTTTCTATTAAAAAAAAAAAAGTTTCTGATAAATTGAATTCAAATTATCTGTGTCAAACGAAATGTATGTCTGAATTATGATTTGTGTCACTTCAAAACTTCATAAACTATACAATATTCAACCAAAATGAATCAAACCAAATGCATCCTCTGTATATTGATGTTAGGAATCTAACACCAAAAGAATTACGTCATTATCATTTCTAGAAAAAAAAGTTATGTGTGTCAAATGGACTATCACTTTTTAAAAATATTGAATTTTATTATGTACCACTTTTGGAAGGAGATGAAAAAATAAGCCTAAATAATTATTTTTTTCAGATTAAAAAATATGGTTACAAAATAGGAACAGAGTACTCAAAATCATTAGTTTATGCCATCTTGAAATTATTTATAGTTTTCGAGATATAGTCAGTTGAACGTGATGTTTGTTGCAAAAATATTGATTTCAATGTCAAAATTGGTCAAAAAGTGGAACCCATTATTGTGGGATCACCCACGCCTGTAAAATGCCTAACCCCTCTCACACCAAAGGCCCCTAGAATCCTTTATTTATTATCGTTTATATGTATTGCATTTTTAGTTTCTTGATGAATTTATCAATCAAACTCCTCCATTTTTTATAAACTCTTGTACCATGTGCTCTAAGAGAAAATTAATTTAAACACAAGATTATGAAAATAGGAAGGAAATAATGTAGTTGTTTCATTTGATGCTTTAATTCAATTGATTATTATTACTCTATGCATTTGGTGAAAGACTCTATTGTATGATGTTAGAAAAAAATTGAATTTATAATTTAGAAATCCATTTCTTGCACAAATATCAACTTTATTAGGTTATACCTAACTTATATATCATCTAATCAATTTTTATTTTAAATAATCAAACAAGAAACATTGTCTCCGAGAGAATCAAAATGTAGACACACAGAATATACTTATAATTAATCATGTTTATTCTATTAATCAAATAGCTATTAAATTCCATTTAATTAATTCACTTAGTATGTTCCTATATCAACTTTTATGTAATATCATTGATATATTTACAATCATATTTAAATTATTTATGAATAATTATGTAGTAAATCATAAACCCTTTATATATTTTCCACCCTTCTTATTTATAACTCTTTCATCCTTGTTGATTACACTTACCAAATGTGGCATTGATGATTTTTAAATCACCTCCAATCAACTCCAGTAATCCCATATTTTCCTCCTACCATGTACTTTCCAATTAAGGACAACTTTACAATACCTAACCCCTCTTACACCAAAGGCCCCTAGAATCCTTGATTTATTACCATTTATATCTATTGCATTTTTTATTTCTTTAATTTGTTAATTGAATTCCTACATTTTTTATAAACTCTTGTTGCTTTAATTTGTTAATTGAATTCAAGTTCATTGAGGTTATCTATTGCATTTCTAATTTCTTTAATCTCTATGGTTCAAGTTCATTGAGGTTATTTATTTGGTTTGAATTGTGCATTGGGAAGGTTTGGATCCTTTCATGTCTTTTATGCCATAGTCACAGTATCACATTCAAATCAGATTTTGATGGAAGTGGTGATGCTTCCACTAGGAGTTTGTTCATAAAGCTTTTGCAATCAACAAATGAGTTTGGTCCATTTGATCTTATTTAGAAGGTGTTATATGATGAGATTTAGTAAAGGTTTATTCGAGTGTCAAGTTGGTAAGGCATTTGGGAAGAATTGATGGGACCGTATATTGTTGTTTAGTTTTGATAGGTTTAGTTTGAGCTTCACCTTGGCTTCGAGAATCCTTTCATTTTCTCTACTTAACAAGGCTAATCACATGAAGGTGGAAGCATATTTTGCCTTTCCCCCCGATAATCACTCTAAATTCTCCATTAACAAATAAGTAAATATTGCATTCATTCATTTACAAACATATCATTGAATCACTATAATCACATAACATTCATTAACACAACATACAATTAATTAATATGTATAAACATGCATCAATAATTTGTGAGCACATCAATCATTATATTCAAATAAAATTCATTAACATGACATAGAATTCATTAATACTTATTAACCATCATCAATAATCCATGAAGATGTCAATCATTAAAATCACATAACAATATTCAATAACATGACATAAAATTCATTAATAAGCAACATTTATAAAAATTGATCAACACATTCATCATCGAACAAAGTTTTTAGCATTCATTTTATCTTTTGTTTTATCTTTTTTTGAAGATAAAGCCTATTAGGGACATCATGACTATCTTCAACATTCTCCTGCAGCTCTTGTGGTTTTGATCTTATGACATGAGACTTCCTATTCTTTTTTTGAGGACAAGGCTAATACACCCCTGCAATAAGAAATAAATGGGTTTAATTATAAACATTTATTTTAATGTTATAATTATTTCATTAATCTAAATAACATAATAGATATTTTTCTTTACTTGATAGTGCCACATTGTCTACTCTCACATTTTGTTTAGCCCCAACCTCAACATGCTCACTTAGATCACACTCTGCATACTAAAAAATTATCACATAAATGTCACACCAATTGCAATTTAAGATGTTAAATTTTATTAATAATTACATAATTAATTTTCAATAGAAATTGAATATGTACCTATATCATTGTGATGCACATCAAGGCCTTCCTCATGTGTAGGATCCGTGCCTTTGTCATCATGAGTAAGATCTAGGCTGGGAGTAGTAGGCTGCCATAAAATGTCATGCATGCATTGTTATCATTGTTCAAAATTAACATTAAATAGATTATTTATTATGAAGTTCTCAATTTCTATTATTATTCATTAGTCCTATTTACCTGTGTGTGAACGGTGTACTAGAATCTTCTATATCTCTTTGACCACTAGAATCTATGCGGTGGTGGGCAACCACTGCTTTATAGCCTTGCTTGAAGCCAATTTGTTTGTCCTCTTTTGTGGGTGCTAGATTAAATTAAATGCCCTACATTTTTTTCATAATATTATCAATATTGAATGTATTGCTTATTTGTAATTTTATATAAAAGAATTGATATAAAATTTCATTTACTGCTACTTACAAGGCCTGAGTGAATTTTTACATATCCACCAAAGCCAAGATGGTGTTGACTAACCTTCTCTTTCCTAGCTTGTGTAGCCTTTGATGTATCATGTAACCTATATATTTAAACTTTGAAATATGTTAGAAATATGTTAGAATATATAAATATAAAGATCATTAATTTGTGCATAATTACATTAAACTACCACATACCTATTTTTTTTGGGTTGTGGGTTAATTCCTTTATCTCTTAGTCTTATCTCTTTTCCATCTTCAATGATTTCATTCTACTCTAGCTCTAGAACCATAGGAGGATGCTCATACTTTGGGTTGAGCTTTAGACCCATTCTATATTGGTCTCTCACAATCTTTAGATGTTTGCAATCTTTTTTAAGAATTTGGACTCTATTCAAAATATTTTGACCAAAGAGCTCCTCCATAGCTTTTATGAGTTGATCTTTTATTTCAGGGCCTTGCTCATTCCACCTTTTAACAAAAAAGAAATTGTTAGATTAAAAAATTAGTTCAAGCTATGTACCTTGAATATATTACAACAAATGGATGAACCGAAAAATGTAGCAACCAAATATATCAAGATACATACCTTTTACGTAATGTGGGCCCAAATATCTTCAATGTTACATCATAAAAAGTTTCATAAAAATGGTTGATTCCTATAAAACTATCACAGGATCATTAGTAAAAAATGAGTGAATAAGTAAACTACAATTACACTCTAAATAATTACAATTTTAAAGTACCCCAAATCTTAGGAAATTTTAAGGGAATCATATCTTTCTCGGCCATTAACAATGGTGCCTCCAACGATCCAGTAGAATTAACACAAGTTGCTCCAGGAAAGGTTGGTAAATTATCACCAGTATTGGTATCTATTTTATCATCATGAGAAGGTGTACCTTTCCCTACACAAAGTTAATCAATGTCATACTATAGTCTAATGAAAAATAAAGTACAAACCAAATCATATTAAACACATAACAAAATGTAGCAAAACAAGGATTTACTAGCTCTAATTGCAGTAGGTGTAGATGTTTGCATACTCCTTGTTGTCAATCCAGTAGTCAAAAATCTTAGTGTTGGTTGGCCTCATGGAAGGAGGTGTATGCACACCATTAGAACCTAAAAAAATCATATATATATTACATACATATAATGTATTTTCTTTTTAAAAGATAGATAGAAAAAACATGACAACTATATTATTAAACTATCAATAATAATCATGAAGAAAATAATGTCCCTTCTGATGATTGAGAGAAATTACATACCTATAGGAGCTACACTATTACCCTCGTTAGGTGGAACAACTCGATAAGGTCTCAAAAATTGTTGTAACAAAACATACATGGTTCATGATCCATAAATTAGTATAAAATATAAAGCTTTATTGAACTATTGTCCTAGCAAAAGATTCGCTATCGCTTACTTCTAGCTATCGTGCTCTATGACAAAATCTATTTCTTGTGGCCTCTTTCTCTTCTATTGGATTTGGATCCATCACAATCCCAAGAATTTGTAGATTGATGCTCTTGAGGGTATTTTTACAAATGGTTATAAGGTCACTGCTATATGCGATGTCATCATCGAATAATACTGTGGCCACCACATCATAAAGTATTTGTTGTTGTGTAATATGTTGTTTTCCCTAAGCATCAAATTGTGACAAAAACATCAGTAAAACAATCAAAACAAGTCCAAAACCTTTAACAAAAATAACATAATAATATGACATTTTATAAAAATATAATTGCATAAATTTTTATACAGAAGGTTTACCTGTGCTAGAGAAGGGGTGGGAGCAACATCACTGCCTCTTTCATTTGATGGATCAGCCATGTCACCCTATGATAAAGAATATATATAAAAGCATCAACATAATGAAAGGAATAGTCGAGTTAGCAAAAAAACTTATTAATAAAATGGTATATTGTATATTGGAGTTCTAATTGGAAGTAATTAGTTTAAATATTACATATATAGTACTTATAAGTCCCATGATAATAAATTTCTTTGTATCTATGCATTTCAAATTGTAACTCTTCCCCTAAACTCATTGATTTTATTGCACATACAAAATCATGATTTCCCTCACACGCCTTGAAAATGCAATTGGATTGCTTATTAGTTGATCCAAGACACATACTACTTATAAAACCTACAATGTTCCTTGTTGCTTTTGTCCTTCCATCAATGTACACAACAAGTCTTTTAGTTTGATCATTTTCTTTCCATTGTAGATAATTTTCTAATAGTGTATACCTAGGCATACTTTTTATATATTGAACTATCTACATCCAATTATTGTAATTGTAACAAGGTCCTACATACTCCATTAATTCAACAACTTTTTTTATAACTGATTTTTATGCCATCCATGGAAAATAGGCCCAAACCATGTAATAATTATGGAGCTATGCAATATATCCTCCTACTAACACAAAAATTAGTGTTAATTGAAGATAATTCCTTGGCTACCCATTCTTTCTCAAGATGTGTGTAACTCAAGGGAACCTTGGTGTTGCCTTTTGTCTCATGATCATAAAAACATGACCCACCTTGAGAAAGGAAAAATTGCACGTGTTTATTAAATCTTCTTCTAATCTTTTGACTTCTAGTTTTTCTCTCTTTCGTAGGCCTACTACATCTCTCACTATCCTCTTCTATTCCTGCATTTTCCTCACTCGAGGAAGATAAATTTGATAGATACCTATTTGGTGGTACCTATAGCCCATCAAATGAGAGATATAATTGAAGGAGCAAAATATTTTTCTATAAAATGAGGCTAATATTGATGAAGTTTCCTAAAGTTAATGTTGGAGGTAAAGAGAAAGCAAGCATGTAATTTAAAATTATACCTCCCAATCCATGTCACTGTGTACAATCCTCGTCAAAGGGGTATAGTTTCCTGCATATGTAAATCATTTGTCTTAAGTTAGTTACAAATTACATGATACTTATGCTACAAATTACATAGAACATAACATGAACAATATACATACATCATAATCATTGTATACTTTTTAATTGATTACCTCTACAAAAAATAATATTATAAGTAATTAGCACCAAGAATTGAGTATCATAACAAATGTTTCAACCTAATCAACACCTAATACATTTCCATTGATCATGTCATTGATCATCTTCTTTGTCCATCTCATCATCATGAACATCATCAGAATGACCATTGTTAACATCATGATCGTCACTATGACCATCATTGTCGTCATCATCATCATCATCATCATGACCATCACTACCACCATCATCTTCACTACCAGCACCACCAGCACCATCATCATCTCATTCTTCATCTTCACCATCATCATCATCTACTTCATCTTCCACTTCTTCAGTATCTTCTTCTTAAATCACATTATACTTTACTGGTATTCCTTCTCGATCATGTCTAAAAAAAAATGACAACTTGGTTTATGTGGAATGCTTAAACACTTTCTCACATTGGCTTGGAAGAACATAGGACTCATTTCCAACTGGCTCAAATGACCTTGTATTAATCATTGTAAATCCATTATCATGTTCAATAAAAGTTCTATCAGGATCATGTTGATTCATTCATAGCCTGTACCATTTGACGATGAATAGAACTAGTTTGAAGGAATTAAAGTCACACTCAATTATATTGATCCAAGTTATGATTCTAGAACACTTGGTGTGAAATCTACAATATTGTTAATTCTAATGTGAATAGCACAATTTTAGTACAATAGATTACACAAGCCAAGACTGGTTCCTTTCATTCAAAAATCAAGTTTATATAGTGTTCGATGAACCTAAAGGGCCATCAACATCCCTTTGAAAAGAAATAACCAATTTACATAATATTTATTACATAATAACATAATGAAACTGTGAAAATTATTTTAAAACTATTTCATATTTTATGTCTACTTGGAGAAGTCATAACTTTTGCACATAGCTCAAAAATATATGCCACTTACACCATTGGAAAGGTAATCAAATTTTCTATCTCCTAAGAGAGTTAACTCTTGGAAGATTTCAAGGCCCAGAAATGCTCCACATGCCTTCAAAAATGCAATATACAAAAACATAGAAAATACTAGAAAAATAGATTTTTGTATTTTCCCATTTCTTCATTTATCAGCCTCCTTTGGATCATCATATGCCATGTTCTTATCATTCCTCCCCCCTTGATAGGAAATGGGCCCCATTGCATCCATGCTTTGCAGTAGGTGTGGAAAGTGGATTTGAATTTGTTCACATGTAAGCTGCTTCCCTTGATGAACAAACTAAGCTGCTTTCACCACACAATACAAGTAAATAGTCTGGTTCTTCAAGTCCTTCATAGACTTATCCAAAGCTTGATCAATTTGGAGTGGATTAGACACTTTTGGATCTAATTATGTATGGTTGATCTCCTCAGAAACACTTGAAATGTCTAGTAATGGAGGAAAATAAGGCTTCAACAATTCAACATTAAAAACTAGGTGAATACCCAAGAATGGTGGTAAATTAAGTTCAAATGCATTTTCACCAACTTATTTGATAATCTTGTATGGACCACAACGAAGGGGATAAATATTTTTATGAGTTCCTTGCAATCTCTCCTTCTAAAAATGCAACCATACCTTATCTCGAATCTAAAAATTATGAGGAGTTTGATGTTCATCATGCCTCTATTTTTACATCTTAGTGGTCTACTCCAAAATATCATGAACTTTTTGTTGCAAATGGTGAATTCTATCAATGAACTTCACTTCTTTTTCCTTCTCTTTATCCAAGCACAAGGTCAAATCGGGCTACATAGATGGGATAAAAATATTTCTTGGTGCTAATGGTTGATATCCAAGACAAACATCAAAGGGGTTGTGACTAGTTGAACTATGAATTTCCCTTTTGTAGCTATGTTGTACATAAGGAAGACTTTCATCCCATGTATGAGGATGTTTCTTTGTGATGGACATGGTGGTATGGGAATTATATACCATTATTTTCTCTTTCTTGGATTGAATAATTAATAACACAAATGTACTAGTTTGGGAAATCAATCTTCTACATTGTTTTACAACAATCAAAGATACAGAGTGAGTAGGAATCACCTCTAGTATTCGATAATTATTTTCATTCAATTTGATTATCACACTTCTTGGCCTAGGTTCATACACCCCATGGAATTGATACATGTGTGGTTGTCCCAATAAAATATCACACACATCAATAGGAGCTACATCACAAATCACCTCATCCTTGAGTGGTTTTATGGAATATGAAATACGACATTACTTATTTACCTAAATGTCTCACCCTTGGCTTAACCATCCCATAGAATATGGTTGTGGGTGTGGTGTTGTCTTCAGATTTACTCTTTTTACAATCTCAATAGATATCAAATTCTTTTGACTACCATTATCACCAACAAAATGTAAAGATTTTCCTTATATCCACATTTGTGAATGAAATAGCCTCTCCTCCTCATCCCTAGCAAATACCTTTGTAGTGGCCACTATGGCATACGGGTCAACCTCAATGATTTCTTCATCTTCCTTTTGTTCTCAAAAATCTATCACCTCATGTTCAGTGGTTTCTTCATGGGTTTCCATCATTAGATTCATCATAATTCTACAATCTTTGGTGTTATGAGAGGGACTTTTGTGGACTTCACACAACATGCCTGATTCTTGGCCCATTTTCTTCACACCCAATATCTTCTTTGCTGGTGAATTTGAAAAAGGATTCCTTTCTATTTGTTTCCCTATAGGTTTATTAACTTCACCTTTCCATTTTTTGTTCATTGGGTTTTCCCATCTCCCTTTTTGTTTGAACTTGTCCGCAATTTTCGCTGCATATTTGAAAGCACTAGACAATTTCTCTATCTTCAAGAAATCCATTTCAGTCTAGATGTATCTATGAAAACCACTCTTAGACTTCAAAACTTGATGCTTTTCTAAATATTTTATACCAAGCTTTGCAAAAAGAGAATGAAATATATTAGTGTACTCCTGAACTAATTGGTTCTTCTTCTATTGGAGTAATTGCCATTAGATATATTTTTGTTCATAGGTATCTTTGGGGTAATATTATTGTTTTATGTGCTCCACAAAATATTCCCATGTGGGTTTACTATCCAATAATATAGAAAATCCATGTTCATCTTGGGTTACTTGGGCTTCTTTTGTTTCCACATAAACGTCCCATGCAAACTTCACATGATTCTCATCTTTCAAGAGGACAGAGGTGATTTTTTTAACATCTAAGAAATTAGTAACAAAAAAGTACCTCTCGAATTTCGATGACCAATCATCAACATCGTCTGCATCAATTTTTGCTTGAAAAGTTGGGATATCAAAATTTAACTATACTTTAAATGGGGTTTGCCTACCAAATGTTGAATTCCTTGGACTAGCCTACGAATCTTGTTTTCCCAACATCTATGAAAATTTCTTCATCATTTCTTCTCATTTCTTATTTTATGCATCTTCCACTAGTGTTTTGAGGGATTCTTCCATCCTGTCAACCTATTGTTTTTCCATCTACAGTCGTGCATGTCTCAAAGGAACATAATATGAAGGATCTCTCATATCCAATCTCAACATTTGGTAAGATGATCGTGTACGATAGGACATTTAGGAGCAAAAAAGATCTAATACCATTGATTTGAATTATGATTCCAAATTACAAAACCTAGTGTGAAACCTATAGTATTGTTAATTCTAATGTGAATAGCACAATTTCAATACAATAGATTACACAAGCCAAAATTAGTTCCTTTCATTCAAAACTCAAGTTTATACAATGTCTGATGAATCTAAAGGGCCACCGATATCCCTTTGGAAAGAAATGAAAAATTTACATAATGTTTACTACATAATAAAATAATAAAACTATGAAAATTATTTAAAAATTATTTCAAATTTTGTGTCTACTTGTAGAAGTCATAACTTTCAGCACACAGCTCAAAAACATACAGTGCTTACATTGTTGGAAAGGTAATCAAATTGCATATCTCCAAATTTCAAGAAACATGACTCTTGGAAGCTATCAAGGCCTAGAAATGCTCTACAAGTCTTCAAAAATGCAAAATACTAGAAAAATAGATTTTGGTATTTTCCCATTTCTTCTTTTGTCGACCTCTAGATCATCATGGACCATGTTCTGATCATATATCTTCCAAAAAGTGATATTATCTATTTTCATGTTATTGAGGATGCATTCCATTTCTAGAAAAAACATTAGTGACCTCGAAGACAATAGTTATCCCTAAATCACAAGTTCTCTTAGTGTCATCCACCTTTTTTATGAAAAATTTACGACCATTATAGTACATAGCTTGGTGCTAATGATCTATTATTTTTCAAACATGTCAAAATTATGCATCCATCTGTGAGTTGATATTAAACAAATGGGTCATGATAGATTAACTTATACGTATCTTTCCACCTCTTAAACCATTTTCTAGATCAATTACCATTGTTGTAACATTGGGATCTCCATTACGATGAGCTTCTTTAACCAATGAAGCAACACCTTCCCATGTTAACGAGTGACCATTTTGTTGAAATTGTTCAATCCACACCATCATCTAATCAAGATTGTTTGCAATATACAAATGAAGTACATCCCACTCACAAGCAACTGTATCAAATAAATAAATTAGTTAGAAACAACTTATATTGATGATGGATAAGAATTAGTTAACTACAATAACATCTTATAATTACCTCTCACTTTTCTCAATCTATGTTTCTCCATCAAGTACTCCCCTTTGAATCTATTAATGGAGTTGGGTTCCCAAATGTGATCTACATGGATCTTTGATGCAAACTTGGGAAGATATTCACTAATGTACACCATGGTCTAGTAGACCATATATCCCTCAACCATGGAACCCTTAGGATGTGCTCTTTATCAACCCAAGCCCTTCAAAAATTTCAAGTACCTCTAAACCATCCACATTGACTTAGTTGGTACAGGTCCACACAATTCAATATCCTCAACTAGATGTATGAGGTAGTGTTCTTGTGCATTGAAAATTTTTGAAGGTAGACACTTTTTCATCTCACACAAAAGTTGAGGAATTTTTCTCTTCCAATAATTTATGTCCTTTTTATCAATTTCTTCAAATGACAACCACCTAGAAGATATTCATCACACAAAAACATATTAACGAGATTAATAACACTTCTATACAATAAAGCTAACAAATAACACTTCTAACCTCATTTATTTGCCAAGATAATATATAACATGTTTGACACCCATGTTGTTGAAGTTGTGTAGGAGAGATAGAGGTAGAATGTACTACAATAATAAAAAAATGATCTTTTCAATATATTATAAAATAAAACAATCAAAAGTACATGATGTTTTACAAATTTATTATAAATAGAGAATAACATGACTTAACTTTACAAAGGTATGCCAATCATGCATTTTCAACCTTGACCCAAAATCACCTTTCTTTGATATGAGACTGCTTGTGTTTGCAACAAATCTTGTGGGAAATTTAGTTTTTTAATGGCTTGATATATGACATCAGTTTGTTGCTACATTAATAACCAAGGAATGGAACTCATATTAATCTAGTTTCCATTGCTATTTGATTCAAGGAAAAAATTTAATGCACGATTGGATTCATCAATGTCATTGAAAATTTTGACCATTTTTTCTTTGTCATGCTTTCCATCCAATATTTTTCATACTGTCTCTATTATATTATTTCTAATATGCATAGCATCAAAAAAATACACGAATGGAAGGTGTGCATAGTACAACAACCTACTAAATTATCTAGGATAGCTTTTAAGTCCTTTTAGAAGTTTCTCATCGATGCCTTGACAAACTTCATGGACATCAATTATACCATTACTAAAGAAAAGATAGTACCCAAATATTGATTTCATACAAAAACCTACATCAGATGGAATGACATTACCTTGACGATTCATTCTATTGTATTCCAACTTCCACATGTGAGGTGTCATTCTTTGTTGCTTTGATGTTGTCTCTTCTTCCCCATTGAAAAGATGTTTTCTAAGAATTCAATACTTCTGATTTTTGTGGAGAAAGTGTTTATGCTCATCGAACACGTACTTTCCTAGACTTTTTGAATGATGAGATTTTATCTTTGGACCACAAATTGGACATGCAAATTTTCCCTTTGATTGAAGACCTACAAGATCTTGAATAATTGGATGACATGTATACTAGAAGATTCATATTTAAAAGTATCAAACACAACTTAAACATACAACAAAAATGTGTTAGCACTATTACATACCAAAAATATGCGTTAACAGTTTTACATACCACAAGAATATGTTATTACAGGGGCATCATGTATTGTCCATACAAGAATTGCATGGAATTGAATTTTTCTTTCACCAATTGGTCTAGAGATGTTGTACATAGTGACCCCACTCCATAACTCAAACAACTCATTAATCAAGGGCTCAATATATACATTCATATATTTCACTTGGTACTTACCTAGTTGAATGAACATAAACAAAACATAATTATTATGGCCATTTTGATACTGTGTTTATAAATTAATTTAGA
Organism: Cupressus sempervirens; assembly: GCA_028749045.1. Lineage (NCBI taxonomy): Eukaryota > Viridiplantae > Streptophyta > Pinopsida > Cupressales > Cupressaceae > Cupressus > Cupressus sempervirens. The sequence continues at coordinate 36,271,904 of CM053785.1, forward strand.
TGACTATTAAATGGAAAAATACTTGGTACAATCATTGCCAAAATTATGTGCTTCCTCTTTACAAACATCCAAGGAGGAATGTTATTATTCATAACAAAAATAGGGCAGATTGAGTAAATAGATCTCATCTCTCCAAATGGATTGACATCATCTACTACCAATGAAAGCTTTATATTATGAGTTTCTTCTTTAAATATTGGCCACCTATCTTCTATGTCCTTAAATGCAGAACCATCCATAGGCTTTCTCATAATGTCATTTTGACTTCTATTGTGTGCGTGGTAGTCCAGAAATTGTGCCAAGCTAGTAAACCTGAATAATCATTGCAGATGTGAAATAGTGCAAATGTATCGAAGAACCTTGTGAGGCACCTTTTTGGTTATTTCATTTAATTGATATCTACTAATATGAAAATCAAGGCATTGTATTGTAAATTCATGTTGTTTATGATATATAATATGATCATTGGGACATGCATGGATTGTTTGATACTCCATTCCAATATCTTTCATAATGGTCGATAATTTTTGGTAAGAGCAAGGTAGAATGCTTGATGGTGGTAACAAACACTCACCTATCAACCTATGGAAAAATAAATGTTAATATAAAGAACATTAATGGCATAGTAACATAGAAGATGACAAAAATGATACTAGACCTTACAATACGTAACATTGTTACATTAGATATACCATTCATAACCTTGAAGTTTAGCAACAACAATACAATTGAGAGAAGTGTTGTTTGGGGGCCTTGGTATAGGGGCTCATATGCCTTTTCAATTATAGGTATATCAAGGTTCTCTTCATCATCATCATTAGATGTGCAACTATCATCATCTTCATCAGTTGCACTAGTAACATCTTCAATTTTGGTCTTTGGCACATTATTAGTTGCACCAATACCAACATCTTCAATGTGTTCTCTACATCAGTATCATCTTCTTCCATGGGAGTATTAACTTCTTCTTTGATATTCACACCTCCATGTTTCACCAGTTTGAAATCCACATTCAACAAAGGACAAAAATCCTTTCCCCCTTCAATGTGATCATGTTGCCTACTATGTCTTCGAGCTATTGTGATTAGAATTATTTGATTCTTTAAGCCCTTGCATTTTTTGGAAGGACAATAACATATTCCATCACCTTTTATTTTGAACTGAGACCACAGTCTAGCAATTGTCACCTTATTTTGTTATAGGTTCATATTGTTAGGCTTGGACTTTCTTCCCAAGCAAATATTTGGGCTATACAATTATATCAAATATAAACATACAAGCATTAGTAGTATCTTGTATATAATCAATAATAATAAAAATAATTAAATATTACTATCTGTTCAGTAAAGGTGGCATCTAAAAAAATCAAATGAATTATACTATATATATATAAGAAAAGCATTCATTAAAAAAATTACTATAATTGTTGGTTCCTGAAAAGCTATGATACATGTTTCTATTAGCTTTGATTTGAGAATATATGGAAATTAATCCGTACCAAACCTACAACTACTTTGATTTAATCCATAAGAAATGAACATTAATTCAAAGCATTTACGTGAACCATAGATTACATTCATTTGAAGATTTTTAATCTTAAAAATTGAATGCAAGAACTTGATATATGTTTTGATAGTCTTCAAATGTTGTGTCATTACAAACACATTATTTTCAAATGATGTGTCATTGTTGATATGTTTTGATGCTCTTCGAATAATGTCACTAAGATCATATACTCACTTTTTTCCCTCAACATTCTTTAAATTTTCCCTACAACAAATGTGAGGGTTAAAAAATACTCCACTAGTTTAAGATTTTTATTATTAAATTATTAGGCTAGAATCTAAAGATCTATTGCTACATGAATAATTGAAATCTCTTCCTTAAAAATGAGAACCCTAGTATTTAGGGTGCAAGTTTGAGAGGGTGGAAAATGTAAGGGTTAAAAATTACTCTACTAGTTTAAGCTTTTTTCTTGTCAATCATCTCAAGTTATTCAATTTTTATTAACTTTTTATTTTGCATTTTATATTTATTAACTTGTTATTTAATTTTTATATTTATTAACTAGGGTAAATTGAAATGTCATATAATGAAATTCCTAAGACCACCAATATCTTAATTTTTTTGAGCTTAAACTTTTAAGCCTAATCTGCACTACAATTTTATTGGACCATCAAAATAATCCTTAAAAATATCAAATTTCAGAGCTTAAACTTGATCTCCACTACAAACTTTATGGAACCAGCCACTTTATAATAATCCTTAAAGATCTCAACACCATCAACTAATAAAGAAAGGGCTAGGATGTAGTTGTACGTGCTTACCTAACGACTAAAACCATAAAGTCAAAAGAATATGCACTCAATCCGTAGGGCTCTAGATATGCAAATTTTGACTCTGAATGCAATGACTTTGGAAGCTTTAAAAAAAATTAAAAATTATTTTTTGTGCATTTCCTACAAATCATATACATTAACAAAGTATAAAAATAATGGAGAAGCAACAATGCTCAAGACCAATGAAAAACTTGGCGAGGATTGAAATACATGTTTGTATGTTTACATTGCAATTAGCTTTGTCATCCTTTTGTGTGTTTCAGTTCTATTGATGAGGCTATTATCTTTTGATAAGAGTCATTGAGCCTACACATATAAGACCATCATTAATTATTTTGTATATGGATGTGATATCAAGGAAACTATTTGAATTTATTAATTTTAGAGCAAGGAAATTAATGCAATCGATAGCTGTAAAGCTGAAGGACCTTCGACTACAAAGAAATATTTCATATTGCTATTGTTCAAATGTTCTACTAATTATTTTCAATCAGGTTCCCTTTTATACCAAGCAAAGATAAGCATATGAGCACCAAATTTCTTCCTTCTAAATATAGTATGTTTATATGCATGATTTTTGCATGAAGATAACTAATGTTGAAGCCATGTGCACTTTAGCCTATAAAGATCTACATTACTATTGTTGGAGAGAATTCTATTAGGGCCAACTCCAATAAGAGGACATTTCATCGTATAATTATTAAAAGATGTCACCCTTCTTTAATCTACTAAGTTTATTGTCAACTCCTCCCATCTTTCCCAAATAGTTTTTAGTTATCCAAGTCTTATGTGATCACACAAACTCTTAGTAAAACAATAATAGTCATATATCGAAAAAGAATAGATTAATCAACAAAAGGAGATACAGTGGAACAACATAGGCTCATAAAATTCTTCTTCATGTTGGGTTAGTTGTAATAAATTTGAATCAATATGTTACAACCACCACAAGATGAATCTGAAATATGATTTATTAATCTGATTATCAATAGGTACAAATCTGAAATTTAGATAGACCTTAGACACAAAGCCCTAAGTTGTGCTAGCAACACCATGTTTGTTTCCTTGACTCAGTCAGGGCACAAAATTTTATAGAGACCTTCATAGCCTTCTACACTTAAGTGGTCTAAATCAATCATACTCAAGATCATCTTGTTTCAAAAAGTCCTCACATTACTAAAAATATTTTAAAATAAAAATAATTATCTCCATTTTCTACATCCATATGTTCACCATTGCCTTCTTTTAACCCTCAATAATTTGTTCAATATATAGGAATGATCACAAAACCATTCAAGGATAGTTTAAATTGTTAAATATTAATATTCAATTATAGAACAAAAAATCACATACATCATATATTTGAGTAGAATCTATTATAATTTGATATTTATTTTTTATAAGAGGCTAAGAAATAGGTCATCATAATGTATCATGAATTCAATAGTTGGATGCTATATCAATATAACTAGACATTTGAATTCTTGTCAATGTTAAATTTGTTTGAGAAATGATATAACATCCAAAAAATAATGTAATAATACATCCTAATGATGGCTTCCCTAAGAAACATACTACAAAAATTATTGAAAAATGTTATACCATAACAAAATACTCTAAAACATATGTGAAAATATAATTTCTTCGTATGCAGTGTCATGAGCTTAGACAAGGATAAGATCAATAGTACAATTTATGTTTCTTAGGCTTCAAAAACAAGACCCAATAGTGATGGAGATTGACATTCTTTTATAATTAGAAGTACATGACCCACAATCATTTAAATCATACATCAGGTGGGAGGAGGATAACAACTTTGACCCTATAAATGGTAAATGCATGAAATGCAAGAAATGTTGACAGAACCAAAGTCTAAAATAATTGAGTTTCCAAATTGTGATGGAGATAAAAATAATTTTAGTATTAGGAGTATATGACACACAATTATTTTGAGCATTTGATAGGTGGGAGAATGGTATGCATCAACCCTAATTTAAATGAGAAAGACAAGAAATGTGACAAATATTCACAGAGTCAGTCCCTTTTTTTGAGCCCTCTGTAAATTATTTATCCTTGATTGAGATAAATAGATATTGATTAAAAAAAAAAAAAACAAATGGGATATTAAAAAAAATAATATTATTGTTATAGGTGAAAGCATTCTTATGAGGTGAAAACTGAGCTAGCCTCCTGCTACTCTCGCAGGCCCTAAATGTGGTTATATGTAAGCTACCTATAGTACATTGTGTATACAAAACCCTTCCTTTTCCTTTTCATTTTCTTCCTTTTCCATTTAAAAATATCACAACACACAAAGACATGGATAAAAAGGGGAAGACCATCTTACAATACAATCAATCAAAATTTAATGACTTTTAGTTTCCCTAGCATTCTCCCAACTCAATAGAATGACAAAGTTTCCTTGAACAATGTTGAACCCTCCCCTTCAAGATTGTCATCATGCCTAAGAACAACACTGAACCATCCCACCCTCACACTTTTCCACATGAATACAAAATGAGGTTTCACTTTTCTTTTCTTTTCTTTATATACAGACAACATCAAAATTTTGACGATAAACTTAAGTGTCATCAAAATTTTGACTAAAAAATAAAGGATCGTCAAAATTTTGACTAAAAACTTAAGGATCATCAAAATTTCAACATTATCAAGATCATTTAAAAAAAAAAAGTGAATTTGACAAGCCAAATTGGCCTCCCATCAAAAATTTAGGTTGAAAATGCAACCCAAATATATGAGTGTCTCTATCTCCCTCTTCATTATTTGTCCCATTATCTATCCTCTTCAACCTTCCTCATCTTACTAGATTATTACCCCTCCCTCCACTTTATATGATTTAGGTTTTATGTAATTTATAGAGTTTAGATTGAATTTATAGAGAATAGGGTGTGTAACATAGGTTTTAGGATTGAACATATATGATATAAGTATAATATGTTAGAAACAATAGTCCACCAAGATAATTGAGAGGAGGAGGTGGGGGGTTGAATTGGTTATCCAATGGTTAAAACATTTATCCACCTTAAATAAACTTAACCATTCAACCGAAGTAAACAACAACCATACAACGATGTACATACACAATCACACTCAAGATGTTAACTAGGGAAACCCTTGATCATAGGGAAAACCCCAGTGGAAATGATGCCCACAACATGATGTACTAATATAAATATTCCTTGTTAGAGGATGGAGCCTGTTAGGAGTCTACTACAATATTTAGTACATATGAGTCCTTGTAAGGAGACTTTGAATCCTTATTAGAAGATTCCAACCTTGTTAGGAGTTGTAGAAGACAAAAGGACCCACTATCCAACTAGCTTCTAGGGAAAGATCACCGAACTCACTATCCAACTAATCTCTCAACTATTCCTTGTAGAATAATTGTATGTATTGTACTTTAACTTATTTTCTTTGTCCTATCAACTGGACCAATCACTGTTAGACCTTGTAGACTAGGTCACGAATCTCAGATCCAAGTATCCAACTTTGGATCACACAATATAACATTAGCAACAAAGTTTCCTTCACCTTCTCTCTACTTTGGTCAACTTCACATCTCACTCTTTGTAATGCTTACAATAATTTTTACATATCATATATTCATATATATATTAAAAGAAATTGTCCTTCCTTTATACCAAATCCATAAAACAATTCCTTGAGTTGGTTGTTACACCTTCTCAATTAATTATTATAGGACCACATTAAGAACATGTTACTCTTTGCGATAAAATTAATCTTCCACCTTGTAACTTGAATATCTTTTTGTACACATAAAATTATGATGAGAAAACTTAGCCACGTCATCACCAAAATGTCTTCACATATTTAACTTTGACTTCTCAAAATAACAACTCTGCTAAGAGATATAACAAGTTTACCAGAACATGCCTCTATAAACTCTATCTTAGAATAGTCTTCACCAAAACTTTCATATCTTCTTCTAGACTTAATATCATATTCTTTTGAGGTTAGCTACATATACCCGACACATAGTAGTATCTCCCTTTAACCTTGCTTAGTGAAAATGCTCAACTATTTATCCATACTAACTTTGATCTTTCTGTTTTTCTTCTGTCAGATGCCACCGAAAAATGCTATGTTGACATCAATGATAAAAAAATTCATGAATGTAACATATCATCATAATAATTATCTAATCATGTTTCTACAATACTTCATCATTGGGATATCATTAGCATTCATGCTTCCAACAATTTCCCCCCTTGGCATTGATGGCAACATAGATGAAAAATGTCTAGATGCAAAAATACCAATTGCAAAAAATTATTAATCTTTCTTTTCAAATCCTCTTCATCAATAATTCTCCCCCATTGACATACCTCAATATGCTTTACATCAAACTATTTTTCCATGATGTACTTCTCCAACCTATTTTTCATGCTAAACTTCTCCCCTATTGACATCAATGTCAAAGGTTTCAGCAACCATCAAACTCTGCAACAACTATTTCTAACTAGCTTAAGTATCTAAAGACACTATTTAAAAAAAACACCAATAAGAGTTCTAGATGACTCTATCCATCACAGATACTCCCCCATTTAGGAAGCATCAACATCCAGTCCAGACAAACAATAATGCTTTGTTACACTGGGTTGATGCACTCTTGCATCATCTACTCTAATGTAGGAAGGGGCATAACCCCTAGCATACTTGCAAATACTCAAAAGTCTCTTTCGGAAGAGGCTTAGTGAAAATATCTGCAATTTTCTCTTTAGTGCTTACAAACTCCAATCTAATCTCTTTTTCTGCAACTTTCCCTCTCAACATGTGATACTTGATAGAAATGTGCTTTCTCTTAGAATGCAACATTGGGTTCTTAGACATATTTATTGTGCTTGTGTTGTCACAATATATGACAATATGTTCACTAAATTCTATCCTTATATCCTTCAGCATCTACTTCATCCAAATAAATTGATTACAATTGTTTGCTATTGTAATATATTCTACTTTTGATGCACTTTGTGAGGTATAGTTCTACTTCTTGCTTAGCCAAGAAACCGATCTTCCTACAAGAAAGAAGGCTCGACAACTAGTGCTCTTTATGTCATCCATATTACCTACGCAATCAACATCAATATAAGCATATAGAGTGAAATCATTAGATTTTTCATACCACAATCGAAATTCTAGTGTTACTTTCAGATGTCTAAATATCTTTTTGACTACTACATAATGTGCTTCTTTAGGATCAGCTTGAAATCTTGCAACAATTCCAACTATATTTTCTATATCTGGCCTTATGTGAGTTAGATATTGTAATCCTTCGATCATAGATCTATACTTCTTCTGCTCAATAGTAGGTGTCTCATCCTTTGTAGATAACTTGTTTCCAGTTACCATAGATGTTCCAACGAGTTTACATGTTTCCAGACCAAACCTTTTTAGTAAATCTTTCAAATACTTAGTCAGAGAAATATAGATTCATTCTTTGTCCTGCACAATTTGTAATCTTAGAAAATATTTCATCTCTCTTATCATGCTCATTTCAAATTCCTTCTTCATTTCTTTTGAAAACTTGTCAGTATTATTATCATTTTCTCCAAATATGATATCATCAACAAATATTACCAAAATCATCAATCGATCATCAATTTCTTTCTAATAGAGATTACTATCTATCATACCTTTTCTATATCCAAGATTTGTCAAATGCTTGTCTAACCTTGCATACCAGGTTCTGCGGACTGTTATTCTATTAGTTAATCAATGTTCTAAAGTCATGGTTGACATTCTGCCTTTTTCTTTTGACAATGTTTGCTCTCAATTTTTTTATGTTATGTTTGTAATAAGTTCCAATCCTCTCTATATATGGGAGAAAAGAAAAAGAGTTAGTGAGAAGGATTCCAAAGTTTCTTTTTTGTTCTCTATGAATTATTCAGTCATGTAACAAAAGAATAATTCTAATGAGAGAATGATTTTGGACTACCTGTTGTGTTCCTAGTAAGTTGAAGCCAACCAAGGGGGGCCACTTGGTATGTGGAATAGATTTAGGTAGAGTAGATTCATTTATTGCAATTTTCTATTTAAGATAGATTTACTGTATTAGTCCTGCAACATAATTACTGTGAAAGTTCCTCCAACACTTGTGAAAAATTATCATAGTGGATGTTTGAATTGTTAACTAGTTTAGAATTACTTTTTCTATAGTTTCTATAGTTCTCTATTGATAGTCTAAGTGTATTTTCTATTATATGTTAGTAGTATAGATTCCTTTCATGCATTTTACTTTCCTGCAACATAGGTGTTAAGACTCTTAAAGGAACTTAGTGCACATACTGTGCTGACCCATTTCAAGTCCTTTGTCCCTAGGTTGACAATTCAAATTTATTTTCATAATGGAATAGATAGTCCTTAAAATGGATATAGTATCCTTGTGAGAGGAATAATGGTGTGATTATATTAACCTATTATGAAAACCTCCAAGCACCCTAGTATGGTACTTGATTCATCTCTTCCATCTCTAATGGGGATGTCGGACACTGTGAGCTTGAAAGATTTGTTCCCATAGTAATAAGAACACTCAATTGTCTAGAATCATGCATATTGAATCTTCTTACAATAGTAGAAACATACTTACTCTAGCATAGCCAAAGCTTTATGTTTTTCCTATCTCTTATAATGTTCATTCCTATAATGTGTCTTGTTTCACCAAGATCTTTCATTTCAAACTTTGTTGAGAGTTGAGATTTTAATTCTTCAATCAAACCTTTTCTTTGCTAATAAAAACCATATCATCAAAATATAAGGAAATAACTATGAAATGATCACCATCAGACTTGAAATATATATATAGTGATTTGACTTCGATTGCATAAATCCCAAACTCAATACATATGTATCAAACTTTTGGTACCACATCCTAGGACTTTGTTTTAACCCATACAAAGATTTCTTCAACTTATAGACCAAATAACTTTTACTGTTTACCACATAGTGCTCTATTTGTGTCATATAAATTTCTTCCTTGAAATCTCCATGAAGAATGGTTGTTTTCACATCCATTTGCTCAAGTTCTAGATCATAACATGTTGTAATAGAAAGTAAGAATCGAATGGATGTCATTTTTTCTACAAGGGAAAAAAATTCACCATAATTAACTCCTGCAACCTAGGAGTAACCTTTTGCAACCAATCATACTTTATACTTCTCAATGCTTCCATCTAAGCTCATCTTATTTTTGAACACCCATTTGCAACCAAATTTTTTTTGTCCTTCTGACAATGGTACAAGGTCCCATGTGTCATTTCTCTTAAGAGCTTCCATCTCTTCATCCATGGCTACTTTCCAGGACTCTAAATCATTCATACCAAGTGCCTCTTCTATAGATGGCATCTCATCAATATTAGCATTCAAATAAAATATACACCCCCAATCATTAGGAGAATATCCATACCTTTTGTTGCTTTCCTTTTCCTACTAAATCTTAGATAACAAGATCTAGTTCAGGTTTAGGTTCATGTTCTCCTTATTCCTCTAATGATTCTAAACTTTTAGAGCTCTCCTTAGATTCTTCTCTTTATAAGGACCTCTATTCAACTTTCTCAGGTGTAGCAGGAAATTGAATCACATCTTTTTCTTTTGTTTGTTTTGGCTACAATGTAAGAAAAGAAGGCTTAGTTTCTCTAAATATAACACTTCTAGAATAAAATACCTTTTTGTTCAATATGATCCCAAATCTTGTATCCCTTCACACCATGACTATATCCAATGAAAATACATTTGACACCTTTGTTATCCAATTTTGTATACTTTTCTTTTGGGACATGAGCATATGTCTCAAAACTAAACACTCTTAGATGTCTAAGTGGAGGCTTGTGGCCTAACCATGCTTCCATTTGCATCTTACCAACAAGAGTTGATGAGGAGACATATTTATTAGGTAACGGGTAGTGGCTACAACTTCAGCCAAGAATTTTTTTTCCAATCTAGATCCACTCAATATACTCCTAGCTTTTTCCATCAAGGTCTTGTTCATTCTTTTTGTAACTCCATTCTGCTATGGAGAATATAGAGTTGTCTTCTCCTCTCATTTAATACCATAATCTTTATAAAATGTGTCAAAATAATTGGAGAAATATTCACCACCATTATCAGTTCTCAAAATTTTTATTTTATTTCCATTTTGCAACTCAACCATTGCTTTAAATTCTTTGAAATGACTGAAAACTTTAGCATTACTCTTAAGAAAATAAGCCCATGTTCTTGTGCTAAAATCATATATAAAAGAAACATAACAAATTGATCTACCAATAGAAGGAGCATCAAATGGACCAAATACACTTGAATGGATTAGATCCAAAATACATAAGGACTTATGAGAATATGAGTAAAATTGAATGCAAATTTGTTTGCCATAGATACAATGCTCACAAAAATCAAACTCAAGATTGTAGTTGTTCATACCATCAACAAGATTTTTATTTTTCAAGGTACGTAGACCCTTCTCACCTATGTGGCCAAGTCTAGGGTGCCATAACATGGTCTTCTCTATAAGTAGTTTTAATTAAGTGGATCGAGCACCCTTAGGTACCCAAAAGTCACGCCTATCTATTGAAGGAGAAAAAATTTGCTTTTCAAACAAAGTGGTCCTTGTTACAAACTTATCAAAAGTGCTATTGTGCTCAACAGTGCTTGCATAAAGCTATAAAAATGTACCCAATCTGCTTCCTCTAGCTATCACCATAGAACCTCTCACCATTTTCATGCCTGCTTTAGAAAATTGTACATGCACATCTACATCTATTAGTTTGCTAAGAGATAGAAAATTTATTTCTAGTCCTAGGATATGCAAGAAACTATCAAATCTTCTCATTCTACCATCAAAAAAATTCACACAAATACTTCCACGACCAACTATATCAAGAACTAAATTATCACCCAAATACACCTTACCACCATCAAAATATTCATACTTACTAAACCAATTACTATTAGAAGTCACGTGGAAAGATGCACCTGAGTCTATCAACCACACATTGTCAACTACAAAAGTGGCCAAGGTTGTGATAAAAACATCCCCATCTTCCTTCTTAGACTCAGAATCATAATCTTGCTTCTTCTACTTCTTTTTCTCTGCCTCTTTACAATTCTTTTGGAAGTGACCAACCTTTCCATAATTCTTAGAATTAGAATGACTATGCTTATTTTTGTTCTTGCTCTTTCTTTTGGTCTTGCTCAAACACTCAAAACCTCTTTGGCATTTAGAGAGACCTTCCTTCTCATCTCTTTAGAAAGTAGAGAACCAACAACATCCTCCATCTTCAAGATAGCTGAAGTGCTCCCTATGGCCATGAAAAGGTTATCCCATGAGTCCAGTAATGAACATAGCAATATTTGGCACCTTTCTTCTTCCTCCGTTGGAACCCTACTGAGCTCAATTGAGTCACCAACATATTAAAACTTTTTAGATGCTTAGAAATTCATCCACCTTCTTCCATTCTCAAGGAATATAATTTCTTTCTCAAGAAAATATTGTTCAGAAGTGATTTCTCTTGATAGATCTCACTTATCTTTTTCCAAAGCTTCTTTGTAGTAGGTTCTTCAAGGACATTTATCAAAATTGACTCTACAAGAAACAATATGATGAGATCTTTAGCTTTTATGTCTATCACATCATGTTATGTTCTTGAAGATGGATCTACAAGCCTCATCTTTTTCTCATCCACCGCATCTCATGGATCTTTATCATTCAATATATCCTACATCTTTAATATCCACATCTCAAATTTTATGCCAAAAAACTTCTCTACATCAATCCTCCCCAGTATGTGTGTCATCTTTACAGTCCTACAATACACTAATGAAATATTCTACATGAGTCTGACAATGAGAATAGCAATATTTGGCACTTTTTCTTCTTCCTCCACTGGCACCCCTACTAAGGTCAACTAAGTCACCAACATATTAAAACTTTCCAAATGCACAAAAATTCATCCACCTTCTTCCATTCTCAAGGAATATAATTTCTTTCTCAAGAAAATCTTGTTCACAAGTGATATATCTTCATAGATCTCACTTATCTTTTTCCAAAGCTTCTTTGCACTAGATTCTTCATGGACATTTATCAAAATTGACTCTGCAAGACACAATATGATAAGACCTTTAGCCTTTATTTCTATCACATCATACTATGTTGTTGAATATGGATTTGTGGGCCTCATCTTTTTCTCATCCACTGCATCCCATATATCTTGATCATTCATTAGATCCTGATCTATCTTCAATGCCCACATCTCAAAGTTTGTGCTAGAAAACTTCTCTACATCAATCATCCCCGATATGTGTGTCATCTTTAAAATCCTGCAATACACTAATGAAATATTTTGTACAACCTCCCACTCAAACCTTTATTAGCTCAAAAAGCCTTGTACCCAAAAATTAAACCAAAACTAGCCAGGCTCTAATACCACTTGAAAGGAAGCATAGGTATGCAAAAACACTTCCTTTTCTAATCTTGAGAGGATGATTATGCAAATTTCAACTTAAGTATTGCAAAGATGTCAAGAATTACAAAAAAATAATAATCAAAATAACAATGAATCACATAACATAGTAATTACCATGGGGAAATGCTTTCAGGAGATAAAATTCACCCTCCAAAACCTACATAATGTATTATCAAATCAAGAAGATTACAGTACAGTTGCATTGCAAGTTCTTACAGGAGCATCACCACAACTTGAGCTTGGTGAGTATCCTTCTAGCAACCAATCTTGCAAATAAAACTCAATATTTTATCTCCTCTCCAAGCCCTCATTATATAGGCTTCTCACAACTATTTATGATTTACAAATCCGTGTTATAAATCAAGTTCACCTATCCCCATTTGACCAACCCATTTGAACATGTGCCACCAAACTTGGGCACACAACTTTGGTAGGTGACATAAAAATTACAACCTAAAATAAAGTTTTACTATGCCACAATAATAAATCATTAATGCACTATTAAGTTGGAGGATTCCAAATTTGACCATTAAAAACATGCATGCACTATTGAGTTGGAGACATGCACTATTGAGTTGGAGGCTTCCAAATTTGACCATGTGACAAACTAAAAATATGCATGTACTATAGTGTTGGAGGCTTGCAAGTATGAGACATATTTCTCAACAAACTCTAGTGCAATATTGATCACTTTGATTGCTAAATTTGTATGTGAAATGATTTCCATGACTACCCATTTTTAACTCTCTAAGGCATTATGTTGAATATATGAGAAGCTAAGTCAGTAGTATTGGCTCTCATCTCTCAATCTTTTCTGTCGCAATAATGACCTACTCAAACTCCCTTGTGTGGAGTCACTAAGATATAAGCCACCAACTTTTCTATATTCATATAATCAACTTTAACTATAGATTCACATTCTCTGTGTTGTCTAAGGTTTTAACACTGACCTAGCTTCTCTAGAATTTGCATTTACTCTCTCCATTCACGCGGGCATTAAAATCTAAATCGTGTGTGTGTCTCTTGGCAGAGTCTCACAAAATGTTCAAAAATGCATTTATATACATACCCAAATACTCTTAGTAGAGTAAATAGAGAGTCAAGCACAGAGAGATCCTCTCATAATGGTGCATTGTACAATACCAAATGCATACGCATATTACACAGTTGATTTCCCTATAGTAGATGTAATATGGTTAGCTCCATTTTCAAGGTCAATATGATTATGTAGATGATCATCTTTAAGGGGAAGGCATTAATTGCAGACTAATGACTATCATATGGATTTCAATTTGTTCCCTAGCCTAGCTTGTGTATGCCAATCACCATTGACATTTAGTTGGGTGGTTAACAGGCATACTCTATCACCATATGCCACAACCAATGGAGAGAAATTGGTCAACAAGAGGAACCTAGAGCTCACATTCTATGTTCTTCCAAAAGTCACTGTTAATACATATTTCCACAAGGTTTTTGTTTTTAATCTATGATGTGGCCTTTCATAAGAAAAAATAATACAAATTTAAATCTTTGTAGCATGCACATTGCTGAGAAATTCATTTTGAAGATACTAAGATTCTATCCATTCTTCAAAATGATCCAATAATTCTTAAATGAGTGTGAGCATTTTTGTAACTAACTTTTCTTGAGGTTTATTAACCTCTTTAAGTTGAGCTTTCAACAGAGGTTAGAATTTTTCTCTAAAATATTTTTTGAGCTTTTCCACTTAACTTCCTTATTTCTAGGAAGTCGGAGAGATTAAGATTTTACTTCAAAATACATTTTTCAACTTGATCACCCAACCACTTTTTAGTTAGAAAGGTTAAGAATTGGAATACTATTATGCATTTTGAGCACATTTCTTAACCTCTTTGTAAATAAAGGTTAATCATTTGATTTAAAACCCATATTTTGGAGGCTTTAATTAACCTAGCATAGCTTTGGACTCAAATGTGAGATTCCAAAAATTTGAAGTGTGAACTTGGTAGAAACTATTTTTTGTGAATTTTCTTTGGTAACCAAGTGAGCTTGGTTAACATTCATTACCTTCCAACTTTCCTTTGTCTCCCAAGAGAATTTAATAAAAACTTTCATCTAAACTTGTCATACACAAGAATACTTAGAAGCCATAGAAAACTATCTTTATTGCCCTAGTCAGCTCAATCGACACTAACTAGTGAATGTATGACATTTTGTGTAACATCAAAGACAATATACAATTGACCAATTGTTTTCAATAATCTCCCCATTAGGCATTGATGGCAACACAATATTTCATAATATAATGAATTTACACAGGAAAATAAAGTAAGGAAAATATCCTTAGTTTCATTCCGATTCTCATTCATGAGAACTCCTTTTGTCAGTGTGAACTCCCTTTATCTTTAGCCTTCTCCCTTTGTCAGAAAACTCTGAATATTTTGACTGCAACGTCTTCTTTTGATAGAAAGCTCTCCCTATTTGATATCAACTTGAAAATTTTTGACCAATTTCTTCTTCAAACAACTTCAACATATCAGTTTCTTCTCCATAGCATTATGACATCAAACTCTCCCTCTTTGACATCTTATGCCAAAGATCATAAAAAATGTAGTGTCCAATGTACCTTAAGTACTGATTCATATATAGTTTTCCCTTTAATTTTTGCATTAGCTTGACTAATCTTCAACATGTTCTAGTTGATGAATCACTCAATTTTATTTAGTAAGCTTTGGATAGGGGAATGACCCCTAGCTTACCTCTTAGGTATAGAAATGAATCCTTAGGTAATGTCTTGGTGAATATATTTTCAATATGTTCTTTAGTATTCACATATTCCAACCTTACTTCCTTGTCTTGCACCAATTCTCTCAAGAAATGATATTTTATTGCAATATTTTTGGTCTTGGTATGCATCACGAGATTCTTTGATATGCTGATTGCATTGGTGTTATCACAGAAGATAACTACTGGATCCTTGATCTCCATCTTTATACCTACCAACAATTGCTTGAACCAAAAAATATTGAAATAATTGACTGCTATTGCAACATATTTTTCCTCTACTATTGATTTGGAGGTTCAATTCTTTTTTTTTCTTGTCCAAGACACTAGTCTTTTAACAAGAAAGAATGCCCTACCACTAGTGCTCTTCTATCATCAATGCTTCCTGCCTAATCAGTATCAGTGAAGGCTTTTAACTCTAAGTTGCCTCCTTTCTTGTACCATAATCCATACTCTTCAGTATCCTTCCGATACCTCATGATTCTCTTGATTTCCATCATATGATTTTCTTTAGGATTAGCTAAAAATATTGCAAACATACCAATTGCAAGAGCAATGTCAGGCCTAATATGCACAACATATCGCAGTTTACCAATCACTGATCTGTATATGCTTTGATCTACCTCCTTGGAATCATCATCTTTGGAAAGCTTATGTCTAGTATGTTGGATACAATTGATTAATTGCATATTGTCTTTGATGTTACACAAATGTTATATCATTATCAGTTAGTATATGTTGAGCTCACTCAGGCAGTAAAGGCAATTTTCTATGTCTACTGAGTGTTCCTATGATTGCCTAGTTCAAAAGGCAATGTCTACAGAGTTCACTCAGGCATCGAAGAAAAGTATGCAAAAGACGAGTGTTAATCAAGCTCACTTGGTTAATGAAGGAAAGTTGGATGGAACTAGTGCTAATCGAGCTCACTTATTTGCCAAAGTATTTATGCAAGTTTGTAGTGTTAATCAAGCTTATGTAGGTTAACACAGGAAATCATTTTAGAGTTAGTTTCTACTAAGCTGGGTTGGCTAATGAAGGATTTTCTTATTTTGACATATTAAGCTTAATTTATTTATCTATTGATTCCAACCAAATAAGGTGATGAATATTAATTATTCTAAGTTGTATTTGAGTTGACTTGACAATATGAAAGATATAAGTATAAGGTCAAGTTGTGATTTCAAAATGTGGATGCAAAAAGTATGAAGATGTTATTGAAGATTTAATGATGAGAAGAGAAAGTGAATTTGAAGGATAACAAGAATATCCTTGTGGAGCAAAACAGTTATATTCGATTAGGAAGCATCAAGTACAAGCCAAAATAGAGATCTTTAATCAAAAATTAAGTTGCATTGAAATTAGGTCATCTCATTGTTTCTCTCTAACCATTGTACTAGTGATCTAAATCTTCTAACAGAGTTGGCTTAACAACTATTTGCAAATCTTCTAACAAGGTGGCAATTCTATTGAATTGTCTCAAGACCTCTAACAAGGTCACTCCTAATAGGGTGATTAAATTCTCTAATAGGGTCACCTCATAGTGTTTTTTTTAATGTTTAACAAAGTTGGCTCCTAATAGGGCTCACTTCAGAAGAGTGAAAATAGTAACTAGTTGCAATTGGTGGTTTTTCCCAAATTAAGTTTCCACATTAAATCCTAGTGTCAAAAGTGTTCATGCTATTTTATTTTATATGTTTGCAATTAAGCTAAAGTAATGGTAATCATAGATAAAATCTAAAGTTTGTATGTTAAACATTTACTAAGCTTCAACAGTATTTAGTTTTAGTTTTCATTTTTACTAACATTTAAGGGATTTGGAATTTATTTGAGTAGTAACTAATTTACCCCTCCCCTTTTAGTTACTCCTTTTATATTTCTAAAAATTGGTATTAGAGCTTTTGGTGCTTGTAGAGAAGGTTTCAAAGACCTAAGCTAAAGATCAGGATGTCTTACAGAAGAGAGATCCTCAAGCTAAACAGAGACAATTTTACAGCATTGCAATGACATATGAGGTTACACTTGGCTACCATCAGTGACTCAGGATGCAAGTATCTCGATACTAAATACAAGACTCCCATTAGAATATTATCAATTGATATTTCTGAAAAGAAGAATCATAACATCATGATGATTGATATTGCATCTGCTCTTAGTTATATTGAATTTGATGAAGTCAAAGACTGCAAGATACCTCATGAGATGTGGATCAAATTGAAAGATATATATGGAGGAGATGACAATGTAAGAGGAGCTAAGCATGAATGCCTTAGAGGTCATTTTGATCAAATGAAAATGAGAGAAGATGAGAACATTGCAAAATATGTGGAAAGGATCAAAGCAAGTGTAAGTGCAATCAAAGCATCTGGAGGAGACATTGAAGAGAAAACAATTGTAAGCAAGTTACTTAGAACTATTCTTCCTATTTATGCAATTAGAGTATTTTTCATTCAAGAGATGATATGTGATCCAAATAATAAAATATCTTTGGATGCTCTAGTTGGAAGATTGATAGCTTTTGAGTTAGATAACTTTGATAACTATCTTCCTAGTTCAAAGGTTATTGAATCTACTTTTAAAGCTAAACTCTCACTCAAAGAAAAGGGTGAGAAATAAAAATCCAATCAATCAGGAAGTGAAGAAGAAGGAACATTAGAAGAAATTTTAGATAGTTATCTTGAAGTTGTTGAAGCCCTACTTGCAAGGAAGTATTCCAAAGGAAGAGGAAAGTACAAAGGTAAAGTTCATTTGATCTACTTTTCCTATGAAGAAGTTGGTCATATTGCTGCTAAGTGTCCAAATAAGAAAATCAAAGATGAAAAGAAAAGCAATAAGCACAAAGGCAAGAAGGGTTCCAAGAACTACAAGGACAAAGGTAAGAAATCTTATTTTATAGCTAAAGATTCTGATAACAGTGAAGATGAAATGGTATATATTGTTGTGAAAGATGAATCTAATGATGAAGAAGATAAGATGGCACTTATCTCTCATGTTAGAAAAAATAATATATGGATTATTGACAGTGGATTTTCACATCATATGACTAGAGACAAAATAAAGTTTGAACACATGGAATATTATGACGAAGGTAGTGTGATATTTGGAAACAATGAACCTTGTAACATAAAAGGAAAAGGATGCATTTCATTGACTAAAGAACTTGTATGTGACAATGTTTATTGGGTTGAAGGACTAAAGCATAATCTACTGAGTGTGGTAGAATTGAATAACATTGGATTCAAGGTAGAATTCATGAATGGACAAGCCAAACTACTGGGTGGAAAAGGAAATCTGGTTGGATTTAGCAAGCAAACAAAAGGTAATCTATTTTATCTTGATCTTAGTGATTGTTCATGTTTTATTTCTCAAGTAGAAGAAATCTGATTATGACACAAAAGGCTATGTCATGTAAACTTTAATAATCTGGTTAAGCTAAGAAAACACCGAAGAGTAAGAGGCATTCCTAGTTTGAAGAAGCTTGATATGGGTCTATGCAAGAATTGCCAAATTGGTAAGATGGAAAAGGCTAGTTTCAAAAGAAAAACTATCAGTTAGAAGGAGTCTTGGAAATTGTTCATACAGACTTATGTGGACCTATTGGAATAGAGAGTTATAGTGTAGAAAAGTTTTTCATTCTTTTCATTGATGATAATTCTAGAATGATGACTGTAATGCATCTAAAAGAAAAATCACAAGCCTTTCAAAAATTCAAGTGGTATCTAGGAAGAGTAGAAAAAGAAACTAGAAAGAGGTTGAAATGCTTAAGATCAAACAGAGGTGGTGAATTCATCTCCAATGAATTCAATAATTTCTACATTGAAAGAGGAATTAAAAGACAAGTATCAACCCTTGGTACACCATAGCAGAATGGTATAAGAAATAAATCTATCATAGATTGTGCAAGAACCCTTATGATTGAAAAGAATGTTACTCTCAAACACTGGAAGGAAGCTATCAACACTATAGTTCATACCTTGAACAGAGTACAATTGAAGAAAGATTCAAACAAAACTCCTTATCAACTATGGTATGTCTATAAACCTAATGTAATTTATTTGAAAGTATTTGGCAACAAATGTTATATCTTGAAAGAGTGTAGGAAAGGAAAATTTGATGTAAAAGGTGATGAAGGCATATTTCTAGGATACTCCTACAAAATCAAAGCATATAAATGTTTAAATTTTTTTACTCATAAAATAGTAGAAAGTGCACATGCTAAAATTGATGAGTTTGCAAAAAAAAGTGAAAAAGAAAGCAACAAGGAGCTAGAGGATTACAGAAGATTTTTTTACTATGAACCTAATACCCTACCAAATCTATCTAAAAGAAAGGAAGTTTCATCTCTCGAGTCCCCAAAATCTCCAATAGTTATCGAGTTGCAGATAGTGCAACCTAAGTTACAGTATGAAGGACTCGAGTCACAATCAAAGGCTACTAACCTAGTTTAAACTAAGTATGATGGATCTGAGTCACAGATAGAAGGACCCAAGTTTGAAACTGAAGTTCATAATGAAGATAGTGGAACTCATTCAAAACCCAAAGAGCATGTGTTAGCAAGATATGTTAGAACACATCATGCACCTGATCAGATCATTAGAGACAAATCTAATGGAATAATGACAAGACACAAATTAAAAGGCACATGTTTACTTGCTAAATTTGAACCTAGAAATGTTAAAGATGCTCTGAAAAATGAATGTTGGATTGAAGCAATGAATGAAGAGATAGAGCAAATAGAAAAGAACAAAGCTTGGACTCTTGTTTCTAGACCCAAGGAAAAGAATTTAATTGTCACAAAGTGGGTATTTAGAAATAAGCTGAATGAAGATAGAAAATTTTTAGGAAAAAAAGCAATATTGGTGTGCAAAGGCTATTCTCAAGAAGATGGTATTGATTATGGTGAGACTTTTGCTCCTATAGAAAGACTAGAAAGTGTTAGAACTTTATTAGCATATGCAACACATAAAGGATTTAAAGTATATCAAATGGATGTTAAATATGCATTCTTGGATGGAATTCTTAGTGAGGAAGTCTACTTTGAACAACCAGAAGGTTTTGTAGATCCTAGCAAAAGAGGCATAGTTTGCAAGTTACACAAAGCATTATATGATGTCAAGCAAGCTCCTAGAGCTTGGTATGAAAGATTTCATAATTACTTGGTACAGATTGGCTTTCAAAAGACAAATGATAACCATAGTTTGTATATCAAGGAAGGACCAGACAAGAAGATTATGTTGGCAAAAATATTTGTTGATGATAATCTATTTACAGGAAATGATGACTTGTGCAAAGCATTTTTAGAAGAAATGAGTAAAGAATTTGAGATGTCCATTTTTGGTGAGATAAAATTCTTTGTTGGATTGCAAATACAATAGATCAAAAATGGAATCTACATCACTCAATCTAAGTATATCAAGGAGATACCGAAGAAATTTAGAATCTAAGATTAAAGATTAGTTGCAACCCCTATGTCTACTAGACATAAGCTCTCTAAAAATAATGATTCCAAAGAAGTACATTAGACCACATACAGATCAATAATTGGAAAATTGCAATATGTAGTACATACAAGGCCTGATATAGCTCTAGTAGTTGGAATAGTGGCAAGATTCTCAACAAAACCTAATAAAAATTGCATGATGGCAATCAAGAGAATCATTAGATATCTAAAAGGTACTGAAGACTATGGCTTATGGTATAAACTTGGAGGTAATTTGGACTTGAAAGTATTTACTAATGCTGATTGGGTAGGAAGTTGATAGAAAAAGCACTAGTGGTGGAGTATTCTTTCTTGGTAAAAGACTAGTGTCTTGGACAAGCAAGAAGCAAAATTGTACATCTCAATCCATAGTACAGGCAGAATATGTGGTAGTAGTAGTTAATTATTCTAACATTATTTGGTTCAAACAATTTTTGGATGGAATGAAGATAGAAATCAAGGATCCAATAGTCATATATTATGATAACACCAATGGAATCAACATATCAAAGAATCCAGTGATGAATACCAAAAAAAAGCACATTGTTATAAAATATTACTTCTTAAGAGAGTTGGTACAAGAGAAAGAAGAAATATTGGAATATGTGGATACAAAAGAATAGATTTTAGACATATTCACCAAGCCATTACCTAAGAATGCATTTTTGTATCTTAGAGGTAAGCTAGGGGTCATTCCCCTGCCTGAAGCTCACTAAATAAAGTTTAGTGATGCATCAACAAGAGCTAAGTTGAAGATCAATCAGTTGGTGTAGAATTGACAAAGGCATATTGCAAATGAATCAATACTAAAGGTACATTGATATTAACAAAATTATTGTCTTTGGCATGTGTTGTCAAAGAGGGACAAGTTTACTGTCATATCTCTGAGAAATTTTTGGAATAAAGTAAGGAATTAAAAGAGGAAGAAGTTTATTGTTATTTCAAAGAAGGAGAAGTTTGCTATAAGAGGAAAAAAGTTCTGAATGAACTTGGAAAAAGTTGTTGCAGACAGAGAAAGAATCCAGTGAAATGAAGAGCTCATACTAATAGAGGGAGTTCTCAAATCTAAATCCAAATTTTCATTGTACTATGACATGTTGTGTTGCCATCAATGCCAAAGAGGGAGATTGTTGGATACAATTGATTAATTGTGTATTGTCTTTGATGTTACAAAAATGTGATATCATTATCAGTCATTATATGATGAGGTCACTTAGGCAGTGAAGATAATTTTATGTGTCTACAGAGCATTCTTGTGATTGCCTAGTTCAGAAGGCAACACCTATTGAATTCACTTAGGCGTCGAAAGAAAGTATGTAGAAGATGAATGTTAACTAAGCTCACTCGGTTAATGAAGGAAAGTTGGATGGAACTAGTGCTAACTGAGCTCACTTGGTTGGGGAAGAATTTTTAAAAGTTTGTAGTATTAACTGAGCTTCTGTTGGTTAACACAGGAAATTGTTTCTAAGTTAGTTTCTACCGAGCTAGGTTGGCTAACAAAGGATTTTCTTATTTTGGCATATTAAGCTTAATTGATTTATCTATTGATTCTAGCCAACTAAGGTGATGAATATTAATTATTCTAAGTTTTATTTGAGTTGACTTGACAATATGAAAGATATAAGGTCAAGTTGTGATTTCAAAGTGTGGATGTGAAAAGTATGAAGATGTTATTGAAGATTTAATGATGAGAAGAGGAAGAAAATTTGAAGGATAAGTAAAATATCCTTGTGGAGCATAAAAGTTGTATTTAACTAGGAAGGATCAAGTACAAGCCATTTTAGAGATCTGTAATTAGCAATTAAGTTGCATTCAAATCAGGTCATCTCATTGTTACTCTCTAACCATTGTAGCAATGATCTAAATCTCCTAACAGAGTTGGCTTAATAGTTATTTGCAAATCCTCTAACAAGGTGGAAGTTCTAATGAATTGTCTCAAGACCTCTAACAAGACCACTCCTAATAGGGTGATTAAATCATCTAACAGGGTTACACCTAATAGAGTTTTTTTTAACCTTTAACAGGGTTGGCTCCTAATAGGGCTCACTTCAGAAGAGTGAAAACATTAACTAGTTGCAATTGGTAGTTTTTCTCAAATTGGATTTTCACATTAAATCCTAGTGTCAAAAGTGTTCGTTCTATTTTATTTTATATATTTGCAAATAAACTAAAGTAATGGTAATCACAAATAACATCTAAAGTTTCTATGTTAAGCATTTATTGAGCTTCAACATTATTCAGTTTTAGTTTACATTTTTACTGACATCTAAGGGATCTAGGATTTATTTGAGTAGTAACTGATTCACCCCTCCCCTCTTAGTTACTCCTCTTATATTTCCAACATAGTAGACATAGATGTTCTAACTAGCTTTAAATCCTCCATTCCAAACTTCTTTAGAATTTCTTTGATATATTTAGACTGAGTAATGTAGATACCATCTTTGTTCTGTTGAATCTATAATTCAACAAAAGAATTTATCTCACCAAACATAGGCATCTCAAATTATTTACTCATCTCTTCTAAAAAAAACTTTGCACAAGTCATCATTTCCAATAAACAATGTGCCATCAACAAATATTTTAGCTAATACAATCTTCTTGTTTGGTCCTTCTTTGATATATAGTCTATTATTGCCATTTGTTCTTTGTAAACCAATTTTTATCAAGTATTTGTTAAGTCTTTCATACAAAGCTCTAGGAGCTTTCTTGAGTCCATACAATGCATTGTACATTTTACAAACCATATCCCTTTTGCTAGGATCTGCAAAACCTTTTGGTTGTTCAAAGTAAACTTCTTCTTCAAGAATTCCATTCAAGAATGCAGATTTCACATCCATTTGATAAAATTTAAAACCTTTATGTGTTGTATATACTACTAAATTTCTAACACATTCTAATATTGCACTAGGAGAAAAAATTTCACCATAGTCAATACCTTCCTCTTGAGAGTAACCTTTACAAACTAACCTTGCTTTGTTTCTTGAAACTTCTCCATCTTCATTCAGTTTATTTCTAAAAATCAACTTTGTGCAAATTACAATATTATCCTTGGGTCTAGAATCAAGATTTCATGTCTTATTCCTTTTTATCTATCCTATCTCTCCATTCATTGCTTCAATCCAACTCTTATTATCCAAAGAATCTTTAACATTTCTAGGTGCAAAGTTAGTAAGAAAACATGTACCTTTTAATTTATTTCTTATCACTGTACCATCAGACTTGTCTCCAATGATCTTTTCAGGTGCATGATGCCTTCTAACATATCTTTCTAATACAAGTACTTTGGATTTAGAACTTTTTTCACATAGCTCGGCATGATCTTCATGCTCGGCTCCCACTATCTGTGACTTAGGTCCTTTTGACTCAATTTTCTTTGGCATCAACTTGGTAGCTACAAACTGTGACTCAGGTTCTTTAGGCTATGACCTGGGTTGCACTGCTTGCAACTCAAGTACATTTGGGAACTTGGTAGATGAAGCTTCTTGACTTTCAGTTAGATTAGGCAATGTATTAGGTTCATAATACACAAACCCTCTGTAATACTTAGGTTATTTGTTGCTTTCTTCTTCACTTTTTTTTTGCAAACTCATCAATTCTTACATGTGCAATTTCTATGATCTTATGAGTTGAAAAATTTGAACACTTATATGCTTTACTTCTATAGCAGTTTCCTAGGAATATGCCTTCATCACCTTTGACATCAAATTTACCTTTCCTAGATTCCTTCAAGATATAAAATTTTCTACCAAATACTTTAAAATAACTTACATTAGGTTTGTAGTCATACAATAGTTCATAATGTGTTTAATTTGAGTCTTTCTTCAACTGTACTCTATTCAAGGTATGCACTACAGTACTAATTGCCTCTTTCTGGTGTTTGATTGCAACATTCTTTTATATCATCAAGGTTTTTGCATAATCCATGAAGGATCTATTTTATCTTTCTACTATACCATTTTGATGAGGTGTACTAGGTCCTGATACTTGTCTTTTGATTCCTTTCTCAATGAAGAATCATTGAATTCATTACAGATTAATTCACCTCCTCTATCTGACCCTAGACATTTCAGTTTCTTTCTAGTTTCTTTCTCTACTCTTGCTAGATACCATTTTAACTTTTGTAAAGATTCATATTTTTCTTTTAAATACATTACAATCATCATTCTAGAATAATCATCAAAAAATAATAAAATGAACTACATATCTCTATTATAGATTTCTATGCCAATAGGTCCACAGAAGTCTATATGAACCAACTCCAAGGTTTCTTTTGAATGGTAGTTCTTGCTTCTAAAACTAGTCTTTCCCATCTTTCCAATTTGATAATTTTTTCATAGACCCATATCAAGTTTCCTCAAACTGGGAATACCTCTTACTCTCTTGTTTGTACTAAAATTTGACTAAGATTTAGGTAGAATAAGTTACCTTTTGTCTAATTACCAGATCCAATTATATTTTCTTTTCTATCTAGTAGCTTGGCCTTCTTATTCATGAATTTGATCTTGAATCCAATGTTATTCAACTGTGCCACACTCAATAGATTGTTCTTTAGTCCTTTCACTTAGTAGGCATTATCACATTTGAATTCATTTGTTAGTGAAATACAACCTTTTCCTTTTATGCAACAAGGTTTATTATTTCCAAATCTAGTAAATCCACCATCATAGTGTTCCATATGTTCAAACTTTGTTTTGTCACTAGCCATATGGTAAGAACAACCACTATCAATAATCCATGTATCATTTTTACTCACATGAGAAATAAGTGCCATCTTATCTGACTCATCATCTAATTCATCTTTTATAGCTATATAGACCATTTCATCATTATCACTGCTATTAGAATCTTAAGCCATAAAAACAAGATTTCTTAGCTTTTTGCTTTGTAGTCCTTGTGGCTCTTGAATTCCTTCTTTCCTTTAAACTAACTACTTTTCTTTTCTTCTTTTCTTTCTCTATTTGGACACCTTGCAGCAATGTGACCAACTTCTTCAAATGTAAAATAGATAAGAGGAATCTTGCCTTTGTACTTTCCTCTGCCTTTGGGATATTTCCTCGCAAGTAGAGCTTCAATGACTTCAAGATCACAGTCAAAACTTTCTTCCTCTTCTTCAATTTTGGATTTCTTCGCTTTTGATTTTCCATTTTTCTTCTTGAGTGAAAGCTTGGCTTCAAATACAGACTCAATGTCTTTGGAACTAAGAACATAGTTATCTAGTTCAAAAGCTGTCAATTTTCCCACTAGAGCATCCAAATTTATATTATTATTTAAATCACATCTCATCTCTTGAATAGAAAATACTCTAATTGCATAGATATGAAGAAGGGTTTCAAGTACTTTACTTACAACTACTCTATCATCAATGTCTACTCCAGAGGCTTTGATTGCACTTACACCTACTTTGATTTAGTCAACATATTTTGCAATGTTCTCATCCTCTCTCATCTTCTCCTTATCAAACTGGCCTCTAAGACTTTTTTCTTTGGCTCTTTTTACATTGTCATCACCTCCATAGATGTCCTTCAATTTGGTCCACATTTCACGAGCAGTAGAGAAACCTTTAACTTCATCAAGTTCATTATAGTTGAGAGTAGAAGCAATATCAATCATCATGGTATTATGATTTTTCTTTTTAGTGATCTCTTCAATTGTTAATGTTCCAATAGGAGCCTTGTATTGACTATCAAGATATTTCAAACTTGAATCATTGATGGTTGCCAAATGCAACTTCATAAGTTCCTACCATGTTGTAAAGTTATCTCTGTTCAACTTGAGAATCTCTCTTGTGTAAGACATTTCTATATTTAGGTTAGGTTCTTGATGTTACAAGCTAGATTTGTCATTGCACCACAAGATCAACCTATCAATGCCAGATACAACCACTAGACTTATAGAACATAGGACGTGGTTAAGCCATATTGCGAATCCTGATGGGGAAGGTTGGTGGTTATTGCAACAATCCTACCTCAGCATTACCCAAGGAGATTCAAACCTTTGACCAAGCTCTAATACCACTTTTTACAAGCTAGAGTCATTGTACCAAAATATTGACCTATCAATACCTGATACAACCAATAGACTTATAGAACACAAGAGGTGATTAAGCCATGTCATGAATCCTAAAGGGGAATATTGGTAGTTAGTCCAACACTTGAAACCTTCTCTACAAGCACCAAAATCTCAGATACCAATTGTTGGAAATATAAGAGGAGTAACTAAGAGGGAGGGGTGAATCAATTACTACAAAAAATAAATCTCAAATCTCTTAGATGTTAACACAACTTAAAACATAAACTCTGATAAACAATATTCTGTTGTAACTTGCCAAACATAAAGGCACTCGGTCAATACTAGCAAATGTTGTAACTTCGCAAATACTAGAAAGTAGTAACTGATCTTTAAGATGTTAACCATGATTAACCTTAATTAAACTTAGTTTCATAAACATGAAAGTAAATAGCATGAACACAAGTGACACTAAGATTTAACATGAAAACCCAATTTAAGAAAAATTGCCAATTGCAACTAGTTACAGATTTTCACTCTTTTGAAGTGAGCCTTGTTAAGAGCCAACTGTGTTAAAGGTTATAAAACACGTTATTATGTGTGAGCCTGTTAGAGGATTTAATCACCCTGATAGGAGTGGACTCATTAGAGTTCCTTAGACACTTCAATCTAGAAATGTCACCTTGTTAGAGGATTTACAAATAGATATTAAGCCAACTCTATTAGGAGATTTAGATCACTGCTACAATGGTTAAAGAGTAATAATGAAAATGACTTGATTTATAATGTAATTCAATTTTTGATTAAAAATCTCAATTTTGGCTTCAATACTTGATTCTTCTTGATTAAACATGTATGTTTGCAACTCCATAAGGATATTCTTCTTAACCTTCAAATTTGCTTCCTCTAAGTAGTTTTCTTCTTCGCACTCATTCTCATTCAAATCCCACAACTTGACCTTATATTTATATCTTATACATTGTCAAGTCAGCTTGAATACAACTTAAAATAAATAATATCCATCTTCTTAGTCAGCCAAAACCACCAAACATATTCATTTAACTTAATAGGCTAGACAAGGAAATCCTTCGTTAGGCAATAGTAACCATGACAGATTTTCCTTTGTTAACCAAGTGAGCTTGGTTAACATTAGTTCTTGTGCCAACTCTCTTTGTCTGCCAAGTAAACTTGATAGAAACTATTTTCTACAAATTTTCTTTGGTAACCGAATGAGCTTAGTTAACACTTGTTACCTTCCAACTTTCCTTTATCTCTTGAGTGAACTCGAGAGACATCATCATCTAAACTTGTCATAAACAAGAATGCTTGATAGCCACAAAAAACTATCTTTATTGCCCTAGTGAGCTCAATAGACACTGGTTGGTGAATGTATGACATTTTGTGAACATCAAAGACAATATATAATTGACTAATTATTTTCAACAAACACTTGTCATGGAAAGAGAGAAGCAAAAGCTATGGAGGATGGAGTTCCTAGATCCATAGATGAGACATTCTTGATGAGAGAAAATAGAGATCTCTATTATCAAAAGTGAATAAATTAGTAAATTACAAAGAGATCAATCCTTATAAAAGGAGATCAAAATCTGAACATGAATCTAACCTAGGTTGTATGATAATAATTAATAAAATCTAATTAATTATTATATGCCCAATGTTTAGTTTAAGTAAACTAGAGATAATAAGTGACTTAATTATTAAATCAATATGATTTAATTAATAAGAAAATACTTTATCACTCTAACACCCCCCTTAAGTTAAACTTAGGGAGTAGCTAAATACTTAGAAACTAGTAACTACTACTGAAAGTAAATTTGGGTCTTGAAAGTAAATTTGGGTCTTGACAATAAGGTCTAGTGAGGTACCCAAGCACAACTAAATCTTTGGAAAGAGGATAAATAGAATAGAGAAAAGAACATGGGAAAAACCCTACTCCAAAAAGAGATGGAAAGAATGTTTCAAAAGATAAGAACAAAATGATGATCATGAAGAATATCACTGAAGCATAAAGTTGTAAACACTGCCAAACTATTGATCTAAAGAACCTCCATTGTATAGAATATGACCAGGTAGAGAAGACTAAGTTTGAAGAGTTGATCAATCAAATATGGAAGGTATCTTCATGGCCTCCAAAAATGGGAATGAAAAAATTTCTATATGTAAATGATCCATTTCACTGAAATGCATGGGTATCTAGACACTACAATTGCCTAGTACATAGGATAAAATACTGAATAGATAACTCACTTCATTGAACCAAGAAAGAAATAGAACCAACATAACCCTCATATCATTTTGGGAGGTAATACATGAACACTAAAACTGAATGTAATATCTCCTGCAGAAAGAAGAACCAGGAACATCGAGAGTGTAAAAGAAGTACAAGTACCTATAATGGCACATGCCATCGATAGATCATGAGGCTAATATCATGGAATGAACACTCACTTGAAAAAGGAAGATGAAAAATATGGCTAACATGAAACCCCCCAAGGCACTTTATAATGTAGTGTGAGTACAACAAAACACAAAGATGTGCAAGATCTTGAAATGCAATAAAGTGACACTTTATCTCATTGCATTTGCAAAAATACTACAAAAGGATGTCAATAAAGATCAAAAGAGACATAAGGCCAATACAAGAGATATTATAACTCATGAAAAATCATCTGAAGCAACAAGATTAATCTCTAGACCTAAAACAACCAAGATATCTACTAGAATGCAAAAAAGAAAAAAAATTGAATGGGATGTGCCTGGAGTAGAATTTAGAAAATAGAGTGCCTCAAGATATGTCTCCTAGAGTTAGGGATAACTTCAAGAAACCCCCCTTTTGAAAAATGCATAAAATTTTGGTGAATCAAATATAAGTTTAGGGGAAAATAATTAATTTCTATTGACAAATTAATTTGTTTGAGTAAGAAAATTTTTAATTTCTTTGGCGATTTGTTTCAACCATATGAAAATTCTATAAAATCCTAGCAAATCTTTCATTATTGATGAAAATCATGGACATAAGTATACATACCTATAAACCATGATTTTATTATTATTATTATATGGTTCTTAATTGATTATCAAACTTGAAGGTTAAATTTATCTCACTTATATCATTATAGTTTCCCTTCAAATTATTGAATGGTGGTATGGAGGCAATATCCATTTTGTTTACAATCATTGGAGGATCCTAAATCAATGGCCTAAATCCTATTTTGGGCCAAACTTTTAAAAGGATATTGAGTTTTAAAGAAAGTCCCAAAAGTAAAGACACATGTTCCAAATAGAATCTATTTTGGGCCAAAGTGAGAAAGGATAAGAAGTTTCATAGAAAATCTTTGGAATAAAGACGTATGTGAAATCGACATACTTAACTTGTAACCTAACTTAAATTTTTACCAAATATTGGCTAATATGACATCAATTAAGATAAGAATTGGAAATCATAGGTGAATACATATAATTTGTTGCATGGAAAAAATAGATTGCACTGGCGAAGTCATCACTAAAATGCAAATACTTCTTAATTATTATTAGCGATTGGCCTAAGAATGGGACCTAATTTTTATAAAGTGTAGGTGATATGGGTACCGCAAAAGTGCAAAAAAAAAAGAGCCAAATTTGGCATTCCCTATTAGTGAGATTAGCCAATTGGTGAATATTAGCCACTAAAGTTATCCTAGACCAGAGTGCAAAAAAATCTAACTTTGACTACGTAAACTAGCAATCAAACAACATCAAAAGTCCCAATAAACTACACCATCATGATGGGATCAGAATCAACTTTCTGACATATCTCATTTACGAAAATATAGTCTGGATGAGCAAGTTACTACCAAAAAATGACATGTA
This sequence comes from Cupressus sempervirens, assembly GCA_028749045.1. Lineage (NCBI taxonomy): Eukaryota > Viridiplantae > Streptophyta > Pinopsida > Cupressales > Cupressaceae > Cupressus > Cupressus sempervirens. Next base: position 36,302,854 of record CM053785.1, read on the forward strand.
GGTCAAAAAAGTGCTGAAAGGGCAAAATAAATAAATAAATACTACCTTAGGATTTGTGCATAATACCTTAGAAAGTATGGCCACCAGCACTAAAAGTACCTAAGGAACTGTGTCAATTTCATAACAAAACTATCTCAATATGTGTGCCCAAAAATTTGATATGTGTGCCAAAAATATCAATTTGCATGCCAAAAAATCTTGATTTGTGTGCAAAAAATCTCAATTTTCAAGAAAATAATCTTGATTTTTGTACCAAAAATTACAAAATCATTACCTCGAGAAATGTGCCCAATCTAGGAGCAATAATTTTTTTGCCTTAGATTTCAACTGTGTCCAAATTGGACAAATTGTATATGGAAATAAGGGTTTTTTGGTGCTTTAAGCTCAATAATGAGGTCAATTTGGGCTCAAAATGCACCAAAAATCAGTGAGGCCTAGATCCACTACAAAAATATTTTTAAAAATGAAACCTTTTGAAAAAAAGGCATAGATCTAAAAGCCAAGCCAAAACCTCTCATTAACATAATAGGGACATGAGGATCTATAGCTTCGATACCATGTTGAAGTTGATGAAAGTGTTAGAGTTGGGTTTTGTTACAACAAAAGACTAATCTCTCAATGCTTGATACAACCACTCAACTTATAGTACATAGGAGGCAATTAAGCCCTTCTCATGAATCCTAAGGGGAGCACTAAAAAAGTTTCCAACAATTTCCCTCTCGACATTACCCAAGGGTCTGAGGATTCAAACCTGTGATCAAACTCTAATACCACTTGTTAGAGTGGGGTTTTTGTTGCACCAAAAAATCATTCTCTCAATTCCTAATACAACCACTCAACTTATAGTACACAGGAGGTGGTTAAACCCTTGTCACGAATCTTGAGGGGAGTGCTGAACAAGTTTCCGATAGAAAGCTCAACCCCACAGCTCCCAAGAATCACTTGCATGCAAAAACCTATCATAGAAAGAGAGTAGCAAAAGCTATGGAGGTTGGAATTACCAGATTGATAAGTGAGACATTCTTGATGAGCAACAATAAAGATTTCTATTATCAAAAGTGAATGAATTAGTAATTTACGAAGAGATCAATCCTTATAGAAGGACATCAAAACCCGAATAGGAATCTAACCTAGGTTGTATGATAATAATTAATAAAAGAATTAATTATTATATGCCTAATAATTAGCTTAAGTAAACTAGAGATAATAAGTGACTTAATAATTAAATCAATATGATTAATTAATAAGAAAACACTTTATTACTCTAACATAAACAAGGGTTTTACTTGCTACTCAATCTTTTTTGGGTTGAACAAAGATTAAACAAATCACTGCTTCTTGTATTTCATAGTAATGAGGAAATAAAAGCTTTGTTGTAGTTGCATATTCATGCTCATTTTAAACCTTTTCTTCATGATGCTTGTCTCTGTTTTCCATGTTCTATAGCATTTCATTCTCCCCTAATTATCAAAAAAACCATTATTATGTTCTTATACTTGGAAGTGCTAAAAATAATTTGTTTCTATAGTGTTTCCAAGATCTGTATTGTTTGAAAGATATTTATCAAAGAAAATCATGATACTTTACTTATCTAGTTGGTTGTCATGCTGTTAATCCTTATAGCTCTAAATTTGAAGAGATAAAAGCCTTCATATTTCTATTTGGATTTTTAGCACAATCCTGATTAGATTTGTGACCTTAATAACATTGAATTCTTATTTGTATCACACTATGATCCATACCGTGATGAACATCTATGTAGTTTCTTGAAAGCTATACATGATTCATGTACATGTTACAATATGCTTAGGAATGAAATGATCACTTTGTTCCATGCATAGTAAAAAAATTGTTTCTCATCACTTGGAAATTTAATGACTCCTTCAAATGATATGATTTTTCCTTTATGAGATTCTTGTTGCTCCTTAGTTGATTGTAACTTGCTTTGATTGTTTCACATTTTATATTAGGAAAACCATGATTCATAAGTGACCAAAATAATACTTATCAAAAAGATGGTACTTTTGCATTATGAATTTGAAACATACTCTTGTAGTATTATATATCTCATCATTCAATTGATAGTTTCATGCATTTCTTTTCTCCATTACTGATGGAATACTTGGTTGATTCAAAATGTATTCATGTCTCTTGTTAACAAGCTAAGATATATGTTACTTCATATGAAACAAACTAGTTAGAGAGCATATCAAGGTTTGGGTTTAGCAATGTGGATGTATGTGTGGGGTATAATAATGAGATAGGCTAGGCATTACTTAGGTCCATTAGATGTATCTGCACCACTTTGACACTTGTGATTGTAGGATTTGGCATTAGAATGTAGGAAAACATGAGCAACAAAACATTTAGAGCATGCATGATCAAAGTGAGCAGCAACATCACTAGTCATTTAGGAAATGACTGGCCCCTATGACTCTTTATGCCCTTTTCTTTTCACATATCTATTCATGTTTTCAAATTCAAAATTTGAATTTTTTCTTTAGCTAGTTTCACAGCTTGTGTGAAACATTTGAACATATATGATCAATATAGAAATACATTTTTTTAAGAAAAAGCTTGTCAAAAAATTAGTTTTATTTGATGCTCTTTGTTCACTAAAATGTAATGTTTTAACTCTTTGGTTTATATGAAATCAAAGCTCTTATACACAAAAGTTCACCTTTGATTGACATAACAATAGTTCTACCTAAATTCATCCAAGGGTGAAATTTAAGGTAATACCTTTGTGATCTTTGATGTGTGGCTTCTTGCTAGACACTTGACTAGTAGCCTTGAATATCCATTGGACTTAGTATATTATGCATTTCTTTTTGTTTAGCTTGGGGTTAAGTTTAGGATTCATCGTATTGTAGTAAAAACCCTTTAATATTATGAGTCTTAGATCTGATATTTGACTGGATAGTAGGGAGTATCTTGTATATTTAGTATCTTGGATTATTTTAGATTCAAATGTATTTCTCAGCCATAGATATTTGTGTATATGGGTGATGGAAAAGGAAGCATTTCATAGCCTTTCCGTTAGTCATGTATGCAGATAGGTATGTTTGGGTAGGACACTTGGATGCTAGAGACATTGGGATAACCTTCTTGTTTAATAGTAAAAAAGAAAAGCCTTGGATGTGTGCAAGTGGTCTAATCAGGCTATCATTCTTATATGTATGCTTTGTTGGATAATAGGCTCTTTCTCAAAATGTTGCTTCATGGAGCATATGTATGAGTGTGCTTGACTAGGTAGGGTATTTAAATGTATGTGAGACTTTTCTCCTCATCTAAGCTCTTTAGGAAACTTGGAAACTCTTTATTGAAAGAGGGAAACACTAAACTAAGAGAGCACTACTATGCTTGGACAACACTTTGGGAAAACTCAAAACTAACTTATCCCACCCTAAACTAACCAGCAATAAGAAGTACTAAATAAAACCATTGTCTAGTTGGCTGAAGTATATGCCTTTCCTTCTTAGTTTGCAATGATAAAAAAACATATAGGAAAATACAAAGAGATGGAAAAATAGCCAATATTTGACCATTGGGTGCAATACTTCTTGAAGTACAAAAGAAATTATACTTATTTCATCAAGATGATTAGAAAAACTGGCATCTAGGAATTAGTTAGCTATTAGCATGAATGTTGATGCTATGGGGGAGCATTGCAGAACATTATTATGATGTATTTATAATTGTGTCTGTCACTAATGAAAACATAGTAATAAGTTTGTAAAAGACTAACGGAGCAACAGACTGTGATTTTTGTATTGAGGACATTATATTACTTATCTACTTATGCATAGTTACTAACACATGCTACATTTTGTATCTACTACATGGGCAAGTGCACAAAACCTGAATTGACAGTGTACATAAGATATGATTGGTTTACAAAGAATCGTATAGAAATAGAGTATCAGGAAAGTAGTTCCTATTGCATGATTGCTAAAACTCATTACAATTGCAGTGAAGGGTTGCACAATAAAATGGGGATAGTTTACTGATTGTTGATCACGTCAGAGAGTGTGCATGTACGAAAGTTGCACGTGTGAAAAAATTGTATAAATTTGAGCTGATAGCATCAATTAAATCTGTATTTCATTTAATTAATGTATGATAATTAAGTATGAGGCCGACTCAAGGATTTATTAATTAAGTGTGGCATAAAGGAAAGATTTTTTCCATTTTTTAGATATATGGAAGCAAAGAAGACTTGTGAATTACTAAGCAACAAAGCAGATTGACATACTAATGCATGTAAGTGACCTTAAGGGTTATTGTTACTGATCACAAAGTTTCAGATCTAATTACTTGATCTGAAGGTGAAGAATTCTAATGTACTAGATAGAGGAAGAAGTAAAAGCCTATTACACATCTATTATTCTAAAAGGAATAGTACCGAGGTCATTTGGATAGTGGGTTCATTGATCTGATCCTGGAGCTGTTTGGATAGTGGCTTCAACTGCCTTCCACAACTCCTTACAGGGTTGGAATCTCCTAATAGGGATTCAAAGTCTTCTATTAGGGACTCCTTGTACTAAATGTTATAATAGACTCCTAATAGGGTCCATTCTCTAACAAGGAATATTCATATTAGTACATCATTTTGTGGACATCATTCCTACCAGGGTTTTCCCTCTGATCAAGGGTTTCCCTAGTCAACATATTTGGTATAATTGTGTATGAGCATATCTTTATGGTTATTACATTGGTTGATTGATCAAGATTGGTTAATGTTAGAATTAATAATCTTTCCTTGGTTGTATTTATTTATTTATTGGGATAAACCAAGGTATCCCTTATGTATTATTTATTTGTTCTCTAGTCCACATGTAAAGGACATGTCATTCTTGTCCTATTGTCTACTTGTGAGGACAACTCATTTTTTGTGTTTCCTTTAATAAGGAAAATAGATATTCCTCCTTAAGAGGATATTGACACTTTGCACAGACTTATTATGAATGGTGGCATTCATAGAAATGAGAGTTACACATGCAAAGACATGCAACTCCTTTCTCATCTCTTTAAAAGAGGTGCCTCTCTCTCTCTCTTTCATCTAGTCTCCATTATTCACATCAAGTTTTTGATGCTATTGTAAATGAGCTATTTTGCTGCATTTCTTCTCTCTCTCTCTCTCTCTCTCTCTCTCTCTCTCTCTCTCTCTCTCTCTCTTAGGCTTTTGCCTCATTCATAATACTCACAAAGGGTTTTCTTTGCTTTCCCCTTATCAAATCCTTGTCTCTTGTGTTGCTTCCTCTTTGATATTGCTCCATTGATCTTGTATCATTTGTATGGTAAAACTCTTCTTGCTCTCTTGGATTAAATCTATTATTTCATGCTATTTCATTTTATTATATTTTATCATTTCAATCACTTTTTCTTATAGTTAAAGAGGTTAATTATTTTAGTTGTCACATAACTGATTCACTCCCCCGATCCCCACCCCTCCCCCCTCTCAGTTATATTGGTGGACTATTATTTCTAACAATTGGTATCAAAGCCTTAGGTCCTCGAAGAAAAAGTCTAACAACTTTGGGAGATCCATGGAAAACATGCTCAGAAAATAAAGTCTGAGATTTGATGGCACAAATTACAATAGTTGGAAGGATAGAATGAAGACTCATCTTTTGTGCATGGGTCCAAGATATTGTCTTGTAACTAAGGTATCTAAAAGCATTGCAGAAGAAGACAATCTTGAAAGCTGTACCGAGGAACAAAGAGAAGTATTCATGTGCAACACAAGGGAAAGAGAAGCAATATTGTTAGCTCTACCTGAAAGTGAGTATAGTCAGGTAAAACAACTCAAAACATCTCATGAAATTTGGAAAACCTTAGAAGCTAATTATGAGGGTGATACACATGCAAATAGAGTTAGATTAAAAAATCTATATTTTGCATTCCAAGATGCTAAAATGATGGAAGATCAATCTCTAAGAAACTATATTGGCATAATATTTGAGATTTTTGCAAGAATCACATATCTTGGTGGAAAGAAATCTAATGATGAAGTAATATGAAAGATCTTGAAAAATCTGACACCACCTTTCAAAACAATAACACAGATGATTTCGGTGATGTTACCTTGTACCACTAATTTCATAAAAGAAACATTGCTTGGGAGATTGGAAGATGAAGAATTTGATCTGAAGAAATCTAGAGAGTTAACAAAAGTTGAGACAACATTTAGTGCATTTAACATTAAACCTAGTCTAGCAAGGAACACAAAAGTGCAATGAGACATTGCTAGCAGCAACAAGTCTTTTGAGGAAAAGATCCAAGAAGGAGTGGCTCTTCTTGTGGAAAGAGAAAAAGATGGTAAGAATATTATTAAATGTTGGACATGTAATGAATATGGACATTATGCATCTAAGTGTCCCAAAAGAGAAAAAAATTATAAGGGAAGATTCAAATCTAGAAGACCTAAAAGTTGTTTATATGCTAATGAAGAAGAAGAGGAAGAAGAATCTAATCAAAATAAAAGTGAAGATAAATTAGGATTTATGGCTATAAAAGAAGATAATCTTGATAGAGAAAGCAGAGAAGAAAGTGCATTGATCTCACAAGTTGAAAGGAAATATTGGATAATTGATAGTGGTTGTTCACATCACATGACTAGTGATATGAGAAAATTAGTCAAATTCAGAAACCATGATGGAGGAATTGTTAGAGTAGGGAACAATGTAACCTGCTACATTACAAGAATTGGATCTATCAAACTAGATGGTAAAACAAATACTAATGATGTTTAATTTGTTGATAGACTAAAACATAACTTGTTAAGTTTTGGATAGCTTATGGACAAAGGTTACCAATTGCAATTTAGTAATGACACATGCATTATCAAGAACAAGGAAGGAAAACTACTTGGTACTGGCACAAGAACCAGAGGTAATGTATTTTAGTTAAACTCCACTAAAACAACATGTTTGGTAGCTAAAGTTATCAATAGTTGGTTATAGAACATAAGGTTTTGTCACATTAACTTTGATAACATTGTGAAAGCCAGTAATACACTTATTGTGAGAGATTTACCTAAGATAACTAAGCCCACTGACATTATTTGTAAGGATGTATCTTGGCTAAGTAGAAGAAAGTCTCATTTTCTAGCAAGCAGTTTGGTACTACACAAAAGCTAGAATTGGTTCATACATATCTGAGTGGTCCTGCAAGAACAAGAGGATTCTATGGAGAAAGATATTTTATGATTTTTGTTGATAATTTTACCAGAATGATGTGGGTAGCTTTTCTTAAGGAAAAATTAGAAGCATTTGAGAAATTCAAGATATTCAAGAACAAAGTAGAGAATGAATCTAGAGTTAAAATCAAAAGCTTAAGATCATATAGAGGAGGAGAATTCACTTCTAGAGAATTCAATATCTACTATAAAGAGCATGGAATCAAGAGACAACTATCTTCACCCCATACACCTAAGCAGAATGGGATTGCCAAAAGAAGAACCAGATCAATTGTTGAAGTAGCAAGCGCTATGTTATTCGAGAATGATGTAGCAAAAACCTTTTGGAGAGAGGTAGTCAATACAATAGTATATACACTAAACAAAGTACAGATTAGAAAAGGTATGGAGAAAAAATCTTATGATTTATGGTTTGATCACTCACCATTAGTCAAATATTTTAGAATATTTGGAAGCAAATGCTACATCAAAAGAGTTGATGATATCGGTAAGGTTCTTAGCTATTCATTAAAGAGTAAAGCTTACAGATGTTTCAACTATAGGAAAAAAAACTATAGTAGAGTGCACAAATGTGAAAATAGATGAAAAGTTTGACACTTAGGAAAAGATAATGGATTATAACTTTGATGGAGATGATTATTTTGGGATGACCAACAGATGCAATGAACTATTTCTCAAGACTAACAATGACTTGCAGAATAATGTGCAAACAGAAGAAGTAAGAGAAGAACAAAGCACAGTACCTGAAATAAGAGTTGAAGTAGAAACTCCTACCCCAAATAAGAATGTAATGAGAAATCATCCTATTGATTAGATAGTAGGAAGTAAAGAAAAAAGAGTAATGACAAGAAGTAGAATCAATTAAGAACTATGCCTAATATCTCAAGTAGAACCAAAAAGTGCAAATGAAGCAATCAAGGATGCTCATTGGATGAAAGAAATGAAAGAAGAACTTCAACAGATAATAAGAAATGACACATGGGAATTGGTTCCTAGACCCAAGGACAAAAATGTCATTGACACAAAATGGGTATTCATAAATAAAATGAATGAAGAAGGAGAAGTAATAAGAAACAAAGCAAGACTAGTATGCAAAGGCTACTCTTAGAAAGAAGGAGTTAAAATTTTCTTGTCATATGCAACAAATAAAAATTTCAAGGTATATTAGATGGATGTTAAGTTAGCATTCTTGAATGGAGAACTTGAAGAAGTCTATATTGAGCAGCCATAAAGATTTCCTTTGACAAAAGAGAAGGATATGGTTTGCAAATTAAAGAAAGCCTTGTGTGGATTAAAGCAAGTACCTAGAACTTGGTATGGAAGGTTAGATAAATAATTAGCAAAGCTTGGATTTGCTAAAGGAACAATAGTTAGTAACTTGTAATTGAAAGAAATAGAAGATGGTTTGCTGATAATTATTGTATTTGTTGATGATATCATTTTTTGAGGAAATGATGAAGCCAGTAACAAATTCTCAAAAGATATGAAGAATGAGTTTGAGATGAGCATGATAGAGAAAATGAGATTTTTCTTAGGATTGAAAATTTTTGAAAGCAAAGAAGGAATCTTTATTTCTTAGACAAAGTATTTAAAAGATTTGCTAAAAATATTTGGTCTAGAAAACTCTAAACCTGTTGGAACCCCTATGGTAACTGGTCACAAGTTATCAAGCAAGGATGAAACACCTACTATTGAAAAAAAGAAGTATAGATCTATGATTGAAGGATTGTAGTATCTAACTCATAATAGATCTAATATAGAAAATGTGGTTTGAATTGTGGCAAGATTTTAGGATGATCCTAAAGAATATCACTACACAGCAATAAAAAGGATATTCAGATATCTAAAAGGGACATTTGATTATGGCATTTGGTATGACAGGAGTATTGACTTTACTCTTTGCACTTATACTAATGTTGATTGGGCTGGAGATAGGGATGATATAAAAAGCACCAGTGGAGGAGCATTCTTTCTTGGTGGAAGACTAGTTTCTTGGCTTAGCAAGATGCAAGATTGCACCTCACAAAGCACTGTAGAGGCATAATATGTTGCAACAACGAATAACTGTAATCAAGTCATATGGATGAAACAAATGATGAAGGATATTGGAATTACATTCAAAGAACCTATTATCATTTACTACGATAATACAAGCACTGTTAACATGTCTAAGAATCTTGTTGTGCATTCTAAGACAAAGCACATCTCTATAAAGTATCATGTGTTGAAAGAGAAAGTTGCAGAGAAAGAAATCAAACTGGAGTACATTAACACTAAGGAACAGATTGTAGACATTTTCACAAAGGCCTTACCAAAGGATACATTTGAGTACCTAAGAGGTATGCTTGGGGTTATGCCCCTGCCTATTTCAAAATAAAAGATGCAAAAGTGCATCAGTCCAGGGAACATATCACTATTGATAGATTGGATTGAATGCAGATGCCTCATGTATGGGGGAGTATCTATGATGAACAGAGGACTCTAGATAGTTGGTATAATACAACGTATTTAGACACTTGAGTTATTTATGGACTTATATACAAAGTTGTAAAGCAACAAACTGGCTTGTGGTCATGCTGATAAATTATCGGATGTTCGAGAAAATTGAACCATTTGTGTACTATCTTTGACATTGATGTCAATGGAGGAGAAGTATGGCATGAAAAACATTTTATGATGGGGGAGAACTGTTGCAATGAAGGATTTACATGAAGCAAGATTTTATTGGTAAAGAGGATTTGAAAAGACTTGTTAGTATTCTTAGAACTAGATATTTTTCATCTATATTGCCATCAATGCCAAACAAAGAGATTGTTAGCATGAATGCTGATGCTATGGGGGAGCATTGCAGAACATTGTTATGATGTATTTATTGTTAGAAATACTTTAGAATAATTGAGAGGGGGGTTGAATCAGTTATTCAAGGTCCAACATGTCCAATTGAAACTTTTTCACTAAGTGTAGTAAGCCCATTTAACTATTCATTCATCAAAGCTTAAGCTTTCCTATTCAGCAAGTTACTATAAATCAACATGTAAGCATAACACATAAAAAAACCAACACATAACACAATACTTTACGTGGAAACCCAATTTGAGAAAAACTACCAGTAACATGCTACTTCATTCTCACTCTTCTGAAATGATGCCCTGTGAAAGGCCTGCCCTATTAAAGGCTTACAACACATTGTTAAATGTGACCTTGTTAGAGGATTTAACCACCCTATTAGAAGTGGGCCTAGTTAGAGGACTTTAGAACATTCACTTGGAATGCCACCCTATTAAAGGATTTACAAATGGCTATTAGACCAACCTAAGTCCATAGGATTTTCTTCTACCCTAACTAATACAATTGCTAGAGAGTAAACATAAGGGGTTTAGATCTGATTACAGAATACAACTCAACTTGCAGATCTCAAATCACTTCTCAGCTCATATCTTTTCCCGGCTTTCAGTCTCTACAACTCTGACTACTTTCCCCCCTTTCAAGCTTAGCCTCCTTGAATCTCCATGCTCAATGTACCAATGCAATCATCTCTCTCTGACACTTATTGAAGTAGAGCCTCTATGCTCTATTCTTCCTTCTCCTAGATGTCTTCTCCTTGACACCCTTCTAACCACTTCGCAATTTGGCACTCCAACAGTTCTTACTTCTTGGTCTATGACTCTTTAAATAGAAGTCTGAAATTCTTTTCTCCACTTGATTCTTCCCTCCTTTAATTTCACTTCATATGAATTAGGTAGGATTCATTGAATCTAACCCATATTATGTTCCTTCTAGAAACATCATGAAGAATCTTTTTGAATTTTTCAAAAATGGTTTACATAGAATTTTGTGCCACTAACTCATCATCCTTATCTTTCAACTGGTTCACAAAATTCAAGGTAACAACTTTATTGGCTTAGATTTGGTGAATCTTTGTCTTTTAAAATAATGCAGCAACTCAGCACTATTGAAATCCTAATGCTCGACACATACTGTGTTACTCAGCATCAACTACATTTTTACTAATGCTCGGCACCTGAAGTTTACTAGCACCAGCTAAGATTTTTTGATGCTTAGCACCTATTACTTTTCTCAGCACTTGAACTTCACTTAGCACCTGAAGATCACTCAGCACACACTAGATTTTCTATCTACTCATCTCCTACTAAAAAATTGCTCAGCTTCAACTAGCTTGCTCGACACCCACTGATGAACTTAGTTTAAGCTTTGCAATCAACCTTGTTCTAACTTATACTTCTAGTGTTTCTTAGTGTGGTCAACCTCTGTATCTTTGAGTATGTTACCAATACATCATTTAACCATTGTCTTAGTTGATCTTTTCACTTCATTACAATATCATAACTCAACCTTTCCTTTAAGTATTCTTGTTACATCTTGTTGATCAAATCCTCTTCATCAATCAAGTAGTCAACCTCTATATCTTTGAGTATGTTACCAATACATCATTTAACCATTGTCTTAGTTGATCTTTGCACTTCATTACAATATCATAACTCAACCTTTCCTTTAAGTACTCTTGTTACATCTTGTTGATCAAATCCTCTTCATCAATCAAGTAGTCAACCTCTGTATCTTTGAGTATGTTACCAATACATCATTTAACCATTGTCTTAGTTGATCCTTGCACTTCATTACACTATCATAACTCAACCTTTCCTTTAGGTACTCTTTTTACGTCTTGTTGATCAAGTCCTCTTCATCAATCAACTAAGTGATAGTACTTGGATCTTATAAGAAATTGTCATTCCTACAAATAGCAGGTTTGACATCAATGACAAAACAATGATTGAAAAAATTATTTTAACAAAAATCTCTCTCTTTGACAATAAACCTTCTTCATCAATGATCTTTCCAATCATATTTTCAACAATCTCCCTCTTTGGCATTGATGGAAAACCAAACTGATCAACCATCAGACCAAACTATTCAACCAAGTATGCTAACTAGGTTAGAACAATAAGTCAAATGCCAAAAAAGAAATTGTGTTACCATCAATTTTCACATCTCCCTCTTATGATCTATTATCCTGATTACTTTACTTCTAATTTCTCCCTCTCAACTCCTGTATCCTTTTTTTCTTACAATTTCTCCCTCTGTATGCATTGCTCATCTTCTGCTATTCTTTGTTCTGATTAGCTCCTTTATCTTCTCTCTCAACTGTTGATCAAATATTTTTGATCAGTTTCTTATTACTTCTTCCTCTTTGACAATAATGCCAAAGACATATCATTTTTCATCTTAACATGCAAGTATAGTATTTGCAGGTTCTCTCAAATTTCTGCCTCTGTCACCTTGCTTGTGACTAATTTGGAACTCCATTGCTTCAATTACTTTAAGCATAATCCTAAAGTTGGTATTCTCTGCATCAATGTATAATATTTTAACAATCAATTCATTTGATGCAGGGGAGTCTTTCTTTTACTTCAAGTAACCTTGGCTAGGGGTATCACCCCTAACTTTCCTCTAAGATACTCAAAAGAATCTTTAGTTAGTGCTTTGGTGAAGATGTCAGCAATCTATTCCTTTGAGCTAACATATTCCATCTTCACTTATTTTTCTTCCACCAATTCTCTTACATAGTGATACTTAATTGCAATGTGCTTGGTTTTGGCATGCATTATAGGGTTGTTTGATATGTTGATAGCACTTGTATTATCACAATAAAGTATCGCAAGCTCATTCACTTCTTCCTTCATACCTTGGTGCAATTTATAGCAGCTACAACATATTCAGCTTCTGCATTGGACTGTGAGGTACAACTTTACTTTTTGTTAGTCCATGTAATCAATCATTTTCCTAAGAAAAGTGCTCCTCCACTGGTGTTTTTTCTATCATCAATATTTCCTCCTCAATCTGCATCAGTGTAGGCTCTTAGTTCAAACTTTTCACTTCTCTTGTAGTAAAAACCAAAGTCATCAGTTCCTTTTAGATACCTTAGTATACTCTTTACTGCCATCAGATGATTTTCTCTTGGATTTGCAAAAAATCTTGCTTCTATTCCAATAGCTAATGCAATGTCTAGTCTACTATGTACAACATACTGCAACTTTCCAATCATTGATCTATATATTGTCTGATTCACTTCAACTAACTCATCATTCTTGGATAGCTTATGTCTAGTTGCCATTGGTGTGCTAACTGGTTTTGAGTCTTCTAATCTAAATGTTTTGAGTATCTCCTTGATGTATTTTGATTGGGTCACAAATATGCCATGATTCAATTGATGTACTTGCAATCCAACAAAGAATTTTATTTCTCCAAACATTGACATCTCAAACTCATGCTTCATTTGATCAGCAAAATTTTTGCATAGAGCATCTTTTCCTCCAAATATTATATCATTGACAAAGATTTCAGATATCAAAATATCTTTACCTTTTTCAGCCTTGATGTACAAGTTTCTATTGTCACCTGTTCTCTCAAATCCTATATTCACAAGATATGTGTGCAATCTCTCATACCATTGTCTAGGTGCTTACTTCAAACCATAAAGTGCTTTATGTAGTTTGCAGACCATATCCTTGTTGTTGTCATCAACAAATCCCTCAAGTTGTTCTATGTAGACTTCCTCTTCTAGTATACCATTCAGAAAAGCAGACTTGACATCCATTTCGTAGACTTTGAAACCTTTGTAAGCAGCATATGAAAGCAGTGTTCTTACTCCTTCCATTCTTGCAACAAGGGCAAATGTTTCCCCATAATCTAGTCCTTCTTGTGCATAGCCTTTGCAAACTAATCTAACTTTGTTTCTAGTTATCTCACCATTCTCATCAAGTTTGTTCCTAAACACCCATTTGGTACCAATTACATTCTTATCAGCTAGTCTAGGAACTAGGGTCCAAGTTTTATTCTTCTGAATCTAATCTATCTCGTCTTCCATAGCTTTATACCAATAATCATCTTGTAGTGCATCTTTCGATGTTTTGGGCTCAACCTTACTCAATAGACATGATTCATTTCTTAGTCTATTCCTTGTAATTAGTCTTGCATCCTTGTCACCAATGATTTGATCTACAAGGTGATGTCTTCTCACATATTTGGCTAATCTTGGTTCTGTCCTTCTTTCCATATTTGATCCTTCAGCTTCAAAGTCATTTTGTTCTTCTTCATTTGGTACTACATCATTTCTTTTATGTGCACTAATTTCAGAGTCAGAATGTGCATTTTTTCATTCTACAACTCGGCTTCTAAATGCAGCTCGACATTCACTAGCTATGCCTCGACTGATACTAAAATTTGTTGCTAATTTCTAGTTTGATTGGCAGCATTGTCTTCAATAGTCATTCCTTCATAGAAGTATACAAAAAGTCTATAATCCTCTAATTGCTTGTACTCATCAACTTGAACTTCTACATGCTCATCAAAATTTACATTTGTACTCTCCACAATTTTGTTAGTGTTAGTATTCAAACACTTATATGCCTTACTTCTAGTGAAGTATCCAAGGAATATGCCTTCATCACTCTTTGCATCAAACTTTCCATTTCTAGTATCTTTAAGAATATAGCCTCTACAACCAAAGACTTTGAAATATTTTACATTAGGTGAGTGACCATACCACAATTCAAAAGGTGTTGCATTTATACCTTTCTTGACTTGGACTCTATTCAGGGTGTAAACAGTAGTACGTATAGCTTCTCTCCAGTACTTTAGAGCAACATTTTTCTCCATCATCAAGGTTCTTGCATAGTCTATCACTGATCTATTCCTTCTTTCAGTAATATCATTCTGAGGTGGAGTTCATGGTGCTGATGTTTGTCTTTTGATATCTTTGTCATTGCAGAATATCTCAAATTTTTTTGATGTAAACTCACCTCCTCTGTTTGATCTTATGCACTTCAGACTCTTTCCTATTTTCTTCTCAACTCTGTCCAAATACCACTTAAACATTTGAAATGCATTAGATTTTTGCTTTAAAAACATAGCAGTCATAATCCTTGAATAGTCATCTACAAATAGCATTATGTATCTATCTCCTCGGTAGCTTTGCACTTCTATTGGACCACATAAGTCTATATGAACTAGTTCTTCTACTTCTTTGGAAGTATATGTTTTTCTTTTGAAACTAGACTTAGTCATCTTCCCTAGTTGAAATTGTTTGCAAATTGTATTTTTAGGCTTCTTTGATTTAGGCAAACCTCTGACTTTCTTCTTTTTGTTGATGCTAATCAGATTGTCAACGTTAACATGACACAATCTTTTATGCCATAACCACATATTATCAATTCTAACAACAAGACAAGTTGCATCTTCCATGTCTAGGTAGAACAAGTTACTCCTAGTTTGTTCACCTTTTCCTATCAGATTTCCATCATTGTCATAGATCTTGAAAATTTTATTTCCAAATTCTACTTTGCAACCTACATTGCCTAACTATGATACACTCAACAAGTTGTAGTTCAGTCCTTCAACATAGTATGCATTATCACATAAAATCTTCTTTGTAAGTTTAATTGAGCCTTTTCCTTTGATTTGACATGGAGCATCATTACCAAATCTAACACTATTTCAATCATATTGAGTAAAGGTAATAAACTTACTTTTATCTATTTTCATGTGATGTGAGCACCCATTGTCTATGATCCACTTGTCATTCTTGTTCACACAGGTTACCAATGTTGTTGCTTCATCTTTATCTTTATCTGGTTCATCTTTCATGGCCACATAGACTACTTCATCATCATTCTCATCAGAATCTTCTTCAACAATGTAGCATCTCTTGCCTTTGTCCTTGTAATCTTTGCTATAATCTTCTCTCTTGTCCGTGTACTTGTTTCCTTCTTTGTAGTTCTTCTTTTGTGTACACCTTGCAGAAATATGACCTACTTCATTACAATTGAAACATATGATAGGAAGCTTACCTTTGAATTTACCTTTGCCTCTATGGAATCTTCTAGCCAGTAGTGCTTCCAATTGTTCCACATCTTCTTCATCTGTGCTACTATCACTAGATGCATGTTTTTCTTTTCTTCTCTTCTTATTTGATGTCACCTCCGCAGTGTCTTTCAATGTCAGCTTGGCCTTGAAAGTAGATTAAAGGTTCTCAAGTCTATAGTTGCCAAAATTGGACAGTTCAAATGCAGTAATTCTTCCAACAATTCCTTCAAAGGTTAGTGCATTTCTTTGTACACACCTTAACTCTTGGATGGCTGAAACTCTAATAGAATAGATAGGAAGTAGAGTTCTCAAGTATTTTCTATTGACATTCTCTTCTTCCAATTGACCACCTAGACTTCTTATTGCACTTACCACTTCTTTCATTCTAGTAGCATATTGAGTAGCATTTTCACATTCCTCCATTTTGATGTCATCAAACTTTCCTCTAAGGCTTTCTCTCTTTGCTCTTTGAACATTCTGATCTCCTCCATAGATATCTATTAGGACTTTCCATATCTTGAATGAAGTGTCACATTCCTTGATATGATCAAATTCAATATAACTGAGTGCAAAGGCAATCTCCAGCATTGCCTGATTGTGCTCCTTCCTTTTGCTCTCATCATCTGCAGTAAGAGGTCCAATTGGGTCTACATGTTTTGTTCCAATAGAGGTTTTTTCATAGTCACCTATTGATTCAAGGTGCAATTTCAAAGTTGTCTTTGTTTAGATTGGGAACTTCTCTCTTGGACATCTTGATCTTCCTGCTTCTAGTACCTTGAAACTAAATTAATAGATGGCTCTGCTACCAATTTTTAGAAATGCTTTAGAATAACTGAGAGTGGGGGTGAATCAGTTATTCAATGTCCAACATATCCAATTCAAACTTTTTTACTAAGTGTAGTAAGCCCATTTAACTATTGATTCATCCAAGTTTAAGCTTTCCTATTCAGCAAGTTACTGTAAATCAACATGCAAGAATAACACATAAAAAGATCAACACATAACATAGTAATTTACGTGGAAACCCAATTTGAGAAAAACCACCAGTAACATGCTACTCCATTCTCACTTTTCTAAAGTGATGCCCTGTGAAAGGCCTACCATGTTAAAGGCTTACAACACACTGTTAAATGTGACCTTGTTAGAGGATTTAACCACCCTATTAGAAGTGGGTCTGGTTAGAGGACTTTAGAACATTCACTTGAAGTGCCACCCTATTAAAAGATTTACAAATGGATATTAGACCAACCTAAGTCCATAGGATTTTCTTCTACCCTAACTAATACAATCGCTAGAGAATAAAAATAAAGGGTTTTAGATTTGATTACATAATACAACTCAACTTGTAGATCTCAAATCACTTCTCAGCTCATATCTTTGCCTAGCTTTCAGTCTCTACAAATCTGACTACTTGGCCTCCTTTCAAGCTTAGTCTCCTTGAATTTCCATGCTCAATGTACTAGTGCAATCATCTCTCTCTGACCACTTGTCGAAGAAAAACCTCTATGCTCTATTCTTCATTCTCCTAGATGTCTTCTCCTTGACACCCTTCTAACCACTTTGCAATTTGGCACTCCAGTAGCTCTTGCTTCTTAGTTTGTGACTCCTTAAATAGGAGTCTAGAATTTCTCTTCTCACTTGATTCTTCCCTCCTTTAATTTCAATTCGTATGGATTAGGTAGGATTCATTGAATCTAACCCATATTATGTTCCTTCTAGAAACATCATGAAGAATCCTTTTGAATTCGTCCAAAAATGGTTTACATAGAATTCTGTGCCACCAACTCATCATCCTTATCGTCCAAATAGTTCACAAAATTCAAGGTAACAACTTTGTTAGCTCAAATTTGGCGAATCTTCGTCTTTTAAAATAATGCAGCAGCTCGGTACTATTGAAATCCTGATGCTCGACACATATTGTGTTACTCAACATCAACTACATTTTTACTGATACTTGGCACCTAAAGTTCACTCAACACCAACTAAAATTTTCGATGCTCAAAACTTGTTACTTTCCTCAGCACTTGAACTTCATTGGGCATCTGAAGATCACTCGACACACACTAGAATTTTTATCTGCTTGGCTCCTATCAAAAATTTGCTCGGCTTCAACTAGCTTGCTCAACACTCATTGATGAACTTAGTTTAAGCTTTGTAGTCAACCTTGTTCTAACTTGTACTTCTAGTGTTTCTTAGTGTGGCCAACCTCTTTATCTTTGAGTATGTTACCAATACATCATTTAACCATTGTCTTAGTTGATCCTTGCACTTCATTACAATATCATAAATCAACTTTTCCTTTAGGTACTCTTGTTACATCTTGTTGATCAAATCCTCTTCATCAATCAACTAAGTGATAGTACTTGGATCTTATAAAAATTGTCATTCCTACAAATAGTAGGTTTGACATCAATGACAAAACAATGATTGAAAAAATTCTTTTAACAAAAATCTCCCTCTTTGATAGTAAACGTTCTTCATCAATGATCTTTTCAATCAGATTTCTAATGTGTATAACTGTGTTTGTCATTGATGACAACATAGTAATAAGTTTGGAAAAGACTAGTGGAGTAGTAAACTGTGATTTCTATATTGAGGACATTATATTACTTATCTACTTATGTGTTGTTACCAACACATACTACATTGTGTATCTGCTACATGGGCAAGTGCATAGAACTTGAATCGATAGTGTATAGAAGATATGATTGATTTATATAGAACTGTATAGAAATAGAGTATTAGGAAAGCAGTTCTTATTGCATGATTGCTACAACTCATTACAATTGCAGTGAAGGGTTGTTTATTGATCATTGATGATGTTAGAGAGTGTGCATGTATGGAAGTCGCACATGTGAAAGTTTGTGTATAACTACGAGTCGACAGTATTAATTAAATGTGTATTTCATTTAATCAATGTATGATAATGAAGTATGAGGCCAACTCAAGGATTTATTAATTAAGTGTGGTATAAAGGAAAGGATTTTTCTATATTTTAGATATATAGAAGCAAAGAAGACTTGTGAATTACTAAGCAACAAAGAAAAGTGACATACTAATGCATGCAAGTGACCTTAAGGGTTACTATTACTGATCACATAGTTCCAAATCTGATTGCATGATCTGAAGGTGAAGAAGTCTGATTTATTGGATAGAGGAAGAAGTAAAAGCCTATTACACATCTATTATTCTAAAAGGAATAGTACCGAGGTCAATTGGATAGTGGGTTCATTGATCTGATCCTGAAGTTGTTTGAGCAATGGGTTTAGCTACCTTCCACAACTACTAACAAGGCTGGCACAACTACTAATAGGGTTGGAATCTCCTAATAGGGATTCAAAATCTCCTAACAGGGACTCTTTGTACTAAATGTTGTAATATACTCCTAACAGGGTCCATCCTCAAACAAGGAATATTTATATTAGTACATCATTTTGTGGGCATCATTTCCACCAGAGTTTTTCCTTTGATCAAGGGTTTCCCTAGTCAACATATCTAGGGTAATTGTGTATGAGCATCTCTTTATGGTTATTACATTGGTTGATTGATCAAGATTTTTTAAAGAGGATAATTTTTTTAATTGTCACATAAATGATTCACAACCCCCCCCCCCCCCTTTCTCAGTTATATTGGTGGACTATTGTTTCTAACATTAGCATGTTGTATTTTCTCATTTTCATTAGTATCCTTATAATCAAATGCTAATATAACTGATGCTATCTCACTTATCTCAAATTGAGACACATATTTGAATTGGTAAACTCTTAAGAAGGTGAACTCAAAAAAATTTGTGGTAGCTATTTCTCTTTTTGGCTCCTTATCATGTCTGTCCTGCATAATCACTTGTCATGTCATCTCCCCCTCTATGGTCAAAGGACCATCATCTTTTGTACGGGTAGCAAACAACTCATCAAAGCTATAAACTATTGAAAAGTTCTTGATAGAAAATAGTTTCAGCTTGAATTATTTGTCATTGGTCAAGGAAGAAAACCCCAAAATATTACCTTCCTCTTCAATAGAAAAATGTTCAAATACTGAGACATATTCCTCCACCAAGTAGGCATTTGACATATTAACACCAACACACTTGCAGAAATTTTCAATAATGCTATCAAAAGGCTTCTCCATACTTTGGTCAACCTCCTTATATTTCGAAGATACCTCTTCAACCACACCTTCTTCACCCTGTTCAACAAAGGATGGTAGTTCAATGACCCAAGCTACGACATCATCTTGTTGATACTTTGTTATTGCAACTGATGGAGGGTCTTAATTTTAAAAAAAATGTCACCCTTTCACCATCCTATTCAAAATATGTTGGTGTTGACAATTGGCTAATAAAGATATGTAATTGTTTTCATTTATGGCAAGACATGATGTACATGCTTGTAGAAAACCTCAAAAATAAAGATATTTAGCTTTTGGTACCCAGAAAATTATCTAAGTATGAAATTGGTTTACATCATCTTATTGTTTTTGTATGTAACTTGTTACTGATGTCATATTATGACTAATGGGGTTGCATGGAGGAAGCAAGAAGTATGTTGGATATGTGGTTAATGTTGTACGTAGGAATACTAATTCTAACAATTGTTATTCAAGTGTTAGTGAAAGCAGTTCTGTGATTATCAGTCAAGAACAGAGAGCAATATTTAACATAGAACTTGTTTATATGATGTTATTTTTGGAAGAGAGGTTAAATGTAGATGGTATACATATTGATGATGATGTGTATAACCTCAGACATAAGTACAGACTATATGGATAAAAGATATTCAAGATTTACCAAACATCTAAATCGGAGGTAAAAGAATTATTTTGTTTACAAAATAATTACTTGACCAATTAAGGCCGACATCCTAGATATTTACTCTAAGTTGGAAAAAGTATATTATGATCTTAGCTGACTTAGCATAAATTTGTGAAAAGGCATGATATTTATATAAAGGATATCTTGCGAGAAGAAGTGTGTAATTGTACTGTGTCAAATGATATGCAAACTTTTATATCTTGTGAAGTGAAGTTTATGAGAACCTTATTTTGTGATCCGAGATCGAGCTAAGGTCAGAGATTAGTTAAGAAAGAAGTTACAACACTGATATTATAAAAGACTAATTACTTGTTTGGGTAGTGAGATCTTCTTATAATGTGTTAAGTTTGGTAATGATATTCCATGTGTTGTGAAAGGTAAAGGAACTTTTCAATTGACTAACAAAATCAAGTATGATAATGATTATTGGGTGGAAGGACTTAACTATAATCTATTGAGTGTTTCATAGGTAAAAAAATCAAGATACAGAGTTAAATTCCATCATAGGAAGGCCAAGATATATGTGTTAGAAGATTGGTTGGAAGCATGAATGTTGATGATATTCCTATGGGAGAGTATTGTGTTGGAATTTACAAGTGGGAAGATTTACTTCTAAGAGGGGGGGTGAATCAGAAGTAACTTAATTTTAACCTTTTCAAAATCTTTTAACTAAAAACATTCACATGCATCTAATTCATCTAATGAGCATAAGAGTAAAAGACATGCATGAAAATAGATAACACACAAATTTGGTAACCCAAAAACCCTCCGAAATGAGAAGGTAAAATTGGGGTGGGGATGACACCCACAAAATATCACTGCAACAATATGTAACTGTTCAAGGTTACAATGTCTGACCACTTCCAATGGTCTGCCCTGTGAAAGGTCTATCATGTTAAAGACTTTAGACCCTGTTAAAAGTGACCTAGTTAAAGGATTTAACTACCTTACTAAAAGTAGGCCTAGTTAAAAGACTTTTGTACATTCACTTGGAATGCCACCCTATTAAAGGTTTTACAAATGGCTACTAGGCCAACCTGAGTCCATAGGATTTTCATATCTAATACAATTGCTAGAGAGTATTAGAAAGTCTTGACCTGATAACTTACAATCCTCTATTGCTGATTACAGATCCTTGTTCTGCTCTGTCTGCTCTAACCCTTGCTTGATCTGATATGTCACTCTTCAAAATTTTGATGCTCTATTCCTGATCAACTGGATTCTGCAATGCTACTCTGTTCTTCATTAAGTATTTTCACCCTTCTGCACTTGGCTATAATTCACCCATACACTTCTCTCTCGTGCATCCTCTCTATTGCATAATGGGGTTTTATCCTCCTTTTAAGGATTTTGAAGACTTAGGGGTTAGGTATGAATCTGTGATCAATATTAAATCTTCATTTCCTGCTCGTTTCTTGCACTTTTCCTATTGGTTGCATGCCGTCTCCATTTTTATTATTGGTTGCATGCTGATCACATAGGTAATGCAAAAGATTCATTCTTATCTTTAAGATCCTTCGAGATTCATCCCATGTCGGGTTCAAAAATGGTTTGCATCTGAGTTTGTGAAGGCACAAACTCATATATTGATTCTGTGTTACTCAGCACTTACTAGTTGCTAATGCTCGACACATATAGAAATTCTATATCACTCAACTCTTATAGCAATTCTTTCTTGCTCAACACTTATATCATTACTATTTCACTCGGCATCTACAGTGACTCAGCATCTATAGTGACTTGGCACTTGAACTTCGCTCGACACCTAAAGATCACTCGACACCTATTGAATTCTCTGGCTCGGCACACACTATAGGTCGACTTGTGTATTACACTCGGCATCATCTTCAAAATTGTTTAAGTGTGTTGACACTCAATTGTCAAAACCAATATGAGACTAACAATCTCCCTCTTTGACATGAGTGGAAAAAACACTTAACTTAAACATTATGAATCTTATCTCTATAAGTGTACTACATATTATGTTCAGCATATGCAAAAGACTTCAAAAACTTGTTCAAAAATTTTATATTCCTCGAAATTTTGTAACTCCCCCTGAGTTGGTGTGCCATTTCCATACTTGTAACCAAAATTATTGTGTTGAATGTGTCTCATGCTGATGTATTTCATACTCTTTGCCTTGTCTGCCTTTGTTTTTGTATCTGTGTGCCTTGTTTCTACTTCCTGTACTCTGTATCTGTTCCCCTTTTTCACATCTTGCAATTTTGTATCCTTTTGGCTTTATTACTTCCTCAAATGTGAATTTCAATATCTCCCCCTTTGAATATTCTTTATTACTTCCATCAAATAATGTATTATGTAACCATTCTTATTCACATCTCCCCCAAAATAGTATATCTCCCCTTTATTAGATGAATTATCTCCCCCTTTTTGACACTTATGTCAAAGGGTCCTAAGAATGAATAGAATATTTTGCCAAAAATGTTTTATTTACCTCCATAATCATCTTGAGAGAAGTATCTCAATTATCTAAAGCAATTTCCAATGACTTGTGTTGGATGGTTGTCTCTGCTACAAGATGTACAAGGCCTTCCAAAGTAGAAAGATTAGGATTTTTCTTTAGAATATTTTCTGCATAGGCTTGTTCCTTATGGAGTACTTCCAGATGTGGGGTGATGGAAGATTGAATCTGCATCAATTTGGCCTTGATATTTGCCTCTTCTAATGTCAATATAGCTAACTCTTTCTATGTGTGAAGCGTAGTTGCAAAATGCTTCTCACTCTGAGTTGGATCTTTGGGTAGCTGTGTGTTGGAAATCTTTAGATTTTGTTCCAAGCTCAGTATCCTTTGGCTAGTTTCCTGTGTGAAATATGATGAATCACACAACTTGGAGTACAATGAGAATACATTCCCAAGTATTGTTTTTGCCTTTTCAAACTTCTTAGCCAATTCAATTTGTGAATGTGCTATTTCACTTGATATTTTTTCATTCCCTTTCATCTAAATTTTTTTTTCTAACTATTCTAATAATTTAACATTTGTATCAAGGTCCTCATTCTGTACTTGGTCCACAATGTTGGACAATTGCTCCATGATGGGTTGGGTTTCATCAAGTACTTGCAAGCTGAATGCATCAAGAAATATATCTTTGATTTCCACAAGTGCTTGCTTCTACCTATACTCATTTCTGAGTATCTCTTGTCTCTTCCTCCTATCTAGTGCCTCTTGCACTTCATTTATTTGTGCTAAATTCATAGTCCTTGAGTCATAAATCGGTATGACTATTTCTTCATCAAATACAGGGTCTCCATAGTGAAGTACCTTTGCAACCTTGGTGGTGCTCGAGCCTAGTGCTGAAATTCGCAATGGTACTGCATCAGTGCTCGACTTCTTATTAGGAGTCTCCAAGGTAGGCAAGTTTGCTAATGTTTGTATTACCTCCTACTTCTTTTCTTTAGGGGTTCTCTCCTCTTCTTTCTCCTCTTCTCTACTGCCTTGATCAATAATGATGATCTGAGGAGGTGCACCTTGTCTTTGTGCAGTAGGAACATCTTGCCATGTTTGTTTTTTTGCTAGCTCCTCGGCAGTTGTTGTGGTTGCAACTGTATTATCAACCTTAGCAATTTTATCTTGTGTTTCTTTCTCTTTGAGTTAATCTATTGTAGCTGTGGGAGGTTGTGTAGGCGGTTCTTGAGTGTTTTCCTTCTCCCTTTTTATCTTTGCTACAGCCTTTTGCAATTCATCCACACTCACCAAAATTGGATTTGTACATAGCTGTGATTGCAATGTAGTTTGGTGAAGGATCTTTTTGAGATCCTCTACAGTCAATGAGTTGATGTTCGAAGATGAAGTCTCAGGAACATCGTTGAAAATTATTGTCTCTGTAGGTGTTGTATGTGGAGGACTTGGTGGTGGCAGTTGGGTGTCTTGGACACTCTGTTCTATTTGCTGCTCTTCAGCTGTTGCCTTTTCACCATGTGTCTTCTCCATTGTTTCTTCTTCTTTTTCCTTCTCTCCTTCCTCATCTTTCCCATTTTCTTCTTCTTCATCATCATTTCTTCCTTCAAAAGGGTCTTCCTACCCTTCTTTGACTATTGTCAATCCATATATTAGTTTCCACATTTGTGTGGACTTTTGCATGACATCTTCTATTTGGTTCTATAAAATTCTAAAGGCTCTATATTTGGGTGCAAATTTGCTCCCATGCTTTTTGCTAGCCTTTGTTATTTGGCATTTAGTAAGGCCTGGCATTACTCGAGCCAATATTGACTCCCTTATTTCCTTTTCCATTTTGAGACAGTTATGCCATTTATTCTCAACTAATGAGCTTAGCTCCTTAGGCATTTAATTATCTAGTTCAAGTGGGGTGGTCTTGAACTTAGCCATCATAGTGTAGATGGACTCTTCCACTATGTTTTGTTGTTCCTTTGACAACTTATTAAAATTAATGGTCATTAGACCAGTTAAATTAGCATTGTTTCTAATATTATTGCAAATGCTTTCCAATTTAGATGTGGTAGAATGTCTTACCAATCTAAATTGTTCTTCATCAAACTATTCTTTCTTCATCTGATCCAGGAGGTGCAACATACCTTCTTCTTTTCTTCTGCTCTGTAGGTCCTCCTTGTTCTGTTGCCTTTTGTTTCTCCTACTCTTTTTCCACTTGAGTTGTAGCCCTGGTATCAGCCCTTGTAGTTGGCTTGGCTAGACTTGGTTTTGTAGCCATCTTCTTTCCCTTGGGCTATGCAGCTAGTTGTTTTTGAGCTTTTCTTTTCTTTGTCTCAGCCTTGGGTGCTTCCTGCTCGGCACCTTCCTCCTCATCTGCGTCCTCCCCCATACCTTGGGTTATAGGAAGTGGTCATTAACCTTTCTCCTCTTCATCATCCTCAGCATCTTCACCTTCTTCCTCTGCTGCTTCTGTAGTGCCTTCCCTAAATTTGGCTTTTAACTTCTTAACAAGTTTATCTTTCTTTTTTAGAGTGGAGGCAGTCTTTAACTCCATATCCACTTTTGATCTCACCATGTCATAAGTTCCAAAATGTGGTGCATCCTTGTCCATTTCCTCTACTAATAATACAGTTATTGCTATTGATGTTTCATCTATATTTATTTCATAGCCAAGAGGTCTTAACCATCTCACTCTTGGTATGGTAGCTTGAATGTATGTATAATCTATATCTATAAGAAAGCATACATCATTCACATGTTTCTCCACTAATGACACTGGAATTCTTAGCCTTTGCTTCATTGACTTCTTAAAGTCTTCAAAATAGCTAGTCATTAAGGTCTCAAAATTAGCTCTCATCTGCTCTACGTATTCATTGACTTGAGCTATGATTGACCTATTTGTCTTCCATGCAACTTTTCCAAAAGAAGGAAATTCATTCTGAACATAAAAGAATATACAAATAAAAATCACACCAAATTTGCATTGGGATCCCTTGGTTCTTCTAATAGCTACAAGATTCTCATTAATCTGTTGCAGTTGCAATTCTGCAAGATCATAGGTATGCTCCTTTTTCACCAGTTTATAACCAACATCTACTATAATGTAGGGCACACTGTTGAGTCTGTTGGATTGGTAGAACTTGTGTGCAATGATTTTGACAACAAAATCAACAAGAGGGTCTTGAATGGTGTCAATTGTCATCCCTCTCTTGTTCCACTTAGCACCTGTGTTTTTCTCAATTGTCTCCTTAGAATCACTCCTAAGGGTCTTCGGCCGATCTAGAGTTGGGTACCCTGTCACTCTATGCACAATTCTCTTTGTGATTTTTATTGGGCCATCCTCCAACCATAAGCTTCCATCCTGTATTTGGCTTAGCACCAATCTAATCCATTCAATTTTGAAAATGGTGGGGAATTCTAAAGCTCGCGTCAAACCCTTCCTTTCAACAATCTAAAACTCTTCTTTCAACACTCCATTATCACACAGTTTTTCATAGGCTTCCCTCATTTCCATGTCACCTATGGCTCCAATCTTGCAATTATAGCATCTCCTTACATCCTGAACCATTACAACCTTAGGGGGTATGATGGATAGGGCTCCTACTGGGTCGTTCTTATATGCTACCTCTGGGATTGGGCCAAAATTAGGTTGTTTGACCTCATTGAAAACTAGTTGGACCTCGAAAGCTTCCTTCCTAATTTTTCCTAAAGCTAGAAGCCATTTTTGCAATTCTAGGGTTTTAACACGAAGAAAATATTAAATTGCGTAACTTGGCACAGATGTAAATACCTCAAGATTGATGAAATCGTATTGAAATACTGTTGAAATCTACTTATATGTTGGATTCTCTACTTTGAACTCACTCTGCACTCTTTATCATATTCTCTCTTAGTTCGCAATGAGGAAAATTGATTGAAAATGTGATAATATACCCTATTTCATCGCATTTAATGCTTAGTGCATTTACAACTATCTACTCAGCTTCTGAAGGATTCTACATTACTCGCCTTCCATTGCCTTTCCACCACTTGGCTTCCACAAGAGTATTCTTTACTCAGCTTTAACTAAAAATTTCTTCTTCACTTGGCTTCCTCTACCTACTCGGCTTCTACTAATCATTCAGCTCCTATAGTCTTGATAATCAACTCAACATCTACTATATTTTTACTCGGCATCTAAGGGCAACTCAGAAACACTTGTGAAATCTTGAAATTTTAACTTTGCATCTTTGTTCATGCTAATCTCTTCTTTTCAATACTTGCTTGTTTAGGAAATGATGTATGATAAAACTTTGTAAATCAGTCCCTCGTGCCTTCTCTTTACTTAGTTTGATGAAGTGTGACCACTTGACCTATCAGGTGAAGTGATCCTTTCATTTGATGTGCTACACCCATCTTTCTTCTTCCATGTCTTATTCATTTCTCCTTTGATGTGTTCAACATCTACCTTCTCTTTACCTTTATTGTTCCTTGAGTTGAATGCCTTTGACCTTGTTGGGAAATTCCTGTTGATATGACCAATCTTTAAGCAACTGAAACATGTGGTTTGGCTTAACCATCTACTATAGTTCCTGTGAAATGTGTACTTA
Organism: Cupressus sempervirens; assembly: GCA_028749045.1. NCBI lineage: Eukaryota > Viridiplantae > Streptophyta > Pinopsida > Cupressales > Cupressaceae > Cupressus > Cupressus sempervirens. Next base: position 36,330,747 of record CM053785.1, read on the forward strand.
TGCAATTTTTTAGGAATGTGTCCATATTCCTAACAGTAATGACAACTATACCTGGTGTTATTGTCCCAATTGTAGTGATGACCATGGTTACCTTCCCTTGCTACCTAATTTGATGTCCATATAGGCTTTGATTTGCACTCAAAAGCTCTATGTCCATACTTTTTGCAATTGTAGCAGTGACTTTCAAATTTTGGTGTTCTAATAGTCCTAGTCCTGTAGTTGTGTGCTTGATGACCTTGCTGTTTGCATTTATGACAATGACTTGCATTCTTAGGTTTATCATGTTGATGGGCATTCTTGCTCCTACACACACTAGAAGTATGTCCCTTTTTACCACAAAAATGACAAGTAGGTTTAGTGTTCTTACCTTTGTTATTCCTTTCTTCTATAGTCTTGGATGACTCTCCTTGTTCAGTGCTGATGTATCCCAGTGCTGAAGTATCATTGATAGCCCTTGGTGATTTTAGTAGCTGCTCAAAGTACTTGATGACCTCATTGGGTTTGTTGAAGCTCTCTGCAATCTCCTTTTCTCTTTTCAGGTCATTTTGTAGTTGTTCATTTTGCATCTTCAGTGTAGAGATCTCAATGTGCTTGACATTTAGTTCATGATGTGCATTCATCATCTGACTTAGGGTGTCTAGTTGCATGCTTGAGATTCTAGCAAGCTCAATTGACTTTTCTTCCAGTCTGTTGGCAAGGTTTCTCTTGTCTTCTTCTAGCATAGCCTTGTCTTCAATGGCTCTTTTCTTCTATTCAGACACTTCACAAAGCATCATGGCTTGTGATTCTTGTTCAAGCTTGAGTGTTCTAAGTTCTTCTGCTTGAGCTCTATTCTTCTTCATTAGGTCTGTTATTGCTGCATCAAACTCTTTGGAATCTCCATTTGAAAATAGATTTGAGGTGTCAATCTCCTTGTACTGTGTGTCATTCTCACCTATGGCAATCTCTCTTATTCTCTTTAAGGATTTTCTTAGTTCTTCTCTAGCTTCTTCCAAAGCATGTAAAGCAAGTTGTATGTCAATTGCCTAATTCTCTATGATCTTCCCAAGTTTGTAGACTTCCATTTCTAGATCTTTTCTCCAAGTTGTAAGGCTTCTTCTTGTGAGAACTTGGCTTTGATACCAATTGTTGGAATTTACAATTGGAAAGATTTACTTCTAAGAGTGGGGGTGAATCAGAAGTAACTTAACTTTAACCTTTTCAAAACCTTTTAACTGAAAACATTCACATGCATCCAATTCATCTAATGAGCATAAAAGTAAAAGACATGCATGAAAATAGATAACACACAAATTTGGTAACTCAGAAACCCTCCAAAATGAGAAGGTAAAACTGGGGTGGGGATGACACCCACAAAATATCACTGCAACAATATGTAATTGTTCAAGGTTACAATGTTTGACCACTTCCAATGGTCTGCCCTATGAAAGGCTTGTCCTATTAAAGACTTTACACCCTGTTAAAAGTGACCTGGTTAAAGGATTTAACTACCTTGCTAAAAGTAGGCCCAGTTAAAAGACTTTTGTACATTCACTTGGAATGCCACCCTGTTAAAGGATTTACAAATGGTTGTTAGGCCAACCTAAGTCTATAAGATTTCCATATCTAATACGAAAAGATGGAACTATCCGGTGAACTACTTTGACTAGTATTGTTAGAACGAAAAGTTGATAAGTCTTATGTGCATTAAGTTGTAGTTTTTCAAAAAGAATTCTTGAAAAGGATCTCATCCATTTTGTTTGTAATAGCAGCCACCAAATTCTAGATTAAACATTTTTTGTATGCTAATGGATAAAAGACTTGATCTATCTATTATGGTTAATTTTAAAGAGATTGGTAATGACATCCGAGGTTACTATTTAGTGAGGTTATTTTTTAAAGGGGCATTACCAATAGATATGGTAGTGGGATTGAAATTTTATAACACTAACTTGATAATTTTATTGCTGACAACCTAATTTAGTTTATATCTTTTTCTAGCAAAGTAGAAATTACAGTTCATATTTTCTGCTTGCCCAAAACTTGGTTTCAAACAAACTCGAATGGGAAATGCCCACATGGAAAAAGCTATGGTTTTAATGGATTGGACCAAATTTTTGGACTAAGCATACCCACTAGTAAACTACAAAGTCTCAATAGTCTCACATGTCTCTACTTGAGAGGATTTAACATAACTAAATGTCAGCTCTAAAAAATGTTATGCTTCCTAGATAATTTAAGTCCAATTATTGACTAACTCATCTTCTAGCATGTCATGAACAACCAAATTTAATGTCAATGGCAATGCTGGCTTCAATCCTCTGCATGACACCAATAACAATGAGAAGGGCAATCTACTAGCATTCCAAAAGAGTGTGGGAACAATAGGAAATGAATTCAAAGATGTGGAAAATGTAATGCAGGAGGAAGATGTGTTGAAGGCAGGAGAGAGAAGATGGTTGAGGAAAATAGTGAGGTAAGTGGCCGTAATCTTCCTTCGTAGCATCATCATGAGTTGTATCATAGGAAACATGAGGAATTCCTCCTTTCTGACCACTCCCTTCTCTATTAATTTTTCCACATTATTTAGATGGATGACCACAAGCATGGAGGAATTGGAGTTATCTGGTATAGGCTTATCCTTCACATGGGTCTCCATCTCCATCTTCATCTCCACATCCTAAGCCATTCTTGTGGTTTCAAGTTTTTGGTTTAGGTTTATCTATTTTTTTCAAGCATCTATTGTTGGGTGGGCCCATTGTTTCTCTCTTGAGTTTAATCTTTTATGTTGACTTTCATCTGTATTATCTTATGTATCATTGACATTAATATTAGGGAGGGAATGGATGTGGTCATCACCATCTCTTGATCCCACAATGGCATGTGAAATAAATTTTCTGACATCTAGCACTGTTGTAATTTCCAAATTATTTCTCCTTCATAGTTTCATGAATATTAATTTATCACAATAGTAGTGCATTCATGGGATTGAGAGAAAAAAAAAGGAATAAGTACAACATTATCCATATATCAATTTTTTGTGTTCTAATTATTCCATTCCCAATTTTATGGATACCAACACCCTTTCTATTGGTTTTTAATCCATACCAAATATATTCAGAGAACTAACTAAGGCTGCCAAAAAAATAACTGTAGTTTTAAGCGTGTTTACACACTTCCAACATCACCTAGAACTTATCACATTTAGATGTCACTAGGTGTCACAACCTCTTTGGAAATCAATGAAAATTACAATATTATAATCCTTATCCAATCAATCCAAAAACTCATGGAGACTTGGCCTTTGTAACACATGCAAAGGTACATCCTTTCTCACATCCTTTCCCAAGAACATTCTTCTAGGTTGCAATCTTTTCAAAAAACCAACACCTAAGTTGTAGATTTCTCATCATTTTCCTCTTATTTATTTTATTTGTGAAGTCTAAGGGAATATTTGCACTACTAATCTGATAATCTGTTCATTACAAGAGCAAAATTTTTTTTTACAAAATTGGGGCTGACTGAATTAAAATATGGCAATTCATATGTATCCCCTTACATCTCTGCATCCAGCGGATTGTGAAAAGATAATTTACAATTATGGAGAGGGGACATAGCTCCATATTGAAAATATAAACATTTTATGAAGGAGACCAACAACTTAGATACATCACAGCCTTTAACGATTCTTCATAATCTGACTGTTGTTTCTTCTTCTCTGCTAACCCTTTTAGTCATCACTTTGAAATGTAGTTCAAAGTCTTCACATTCAACAAATTTCGATTTTTAGTGGGTTCATTTGAAATAATTCAATTTCATGAGCACATAAAAAATCTATTAACATTTATAGAAAATTTTAAAACTATTCTATTTTGCACACATGCCTTATGAAATATTTGTGAAGATAACAACTAAAAGTATCTCATTTATCTACCTTGTAGTGAGGATCGAAGAAAATTCAGCTACCGAAGAATTGGAATTCATCATCAAGAGTGCAGGTGGAGGTATTTCTTTCACTTTCTTTTGTTTATCAAATTTCCAAATTTTGTTTCTAGTAGTTCCCAATATCATGATCTTCTCTTGCACAATCCTTTCTTCATTTTGATTATAGAAATGTTTGTGGCAAAAATGCTAACATAATATTGGAAAAAGTAAAATTTCATTCAAACAATTTTTTAGAAAAGATGTGGAATTTCAATGCAAGTTTTATGGATTGAATTGTATATATATTTATAATCCATATGTTTAAGCAAGTGCCTAGTGAATTATCATTAATATGAGAAAATAATGATTACCGAGCAGTGAGGTTCATATCTGTAGTTCTATACTCTTTATTTCCTCATTATGGATGATGAATATTAGATATAATTCAAAGCATAGATTAAAAATATATTTAATGATATGATTGATCTTCTAAGAAAATAGGAAAAAGTCATTTTAATTGGAACCATAGTTTTAAGAAGATAAGAAAATGATATGTGTCTTATACTAAAAGAGTCCAAGTTGTGCCCTATCGATGCCCTGAAAAAATCAAATGACTTTGTTAGCACTTGTTATTAAGAGCCATAAGCAAATATACTCTTATCATATTGACTGAAAATATACTTAGTCATTGTCCATGGTATCTTCTAGTAATGACGTCTCATTATATTAGCGAAAACAAACTAACACTTAATAAGGAAACTCTTTTTATTATAAAAATTGCAGAGGAAAATATACTAGTCATGTTTATGAATATCATATTGCATAGAAAAATAAAACATCCATTAGTTAAAATGCAAGGTCATCATCATTTGATTAATTTTCATAGACTTGAAGATGGTTTTTTTTCTATTGGTGGTTTCATAAACTTTTCTAAAGTCATGCTTAACAATGAGAATCACAATTTCTTGTTGACAAAATTAGCATTCTGTATGGAAAAATGTATTAACCTATATTTGATCCTACCTTGGTTTCTAGTACACTTGACCAGTTCATGGCAATACATGTCATTTTTGTTTGTAGCATATTAACCTGTATTTGATCCTAGTTTGGTTCCATTTTTTGCAAGGTTAGCATATTAACTATATTTTGATTTCTTATTAGATATCTTCACTAGATATTTTAGGGGCAATGTTATTGTAAAATAATTGATTTTTTTTCCAAGTTTCATTTAACTAGTAAACAAAGTTATTAAATTTTATCTTTTGTGTTTGTATTGCACTTTGATGATGTAGGTTGAGGTCAATGGTAGTAATGCAACCCTTTACAAGTTCTTGAAATCAATCAAAGGTGGATTTTTTGGTGATAGCATAAAATAGAACTTTAGTAAGTTTTTGGTTGACAGTGATGAAAATGCAGTTGATAGATATGCACCCACAACATCTCTGTTGAAGATTGAGGTACTTGAAAATCATATTTTGTTCTTTTGTCAATTTGTTCTATGAAAATTGCACTTACAATCTTTTCAAACTAGTTTTATTTGTTTGATGACACATCTTATAGGAATAATGGCTAATATATGTAACCTTATGTTTGTAGGAAGTTGGACAAGGTCGGGGTGTACTAACTCTAGACTTATTTGTTGATCACTTCTTCATCAGCCCATAGTCACTGTATTCCAGGTTCTCGATTCTTTTCCTTGTTCTAAAAATAAAATATTTTATTTAAGATTCCTTATAAGTTTAAGATAGAGCAACATATTCTAGAAGTCAACTCACCCTATTTCACTCACCTTTGAAAACTAGTCTTCAAGTCCCTATATTATTTTTGGTTGGGTAGTACGTAGTAGTGAGTAGAAATTTGACATGTATATGAACAAGAGTAAAATAATAGTACTTAAGTTATTTTTTCATACAATTTATGTCTTTGTGTTAACAAATCAAAAGGGGGTGACACAACTAGATTAGGGAAAAGGTGCTTTATGATGGATTTTGAATTGGATATGGAAGTTATAGCCATAGGAGGACTTGTGAATTTGTTTTAGGTCTGAAAATCCATGAACCCGCAAACTACTGTTGTTTGGGTATCTTCAAGTTCAAACATCTGAAATTGGAATAGTTAATCTATGAAACAACTTAACCTCAATCTTCATTTTCTCCTTGAAGTGAAAAACACCATTAGATCAATAAAAATTAAGGTGTCTTTTGGTAATAATTCTGACAAGGAAACTTTAGAAAATGAAGAAATCATAAAAGTCTAAAAAAATTGATTACAAAATGTGGTTTATGACATTGTGCTAAAACAGTAAAAGAATCTTTCCATCATAAGATTTAAACAAAAAGAGAGGTATCTAGCAAACAAGTAGGTGTCAAGCATCTTGCTAAACTAATGAGAACTATTATGTGTAATTGTTTAAGGATTCATGAGATGTTGAAGATAAGACTCACAATCATTATCAACTATTACCTACTTTAAAAATGTAATTTTCTGCAGTCATACAATAATGGCTAGAATTTCCACAAAAATGTTGGTCTATGCATCCAACTTTAAAAATGGAAAGGAATACCTAAGCCTTTGGAGAATATATCTAGCAAAAAGTGCTCTATAAAATGATTATAGACATACATTTAATGTTGATTTTGTGAAAAAATTGTTTTGAAGATTTTAGAAATCTTCACAGTTATGCCTAGTATAGCTAGGAACAATCCCTTGGGCAAAATATACATATGTTGTATGATAAGTAGTTTGAGCTCCCAAATCCAATTTGCAAAATATGATAGACATCTATGGAAGCCATGTAAAAAGGATTAATGCATCATGAGTCTTATCATTAATCCTCTAGAGGGCACATTCTTGTTGCATGTCATATTTACAGCCTTGGACATTGGCGATGTTCCTTTTATTTTTTGAAGGTCACATCTTCCTTGCACACTATAGAATTCCTCTGTGATGAGGCTTTCCTTAAGAACTCTAATCTTTACTCCTATTGCTTGGATTTCTAAGGAGTAGGTTAATGCAAGGTGGAGTTGGTTACTGTCCCAAAATTACCACCACAACATTTATGCATTTCATGATAGACACTATTTGAAACATGGGGAAAACCTAATTTGTCCATAATTTATGTAAAACTTGATACCACCACATGTGATCAATAGAATAGTAATATGTTTGATCCATATTTTATGTAAAACTTGATACCACCATTTTTAATTATTGAACAAAGTAGATTATGAATGTCAGTACTAAGAAACCTCTTGATTGCAATTCAACTTTATGATATTTATTGCTTCTTCTCTATAGAAAGCTTATTATGGAACCGCTAAATGGCCACAATAGAGTTCTTAAGTAGGAACTTGCATTTTCTATTCTAGGTGCAGGAAAAGCATGGTGAAAAGATTCCTTACGGGCTAGATGATATAAAGGGAGCTCAAGACATCATAATTGTACTAATCCAGTTCTAATTTGATTCTTTGAAATTCATGTTGATGATTTTTTGGTAAATAAGCTTGATGTTGTATAGGTTGAAGGGGAAATAGATAAACTTTCCATGGAAGAAGTTGGGTATAAAAATTGCATTAATGTATCCGATGGTGCTCCATCCAAGGTTTCATTAAAAGATTTACCACCTCTAGGGAAGGTTTGTCCTACCATGTAATCCCCTTGAATACTGAATATTGATAAAATATATTTATATTCATCTACTAATAGGTCACCATAGGAAGTGTTTTCATAATTAGCTCTGGCTAAGATTGTTAAGATAATGACTTTTTCTTGAATAAATCAAATTACAACTAGGTGTTATATACAATTTATTTGATATTAATTTTTTAACTAATAAGTGTTTACAGTTCTTTATATTCATCCCTCAACATGGGCTTTAATATTGTCTTGCCATATCATAGTAATTGTCTTATCAGAACATTTGGAAGAAATTTTCAAGGAAACAAATAAGGATGCAAAAATTGGGATTTGTAAGACCATGATTGGCATGCAACCTATAAAAAACGTGATTGCATTTCTTTTGATTAGGCTTTGAATAGCTTTTGACACTGTTTTCTTGTTCATTGGACTAAGTTCTTCCTTTAGAAGCTACCCTTAGACTAATTTCATGTAACCATATCCTTTTGATCTGTTGGAGTTGAGGAAAGCCAACTCCGAAGACGCCCAAGATCACCTGCATGCGCACCTGTCAAAGAGAAGCCAAGAAGGGGAAGAGCATGGAGCAAGGGCAAAAACCCTAAACGGACATGAGAGACAAATGTGCAAACACAATGAAAATGTATTTACAATATGCAATATGATATATGTTATGTTATGATGATACAATGAGAGAGAGCCCGAATATAAAGAGCTCATGGAAGCTTGTAGAACAAGCTGGAAGGTGGTAGAAGATAAGTGTGACAACTAGAAGGGAACAAACTCCCGTGTTGTCAACAACTAACCACTACATGCATTAAATAAAAAAGTATTAAATAAATGCATTAACCTAAGTAAGCTTAAGTAATAGAATAAATTATTAATTATTAATTATTTACTCTAACACCCCCCCTTAAGTGCAACTTAGGGAAATGCGTTGAGCTCACAAAACTAAAGATGAATGCAGAATGGGTCTCAGCAACAAGGCCATGTTAGGTACCCAAGTACAATGCATCAAAATGCAACCTCTGTAAACAGGGAAAGAGAGAAAACCACGTGGGAAAAACCCTCCCCCAAAAAGAGGTAAGAACCTAGTAAAAAGCTGAAGAAGTCTCCAACTAGGGAAATTGTCCCCTAAAACAGGAACGAGAAGTGATCATGAAAGAGCATCACTGAAGCATGAAGAAGCCGCAAAATTTGCCAAACTGCTGATCTGAAGAACCTCCATGGAAGAAGAAGGCACGAACCGAGCATGTCTATATGGTAGATGATCCATCTCACCGAAATGCATAGGTAGCCAGCCACTGCAATCGCCTTGTATATAGGATCAACCACTGAATACATAGTTCACACTATCGAACCATGGATGCATTAGAACAACAGCATAACCCCCCCTTAATGTAGACAGGGTGTGATGATAGGCAACTGAAAAGGTGGGCCAAAATCTCCTGCAAACGAACCAAGAACGAGGAAAGAGGAAAAGAGGTACAGACACCGATAAAGACACGGTCTAACTGACTCTGCATGAGGCTAATGTCGTGGAAGGGACACTCACTTGACAAAGGGAGAATGCCTAAAACAACAAACAATAATCCCCCCCATGGTGCTTTATGAAAATAGTGCAAGTACAACTGACTCAAAACAACGTTCATGATTCCCGGAATGCAAAAGTGACACTTTATCTTAGTGCGAAACAAAAAAGTGCTTCAAAATGATAGCTACAAATATCAGAATGGAAAAGAGCTGCAACAAAAGAAAGTATAGCTGAAAACAAAGCAAACCATGCCAGGAAAACAATCCTCGGGCCTAAAACACTCAAAATATCAACCATAGAGAAAAAATGCCAAAACTATGATAGAAAGAGTAGAGGCCAAAAACTAAGGACAAGGACTGCATTTTTGAAAAGGCGACAGAACCAGCTTTCCAAAAATATAAAGTTTTCAAAAAACTGACATGGGACGCAAAAGATATGCATGCCAGAGTCAAAAACAGGACTTCAGACTTCAACAGAAAAAACAGGCAATAAAAATGCATCAAAATATAAAAATACCTACACCAAAGTCTCCGTCTCGGAACCAGCTTTCCGGTGCTTCTTTTGGATTAAAAAAATACCTTCGTATGCAAAAGTTATGGCCAAAAAACCACAAGTAGGTCCAAAACCAAATCAGGAGAGGTGCAAGCAAGGCTGATGACATCGCGCTGACGTCAGCAAGTCAGGCGATTAAATTTGACGGCTTGGAGGCCGTCGTCGCAAAAAAGGATGCCACGTGGCACGTGGCAGTATGGCTGATGACGTGGCAAGGGCCACGTGGCACGCCTGCCACGTGTCTAGCACAGGACATGGCAGAAGACGCCACGTGTCACTAACAGAGCAGGGCGGCAGACTGGACGCTGATTGGAAGGCAGAGCTGGCGGCGGGGACCGGGCAGAGACGTCGGCGGCGGTGGCTGCAGGCAGAAGAGCGGAGCGGCACAGCGGCACAAACGGGCGTCGCCGCCGAGAGGAGGTGGCAGATCTTCGGCGGAGGCACAGTCACCAGCGGAGCGGCAAATGGGAGGAGCTCGGGCGGAGATGTAGTCCGCGGTGGAGTGTAGGAAGAGGGCTAGCGGCTCCGCGGTGGCGCGTGAGCGCTGCTACGGTGGTGCGGCCGGTTTATATTTTTTTTCGCCGAGATCGTCCGTACGAAAGGGCTGCAACTAAAATTTTTTTGCCTCCCGGAGCTCTGTCTCCAAAATCGAAAAGCTTTATATGAATCCTGACTGTAAATGGCCTTCCGGATCCAATGGTGATGTCCGTTTGGGCTGAAAGTGCTTCGAAAATTTGCTGATCCCCTGATTTGAAGAAAAATTGCACAAACAAATTAGGGTTTGTGACTCCAAATCACGGCTTCAAAATTTCTTCAACGAAGCAGCAGGAGGAAGGCTCTGATACCATGTTGAAGTTGAGGAAAGCCAACTCCGAAGACGCCCAAGATCACTTGCATGCGCACCTGTCAAAAAGAAGCCAAGAAGGGGAAGAGCATGGAGCAAGGGCAAAAACCCTAAATGGACATGAGAGACAAATGTGCAAACACAATGAAAATGTATTTACAATATGCAATATGATATATGTTATGTTATAATGATACAATGAGAGAGAGCCCGAATATAAAGAGCTCATGGAAGCTTGTAGAACAAGCTGGAAGGTGGTAGAAGATAAGTGTGACAACTAGAAGGGAACAAACTCCCGTGTTGTCAACAACTAACCACTACATGCATTAAATACAAAAGTATTAAATAAATGCATTAACCTAAGTAAGCTTAAGTAATAGAATAAATAAATAATTATTAATTATTTACTCTAACATGATCTTCTACTACCATTGTTATGCATCACCTCAAAATGTTGTTAACAACCATATGATTATCTTTTTATTCTTCACTTATCCACTATGATTGTTGCATACATAGATACTAATTAAGTTTGTCATGCTTTATGACTTTCGTTGTTAGTATGCTCTAGGTGCTTTATGGCTTCCTTTGATTAGGTTTAGTAGTAATAAATTAAGATGCAAATGCTCATAATATTAAATGTTTTAGTCAATAGGTCATTTGACTATTTGTGCTCCTTTGTTGCTGCTTAAGATGTGCTACGAAGCTCCATTGATACTTAACTAGATTTTGGTAGTCTTCTTGTTCATTAGAATAGGTAATATTTTTCTGAGTTCCCTTGTTTCTTAAGATGTGCTAAGAAGCTCCATTGATATTGATATATAAAATCAAGATAAAAATTAAAATACCAACCCTATTCACATAACAGTAATGAGGAATGATCAATTTGTTTTTATCCTAGGACTTTTGCACTCATTGGAATCTAAACCTAGAGCATGTGGCATTTTGCAGAGAACAGGAAGAGACATGTACCAACTTCTCTTGCAGGAAAACAACGAAGTACTTCTAGAAGGATTAACAATCCCTGAATCGTTCCCTGATCTTATTATTGATATGAAGGCAAATCCATATGATGCTAAGACATTCACTTTGAAGATGAAAGCAATGGTATGTTCTAAATTATTCTGTGTTATTTTTGGAGGTTTTTACATGCACTTTATTTGCCAAGTTTTTGTTCTCTAATACATTCTAATATTAACATTAATCACTGGGATATATTCTATCTTCCCTCTGTTTTAAAATTATGCTTGAGCAATCAACAGTTAATTTTGTTTAATTTGTTGGGCCTTAATGCTAAACATGGTATATAAGAGTACATTGAAAACTATATAGTTTTCTTGTTTGAATTACTATGATTGCAATTCATGGATCTCATTTATAGCAGATCTGAAATGACGAAGGCATGTAACTATAAAATCTATACTATCAAACCACAAGTTATAGTACATAAAATGATTGGAATCACAGTTCATAGGGAGGACCAATTACCCAAGGAATATAGAGAATTATGCTTTTATTTTGTCATTAGTGCTTAAGAGTCAATACAGTACTTACGGGTACAAGGAGGACCTATTATACATCGACTCCCTTAAGCCAACAACGGAGAAACTATTTGAGACAACTATTGGTCTAACTACCCACAACAACTCGATAACATGCACTACCTAAGCTGACAAATGTTAACAATATAACAAAGTCAACATAAACATTTATCAAATTGTAACATATAATAACTATTGGCAAAATCATTTTCTGCAGAATCCTCCATTCCATAAACTTACTCTTGTTTATATATCATAGTTGAACAAGACAAAACAATTGTCAGAAACCACAACGTTGGAAACAACTCTTTACACAATTTTAACTTTGAAATCCTTGTATACATCTCTCCATTCTAAGTTACTAGATCCTTGCAAAATCAGTCCTGTTGTTGTACTAAGTGGAATAGGGATTGGGAGTGGCTTTGGGAAAATCACATATCCACAGGGTATCTAGTTGTTTCTAACTATTCTTATAACTGGAGAACCCAAACAAAATTTAAAATAAAGAAAATTAATCTATTAAAAAACCAAATATTTAATATACCTTGAATCAGAAAATATGTCATGACACACCATAGAGAAGATATTGAAGATCAAGTGAATCGTCTTGGTTATAAGAATTAATGATTTTCTATAGGAAGCCTAAGATTATAAGATGGACAAGATAGTGATTAACTAAGGATAATAACAAACAATGATGATGCAAAGGACAACAATTGAAGTGCGGCAATATATTATAAATTGTGATTCTAATTGGAGCCATGATTGGTATAAAGGCAAAGAAACAACATTTAAATTATACTAAACAACAATTAATGAATAATATTAAGGCACTTGAAGCAATAATCAATAAATAAATAAGGAATTTATTTAAAACCCTAGCAAACAATGAACTTCATGATGCTCTGCATAGGAAGTCATTGAATCACTTCGCCCTTGCTGGTAAAACCTGTTTCCTCAACCTGTAAACTGGATGCACTAACATTTTTGCACAAAATTGGAAATTTTATGGGTTTTTGACTGCATCTTTATTTGCTCGACTAACCACTTTTGAGGAGGTCATCTGAAGGAAGACTTTTACCCCATTTATATTGTGAAAGTTTGCATAATCATTTACCCCATTTATACAATCTAAAGGTGGACATTTATATTAATGCAAGTCCTTAGCAACAATGTCCATTAACATTTTTTTTAAAATACTAAAAAATAGATAAAAATGAATGGCAGGGAATAAGCACTTTCTTCCATAAAAAAATTCACCATTTTTTTAAGATTCTCTTTGGATAAACTCAAATTTAGTACAATATATATTATACAACAGGGGTTACTAATTCCATTCATTGACCACAAGCTTGTTCAAAATCTCTATTTAAGGAGAGAGATTCCCTTTGAACCTTCACTATTTGGAGTGTCATTCTTCTCCATCAATTCCTGATACTTACAGTTCAAAAAGAAATTGTAGAGAATTCATTACCAAACAAGTTTTAGGAGGCCACTAAAATGCCATCGTGTATACTCATGTCATCATTGTTGCACACAATTCAGTACCAAATAAGCTTTACTAGACCACCGCAATGCCCACAACATGAACAAGAAGAAGCCCATTCCCAAAACCACAACCATTTTCATCTCTATCTTTTACCACCACCATAGCTGGACATTGTGCAAATTAACACCTAAACCACCAATTTCATTCGGCCTTTCATCAACCACAAATCTTCAACATTCATTACAACCACTCTCTCCTAACATAATTCCCCAACATTCTTCATCCCAAATGGGCTTTTGTCACCCTTTCACCTCTTCTATATTTTCTGTTTTAAACAAATGAGATTGGTTGAAATTTTGACCAATCTTGGTTGACATTTCCACCAAGTTTTTGTTGCAATTTCGACCAATTCTTTGGTGGTGAGTATGGCATCGTGGTCATTGATAAACCAAAATTAGTCAAACTTTCAACCACAGTTTGGTGTCCATTTCAACTAATATTGGTCAAAATTTTGACCAATTCTTTGGTTGTGAGTATGACTTCTTAGTCGTTGATAGATCAAAATTGGTCGAACTTTCGACCACACTTTGGTAGCCATTTCGAAAAAGTTTGGTTGAAATTTCGACCAACTCCCACCAATAATGCTCATAGCAAATATAGCCTATTTCGAACAAGTGTTTGGTCGAAACTCTGACCAATTGGAGAGTTCGTCAAAATTTCAATGACAAAAATTGTGACGCACCATTTGGTCGCAAATTCAACCAACATGGGTTGAAATTTCGACCAATTTTCGTGGAAAATAGCTCAAAATTTACTAATGTTTACAACTACACATACAAGGCACATAGTCCATAACTCAATGAAAAACTCTATATACCATTTCAAAACACTATGCAACATTTTAATCACACTTGAGCATTTTTTACAGCTTTTAAATTTGTCACTTGAAACAGCAATCGTTTACACAATAAAAAGCCAAAAACCAAATAATTAGAAAATGAAGCAATATGTGTGGAATCTTAACAACTCCAAATTCCATAATGACCTTACATCTACCCAAACATGTAATCAATACAAGTTTAATATTAATAAGAAAGCATATATAGGATAAATAGAATAAAAACAAGCTATGGACAATGCATAAACCAATTTTTTAAAAATTGTTGCAATTTAAGTATTGCTCTCTACTTGAACTTTTTCTCCCCATTGCTTATGTATGCAATAAGACATCTAAATCCACAATTAGAGCATTGCATCCCAAACCATCAAGGATTGTATCGGACATTTTTTCTTTAATATAGACAATTGTTGCATCTTTTCCAACTTAGTCTAATATTCCTCTTTTCCTACGTCATCTACACTTCCATATATTATCTTAGCCTTCATCACTATTGTTGTGCTTCTACAATATCACATTTAGGGTCTGTTTGGTTCCTGGAAGATGATAGGAATTGGCTTTTTCAAAACTCGGATTTGAAAATTTGTGCGTTTGTTTCAAAATTTGCAAAATGGAATTAGCATGCGAGACTTCCAATTTTGCCTCAAAACCAGGTTTTCCAACTTCCTAAAAAAAGTAGGAATTGAAAATCAAAACCTGATTTTGTTTTTGAAGGAGTGTAAAAACAATAGATTGGACTACTTTTTGAAATTTGCCTTCAACTCCAAGCTTACACATAAAAATGTGTCTTCACACGCATCTTCCAATTGAAACAAACAATTTCAGTAAAATCATAAAAATCAGAATGAAGATATACAAAACCTTGATTTGACTAAACCAAGGTTTGTAGAAATTCGAGTTTTTTAAATTCCACGAACCAAACGGACCCTTAGCTCTTTGTGTCTATCCGCTAAGTACAATCGTGCAGATCATAATCACATACAAACCAAAGGTTGGTATTTATTTATTTCATACTTACGTAAAATGAACATTAACGTATACATTTACAAACATCAATGAGAAATAATGTGTTATATCTTAAATTATTCTTAATATCAAATATGACATGTATAATGATTGATGTCTATATAAATTATACATAAACCATGAATTATTCCAAATATTAGAGAGACTAAGAAAGGGAGTTGGAGAGGCAGGGTGTGAGGGTGAGATGGAAGGAGAGTGTTAGGGAGCATTAAGGGTGGACACAGGGATGAGTAAAGGTTTGAGGTAGAGAACAAAGATAAGGGGACAGGAGTTTTCATATCAAGTTTTGCAAGGAAATATTTATTACGTTTTGCAATAAAAATATTTTTCTGCTCAACCTTGTTCATCAATATAATATATCATGCACTTTCATACAGCTGTGAAAAATTATATTTTATGTTTGAAGAATTGTCAACTATTATTATACTTGAACAGATAAATATTATGTACCAAATATATTTTAAAATGACTACAACATGTTTTAGCCAATCAAAATAATAATAAATTATACTCAGTAGAGAGCATACCCAAGACTTCAAGGTGTCAAAACCTAAAGGTGTCAAGTGTTCAAAAAAATTTAAAACATACAAAAAGAAAGCAGGGTTATCCAAAACAGGTACATAAATCACTTTGACCTACAATCATAACGAAGCGGAGAGTTGTTCATAATACATTTTTAATTTCATGAATACATATCCAATAAAATGGGTAACCAGTTCTTTAACAGAGTAATTGATAACTGGATCAATGTTTTTCTCTCTATGAAACACAAAAATATTCATATTGAACACACGATGAAAAATTAAATATATCCAATTAGTTAAACATTATTATCATCTCTGTTGGTTCCACTCATGCCCAGGCCACGCAAGAATTCTGCACGGGTTGCTTCAATCTTCCTTTCATTTAAATGCCACCTCATGGAATTTCTTTCAACCTATCCCAAGAGAAGAAGAGACAAATGCCATTATTCCAACTATATTGATATTGCTCAAATAGCATACAGGTGATATACAGGTGTAGCATTAGTATGTGGGAGAATTATGGGGATTGATTGCTTACAAACTTGAAGGATGCTAAAGAAACATTAATACTTCCAACGAAAGTTGACAGATTTTAGTATATGTTTATCAGCATCAATGAAGAAATAAAATTTGCATATTTCTTATATGACTAAACCATGCCCTAAGACTTCAAACTATTCCAGACATCAAATAGATAGAATGGAGAGATGGAAGGCGAGGGGTGAGGGGGGCGAGAGGAAGGGAAAGATAAGAGATGGAAGTGGGGAGGCAAAGGAATTTGCTACTCAGTTTTGGCAAATACTAATTATTCAAGAAACCTTGATAAAGCCTTGATTAGGTGTGACACTAATGTTTATGTCGAAGAAGATTATAAGAGGGACTTTCTGGCTATTAAATACTGCACTAATGCTAGAAGTTACAAACCCGTGAGTTCATGATAAGGGTACTCCCCTTACAAACTCAAACACGACAAAATAGACAAAAAAACAGAAAATGCAAGATAGGAACACTAGCTTTCTATTATCCCCAATGGAATGAAATTACAATATTCAGAAAATAACATGCTACAGTCATAAGGGCTTTTCATTACTGTAATCTAGAAGCCAAAGCCACCGTCTGCACTACTGGAGCTGTGCTTGGAACCCCATGTTTGCCTTCTTTATCCAGAAAGTTTGATCACTCTATTGTATTCTAGAAAGGGTAACTTTTATTTAGGCATCATAAGCCCCCTGTGTCCATTTTTCTCACTTGAAAATATATTTTGAAATTTATGGACTTTGAGCACAACTTCTTGGGGTTATAATTAAAATACATTCTCCACAAAACAATACCAAAACAATATCAAAGGGTAAATATTGGTTTTGGACCACTTTTCAAGCCCATCTGGAACCTCAAAGTGCCTCAAATTTAACTTTGAATATTTTAATAACATTTTGCAAAAAAATGAAAATATTAGTCTCACAAACGAAAAATGATATTTAAATGCTTTCTTCACCATTGGCGTTGTTTCAACATTCTGAAGGTTTGTGTAAGTTTTCATGCAAAACAGGCAACTTACTGAAAATAGGAACCGTGCAAAAAACAGTCCTTATTGTAAAAGTAAACAATGTTTTTGGGTATGAAAGATTGCTCTTACACCTTCGATGCTCCTCCATTAGTTCTAAGGTTCAACAAGGGCACAAGTCTCACAGGTCGAGTGATCTAGTAAGGGTTCCAACCTTGCTGGCAACAATAACGAGGTTCCAACCACAACTTCAATAGCCTAGGAGGATGCAAAGCCTGAGAACTCAACAGCCTATCAGAGGTTTGAACCTTGGCAGCAACAACAATAATGCCAAGATTTAACCAATGTACCATGTCATTAAAGGTACAAAAAAGTTACATATTAAATTACAACTTTAAAATGTTTAAATATATTCTTTTATATCAAAGAATAATATTGTCTCAATGGTGAAATTCGCATATCAATGTCATTTAGTTCTACTTATATGAAAGTCCTCAATTATGGAATGCTTTGCAATAGAACAGCTATCTTGATATTTATGGTGGTTTCAAGTACTTGTCTTGCAAATTATATTATTACTCTCCCATCCTAGCCTCATTGAACTACTTGCCTATTTCTTAGAGCACCTTCATTCCCTTGAGAAAACTTGTTCTACTTCACTCTTAACTTCACAAAGCTTTCCTTTTCCATATGAGAGTTTAGGTTTATCAACTTTTTCATTTGTGCTTGAGTGCTGATCATTACTTCTTCCTTTTTCCCTACGTCAATCTTGTTGATGTTGGCATTTTTTTCAGATAATCAGTGCCTTTGCAGTCTCCTAGTACATATTGTTTACACAATCATCCCCTATTGTTTTGGCCCTTTTTTTACATTTTTGCAAAATCCACCCATTTGTTACATTGTTCCTATCTCCCTTGAAGTTGCACTATAGGTGACTCCCCTACCACCACTATTATTGTCACCCCTTCTATTTCAGTGGCTCTTTGGAGGTGCATTATTGTTGTTTTGTAGCTTTGACATTGTATTTGGTGAAGTGGCATGATCTCCTTGTATAAAGAGCATGTGTACTCCTCTTTGAAACATATAGGCACTCTTTTATTGAATGACCCAAAACTTAGCAAATATTAGAAACGAGCATATTTGGACGTTTGGTTTCAATGACCATTCAGTGTGTTGTAGTCCACAGCTACGTTATTTGTTTTGTTGCTGTTTGTTTTTCTCAGTTTTAGTTGTTTCATCAGCTTGAGCATTCCCCTTCTCAAAATTTGTCCTGTTTATATTCCATTATTTTTACTTCGATCCAGAATATCACCTTCATCTTGTTTCCTTTTGGCTCGGGAGGATATTTTATCTTTGCTGTCAATGTCCACTGCCCTGTCATAGGCTGGATGAAGGTTGCACTAGATTTTTTCTTAACGATGAGATGGTGCCCTTAAAAAGGGATTGATTATTGAATGATTCATCTCATCATTAAGAAAAAGATGTATTACTGCCTTCATCCAGCCTATAACAGGGCAATGGACATTGACAGCAAAGATAAAATGTCCTCTTGCGCCAAAAGGAAACAAGATGAAGGTAATATGAAAGATGGAAGTAAAAATGACGGAACTTGGACAAGACAAGTTTTGAGAAGGGAAATGCTCAAGATGATGAAAGAATTAAAACTGAGAAAAGAAAACAGCAAGGAAACTAGACAACTTTCTTGTGGACTACAACACACTAAATGCAATATTGAAACAAGTCGTCCAAAGATGTTATATTGTAATATTTGCCAAGTTTTGGATCATTCGCTAAAAGAATGCCTATATGTTTTGAAGAGTATGCAAGTTCTCTTTATAGAAGGAAATCAGGCCACTCCACCAAATATGCTGTCAAAAATACAAAACAACAACAATGCATCTCCACGAAGATACCGAAATAGAAGGAATGAAAATAATAGTGGTGGGTGCAAGAGTCACAAATAGTATGACACCGAGGGACGTAGGAACAATGTAATGAATGGGTGCACTTTTATGTTTGCCTTGATTTGTATAACATATTTCAGCTACAATCTTGTTATTGTCTCATAGCAATTTAGTCTCTCCTTTAAAGATTTTTCTTCAGCCCATTCCACATGTTTCTAGATAGTAGTTCAATTTTGATATACAGATCAATGGCTTTACTCTTTATGGTGGCTAGACAGTACAGTAGCCAAAAAGTGCTCAAATTGTTTCATAGGTCTTGCAATGCCTCATTGGATCCTCTGATCCACTACCTATGAATTTGGGTTTAGGCTTGATAGTGGAGTAACAATATTTGCCTTCTAATGTAATGGCACCAATGTAATGTCCTCATCTTCTTAGCATCTCAATGGAGTTCTTAGCCTTTACATTCTCCAAAGGATAAGTGGAGAAATAAGAAGAAATTTATTAAATTAATTTCATATAAAGTCATTAAATAAATTTAAATTAAAAGGTGACTTTATATTTAATTAATTTAATTAAAAGTGACTAAAGTTAAATAAATAAATTAAAAGAATCTTCTAGAAGGAGGAATTAAATATTATTTTATTTCTTCTAGAAGGAGATCCATCTATTGGAGGAAAAAAATAAATAGGAAGGGCAGCCTCATTGTTGAGCATCGAATGTGTTGTCATCTACTCTATTGGGCAACTTGTGGAGCCAAGGGTTTCTGCAATTGCTACACTGATTGTTTGGAATGAACACTCTCATTGATTTGCATAACTGAGGTGGTGAAATATCTTCCAAAGGGTTGCAGCTGTTGGAGAAAACAAATCAGTCTTTTCATTATGCCAAATTTGTGGCCTATGGCCACATTTGTGGATTAAGATCGAAGGAAAAAGTCAGATATTGCTACAATACAGATTTGCTACAGTACCGATTTGCTTCAGTATTGCTGCTACAGTAACTCTGCTACAATGTCACCACTACAGTGACACTGCTGCAGTGTCGTTGCTACAGTGATTGCTACAATAAAATTCAGATTTTTGGAGCAATTTCAGGTTCTTATCTACTTCATTTTGCATTGTTTGAGAGTAGATAATTGGGGCATTGGTAGGGTTTTTTAAATCTGTTGTAGGCTGATTTATATCAAAATTTCATTTCAGGAGTTGTCAAAGGGAATTAGAATATCATTTGGATCATAGCATGCATTGCCTTAAGTCTCATTGTTGAAGATGCATATTTTTTCATTTGTAACCAATGTTTATATGTTTCAATAAAATACAAAAAAATAATGTTTGCATTGCCATTGTTAATCATTTGGAGTTTGCAAGCATATCTCTTTTAGTTTGGCATTTAGGAACAATCAGCATTCAGATCAGCTTTATATTCCTTGTGTTGTGTTTGACGGAATGTCAAATGACTGAATTATTAAAGAGTTTGATATTTGTTGAAGTTATAACCAATTGGGGTTATTACAACCAATGTTCACTACTAAATGAATACAGAGATACCCAATCATTTAATGCAAAGTAAACTAATGTCATATACAAATGATTCATACGTGATTTGCAAAGTAATTCAATAGAGGTGAGTTTTCGTATGATATAACAATTGCTTTCTTTATTCATTAGATGCTCTTATACAAAACTGGAGTTAGGGAACGGTTACAACACATTGTCCCTTTTCCCAACTATAGAATAATGACATTTTGTGAGATTTCCAGAGTACTGTATACCTATAGGTGTTTTTTTCAGGTGGGTAACCAGATCTAAAAGATTTTATAGTCTGAAATGGACAGTACTTGTATTTCCCTGTAAGATTTACCTCTTTATCAAAACAAAAGAGTAAATATTATTTTTCTATTTTACTGAGATAAAGCATACATTGCAAAATCATAATCAAAAACCAAAAGGAAGCAGCAGAACATACAAGGAAAACTTTCGAACCATCTAGCTACTGTAAAAGTAATGATGCTAAACCTTAAAAAGAAAACATCAAACAAGATAAGAACCATAATTACATTAAATTATAAATACCCATTAGTAGGAAGACTGAAATATTGTCCCCTAATAAAGAACAAAGTGAGAAATGACATTAATTAAAAAGAAACTGTAAAGACATTTAATGTCAACTTGTGCTACAACATGGATAACAAGGTATCTATGATCTATCAAAAGCAAAAAGGCTAGGCTCCTCATTTAGAAATTGACCAGAACTAGTTCAAAAGAACAAACAAGATAAACAGATGTTTCTGTAGCTATTGATTCATGGCAATATTGTAAAATATAAAAAAACACATCACATCGATGTAGTTTCCACAAAGTATTCTAATATACACAAGTCGAACTGTAATTTGTAGACATCAGAATCGATAAATAACATAGTCAACTCCAATATTGGATTTTTGAGAAATTGTGAAATTTGATGACTTACCCAAATCTTGAGTGGACTAAATCGTTCTTTAACCACTTGAACTTTGGGTTAAAATATAGCTCTCCCTTCCCTTTGGATGTCATTACACTGCATTTAAAATACACCATACATCATCATATGAGCTGAAGGTGCATGGAAACATAATTTAAGTTCATTGTTGCTGTAGAATATATATATATATATATACCTTGTTCTCAATAATCTATCCTAATATGTAACAAGCACAAAATCAAACAATTTGGTCAATTCAAAGCATACATCCTTTTCAGTTTGTTCTTCCATTCCAATGGATATTCAAATTGCTTTTGCATTTGATCCACTTGGAAATCTGAGGTACAATTGAAACAAGGCTTTGTAGAGATTATCTAATCACCTTAAAATAATAACAGAAAAACCACTGCTTCTATTATATAGACTATTCTCTGCCAAGCATTTATATATCAATATTTGAGGACTAGTGTGATCTAGAATGGATTAGAAATTTGGTGGAATACACAATGAATCGTCAGAACTACATTTGTTGATAGGTAGAAGCAATTTAGGTCCAAAAACAGCAACATAAATCTAATTGCAGAATTCTAGTTATATGAACCATGAATGAATAGAAATAGAGATAAACAAAAAAATAAAGAATTTATTAGAATAATATTTACATATTTATTTAGTTAATGGTCAATAATGTAATATTAAGTCTAGTTAGATAGTTTATAAATTTATCGTCAGCTATCGATTGTTTCTAGTAAACATTGTCATCATAGTTTTCTATATATTTACATTTCATTCTTTGAATAAGAATAAGCATCATTATTTGTAACAGTGTCAAAGAAGGAAAGAATTTGCTTTTGAAAATTTTTTATTCTAAAAATTCTTGTCAGACTTCTTTTATTAAAAAAAATTCTAAGGCCGAGAGGTTTTCCAAAATGTGTTTTTTCAGTGTAACACCAATATTGGGGTACATAGGGACGGCAGGATGCCAAGACTAGTTTCCACGATGGGGGGACAATGGGCCTCAATTTTGGGATGGGTTGGGGGGGGGGACGGCGACAAGAGCAAGGTGGGGCAAGGAGGCATTCCGTATACAATACATATAGAACTTGAAATGCTAGTTATGAAATGATGATTCAGTATAACATACCAAACTGAAATACTTGAACATAGCAAAATTGCAACACAAACTAGGACCATTGAACATTAAACATAGTAACCTGGTACATACCCAATAATAACATTCAAAATTCAAAATTCAAAAAGAAATTCAAGTACTCATCCCAAAAGTTGTGGGGTTGTGGAATTGATGTAGGAGCATCCTAGCTTCCAAGTCATCAAGCTTCTGAAGGGATAATATTAAAAGAATGGGTCTTGACATTCTAGGATTAATTCTGATTTTGTGGTGTAAATAGTTGTATTTCCTATGTTTTTTAAGTAATTTAGATAACCTGCATAGCAAATCTATTTCACCCAATAGCTAGTTCTGAATGCATTTGAGAGGCTAGGCCAATCTCGGTTAGAGAGGAGCCTTATTATAGATAAGAAAACATCCAGATGAAAGCATGATGCTCCAGTAGGACCGGCCGATTGACGCTTACGCTCCCTCCTTCGGCACCTTGCTTCCTTCACTACTGTTACTATAAGAAAGGGAACACCAAAAGGCCAGCTTAGAGGAGAAAGGCTTGGTGAGGTAGTTATCGAAGGGTGAAACAAACTTGCTATTGCAAAGGATTAGTGCAACTCACAAGTGTATGAAAGAAAGAGGAAGAGTGAAGATGGATATTGATGATTATGACAAGAGTTTAGATAGCATGGAGGAGAATGCCAAAGTAAATGGCTTTAAAATGAGTCCAAAGGAATTGGACAAAGAAATTGTTGAGATGAAGGAACAACTCAGTTTAATGAAGATGTTACTAAAAGAAAGTGAAGGAGACCTGAGGTGTGGATGGATTCTATGGAAGAAGGTGAAGTGGCATAGTTTGAAAGTGAAATTGAAGCATAGATTTAGAAATAAGTTGAGGAATGAAGAGCTTCGAGCAGCGATGACAAAAGTTTACTATTGTGAACCAGGAAAAGGATCTATCCTTGGTGAAGATTAGGATGAAAGAGCTGATGAGATCCAAGAATCTCATATTTTTGAAACTAATGAATTTTTTGTGAATGCAAATTATGCAGGTAGCAACGATGAAGACCTTCTTCATGCAAGCAATACCGAGGAAATTCCAATCAAGGGAATTGTGATGGAGTTCTTATAACAGGAGCGAGATATATCGACTTGAGGATAGAGAGAATCTCTTGAAGGAACAATTGACAAAGGACATCAACAATGAGCATGGCATGAATTTTATGAATTCAGTTCAAGACAATTTTAGTGTTTCTTGTGAAGAATTGAATCTTCTGAAAGAGAGATTAGTAGATCAAAAGTTGTATTCTCAGTATAAAAATTTGGACATGAAAGTATATGGAATCATTTTGAAAGACAATAATTTTGAAGAAGCTCCAAGGCATGACCAGAAAAATATGAAGCAAATGTATAAACCAGAAATTTGGATCAATCTTGCAACTCTTACACACAAGGAAGCTATCCAACATCTAGTGAGAAATGACAAAAAATTTTGGAAGTAAAGAATGCAATTAGATGATGAAATCGATTGGTTGTGGATGATGATAAAGAGGATGACAACAGAGAAGGTATAGAAAGAGGAAAGAGATAGCTAGCAACAAAAAACAACTGATTATAAGGCTTTTCATCAGCTAGGCAAGTGGACGACAACAACATAGAATTCAGAAGCCTGGAAAATTAAAGGCAACAACAACAAAACATTAACACAGGGCTGAGTAAGAAACTGCAACACTGAGTTTGGGATCCTAGAGCACATGAAAATTAATTCCACATGATCATGAGGTCATGAAATGTTCATATCTTGGGAGTATGATGCAGGAGCATCCTAGCTTCCAAGTCATCAAACTTCTAAAGGGGAAATATTAAAAGGATGGGTATTGACATTCTAGGATTAATTCTGATTTTGTGGTGTAAATAATTATATTTCCTTAGTTTTTAAGTAATTTCTAGAGAGGATGAGTCATGGATCTTGATGGATAGAATTGGTTGTAATAAATCTGCCTTATTATAGATTTGTGAGATTATAGGCATGATTCATAGTCATATTTTAGGATTAGTTAGAGAGACTTTAAGATTTGAAAAAAATCTGTTTAATTTCTTAAATTGTATTTAATCATTGTAAGTTGGGTAGAGGATAGAGATGCAAGTATGATGAGGGGAGAGGGGCCAAACTAAAAACAATGTATCAGGCCAAATATTTTTAATAAAAAGAAATGTCAGCATAATCTCTATAGTATGTTGTGCCTTTTATCATTTATATGAGCTTGATCTCTGTAATGTGTTGTGCCATTGCACCAGGAATGATAGAGGTAGGGGTACTCGTGTACTCCAAGTACCCAGTGCAGGGACGTCTGAGGGACAAGTACTTCAAGGTTTTGAGGGGGTGTGAATCCCCATATTCCTTTCTTTCAAATATCAACCTGAACGCCAGATGAGCGAGAGACGACAGGACATATCACAACTGGTTTTTTTTTAAAGGTCATTTTTATTTGTGTTTAAACAACCTCTCTCTGGCTCTCCCAACCCACATAATTTTTTTCTTCTAAAAGGAACAATGTTCTCATTTGAAGAATGTAATGTACCCATTTTCACCAGCATCGGAGTTTCAAAGATTAGCCTATGTTGTGATTCTCGTGGATAAATATTATGGATAGAGTATCTTCTGAGGTAAAGGTTTGGCTTGGGAGGGTCATGTCTTCTCCACAATTCAATAAGTTACAGTTTGGTCTTCGTTTGGCTCAAATTGGACTTTGTTTGGGCTTAGTTTTGTGTACTTACTATTTGTGGTAAGTCGGGTGTTGATTGATATGGACTTATTATGCTTTTGGAAAGTGCATTTGGTCACATGATAAAATAATAGGTGTGACTGCTAATTCAGACGGCATATTTAAATGATGAGTATTTTGGGAGTTATTATAATTTTAGTGGCCAAATTATTACTAATTCATTAAATGGCTTATTATAAAATTATAATTTAACTTTATAATTTCACTTAAGTTGAGGGTTGAGTTATCACTGGAAGGGACCATTTATTTAATTAGTTAAGCCAAGTCAAGTAAAAGAATCTAATGGAAGCTTCTAATTAATGTTGTGTGGTGAAGATTCTTGAGCGAAGTTACTTTTTGGCAACAAAAGGGCATTTGGATGTTATAAATACAAGCCCATTTGATGAGAAAAGAAATGCTTGGATATTTATTTGTTTTTGTTGCGTTTGTAGCTTTTTTTGAGTTTTTTGAATTGTGTGCCCTTGCTGAAGTATAAGGGTTATTCTAATAATTACTCTTGCAAATTGTGCTGAAGTATACAATTTGTCATTCATACTATACCAAAGGAGAAGAACTAGGATATCGATTCCTCTCCTATAGGCTAGGTTTCCGCATCCGATGCGAACGGATGTCAGATGCGTCTAGAAGCCCTGTGGATGCTGGCCAGAAGCCAGCTGCAAGCTCCCGATGAAGAGCACTGAATATACTGAGAGGGGGGGTGAATCAGTATATTAATATCTTTTGCCAATTTTAAAAACATTTATCCAAATATTTATTTTAGATACAAAAATCAATAATTATGCACTTGAACACAAAAACACAATTTTACGTGGAAACCCAATGTGGAAGAAAACCACGGTAAATAATTGCTTCTATATAACTTTGAATCTTTTTACAATATGTTTGTAGGCTCCGACCTACAAGAGGCTCCAACCTCAATTTTACGAGCACCAACCCGCTAGAAGCTACGACTCCCAAAGTTCGTAGGCTTCAACCTACTGGAAGCACCTACTCCCACTTCTGAAATTAAATCTGAAACTCGACCTCTATTCTTTGTTGCTTTTACAACTGATGATGGAACTATGTAATTTCTTTTGCCTTGAAGTCAGCCAATTTTTCTTCAATAGATTTATATATATATTTGCTCTCCTCACACTGCTCTTAAAGTTCTGATTAAAGATGTATCAGATTTATAATATCTAAATATATCTCCTTTATTTCTGCTCCTCTCTTCAAAGCTACTCAAGCTGCTGATTTACTTATTTAAAAAATTCATTCCTTATTTATATAATCTTTTATAAGATGTGATTTTTCAATTGCAATGAGTCACGCTCCTTCATAAGTAAATTGTGTTTTCTCTTAATTGAAACGATTGTTATATGTGCTTCAATTAAACATTTGTCAATCGCTAACTCATAATTATTTATGCCATCAATATATTTCAACGGCTTCATTTGTCATAATCAATACTTACAAAAGCCTTATCTGCTGTATATAGCAACATTTCTAGAAGATGTCGAATAAACATTAATAATGTATTTATTTTATGACCACTTCAATACCCAACTGCTTCATCGCTGAATGTCATGGCATAGAGATTCCAGAGTTAATATTGCGTGGTTTACCAAATGCCAATAATACTCACATCGCGTGAAAGGTATATATATCGCTGCTTGAAAGATAATCATATCGATGATTTGCTTTAAGTATGTGAAGGTTCTATTTGCACATATATTGATGCGAATAGCATAGTGGTCCTTCCACTCTACAAGTGCATGCTATCTCTGTATATGTGGCAGTCTGTTTATATGATGACTGGGCACAATCATTTCTTTGACGATTTTCTTGACCAATTTATCGGGCTTCATGTATAGTCTTCTTTCGATGAGTATTGGTCCTCTACGTTTAAATTCATCTTTATCGCCCATGTTTGAGCCTTCATCATCATGACATGAAAACTCTCAAACTGTTTAATTCTTAGCTTTAAAAGATATCATTGTCGTATTTTTGCATCCGTACAGACTTCGTGGATTAGTATGACAAAAAATAGAGAAATTTATTTAATATTTGTCAGATGTTTATTTGTTTGCTGGTGGCTCTCTTATACAAAGATATCACTATTTCATACTATGCTCCTTGCTGTTCAAGACATGCTTGATCATTTGGTAGTCTTTATAAATCTTTGAACTGATAATGTATAATTGCTTCTTGATGGTTCCGTCCATATTGTATCACAGATTATGCATACTATTGCCTTCTAATAATTTTATTGTTCATTATTAAATTTATGGGCTCTTTCTTCATGTCGTGGGTATATAACTCTGACTTATATTGTTTAATCTTTGACATCATACTTCATGGAGTTCTAGCTAGATATGTTTACTTTGTTCAAACCTTCATTCCCCATCATATTCTGATCTTTTACAGCTGCTTGGTCATTGTGGTTTGTCTTCAAAATTCAGACGTCACATTGTGGCTGTTAAAGTTCCCATCGCTTATATTGATTTGTAATTTGTATTGTCAAGATAGTCATCAGTCCAAACCTCTACCTCTTGTTATCTGAACAAACAGTATATTTCTCTCTTCTGCAATGGCATAATTATTCAGAATGGTCTGTGTCATTCTGATATGACAGTGTACCAGCATCTAGCACTATTCTGTTCTGTACGTGCTCTACCAAACATTCTTTTGGTGTTTCCCTCTTTTGCACAGGTTTGACTTCTATTTCTTTTCATATATTCCTATTGTTTGTCGGATTACTTCCTTGTTCATGACTTAATAATTGCAGATGCATATTGAGACTGAATTTTTGATGAATGAGTTATGATATTAAAGTTTTATCTTGAATATGATTAAGCCCATTAGTTATGATAATGCTAATGGTCCTCATATATTCTTTTACATTGATCTTGATAATTTCTTCAAACTTATTGACATCAATGACAATTTTTTTATCACCCGGATGCACCTGGAACCCAGAGACTGGCTTCTAGACGCATCCTTTTACATTGATCTTGATAATTTCTTCAAACTTATTGACATCAATGACAATTTTTTTCACCCAGATGCATCTGGAAGCCAAAGACTGGCTTCCAGACGCATCCAAGAGCCTTCGGCTGGCTTCCGGCCAAGATCCGGTCTCTAGCATCCAGATGCATCCGGGAGCCTATGGCTGGCTTCCAGCCAGCATCCACAGGGCTTCTGGACACATCCGGGAGCATCCGCAGGCCCAGCAGCAACTAGACACGATGATGCACTTGATAAAATGGATATACTATTCAAGCTGAAACTCACACTTATTTATTAATCAGAAACTGCAACCTCATTGGATGTATCTATTTAATGTGTGTGAAAGGAGGTCTTCCCATAATTTTCATAACGCACTTCTACCACATCCTTCACATTGTAATCAGAAACCTGGGCCAATCCATTGGTTAACACAAGCCTCTGCCCAGATTGCATGTATGCATCCCACTCTATTGTCCATTCGTTGCCTGACCTCCTTCTGTTTGGATTATCTTGCTACTGATGGTATGAACAGCATCAAAAGTGAGCAAAACAAGAACTATTAATGGCTTGATTTATCCTCCTTGCAGCATTAAATCCAGAACTGTTTTCCCTGCATATATTATATTATATATATATATACCTTTCCTCGTGCATCCACATCCAAAAAAAAAAAAATCCCCGCATCCGTATCTGCATCTGAATCGGTAGCTTAGGAGAAGAATAATTCTGGAGAAATTGATTGGCATTGTGGAGTTCATAATTACTCTTGATTTTCTGTTAATAGAATCAGTGAATCATTGAGAATTGTCCTCTCTTACTGTGGCAGCGTTGTAGCATAACCAAGGTTGCGTTCAACACTGCAGGGGTAGTAAAGCATTTGCATACACCCACATCAACTAAAGAAGGTTTGATTCGAATCACCAAAGGTTTGCATTATAAATCTGGGTATCCAAAATCAGATCATGGGTCTGAAAATTCATAATTGTGACATGCAACCTTCATCAGCAAGGTTCTGTTTGTAATTATGGGCAGCAGCTTGCTTAAAAATCAGACAGTTGGGCTTCAGCTCTACATATTGGCAACTAGAGCCGACATTTTTTTGAGAGGAGAGCTGCATTGCAGTCAGCGTTCAATGAAGCATCATTTTCGGGTTTTTATTTAATATTGAAAAATATGGGCAAATAATCAAGTTCCTTGTGAATGTTGTTTGAATTTTCTTTACTAGTAATAATGATGTAAGCAATTTTTATCGCCAGCAAGGAGTACATAAGCAATAAAATCTAGATTTAGTGTGTGATTAGTATTCAGACTTTTGGTATTCATTTGACAAGTGAACAATCTGAAAATCATACCTTGCAACCTAAATTGGTTTGATCAACAATATTGCTATTTGGAAAAATTTCCGTATCTTAATTGTGGAAGATTTGCAATTACAAATCTATGAACATTAGACTTCATTTCAGTTGCTATCTTAGAATAAAGAATGACAACTAATGAGGGTTATCACAATGGTATCAAAGCGGTTTCCTTCCAGGCTGTAGGAATTGGGCTCAGAATTATTCGGCAGCAATTTGTTCAGGAGTTGATAGCATTTTTTGGGTTGGCATTCAATAGCTATGGATGGTGACACGAGATTCATTCTGGGTAAACATTATGCCCGTAGAGGGCGTACTTCACAACCTAGGGATGAAGAACTTGTGTAACAATTCGGTATTCTAAAATAGTTGAATGTGTTAGTAAATGAGCTTAATCAAAATCACAAACAAATGACACAACTGATTTCAAATCCAAGATTTGAGCTGAGCATGATATCACTTTTCCGGAGAGTGAAAT
Source organism: Cupressus sempervirens (assembly GCA_028749045.1). NCBI lineage: Eukaryota > Viridiplantae > Streptophyta > Pinopsida > Cupressales > Cupressaceae > Cupressus > Cupressus sempervirens. The sequence continues at coordinate 36,361,289 of CM053785.1, forward strand.
GTAATGATATAGTTGTTGATATGAGCCCCTAGCATTTTGCATTTGATGGCAATGCAGTGATAGAGGAGGTAGGAGTATGCAAGGATACTGTCATATCAACAACCACTTCTGTGTCAATTAGGTCATCTATCGAGGAGTTTAGCACTATGCATGCAATTGTAGATGTGTGCCCTGATGGTAGTACACATGTCACTAATGATGGGGTGAGTGGTGTTGAGGCAGAGTCATGTTACAATTCAAATTAGCATAGTGGTGAGGTTCACTTTGTGGACAATCCTATGTTTGACATGGATGCATCATTGTCTTATGACAATCCGCTATTTGAGGTTGATTTTGATCACTTGCTTGAGTGGAGTTGGACTCAGTTTTCACCATTTGCAAACTCGGTTCAGTTTTTTCTTGCAGCAGTTGGTGATGTTCCTGCATCCACATATTTGACATAGCTACACCTATTGTTAATACAATTGGCATGAGTGCATATGGTTCTCCTGTGGCTACGTCTATTCCAAGGATTGTTGGGGATGATCAAGATTCCATTCCAATATATTATGTGGGTGGATACAAGGAAGATGAGGATGCATAAATCTTCTAAGGAGTTCCCCTCAGGTGACATTCTAACTTCTACATCATCAACACAAGTTTCGGGTGCTATGTTGCAAGATATGTGGTTGGTCCTGATGATGTTGGTTTGTAGTTGGTTTAGTGTCGATAAGGATGTCACGCACTTCTTTATTTGGGATCTAGGTGGAGGTTAGAGTTCATTGTGTTGCCGGATTGCTTAAGGACAAGCAATATCAGGGAGGGAGGACTGTAATGTCCCCTTTTTCGCCAACATCAAAGTTTAAGGGATTAGCCTATTATTATGATCCTTATAGGATAATTATTGCGGATAGAGGATCTGCTAAGGTAGAGGCTTGGTTTGGGAGGTTCTTGTCTTCTCCACAATTCAGTAAATAATAGTTTGGTCTTCGTTCGGGCTTAGTTTTGTGTACTTACTATTTGTGGTAAAATAGGTGTTGATTGAGATGGACCCTTTCTATCTTTGGAAAATGCATTTGGTCAAATGGGGAAATAATAGGTGTGACTCCTAATTCAGACGGCATATTTAAATGATGAGTATTTTGAGAGTTATTATATTTTTAGTTGCCAAATTATTATTAATTCATTAAATGGCTTATTATAAAGCTATAATTTAACTTTATAATTTCATTTAAGTTAAGGGTTGAGTTATCACTGGAATGAGTCATTTATTTAATTAGTTAAGCCAAGTCAAGTAAAAGAATCTAATGGAAGCTTCTAATTAATGTTGTGTGGTGAAGCTTCTTGAGTAAAGTTACTTTTTGGCAATAGAAGGGCATTTGGAGGTTATAAATACAAGCCCATTTGATGAGAACAGCAACGCTTGGATATTTATTTGTTTTTGTTGTCTTTGGGGCTTTTTCTGAGTTTTATAAATTGTGTGCCGGTGCCCTTGCTGAAGTATAAGGGTTATTCTGAGAATTACTCTTGCAAATTGTGTTGAAGTATACAATTTGTCATTCCCCCTACTATTCATATTGTAACTAAGGAGAAGAATAATTATGGAGAAATCGATTGGCATTGTGGAGTTCATAATTACTCGCAATTTGCTGCTAACGAAATCAGTGAATCATTGGGGGCTGTCGTCTCTTACTGTGACAGCGCTGAAGCATAACCAAGGCTGCATTCAACATTGCAGGGGTAATAAGACATTTGCATACACCCACATCACCTATAGAAGGTTTGATTCTAATCACCAAAGGCTGGCATTATAAATCTGAGTGTCCATAATCAGATCGTGGATCTGAAAATTCATAATTGTGGCCTGCGATCATCATCAGCAAGGCTGTGTTTGTAGTTCTGGGCAGCGGCTTGCTTAAAAATCAGACGATTGGGGTTTAGCCCTGCATATTGGTGACTGGAGATGGCACTTGTTTGATAGGACAGCCTTATTGCAGTCAACAATGGAAAATTAGGCAAGGAAGCATCATTTTGGGGCTGTTATTTAATACTGAAAAATCTGGGCAAATAATCAGGTTCCTTGTGAATGTTATTTGTATTTTCTTTACTAGTAATAATGATGTAAGAAATTTGTATTGCTAGCAAGGGGTATGTTAGCAATAAAATCTAGATTTAGTGTGTGATTAGTATTCAGACTTTTAGTATTCATTTGACGAGTGAACAATCTGAAAATCATACCTTGCAACCTGAATTGGTTTGATCAACATTATTGCTATTTGGAAAAATTGCCTTATCTTAATTGTGGAAGATTTGCAATTACAAATCTACAAACATTAGAGTTCATTTCAGTTGCTATGTTAGAATAATCAATGATAATTGAGGGTTATTACAAAGAACACATGTCTAGGGGTCATTGGATCTTGAAAGATTGTTTACAGCTCACACAACTTCAGGTTTTCTTTCATCCATAGATATGTTTGTTTTGTTGTGACTGTGATTCTCATTAAGTTTGACATTTTCCCACAACTTGTATACCAGACATGCCTGATTGAGCTTTTCTCTTCCACGCAAAGTTTTAAATCTATTTTTGTGTTTTTCGGCTATCTCAAGCCACGACGCCTACAAGTTCATGTAATCTATTTTACCTTCTCCTGCAATGCGATTTTTTTTAAGAAAATCACCTAGACAAAGCTAGGGCTTCTGCAAAAGTTTATGTGACTGGTTCTTCCCACAATCTACAGTTTCTGCGTTTGGAAGTGACTAGGGTTTGAGTTTAGCAATTGTTTTGGGTTTTTTAGGGATGTTTTTGGGCCTTAAACTTTTTCTAGGTTTTTACATTTTTTTTAATCTACCTCAAAATTCGTACTTGGATTTTTTGTCTACATTTTTAACATGCCTCTAATTTTTACGTGATTTGCCTAGAGTTTCATGTATCCTCTTCAATTTTATCTCTGTTTTCATGCCTTAAAGAGCGTGAAAGCTAGCTTCTTTGACCAACATATTGTTAGAAGGCAATCAAAAGTTCAATGGTCACATTTATAACACCTAGAAGCAATGAATGATGACTACATTTTAGTATCAATGCCTTGACTAGATTACTTTGGGAAAGTCTACTTGTACTACAACATCGGGACAAATATGATAAGCAGAATCGACAAGCTACGACAATTAAGTTGTTAGTCACCAACAATCAGCTATCTCAGGTACCTTCAAGCAAAACAACTAATGAAATATGGGAAGATTTGAAAGGCCCACATGAAATGTCTGACAAGAGTTGTATTTTTTTTGAAAAACATGCTTTTCTCAATCGTGATGGATGAAAGGATGTCCTTACAGGAGCATCTCACAAAAATAAAAAAATGGATGTAATCAGTTAGAAGCAGTCAGTAGAACAATGGATGAAGAAGACATGGTAGAAGTTACTCTAAAAATTCTACCAAAGTCTTACGAGCACCATATTGAGATACTAGTTTCATGTATCCTCTTTACTTTTATCTCTCATTTTTCATGCCTCAAAAAGCATAAATGTGGATTCTTTGACAAATATATTGTAGGAAGTCAATCAGAAGTTTAACGGTCATAATTACAACATCTAGAGTCAGTGAATGATGACAATTTTCGAGTATCAATGCCTTGACGGTCACAATTACAACATCTAGAGTCAATGAATGATGACAATTTTCAAGTATCGATGCCTTGACTAGATTATTCTATGCAAGTCTACTTGTCCTATAGCGTAGGGTCTGGATCAGGACAAATTTGATTAGTGGAATCGAGAAGCTATGATGTTAATTAAGTTGTAAGTCACCAATAATAGGTTGCTGCACGTACCTTCAAGCAAAATAACTGCTGAAATATGTGAATATTTGAAAGACCCACATGAAATGTCTGACAAAGGTTGTGCATTTTTTTAAAGAACGTGCATTTCTTGATCATAATGGTGAGAGGATGTTCCTACAAGAGCATCTGACAAAAATAATAAACATTTGAGCTCAATTGGAGGTAATTGGTAGGACAATGGAGGAAGCAAACATAGTAGAATTTATTCTAAAAAGTCAACCAAAGTCTTATGAGCACTATTTTGAGACAATCAACATTACCTCGATTAATGTTGACAAAGTTTTCAGATCTTTGCACCAAGATCAATGGAGACAATGGTTTGGTAGTAGTGCAAGTTCATCCTCAACAAAACATTCCTTCACAAAAAACTCACTTGCTCAAGACAAAGGGAACAATTAGTTCTCTTAGTAGAAAGGCCTAGGTCAATCCTCAGACATTTCCAAGAAGAACATTCAGTGCAATAATTGCCACAAGTATGGTCACATGAAAAAAGATTGTTGGTATTATTTGATTTTTTAACAGAAGAAGGGAAGGTCTGAGTAGAAGGCCAATGTAGTAAAGCATGCTAAAGAAATTGAGTAGGAGTTTTCTTTCTATGCCTTTAAAAACTCCCAACATATTATATTAAATTGTCTTCTTGGTACATCAACTCGGGTGTTCGGTAATTTACCCACTGTTGAGATAGGATGATTAATTACACACTATTCATTGATTCAGTTATTTTTGAATAAAAGTGTATTGTTTTTGAATAAAAGTGTATTCTTTTTCGTTTCCTTCCTTTGACAACTCTCATGTCGACTAGATTAAGCTCTTATATGATTCTTACTTTTAGAGCAGTGATGGTGAGAATCTAATCAAACTCACTTCAGATCAAGGTGGCAAAACTTTGAGTTTAGAATCAATCCATCTACGAGTAACAAGTTCAGGGCACGAGGAAGCATGGCCTTTTCCATGGTGTTGCTTGATTTTAAAGCACCAGAGCTTTCTCGAGATAAATGGCTCAGCCTTTCTAATACAAACACAGTAGATAATCTGAAGGACCACATAGTTGTCATGGAGTTCAACGTAAATGAAAATTTCCATGATCCCTTTATCTTTTTTAAATACTCTGTTCATTCTTGCATGTTGTTGTTTAACACATAGATAATATAGTTTGTTCCTGATAAATGTCTATTCTCTCAAATTCCATGTTTGCTTTATAAAGGATACATGACATGGCAAAGCCATTTCTTTTGATGACCCATAGCAGATCAATAATTTAAATATTGTTGTCTTGTTTTCTTTGTAATCCTCACTTTTGTGATTTCCTTCTCCTTTAATTTGCTATGTGATACCTTGAATTCAAATATCAAAGTTTTCAAATGGATCTTTCTATCATGCCTTTAATAAGTTTCTTACATTTGGAAGCCTACTCTGATACTGTATCGATATTGTTTGGATCAATGCAAATGTATTAACATCGCCTCTTATATGTTTTCTGTAATGTCCCCATTTCCCGATTAGGTTCGAAAGCTATAACCTGGAACCATTTGTCAGTACAATATCAAAAATTGTATGTAAAACCTATTAGCAACATTAGATTTAAGTAAATACTAATCTAAATACTACCCAAGCTACCCTTCCTAATCCTTCGGGAGAGATCCTTTCTCCAATCACCCAACCCTCTGGTGAGAACTACATCTTGATTAGGTAATTGTCATAAGAAGAGCGTCTGCCTTAGGCCTCTTTGGGATCTTTGGCAACACTACTTGGTAGAGATCCCACCTCTACCAAGTCTCTTATCTCTAACATATGCATATGTTTGACCACTACAATATATATTGTCTCTAAGAGATTCTCTATAAATCTCTCTCTAGGATTCCAATTTGAAAACCTGACATTCGATTACAAATGCCCTCTAATCTCTGAGTTCTCTTTATAAGAAATCGACATTCATTTAGAATGGCCCCTATCAAATTTATCTTGATTTCTCTAATGATAGTTACAATGTTATCATACCTCTATTCTCTGCCTTGTGACTAATCACAATATATTCACCCACTTGTATACACTAATGGGAAGAAGTCTTACTCTATTGTGCACATTATTCCCTTATATATCAAAATTGGTTCTAATGTGCTTTCAACCTATTTACTAGGATCTATTGTCCCTGTTTACTTCTACATTCTCTCCTTCGTTGCTCACTTATATTTATCAATTAAGAGTATTGTTCAATAGCCAATGCCTGTAGTTGTCTCCTTGGGAATTCTGTTGTTCGCATCTTATTTCCTTGATCTACATATATGTCATCCTAGTCTTTATTTGTTGTCCTTATTGGTCAATATGTCTCTACTCCCATGCTTACTTTTCATCATGGTGTATATATAGATAATCATTCTTTTTATTACATTCCTTGCCTATCATTCATGGTTATTTCTATCAATGTCTTTGTCTTCTTCTTTAGCATCATGCCACATCATTACTCCTTGTTGTTTGTCTATATTATCTCTTCCCTGTTGAATACTGTCACCTTCCACAGCAAGGGATAAAGACTGTACATCTATACTATCCCTTTTCGGATATTTTACCAAAAACCTGTGAAAAAAAGTGCAGATTTAAATCTGAATAGAAAACCAATATTCAATATAAATTCCATAACTTTAATCGATTTCTAACCAGCAAATTTGCATACAAGAAACTCAGAAAAGATTATTTTATTTCCCCAATATTCAGAAGTTAATACATAAACCAGCAGATTAATACAAATAACTATCCTACAACAACAATACAATAACATGCAACAATCCAATAGTCCAATCTTATAAACAGGAATGACAGTCAGATTGGCAATGTAGATTAAACCTGTGAGAAAGCTAGGTTTGCGTCCAACCTTCAAATGCTTTTTCAAGGGTTTGCGTCCTCGAAAGAATAAACAGCAACTATTTCCAGCTCCAGATTAATATTTGTTTTAAATAATATAATCTTCATATATTCTCTCATGTGGAGCTTGTTGTTCCTTTATCACTTTTTCACAATTTGATGCACGCTCTTTTAAGCAATGTGGGATAAAGCACCTTTTTGTCCTTTAGTCACTTAAGTGAACATAGTACCTTTTTAAATAAAGTGACAAGTTAAATGAACTTTAATAGTCACCTAGTCATTAAACCATATAGCCATTGGGTATTAAAATAACTAACCAAATGAACTCTGATAAGCATGTGTAATAGCTCGTTGGAAAGCTCTTGGCGAGACGCTTCCAACCCAGCATTGAGGTACCCAAAATATTGAGCTCTGATAACTTACTAAAAATAGTAAGCATCTGGACAACCTACCAAAACTGCTCTAATGGGTCTGGAACTGGAAATTTCTAGGCCAAAACTCGAACTAAACCCCGTAAAGAACCTTTTCACCCCCGAAACCTAGGCAAAGAGAGTTGGCAACACAGAATTATAATGTCCCAGAAAAAAGGGGACATTACAAAGCCCCCCTTCTCAAAGATTGCTTGCCCTCAAGTAATTTGTTCATACCTGCAAAAACCAAATGTCAGAATCCCATACTCGCCTCGAAAATGAGGTTCTACTCCTCAGTCGATGTACCCCAGCATGCATCTTCCCAAACTCAAAATGGTGAAATAGTACAATAAGAATCAATGTGCCAAATAACTGAATGTCAGGGTCCCAAGTCTCACCACAAAGGAACACCAACTGCCAGGTGCTACTGCCCTGTGTACCACTACCCTCAGTCAGAATGAATGCCTCACTCCATGAGTGACCTTGCGAATCTATACTGTCAAGAGATGATGGGAGCTCGGCAATATACCAATATCCACCCCAAGATGATAACTACCAAACTCTCCTCCTAGCTCCCCTATAAGAGGCAATGCATAGGGATGCTCCCCTAGATCCCAAGTGAGAACTCGTGCTCTGACTAAGATACTACTGACCTACTCCTATGATAACTGTACCACTGTAATGTACTACTCCTGCAATAACTGTACCGATGATAATGACAGCCAATCCGACTCCACCTCCATATCACTCTGGTGAAAAGGGAGTAATCCTAACCTCTGGAACTCTGACATGTCAGAAGGCTGAAACACACAGATCATAATCTTGTGACTGTGTAACAACATAACATAATCCACCAGATGTAAGATACCATTAACACCTGGATTCCCGATCACCCAATCAACCTGATCCTAGATAAAGGAAGGAGTGGTTGGTGAATCACCAACATCATGAATGCTCACAACATCTTCAATATATTGCTAGATAAAAAATGAAGACACCACGTGTGGAACGTAGGGTAGTGTATGTTCTCCCCATTCATCTACAAATAACTCATTGAGCCCTGAAGGCCAAATAGAATCAGTGAATATACTACTAACATACACAGGCAAATCAATGATAGCTAGAATATACCAACAAGAAAAATCACCAATCAACAAGTAGGACGTGGCCATCTCATAAGAGCAGGGTGATAATTCTCTAGGTAAGCTGAACAACCCCTCAGAGAAAGCCAAGGATAAATTTGAACTTCTTACTCTACCATCAGTATCCTCGCTCATGTCAAAGTCTTCATAAAAGGATGGTTCACCCTTACTTGAAATTTCTGAATTATCGTCAATTGTGGTATCACTAACCATGTGCTCGTGTGAAAATGTACAGCTGCTATCATAAAATTCAAAATTTTCAGACTCATCAACTTGCTGGTCCATACAACTTTTCTCATCATGGAAAGTCTCAAACAGAAAACACATGATTGAATTACATTGTTTGCCTTCACATCTACCCACTTTATTAATTTCTTCAATGATTTGCGTGATTTCTTGTGCCCTTGAACCACTGTTATCTTCTTCATAAGTGGCTGCCCCACTCATTTGATTTTCAGCATTGTGGATGGAATAATGTTTTAAACTCAATTGAAGGCATAGCTCATCTATCTCACTCTCCTTGTCTCTTCCAAATTTTATTGCTAGATCTCTATCCATTTATAGTTGCAAGTACTCATATTTTATCATTTTCAAAGTTTCAAAAACAGTATGCAAAAGAGGACTTGTGACACCGCATACATTCTCATGCCTCTCTTCTATCACAATCTTCCGCATGAGATCCTCAATTAAATTAGAAGAATCATCCATCCTCGTCAACACTTGGACAACCTTGTCCTCTTTGACCAAAAGCATATCCAATAAGTCAAGGAGTGCTAAGGGTTTTTGACCATCTCCTTCGAACACAAGTGGGCCATAGAATTTTCTGATTTTACATCACTTAAGGAAACAACATTTTCAGATATATCCTAACTCAATGTGTGCTAGATCATCTATCTTGCCAACATTGCGGTCCATTTGCTCCTCCTCAAAGCTTGACATAATTTCCAACCTAGTATCATCATAAAATTCATCCAAGTTAATTTCCATGTCCCCAAATAAGATGCCAGTGTTCTCCCTGTCTAAATAAGATGGGGAGTTGCCAACGTTGGCGGTTTGGTCAACTCTTCTACCTCGGTCAACTCTTCTACCTCGGTCATCAATAGGATTTTGCATATTATCGATTTGATTGATATCTTCCTTATGCAGATTTTTGTAGTTGTTCTCTACAAGGAGATCCCGAGCCAAATCATAGCATTTGTTCCTTATCATATCTGTCTTGTTTTGCAGTTCTAGCTGATCGTCCACATAATCAATGAAAGGACATGCTTTTTGAAGCTTTGACGAAATTTTTTTATAATCATCGTACAATCTCCTTACTTCAATTTTAATATCAAGTTGGAAGTCCATTTGATTCAGCATCCCCATTGTTTTGGTTTTTGCTGCCACAAGAACGCCTTTTGATACAACTGTTTCTTTGAAAGGTAATGCCTCTGAAAACATTAGGATAACACCCAATTAGCATGCCTCTCTCAACAAGTTTTAGACCACCAAGCTAAGGTATTAACAGTAAATTTTTAATAGGAGGGAACCACTCTTCGATTTTATCAAACTGTGCAAGACCTTGGACTGCTGTAATAGGAACTGCAAAAAAATACTGTAAGAAAAAACACAGATATGGCGACTCCAATTTTGTGAAACACCAAATGAGAATATGGTATAGATAGATTATGCCCGGAGGCATCCCTTGGTTCTGGTGCCCATTTTGTAACCTAGTGCATTGGATTCACAGTCTGCTGAGTTTGAGCAGCAACAGCAGCACCCCATCTCGATCTAAACGTAACAAAGGCCACTGGGAGCTCCTTTTTCTCTAGTACAACCTCAGACTGGCAACATTTTATTCTTTCATAAATGGTTTTCAGTTTGTGTTCATACTCTTTCAGCCGATCATTATCTGTTCCCTGAGATCCAAAATATCCACTATTTTTAGATAGCCTTTCAATTGAAGTCTCCTTCTGCAATTTCTCGATCCATGCTGATAGCTTTTCTACTTCTTTCTATGGTGGCTCGACTTTTGTTGATGCTTACCACAAAGTTCAACTCACGAGGGTGCAATTAATCAAGCAGATATCAGGATGATACTTAAACAAACAACATATATTTAGGAACAATGAATACCACAGAAGAATGATTTGAAACTAGAAATCGCTTAGCAACATCAATATTCAAGATATACCTCCTTCAAATCAGCTGTGTGCTCCTGAAGCATTGACAATGCCACTTGAGCTGCTGCCTCGGGAGGATATCGATATATACCATAGGATATGGCTGGAAAAGCAATATATTTGATATTATTCTCTTTTGCAACCATTACAGAGTTTTTATATGCATTTGAGAGGGCATTTTGTGGGTCTTCATTACTTTCATAAACAGGCCCCATTGTATGTATAACATGTGATACAGGGAGCTTGAAAGCTTTCGTGATTCTGGCACTACCAGTTGGGCATCTAATATCAAGTTCAACTTCTAGAATAGCTCGACATGCTGCTAAACGTTTTGGTCCAGCAACCCTGTGAATAGCTCCATCTACTCCACCTCCCAGCAAGCGTTTATTAGCCATATTAACCTCCACTTATACATACTGGCTCTGTGCATTTAGCATTCTGTATGCCCGTATAACCGCTGGTATAGTTCCCTGATGTTTGCACTCGCTGAGACACCCCGTATGTTATAATGCCTGACTCCTTTGCAAGTCGATTGGTGCCAACTCGATAGACCACTAGTATCTACACTGCCAATTCGTGGGTGTTGACTACTAGCCCGTATCCGCTGAAGAAGGAAGAATACGTTTGACACGTTAAACCCGATAATGCGTTGTGGCTTACCCGCATGAAAATGCTACCGGCCGCTGGGTTAAGATTATTGTCGACAGTTCCAAAATCGCATGTGTGCTTTCCCGTATTGAACTCATCTCCTCTTCAACGTGCAAACATGCCGCCGGTTAAGATTTATCAACCTTCACTTAGTATGGTATAACACGTTGTCTCAAGGTGCGGACTTCTCACAAAATCCCTGTGAGAAAAGAAGAACCCAACCAGAACTGGAGATACCCTAGTATATCACTTCGATTCACACTCTAACTCATAACCGACTGTTGCTGGGGGTAATGCCGATTATGTCCTTGAACTCAACCACGTCTGCACTTCCTTGTAACCTACCATGGATGCATAAACTGCTGGGACGTGACGTGAGGTGGACCAGTATGATATTCCACCCGCATTGCTACTAAGTATGGTCGTTTGGAGTCGACTCACATTCCAAGTTCCCTCGCTGAGACAATGGGCACCATTAACCTCCTTGTCTGCCGTGTCTTACTGCAAATGACGGGTTAATAACACATGCAGCTCCCAATGAACCAGTCACGACTTTCCAACCCACGGCTAACCTGTATGCGTATGTTAGTAATCTCCACTATACTCGACTAAATGTAGCTTGTGCTGTTTTGGTCAATGTTATCTTAGTGTGTTTTCCAACGCTGTGTGAGGTAACCTTGCGTAGCAAACCCAGGTGCAATATTAACTGATGATGTGGCCACTTACTAGTACTCCCAAGCTACCACGAGTTTTTTTCCTTTTTGGATATTACGCTCAGTTGTAATCTCTTCATACAATCTTCTCATACAATTTGCTCTACCAGCTGGAAATTCAAATGCACAGAAATTTGGAATATGAAATGATAACTGGCTTGATTTCCTTACCTTCCAACAACTCGATTTCTTCTGAAATACTAGTGCTTGCCGATTCTTCTGCCGAACCTGTATAACGCTGATTCAAAGGAAGATTAGGGGGTTGTTCAACTCCCTTGGTTCATTTCAAATTGGAGGGTTTTCGTCCTCACAGTTCAGACTAGTCACAATAAGCAACCAGAATATGAAGTATTTTGATTTCATAAACTTCTTGTGTATTTCCACAGGATGGCAGGATTTGTGGCTCTGATACCACTGTACTATCCCTTTTCTGGATATTTTACCAAAAACCAGTGATAAAAGTGCAGATTTAAATCCGAATAGAAAACCAATATTCAATATAAATTCCAGAACTTTAATCAATTTCTAACCAGCACATTTGCATACAAGAAACTCAGAAAAGATTATTTTATTTCCCCAATATTCAAAAGTTTATACATAAACCAGTAGATTAATACAAATAACTGTCCAGTAACGTTATTGTATTATACAACAGCAATACAATAACATGCAACAATCCCAATAATCCAATCTTATAAACAGGAATGACAGCCAGATTGGCAATGTAGATTAAACTTGTGAAAAGGCTAGGTTTGCATCCAACCTTCAAATGCTTCTTCAAGGGTTTGCGTCCTCGAAGGAATAACCAACAACTGTTTCCAGCTCCAGATTAATATTTGTTTTAAATAATATAATCTTCATATATTCTCTCATGTGGAGCTTGTTCTTCCTTTATCACTTTTTTCCAATGTGATGCACGCTCTTTTAAGCAATGTGAGATAAAGCACCTTTTTGTCCTTTAGTCACTTAAGTGAACATAGTACCTTTTTAAATAAAGTGACAAGTTAAATGAATTTTAATAGTCACTTAGTCATTAAACCATATAACCATTGAGTATTAAAATAACTAACCAAATGAACTCTGATAAGCATGTGTAATAGCTCGTTGGAAAGCTTTTGGTAAGACGCTTCCAACCCAGCACTGAGGTACCGAAAATACTAAGCTCTGATTACTTACTAAAAATAGTAAGCATCTGGACAACCTGCCAAAACTGCTCTAATGCGTCTGGAACTCAAAATGTCTAGGCCAAAACTCGAATTGAACCCCGTAAAGATCCTTTTCGCCCCCGAAACCTAGGCGAAGAGAGCTGGCAACACAAAATTATAATGTCCCAGAAAAAAGGGGACATTACAACATCTTTACTTGTTACTGATGTAGTCCGTAGGTATAACTCTTATCAGAAGTGTAGTTATGATCTACAACCGACTTCTATATCGAACATACAAGTTAGACTTCGACTATCTTCTTTCCTCTGCTCGCTATTGCATATGATTTCGATGATTTTATATTGCTATGTTCTGTACTTGGATTCAATATAAACATAAGTTCTATGTCTAAGTTGATTCTATCTTCGTTCTCGTACCTAGTCTTTGCCCTATTCTCTTCTTTCACTCTAGAAATAAAGATATTATAGCTTGGATGTCTCTGAGTTATTCTGACTTCTACAACATTATTCTATATGTTCATACCTTCTGAAGTTTCACTGTTCCCCTAATGACTAATATGTTAGATTGCTATTTCTGGTATTTTCGCAGATGGCAATTACTCTTCACTACCCTTAGAAATTGTAATTGTTTCACTACCTTCTGGAGCTCTTGTTTACGATGTGCTATATCAATTGTTATGGGCCATTAAAGTTTATGAGAATATTTGTCATCTCTGTTCAATGCGATGGAGGATGCCCACATTGCTAACAGTATTACCGCATGACTGAATACTTCCGTAATTTGCAAATAGCTTCATTGCTCTATCTCTAGTCTAGTTCGATAGCTTGTCTAGCTCGATGATTGGTGAACCCTGACTATATTCTTCTCCTCACATAACTGGTGTTGTTTCTATGAAATTTTTTAATTAAGTTGTTATGTAACCCCAATAATGGTTCTTTTATCTGCCGACCATGTTCTCTCTTCCTTCGCTGATGATGATCGTTGTTTTTCCCTTCGCTGGATTCCCTATACTTCATGGTTGTCATCATATATTTGTATGTTTTCTTTTGCCCTCTATTTGTATTCATTGTCGCACATACATTCTAATTTGTTGATTACTTTCTTTGGAATGATTATCGTTCCATGTTTCCTTCTGTCGATTGCTATGGTCACGATAGCTCTTGAGATTTTTAAAAAAAAATTTGTCTCTCTTCCTTGTCGATATATCCACCATGATTTGTTTGGAGGTATTTCAGTTATTATTAAATTGATTGCTCTGTAATGCTCGGTTGATCCCCTTCTTCGATGCCTCTTCTCCTCTTTATATCAAATACATATCCTGAATGGTCGTATCTCTTCATTTGAATGACAAGTTTATTTATTTATTTAAATTAATTTGATATTTATTTATTTAAGATCTTTTATTTTATTTTATTATATTATAATATAATAATATATTATAATATAATAAATAATCATATTATTTATTTAATTTTTATATCATAAGATAATAAGACATAATAATATATATTATATTTATTAATTATAGCTCATTCATTAGAAAATTATATTTATATGTTCATTTTTGGGGTTATTACATTTTCCAAGGGCAGCGATCTCTCTCTTATATTGTGAATGAGACATGGAGAGACATGTCCCTTCATGGGACGTGCCTACTCATTATTATTTAATTAATATAATAATTGATTATATATATATATATATATATATCTTCTTCGGTTTAGTCTCATGGATTTATCCAACTCAAGCTACCAAACATTAACAGGTGAAAGCTTCTTCAGGAATTTTATTGTCTGGAAGCGAATGAGGACATCTATTTTGGATGTAAACAGTTGTCCTAGAGGCTTCAGCCCTAAATGAAATTTCTATGTTTTGATCATACAACATAGTTCTAGCAGCTTCTACAATGGTCTTATTCTTCCTTTCAGCTACTCCATTTGTTGTGGATTATAAAGTATAGTAAACTCCATCCTAATCCCAACATTCACACAAAACTCTTTAAAGATGTTTGAAGAATATTCCCTCCCATTATCTGTTCTTAATGTCTTGATTTTCTTCCCAGGCATGTTTTCTGCAAGAGCTTTGAATTCCTTGAACCTCTTCAGGATTTCTTCGGACTCTTTACATTTCAGAAAGTATATCCAAGATTTACTAAAGAAATCATCTACAAAAATTATATACTACAAGAATCCTCCCATGGAGGTTAGAAACATGGATCTATATAAATCAAAATGAACTGCTTTTAGTACATTTTTTGTTTTACTAATACTATTTTGAAAAGTTCCCTTTGTATTCTTTCCTAGAGCACAACCTTTGTATGCTCCTCCATGAGATTGATTTAGTTTGGGAAACCCGGTCACCATTTTCCAAGGTTAAACGGGTACGTGGGTACGGGAATGGGGACAGGTACGGGAACGGGTACGAGTATGCATATTTTTCAAAATAGGGGACGGGGGTACGTGTGTATGCCTATTTTTTCTATATTATTAATATTTTATAGAAAATATAAAAATCAAAATATACGTCATGAGTCATGACATTAAGCATTCAAAACAAGAAATTTGAAATATATATATATATATATATGCTATTGCTGAATGTTTAATGTTTAAAGTATTTTTCATAATAGGGGATGGAGGTACTTGGGTATGTCAAACTTATTCAAAAATTATACTTTTATATTTATAAAAAATCTGAAATTATGAGTCATGACAATGGTTTTTCAAAACAAGAACAGTGATAAAGTTTGCAAATGTAATGTATTGTTTTCAGTTTCAGATTTGCTATATGTTTGAAATAATAATACATGATAAATGCTTAAATGCATAACAAAAAACGCAGACTTTAAACATGAACAAGAGGATCCTAAATCATATAACAATGACATATTGCAAATGATAAACTTATGACTTGAACAGTGATAAAGTTTATTGTTAATGAGTATCAAAGTTTCAAACTGATTTGGTATTGAATTAAGTTTGATAAACAACAAGCTAATACAAATATAAAAAACCAAAATCAAAATCTTAATCAAGGTCCTTAGCTATGATGCTCTCCACCGAGTACCCGGTATGTGGGATACGTGTACCCGGTACTTGGGTACGTGGGTACTCGGTGGGTACGAGTACCAAGGGTGTGGGTACGAGTACCCATGCAACCTTGCCATTTTCTCTACTGAAGATAGAACACAAAAGTGAAGATGCCCTAGTCTTCTATGCCAAATCTCATTTGAGTTGAAAGTCTCATGAATTAGGACTTGATTTGAATTAGTGCAAAGTTTGAAAAGACGTCCATGTCTTATTCCTATAGTATGTGCTTTCTTGATATTGGAATTCTTTGGCCATGCCAGGACTTCGCCATTTATAAATGTTATTCTATACCCTTTGTCTTCAACTACAGAAATGGAGACTAGATTGTTAGCATGAATGCTAATGATATTCCTATGGGGAGTATCTTAACAATGTTGGAGACATGATCCAAAGCTTATGTGTTGCACTCATGATAGAATTTTTTATTGATGTCAACATACTAGTTATTCTGTAAAGACCGACAGAACAACATAGAGACTGGCTTCACGTGGTTTGAGGATTGAAGATCAGCCTATGCGCACTTGGGGATTGTGTTCTAGAGTATGTCTAGATGCTACAACTAAGAGCGAGTAAAGAAATATGAAGATTGCACAGAGTTATGCAGATTTTAGTGAAGGGAACTTTTAGATAACATTTCTAGAAAGCGGGTACTGTTGTTTGGATTTTATCTCATAACAGAAATGTAATCTGGTTGAGTGAGCTGAAATAGAGATTGAAGACATGTTGAATATGACTTGGTTAAGTTAGCATAATCAGATGTTCATCGCATGAAAAGTTATGAAGACTGTGAGCCAACAGATTGACTATAATCTTGAAAAGATGCAATGTTATAATGTAACGTGTAATTTAATATCTTAAAATGGTCCTATATTATTATAGTAAATTGAGAAAGCCTCAACGCCGACTCAATAATTATTTTTAGGACTTGGTATAAAAGAAAGATATTTTCCTTGGTTGTAATCATCAGTGAGATCATTTTGTATGATATGCAGTCATATCTTTACAATATCTATTGTGCGAGCCTGGTATGCAAGTTGTGAATATTAGAGCAGAGTTTGGTGTAGTTGAGGCACAGTGAGTTGAAAAGGAATGGTATTTGGCAAGACAAGTTGTTGGTTGGACTATTTTTGTTTCACCTTCTATTATTCGAAAAGAATAATACAGAGGTTATTTCGACAGTGGGTTTAGTGGTCTTCCTTTCAACTCCTAACAGGGTTGGCACAACTCCTAACAGGGTTGGAATCTCCTAACAGGGATTTAAAATCTCCTAACATGGACTCATATGTACTCATTGTATTTCATTGACTCCTAGCAGGGTCTATCCTCTTACAAGGAACTTTCATATTAGTACATCATTTTGTGGGTACCATCCCCACCGAGGTTTTCCATAGCTAACAAATCTAGTGTGCATAGTTATCTTTCTATGGTTGTTGCATCTGTAGTTTACATGCTTCAGAATTAATAATGATATTGAGAGTTGTTTTAATTACATAACTGATTCAAGCCCCCCAAAGTTATCATAGTGGATCTTACTTTCTAAAATTGGTATCAAAGCATCTGGTCCTTGAAGGAAAAGCTTAACCGCTTAATATGGTGCATTGCAAGAAAGTTCGAAATTTGATGGAGTTAACTCTGACAACGGGTAAGAAAAAATAAAGACACCTACTATTCATGGGCTCGAAAATTTTGGTTGGTTACAAAAGATGAGAAGGATGTGATTGAAGAAGACAAGATTGAAGGATGTGAGGAAACCAAGAAAATCTATTCATGCAGAATATGCTTTCTAGAGAAGCATTGTTATTAGCTCTTCCTAAAATTGGATATAGAGAGGTAAAATCTTTTAGACTTGCTAATGATATTTGGAATGCTTTACAAGGTACATTTGAAGATGATAAACATGCTAAGAAGGCTAGACTATAGATATGTTTATTTCAAGATACTAAGATGTTGGAGGATGAAATTGTAAGAGGATACTTTTCTAGAATATCAAAGATTGTCACAAGAATAAAGAATTGTGGAGGAGAGAAGTCTGAAGATGAAGTTGTCTGGAAAATATTGAAAACCTTAACACCTACTTATAGGCAGACAATGCAAATGATTGAATAGGTTATTCCTCGTACACCTAACTTTACAAGAGAGACTCTTCTTGCAAGATTGCGGACATCTAAGATGTAATTGAAACAAAGTGGTGAATTGCCTAGAGTAGATATTGCTTTCAGTGCACTAAGATACAAACCTATGTTGACAAGAAGTGCTAGTACAAGTGGAGATTATACTAGTAGCAGCCGAACAACTAAAGAAGACGAGAAGATTGAAGGACATGCTCTGCTCATGAAGAGAGAAGTTAAAGGTACCAAAATTCTTGTTTGTTGGACATGTAAAGAATTTGGTCATTATTCCTCTAAACATCCTAAATGAGAAAAGAAGTTTAAAAAGAAGCCTTACAAGTCAAGAGTACCTAAGGATTGCTTTTATTTTAATGTAGATGGTGAATTTGATTACAAAATGGTAGGCTTTCTGAATGATAGTGATAATAAGGAAGATGATGAAATTGGATTTGTTGCCATTAAAGAAGAGAGCCTTGAAAAAGATGAAACAAAAGAAGAAATTAGAGAGGAAAAATAACAAGAATCAAAAGTTGAAAAGAAAAGTCTAATTGGATTATAGATAGTGATTGTTCCCATCATATGACAGGAGATATGAACAAATTTGTGGAGTTCAATAGTTATGATGGTGGAGCAATTAGAGTTGGAAATAATGCAATATGTCACATAAAAGGAAAAGGATCTATTACACTTGATGGAAAGACTAACACTGAAGATGTTTATTTTGTGGATGGTTTGAAACACAATCTTTTGAGTATTGAACAACTTGTTAATAAGGGATATTAGTTGCAGTTTAAAGTGAAGACTTGCATTATCAAGGATAAGAATGGCACATTGATTGGTATTGGTACAAAAACAAGAGCTAATGTATTTCAGTTGAACCCTACTGAAATGACGTGTTTAGTTGCTAAGGTGGTTAACAGTTGGTTGTGGACTAAGAGATCTTTTCATGAAAAATTTAGATAGCATTGTGAAGGTTAGTACTACATTTGTAGTTAGAGATTTTTCTAAGATTGTGAAACCTACTAACATGATGTGTAAAGAATGTGCAATGGCAAAACAAAAGAAAAGTTCTTTCTCGAGCAAAAACTATACTACTTTAGTGAAACTAGAAATTGTGCACACAGATTTGAGTGGTCCTACAAAGACTAGAGCATTCTATGGTGAAAGGTACTTTATGATTCTTGTTGATGATTTCTGTAGAATGATAAGGGTTGCATTTCTTAGAGAAAAATCTGAAGCTTTTGAGAAATTCAAGATATTTAAGAGTAGAGTTGAGAATGAATATGGTTTGAAGATTAGATGTTTGAGATCGATAGTGGTGGAAGAGCACGTCAGTGACAGAATTTTGGTGGCAACAGGAAGACAACATACAATATTATTAATGCAAAAGTTTATTGCAACAGGAGGGATAGCATATTAAAATGTAGAAGTTTGTTATAAAATTTAAATGATACCCACTTGTCATTGTAACCAATGGAATATGAAGATTCATGTAACACGAAACAAGAAGAGTTATTTTGTAACTTACCATGAACAATATATAATGGGCCGGAGTTTTCAAAAAGGAATACACCAAAGAATAGTTACAAAACTGTAATAACCCCTTCATGAAATCAATGACAATTATCATTTAATTATTAATTAAATGTAATAAAACATTAAAATAGACTATAAGTCTTTTAATTGACTCTTTAAATAAAGAAATAATAATAATTAATTAAATAACTTATCATTTACTTTTTTAATAAAATATAATAATAAAACAAATTGTTTACCATTATGAATAAAACCAAGTTAAATTAATCTAATCGATGACCAAAATGGACACGACCCTTCACGGGAGGCTCACAAATAGGTATAAACCTGCGGGAAAGAAGACACGGGGATGGAAGAGATAGAACAAGTCAAGGAAGAGAAGAATATGCAAGCAGAGCACTGAGGAAGAAGTCCAACGCCAATCAAGACAGCAAAAGTCCACCACACAATCACCGGAAAACTCAATCACAGGAGTAAGTGTAACAATCACTTTTTTTGAGTCTTAATTATCAACTAACATATTCAAAGAAATACAATTATTACTTCATTTTCATACAAAGACAATTATATCAGTTATGTTCATGTGAATGAGATTAACAGTTACAATTACTAATACAGAAAACTCATAACTAACATCTAAAAACACCATCAATAAATTTACTATGGAAATTAAAATCCACATACCATGGAATTTGAACCGAGAAATCATTGTAGGGATGCTTCTGCAATCACCCAGATTAGTTCACAAATATCACTTAGGATAAAATGACGATTACCATCAGATACCACTATATCATATAGGGCATCACATACCACTATATCAATTAGGGCATCACATACCATTGGATCATTTAGGGCATCAGATACCACTATATCATTTAGGGCTTCAAATACCACTGTATCAATTAGGGCATCGATTACCATTGGATCATTTATGACATCAAATACCACTGTATCATTTAGGGCTTCAATTACCATTGGATCATTTAGGGCATTAGATACCATTGTATCATTTGGGGCGTCAATACCACTCTATCATTCCTTTTCTTCTAATTGCTTAACTGTGACAATAACATAAGATTAGAAAATATGCTCATCATTATTATTCTTATAAATGAAAGACTGAAATAACAATCCATCAAATAAATCTATCTCTCGCAAATAAATAAATTCTACGTTCGGTTAGAAGATCAATCGATCTAACTGGTTGCCAACTATATTGACGATAAGAGTTGTTTTCATTTAAACAAATAACTATAACGATGATACAACTCAATTAATCTTACATTCTACTTGAATATACATCATAAAAGTAAAAATATATGTTTTCAACAAACGTTTGAATGCGTAGCTTATCTTTATCTGATGCATGTTTGACATCTTGTGGAGAGGGGAAACATTGTCAGGGGTTTAACCACCCAACCTCGGACCATAACTTATCCCCACACAATCTCTAATGAGAAAGGCCCTCCCTACCCGAAATAGACATGGAACATCTTGTCATCCATTGAGCATCTTGGTATCTAATCACACCACTCGACTTGACAACAAGAGAATACAATAAACATGATCATGGATGAGCTATTAAATGCTATTATTACAGATTTAATGTTTCATATCTGACTTTTATTTCTATGTCATTGCAGACTCCATCTCACCTCTTCACCTTTTCTATTGCTATATAGCCGGTGAATCCTAGGTGCTCGGATCTCAGAGCAATCGGCTCTATCTATTGATTCTCAACTAATTCATGAATATATATATATATATATATATATATATATATATATATATATATATATATATATATATATATATATATATATATATATAAGATATTCCTAAAGATTTGTAGAAGATATTGTGTTAATTTGAATGGCATAATGATTCATGGATTCATATCATGATTACTTGGCTCTCACTTGCCATGAACAATTCTAAATTAACAAGGATTAATCCTATAATATCAAACAAGACATAATCATGATGGATACTGTAGCTTACTACTATGTAATTCGATGTTATTGCACCACAAATCAAGAAAAACCGTATTTGAAATATTGGATTTTGGGTATTCCACATAACCTGAATTAATTCGTAATTGTTGCCTTGTTGGATGCTCAGCTACTTACCTCTCCTTTGCTTGCAAAACATCTATTGCAGTCGTAGCATAAGAGTGCTCACGATTTCCAGCCGAATAAATATGAACAAGGTAGTCGGGTGCTGTAGGAAATAAGAATAGAGTGCTGCTAACGATTTTGTAACAGCTCTTCTTTGATTTGCTTCCAGGCGTAATCACAGTATGTAAATACAATGTCAATCTTCAGCATAGAAGGAACAACATGCAGCAGACTGTAATAAGAACAGCACTGCTATAAATGGAAAGGTTTTCGAATGGAAATTGCAGAAAATCGATGTCTTTTGTAAGGTATGGATTGTGGAAAGAAGCCGGAATGAGCTAGGAAAACACTAGAAAAATAATGGACGTCAAAAATGTGATTTCTTGTCTCTTGTCTCTCCCGACCTCATGTTATAAAAAAGAATTAAAAGACTCTTTGGCTTCCAAGAAGGCGTAACATAAGGAAATGTATTGGCTCTTGGACGCCAAATAAATGAGACAAGTGTTCAATTGGTTTTCAAACAAGAAAAAGAATAAAAAGATGGAAGAAGATTGAAGGTTATAATTCGGAAAATATTATAGTTTATATCTATCTACATATACGTAGATATATTAATGAGGTGGCATCACTTTATTATAAATAAAATACTATTATGGTGTCACTTTATTTATATCTATGTGTACGTACATAGGTATATATTATAATAATATAGTGAAAGATTATTTAAAATCTTTGAAGGTACGTATTATATTTTAATTAAATTATTTTATATTTTAAATTATTTATTTAATAGCTCATGCGGTTTCATCGATTGTATCCTAATGTTCAAGTCACTAAGTCCTCAACCATGGTGATTCACTATTCATACCCATTTGCCCAGTGATGGTGATGCTCCTATGCCCAATTCTTTTCTAACAATGCTTCCACCCCTTCGACATGCTTCCTATAAGGAAATTCTCCATAGTTAAATCATATTACAATAACAAGTTATTTAATCATAAATAATCATAACAGCAAACCGCCTTTTCAATTCCATGAATTCATGATAAATAATCAACTAGCATGTTATCTTCACATGAAATTATAACAACTAATCATCTTACCATTTCGCAAGATTATAACAAATTTAACTGTTAACTGACTTCATGTGAACCTCAACAGCTATATGAACATTTTAAATTAGGTCAAAAATTGGGATGTAACAGTAAGCGTATAGTAGACAGGGATGTTACACAAAACAACTTGCAGAGCAGGGCCTTAAGACATCACCATGCCTCTACAATAAGGAGCAACCAGATGTTAAGGAACATCACCGGATTCCACTCCAGGCTAGATTACAGCAGAAGCATTCGAGTCCACCATAGCAGCAAGTACTCCTAATCAAGTTACAAACTCCAAGACATAAAAACGTCCTTCATTCTCCATCAATCTCAGAAACCACAGCAGTGACAAAATCAGTTTGGAGGAGTCAGCACACCCTGCAGGGAGCATCAATATAAAGCATATCCAATGAGGGATTAGAATCAGAAACAAATAAAAATAAAATACATAAATAGGAAATAAGTAAACGATACAATCAAAGACAAGGACTTCTCTAGTGGGAGTTACAAATTCTAGGACAGAGATAAAGATCTTTGAAGCTCAATATACACTGTAATTAAGACATATGCATATGAAAAGACTGGATATATTTGTCCAGGAGGCCTAGAACGAGGAAGATCTTTTCTAGGAGGTTGGATAGATATAGCACTGATTATCCATAAGAACTTGAGGAGAAAGGAGCATTGTGGAAATAAGGTTCTTAGTAAAGTTGTTCTTTTCAACTAAGAACCTTAGGAAGCCTGCCTAAGGACCTGACCACAATCTCTCTCCTCGAGAAGGGAATTAGATGGGAATTAGGTTTATCTTGTTTTAATAGTAAATCTATGCATATCTTTCCTATTTGAATACTGACATATTTGCAGGTTCGTAAGCTCAGGGGATTCACAAGTTAACCAAGGAGACAAGGGACATTACAGTGGTATCAAAGCACTCAATCTTGCCATCCTATGAACACAGTTCATGCAAACCTATGAGAGAAGAACGAAGAAAATGACTATGAATGAAATGGCCAACGAATTTAGAGCATTCATGGAACAAACTAACCAAACCATTATGAGTCAAAATGAAAGATTAGATAAATCCAATCAGGCCCTTCTAAATGCATTACAAAATATGGGAAACTCTATCAATAGCCTCAAGAATAACTCTTCCCATAGGAGGGATATAAGTTCAAATGAACAAAATATTAATGACTCGTCATCTACTCAAATCCCTAAACCATCATTTCTACCAAGAGAAGAAATACCAATAGAAGAGACAAGGATAGACCAGCCAACCAATAGCACAGTCAACAATGCAAGGGCTTATGCAAACCTTGAGCCAGAGATTAGGGAACTTATAACATTTGCAGACTTTTGTGAATGGCAGAAACATGAGATCCCTGGAAGATTGAGAAGGCATGAGAACAAAGATCTTAAGCACAAGGTGAACAAAGTAACATTACCAAACTTTGATGGGTCAAGGAAGATGACAGCCCAAGCTTGGCTCCAGAAATTGAACTCTTATTTTACAATTAGCCCAATGACGGAAGAAGATGCCCTCCAATTCGCAATACTACACTTAGAAGGTACAACACATGAATGTTGGCATAATTGTCTAATATCCTTAGGCCATCAACACATAACATCCTACCAAGAGTTCTCTCAGAAACTAATCAAACAATTCGATCAAATTGAACCTGAATTGTATTTCAAAGAATTAACTCATTTAAAACGGCATGGAACCGTAGAGGAATTTGCAAATGATTTCCAAAAAATTTCAGTCATGGTGCCCGACTTATCTCAAAAGAGACTTACTTATTTTTGGAAGGTCTAAAAGATCCTATTAAGAATATAGTTAATCCTTTAGAACCTCTGACAATGAAGGATGCTATCCAAAAGGCTAGAAAGGTGGAATCTAATGTATACAAGGAAAGATTTAGAAATCACCCTCCTAAAAATAAGGAAGAAGGTTCAAGGAAGGAGAGTGAAACATGCTACTTTTGCAAAGAACCATGGAACCCAAGGCATCGGTGCCAAGGAAAAGAGGCAATTCGGAACAGGGATGAATTATCGAAAAAAAGGCTTGTAATTCAAATGCAAGGAACCTTGGGGCCGAGACCACCAATGTAAAAGGGGACAGTTACATAAAATGGAAGAAACAGGGGAAGATGAAGTGCCAAATAAAAGAATTAAGGTGAGTGAAAAATAATTTGGGACCCTAGTAGTAGTTACGCAAGAGAGCGCGAAGAGACCTTTCCATGTCAAAGGAACGATAAAAGGCTAGAAAGTGATTGCATTAATAGACTCAGGAGCTTCACACAACTTTATCAGCCAAGAACTAGTCGTAAAAAGAAGGTTAAAAACTCATAAATTCCAAGTCTTCAAGGTAATGATGGGTGTGTGGAGATCGTCCCCCAAATAGAAATCACTCTTAAGAACTACACCATAAAAGCAGATTTTTTGTGGTCAAACTACAAAATGATATCATCCTTGGGATGCCATGGATAGACTCCATGGGATGTTTTACCATAGGCAATCCCAATCTGGAAGTATGTTTCAAACACGAGGGGAGGGACATAACATTAAAAGGTCTACCGGATGGATCCCCCAAGATTGTATCTTGCAATAGAATAGAGTGTATCCTTAGGCATGGGCAAGGAGAATGGATAGCTAAATGTATGGTTATTGATAAATCTCCCATCGATGAAATTATGATATACGCGGATATACGCCCTATTTTAGAAAAACCCAAAAAGATCTTTGAGGATATCCCTCCAGGGCTACCACTCAAAAGGGATTTTGAACATTCCATAGAGCTAAACTACTTATAACCACCCCATATAGGCACCCCCTTAAATACAAAGAGGAGATTGAAAAAACCATTAAAGAGTTATTGGAAATAGGACACATCCAACCTAGCAGCAACCCATTTGCATCCTCAATAGTACTCGTCAAAAAGAAGGACGGAACCATGAGGATGTGCATTGATTACAGGGCCTTAAATAAGAAAACTATCAAGAACATGTATCCAATCCCTAGGATAGATGAACTAATCGATGAATTACATGATGCTAAATATTTTTCAAAAATTGATCTAAGGTTTGGATATCACCAAATTAGGATGAGGAAGGAAGATGTTCACAAAACAGCATTCAGATGCCATTATAGGCATTTTGAATTCCTAGTACTTCCATTTGGTCTCACAAATGCCCCAATCACCTTCCAATCATGTATGAACCATATTTTCAGGCAACAATTAAGAAGATTCCTCCTCATATTCTTTGACGACATTCTCTTTTATAGTAAAACCTGGGAAGAACACTTGCAACATATTAAAGAAATCCTAAACATTCTACAAACAATCACTATATGCCAAATTTTCAAAATGCGAGTTCGGGCTAAATGAGATCCTTTCTTAGGGCATAAGATTAATGTCGAGGGAGTGAGCATAGATGAAAAAAAGATCAAAGTAATTAAAGAATGGCCGAAACTGAAGACCCTAACCCAACTCCGAGGATTTGTTGGGTTGTGCAGTTATTACAGAAGGTTTGTAAGACGGTTCTCTAAGTTAGCCTTCCCTCTCATTGACCTAACCAAGAAAGGTGCATTTACATGGAATGAGAAGGCACAACAAGCATTTGAACAGTTAAAGGAAATAATGAGTTCATGTGCAGTCTTAGACATACCAGATTTCTCACTTCCTTTTGAAGTATAGTGTGATGCATCAAGAGAAGGGATTGGGGCAGTTCTCATGCAAAAGAAACACCCTATAGCATTTGAAAGTCGCAAACTTACAGGACCAAAAAAACATTATTCTATATATGATAAAGAAATGTTGGCTATAATGCATGCCTTAACCAAATTTCGACAATACCTAGTTTGTGGGAAGTTCATTGTGAAGACTGATCATAACAGCCTACGATTCTTCTAGAACCAAAAAGATCTTAATGGGTACGTAAGATTCAAGCATATGATTTTGACATAGATTCAAGAATGCTTTATCTAGACATCCCCACCTCAAATTAATGACCAATATCTCAAGAGGTTGGAAGGAAGATATCATTGTCGAGTACGCAAAGGACCCTGAAGCCAGTGAAATATTAGAAGGAAAAATCCCAAACAAAGACTTCAAAGTCCGAGATGAAATGATACTCTACAAAGGAAGAGTATTTCTAACTCCTCAGCCAAAAGTAAAGGAAACCCTCCTAAAGGAATATCATAATAACCCCTTATCCTATCACCAAGGATATTTTAAGACATATAAACAGATACGGGAAAAATTCTCATGGAAAGGATTGAAGGACGTTCAAAGACATGTACAAGAATGTATGACATGTCAATGGAATAAAGCTGAACAAACACATCCAACAGGGCTCCTACATCCATTACCCATTCCGAATGAGAAATGGGACAGAATTCCGATGGATTTCATAACTAGACTACCCAAGGTTCAAGGGAAGAATAGTATTTATGTGGTGGTGGATAGACTCACTAAATATGCACATTTCTTTCCATTTGCCACCAAATCATCAACATATCAAATAGTTGAACTATTCTTTAGAGAGGTTTTTAGACTCCACAGCCTTCCACAAAACATAATCAATGACAGAGATAGCAAATTGATCAATCAATTTTGGCAAGAGATATTCAAACTAACAAGAACGAGTTTAACCCCCAGTAATAGTTATCACCCGCAAAACGATGGAGAAACCGAAATAGTAAATAAGTGGTTGGAAGGATATTTGAGAAACTATGTAACCGGGCAATAGAAGGCATGGATAAAATGGCTACACTTAGGAGAATTTTACTATAATATGACACATCACATGTCCATTGGGATGACCCCTTTTGAAGCTTTATATGGTTATAAGGCACCTACATTTGCAGATTTGATCCCACAAGAAAGTCGACTATCAAGTGCACAAGATTTTGTTCAGCAAAGCACAGAGTTTCTAAAGACACTTAAGGAAGCCCAAAATCAACAAAAGATGTATGCTAACAAGAAGCACACCGAAAGGACATTTTCGATGGGAGATTTAGTATTCCTAAGATTACAGCCATATAAACAAACATCAATCAAAAAGAAAAATAACTCAAGCCACGATTCTATGGACCATATTGAATAACAAGAAAAATTGGAGAGGTAGCATATGAACTACAACTGTCTGAAGGAAGTGGAATACACAATATTTTCCATGTCTCGCGCCTTAAGAAAGTTTTGGGAAAGAAAATAAAACCTTGTACCCAATTACCCCCATTAAACAACGAAGGCCAGCTTGTCTTGGAACTCGAGGTTATTCTAGAAACCCGAAAGAGGAAGTTGAGAAATCAAACGATCACAGAGTACTTAGTCCAATGGAGGAATTTACCTAAAGAGGATGCCACATGGGAAAATGAAGAGACTATTAAATTGCTTGAGGACAAGCAAAATCAAGTGAGAAGGACTGTAATAACCCCCTTATGAAATCAATAGCAATTATCATTTAATTATTTAATAAATGTAATATAACATTAAAATAGACTATAAGCCTTTTAATTGACTCTTTAAGTAAAGAAATAATAATAATTAATCAAATAACTTATCATTGACTTTTTTAATAAAATATAATAATAAAACAAATTGTTTACCATTATGAATAAAACCAAGTTAAATTAATCTGATCGATGACCAGAATGGACACGACCCTTCACAGGAGACTCACAAATAGGTATAAAACTACGAGAAAGAAGACATGGGGAGGGAAGAGATAGAACATCAAGTCAAGGAAGAGAAGAATATGCAAGCAGAGCACTGAGGAAGAAGTCCAACGCCAATCGAGACAACAAAAGTCCACCACACAATCACTGGAAAACTCAATCACGGGAGTAAGAGTATAGCAAACAGGTAGGTTACACAGAACGACTTGCAAAGCAGGGCCTTAAGACATCACCATGCCTCTACAATAAGGAGTAGCCAGACAAGGAACATCACCGGATTCCACTCCAGGCCAGATTACAGCAAAAGCATTCCAGTCCACCATAGCAGCAAGTACTCATAATCAAGTTATAGACTCCAAGACATAAAAATGTCCTTCATTCTCCATCAATCTCAGAAACCATAGAAGTGACAAAATCGGTTTGGAGGAAGCAACACACCCTGCAGGGAGCATCAATATAAAGCATATCCAATAGAGGACCAAACGCGGATAAAATACATAAACAGGATCTAAGGAAACAATACAATCAAAGACAAGGACTTCCCCAGTGAGAGTTACAAATTCTAGGACAGAGATAAAGATCTCTGAAGGTCAATACATACTGTAATTAAGACATATGCATATGAAAAGACTGGATATATTTGTCCAGGAGGCCTAGAACAAGGAAGATCTCTTCTAGGAAGGTTGGATAGATCTAGCACTGATTATCCATAAGAACTTGAGGAGGAAGGAGCATTATGGAAAGAAGGTTCTTAGTACAGTTGTTCTTTTCAACTAAGAGCCTCAAGAAGCCTAGCTAAGGACCTAACCACAATCTCTCACCTCAAGAAGGGAATTAGATGGGAATTGGGTTTATCTTGTTTTAATCATAAATCTATGCATATTTTTCCTATTTGAATACTGACATACTTGCAAGTTCGTAAGCTCAGGGGATTCACAAGTTAACCAAGGAGACAAGGGACATTACAAAAATGTAGTCTTTTCAGTTTTCTCTGGTTGTTGACTATCATTTCCTTTCTATAGTTTTGTTTAATTTTCAATAAAGTTTTCTTAGCTCAATTTCTTTTTGTTTCTACTATTTCATGGTGTCATCCTTGTGAAAGATAAAATTATAGTCTTAATATTTTGGTCGTCGATTTAAGAATATTATATTCATCTTGATCTGCAATATGCAGATGAGGGTATTGGGCTGCATGTTTTTGCATTGCCTTTGACATTTCCAAAGCATTTGTTACATCCTAATTTTTGCCCTAGAATATTTTTAAGTTGTTTATAGCCGTTGAACCAAATTAATTTTTCGTGTTCATGTGAAATTGAGTTAGTTCATTATAGCCGTTGTTATATCATGTTAGTTATAGTCATTAATTATTTATTCATATTCATGTGAAATTTAATCAGTTAATTATAGTTGTTGCATCAATTTGATTATCAAATGAAACTAGTCAATTAAATCTAGTTGTTGTGTTCATGTGAATTGGAATTAGTTAATTTTAGCCGTTGTACTATGAAATTTCCTAACAATCACTTGATGATTTTGTTTAACAAATTATGAATCTTGAATTGATATTTTGGCGAGAATGTTGTTTAAAAATGTTTACAGGATGAAGACTGGAGAGAGAGGGGAAAGCATTATGAAACGAGGTCATCGGAATGAGATGGTCATAAGATTCAGTCATCAGGAATGACAGGTTTGACCTAAAAGTCACTCTAGCAAGGTGATTAGGACTTGACAATAAATTTCTTGGTGGAAAATCGCATGAGCTAAAATTAAAAATTAAAAACAATATAAGTATTAAAAATAAACAAAGTTCTTACCTTAATTAAATTTATCAAATAATAATATCACTTAATATTATTTTACTCTCTCGATTAAGATCAGAAATAAATAAATACAAAGTGGCACCATTAGATTAGAATTTATTAATCCAATAATGCCACCTTGCAAATACGTATTTATAACCTTAACCATAAAAATTTAAAAAAATATTAATAAATAAACTCTTCATCTTTCTTTCCCATTTCATTTTAATTTTCCCTCTTTCTTTTACATTTTTTTTCCAAACCAATCGAATTAAAGAATTCGAATATGAGTCAAGTAATGGCAGGAAGCCGTAAGGTCGATTCCAAATTTATTTATATGATAGTTTTGTCATGTATAGGCACCACACCCTGATATTCGACCTGTTTATTTCTTGCAATCTAGCATTGAGTTTTTCCTTGCTCTGTTCGGTGCCAACAGCACCCAGAATTTATTATCATCTTTGCATTACAACTCTATTGCATTTTGGTGGGAATCTAAGGAGGAGTAGAGACCAGCTAAAGAAAATACAGTTTCAGATCAATTGTGTCACGTAAGATGCGTCTTACAATTTCTTTTCTTTTTCCTTCACCTTGCACAGCTGAGTTGTTTTCTTTTAAGCTAAATCTTTCCATGCCGAGTCGGCTTTTTAATCATTCCATGTTATCTGCTAAGTCGGCTTTTTGTTTTATTCTTTTCATGATATGTGCTAAGTCGGCTTTGATAAAATATTTCCCATGTTATGTGCTGAATTGGTTTTAAATTAAATCCTTTCCATGTTATGTGATATCAAGCCGTCCTTAATAGAAAATTTGAAGCCTTCTTTTTAAAGTTTGAATTTACACTCATATGAATTGAAACAAGCAAGTACCCTGGTTAAGTTTAGTCATCTATCCAAAGCAATTCTAATCAGTTGAATGTCTTGAAGGAGCAGAATACAATTAAATATACCAATCTTTCTGAGTAATGCTTGAAGACTCTTCATTTAAAAATTGTACTTTTAATCTCTGAAAATGTGATTCAATAGCTGATACACATTACTGAGAACACCAATGATATCACCTGGCTAATGCCTAAATGAGGTGATGAAGGTGTAAGTTACACAAGTAAAGACAAATGTTCAAGCACCAAAGAGTCACCAGCCTGATGGCCTGAATATGGTGAGGAGGTGTAGATGAATCTGTAAAAGAAGCACATGAATGAAATCAGTAACCAATATTATATAAACTAAAAGACATTAGCTCATCCAAATTCCACTTTCGAAATTAGTTGTCAAGCTGAGTGGTGGAGATCGGGTTATAAATCCACATTTCGAAATTGTAAGACACATCTTACGTGACACAATTGATCTGAAACTGTATTTGGTTTAGTTAGTCTCTACTCCTCAAATTCCCACCGAAATGCAACAGAGTTGTAATGCAAAGATGATAATAAATTCTGGGTGTTGTTGGCACTGAACAGAGCAAGGAAAAACTCAACGCTAGTTTGCAAGAAATAAGGTGGTCAAATATCAGCGTGTGGTGCCGATACATGACAAAACTATCATATAGATAAATTTGGACTCGACCTTACGGCTTCCTGCCGTTACTTGACTCATATTCGAATTCTTTAATTCGATTGGTTTGGAAAAAAGCATAAAAGAAAGAGGGAAAATTAAAATGAAAAGGGAAAGAAAGATGAAGAGTTTATTTGTTAATATTATTTTATTTTTCTTGGTTAAGGTTATAAATACGTATTTGCAAGGTGGCATTATTGAATTAATAAATTCTAATGTAATGGTGCCACTTTGTATTTTTTTATTTCTGATCTTAATCGAGAGAGTAAAATAATATTAAGTGTTATTATTATTTGATAAATTTAATTAAGGTAAGAACTTTGTTTATTTTTAATACTTATATTGTTTTTAATTTTTAATTTTAGCTCATGCGATTTTCCACCAAGAAATTTATTGTCAAGTCCTAATCACCTTGCCAGAGCAACTTTTAGGTCAAACCTGTCATTCCTGATGACTGAATCTTATGACCATCTCATTTTGATGACCTCGTTTCGTAATGCTTCCCCTCTCTCTCTGGTCTTCATCCAGTAAACATTTTTAAACAACATTCTTGCCAAAATATCAATTCAAGATTCATAATTTGTTAAACAAAATCATCAAGTGATCGTTAGGAAATTTCATTGTACAACGGCTAAAATTAACTAATTCCAATTCACATGATCACAACGACTAGATATAACTGACCAGTTTCATTTGATAATCAAATCAATGCAACGGCTATAATTAATTGATTAAATTTCACATGAACATGAATAAATAATCAATGACTATAACTAACATGATATAACAACTGCTATAATGAACTAACTCAATTTCACAAAAACATGAAAAATTAATTTGGTTCAACGGCTATAAATAGCTTTAAAATATTCTAGGGCAAAAATTGGGATGTAACATACCCACCCCCTTAGGTTTTTCATCGTCCATGATGAAATAATATCAAATTATTTTTAATTATTAAAATAAATAAAAAATGAATATTCAGTTTCCAGTTTCTGAAAATAGATAGGGATATTTCTGAAAAATAGATAGGAATTGGCTGCAAAAACAAATCAATTTTAAATAAATCTGAAATGTAACTTGGTGTGGGGCTGCATGCTATGAATTTGACTTAGGAAGAGAGATCTTGGACTGATTTATGTTTATATCAATAAGGGACTATGGTGCAGATTTAGTTTGGAGAAAAATCAGATTTCATAGTGTCTATTCCGTATTCCCATTGAAAAGTATTTTGGCATTTATTGTAAATTTCCTTACTATTGGTTTATGAAATTGGGTAGTTGAGGTGTAATCTTTTTTTTTTGTATGAGCAGATTTTCTATACTTTTAATGTAACATCCCGTTTTCCTGGGGTCTTAATTAACAACTAACATACTCAAAGGAATACAGTTACTACTTTAATTTCATAGGATGACAGTTATATTAGTCATGTTCATGTGAAAGGGATGGACAGTTAAAAAAACAATTAAACAAAATTTCTTAACTAAGAACTTAAAACACCATCAAAGAATTTAATATAGAAAATAATATCCACGTACCTTGGAATATGAATTGATAAATCATTGTAGGGATGTTTCTACAACCACCCAGGTTAGTCCACAATACCACTATCAAATAACAAAATTCCTTCCAATACCGCTATATCAAAATCTAATGATGATTATCATTAATTACCACTATATAAAATTAGGGAATCACATACCACTGTAGCAATTAGGGCATCAATTACCATTGGATCATTTAGAGCTTCAATTACCATTGTATCAATTAAGGCTTCTGATACCACCGATTCAATTAGAGCTTCTGATACCACTGATTCAATTAAGACTTTCGATACCACTATATCATTTAGGGGTCCAGTTACCATTGAATCAATTAGGGATTCAGATACCACTGTGTCAATCATTTCCTTCTAATTACTTAACTGTGGCAATAACTCAAGATTAAAAATATGCTCATATTTGATATTCATACAAATGAACAACAATCCATAAATCTATCTCTCGCATCTAGGTGTAAAATAACTGTAACGATGAAATAACTCAATTAATCTTACCTTCTTGCATATACATCATAAAAGTAACAATACTTGTTTCTGAAAACAATTGAATGTATAGCTTATCTTTATCTATTGTATGTCCGACAACTTGGGGAGAGGAGAAACATTGTCAGGGGCTCTACCACCCAACCTCGGACCTTAACTTATTCCCCACACAATCTCCAACGAGAAAGGCCCTCCATACCCGGAATTGGACTTGGATCATCTGTCATTTATTGAGCATCTTGGTATCTATCCACACCACTAGACTTGACAGCAGGAGTTACATTAACAGGATCATGCATGAGCTATTAAATGATATTATTCTAGATTTAATGTATCATATCTGATTTTTATTTTATAAGTCAATGCAGACTCCATCTCACCTCTTCACCCTTTCCATGGCTATACAGCCAGTGAATCCTAGGTGTTCGGATCTCAGAGAAATCGGCTTTGTCTATTGATTTTCCAACAATTTCATGAATAACATATATGTTCTAACTTATCACAATTTATGATTTGAAAAGGATACTCTTAAGGATTGCAGAATTTATTGTTTAAATAATTAACTTAATCATATCTGATTTCTCTTATGTGTTCTTATAGATTCATTCCACCTTTTCACCATTTCATGGCTTCTTTGTCGGTGAATTCCACGGTATTTAGATTCTATAAGTATTATAAACTGTGTTTCGGAAACTATAACAGCATGGTCACTAATGTTGGTTCATACAAACATTCAAGTTTTTACAGCTACCATTATAATTGATGTTTAATCACAAGGATATTCGATGAATACCTTCAATGAACTCTATGCAAAGCCGAGAACCAACAGCAAGATATTATAAACTAATCTCAACCTAACATTACATAGCCGGCTATGGTTGAGCATCAAATTGGGAAAAGAAGTAGTTATGTATATGAAAACATATTTGCATTATTCTCAGCTCTATCAAAATGTAGTTGACAACAATTAAAGAAGGAAGAACTATGAAACACAAAGACATGTTATATTCTTGTAGCTGACTACAGTCAGGCATATGCTCAGCCAAGAAGGGATTCCTATGAATTACGATGGCATTTACAACATGACCTGTGTTTGTGATTGCAGTCGGTTTGGACGTGGCTCCTCCCGTCCTTGGCGGGAACCCTTGCTGGCAAGTTATTTCACTTGCTAGCTCTGAGACTTGGGTTGCGGTTTCCAAAGCATGAGCGAGGCAAGAAAGAGAACAGTATAACACAAGGTGCAGATTGAATGAAAGTTTCGACTGAGAAAAAGACTCACGGCTTAGAAAGAAAATGTAGCAAACATGGAAAAGGTTGATACTGCCTTGTTGGTTCACGGCTTGTTAAAAAAGGTTTGCCAAGACTCCTTGACTTCTATCGGTTTTCATGATGTCCATTTGAATTCCCAAGTATTTAATTCGATTAAAAGAAAAAGAGGGGAAAATACAAGGTTGGAAGATAAAGTTGGAAAGATTATAAGACAATCTGAATTGCCAAATATTAAATCGATTTATCATGCCAAGTATTAATCGGTTAAAAGCAAGAATATTAAAATAGAAAGAATAGAGTTGGAAGATTATAATTCAAATGTTATTATATTTTGAATATTATTATAATCTTATATGTACGTGTAAACATCACTTTATTAAATTATTAAATTATAATGGTGCCAAATCATTTTTATATTTATATGCATGTATATAAATATTTATTAAAATAATATGATGAAAAATCAAAAATCCTTTAAGATACATTTTACATTTTAATTATTTTATGTTTTTCAAATTATTTATTTATATAGCTCATGCGGATCCCACAAACGTATCATGTTTCAAGTCACTAGGTCCTCAACCCATCTGCCCAGTGATGGTGATGCTCCTGTGCCTAATTCTTTTCTAACAATGCTTCCACCCCTTCGATGTGTTTCTTATAAGGAAATTCTCCATAATTAAATCATATTATCATAACAAGTTATAAATACTCATAACGGCTAACCACCTTTTCAAATCCTTGAATTCGTGATAAATAATCAACTTATCTTCATATGAAATTATAACGACTAACCTTCTTACCATTTCGCAAGATTATAACAGATTAAATTGTCAACTAACTTCACATGAACCTCAACGGCTATATTTTAAATTAAGTCAAAAATTGGGATGTAACATTTAATATTTTTGGGATTCCATTTGGGAAGACTTGGAAATAAGATTGAAGGATGGTTTGAAGAGATTAGAAATTAAATGTTCAAGTGAGAAACATTGGAAGGCTTTGGTGACAGGAACAATATGGAGTTGTTTCTTTCTATTCACATTTTGACAGTAAATTATTTGGAGGCTGCAGATTTGGATAAGAGTTCATTTTTTGAATTTCATGGTATTTGGAGAGATGAATCCACTGTTGAGTCCCTTGAGTGTTTAATTCCTGAAGGAGGATTCTAGTGTAGATTCATCTACATCAGATAGAGGAGAATTCATTTCAAATGAGTTTAACAGGTTTTGTGAAGACAATGGTATAAAGATACAGTATTCAGCCCCTAAGACACATGAGTAGAATGAGATAACAGAAAGAAGAAACAGATCAGTATTTGAGGCAGCAAGAGCAATGATGTTGGAAAACAATGTGTCATGTATCTTTTAGAGAGAAGCAATGAATACAATAGTATATACTATGAACAGAGTGCAAATCAAACAAGGCACTAGTAAGACCCACTATGAACTTTGGTTTGGACTTCACCTATTGTGAAGTACTTTAGAATCTTTGGAAGTAAATGCTATAGAAAGAGAGATGATGACATTGAAAATTTTGAATCTAGAATTGATGAAGGAATTTTTTTTGGATATTCATTGAAAAGAAAAGCCTATCGATGTTTAACAAAGATCAAAGACTATTGTTGAGAGTGCAAATGTGAGAGTTGATGAAAAGTTCAAAATTCGGTAAAGAAAATGATACTAGATTATAATTCTAATGAAGAGACTAATCCAAGAACTAACATGAAGAATGTTGAGCAGGAATTGTTTTATGAAAATGACATTGATTTGCAGACTGAAATACAAAGAGAAGAATAGAGAGAAAAAATCAGAGTTTAAACAATGACACCTATAGGTATGTGGCAAAGAATAACCCTGCTAAACAAATCATGAAAGCAAAGACAAAGGAGTTATGACAAGTAACAAGGTACATGGAGAACTATGCTTAATTTCTCAAGTTTAACCCAAGAATGTTGATGAAGCTTGTAAAGATGATTATTGGATAAAAGCTATGAAAGAAGAATTAGATCAAATTGAAAAGAACAAGACTTGGGAATTAGTTCCTACACCTAAATATAAGAATGTTATTGGAACTAAATGGGTATTCAGAAACAAAATGAATAAACAAGATGAAGTTGTAAGAAACAAAGCAAGATTGGTATGTAAAGATTACTCACATCAAGAAAGAATCGATTGTGAAGAAACTTTTGCACCTATTGCTAGACTAAAGGCAGTAAGAATGTTTTTGGCATAT
The DNA here is from genome assembly GCA_028749045.1 of Cupressus sempervirens. NCBI lineage: Eukaryota > Viridiplantae > Streptophyta > Pinopsida > Cupressales > Cupressaceae > Cupressus > Cupressus sempervirens. Next base: position 36,398,740 of record CM053785.1, read on the forward strand.
GCAACTAACAAGAACTTTAAAGTTTATCAAAGGGATGTCAAATCATCCTTTTTTAATGGTGAACTAGAAAAAGTTGAACAACCTAATGGTTTTCCTTTGACTAATAAGGATGATATGGTTTGCAAATTGAAAAAGGTACTGTATTGATTGAAATAAGAAACTAGAGCCTGGTATGCAAGATTGGATAAGTATTTGACAAGTTTGGGATTTTTGAAAGGTAATGCTAATAGTAATTTGTATTTGAGAAAAAATGACCAATTGATTGTTGAAATATTTGTGGATGACATAATATTTGGAGGAAATGATGAAGCAAGGAAGGCATTTTCAGAAGAAATGAAGAAAAAATTTGAAATGAGTATGACTGGAGAGATGAAATACTTCTTGGGCTTGCAGATTGTACAAAATAATGATGGCATTTTTTTTTATCACAAATGAAGTATTTTAAAGATTTGCTAAAAAATTTGGATTGGAAAGTTGTAAACTAGTTGGAACACCTATGGCAATTGGATGTAAGTTATCTAGCAAAGATAAATCCCCTTTTGGTGAATAGAAAAAGTACAGGTTTATGATTGCAAACTGCAGTATTTGACACACTTTAGACCTGATATAGCTAATGCAATTAGAATTGTGGCAAGGTTTCAGGAAGATCCTAAAGGGACACATTATGCAGTGGTAAAAAGAATTTTCAGATATTTGAAAGGTACACCTAATTATGGATTATGGTATGACATATCACATGATTTCACTTTATGTGCATGCACTGATGTTGATGTCATGTCCCCAAATTTGAATGAAATAATTTAATTTAATTAATTAATTAATTGGTCCCAAAATTTAAATAATATATCAAAAAGACCTTTAATTAGTTACTTTAATTATATAAGTTGAGGCCAAGTTAGTAATATGTGTATTTGTGGTTCTGATTGGTTTAGTATATCTCGGACCCATTTTATTTAATTGTTTGCTTATGTAAGTGTAGTCGCCAGCTATCTTTGTACACCCTCGAAAAGGTTTCCCTGACGGGTATTTAAGCACGACTTGTAGGTAGTAGTTATTATGCGATTTGGATTATCTCTTTTGTATTGTGAATTCCCATTGGGATTTTCTATTGTTCACCATTTCGGAAGTGAAAGATCTTCCCTACTTGGCTTGTTCGGTTTTAGTGGGATTCAATCCTCACCCTACTCCGTCACTTGTAATACTTCGCTTGGATCTAGGAAATCGGAGCACCATCTTGTGGCAAATATTATTTGAAGATTATATATATTTTATCTCCATTCGTGTTTTGGTTTTATTTGATGAATTTGGGTCTTTAAGTTCTCCTTGCATTACTAGTCATTTTCCTACCATCTGTACACTATCCATTTCACAACTTGATCTTTACTCCGTACCTTCCACTCCTCACCGTACAGACCTTATCCCATGACTATATGGCCATTTGGGCTTGCACTCCCCTTCTGCAATCTACCGTACGACCTATCTGCTCTATGTCAAGCAACATCTCCCATACACCGTATGACCATACACTCTACTGTAGGCCATCAAGGTAATACCATACTACCCGAAGCACTAGCTACCTGAAGCATTGAGCAAGACTACCTAAGCATTGAAAAGGACTACCTGAAGCAATAAGGAACTCTGCCTAAAGCATAAAGAAAGACTACCTGAAGCACTGAGGGAGAACTACCTAAAGCACTAGCCACCCAAAGCACTGAGGGAGAATTACCTGAAGCACTGGCCACTTGAAGAACTGAGGGATACTACCTAAAGCACACAACCAGACTACCTGAAGCACACAACAAGACTACCTGAAGCATACTATGGGACTTCATAAGGCAACTCTAGAATGGAACATTACAGTTGATTGGGAAGTGTAGATGACAGAAAGAGTACTAGTGGTGGAGCATTCTTCTTGGGAGGAAGATTGGTTTGTTGGCTAAGCAAGAAACAAGATTGCATCTCACAGAGTACGACAAAAGTAGAGTATGTAGTAGCACCAAACAATTGTAATAAAAAGATTTGGATGGAGAAAATGTTAAAAGACATTGAGATAGAATTCACTGAACCTGTTATCATACATTGTGATAACACAAGTACTATAAGTATGTCAAAGAATCCAGTATTACATTCAAAGACAGCATATATCTCTTTGGTACCACTTTTTGAGAGAGCGAGAGTTGCTGAAAAATAGATCAGATTGGAATATGTCAGCACAAAGGAGCAAATAGAAAATATATTTACAAAACTTTTGGCAAAGGACACATTTGAGTATTTGAGACATGCTTGGGGTTATGCCCCAACCTACTTCAAAATAGATGATGCACAAATTGCATTAGTCCAGATGGTAGCAAAGCAATATTTTCTTTACCAGGACTAGATGTTTGATGCTTCTTCTACGGGGAAGTATCTATGCTCGAGCTAAGTCATTAAGGACTCTTGGTATTGGCATTCTATAGTGTCTTTAAACACTAGAGCTTGAACAAACTATTTTGGAAATGATTGTACTTCGAGAATTGACATAATGATACCTTTGTCACTGATGTCAATGGGGGAGAGATGAGTACATGAAAAACATTATACTTAATACAGAGAGAAGAGATATGTATCCGGAAGAAGATTTTTTGATTGATGAAGAGGATTTTACTGATGAAGAGGGTTTATAAAAAGATATTGACGTATGGGGGAGATTAACAACTTTATGCATGTTGGTTACAGTATGGTTACATTCATGGGCAGCATGAATGGGGAAGCAAAGGCAAATGAGGAAGAAGTATATTTGGTATTTTTGGAACTTAGATGTTTTTCATCTATGTTGTCATCAATGCCAAAGGGGGAGATTGTTAGCATGAATGCTGATGATACTCCTATTGGGGAGTATCTTAGCAGTGTTGGAGACATGATTCAAAGCTTATGTGTTGCATTCATGATAGAGTTTGTCATTGATGTCAACATACTGGTTATTCTGTGAAGACTGGCAGAACAACAGAGAGAGACTAGCTTCACATGGTTCAAGGATTGAAAATCAGTCTATGTGCACTCCGGATTATGTTCTAGATTATGTTTAGATGCTATAGCTAAGAGCACATGAGGAAATATGAAGACTGGACGAAGTTACGCATATTTTAGTGAAGGCAACTTTTAGACAACCTTTCTAGAAAGCAGGTACTGTTATTTGAATTTTATCTCCAAACAGATATGGAATTTGGTTGAGCGAGCTGATACAAAGGTTGAAGACATGTTGAAAATGACTTGTTAAGTTAGCATAATCATATGTTCATTGCAGGAAAAGTTATGAAGACTGTGAGCCAACAGATTGATTAGTCTCTTGAACAATATCCTTACTGACTAATAATTCTTTGCAGGTTGTAATCAGAATGGAGATGTAATTATATTTCACAAGTATTGCAATGCTTCTGAAACACTAATACTAAATTTTGATTACCATGTTTGCAAATCTGAATATGAATAGTAGAGAGAGATCAGACTCTAAGTGGCTTTGCACTATTTGTTTTCCATACATTGCCACCTAGATCGATCGGACTAGATATATATATATATATATATATATATATAATCTTTGGGGACATGCCTACATGTAAGTGGACACATGTCTGTCTATTCATTGATATGTCTCCATATTAACTGCCAAATTTGGAGATCAGATTTGAAATATAGATATATATTATTTATTTATGTGTAATGTTGATACACTTTGTCAAATTTGAATATAATGTGTCTTAATTTATGAGTCTGAATTTAGATTCAAATGATTATTATAATCAGGGATTCTGATCATACACTAATAATTATTACATAAATTTCAGACTGTTATCATATGTAAGATGATTGAGTAATCATTATCTGCAGATGGCATAGTACTTAGAATACTCTTTTCGTTTGTTCAATGTCCTCTTAACTGCAGCCGTCAACCATTTATATTAGGAGGGTTTTTGTATTGGGAGTCATGCCCGTGTAAGGACGTGCCTTCTACATGGGAAACACATCCATTCACAAGTGTCTCCCTTTTTATTATCACCACCGAAACACATGCAATGGTTAAGAATTAAACTCGTGTATGTGATAATCTGCTACAACATCAGTCGGTTATGTTAATATATAAATAATAATTAACTATGTGTGTGTGTGTATATATATATCCATTATTATTTGAAGTATCAACTTCTTCAAGGACATATATATAAATATATAAAATAAAGAAATATTCTATTTTATGCATACTTTACAAGTTATGTTTATCCGACTGAAGCTACAAACATCAACATTAATGATGCCTTTTAGTTAGCTTAATAATGTAAACCAATAGTTATCGGCAATATTCAAGCATGCAACAAATGCCAATTATATATGAGGTTGATACCATAATCGACGCCAATATAAACAGGTCCTCATCAGATTCATATCTGATATATATTCAATGTTATTTTCTTATTATTGATACTTATAAAATGCAAAGATAATGCCAATTAATAATGATCAATATGCAAATCGATAATTTAGATTATACTTGGAACAATATCAACGATAATCAGATCATTATGGATGATAATTAATTTTACTATTATGATCAATATAATAATTAAGTATTTAATATGTATGTATATGTACCAATATACAAAATATGTGTGTGTGTGTGCGTGTGTGTGTGTGTGTGTATCAGTCTCTTGACTAATATCAATCATAGTTATCTGACTGAAGCTATCCTTTCAACAGCTTCCAAACATAAAATCTTTGAATTTGAATTTTTGCAAGCATTGTGTCTTTAGGAAGCAATGAGGACAGAAGTTTAAATCTGGTAGCCATAAAAGCAAAGGTGTTCTAGACTATATCCATTCAAGTGTTTGAGTCTTTTTTATTAAAAGTAAAGCTAATGTATTTGGTGTATTCAAACAATTTAGAGTTTTGGTTGACAGGAGTCCTAGCAGATCAATCAAGTGTTTGAGAACTAATAATGGAGGTGAGTTCACATCTTTAGAGTGTAAAAATTATTGCAAAGAAGCTGGGACCGTAAGGCATAAAACAACAGTTTACACTCCTAGAGAGAGCAAGAAGCATGCTTAGTAATCCCAGATTGCAGCAGGAGTTGTGGGCAAAAGAAGTTAATACAACATGCTATCTGGTAAATCCATCACCATCAATTGCAAGATTCCTCAAGACTTTTGGACAGGTCATTCATGTGATTTTTTAAATCTGAAAATATTTGGTTGAGATGCTTATGCTCTTGCTTCTAAGAACCAGTGTTCTAAGACCTCAAATCCAAGAAATAATCCTTTTTTGGTTATGGTGATAGAGTAAAGGGATATGGATTGTGGGACCCTGCTTCCCACAATGTCATCATTAGCAAAAATATCGTATTTGATGAATTCTCTCTAACAAGATCAGATTTTGTGGAAAATAATTTGGAATAGGAACAAGTGCTGCAATATCAACAAGTTCAGTTGGAAACTCATCCTTCTACAAAAGAAAAGGTGCAACAAAATCCTTCTGAAGAAGGAGGTGAAGATTTAGGAAATATACAATTTCAGTATGCAAAATGTGAAACCTATTAATATCCTTTGGCTTCCCATTTTAAGCTTTCTTCAAGTTTATGTCCTCATACTAAGGAAGAAAAGGATTATATGTCTCGTGTACCATATGAAAATGCAATAGGAAGTTTAATGTATGCGATGGTATGTACATGACCAGATATTTCACATGCAGTGGGTGTTGTCATTAGATACATGGAAAATGCAGATAAAGAGCATTAGGTAGTAGTGAAATGGGTTCTTCGGTATGTTAGAGGCACATGTAATTATTGTATCACCTATAGTGGTTGTAGCGATTAAGTGTGTGGTTATGTTGATTCTGATTTTGAAGGTTTGAAGAAGGATATTGATAATAAAATTGAAAGATACACGGGAAGGCTGGTAGCAAAAGGATGTTCTCAAAAAGAAGGTATTGATTTTCATGAGGTCTTTTGCTAGTTGTTAAGCTTGTTTCTAATCAGATTGTATTATTATTAGTTGCATTACTTAATCTTGAGTTAGAGAAACTAAATGTTAAAACTGTTGGAAATGTAATGACAAGCAAGTGATTTGGGGGGGGAGGGGGGCGGTGAATCAGAAACCAATAGAACTTTTCCCACTAAGATTACTTCAGCTTTACTTCTTTAGATTATCTGACATATTTCCATGCATGAACATAAAATAATAAAGAAATCAACACCATAACACTTTGACACAAGATATGGTAACCCAGAAACCCTCCAAGTAGAAGGTAAAGCTAGGGTGGGGATGACACCCACAAGCTTTACTACTGCAGTAATAAAGTTGGCCTATTAAGGCTTATAATTGCTCACTTTTGGTGATCTACTCTGTTAGGAGTATGAAGGACTATTAGATCCACCTTGTAAAAGGATTTTACAATACAATGAAGTATCTACTCTATTAAGAGACTAAGCAAGAGACTGTTAGGTCCACCTGGTTAAGGGATTTGACTGATGCACCTATTAGGATGAATCGGCAAGTTGATCTTTGCTTTGCAACTTGATTTGTTGAATTAGATCCTTTGAATAATATGATCACCTGACTGCGATGGATGAATCTTTGCTCTGCCTTGTAGCCCGATTACTTAAACTACTTCATATTCACTATTTGTCTCCAATTTATCATGTGTCTTCCATTCTATTCATTACACACTCTAGACAAATGAATTTGTCTTCCTTATATACCCTTCAAACAATAACTCTACCAAGTCGGCTCCTACAATGGATATCTTCGTAATAATCAATTTATGCCTTTAGGTTGGCCCATATACTGATCTCGGGCAATACAGTGCTTATGATGATCTGTTGTCACTCGAGCAATAGAGTGAGCTTGGGTGACACTGAAACTTGCTTGGCACTGGATGCTCGGGTAACATTGTGGAACTTGGGTGATATAACTAGCTCAGTTTACACACAGAGCTTGGTTAACTTTGTGAACTCAATTCGCACATGAGACTTGTTTCCCACTGATAATACTAAACAGCTTGATATATATTGTGAGCTCGGTTAGCACAGTATACCTTTATTTGCTTGGGCTACACTAAAATCTTCTCCTTAGTGGAAAGCTCAATTGCAGTACTAACCAACCTTCCTAGATAGCTTTAGTGTTTGTCACTAATTGGCAATATGTCTTACCATAGGGTGAAAAAAATAACATTTTTACATGAAGATTTGGATGAGGAAATATATGAAACAACCAGAAGAGTTTGTTCAAAATCACAATAGGAAGTTTGTTTGTGTTAAATCCTTATAACTCGATAATAACAATGCTCTGATATTCTTGATCAGACTGATCCGACATGCATAAATGGTTTTTTCTATTTGTCTTATGATTGATACTTCTCCAAGCATCATGATCGGCGACTTTTGAGGTATACTTGTTTACCTCTTAAATAACTATTGTAGTTGACTTTAGTTAACTATTAGTTAATTGTTTATATGCCGTCAAATTCTTATGAGAAAGAGATTAATTCATGAAAGGCCGACCTAGAAGGGATATGTCTTTTGGAAAGACAAGACCCTTGGTCTATATATAAATAGGAACATGTCTGTGGATAGAAGACACAATATTATTACCAAAGTTTGTTCTTCTAGTAATCTGCTCCAAAGGATTTATATCAGACATAAAATTATAATTTCCAGAATTCATTTCAAATTTCCTGAACAATAACATTTAGCCAAGACTTAAAGGAGATCAGTTTTTAGCAAGACCTAAATCATTATTTCAGTATTGGTTATCAGAATTTGTAGAAACTTTACATGGTACCAGAGCTCTGGTAGTCAAACCTAGGCTCTACAAATTGACAATTGGACTTTGAATATTTAGCAACATTCTTCTATCTTCAATGGCAAGCACAATCAGACCCGAGGACAAGTTTGATGGTAAAGAACACTTCGTTGCTTGGAAATTCAGAATCATGATGATTCTTGAAGACAGTGATGTGAAACAGTTCGTTGACTCAGCATCCAAACAACCTATTATTGAAACTAATAGAACTATCTGGAGAAAAGGAAACATGAAAGCTATGTTACTCGGAAACGTGTTTCCTGCCCTACGCCTTGAGTTTCAGAAACTGTCCCTGTTTCGAGGACTTGGGGACGGCCGGAAACGTTTCCAAGCCGTCCCCACCCAAGCAAAAAAATTGGAAACCCGTCCCCGAAAATTCGGAAACGTTCAACGCGTTTCCAGATGGTGTTGACAATCCCCGGGACTCCGTAGCTGTTTTCTATCCATTCTGGGGACTGCTCTAAGTTTCCAATTTTAAAATAAAATTCAACTTTTAAAAAAATTACTAGTGATATGCAATTTTTTATTGTTTTCCCCTGGGGTGTAATAGAGAAAATATTAGATCACACTCTACCTAGCTGTTGTTCATGATTAGTTAAATATTTAGAAACATAACAGTAATCCGAGTTTAGAAACAAACAATAATCTTAGTATCTGCCCAGAAAATTTCACTATTAAATTGTTAATATACAATACTTTTATTGTTTTCCCAGGGGTACAATAGAGAAAACATTTCACACTCTACTTTACGTAGCTGTTATTCATGATTAGCTAAATATTTTATGCTAAAGTTTCATCTTTTGAAGCTGTTATAGTGTAATATCTTCAAATAGGGATGCTAGGAAAAGATAACAAATATTATAAACTAGGGCACAAACATTCTGAATATTTATTTGCATTCAAATACGTCAATTACAGCTCAGATGTTATGTCAGAATCAGATCTGAGTTTATCAAGTAAAGACAGTTTTTTAGATTATATTCTGAGTTTAGCAACATACAATAATCTTAATATCTGCCCTGGAAATTTCAATCTTGAAATACAACCTTCCTTCCTATTTTTGAGATAAAATAGAGATGGATATGCAAATTTTGATACTCGACTTGCCCAGAAGTTTGTTGTCCAAAAAACATAAATTTAGGGTTTACACATATCAAACATGCAAAGTCGTCCTTGAAATGATGGCCAAGTTATAATGGCCCAAAATGAAGGTTTCAAATCCTAGTGCAATTAATTACAAAGGTGTTGAAACGCAGCACCAAATTAAGTTGCTCAGGTCAGCTATAAAATCAGCTAGCTAAAAATGTCTTTCAACAATATATATATATAGCCGTCCCCTACCGTCCCCTATTTCAGCCAAAAAAAAAAAATCATCCCGAAAACCCGTTTCCTCGTCCCCGTGTCCCCCCGTCCCGGAAACTTGGGGTAACATAGGAAGAAAGCCATGCAGATCATATTAGATGGAGTGAAAAATGAAATAGTACCTATGCTAATGAAACATCAAACAACATTTAATATGATGAATACATTATTAAATGCATATGAGGTTAACAATGCAACTAGAACCCTTGCACTAAAAAGGCAACTAAATCATATACAGATAAAGAAGGGAGAATCTATGAATTCATACTTCCTAAGGGTTGCTCGTCTAAAAGATGATCTTGCAAGTATAGGGACCATAATTGAAGACAAGGAACTAACACTTATGGCTATAGATTGGTTACTAGATTCATGGGAAACATTCGCACAAGGAGTAAGTGCTAGAGACAATCTTCCCGACTTCAATAGATTTAAGGGAGATTGCCTTCAAGAAGAATCTAGAAAACTTAAAAAAGGGGGAAAGTTGAAAATTGAAGATGAAGAACTTCATGTTCTCAACACAAATTCCTATAAAGGTAAGAAGAAGCACTTCAAGAAAAAGGGTAATCAAAAGAATGACAAACCTAAGAAAGATCTATCCAAAATAAAATGTGAAAAATGTGAAAAATTTGGACACTATAGATCTAATTGCCCTAAGAATACAAAGCAGCAAGTAAACTGTACAAACATTACCAAGAAAGAAGATAACTATGATCCTGAGAATTGTGCATTGTATTCTGCATTATCAAATGAAGTATCTAGCAAAGCATGGGTGATTGATAATGGATCATCTCGACACATTATAGGATACAAAGAAGCACTAGACTCTATATTAGAAGAAGTTGATGGCGAAGTTACCATCAATGATAATTTAGCTCATTCCCTCAAAGGAATTGGGAATTGCACGCTGAAACTGAAGTTGGGTAGCGCTCTACACCTCAAAGGAGTACTCTATGTACCAGGAATAAAAAGGAATCTAATCTCTGTTACAGCACTTGAAGGTGATGGACATAATGTTGCATTCATGGATGGTAAAGTAATGACCTGGTCCAAGAACCCCTCATTTAAGAAATCAAAATTGATTGGTCAAAGAAAGGGATACTTGTATGAATTAAATACAGAATCTAGTCGACCAATTCAAACCTTTTTTCATGAAGCTGTTGATATAACCAAAATATGGCACAGAAGGTTAGGACATCTAAATTTCAAAACTTTATCGACTACGGTTACTGGTTTAGCTAAGCTAAATAAAGATCATTCAAGTATATGTAAAGGATACACTCTGGGTAAGAACACCAAATGTCCCTTTTATGATAGCACTAGAAAAACTAAGAATGTTTTGGAATTTTTCCACTCAAATTTATGTGGATCTATGTTTGTTTCTTCTCTTGGAGGATTTTGGTACTATATACTTTTTATAGATGACTTCTCTAAGAAAACTTGGATTTACTTCTTAAAATATAAAGAATCAAAAGAAATCCTTAAGAGATTTATAGAATTCAAAACCTTAACTGAAAACTTATGAGGACACAAAATTAAAACTCTTAGGACTTAATGGAGGGGAATATACTTCAGATTTGTTTAAAGAGTTTTATAAAGAAGTAGGATTTAAGAGGGAATATACTGTTCCTTGTAACCACAATAAAACTAAGTAGCAGAAAGGAAGAATAGAACAATTATAGAAGCAGCAAGAGCTATGATATTTGATCAAAATTTAGAATATTATCTTTGGGCAAAAGCCTCTTGTACTACTGTATATATTCAAAACAGAAGTCCTCACTCCTACCTTAGAGATAAAACTCCTAAAGAAGTCTTTACTAAGGTTAAACCTAATATAAGTCATCTAACGATATTTGGATGCACAGCATATATACATGTTCCAAAGGAAAAGAGAACTAAGTTAAAACCCTCTGGAAAGAAAGGTATTTTTGTTTGGTATAGTGAAACATCTAAAGCATATAGGATTTTCATACCTAGTCAGAAAAATATTGAACTTAGTAGGGATGTAATATTTGAAGAAGATTTAGCATTCAAAAGAGCCATAAGTTCTAAAGATCCCTCTCCCTTACCTAGTTCTGAAGAAAATACTGAATCCGAGTTTTAAAGAGAGAACGTTGAAGAAATTGAAGATGAAATTCAAAATCTTAATCTTGAGAAAACTCAAAATCCAAAGAAAATACCAATTTGGGCCACTAAGACAGTAGAAGAAACACAAGACTTCGCTGCACCATCTGGAACCATCAAAGAAAGCAAAAGACCCAAAAGATTTTCTAGTTATGCAACAAACATGAGTAATCTATCTAAATCAGAACCAACCAATGTTTCAAATGTTATTAAACATATAGATTGGAAGGATGCCATGATGGAAGAATACCAATCCATAATTAGGAATGATGTTTGGGAAATTGTTTCATGACCTAAAGGAAAATCAATTGTTTCTTCTAAGTGGATATTTAAAATCAAGCATGTTGCTGACAGTAGCATTGAAAAATATAAAGCCAAATTTGTAGCCAGGAGATTCTCTCAAAAAGAGGGAATTGATTAGGAAGAAACCTTTTGCTCCTATTGCCAAATACACCTCTGTAAGAGCAGTCCTAGCTATTGTAGCATCGAAGGGATGGAAAGTACATCAGATGGATGTAGAAACAACATTTCTGAATGGAAAGATTACAGAAGAGGTATATTTGGAGCAACTTGAAGGCTTTGAAACTCATAACTCTAAAGTTTTTGTTTGCAGGCTCAAGAAAACTCTCTATGGGCTTAAACAGGCTCCAAGGGCTTGGTATGAAAGAATTGATAAGTATCTCTCCAGCTTAGGATTCTCCAAGAATGAAGCTGATCCTAATCTATATTATAAAAGGGATAAAGATGATATGGTAATTTTGATACTGTATGTTGATGATTTACTAATAACAGGTGATGATCATCTTATAGATCAATGCAATAAAAATCTAATCAAAGAATTTGAGATGAAAGATTTAGGTCTCCTTCACTACTTCCTAAGACAGGAAGTATGGCAGAATTCTAACAGCATAATACTTAATCAAGGAAAGTATACATTAGACATCTTGAAGAGATTTGGAATGTGGAACTGCAAGCCTATGTCTCAGAGAATTTGAGATGAAAGATTTAGGTCTCCTTCACTACTTCCTAGGACTAGAAGTATGGCAGAATTTTGAAAACATAATAATTAATCAAGGAAAGTATACATTAGACATCTTGAAGAGATTTGGAATGTCGAACTGCAAGCCTATGTCTTCTCCAATGGAGACTAATCTACATAAACTTAAGGAAGCAGTAGCAGAATCACCTTCCGTAGATTCTACTCTTTACAGATAGATGATTGGATCTCTTATGTACCTGGTAAATACAAGACCTAATATTTGCTATGTTGTTAATGCCTTAAGTCAGTTTATGTGTGAGCCAAAGGAGATTCACCTAGTTGCAGTTAAACACATTATGAGATACGTACAAGGCACTCTTAACCTTGGGCTCAAATATGAGAAAGTTGACGTGGACTTAAATGGATTCACAAACTCAGAATGGGGTGGAAGTGTAATTATAGAAAAAGCACTTCAGGATGTTTCAATTTAGGATCAGCAATGATATCATGGTTATGCAAAAAGCAGTCATCAATAGCACAAAGTTCCACAAAAGTTTAATACATTGCAGTAGCAATGGCTTCTCGAGAAGCAGCTTAGCTTAGAAAGTTACTTGTGGGATTATTTGGTCAACCCATGAATCCTACTATTATTCATTGTGATAATCAGAGTTCCATCAAGCTTTCTGTGAATCTAATTTTCATGACAGGTCCAAGCATATTGAAATTCCCTACCATTATGTAAGGGATATGGTGGACAGAAATACTCTAAAGTTGAGAGTACATTTGTACTGTAGAGAAAACAACAAATATTCTTACCAAACCTCTCTCTCGAGTAAAGATAGATCACTTCAAGAAAAGACTCGGTATGGTTGAATTATAAAACATTTGTATTCTTCAAATTATTATTAAAATAATTTTTGTCAGGCTATTGACTTATGGTCTTCACCATTGTATTCATTATCTAAGAGGTGACGATCTCTAAGATAATGAACACTTGTATTAAAGACATTATCGGAGATGACGATCTCTTAGATAATGTGTTGAACAGTAGAGAACTATTGTCAGATCTAGATGAGTTTAAGATCATATTGTGATGCAAACATTTCTATGTCTATGAGTCACAATTTGGAAAAATGAAGAATTTATTATTCTCCAAAGTTTATCCTTTGTTCTAGTAGATCTTAACTCAGGATCATGTTGTGATATAGGAATGCCAGTATCTATGAGTCACAACTTGGATAAATAAAGAATTTAATTATTCTTCGGATTTTATCCTATATATAGTATGCTTTGCAATACTGTTATCACTAGTGTTAGTGATAATCCATATTTAAGACTCTTTCTTTCTAGCCCCCAAGCTTTAGCTAGGTTTTTTTTCTTTTGAAGTTTCAAAAAGGTTCCCCGAAAAGGAACCTCCATAGTTGTCAGTGCCTCTTTGAGAGGCGATTGTTCCTGTCCGAAAATAATAGAGTTGCCCGTCCATGTAGTAGCCATGTCCTCCTTTGAATAGCCACCCTGTTCCGGTAGTCCCTAATTTGTGTGGCAGTCAGTTTGCATAAAGGTGGCCAACGCCTCTGCTGCCATGATGATAGTTTCTAGATTCTAAGCCCTGGCCTGCTGCATGATCTTCCTAGAGGAATGCTCCATGACATGAAGCTCAGTGAGGAATAGTTCGGCCTTGGCTACAAAAGAGGCTGTGTTTAGTGGTTCCCTGCACTCACTTTGTATCTCTATCTAATCCTCAGCAGTTGTCTCTAAGGGTGAAGACACCATGCCTTCTTCCTCGAGTAACCTATCCGCTTTCTCCAGGATAGTATCTATCTTGGCCACATCCGTACCAACCACTGTCGTCATGCTACCCTGGGTGTGAATTTTCCCAGTTTTTTCCTCTCCTCCTACTAGTTGTACCATAAGAGAAACTGGATGGACTATTTCTGGGCCAAGAGGTGTTTGTAACCTCACTTTATGGGCACACTTTGTTTGGCACCTCAAATCTATGACTTTAGTACAGGAGGGTTGTTCGGGAAAGGTAATTGGCGCTATATTCGGAAATGATATTCTGGAAGCCCCCCATTTCGAAATTTGCTAACTACCACCTATTCCTTCCTTGACTCCTACTTGATTTGGATTGGAATTATCTGCTGCCTCAATTCTATCAGGATCACTAGGCGGTTTTTAGTAAAGCTGAGGAGGTTCTGCTACTCCTACTAGAAGTGGCCCCTCTGTAGGTGGTAAAAATGTCACCACCTGTGGAGTCCCTTGCAGATGACTCAGGCGGATCTCTACCTCCTGTGAGTCGGAGGAGGATGAATCCATATCTCTGCCTTCTTCTGAACTTTTGTCATCTTCTTCTTTTGCTTCTTTGATCACTACTGTTTGTTTCAGTTTCTTTTTCTTAGGTTCACCTCCATTGTGAGATCCTACATCCATGGTATCCAGATGAAGCCAGTAGGTCATAGCTAGTTTGTAAGGTTCTACTCTACTAGCCGGTACCAATATCCCCCAGTGTTCGCTACTCACCTGAGTGCATCCTGCTTCTAAGAACAAGACCACCATATGATGAAGCATATAAAAGACTTTATGTTTCAACTCCATGAATTCTCAAAGTTTATCAGAAAGAAATTTAGCCCAGTTATATGTCTGCCCTTTATAAAATCCATCCACTGCAGGTAACATCCAAAGGGCAATGTCGGAAGTGTGGCCGCCCGCAGTGAGCTTACTTTTAACCAAATCTACAACACAGCGCCATTCATCATTTGCTATGAAAATTTTCTTTAGACCCTTACTGTTCTTCAAGATTCCTTCCCATTCCAGACTTGTAAGATCTTTCCTGCACATTAATTTCAACCATTTCTTCTTGTCTTCTACTATCATAGAAATTTTTTCCACTTCTCGCCCTCTGTTGGGAATTCCGAAAACCTTACTTATTTCTTCTGTTGAATAAGAAACTGTCACCTGTTGCTAGAAATGTTGAACTACAGATCTATGACATAATTTCTCATACCCTGTGATTAAATTCTGTAGTATAGGTTCAAACTCTTTTAATTGAAAAATCGGCATAAAAATGATTTTATCTACCTCTATTGTACATAATGCTTTCTTCAAAGGAAGGTCCGCATCTACTTTTTCCCACCAAGTCCTACACTCACTTCCCATCACACTTTCAAATGTAATATTCTCAACCGTGATGGTGATTTTTTGTACCACTTTCCCTTTATTTTTTGTCATCTTCCTTACATCCTTTGCTTGTAATGCGGCAGATTTCTTCTTTTCGAAGTTGATAATGTTTCCCCTGCTCGAATTTTCAATGCTTAGTTTCACCATTGTGTGTTGATGCGGTAGTTCCCAGATCTTTTCAACAGTTTGTATGTGCCACCTATACCAACTGTACTAACCGTTCTTACGATGTGACTGTTTGCAACAAAGCCCTTCTTCGGTTTCAGAATTGATAAGTACGGTTGCTTGTACTCTCTTCTACCATTGTACAGACTCCTCAGATACAGATGTTATATCTTCCTCCCGTACTGATTTTGCCTGTTGTCTCTGCTGTACGAATGTCAAAGACTACCCATGTCGTATGACCTGTTGCTATAACATGGAATTTTTGTTTATGAAATTCTACCGGGAATTTTGCCATATGGAATGATGTCGTATGGAGTTCTCCCCCTGAATGCTATCATACGGAAAGTTGTCGTACGGAATGCTATCGTACGAGTGGTTGCACTTCCTTCCTTCATACGGCTAATACCATATGCCCTCTATTGTTTCCCTCCTGTGGTACGAACGTCCGTACGGATGTTCCTTTCTCTACTCGTACGACTGGTGCTTTCTCCACTGTTATGGCAAGTATGTCCTGTGATTCCCCTTCATATAGACCTCGTGCAAGTTGTTCTCCTTCAATACTCACACTTTTTGTTTCGCGTCCTTTTTCTTTTTCTGTACCTGTAAAATGGGTGCTTGCTAATTTATTTTTGTCCTTATATGCTTTTAGCTTAGACCCATTTATTAAGTCTCTGATAGGTTTGTTATCCAAAGTAGATAACTTTATTGCTCCATTCTCTCTTATTTCTGATATTTTAAATGGTCCTAGCCATCAGACTTCAAATTTTTTCAGCTTTATTTCATTTTTTCCATTATATCTTAGTACCAGTTGTCCTTGTTTAAAATCTATTTTCTTCAAATGTTTGTCATGCCAAAATTTTCGTCTTTGTTGGGCCACCTTAGTACTCCATTGAGCAAATGTCCTCTTTTCATCCAGTTTGAGTAAAGTACATAGTCTTTCCTTGAGGCCCTCCTCTTCCCCCAACCTATTTTCGACTACCATCCGTAAGCTTGGGACTATATGTTCCATTGATACCATGGCTTCCTGTCTGTACATAAGGGAAAAGGGAATATGACTAGTCATAGTTCAACTTCTCGTTCTCGGCCACTTCTCAACAAGGCCAAAAAAAAATTTCTCGACAAATATCGGAGAGAAATCGGCAACTTCTCGAGAAAATATCGAGAATTTAAAAAATGACTTTAATTTAATTAAAAACGCATTTTTTTCATTAAATTCAATTAGTAGATGCATGTATTGAGTCAATAAATGAGTAAACAAACCAAATAAGCTAATCTAGATATATATAAATGCAATAAGTAACAAAATCGCATCCTCATGTGGAATGTCGATGTAGTCACAATCTACAAACTCTGAACTCTGAAACAAGCTACAAATAGTAAATACCGAATTGTCTTTGTCAAAGACTCAAAATATAAGCAAATACAAATGTCAAGTTCAATATGAAACTAGTCTACTTCTTCCTCTTCCCTATCCCAGTAGTTCCAGTAAAAACTATGGGAGAGGGAGGGGGTCTAGCAGCTCTAGCCGTAGCAGTCGTCTGTGGTGGTGATGGTGTTGGCCCTGGCAAGGACTCCTCATCATCCTCATCCTCTGTAATGGTCCTGCTCAAATCCGACCTTAGAATGCTGATTGAAGGCTTGAAGAATTTTGTCAAACACTTTGCATACAAGGTGTCATATGACGGATATAACTTTTTAGATTGCTGCAGTGATTCTTGTTTGGATTTGCCTCAAAGAGAATGCTTACAAAATTGTCTAAACAATGACCTAACATGAATGTGCAACTAATTTTGGCAATATTCAATACAAATATGTGACTTAAACTACTTGCAATATGCAGCTACAGCAATTAGTAATTATGACAAATACTTTGGATGCAACCTAGGATGGCATTAATGCACTTACAACCAAGTGGCATTAATATAAACACTTAGTATGCAAAATTATAACATTATTTATGTCAAAAAGAGAACTTACAGCCAATTGACATTTTGTCAAACAATTGGCATGCAAACTAATAAGCTAGTCATCAAACTCTAGGTTTACAATATAGATAGTCTAAAAATTACAATGCTCTTTAATTGCAAAATCCTAACCTTCCTTTGATACCAATAATGCCAAATGGCAAACAAAGACAAGTACAATATGAAAATAGTGAAGTGCTGAAGCTATATTTTGTACTCAACTAAAAACCTACTTTTCTCAGAAAATATGCCAAATGAGAAGTGAAGAACCTGATTGTAGATGGCTGTAGTAATTTTCTACAATGCTGCCCCTTCTGCTTTGCTTTTTTCCGATCTTCTTTTTCCACTTGCTTTTTCCGGATTTGCTTTTTTTTCGTTTTTGCTTTTTCGATCTGCTTTTTCGGATTGCTTTTTTCGGACTGCTTTTTCCGCCTGCTTTTTTCGAGTCTGCTTTTCGGACTGCTTTTTCCGCCTACTTTTTTCGGGTCTGCTTTAAAATGGCTTCCTATAATTTCAGACCTACTAGAAATGACCTCCAATAATTTCGGCCCTGCTAAAAATTGCTTCCTGAAATGCTGAAATGCTGAAAATGGCCTTAGGCCCAATGATGCCCTAGCTGAAGTGACTGAAGTATCACCTCCAAATGTGCAACCCTTCAGAAGATATTTCACTTCCTCAGTTATGCTAATCCAAGGGAGTTTTCGTTCCCAAAGATCAACTGACTATCTGAAACCACTTGGCTCCACAATAGACTATGTGACTGAATCACAATTTGATGTCAAGAGAGAAATAAACAACTGGATGATTAGAATGAAGCAAAGGGTGCCTATTTATTCTTTTTCTCCACTTTCTCCAGAAACTTCTAGAACATTATTTTATTTTATCTATTAGTGACTTTATAAAAAATATTTTATAATTCAAGTCACTTTATTAAATTAATTAAATATAAAGTTACCTTTTAATATTTATTTATTTGATAACTTTATAAATAATTAACTTAATATCACTTATTATTTAATTAAAATAATTAATTAGTCATTCTCATAAAATATTCATTATTTTGGACAACTTAATTAATTAAATTAATTAAATCAAATTGCCTCCAAAATGGGGACATGACATCCTCACTATCACTGTGCTCACTGTCACTATACTCAGACTCCTCATTCTCACTGCCCTCCTCCTGAATGTTGTCTAGTCCCATTGCAAAACCACCCTCCTCCATAGCCTCCCTCTCCAACTCATATATTTCACCCTCAGTGAACAGTGAAGGCTGCTCCTCTGTTGTCCAATCGCCAAAAGGATCTATGTCATCCAGATCAAGTGGCTCAGTTGCTACTGCCACTACCTTTTTTATGTGCAACTTGAGGTTATAATGCACAAAGACAAGGTCATTTAGGCATTTTTGTGCCAATTTGTTCCTCTTCTTTGTGTGACTAGATTCAAACAAGCTCCAATTACGCTCACAACTAGATGAGCTACAAGGCTGACATAAGATGCGAAGAGCGAGCTTTTGCAGATTTGGGACATTACCACCCCAATTTCGCCACAAAGCATCTGCAAGATAAATATTAAAGAGTTAGAAAGCAAGATGAGGACAAGTTTTTGTAGCTTATTTATCTACTTAACATGCATGTGAGAGACTCGAAATTCCAAATATTGTACTTGGTGTCTGAGTCTGTCTGCCTCTCTTTGCCAAGGCTAAGGAGAATAGTTTGCCCATTGCATTTTGATACACTTCCATCTCGGCCACAATGAGCTCTCTCACTACAATGTCGAGTACCATCCTCTGCATGCATTCACTAAAGCCCTCCATGACCTCTCCATTGGGATCCGCATATGATGGAGAGAAGCGGTAACAAGGGTTGAGGAAATACCCTACTGCATGAATGGGTTGGTGGAGCTGATTGCTCCACCTCCTATCAATAATATCCCATAAGGGCTGAAATTTTAGGCTCTCTACCCTGTACTTATTTCTTACAGCCTCTTTCGCCTTATCCATGGCCTCATAAAGGGACCCCATTGGGGTTTGTTCCCCATCTACCAAGCGGAGAACTCTAACCAAGGGCTTCACCACCTATAATTGAAAAGTAGAAAACAATTATTAATCAAAGAGTAGGGCTATAAAATAATAATGAAAGACTTGATTAATAAGTACAAAAAAAATCAAATTTTGAAGTTTCCAACTCACATCCACAATTTTTGAAGCTCACTCAAAAAACTGGAGGTCAAACACAATGCGTGCAACACTCTGCCCATCGACCTTCTTTGAATAACTTAACTCTAGCCATTTTGGACACACGAACATCTGCCTCAAAGGATTCATATGTTTAAGAACACTTTGCAACATTAAAAAAATCGTTGCAAATCTTGTGACCGCAGGTCTAACCAACTCCTCGTCTTTGGTGGTCTCTCATCAAGCGAAGGACCCAAGGGTGATTGTAGATATATTTTGTTATCGTCTTTGCTTCCTCTACAACCGGTTTCACCTAATCCAATTTCCCTATATCCTCCAAACGAAGGTCAATAACATGCACTGCACAAGGAGACCAAAAGAGTGTGTTATGCTTTTCTTGTAAGATCCTACCCGCTGCCACATATGCCGCTACATTGTCGGTTATGATTTGCACCACATTTTCAGCCCCAACCTCTATCACAATATTCTCTAGCATTCAAGCCAAGTCTTAGCCATCTTTATCTTGTCCAAGGCATCCAAGGATTTAAGAAAGATCACTTGATCCTTGCAAGAAACTGAAAAGTTGATGATGGTACGGTTTCTTCCATCCGTCCATCCATCTAAAAGTATGGTGCAGCCATACTATTTCCATTCTAACCTTTGCTCTTCAACCACTTCTTTACCCCTACAAACAGCATCTTTCAACAATCTACAAGTACAAAATAAAAAATGAAATTCACTTTAAGTACACGAGTTTGATTAAGAAAAATTACTTTCAACAAAAACAAGTAAATAGTAAAACTGTAAAAGTATTAAAGTTTGAAACAAGTGAATTACCTCCCACTCAAGGCTGCAGGAGTAGGTGGTTCGTAGCCCTTTCTTGCTACCATACAACTAGTCACAAAATTCAGAAAATATGGACTTGCTGCAACATTGAAGGAGAGCTTGTTAAAAAACCAAAAATCAGCACATTGAATGTCAAGTTGCGCATGCACATCATGGTTCCATCCAATACCCTCCACTAATGGTTGTGCTCCAGGTGTGTTTCTATGCACAAAATAACCATCAATAGAAGAGCTTTGCGGTCTACTAGACCCAACAGATGTGGAAGCTAAGCCCGAGGACCTACCATGAGTAGGTGTGTTCCGTACACGGATCCTTGGGCCACGAAAAGAGCCCACTATCCCCTCAACTACTTCTTCTTCATCAAGGGTGGCTAGGATACCTAGTCACATGAAACAACCCACATCATCTCATTATGAATCATGATAAATTGATAATTGTTTTAGCACAAGCATTAGTTGTGATTAGAAAATAATAAATGATTGTTAAAACTTTAAAGGAAACATACCTTGTGATTCGTAAATGGCTGCCCTCATGGCCAATTTTTCCCTCTCCCTTTTCAACTTCTTCTCTTCTTGGGCACTAAGCAAAGCAATCATCTCCCTTTTTATTTCCTCTGTAGTCGCATCACAAATCCTTGTGTCATGCTTTTTTGTACTAGCAAGGTGGTACTTCAAACGAGATATGCCTCCACGGATTTGTCTTTCACATTTTATGCATATGACACTATTATACTCTGTTCCTTCAAAGGCATATTTCCATGCAAAGTCTCTAGCCCCTTTAGGGCGCATGCCTATGAATCCAGATGGACATGCTACAGGATCACTAGAAGATATTGCTGCCCTACATGCAGAGGAAGCCATATTTGCTGGAAAATCAGAGAATAAAACAAAAATGTATTAGCCTTAAAGTTTTGAAATTATTGAGAAAAACTTGATTGTTTTTGGAAAAATTGCAAAAAGATGGTGTTAGGTCTTTGACTCTTTGTCATGACTCATTCACTCTAAAACTGTAAAATATATTACAAATGCAAGATATGCAAGTATGATGCAACTATGATGCAAGATATGCAAGTATGGGAAGACAAAAAAAAGTTTAACTCAAACGAAAAAAATTTGAGAAACTTACTTGTGGATCCGGATTTGCTTGGAAAGAGCTTCAAATTCACTTCGAATCCGCTCCTAATCCGCTGGAAATCTCTACAAATCGCTGCCAAACACCTAAGTGCTGCTTCAAAACCCTTCTCCTCCCCACCCAAGACACTAAACACAGAAAACAAACAATGAAATGCCGTTTTTTCCAAATGTGGGTATATACTGACACCGCCCGCAAGAAGTCATTAAATTATCATGAGAAGTTGGCGATTTATCGCCGGTATCTCGCCATTTTCTCGCCGTGAGAAGTTCAATTTCTTGGCATCCTTACTTGGCAATAAAAACTTGTATTTTCTCACCGTGGAAAATTTCTCACGATAAGTCTGCGAGATTTTAAACTATGTGACCAGTAATGGCCTTATACATCGTCCTGTATGCTTAGACCACTGTTGGGATTCGTTCTTCCCAATCCTGCCCTTCTACTCCACAAGTTTTATATAGGATTGCCACTATTACTTTGTTCGTGGCCTCTGCTTGGCCATTTTCTCTTGGATAATAAGGACTAAAAAAGGAATGAAAAATTTTATATTCACTTGTCATTCTCCTGATGATATGATTGACGAAATGTACTCCTTGGTCACTTTTTAGCTGAAGTGGAATCCCAAATCTCGTGACTATTTGTTCATACAAAAATCTGGCCATACTGAGAGCCATGTTGTCTAGGAGAGCCCATACTTCAGCCCATTTCGTTATGTACTCTGTTGCCACCACTATGTACTTACACCGATGACTTTTGCTTACCGGTAAGGGTCCTACAAAATCCAGTCCTCACCACTCAAATAATTCTTGTGGTTTGGATGGAAATAATGGCATGAAGTCTCTTTTGAGTGGTCTTCCTGCTCTTTGACACGTGTCACAACTCAATACCCATTCCCTCGCATCTACAAATAATGTCGGCCACCATAGTCCTCCCAAAAGTACCTTCCTCGTTGTAGTATCTGGTCCCATGTGACCTCCCACCAATCCTTCATGAGCTTCGCTTAGAACCCCTAGAATTTCTTCCTCCATAACAAATCTCCTCAGTATTTCGTCCGGTCCCATTTTGTACAATAACCTTTCAATTAGCTGGAATGTGTTACTTTTTAAGGCAATTTTTCTCCTTTCCATTGTAGGCATTTCCTTTGGAAAGGTTGTTGTTGATAAGTAGTGTCCAATTTTTTCATACTATTGAGGTAATATTGCAATTTGGAATAAGTGTGCATCTGGAAAATCCTCACACACCTCATTACCTGAAGCTTCCCCTAACTTGATCCTTGACAACTGATCAGCAATCATATGAGATTTTCCCACCCTCACTATAATTTTAAATGTAAATTCTTGTAATAGAATTAGCCATCTACTTACTCTCCCTTGAATCACCGGTTTGTTTATTAAGTACATTAGTGCTTGGTGGTCAACAAAAAATGTAAAAGATGTAGCTAGTAAGTAATGTCTGAATTTCTGCACTACATACACCATACCTAATGCTTCCCGCTCTGTGGTACTGTAGTTACGCTCTGCTTTAGATAGGAGCCTGCTTGCAAAATATACAAGATGATCCAGCCCTTCCTTCCCTGTTTGTGCCAAAGTGGCACCTATTGCATAATTGGAGGCGTCCACATGAACACAAAATTCTTTGTCCCGGTCGGGATGTATGAGGATAGGGGCCCCAACTAATCTTTTCTTCAATTCTTGGAAAGCGTCTTCCTGCTCTTCCTTTCCCCCAAACCGCTCACCTTTCTTAGTTAATCTCTCTAGTGGCATTGATACTTCGATGAATCCTTTTATAAACCTTCTATAGTATCATACATGACGCAGAAATGACTTGATACCTGTTACATTGGACGGTGCTTCCATTTCAAAATCACCTTGATCTTATTAGGATCTGTCTTCAATCCTTCTTTGCACACAATATGCCCAAAAAGTCTCCCATGTGAAACCATGAACCTGCATTTTCTTGGATTGAGGGCTAATCTTGCTCTTCGACATTTCTCCATGCATTCTCCAAGAATTTTGAGGTGTTGCTCCTGCCCACTGTAAACTGACTAGTCATCTAGGAATGCTTTGAAATTCCCCACAGAAATTCCATCGAAGATATGTAATATGATCCTCTGGAAGGTGGTTGGTGCATTGCATAGTTTGAAGGGCATTCTATTATAGGCATATACCACGTCTTCAACCACAAATGTAGTTTTTAGCTTATCTTCTTCCGCAATGCTAATCTGATTGTATCCTGAAAATCCGTCCATGAAGGAATACATCTCATGGCCGACTACCTCCAAAATGCTATTAGTAAACGGAATGGAAAATGGGTCTTTTATTGTCACCACATTCAAACATCTAAAATCTACACATCCGAATTTGAGCACCATCCTTAAGTGATATGACTATAGGAGATACCCATTCACTTGTTTGTACTTTGAATATTATCCCTACTTCTAAAATCTATGTGATTTCTTCCCCAACCCTTTCTGCATAGTTTTTGTTCATTCTATAAGGCCTTTTTCGCATTGGTCTTGCTCCGGGTACCAATGGAATCCGATGGACACACAGTGTAGAGTGGAAATATCACTCAAAGTCACAAAGATATGCCAATCATATAGAATAACACAACTGAGATACATACAAATTAAAACATCGAATATACTACTAACACCATAATACCAATAGGCCAACAAATGATTTCTTTATTAATACCAAAAACAACATGAGTACATTACCAATGTTCCAAACATTTATAGAAGGGTCAGTTAGTTGGAAACCAATCGACGCAGTTCCTCACCACCTAATTATCCAGCCCGACTAGCTTTAACAAGTACTAAACATACTAGTTACTTTATTCTGACTACACTCTCTCTCGACTGAAGATAGATCACTTCAAGAAAAGACTTGGTATGGTTGAATTATAAAACATTTGTATTCTTTAAATTATTGTTAAAATAATTTTTGTCAGGCTATTGACTGTTATGGGCTTCACCATTTGTATTTATTATCTAAGAGGTGACGATCTCTGAGATAATGAACACTTGTATTAAAGACATTATCAGAGATGACGATCTCTTAGATAACGTGTTGAACAGTAGAGAACTACTGTCAGATCTAGATGAGTTTAAGATCATATTGTGATGCAGACATTTCTATGTCTATGAGTCAAAATTTGGATAATTGAAGAATTTAATTATTCTCCAAAGTTTATCTTGTGTTCTAGTAGATCTTAACACAGGATCATGTTGTGATATAGGAATGCCAGTACCTATAAGTCACAACTTTTATAAATGAAAAATTTAATTATTCTTCGGATTTTATCCTATATTATATATAGTATGCTTTGCAATATTGTTATCACTAGTATTAGTGATAATCCATATTACAATACTACATGCATGGAAGAATCAGATAGATATAGAGTACAATTCTATGCTTAATCTATGTTGCTAGAGATGTTTCTCTCATTATATTATCAAGTTAAGAGGGAGTGATAAATCCTTATAACTCGATAATAACAATGTTCTGATATTCTTGATCAGATTGACTCGATATGCATAAATGGTTCTTTGTATTTTCCTTATGATTAATACTTCTCCAAGCATCATTATCGGCAACTTTTAAGGTATACTTGTTTACCTCTTGAATAACTATTGTAGTTAAATTTAGTTAACTATTTAAAGCCGCCGATTTGTTATGATAAAGAGATTAATTCATGGAGGGCCGACCTAGAAGCGATATGTCTTTTGGAAAGACAAGACCCTTGGTCTGTATATAAATAGGAACATGTTTGTGGATAGAAGACGCGATTATTACCAAAGTCTATTCTAGCAATCTGCTCCAAAGGATTTATATCAAAGATAAAATTATAATTTCTAGAATTCATTTCAGATTTCCTGAACAATAACATTTAGCCAAGACTTGAAGGAGATTGATTTTCAGCAAGACCTAAATCATTATTTCAGTATTGGTTATCAGAATTTGTAGAAACTTTACAATTTGAAAACTCAAATGGTCATTTTATGGCTTGAAGCAATCACCATACAGTGGTATAAGAAGTTTGATTCTTTCATGGTGAGCCAAAACTTTGTAAGAAGTGAGTATGACCATTGCATTTTTTTTTAAAGTTAGGAAAATTGCTTATTCATTATCTTGGTATTATATGTTGATGATATCCTTGTAACAAGTAAAAGCATGGTTAGACTTAATAAGTTAAAGGTTTAGTTAGCTAGAGGACATTTAATATGAAGGATCTAGGGGCACAAAAACAAATTTTGGGTATAGAAATACACAGAGCGGGGAACATGGTAACCTTTGGTTATCACAAGAGAAATATGTGGAGAAGATCCTCATCAGATTCGGTATACAAAATGTGAAACCTATTAATATCCCTTCGGCTTCCCATTTTAAGCTATCTTCAAGTTTATGTCCTGGTACTAAGGAAGAAAAGGATATTGTCTCGTGTACCGTATGCAAATGCAATAGGAAGTTTAATGTATGCGATGGTATGTACAAGACTAGATATTTCACATGCAGTAGGTGTTATCATTAGATACATGGAAAATGCAGATAAATAGCATTAGGCAGCAGTGAACTGGATTCTTCAATATCTTAGAGGCACATGTAATTATTGTATCACCTTAGTGGTTGTAGCGATTCAGTGTGTGGATATGTTGATTCTGATTTTGCAAGTGATTTAGAGAAAAGGAGATCTAAATCAGGTTATGTCTTTACTCTTGCAGGTGGAGCAATTAGTTGGATGTCAAAGATCCAAGCTACAATTGCTCAGTCCACAACTGAGGCAGAATATATGGCTGTCTCACATGCATGTAAAGAGGCAATTTGGTTGAAGGGTTTTTCGAGTGAGTTTGGAAAGGTGCAAAATAATGTGATTGTATTCTGTGATAGTCAAAGTGCTATCCATTTCGCTAAACATCCATCTTATCCCAGTAAAACCAAACATATTGAAATTAAGTGTCATTTTTTAAGACAGGTTATTGAATAAGGTGGAGTGACTCTTGAAAAGTTCATAAACCTAAAAATTATGTGGTAGAGAAGCTAAAGCAGAGTGTGCCCTCTCTTTGTTTGCAAAAGGGGTAATACATGGGCTTGGGCAAGTATTAGATAAATTGTTGTGAAGGTGGAGATTGTTAGATAATGACAAGGAAGAAAAAAGGAAAAAAACAAGATTATGGAAACGATATTTCTCTTATTTTAGGAAAAACAATAGTTTTTTTAATTTTCGGAAGGAAACTTCTTAGTTTTTTCGAAGGAATAAATTAGGTTTTATTCTATGTTGAGAGTGTTGTTATCTTCAAGAGGTTAGATATCTTTCTTCTCTGTGAAAGCATATCATACTATTTTCAAGATAAATATTGCATCAGCAGCTATGAAGTTTGCAGATGTAATTGTTTTTCCTCTGAGCAATAAGATTACCAATACTTGCCCCATGGATGTTTCCTTGACATATTGTCAAGGTTTTACCATGTATATCTATGTATTGTCAATTGTTTTTTTATTCTTCTTTATTTTTCTTCCTACTTCTTTGCATCTTTTTTGTGATGTAAATTTATTGTTTCTGGGTTAGTGCTTCTGCTTCCATAACATGGATCAATCTGTGTTGGAACATAGAAAGAAGTTTTTGCCTAAAGAAATCTACATTGTGGTCAATCTTCTAAACATGTCTACAACACAAGTTGTTAAAAGGAAGACTCTAGAGGAAGTATGACTTGGCAAGAAGCCCCAAATCACTCACTTGAAAGTCTTTGACTCTTTTGCTTATGTTTGGATTCCACATAACAAACACTCAAAATTGGATTTCAAAAAGCAGCGACTCATGTTCACAAGGTACAATGACAACCAAAAAGCATATTGACTGATTGATGTAGACATTAGTCATCTCATTTTAAGTCAGGATGTATTTTCTAAATAATGAGTCTTTTCAACTCACTTCTCCTATTTTGAGTCCTAAGGATCCACCTTTGCAAGCTAAGGATTTGGGTGTTACTCTTCCATTAGGTCCACCAAATGGGAGGGATTTAGATGACTCCAACTCTAATCTTGTGGACTCTCCCAGGCATGATGTTGCGCCACCCAACTTTCCTTAGAAACCTATTGATCTACAACCTGATGAACCTATTCTTCTAGGTCTAGTTGTTCCTCCTAAATCAGACCAAGACCTTCAGTGATCTTTATGATGATAAGCTCATTGAGGGTAGATTGTCCAAAAAGGGAAAAAACAGAAAAAAACAGTAAATTTTTCTCTTATGTCCAATATTCATGGTGTTTATGAGCCTCAATCATATTCAGAGGCCTGAGGTATACCTAAGTGGGAATAAGCTATGGAAGTCGAACATTGCAATCTTCTAAAGAACAACACTTGGGTTCTTTTTTATCTTCCATTTGGGAAGAAGCCCATTGGCTGCAAATGGGTGTGTAGAGTTAAGTACAAGGCCAATGGAACCCTTGATAAATACAAGGCTTGACTAATTGTTAAAGGATTCTCATAGAAAAAGGGCATTGATTATGAGGATACTTTTGCTACCATGGCCAAAATGAGTACCATTTGGCTACACCTTGCCATTTCAACCCAATTTGGATGGAATGTCCATCAAATGGATGTCAAGAGTGCATTCTTCAATGGTGACTTGCAAGAAGTCTATATGTCGTAGCCTCTCAGTTTCTAGGTTGCAGGAAAAGAATACCAAGTATGCAGACTGGTGGAAGCACTTTGTAGATTGAAACAAAATCCTCGGGCTTGGTACTTAAAATTGATAAGTACCTCAACGATCAAGACTTACAGAGGAGTCCTAACTCCAATCTATATGTCAAAACTACTGGTGGTGATATACTTCTACTTGTCACCTATGTTGTTGACCTAATTATTACTAGTAGTTTTGCACTTTTGATTGAGCAGATCAAATAGAGTTTGTGCCAATCTTTGACCTAACAGATGTAGGACTTCTGCATTGCTAGTTAGGTATTGAGGCTTGCTAGAGAGATGATAATATATTTATATCTCAGTCAAAGTATGTCAAAGATCTGTTAGACAAATTTCAGATGCAAGGTTGCAAACCTGCATCCACACCTATGGAGATGGGGCTGAAATTATCTACCAAATCAGATTCACCCCTGGTGGACGAATCTATGTTTAGGAAACTAGCAGGCAGTCTTATCTCTCTTGCTGCCACCATATCACCTCAATTTTTCCATGAGTCACATCTTTCACTTTATGACGATCCCTAAAGTTGAATGTTGGGTTTGTAATGAGCCTAACTCAAAACTGTCCACAAATTGCCCTATTTGCTATTTGTAATTTCGTCAAACAGTTTATATGCAACCTTGTAGCTTGCTGATGTAGTGTTTCAGTCTGAAGTAGCTTGATAGAAATGGATGCTAAGACTGATTCAAATACCCCTACAATGCCTACAATCTGATCTACATGCAAATATGCAATTCCTTTTGGATTTTTATGCAAATATATGGGAAATTAGGTATGCAAAGACAAGCTACAGCAAATAGACATTTTGTAAAATACTTGCCAAGCATCATATCATTTGCTATTCATTTGCAAGAGTACCTATTGAAATCAGCTACTTATATCTCCATTGTCATGAATACTTCAATACAATATTAATATCAAATAGCTGAGACTCTTGGCAGATACATATGAATTAATGAGTAAATCTGATGCAGACTATCACCTACAGCCGTACCCCTAATTATGCAGCTGAATGTCAACTAACATGCATGAAAATGACAAAAGAACCTGTTTTAGGAGCCACCTTGCATTCCCAACGAAGAAGCAGTGAAATATTCTGGAAGTTGAAGACCATATGCAGCCCACACGAATTTCTGAATCTTCTCCAAAATAAAAAAACACAGCACCTTGAGTCCTCACCAATTTCCAGAATTATATTGCAGCCTCTGTAATAGCAGCAATTTAATAGTTCTCTTCAAATTTGGTATACAACAGCACTAAATTTGCATCCACAGAATCAGAATAGTATTCTGAGAATTCAGTTTGCAAAATTCATCATCAATCAGTGATGATTCAAATTGCCAAGAGAGGAATCAGTCCTCAAACCCTAGCCATTTCTCACAGCCAAGAAACTTAATAAATTTTCATCAAATGAACAATGGATATCTTAGAATGAGCTCTCAAGTCCCTTTTTATTCTTTCTTATGAGAGCTCAAACACAATTCTTACCAATGTGGGATAAAAAGATATACTTTTCTTTTTAATAACTCATTTACTCCAATACTTTAAATTAATACCTTGGCTTAGGGTTCCATGAATTAATTACATAAATGGCCCCTTCCCATGATGACTCAACCCTCAACTTAAGTGAAATTATGAAGTTAAATTATAACTTTATAATAAGCCATTTAATGATTTAATAATAATTTGGCCACCAAAATAATAATAACTCCCAAAATACTTATCCTTTTAATATGTCGTCTGAAACAGGAATCACACCTATTATTTCCCCATGTGACCAAATGCACTTTCCAAAAATAGAAAGGGTCCTTCTCGATAAATATCAGACTTACTATAAATAGTAAACATGGCAAAACTATAGCAAATGAAGTCCGAATGATGCCAAACGAAAGCCAAACCATAGGATACTAAATCCTGAAGTAGATGCCCACTGAAAGAGACCCTCTATCCATCCTCATTAGCCTACGAGGGTCACATGATAGGCTAATCCCAAGAGCCTGAAAAAATGGGGACATTACAAGGTTGCAATGAAGCATACTTGCGATATGTTAAGTGCACTTCTGATTTTGGGGTAAAAGCAGTGATCCTAGACTTGTTGGTTTCAGAGACTCAAATTGGGCATCTTTTGTTGATGATAAGAAACCTATGTTTGGGTATGTCTTTAGTCTGGGAACAAGTGCAATCACATGGACTAGCAAGAAACAAGGGGCAGCTCTTTCCTCGACTGAAACTAAATATTGCGGCACTATTAAAGCATCTTGCGAGGCAATTTGGCATCAATAAATGCTTTCTAATACACACAAGCCTCAAAGAAGGTCCTGATGGAACCTCAAATTTTTTGCAAAATTAAGGCCTCCATTTATATACTATATTTTCACTCAATTTTATCAGCCGTATGTGTTAAATCATTATCATGTTGTCAAGGGGATTATGTGCTATTCTGCAGAGGAAAGTGTTAGCACTGTATATGACAGCTACAGTTATCTGCAATATGATGACAGCATGTTGACAAAAGCTGGAGTCTGAAATCTATTAATAAGAATCTTATGAAGCATTCTTGAGCAGACCTCTGAATATCACATGAGCAATTTACTAGGATACAATACCCATTGTTGTGACATGACAGTTGTCATAGCTAATTGAAGAGGAAAGTATAATCATAGGTGTCAAGGGCAAAGATGTAAAATATGTACACAATGAACAACCCAAACAGCAGGGGCATTGAAAGCACTCTCTTTTTATGTTTGTTCAAGTGAGCATATAGCTTTTGGCATCACTTGTGGTACCATGAGAGCAGAATAAACAAATAAATCAGATAACAACATTGTGATCATATAGGTCAAAGGCAGCTTTTTAAGCAGTGATAGTCACATCTGCAAGTGCTCAAATTCAAAATCCAAAACAGTCACATAGATTCAAGCAAGTGTTTGCAAGGCTGGCAGGATAGATAGGGCTGCAACTATGATAGTGTGTATTCAAGCCTTGCTCCTAATAAGAAAAATCAGAACGAAGTAGCACAAGCTGGTGATTTTTTAAAGCAAGCATCAGTCAGAGGCCATACACCAGATCTTTTCGCCTTCAGCATCCTCATTAACAAATTTTGGAGAGGATTGTTAGTACAGGGTAAGCAGGAGGTATATCACCATTAAGCTTGAAAAAAAATGATTGATGGAGGCTTCTTCTGAATATCAGATGCGTCAAACTCTAACCAGTAAGTAGAATAAATATTCATCAGCCTTCATGAGAAAATCCCGCTAAATATACAGAACGCTGTAAAAATGTTTGGTGGCCCATGGAAAATGATTGCAATGAACAGTGATACTTGACAGAGTATTTGAGCATACAGGAAATGTCTAAGCAATAGCATCGACTCCAATAAAGAAAGTATGGAGAGTCTTGGTGAAGGAGAAATCCCAACAACAATAAAAGTGTCGTTATTCTGTAGCAACTATTATTCTGGAATTTGTGACAAGGGTGTTTTGTATAAGTTTGGGAGGATGTGGCGTAAAGACCAAAGGAAGTGGAGGCATGGACGAAAATCGTCTATAGGCGCACATGCAAATCACCATCGCAATGAAAAGTTGTAGTGTGCGATATTTGGAAATAGTGGATGGCCACTGAAACATGGATTTTTGTGTTAAATATTGCCAATCATTATTAAACTTATACTAATATTGTGTTTTTTTGCAGGTCTTGAGAGTTTATGCTGACGAAAAGGACGTTTCGAACCGAAGACATTGGGATGATTCACCTGCAGTCTGAATGCATTTGCGCAAGTTCCATTGTTGGCAGGAAGTATTATATGTGTGTCAGAGGTCACCTAGATGATTCGTGTGATAGAGAAGAACCCGCGTGAAGAAGGCTTCCATCATCACGATTTGGTGTCATCCACAATGTCAAGCACCTGCATTTTGATGTTGTTCGGAATTCAAAAAAGGAGGTTGCACAGATTAAATTCTTCATCGATTAATGCTTGTAGATGTCGAAGCACAAGAAATAAAGGGCAAGCAAGGATATTGTTTAATAATGGCAGATGTTGAGAGAAGAAACCTGCGCTAATGGAAATATGAAGACAGTTTTTGGGCTTTACTAATTTTTAATTTATCAACTATCGGTTGTTGCTTAGAAACAAATAAAGACAAGCTGATTAGTTTTGTGAAAGGGTGCGTTGTTTGAGAAAACAAACTGACACCTTTTGTATGTTTATAAATATGTGTAAAGCAAAGCCGAAAGGAGAGATATTCATTGCTTTTTAAAAAGGACAGTAGCTCTCTATATTCAGGCATATATTTTAAAATTTCTTCAGAGGCTGAGATGAAAGTTTGAACAAAGCTAGTGGATATCGAATTGCTGGGCATACCTTTTAAACATTGTGTGAGAATAAATTGTGTTAATTGGAGCATCAGCCTGTGAGTGTCATCAATACGATTTTTTCTTGACAATAAAATCAGTGTAACAATTTGAAGCATTGTAATAACTGAAGCATATACAAGTAAAATACGATCAGCGTCATAAAGTTGTAAGTGATATATATTTTTGACTCTATTACCCAATTAAAATTCAGCACTGATCATTTGTTTGCTCATAATTTTCAATCCATGGGCTGGCAATACTTTACATTCTCTCCTTTAAGAATTTGATCTTCTCAATTTTAGTAATTCATTTTAACTTTTTTCTTTCAGCAATGCACAAATCTAATAAAAATAATCAAAGTTTGAAGATAAATAGTTATTAAATGCAATCCAGAAAGTTCCTTGACACTTGCCAGTTGAGGAGTTTGTTTTCATATTATAATCCGCTATAAATCAATCTTGGATCCGAGTTTTGTCATCTAGGATTTGGGTAAACAAGCCTTGGTCCAACGGAACCAAAAGCACAGAGGATTTCAATTAATCCTATCAAATTGGCCAAAATCAGTTAGATACCCAGCATCGAGCAGGCAAGGCTCATAGGTTTCTAACCAGCGATTTTGATAACCAACAGGTCCTCCGCCTCTCTTTTGTTACAACCAAGGGGTGCTCAAACTTGTCAATAATCATGTCTTCCATTAGTTGACTAAGCATTTTGAGCTTCATTGTCATTACATCTGCAAGCTTGTAGAAGATGGATCAGTGCAATTACAATTTGTTCCAATTGAGGATTAGACCGCAGATGTTCTCACCAAGTCTCTAAGCACGAACGAGTTTGTAAAATTCAAGGAGGCTATTAGAATAATACTTACATATTTATTTAGTTAATGGTCAATAATGTAATATTAAGTCTAGTTCGATGGTTTCTAAATTAGTCTTCACTTATCGATTGTATCTTTAGGAAACATCGTCATTGTAATCGCCTATATAATATATATATATATATATATATATATATATACACACACACATTTCATTCTTTGAATAAGATTAAGCAATTACCGAAATTTGCAACTGAATCTACCTCATCATTGATATAGGACATGCGGACACCGACAGACACCTCTAAGAAGACATCTCTAAGCCATTTCTCCTACATTATTATAAAATGGAAGATAGCTATCTCTAACAAGATTATTTAAGTTATTTCTCCTAGGTTATCATGAAAAGAAAGATAATTCTTAGATTATTTACCACTATATGTGTCAAACCGTAACTCATTAAATTCCTTAAGATAGACTAGAAATGTTCCCTTATTTCAATGACTCGGTAACTAAAATTGTCATCAAGTAAGATGTGGTGTCCCCTTTTTGATCCTCAAGTTTTGTAGAGTAGTACCATATCCAATACTCTTTATCTGTATTATTCGGTATTAATATTCCTCTATATACTTTATGATGGGAAAGGTGCGTCTTTTCATTTGATTAATTTTATCATATGATTATGTTATTATTAATTAATACTTTAATATCATTATTAATATTAATATTATTATATGTGTAATGCATATTATATATATGCTTCAAATTATATATTTTTATTATTAATTTCATCATTGTCTAATATATATTTTAGTATTTTATATGATAATATTTAATTATCATTTGATTCATTTTCATACTTTAATATTAATATTATTATAATGTAATGCATTATACGATATTATAATATGATTATAATATTATAATTATGTCATTATTTATATCATATTTTTCTTCTTTTGAACTAATTATTCATTTATATTTTAAATATATAAATCTTATTTTGACAGGGATATCACATAAGAAAACCTGTTTGATGCACAAGGCCCCCCTTATGCATGCATTCCACAAGGGGGTTGTTTCTTTCATTCCAAATCAAGCATCTTCTATTATATACATGCCTTTTACCATTAGGTTGTACTTACATGGCAACTAAGTACGTGTGTGTTTAATGGAAAGATTGGCCACAAGAAAAATAAGATGGTTTTTTCTTAAAAGTACAAACTGAACAAAATAATTTAAATATTAGAATTAAACAATAAAGAACAATATACTCGTATCCCATAGATGCCTACTGAAGTGATTAAGCTGCGAACATATAACCAGTTCAAGACATTGTGGACTGTAAGGAAGAAGAGATGAATTCTTTTTTTTTTCATGCACTTTAACGAAGAAGGATTCTTTTTTAAGCATTCTGCATGTAATCCTTTCATCTTTGAAATGAGGATACGTGTAGGTATGACTTACAGTGTGCAACTGTAGCTTTTTTATTGCAATGACACCAGCCAGTATGGTACCACCAAAAATAATTCCAGTAGCAATAGCAAATGCCTTTGCAACTATAATAAGCAAGATATTAGTGTCCACTGGAATTATTTATATACATAGTTGATCAGCTTTTTTTCACAACAGACTTGAAGAATAAGAACACCGTAAAATGCACCAAAAATAACAACATGCATTCTTGAACTTTGAAGCATTTTCATAAGCCAACTAAAACCCAAGTGACTAATTGTTTTCTTTTAGTTTAACTATGAGTCCATTGGAAACTTTAACATGTCCAAAGCTTTGATTGAAAATCCAATAGGCAGGGGAATCAAGAAACTAAAATCTGAGGGTGATGAATTTACTTCCAAGTAGTTATGCACATAGTAGCAAACATTGTTTTCAAGAGTAAATTGGCATACAAAAATATAAATAGTTTATCAAAAAAAATTTGATTTAATTGGGGAAAAATCATGTTGGAGTCAGGGTTAGGTTTTTGGACAAAAAGAAAAAATTGTCCCACAATCAAAGATTGCAAACAAAAAAGGCTAGGTCTAGAGTTAGGGTTTCCAAATAAAACAAAAAAGATCAAAAACTGTCAAACTCACCAAAATATCAGTCAAACTCATTTTATCACAATGTCGATAGCTTAATGACAATTCAAACAACAGGAAACCAAGAATAACTTGGCTTTCATGATTTATTCGAAAAATCCCAAATTATAGCTAAAAACGCCAAACAAATCAACCCACATTTCAGCATGATCAGTCACAATTTATCATAATTACTCGACATTTTACAGCAACCAATGCAACTAGAGTTCTAGGACTACTGCAAGGAGGGTATTCAGAGACAACTAGAAATACTCCGCACCCACAAGAAGAGTAGATTGGTTACTAGGAAAGCGCAGCAATCATATACATGACCTTGTGCATGTTATATGACAAACGCATGCCACACAAATTAAGCAATGAACGGGATAATATATATCCTCAACATTAGTTTGTTTAAAGGCTTGTAGGATTTCACACCTAAAGAATCCTAGTCCAGATCAAATGAAAGCCAATGCATTTTCATATTTTCGTCTCAACAGCATGTGTTTTGGTTCTTGATGGCAAAAGGAGGTAATTAGCTTCTGAGCGATTTTGATAATTCTTTGATATGAAAACAAGTAAAAGTGAAAAGTCTCACAAATATGGTGTGACAAAAATCATTGCAGTTTTTCACTAATTTTTTAATGAAAAAATTACAAATGCAAAGTTTACAAGATTTGTAAAATCCACAAAATCTCAATGTGAAAAACAAATAGGAAAAAGTTCGTAAGATAGTGAGCTTGGACTAACCTCCTAACAACTAGGGTTTTATCATTTTAATTTTTTTACAAAGGATGAAAATAGAATATAAAATTATAGAAAGTAAACAGTTTCTCAGTTCCTAATACCGTACATTATAACCGACAAATCCTCATCATTCTTTATTGGTTATAGTGAAGAGTCTTACGAGTGCACACACACTACGATTTCCACTAACAAAGGCATTAGTAGTCAGGATGATGTAAAAGAAATATAACATTTTTCAATTCATAACACTAACCAACAGGTTTTTAGTCATCAATCCTAAACCAAAGTTGTGCTTCTTTTGAAAGATCATCACAAGAGTCTCAAATCACAAAGTAATTAAGACTGAAGTGGTATTATTCCACTCTATACTATGTGTACTTGTCTATAAGATGACCCCACATACCAAAATCAAGTCTAATACAAGTACAGATAACCAGCTGTCACCAGTACCATGCAAGTGGCAAATGCTAGGTGTTATCCACTATATATTAAGGATTAAATAACTTTCACCAATAGCATAGAGATGAAGAGCACAAAACTCTATCCATGATATGGTGCAAATGCAATCTAAATGGATCGCCAATATCATGTAGGTGACAGATGCCAAGGGCTAGCTGTCATATGTTAAGGTCTAGCCGATCATCACCAGAAGCATAAAGGTGACGAATGTCAGGAGCTTCCTATAGTATAATAGAGTTTAGTTGGTTTTGCCTTTCAGCATTACCATGTAGGCAATAGATGGCAAGAGTTACCTCATACTAATTTGGATTGCTTTATCCAATGGCATAAAGGCAATAAATGTCAAAACCCACAAAATCAAAAGTTCCAATGAACCACGGAAATCTTATTATTTGCCTTATTTGATGATGATTGCATGTAGTATGACATGCTTGCCTGTTATCACAACTAGCACAGAGAACTCGTAATGTCCACATTTTGCTGGCATCAGAGTTTCAAGGATTAGCCTATTATTGTGATCCTCATAGGCTAATTATTGTGGATAGAGGGTCTTCTATGGTAGTGGCTTGGCTTGGGAGGGTTTTATCTTCTCCACATCTCAGTAAGCTACAAGTTGGTCTTCGTTTGGCTCAGATCGGACTTCGTTTGGGCTTAGCTTTGTGTACTTACTATTTGTGGTAAGTTAGTGTTGATCAAGATGGACCCTTTTTGTTTTTGGAAAGTGCATTTGGTCACATGGACAAATAATAGGTATGACTCCTATTTCAGACGACATATTTAAATGATGAGTATTTAGTGGCCAAATTATTATTAAATAATTAAATGGCTGTTTATAAAGTTATAATTCAACTTTATAATTTCACTTAAGCTGAAGATTGAGTTATCATTGGAATGTTGCCAAAAGAGTTAAGTTGGAAGTTTCAAGAGTTGAGTTCTTTGGAAAACTTTTGCAATTTCAGACGTAGAGTTCTTTTGGAAACTTTTGGAAACAATTAAATCCTAATATTCAAATCACAATTTGACTTGCTGTGGAAATTATCTCCTACTTATCACTTGATGAGCTTAAGGGGCTTTCTAATGAATGGTTCATAAGGCACAACACTTGGTGAAGGTTTTGCAAATGGGGTTGCAAGCTTTGGGTTTAACTATGGAGGAAACTCTGTAGTTAAGCGCGCTCAGGTTGGAGTAGTACTGGGATGGGTGACCTCCCGGGAAGTCCCGATGCTTCACCCCTGTGAGCATCATCTAGATCTAATGAGTGCTAAGTGTTCCATTTATTCTCATGAGAGATGGATTCATGTTGAATCACTACTCATGAAACATGGGTCAATGAGTTTGACTCAAAATCACACAGTTAAATCCTGATATTCCAATCACAACAAAAGCATTATAAATATGAGCTCATTTCATTGAGAAAAGCACGCTTGAATAATTTATTTATTTTTTGTTGCCTTTGTGGCTTTTTCTGAGGTTTTGAATTTTCCTGCCCTTGCTGAGGTATAAGGGAAGCTGAGAAGTATTTTCGAATCACTACTGAGGTAAAGTGATTCCATTTGATCTCCCTTACTATTATTGTCTGTGGCTGGGAGGATTATTATTGTGGAGGAAATTACATTTCTAGGGTTTCAGAATTCTAAGATTTATTTCTGAGGACTGCATTTGCAATTGTGCTGAGGTATACAATTGCTCTCTTCTCCTACTGTTCTTTACTATGGCTCGGGAGAAATTACTTTTAAATGAATTTGTGAAGGAAATGGAGGATTCTTTAATAGCTACAATTTACATTTGAGGATCCACACATGTTATTCAGAGGCAGCTGTTACTAGTATTTGCAGTGTTTGGTATTTTGGAGAAGTGCAGATTTCATTTCCAGGCACCACGTGGGAAATCTAAAGAAATTTTGTCATTTTCTCTCCCCTCCGATTTCTCCAAGAGGTTGTCTTTTGCATGTTTGCAAATACATATCATCCTACAGGCTGCAATCTGGTGTTTTGAGGATAGCTGTTCATACTTTGGCAGCGATTTGGCCATTGGTGTTAATAAATCTGCTCCTGCATACAGGTTCCAAAAGTTATTGTGCTTTTCATCAATGCAATAGAACTTAATAATGGCATGATTATTATTTGGTCTCATTGTTCTAGTTATTGCATTCTCCATTCAATATTAGTGGTCATAGAACACTTTCAGAATTATGTATGCAAACAAATAAGGAAGAAGTTGTAAATCAGTTGTTTGGTATTCATTTATACAAGAGCCTTCAATGTTTTATTTATCTAGTAATTATGAGTAGCTCATTACATATCCTAGCATTGTACTAGAAAGTTAAAAATCATATGCACAGTGACAGCTGAATTGCTCGCCATAATGTTTGACGAAATGTCAAACCACTAATTAGTGTGGAAATTGAAGATTGTTTGAGCCATAATCGATAGGGGTTATTACAGTGGTATCAAAGCGGTTTCCTACTAGCCTGCAAGAATTGGGCTCAGTTATTTTTTTGGTCGGTTCTTACGTCTAAATTGTCAAATTAATTTTGTGATTAGTATAGTGACATGGATGGTGACAGGAGATTCATTCCAGGTAGATATTATACTTGCAGGTGACATACTTCTCTACCTAGGGATGGAGAATCTAAGATACAGGGTATTATAAAGTAAATGAATTGAATCAAAATCACAAACAAATGACCCAACTGATTTCAAATCCGAGATTTGAGTAGAGCCTAATATCACTTTTTCGAAGAGCGAAAGGTGATGATACAATTGCAGCTACAAATGTGCAAGACATTTCTTATGAGACACCGCACAAGTTGGCCACAGTGGATGTGGGGTGTGATGAGATTTCATGTTGGATTGAGTCAGATGATGACATGAGTTCCCAGGATCATGCATTTGATGGTAATGGAGTGATAGTGCGAGTAGGAGCATACAATGATACAGTCTTATCGACAGCTACTTTTGCGCTAGTTAAGCCATCTATGGAGGAGTTTAGCGATATGCATGTGGTTAATGATGTGTGTTCTGTTGATAGCGCACATGTTGATGATTATGAGTTTTCACCATCTGCTGATTTGGTTCACTTTTCTATTGCGGCAGTTGGTGATGTTCTTGCATCCACATATTTTGACGTGGATACTCATATTGTTGATACAAGGGGCATGAGTGCACATGATTCTCCTGTAGGTATGTCTTTTTCAAGGATTGTTGGTGATGATCAAGATTCCAATGTTATATATATTATGCGGGTGGATACAAAGAAGAAGAGGTTTCATAGATCTTCTACGAAGTTGCCTTCTGGTGACTTTCTAACTTCTACATCGTTAGCACAAGTTTTGGGTGCTAGGCTGTAGGACATGTCGTGGTCCTGATGATGTTGATTTGCAGTTGGTTTAGTGTCCACAGGGATGCAACGCACTTCTTCATTTGGGATCCAAGTGGAAGCTGGAGTTCACTGTATTGCTAGATTGCTTGAGGACAAGCAATCATGGGGAGGGAGGACTGCAATGCCCCCATTTTGTTGGCATCGGAGTTTCAGGGATTAGCCTATTATTGTGATCCATGTAGGGTAATTATTGTGGATAGAGGGTCTTCTGTGGCAGTGGCTTGGCTTGGGAGGGTTTTATCTTCTCCACATCTCAGTAAGCTACAAGTTGGTCATCGTTTAGCTTAGATTGGACTTCTTTTGGGCTTAGTTTTGTGTACTTACTAGTTGTGGTAAGTTGGTGTTGATCGAGATAGACCCTTTTTGTTTTTGGAAAGTGCATTTGGTCACATGGACAAATAATCGGTATGACTTCTATTTCAAACAGCATATTTAAATGATAGAGTATTTTGGGAGTTATTATCTTCTTAGTGGCCGAATTATTATTAAATAATTAAATGGCTATTTATAAAGTTATAATTTAACTTTATAATTTCACTTAAGCTGAAGATTGAGTTATCATTGGAATGTTGCCAAAAGAGTTAAGTTGGAAAGTTTCAAGAGTTGAGTTCTTTGGGAAACTTTCGCAATTTTAGAAGTTTAGTTCTTTTGGAAACTTTTGTCAACAAAGACATTATAAATACGAGCTCATTTCATTGAGAAAAGTACACTTGAATAATTTATTTTCTTTCGTTGCCTTTGTGGCTTTTTCTAAGGTTCTAAATTTTGTTGCCCTTGCTGAGGTATAAGGGACGCTGAGAAATATTTTTCGAATCACTATTGAGGTAAAGTGATTCCATTTAATCTCCCTTACTGTTATTGTATATGGCTGGGAGGATTATTATTGTGGAGGAAATTACATTTCTGGGGTTTCAAAATTCTGAGATTTATTTCTAAGGACTACATCTACAATTGTACTGAGGTATACAATTGCTCTCTTCTCCTACTGTTCTTTACTATGGCTTGGGAGAAATTACTTTTGAATGAATTTGTGAAGGAAATGGAGGATTCTTTAATAGCTACAATTTACATTTGAGGATCCACACATGTTATTCAGAGGCAGTTGTTACTAGTATTTGCAGTGTTTGGTATTTTGGGGAAGTGCAGATTTCATTTCCAAGGACCACGTGGGAAATCTGAAGAAATTCTGCCACTTTCTC
The DNA here is from genome assembly GCA_028749045.1 of Cupressus sempervirens. NCBI lineage: Eukaryota > Viridiplantae > Streptophyta > Pinopsida > Cupressales > Cupressaceae > Cupressus > Cupressus sempervirens. The sequence continues at coordinate 36,440,229 of CM053785.1, forward strand.
TCACTTGCGATTTCTCCAAGAGGCTGTCTTTTGCATGTTTGCAACTACATATCATCCTACAGGCTGCAATCCGGTGTTTTGAGGATAGTTTTTCACACTTTGGTAGTGATTTGGCCATTGGGGTTAATAAATCTGCTACTGCATACATATTCCAAAAGTTATTGTGCTTTTTTTCAATGCAATAGAACTTAATAATGGCATGATTGCTATTTGGTCTCATTGATCTAGTTATCGCATTCTCCATTCAATATTAGTGGTCGTAGAACACTTTCAGAATTATGTATGCAAACAAATAAGGAAGAAGTTGTAAATCAGTTGTTTGGTATTCATTTATAGAAGAGCCTTCAATGTTTGATTTATCTAGTAATTATGAGTAGCTCATTAATCCTAGTATTGTACTAGAAAGTTAAAAATCATATGTAGAGTGATAGATGAATTGCTCGCCAAATGTTTGACAAAATGTCAAACCACTGATTAGTGTGGAAATTGATGATTGTTTGAGCCATAACCGATAGGGGTTATTACAGAACTAAGGAAGGGGATAGGACTCACAATGTACTATAAGATGTACTGAATCTTCTTTTTGGCTAGGATGCACTCTCACTGTTAGTGTTAGTGAACCAAGTGATGAGAAGAGGCATGTAGCAATGCCCTATCCACTTCCTATTGCTGGTTAATTGCTATAAACATGAGCCGATCATTAGGTACGTGTACACAAATGGCCTCAATTAGGTGTGCAATTAGTATTGAATGCTTGCTTATTATTGTAGGTGGCAATGGATTGGGAAAAAGGATGGGACCAGTAGTGTGGTATGCGATATGCCAGCAGTCATTTTTTAAATGGTAAGTACTAATAGGCTTGGATTATGTAATGACCCTTACTATAAAGGCCACTGAAACCCTCAAACTGGACTTAGGAATTTTGTCAAACAGTTGGCATGTAACCGAATAAGGCTGCAATATTACTAATTGTTGTACAACGAAACCTCAATATATGATGCCAATAATGTATGAGCAACAATTCCAGATTATAACACTACCAATCTAAGAGATAGATGACAATATGAAACTCAAATATGAAGTCCAATGCAATTCTGATTTTATGACAGCAAATAGAACTGATTACAATGAGAGACTGTCACAACTATGCACTTCTAATACATCAAGCTCTTGACAATGCAATGTTATGACATGAACAATAACCCAGTTCAGATTTGGAATGCAAATGACGAAACTTTTACAACAGTTATTAATGACTGGAAATAACTATTTATGCAATGACAGTGCTGACTGTTCTAATCCATAACATGCAATATTTTGGCAATCAAAACTTCAGTTTGTGCACCTGGAATAGCTCCAATTTTGCCAGATATGAATGCTGAATTAATGCCACACAAAGACCTCACAATCTGCCCCAAACCGACTCACAAAATTGCTGCTGCTGCCCAACTGACAGGGCCGTACAGGTACGGCCTGGTACGGCTGCTAGATAAAAAATATTGCAGCGTTTTTTTTTGTCACTCCAAAAGCAATAAATCTGGGCGCCTAGGGTTGCTGAATAACCCCCTAAAATATGAAATTCATCCGTCAAGCCAATTAGGAGTTATGAGCAAAAACGTGGGTCCAAACCTTGGACTGGCAGTCTGAAAATAATGCACAACTGTGTCTTCAAACCCTGTTAATCAATCCACAAATGCTAGGGCACAACTGAAACCCTTATTCCAACCAAAGTAAACCCTTATAACTGAATCTCAATGAAGTCCAAATGAGATGGTTGAATTACCAACTCCTCAAATGCAACAATTCAGGTGATATTTCACACCCTCAAAGTCGCCAATCCAAGGGAGTGATTCGTTCCCAAAGATCAAATAATAATTTGCAGACCCAAGAGACTACAAATTTGCTCCACAATGGAAGAAGTAGAAGAAATCTCAAATCCAAGCATGTCCAAAATGAGAGGCCCAACCCTCTATTTATTCACTTTTCTAAGAAGTTGCTAGAACTTCTAGAAACATCCTTTATAAAATCTCATTATAATGCACTTTTTCTAGAACTTCTAGAAACATCCTTTATAAAATCTCATTATAATGCACTTTTTATAATAAAGTAATTTTATAAAATAAAAAGTGCAACTCAACTTAAAATTATAACATGTAGGCCCCAATAACACATAATAATAAAATATAATCTCTTAACACTTCTTCAAGAGCAAGATATGACCATCTGATCTGCAGAATTGACTCTCTCTCCACACCATTTGCCTACGAGAGTCTGGAATAGGCAAAATCCATGATCAATGTCATGTTGAACTAAAGAGGGGACATTACAGATTAGGGAACCCAAATACGGAAAATATTTTTGCATTAAGGTTGCGACAACTTCATTGTTTCTAGTTGATTACTATGTGTACTTTTGAGATTAGGTTATTTACATTGTGTTAAAAGCATTAGGTTCTTGAGCTAGACATAGTGTATATCTGATACATACACAAGATATCGCATTTTGTATATGTGATGTTTTAACTATTCACACAATTTATATCTCATGTATGTCAGAGTTAATCACCACATGTACATGTGAGCTGAGCATGAGCTAGTCACCTTGTGGGTGACATATGTTGGAGCTAACACATTTTGTACCTATGGGTGTAAAGAGCTATTTCCCTATGTGAAATACAAGTGGGAGCAGCTACATTGTCTATAGTTGATAATGCTTGAGCCAATCACTATTTGAAAACAAAATGTTGGAATGATATGGTTTCGATGAGGTTTATGTGGGTTTGTACATTAAGGATGGTATGGAACCAACACTTGATCAGAATGTGTTTGTCATTATTCTATTGTAAATGTATTAAATTGAGAGCATAAACTCAATAAATAGCTTTGACTTGAAAGTGAGATCAAAGGTCTCATCCTAGATGTGAGAATATACCTCCTTTATTGCTGATGTATGAATTACCAAACCTCTGATTATCAAGAGGGATACATACGCAAGGACATTCAAAATTAACCCTCAAGGTTTTGTTCTAGGTCTATGGATGACTTAAGATTGGGAGCTTACTACATTCTACTGTAAGTATATGAATGGTGGCTTAAAGTTATTGCCATGACCATGGTTGGGAAAATTATGAAAAATAATTAATACTAAGATGTGGTTATTACAAAGAAAAAGTATAATGATTTAGAGGAGTTTACAAATTACATATAAATTCCAAAAGAAACAACTTAAAAATGGTCACAAATATCCTCAAAGTTGTAATCCAGTAGCGTATTCTTAGAAACCAATATATATTCCCTAATGCAATATAAAACAGGTTAAACTGTTAAATTAATTTTCACAAACCTGTACAGTCCTCAAGGTAACCTCTATCTTAGTTAGTAAATACTTTCCAGCCAATACATGCCACCAATTAAAATTGAGGCACTATCCCTTATAATAAAATTCTTATACTTCCAAGTCATACTTTGATAACAGCCCCAGATAAAGTTTTGACTCATTCCAATGTACAAATATTATTTCATTTTGGTTCTTGCTTGAACCTTGATTAAACCTTGGGAAGCCTGGCTTCGCTTCTAAGATTGATCTTTCTTTACCTTTGTGCCTTACTTGAAATTTGCATTATTTAATTTTAATGTTGCAGTGTTGGGTCAAGTTCAGGAAACTTATGCATTCTCTCACTGTCTTACATAACATCTTCATGATCAAGATACATGATTTCAGTCCATTTGACAACATTTGATCATTGGTTGATAGTCACATGATACCATTACAATTTGTTTTCCTATCTTTGAATGATGAAAAGGATAGTAAACTTTAATGTGCACTCAATTCACTCTCCTACAAAACTTTTACAGCATGTTCATTTCTCATGATTATACTAATTACGACAGTTCAAGGGAAGAAGTTGCATATCAACGAAAATCTGTATTACAAACGTTATAATTGTAACTTAGAGAAAAATAACTTACTTGTTGAGAATCCCTCCATAGCGGCTTTCATTTTCTCAGTATCAGTGCTACTAGTGTGATCCTGTCTTATTTCATTGGCAGTTGAAGCTTGTAAAGGCATTTCTTCCGTAGGCAAAGTCCACCTGCAGCATTATTGTTTAACAAAACATATGCAAATAATCAAGCTTACAGATACCCAGGGTGCATTATAATTAAGAGGATTCAACTTTGTTTTCTATGGTTGAATGCCCCAAGGCACAAATCACTTCAAAATTTATTTGATTTTGAAAAAAGGTAGAACACTACAGCCCAGCAGCAAAATCAATTCTCACAAACTTGGACCATCCAAACTACGAGTAACTTGATAAAGCTCAAGGAAGCTAATTTCTTAAAAGACAAGTTACTGAGAATTATAAATGCAACCACAGCCTGGTACCCTATCTTTCACAATAATCCTTTAAATACACAAATAAGCATGATAAATTCAATACAATATATGCTTGGAAATCAGTTCCCAATGATATTTGTATGTTAGTTATTTTCAATAGGTCAACAAAGGAAGAAGTAAATGTTAGATGGGTGAAATGTAATGTCCCCCACTTAGCCAGTATGGATGTATGTTGTCGCTAGCCCCTTTTTTTATGGTCCCGAGGGCTAACCAAGACTTCAAAAGGGATCTTGAGGTTATTTGGCCTAGACAAATTTAATTACATGCCAAATGGAGTTCGTTTATTGGGTTTTCAGAAAGACTTCCTATTTTTAGTAAGCCAACAGAGGATGCAGTGCCTTCAATTTTTAGTGACAGGATGTGATGCATTTTGTTGAGCTCTTTTCGATGAGCTATTATATGTGGGATTCCGAGTTTATTTGGTATATTATTTTAATGTTTGAAGTTATAACAATAAAGTGACTATTTTAATTAAATATTTTAATGTTTCATAAAGTCACTTTATTAAAAATCAAGATCTCCCTTTAGAGTACATGCATGGGCTTTTGTAAAAGGGAAAAAATAATATCCCACATTGGCATAACAGAAGCATAGTTCTAGTGAGGAAAGATTACAAGAAAGAGGATAGCTCTCTTTCGGCAAGCTTGGAAATATCAAAGAAATTGGATAATATTCTGGAGGTTATTTCTCAATAGTTTGAAGGACGAAATCCCTTCAAGCTGAAAATCTTGATGCCATTGAAATAGATGGTCTTGAGATTCATTAAACTAGTTTGGGGTAGTGCCTGGTCAGCATCATTTTGAGGACAACATTCATTTACAAATTTGGTACCAAACTGGTGAATTCGCGAGTCTGCCTGGAAGCACATTGGAGGTCATAAGTCCATCATTCCTAGTCCAAATCACATGCTTCCAACTTTGTTGCATTGCTAGAGCCTGGGCGTTTCAGAACAGGTCATTTTCGGCAGCCATTGTTGCAGTAAAAATTAATATATATTTTCCATACAGTGTCGTACTGTACGGCCTGCTCCTGGACAGAGTACGGACCTGCACCAAGGACAGTTCAGGGGTTGCTAAACTGGACATTCATCATCAAATTTCGATCAACAGCAATCGTATCATTTCCAGATTCTTCTACACCCGATTATAATAGTTAGATGAATGTATGGGTGTCATAATTGTAAAGGGGTTTGCATATTCAGTCACTGTGTAACAGTCATTGCATTATAAATTCAGTCACTTTTTGTACACAGCTGTATGAAGTTTGTATATCTTGAATAGAGGATAACTGTATGTGACATTCATGATCAGTCCATAAGAACTCTTTACATTGCATATTTGTAGTAGTGTTCAAGTGCCAAGATATTTGTCCTTGCTATTCTTCATATCATATTGTCATTTGTTTGGTAGAGAAGCATTTTTAACATCTGAACAAGAACTCAGAAAATTTCAAATCAGACTTTGCACACCAACTGTTTGACAAAATGTCGTTGAATCAAAAACTGAAAAATTCAAGGCAGAATTAGTAGGGTATGTTACATGAAACCTTAAAACATATCAAAAGATCAACCAATATTGGGTTTCAAATTTCAGTAATTCCACAATGATGATAATTGTGGGAAAAAAATGATTTATTAGACACACCCTCGCCAATTTGTGCTAGTGGAGAATGTGGCTAAAAATGATAAGCCTAAATTGGTCGTTTATATTTGTGATTCCTCTTACCTATTAACAAATATTTAGAGGTATTTGTATGCTTTGTAGGTCCCATTTTCTTGTGATTATTAACCAATATATATCATGGTCATAGAGAAATAATTACTCACAGAGAATTGTCATCATAGTAATAATGGTTTGAATATTAAAAATACTCCCATTTAATATAAATCCCACTAAAATAAATACTTACTAATAATACACAATAGAAGACCCCACCATTACTTAAAAGAATGTTTGGTTGTGGTAATCCCCTTGATGCCTGCCCACAACAGGATCTAGTGACAATACCTTGGGGAATGATGGAGGAGCATCCTTGGATAAATGGCAATTTTGCATCACCCAAAAATATTTCCTTTTGGTTTATCTATTTTCTGTTCTAGTTGGGCAGTTCCCATTGTTCTAGGTAGCCATCGTTTCAGTTGGCTCGTTATCTTATGTGATCCTTATGGTCTGTTCTTGACATCATGAAGATCCTATGTCTAGCTTCGCAGTTCAATCCAATGTTTCAAGGTAAAGATATCTTATGATTGGTCTGGTCCTACATTGATTTCCTATTCTAATGGCCAGGTTGGCAAGATTTGGCTTGTGATGGAGATCCATGCTATGCAAAGCCTAATGGCACATGGATCTATGCTCTTACACATGTGGCCGACCTCCTTTTATGTTTACACATCATGGTTTAACTATTCGGGGGTGTTCTTAAGGATTTGGGTTGTAACCTATTTGATGTAATATGTTTCCTTTATCTTGGAATTGTTGATCAAATAAGCCAACTTGTGGATGGCGATCTTGTATATAAGTATAGTAGTAGTTGCTGTTTAGAGGAAGGAGGGAAGTAAGGGAGTAGCTTGGCAAAAGAAGGTTAACCAAGAGATTTGATGGTGAAGATCGAGAATAAGGTTTAGGTCCATTAAGGCATGTCTGGTTAAACATCTGTAATCTGCACTTGCAAGCCAACTTGATGATAATTGGAAGCTATTGTTCTTCATTTTTTGTTGTTCTTTATTGTGTTTTTTTGTCATTTCTGTTGTGCAATCTCTAGCTGCAAGGGTGGACATCTCCATAGGGGATTTATCTTGCCTTGACTTCATCAAATGGTATCAAAGCAGGTTGCAGTCTTGCGATTGAGGATCCAAGTTGGTGAAGATCGAGAATAAGGCTTAGGTCCATTAAGGCATGTCTGGTTAAACATCTGTAATCTGCACTTGCAAGCCAACTTGATGATAATTGGAAGCTATTGTTCTTCATTTTTTGTTATTCTTTATTGTGTTTTTTTGTCATTTCTGTTGTGCAATCTCTAGCTGCAAGGGTGGACATCCCCATAGGGGATTTATCTTGCCTTGACTTCATCAAATGGTATCAAAGCAAGTTGCAGTCTTGTGATTGAGGATCCAAGTTCCTGATCTTGTGAAGTTATAGATTTGTTGTTTTTGGGGTGGCAGCACCAAGGATCTGACCTTCATCAACAGGATGCTAGCACAGGGTGGTTCTAAATAGGATTTGTCATTGATTGTACACAACAGAGAGAGTTCAGAATATAGGAATTAATCAGAGTGAGTTCCAGAGATTGTGAATCCTGAGACCTGATTGTGTGGTAGCAGAGAGGAGGATTTGACCTGCGATTGAAAAGGATTCCACAAGGGAACCAAAGGGAGTTGAGAAGCAAGTTGGTGATTTCAAGCAGACAGTTTGTTTGAGGCGGTTTGTGGGTGTTAGTAGATTGCTTAATTTTGGTTTAGTAATCAACACTTGTGATCAGATTGTTGAAGCTGAAGTTGAAAAGGAGATTCCTGAGATTTGCGAAAATGCCACCTAGAAGGATGAATCCTTGTAATGTGCCCTTTTTGGGACATTAGAGAATTTAAACCAGATGCATAAAATAGTTTTTGAGATGACTTAATTGGAGCTTTAGGCAGATTATTTAAAAAATATTTTAATATTAAAAGGGAGATCATTAGATGACGGAAGACAAAAGACATAAGGGGGAATGTGAAGATTTACGAGGTTGAGCTTAAAGAAAGGGAGAGGAGCTCATTTGCAACTATGCTTGAATTTGTTAATGTTATAATTCAGTTGGATGAATTAAATTTATATATATGAAATATATAATTTATTTATGAAAAATATTTTATGGAATGATTTAACTTATATTGTAATATTTAATTAATTATTACAATTATAGTTTTCATGTTAATTTTGTGATAATGAATAGACATGTTCCATGAAGCGACATGCCTCTTCTTGGTTGATTCTCCATATAAATGGAAGAGATCATTGCTTTGGAAAAGACATACCTAACATGGCAGTGCTTAGTACATTTGCAGCAATCTTGAAAACCTCAACATGGTATTAGAGCAAGCAACTCCTAGGCCTGTTTGTAAGTTAATAATTTGATATGAAAAATCATCTATCCAACATATCATTGTATTTGGAATCTGAAAATTTTACAGTTAAAATGTGTGCATACAAGTTGGCTAAATGGAGTTGTCATTACACAGAGCAACCCAAAGCCTAAGATCCACGGTGTGAGATCCCAATCAATCACAATGAGAGAAGAGTGGTGGAATGATCTGGTAATAAATGTTGAACAAAAGGCCTAACATATGAATTATCTAGCCTAGACTGCGGAATTGTCATTCTAAAATCAAACCCATCATTAACTTTAATTTTGAACTGTTAAAGTAGGATCATTTTGTCTTAGTTGTAACTTGTAATAGCAATTATGTATTTTCTGTGTGTTTCAAGTTACCTTCTCAATGCTTATTATCATGATTAAGCATATGATAATATACACACACACAATAACTAATATATATATTAAATTAGTGAAGTATATATCTCATAAATACTTATATATATATATATATATATATATATATATATCTTCAGTGAGTCTTATCCGACTGAAACTACACTAACATTCACACTACCTCTTGGTTAAGAAGGATAAACACATGGGTAAATATTACACCATTGGTAATATTTAGAAATCATACATTAAAGGAAATCTTTGATCAGAAGATTTCCATTAAATAATATCATATGGGAATGCCTATCCGAATATCAACACGACATTCACCAAATACTCTTTTGATATCATATTAGCTAAGATGAGCATTGGCCTATCAAAACATTAATCAAATGATATTCACCAAGTACTCCAAGTAATGACTTATCAGAATATCAACTAAATGATATTCACCGAGTACTCAATGCGGCAATGGCCTATCAGAATATCAAGGCAAGATATTCACCAAGTACCTATCATATATCTATACAAAACACTTATAGACAATCAATTAAATGGCATCCAACACTTAGTCGTTGATTTACAAGATAAAGTCTTTCATGATCTATTTCAACATTTACACAAAATGTATCATCATGATTTAAGTTATTGTAGATTGCCACCTTCCAATAACTTCAAGTACAAGTTGTAATCATTTGGAAGTCGTCACTTCCTCATGATGTACACAAGGGGCAGGCCCATACACACATGACATCAGAAGTTCGCATGAAGTCGCCAAGAATACTGTCATGTCGTGTTGTCGTGACATTCACCATGGATCATATTAGTGTACTATCCCTCGTCAGCTACCTTACAAAATTATGAACAGTTATGGTGAATTTTCTCTCTCGACCAAACAAATGTTAATATTTGATCTTACCCATAAGCTAACACTACTAGCAAGGATAATATCTCAATGAAAAAGATATAATGAGTTGCTAGTATTACTCTTCTAAAGGGTCTAATTTATGTTTACTCCCAAATCAACTATAACATTAAATGCAATGTTATGACATTGCAACAATATAGCCAATTCACTTATATATCAATAGATATTGCTTGTAATCCACTATAATGTTTAAAATAAACTAGTGGTGCTATTCCTATAACAATTTAATAGGCATCTAGGTAAAATTATTGCTAGTGTTTACTATTTCTTTTGTTCCTAATCCAAACCAATTTGGATGCACAATGCTTTCCTTTCCCTTCTTAAACTTCTGCTATAACTTGTGAACAAAGATGGTTGACCGTTCACCTATAGGTCAATTATTTGAAAATGATGTATGTTGGGGTGTTAGAGTCTGATATTTTCTCACTGCAATGGCCGTGTTAACTACTGCCTGCAGTAATTCTTTCTCATTAATATTCATCCCTAACCTCCACTAAGGAATCATTGTGTTTGATAAGATCAATAATGACGTGACGGATATAAACAAATATGCTTGCAAGAATGAAGCAACAAAGTTCAATCTTCAGCAATGTATATCTATTATATTAGAGCAATAATATGTCGTCGTCTTTCATATGAACACTGACAAATGTGCACCAAAGTCAATGTTGTCTGCCCTTAAAGTATCTTCATATCCACTTGTCTCCTTTAATGTTTGGATGTTAACTTCCTTTGACGTGGTCCTGCGTTGAACATTTTCCCTGTCTGAGAGGCTCTGTACAATGTTTATTAACTGCCGTGTGTGAAGGATTTTTGACTAATTATCAAATCCTTCTTTGAAGGCAATGGAAATCTTTGTGTTTAGTGTGATTTTCTTCCCATATCGGATGCCCGTGATCCTGGTTGTGTTATTTTCTTTCAATGACATGGGGATTTTGTTCACTGTACTTGGTAAAGAAATCAAAGCATACAGATAATAAAACAAAATAGCAAGACTCCTTAAGAGTCGATGAAAGTGAGAAAGAAAAGAGAAATGAATGTCTGAAGGAATACGGAGAAGCGGAAGAAGGAAAGGCGATTGGGACTGAAGTTGAAGGAAAGAACATACAGTACGAACCCACAAAAAGGAAAGATTCCACTGTATGACCGTGTAGAAAGGAAATGTTAAGTCGAACCACAGATATAGCAGAAAGGTGTCGGCAACAAGGAAAACACATCATACGGTCTACACAGGAAACAAAGAGGAAGGGTTTAATAAAAGTTACAGCCGTACGGAGTGAAGGTGTTATTGACGGCAAGAAGGGGCAGCCGACGGAGTCCATAGTACCGAGCTTCGGGAACAAATTGGGCGATATGGCAAACCAGATGGAGAGATCATGTACCTTAAATAAACTAGATGAGCGACGACTGCAGGCACAATGGGCCACGGAAGTTACACAAAACGGGCCGAAGACATTGTCAAGTGGGGAGTTTGGCTGGGGTGGCACATCTGTTAAAAGATAATGCAGGTGCTCTTCTTTAGTGAGATTACTATTGGCGACACCCATTCGCTGGTCTGCACCTTGAAGATAATGCCGGCCTCCAGCATTCAGTTGATTTCCTCCACAACCCGTGCCGCATAGTTCTTGTTCATCCTGTAGGGCCGCTTCCGTACAGGTACTGTGCCTTCAATCAACGGGATGCGGTGCACTCACAGTTCTGAGGGTACTCCTTTCAGGTCCTTGTATGTCCATGCAAACACATCGTTATACCCCAAAACTATCCTGAATGTTGCTACCTTCAGTACAAGGTCTCAGTTATCTCCCACCAGTATGTTCCTTGGTTCGGCTTCATTTCCTAAATTCATGGTCTGCAGAGTGGCTTCATTATATTTGATGGGTTCCCCTTCAGTGAACTTATGTGCGGGTGTCACATCCAATGGCGCATTTCCTTCCTTCATCTCGATAAATTCCCTTGGAAATTCATCAACACTGTGTCCTTCCTCTATTGTCAGTGCGTTGCAACTCTGAAACAGTTCATAGTCCTCTATCTGCCAATGGTAAAGACCATTTACTGAATCCAAATCGTCATCTCCTTCCAATTGTAGGACTCCCTCCTGATCTGGTTCCATACTCTGCCTCCTTTGTCGTCGATAGAAATTGTGTATCAGCCGACGGGTCCCTTCGGAAAGGAAATTGTGTATCAACCGACGAGTCCCTTCGGAAAGGTTCTTGTTATGTAGCCGACGGGTCCCTTCGGAAAGGTTTTTTTTATGTAGTGACATGTTGTATGTGGCCGACAGACTCCTTTGGGAAAGTTCTTCGGAAAGTATTTATAACCCCTTCGGGAAGCATTGTAATGATATCAAAACCTAATGTAATATCTTGGCATATGCGAATAATAAGAAGAGTTCTGTTGTTTGTGTTCGTGTTCATTGTCTGTGTGCAATTCTTAATTAACCTATGCGGTAAACATTTGGCGTCGTTGCCCAATGGACCTGGTACGCAGGCAAGCGAATATGAATTAAATGCCGAATCAGTTGAACAAAGATAAGAATAAGCTGAAGGAAAAAGATGACATACGCGTTGCGCAGGAAAATTTAATTCTGGCACAGCAGACAGAGCGTCGAAGGAGATTTCAGAAGATTGCCGATGGAAACAAGAGCGCGAAAGGATTGTTGGAGACTCGACAACGGCTTGATTTGGTGGAAGAAGCGAGGGAGGATTTTCTGAACCTGCATACGCCACGGGAAGAGAATCCTGACGGAAGGAGATAAACTCGCACGGCTCAGAGTGCCAAGGGAGCACGAGCATGGAGTGACCTCTTCATCCGAGATATACTTCTAGAACGAACAGCTTCAATTGACGAACCCTCTTCTTCACCAAACAGCGTGGAAGCCGAAAAATAGCGCAGGTGTTGAAAACAGCACGGGTGTAGAAAACAGCGCCGGTGTGCAGAACAACATGGGTGTCCAGAACAGCACAGGTGTTGGAAATAGTGCGGGTGTGCAGAACAGCACGGGTGTCCAAAAGAGCGTGGGTGTGCAGAACAGCGCGGGTGTTCAAAACAGCGCGGGAGCTCAAAACACCGCGGGTGCTCAAAACACCGCGGGAGTGCAAAACAACGCAGGTACAGAACAAAACCCTCAACATACAGTGATAATGGCAAGTCCGAAAAAAAAGTTGCCTAAATTTGATAGTGATGAAGCAGCCGATCCCATTCGACATAGTAAAACATGTGAAACGATCTGGAGGGCAAATGGCATAACAGATACAAATGAATGGATCTGACAATTTTTCGCTACCCTACGAGGTGTTGCGATTGATTGGTTTACTAATGCTGATCCACAAAAATTAAAAAGTTGGGATAACATTAAGGAGTTCATCGCAAAATTTCAACTTTTGCGTGATGATAATGAAATTGTAGTGGAGATATTCAATACCAAGCAAAAGAAGAATGAAACAGTATGGGTCTTCGCCAGGAGATTGAAGGACTTAATCAATAAAATGGAGAATAAGCCGGCAGATGGGCTCCAGAAAAGATGGTTCATTGAAGGCCTTCACCCGAAGCTGCGGAAAAAAATGAAGATCGTGCCACCATCGACATATACTGAAGCATACAATTGGGCATTGAACCTCGAAAGTGAACAGAAGACAAAGAAGAAGAAGAAGACCAGCTCATCCGATTCAGATGACGATGAGCCTTCGGGAGAAGATAGCAGCGAAGATGAAGGCAGCAGCAAGAAAGTTCGTGCTCTTCAGAAGGACATGCTTCGGATGATGAGGGAGTTCAAAAACATGAACAAGGAGACTAAGGGCAATGACCTATGGTGCACGGACTGCAAGAAAGAAGGCCATACGAAGGGATTATGCCCGAAAGATCAATTTTGTGAGATTTGCCAGATTATGGGACACCCGGTAAAAGAATGCCCTTTCAACTTGAAAACAAGAACACCGCAGCAAGTGTTCCTGACACAGGAGGCATACCTGTCAGGAGGGAATGGGAACACTGGTACGGAAGGTGCCACATCGGGCGGATACAGAAACAACCGGCTCAATCAAAATAACAACAATAGCAGCAACAACAATACAGGCAGAAGGAGTCACATTCAGTATGATGCGAATGGTCGACCGATTGTTCAATGCCGCACATGCAATCTGTGGGGTCACTTCGCCCGAGAGTGTACAACGGCGAACACACCGAAGTTGTTATGCAGATGGTGTGGACCTGGTGATCATGAAGATGCTAGGTGTCCGAAGTCGGGAGTAAACTTGATCACCGTCGGGACGGACGAAGAAGAGGTTTTGGCCATCACACGGCAACAAGCGAAAGTGTACCCTGACCGGGCAGAAGAAAAGAAGAGACTGGAGGAAGCACAGGTAGAGATCCAAAAAGCAACACAGGCAGAAACGGCACACCTGAAGGACACGCTGAGTACTTCCGTACGGAACTGCACAGAACAGAACATTGTACGGCAAATTTTGCAAGCCGGGATACCTGTCAGGATAAGTGATCTATTGCTAACTATGCCTCAGCTCCGATCAGCACTCACAAACATCGTTCCCGCTGCTCAACTACTAGGAGAACAGGGAAGGAAGCAGGAAAGCAGAGCAAGTACAGTGGACAAAAAGGAGAAGGAAAGTGGCGCAAGTGCAGAAGATCCGATGTTGTTAGCCCTCTCATCCGGATGCCATCCGGCAGTCATCGAAATGGGAATTCTCGGGACTGTATTGACGAAAACAATTATGGACGGAGGGTCCAGTGTCAATGTGTTGCCTGAAGACACTTGGAAAAAGTTGGGACAGCCGACATTATGGCCGCCTACATTCTAGCTGCTAACGGTCGATCAACATGGAATCAAGCCATTAGGAGTACTCACAGTGCAACCAGTGACGATTGGAACACAACCGTTCCTATTGGACTTTGTCGTGATCCCACTGAAGCGGAGAGGATATGATGCCATTCTGGGCCGGGGGTGGCTGATACAAGCCAAGGCAAAACACGATTGGAAGAAAAATACTTTATCACTTAAAGCAAAGGCCGAAAGTATGTCATCGATCTACACACTCAGATGGTTGGAGAAGAAGCTCTATCATCGGATTCCGAAGGAGAAGATGATGAGAGGAGGCAGAGTATGGAACCCGATCAGGAGGGAGTCCTACGATTGGAAGGAGATGACAATCTGGATTCAGTAAATAGTCTTTACCACTGGCAGATAGAGGATTACGAGCTCTTTCCAAGTTGTAATATGCTAAGGATTGACGAAGCTAAGAAAGAGGAAAGAAATGAATGCCCAAAGGAACATAGAGAAGCCAAAGGAGGAAATGAATGTCCGAAGGAACACAAAGAAGCCGAAGGAGGAAATGAATGTCCGAAGGAACACAGAGAAGCCGACGGAAGAAATGAATGTCTGAAGGAACATGGAGAAGTCGAAGGAGGAAATGAATTTTCAAAGCAACACATAGAAGCCGAAGAAGGAAATGTGGGTATGACTGAAGCTGAAGGAAAGAACATACAGTACGAACCCAAAAGGAGGAAAGATTCTACTGTACGACTGCGCAGGAAGAAAGTATTACGTCGAACCACAGATATAGCAAAAAGGTACCGGCAGCAAGGAAGACACATGATACGGTCTGCACCAGCAACAAAGAGGAAGGGTTCAATAAAAGTTGTAGCAGTACAGAGTGAATGTGTTATTGACGGACAAAAGGGGCAGGTGACAGAGTCCATGGTAGCGAGCTTCGGGAACAAACTGGGCGATATGGAGATGATACAGAACAGGCTTAGCAGGTTTCAACTCGGACAGTGGGTGTTGAAGTACGATGACCGGAATGAGATCAAACCAGGCAAGTTCAAAGTTAAGTGGGTCGGGCCATATCAAATCCGGGAAGTAGGGGACAATGGAGCAATAAAATTATGGACTTTGGATGGACAGGAAGTGCCTCAGGCGATGAATGGCTTGAAGCTGAAGGTATACCACGGCCGAAAGACTTCTGCGTCAGAGAATGGCCTTCGGGCGACCCCTTCGTCGTTGCAGACCAACGATGCCAACAGTTGGAGGGAAAACTGACTTTGCTATTGAAAAAAAAAAAAAAGAATGAAAAAAGTACCGTACGGATTTTGTCTGCTCACTGTACGGTTTTCACTTGGTTTTTTAGTTGTACGATTTTTAAGTTGGGGGCTATTGTACGGATTTTGGAAACAAAGCACCGTACAGATTCTTAACTGTTCATCGTACAATTTTGGAGGAAGTACGGCTTTTGCATATTATAAAATATGAGATGTACGGCTTTCTACTGTACGGCTTTCCAGCAAGTGTACGGTTTTTTTGGTTTACGGGTTTCAATATTTGAAAATAGTACGGTTTTTAGGAGCTGCACATTGTAACATCAATTTGAGACTACCGTACGATTTTTTAAAATAGTCTAGGAATGTACGGATTTTTTCACCGAGAGGATTTCACTACTCATCGTACGGTTTTTATGAAGACTTGGAGCATACAGATTTTAGAGCCATTTTCTTGTACGAATTTTTAAAGAAAGCAGCGTACGGAAATTGCAGTTGGGAATGCGAGGTAATTGTATGGATTTTTCAATCATATCATGTGTACGGATTTAGATTGCAAGATTACAGATTCTGAGTGAGGTTTTGGCGTACGGCTTCTACTTGCTATTGCATTCAGACTTTGGAGGACGTTACAGGATATTGCATAAGGAAGGAGTCGATACAGTGGCAAGATGTATGGTGTAGCTGTACATTGGTAGCACAGAAGGGTGACAGGAGGTTTTCTATAAAAAAAAAAAAAAAAGTCGACAAATCAAGAATGCTCAGAATGAGTATTAGATGATGTCAGAGGGAAGGGGAAGCATCAGCAATTGCTAGAAAGAGTGTAGAATCGGCAGGAAATGACAGAAATGGTGTGTTCTGTGCAGTTTTGTGTGGGTTTCAGAGTGCTAATTTGGTCTTGGCGGCGAGGGGCGCTGCCCCTCGACCCCACCGAGGGCGTTGCCCCCTGGACCCCCAATCATTGCGGATATCAGTCGTGGGAGTCTGACCAATTGAGAAGACTTAGAGCTGCTGCAGGCATGGAGTGTCTGTGTACCAGAGGCACTGAGAGTAGGTGTTGACCGTGAGGCTGTCTTGGTGGATGCGTAGAGAGCTTGGGAGGAGTTGATCATCCAGTTGGAGGCAGTGCAGCGACACTTGGTTCAGTGTACTCGGAATTGGAAGGCAGAAAG
Organism: Cupressus sempervirens; assembly: GCA_028749045.1. Classification (NCBI taxonomy): domain Eukaryota; kingdom Viridiplantae; phylum Streptophyta; class Pinopsida; order Cupressales; family Cupressaceae; genus Cupressus; species Cupressus sempervirens. The sequence goes on from CM053785.1 coordinate 36,457,236, forward strand.
CGGCACAGGTGGCTATCAGGGTCAGATGTCAAATTGGCTAAGGTGATAGTGTTGAAGACCAGTTAGTCAGTCAATGTATTTTGGTTGTTGATTTGTCTCAGAGATTTTGTAATAGTCATCAGGAGACGACTTTTCTTTTTGGGGGGGATGATATCGTCGGTAGAAATTGTGTATCAGCCGACGGGTCCCTTCGGAAAGGAAATTGTGTATTAGCCGACGGGTCCCTTCGGAAAGGTTCTTGTTATGTAGCCGACGAGTCCCTTCGAAAAGGTTTTTGTTATGTAGCGACATGTTGTATGTGGCCGACGGACTCCTTCGGGAAAGTTCTTCGGAAAGTATTTATAACCCCTTCGGGAAGCATTGTAATGATATCAGAACCTAATGTAATATCTTGGCATATGAAAATAATAAGAAAAGTTCTGTTGTTCGTGTTCGTGTTCATTGTTTGTGTGCAATTCTTAATTAACCTATGCGGTAAACATCCTTTCATCCTCTTCTCCTTCGAAATCTGACGATAGAGCTTCTTCCTCGACCATTTGAATGTGTAGATTGATGACGTACTTCCAGCCTTTGCTTTCAAGTGATAAAGTATTTTTCTTCCAATCGTGCTTTGCCTTGGCTTGTATCAGCCACCCCCGACCCAGAATAGCATCGTATCCTTTCCGCTTTAGTGGGATCACGACAAAGTCCAACAGGAACGGTTGTGTTCCAATCGTCACTAGTTGCGCTGTCAGGACTCCCAATGGCTTGATTCCATGTTGATCGGTTGTTAGCAACTGAAAGGTAGGTGGCCACAATGTCGGTTGTCCCAACTTTTTCCAGGTATCCTCTGGCAACACATTGACATCGGACCCTCCATCCACAATCATGTCTGTTAGCATAGTCCCGAGAATGCCCATTTCGACAACTGCCGGATAGAGTCCGGATGAAAGAGCTAACAACATCGGGTCTTCCACACTTGCACCCCCTTGTTTCTCCTTTTCTTGCTCTGTTGGTTGCTTAGCAATCGGAGCTATATTCGTGAGTGTCGTACGAAGTTGAGGCATAGTGAGCAACAAATCATTTATCCTGACAGGTACCTCGGCTTGCAATATTTGCCATACAATGTTCTGTTCTACGCAGTTCTGTATGGAGGTACCAGGAGTGTCCTTCAGGTGTACCATTTCTGCCTGCGTTGCTCTCTGGATCTCTGCCCGTGCTTCCTCTAGTCTCTTCTTTTCCTCTGTCGGATCAAGGTATAGCTTCACCTACTTCCGAGTGATTGCCAAAACTTCTTCCTTGTCTGTCCTGATGGTAATCAAGTTTACTCCAGACTTCGGGCACTTAGCATCGTCATGATCGCCAGGTCCACACCATCGGCATAGCAACTTCGGTGTGTTCGCCGTTGTGCACTCTCAGGTGAAGTGACCCCACAGATTGCATGCGCAACATTGGACTATCGGCCAGCCATTCGCATCATACTGGATTCGACTCCTCCCGCCATTATTGTTGTTGCCGCTAGTGTTGTTTTGACCGCGCCGATTATTTCTGTATCCTCCTGACGTGGCACCCTCTGTATTGTTGTTCCCGCTCTCTCTAGACGCGGACGTTTCCTGTGTCAGGAACACTTGTTGCGATGTTCTTGTTTTCAGGTTGAAAGGGTATTCCTTTACCGAGTGTCCCAAAATCTAGCAAATCTCACAAAATTGATCTTTCGGGAAAGATCCCTTTGTATGGCCTTCTTTCTTGCACTCCGTGCACCATAGCTCATTGCCCGTAGTCTCCTTGTTCATGTTCTTGAACTCCTTCATCATCCGAATCATGTCCTTCTGGAGGGCACGAACCACCTTCCTGCTGCCCTCATCATCACTGCTATCTTCTCCTGAAGATGCGTCGTCATCTAAATCGGACGAGCTGCTCTTCTTCTTCTTCTTTGTCTTCTGCTCACTTTCGAGGTTCATTTCCCAATTGTATGCTTCAGTGTATGTCGATGGTGACACGATCTTCATCTTCTTTCGCAACTTCGGGTGAAGGCCTTCAATGAACCATCTTTTCTGTAACCCATCAGCCGACTTATTTTCCATCTTATTGATCAAGTCCTTCAACTTCCTCGCAAAGACTCGGACTGATTCATTCTTCCCCTGCTTAGTATTGAATATCTCCGCTACAATTTCGTTATCGTCGCACAAGAGTTGAAATTCTGCGATGAACTCCTTTTTAATGTTATCCCAACTGTTTAACTTTTGTGGATCGATATCAGTAAACCAATCAATTGCAACACCCCGTAGGATTGCCGGAAATTGCCTCATCCATTCGTTTGTATCCGTTATGCCATTAGCCCTCCAAAACATTTCGCAAGTTTTACAATGTCGGATGGGATCAGCTGTTCCATCACCATCAAATTTAGGCAACTTCTCCTTTGGTCCCGCCATCCTAACAGCGGCGCTTGGTATTCTGACGCTGACGCTTAGTATCCCAACACTAACGCTTGGTATCCCGGCAGTTGTGCTGGTTGGTGAAGAGAAGTCTCCGTTCAACGAATTTGTCCCTTCTGGAAGTGTATCGCAGACGAAGAGTTCACTCCACGCTTTTGCCCCCTCGACACTTGGAGCCGTGCAAGTCGATTCTCTTCCGTCGGGATTCTCTTCCCTCAGTGAATACAAATTCAAAAACTCCTCCCTTGCTTCTTCCACCAACTCCACCCACTATCGAGTTTCTTCCAACAATTCCTCCACACTTCTGTGTCGATCGGCAATCTTCTGGAACCTCCTCTGTTCGGCTTGCCGTGCCAAAATTAGATTTCCTTTTGTGTGTATTTCGTCTTTTTCTTTGAGCTTGTTCTTATTCTTGTTCAGCTGATTCGGCATTACTCTTCATTCGCCTTTCTTTCCAGGGCCATTGGGCAACGGCACCAAATGTTTACTGTACTGGGTAAAGAAATCAAAGCATACAAATAATAAAACAAAATAGCAGATAAGAATAGCAGAACTCCTTATTATATTCGCATACACCAAGATATTACATTATGCTTATGATGCTATGATTACAATGATCCCGAAGGGGGATATAAATACTATCCGAGGAACCTTCCCGAAGGTATCTGTCGGCCACATACAACATGTCGGCTACAATTATAGAACCTTCCTGATACATCCCGATACATGTCGGCCTAACGGCATTCATCCCGATACACCGACGGGTACCTCCCGATACACCGTCGGGAACATCCCGATACATTGTTTCCTGACGACAGATTTGATGTTTATGTAGTTGACCTCTTGTCTTGGATTCTTAAGATCATCATTGTATAGGTTTCTCTTGGTCATACTAAGCCCTAATGCCAATGTGATTAAATGATATTGAATAACATAACTGCAAACTTATTGAGTTATATGCTAGCTGTAATTGTTGAACTGAAGTTTATTAAATATATTCTTTGTATCAAAAGATTTTCACAACCACCGTTTAATGCTATTATGAATTGCTCGTATTGAATAGATGTATTCTCCTTCTCACAATAGGTTGTCATTATTTGATAATGGCTATATAAAAATCTCTGACTGTCTTCCCCGTGAGTGCTAGCTTTTTTTTATTCGGTCTGAAACTCTTGTCATTCCCTATTCAGATGTAGATTTATAAAACTTCCTCTGTATGGTGTATCTCCCGTTCCCTCCTTTCTATCTCATTTCATGATGATTGTCCTTTATATTATTTCAAATAAAAACCTTGAAGAGGCATGTCTAATGTTATTTTTATTTATTCACACATTAAGAGTTTCATTATATTATAATTGTTATATTAATTATAATCTTTGATTAATAATATATTATATTTATTTATAATATTATATTATAAATTTATTATCAAATGGATTCATTTATTTTATTATATTTATTATTAAATACTATTGGAGGAAAATAGGGGACATGACAATTAGAGAATAAGGTTTTTACCTCAAATTTATCTCTCATAAAGAAGAATGTATTTATGAGGGATTTCACTTGGAACTTCTTCATGAAGAAACACTAACCTTTTGACCTCCTTGTCAAGGTTATTTCCAATAGGGTGTCAAGACTCCCTATAAATCTGAAACACATCCTCTATATGCTCTCTCTCTTTGTCCAATGTTACCTCTAACGAACTATCATGCTCTTTAGTTCAACAATATCCATTTATCTAGGAATGTTATAGTCTAGACATTCTTGGTTCACATGGAACTTCATCCCATGAATCATAGTCCCTTTAACCTCTATAATTCTCTAATTAGTAGGGAAACCATCTCAGCATAGTCTACTCCTTCTGAACCAATATGACCAAGATTCTCGGAAGAAAACTAAAACATATCATCTATATGCTCCCTCTTTGACGAATGTGCCAAACTCCCTCTTGTTATAGAAGGGTACTCACATTAGGTAGCATGCCTAATGTACCATTCGTTTTCCTGCAAGATGCAAGAACATCATCCAAGACAATGGAAAAAGGTCAAGACAAGTAACTCCTATAGTACACACGAAAATGCAATTAAGAGAAAGGATACAATGAGTAGATAAATGTAATACTCAAAGCTAATGAATACTTATCTGCACATCTTTGATACAAGTTGCTTTAATGAAGGTCCATATACATCAAATCAGAAAATGCCTTGTAGATTGTTTGAGAGACATCTCCTCTTTTGAATCGTTTCCTCCAAAATATCTAATAAAATTGAAACTCTAATAGTGTCTCTTTTGTGATATCTCCCTTGTAAAGATGGTTCAAGTGGGAATAAAACATTGATTATTATTCTTCCTCGCAATGTGAAATATTGTTTGAACAATTTGGCTTCAAATATGGAAAACTTATTTTTGTTCTTTTTCTTTGGAAAAAATCATCCCTCTTATAGTCAAGGGATATGAATTAAAGAAGATTCTCCAGCTGCTTCTAAACAAGGCTTACTCTTGATAGATCATTTCCCCATATTGCTTGTTACATAGATTGTCACTTTGTCCATAGAAAAATTCTAGAATTGTGGCATTCTTCTCCTAGAGGGAAACCCCTTGTTTATTCGACATTACAATAGCAACTTACAATCCATTATTGTATATATAAATGCTGAAAGCTTCTCTATAGGAAATGTAATATTCTGATATATCTCCCATATTGTTTTAATGATGTCAAGAAGGATAATTGGATGCAATAGAAACCAACACAGTTATTTCATAATGGATTTTAAACTTTAGAAAGGGATATACATGACATAGAGAGTACATGGAATCTCATGCTGATAGCATTAACGGAAATCCTTCTTTTCTTTGGCTATACAAAATATATTTGCAGACCACAATCTCCAATAATCATTAGAAGCAATATTTTGATAATAAATGTGTTAGCATGAATGCTGATGTTATTCCTTTGGGGGAGTATCCTAAGCATTGCCAGAGCATGTGGAGTTTGGTAGCATAATTGATATGTTGCATTTATGACTATGTTTTTCATTGATGACAACATAGTATAGTTTTTGTGACGACGGACAGAGATTTGATGTTCAGGTGACGTGCGATTAAGGACGTGTTCTAAACTTTGTCCTGATGACGAGGTTAAGTGCGCATCAAGTAAGTTGAAGATATGTAGAAGATATGTGTGATTTACTGAGAGCAATACAGAGACAGAGTACCTGATCAATAGTTTCTGATGATTGGATTGTATCTCTTAACACAGATAGAATCGGAATATGCGAAGTTATACAGTGACAGAAGACAATCTGACGATGACATCAGCGACTGTGCAAAGTCTGGAGTTACACGTGTGAATAGTTGTCAAGATTGTGAGTTGACAGCGTTATGTGATTGCGAAATAATTAATTATCTTAATGTGGTCCTATTATAATTAATTGGGAAAGCCTCAAAGCCGACTCAAGGAATTGTTTTCAAGACATGGTATAAATGAAAGATGTTTTCCTTGTTTGAGATATTGGAATTGTATGCGAAGTGTGCGAACAAGAGCAAAGTGTTTGGTAAATACGAGTAAGCAATCCAAGAGATTATTGCATGCGAAATTGGTGATCTAGTATCGAGATTAGAAAAAGCAGAGTAATCTGGTTGATAGGACAGAGGAAGAGAAAATACAAGTACAGTTCAATTCTATTATTCTGCTCATAAAAAGAGAGCCAGAAGGTATAGAAATTTTCGTTTGTTGGACATGTAAAGAGTTTGGTCATTTTTCGTCCAGATGTCCTAGGAGAGTTAGAAAAACTAGAAAGAATTTGTTTTCTAATGAACACGAAGAATTTAAAGCATGGAAAGATTCTTGAATGATTGTGATGATGGGGATAATGAGGATGAATTGGTTAAGAGGAAGTAAAAGAAGAGATAACTATAGTAACTATTGTTGATCCAAAGGAGCAAGTATGGAAAGATTCCTGAATGATTGTGATGATGATAATAATGAGGATGAATTGGTTAAGAGGAAGTAAAAGATGAGATAGCTATAGTAATTATTGTTGATCCAAAGGATAAACATGAGAATGTATAAGTTTTCTTTGAGACTAACAATGACTTGCAAAATGATGTGCAAATAGTTGAGCAAAGAGATAAACAGAGATCAGAACCAAAAGAAGATATAAGAGTTGAAATAGCAACTCCTACACCTAACAAGAACTCGATAAAAAATCACCCTATAGAATAGATAATTGGAAGCAAAGAGAAATGAGTAATGACAAGAAACAAAGTGAATGAAGAATTGTGTCTGATTTCTCAAGTTGAACCTAAGAGTGCAGATGAGGCATGCAAAGATAATCATTAGATTCAAACAATGAAAGAACTAGATCAAGTTGTGAAGAACGGCACACAGGAATTGGTTCCTAGACATAACGACAAAATTGTTATAGGAACTAAATAGGTATTTAGAAACAAGATGAATGAACAAGGTGAAGTTGTCAGAAACAAAGCTAGACTAGTGTGCAAAGGTTATTCACAACAATAAGGAATAGATTATGAGGAAACATATTCCCTAGTAGCTAGAATGGAAGTAGTGAGAATATTTTTGGCTTATGTAGCAAATAAGAAGTTCAAAGTGTATCAGATGGATGTCAAATCAGCCTTTATGAATGGAAAACTTGAAGAAGAGGTATACATTGAGCAGCCTGAAGGATTTCCTTTGATAGAAGACAAAGATATGGGATGCAGATTGAAGAAAGCTCTATATGGTCTAAAGCAAGCACCTAGAACCTGGTATGCAAGGTTGGACAAGTACTTTGGCAAGCTTGGATTTGGTATAGGTATGGCAGATGGTAACTTGTATTTGAAAGAAATTGAGAATGGTTTGTTGATAATAGTAATATTTGTCGATGACATAATCTTTGGAGGCAACGATGAAGCAAGTGATAAGTCTACTAAAGAAATGAAGAATGAGTTTGAAATGAGCATGATTGATGAGATGAAGTTTTTCCCAGGTTTGCAGATTGTGCAAAACAATGATAGAATTTTCATATCACAAGCTAAGTATCTAAAAGACCAGTTGAAAAAATTTTGCTTGGAAATTTGTAAACTTGTTATCCCGCCAAGGATAACTGGTCACAAGTTATCTAGCAAAGATGAGACACCTATAGTTGAGCAAAAGAAGTACAGATCAATGGTTGGAGGTTTGCAAGATCTAACTCACACCGGACCAGATATAGCAAATGCAGTTGGGATTGTAGTTAGATTTCAAGTTGATCCTAAGGAATATCATTATGCAACAGTAAAGAGGATATTCAGATATTTGAAGGGAATATATAATTATGGGATATGGTATGACAGAGCAAATGATTTCACTTTATGTGCTTATACTAATGCGGATTGGACACGTAGTATGGATGATAGAAAAAGCACCAATGGTGGGGCGTTTTTCTTAAGAGGAAGATTGGTTTCTTGAATAAGCAAGAAACAAGATTGCATTTCACAAAGTACAGCTGAAGTAGAGTATGTAGCAGCAGCAAATAATTGTAATCAGGTCATGTGGATGAAGCAAATGCTGAAGGACATTGGGATAGAATTTTCAGATCCTATTATCATACATTATGATAACACAGGTACAGTGAGTATGTCTAAAAATCTTGTATTGCATTCTAAGACTGAGCATATATCTATTAAGTATCATGTTTTGAGAGTGAAAGTTGCAAAAAAAGAAATCAGGTCGGAGTATGTCATTACTAAAGATCAGATTGCAGATATCTTTATGAAGCCCTTGCATAAAGATACATTTGAGTACTTGAGAGGTATGCTTGGGGTTATGCCCCTTCCTACTTCAGAGTAGATGATGTAGAGAATGCATCAATCCAATGGTACAGAGCACTATTGTTGACTAGACGAAATGCTAATGCTTCCTAAATGTTGGGAATATCTGAGTATGTCTAAGAATCTTGTATAGCATTCTAAGACTAAGCATATGTCTATTGAGTATCATGTTTTGAGAGAGAAGGTTGTAGAGAAAGAGATTAGACTAGAGTATGTTAGTACTAAAGATCATATTACAGATATCTTTACAAAGCCCTTACCTAAAGATACATTTGAGTACTTAAGAGGTATGCCTAGGGTTATGCCCCTACCTATTTCAGAGTAAATGATGCAAAGATTGCATCGGTCCAATGATACAGAACACTATTATTTGAATAGACTGAATGTTGATGCTTCCTATATGAGGGAGTATCTATGATGAGCAAAGTCACTAAGGACTCTTGGTAATTGGTATTAAACAGTGTCTTTGGACACTTGAGCTGGTTGAAGAATTGGAGCAGATAATTGACATAATGAGGCCTTTGTCATTGATGTCAATGGGGGAGATGTGTACATGGAAAACATCTCTACTTTATTAAAAAGATTTAGAAAGATTCATGTAAGGAGAAGGAATATCTCTATGGGGGAGATACACAACATAAAGAGTTATTAATGCCTAAAGGGGTAAAATAAGTACAGATTGATGGGTATGTGCAAGAACATGGTCAACCAAACTATGGCCTTAAGTGGTAGTGAAAAATCAGCAAATCAAGGTTATGTCAACTTGACACATAATTTTAAAGTGGTTCTAAACTTTATATCAAAAAGTTGTAAAAAACTAATCTATAGGAAATTGAAAGTAGTTTCTAAACTACTAGGCCTTATCTAGAGGAAAAATTATTTAATTGGTCAAAAAATTGGATTTTAATGCAGTACTACAAAAATTTCATGGCAAAAATAAAAAGGTGTATGTCTGACCACCTTAATCAAAATCAAATGATAATATTTTTTAATATAATTATACATATAAAAAGTAGACTCATACGTAGATGTGACACATTTATGGGTATTTTTATTCTAAATAATTAATTAATTATGAATTTTCAACTATATTGTTTTCAGAATTAAAAAAGTCTTGTGTCTGACCACCTTAACTAGTTCAAAAAAATTCAAAATTAAATTTTTCTTTTTTTCTTCTTACACTAGTCAAAGCATAGAATGTGAAGCATCTTTTGGATTTCAAAAATCTTATACGGTTTGAAAGTTATAACTATTTTTCAAACAGTATGTCAATCAGCACTTTGTAGCTAACTCCATTAGAAAATAAGTAATGATTACTTAACTCGTAATTTGACAGACATTATATCGATGAAAAGCTGAGAACATTCTCAAGAAACCCTTTTCGTTTCATCAAATTTGGATGAAAAAAAAAGTCGTTAGCTACATCGTTGTAGTCAAAAACACACTACAACAAGCAAAAAACGCGTCTTTGGGCCGTTTTTGGTGTTGACCATGGAGGGTTGGCATCCAGAGCAAAACCAAGCCTAATCGAATACCCGATAGTATCGGGTACCCATTCCCAAATCGGATACCCTTTTTTTTTATAAAAAAATTAAATTAATTTTTTTTTTTTTTAATCAAATTCTTTTATAATAGTATAACTCCTTTTTAGGATAATATGTTTTTTAAAGGCTTTGGGACCCTTAACCATACATATAATGGTTCCAAAGGATCAAAAGGGCTCAGAGGGAACGCTTTGACACTCTTTAACCCATTCAATCACAATATGTGTGCTTATGGATCCTAGGACCCCTAACCACATAAATGATGTGATCTAATGACTCAAAATGGGCCTTAGAATACCCTATGACCCTTTTTGACCCATTCGATGACATTAAGTGTACTTAAGGGTCATAAGATACTCTATTACCCCTTTCGACTCATTCAAACCCATAATATATATTCCTAGGGCCCCTAAGAATGTATTTTCTTATTTAATGGGTCTAAGGGGGTCATAGGGAACTTTATGGTCTCATTCGACACATTCAAACACATAATGTATGTCCTTAGGGATCCTAGGACCCCTAAGAACCTATGACCCCTTTAGAACCATATAAATGATTTTAATATGTCCTTAGGGGTCATAGGACACCTAGAGACATATGTTATCATGAAAAGTGTTGAAAGAGGTTATCCTATGACACCTTTCGACCCATATAAATGATTATAATACGTCCCTAGGGGTCCTAGGACCCCTTGAGACATGTTATAATGAAATATGTCGAAAGGGGTCATAGGTTATCCTATGGCCCCTTTCAACCCATATAGACAACTATAATATGTCCCTAGGGGACCCCTAGAGACATATGTTGTAATGAAATGTCTCAAAAAGGGTCATAGGTTATTCTATGACCCCTTTCGACCCATATAAATAATTATAATATGTCCCTAGGGGTCTTGGGACCCCTAGAGACATATGTTATAATGAAATGTGTCGAAAGGGTTCATAGGTTATCCTATGACCCCTTTCAACCCATACAAACGATGATAATGTCCCTAGAGACATGTTATAATGAAATGTGTTGAAAAGGATCATAGGTTATCCTATGACCCCTTTCAACTCATATAAACGATTATAATGTCCCTAGGGATCCTAAGGCCCCTAGAGACATGTTGTCATGAAATGTGTCAAAAAGGGTCATAGGATAACCTATGACCCTTTTTGACCCATATAAATGATTGTAATATGTCCCTAGGGTCCTAGGACCCCTAAAGACATATGTTGTCATGAAATGTGTTAAAGAGGGTCATTGGTTATCCTGTGACCCCTTTTGAGCCATATAAACGATTATAATATGTCTCTAGGAGTCTTGAGACCCCTAGAGATAGGCTTTCCTATGACCCCTTTCGACCCATATAAATGATTATAATATGTCCCTGGGGTCCTAGGACCCCTTTCGACCCATATAAATGATTATAATATGTCCCTGGGGTCCTAGGACCCCTGGAGACATATATTGTCATGAAATATATCAAAAAGGGTCATAAGTTTCCTATGACCCCTTTTGACCCATATAAACGATTATAATATATCCCCAGGAGTCCTGAGACCCTTAGAGACATATGTTGTAATGAAATGTGTCGAAAGGGGTCATAGGTTTTCCTATGACCCCTTTCAACCTATATAAATGATTATAATATGTCTCTACGGGTCCTGGGACCCCTAGGGACATATGTTGTCATGAAACATGTCAAAAGGGATCATAAAGTTATCCTATGACTCCTTTCGACCCATATAAACGATTATAATATGTCCCTAAGGTCCTAAGACCCCTAGAGACATGTTATAATAAAATGTGTCTACAGGGGTCATAGGTTATACTATGATCCCTTTTGACCCATAAAAATGATTATAATATGTCGAGACATATGTTGTCATAAAATGTGTCGAAAGGGGTCATAGGAGTCCTAGGACCCATAGAGACATGTGTAATGAAATGTGTCAAATGGAGTCATAGATTATCCTATGACCCATTTCGACCCATATAAATAATTATAATATGTCCCTAAGAATCCTAGGGCCCCTAGAGACATATGTTGTCATTAAACATGTCAAAAGGGGTCATAAGGTTATCCTATGACTCCTTCGACCCATATAAACGATTATAATATATCCCAAGGGGTCTTAGGACCCCTAGAGACATATGTTGTCATGAAATGTGTCGAAAGGGGTCATAGGTTATCCTATGACCCCTTTCGACCCATATAAACGATTATAATGTCCCTAAGGGTCCTAGGACCCTTAGAGACATATGTTGTAATGAAATGTGTCGAATGGGGTCATAGGTTATCTTATGACCCTTTTCGACCCATATAAATGATTATAATATGTCCCCAGGAGTCTAAGGGCCCCTATGGACATATATTGTCATTGAACATGTTGAAAGGGGTTACAAAGTTATCGTATGACTCCTTCAACCCATATAAACAATTATAATATGTCCCTAGGGGTCCTAGGACCCCTAGAGACATATGTTGTAATGAAATGTGATGAAAGGGGTCATAAGTTATCCTATGACCCCTCTTTCGGCGCATATAAACTATTATAATATGTCCTTAGGGGTTTGGGGACCCTTAGAGACATATATTGTCATGAAATTTGTCAAAAGGGGTCATAGGTCCCATATAATATGTCCCTCAAGGTTCTAGGACCCCTAGAGACATATGTTGTAGTGAAATGTGATGAAACTTTCAACCCATATAAACTATTATAATATGTCCTAGGGGTCCTCGGACCCTTAGAGACATATATTGTCATGAAATGTGTCGAAAGGGGTCATAGGATAACCTATGACCCCTTTCGACCCATATAAATAATTATAATATGTCCCTAAAAGTACTAGGGCCCCTAGGGACATATTTTGTCATTTTATATGTCGAAAGGGATCATAAGGTTATCCTATGACTCCTTCGACCCATATAAATGATTTTATTATGTCCCTAAGGGTCTTAGGACCCCTAGAGACATATGTTGTCATAAAATGTGTCGAAAGGGGTCATAGGTTATCCTATAACCCCTTTCGACCCTTATAAATGATTATAATATGTCCCTAAGAGTCCAAGGACCCGTAGGGACATATGTTGTCATGAAACATGTCCAAAGGGGTTATATGAAATGTCCCCTTTTTGATTTTGTATGATATTACATGTCTCTAATCAGATTTTCAAGATCAAACAACTAATATCACAAAGATCCACCAAATTTCTCAAGAAACCCCAAATCGGGTATGCTGAAAATAGTGCCAAAAGCTTCACAACTTCACAAATTATTAATGAATCTAAAAATGGACATTTGTACAGAAATTTCAGCAGCATAACAGCCTACAAAATGACATTCCTAGATCCGTATACCCTTTACACAACAGTTTACAAATGTAGGACAAAAACTATGCTCATCGGGCTCCCGAAATTAACACAAAAATGCCCGGAAACACCACAAAAACACTAATAATCTATCTCATAAGTTTAATCATGTCCCAATACATATATTCAGCTCTATTTTAACACCTTAAAGTCTGAAATACAGCATCAATCCAAACTGATATGAAATACTCAACTGAAAACACCAAACTCATACAAAAAAACACACCCGAAAACCCACAAATCTGCACTGTTCAGCACAAAGGCAAACTCTGTATGAGCATGCACATGGAATGGCTTCAAACTCCCATCCTTAGCCTTCCTGGAAACCTGCAAACTCCCGTTCTTGGGTCTCCTTCTCCACAGGTTTGGCAGCCTCTGAAGAATAACAAAGAATGAGCAAAAATCAAGTTCTGGAATCCCCCCAAAATGCCTCCAAACCTCTTAAAAGAGGGCATAACTGTAACTCACTTCCAAGAGAGGTTAATGAAACATATTTTAATAATAATTTTCATTTATTAGTCCAACGGTTTCCAAAGATTAACCCCCTTTCTCCGAAACTTCACTTTCTTGGGCCTGCCTGCCTTAGCAAAGATTATTATTTTTTAATTATTTGAAAAGGGGACATGACAAGTCCTCCCCTCCCAAACATTGCTTGTCCTCAAGCAATGGTTGAACAATAAACCAATCAATCCACCTGGATCCCAAATGTAGTCATGAACTATACTACTACCAATTAACACAGACTCCTGCAATATCCTCTGCAATATGACCAAGAGGAATCCATAATCAAACTGGCAATTATAGCTCAACCAAACTCCAAAATCACCACTACCACAGTCAAAAACCCATGAGACACAAACTCTTAGAACATCAGAACCCAAGTAAAGTGGACAAATCAAACTACCAACATAGTAAATACCATCAACACATCCCACTGGCCTATACGGAATGTACAATCCAACTCTGCAACAATGGTGAACGCTCTCGAATGAAACTGTACCAAGTATGGAGAATCCACACACTGTACAACTCCTACAGTCAACACAACTCTGCAAATCACCGGCCACTATCTCATAACCATAACTCCCATGCACTACTGATGGTGAAAAGACATTACAAGATAAAGAGTAAGAAATGGAATCCAAACCAAATTTGCCTGCCATCAACTCCTCAAAACAAGGATCAAATGCTAACTGATGTACATACCCTGCAATATAATGTTGATTAAAAAAACCAACCTCAGTCAACAGCTCACCATGAACAAGTGATACAACCCACTGTGACTGATCACTAGCTAAGTCAGGAGATGTCATAGCCAAAGGAGTAGAATCAATAACAACACCCACTGAAGCATCACTCCCAAACTCCTGCTCTAAGTCACATATTATCAAGCTGTCAACTGCAGAACCTATCACCATGTCATGCCCATTACAAATCTCATCTTGAGGCATCAAACTATCCCATAACAAATGATAAGCACTAGGAACCAAAGTACATCTTTGTATCATCATCTCATCAACATGGTCATCAAAGGTAAATTGATGAGCGTACCTCACAGTGTAATGCCGATAGAATTCGCCATTCTTAGTCAATGGTTGGGACTGTAATCTAGATGAAACTGACTGCAATTGATCATTAACCATGTTGGAACTGACTACTACCTCCGAAGATATCACCAAGGGAGTAGTATTACTAGCAGGAACCATGCCAACTGCCGACTCACCAACATCACACATGATCTTTGATACATCTCTAGTCTTTGTACCATCAGTACTAGAGGCCACCACCATGTCAGGCATACAACAATCTGCTACAACACCCAATTCAGTTGAACCTGACTCTAGTGGGAATGAACCTGATATGCCAATGTTAGTATCAAGGATGGATGCATCCCCATCTCCACTATCTCTGACATTCTCGGCCATGGACATCCTCGGATCACCAAACACCACAGCTTGTAACTGTATAGAATTAGGTAAAGACTGTAGTCGCTCTAACTCCATGGTCACCTTAGCCAAATGAAACTGTGACTCCTTGAAAGCCAACTGTGTACTCTCAAGAATCTCAGAAGTCACCTCAAGCTGCTCAGTAAGCTCACTCACCTCATCTTCCTTGGCCAACAATGCATCATATGCTGTACTGCCCCACTCCATAAGATAATCTCTGTCGGCTACCAACTGCATATAATTTTGTCTCAAAATCCGAATAGCCTCCCATAAAGAGTGGAACTCTATCAAGGAAAGATAACTGCCTCCCTGCTCATCACTAGTAGGAGAACCCCATCCATAAACTGCTAACAACTGACGAGCAGCATCGAAATGTTGGCAAGTGATAGCAATGTCTTGGTCACTAACTCTCAACTGATTAGACACATGATGGCACTGGCTTGACTGTCTCCTACAAACCTCCTCTGATGCACTGTCTGAAGGACTATCCTCAAAGTTACTAGTCTCTAGAGTATTACCATCCATATCCTGTGAATCAAATCTAAAGCTCATATCAACATACGGAGTATCAAAAACATTAGCATTGTTGTCCAACTCCTCTATACCCAAGGAAACTAAGTCTTCAAAACTGCCCACTGCATCCTCCTGGATGTCATCAATGCCAATATGATCCTGGGACTCATCTATACACACTGCCAAATATGAAATATCATCAACACATTCCAGCAAGTATGGTCGACTGGATATATGAACAAAGCCCAACATTGGTGTATAAAAACTAATACCAACATCAGACAAGATACTGGCACAAGAAAAGACAACACCGTGTAATCTGCTAATCAAATCCATGATAGCACCCAAACAAACACTGCTACCAAAAAGTGTTAACGATCTCCAGTCAACTGAATCCCAAATGCCAATAAACAATCTCGAGTCCATATGCGTAAACTAGAATCAACTAGTAACTCAAGCAAACTCCTCACCTGAGTAATATGACCAATACCAACTAACTCCACATACCTGTCATGATGAGATAATGAAGTCACAATACTATCTTTGTTCACCTTCAGCTGGCTGGACAAATCATGTGAAGTACTACCAGCCTCAACCTCATGTGATGAAACATCTAACTGTACCTGGTACTCTTTCTCAGCAAAGTCATGAATGCTCAATGTCTGCTCATCTCTACTAGGTATCTCACCATCCTGCACAACAACATCCTCATAATCATCATCTGAACCCACTACACTGTAGTCACTGCCTGTTGTAACTATACCATCCTGAATACCTGTGGCATCACCCTTTGATGACCTGTAAACAATTGTCTCAATTTTAGTATCAAGTTGACCGTTACTATCAATCTGTGTAATATCCTTTCCCACCACCTCCTGTGGCAGAGTAGAATCTGAGACCTCTACCTGGCTATCAGTTAGTTTCTCAAACTCCTCATGCAAGTTCTTGGGAATTGTGTCATCTGTCCTGTGAGAAAATTTGCCAAATAGAAATCCAGTCAACTTATCCACCTTAGCTGGGTCAGACAACATGTCATTCATTATACGGTGGTGCTCAACCAACTGTTCAGACATGTCATGGCTTATTTTCATAAATTTATCTCGAATGTCTAAATAACCATCCTTTCTACTGTTTTGACTCTGGATATCAATTGTCCAAGATCGTGTCCTCTGAGACTCTGTACTATACCTGTCCATTCTGGATAAAGTAGAGTGTAACCCCAATAGGATATAACTTCTTCAAACACCAAGAACTAACATGCAAATGATTAGAAGTAGCATGCAACCATAGATTTTGACATGCAACTGATTAGAAGCAACATGCAACCACCAAATTCACCAAGAACTAACATGCAAATGATTAGAAGTAGCATGCAACCATAAATTTTGACATGCAGCTGATTAGAAGCAACATGCAATCATAAATTATGACATGCAAGATCTGGGTAGTTGTCAAAACTGACATGCAAGATCTGGGTAGTTGTCAAAACTGACATGCAAGATCTGGGTAGTTGTCGAAACTGACATGCAAACTTCTGCAACCACCAAATTCACCAAGAACTAACATGCAAATGATTAGAAGTAGCATGCAACCATAAATTTTGACATGCAGCTAATTAGAAGCAACATGCAACCATAAATTATGACATGCAAGATTTGGGTAGTTCTCCAAACTGAAATGCAAGATCTAGGTAGTTGTCAAAACTGACATGCAAACATCTACAAACCCTCAGGCTGGCAAGATCATGGCTCTGATACCACTGAAATGTCCCTTTTTTGATTTTGTATGATATTTCCAACCTTTAATCAGATCTTTAAGATCAAACAACTAATATCAAAAAGATCCTCCAAATTTCTCAAGAAACCCCAAATCGGGTATGCCAGAAATGGTGCCAAAAGCTTCACAGCTTCACCTATTATTAATAAATCTGAAAATGGACATTTTTACAGAAATTTCAGCAGCATAACGGCCTACAAAATGACATTTTCAGATCTGTATAGCTTTTACACAACAGCTCACAAATGTAGGACAAAAACTATGCTCATCGGGCTCCCGAAATTAACACAAAAATGCCCGAAAACACCACAAAACACTAATAAACTATCTCAGAAGTTTAATCACGTCCTAATACATATATTCAGCTCTATTTTAACATCTTAAAGTCTGAAATACAGCAACAACCCAAACTGATATGAAATACTCTACTGAAAACACCAAACTCATACCAAAAAACAACCCCGAAAACTCACAAATCTGCACTATTCAGCACAAAGGCAAACTCTGTATGAGCATGCACATGGAATGGCTTCAAACTCCCGTCCTTAACCTTCCTGGAAACCTGCAAACTCCCGTTCTTGGGTCTTCCTGGAAACCTGCAAACTCCCGTTCTTGGGTCTCCTTCTCCACAGGTTTGGCAGCCTCTGAAGAATAACAAAGAAATGAGCAAAATCAAGTTCTAGAATCCCCCCAAAATGCCTCCAAACCTCTTAAAAGAGGGCATAACTGTAACTCACGTCCAAGAGAGGTTAATGAAACATATTTTAATAATAATTTTCATTTATTAGTCCAATGGTTTCCAAAGATTAACCCCCTTTTTCCGAAACTTCACTTTCTTGGGCCTGCCTGCCTTAGCAAAGATTATTATTTTTTAATTATTTGAAAAGGGGACATGACATCATAAGGTTATCATATAACTCCTTTCGACCCATATAAATGATTATAATATGTCCTTAGGGGTCCTAAGACCCCTAGAGACATATGTTGTCATGAAATATGTCGAAAGGGGTAATAGGTTATCCTATGACCCCTTTTGACCCATATAAACGATTATAATATGTCCTTAAGGGTCTTAGGAACCCTAGAGACATATGTTATAATGAAACATGTCGAAATAACCTATGACCCCTTTCGACCTATATAAACAATTATAATATGTCCCTAGAGATCCTGGGACCCATCGAGACATATGTTGTAATGAAATGTGTTAAAAGAGGTCATAGGTTATCCTATTACCTCTTTGGACCCATATAAACGATTATAATATGTCCCTAGGTGTCCTAGGACCCCTAGAGACATATGTTGTAATGAAATGTGTCAAAAGGGGTCATAGGTTATACTATGACACCTTTTGACCCATATAAACGATTATAATGTCCCTTGGGGTCCTATACCCCGAAAGACATCTTGTCGTGAAATATGTCGAAAGGTGTCATAGGGTATTCTATGACCCCTTTTGACTCATTCGAATAAATGATACATTTTCCTAGTTGTCCTAAGACCCTTAAGAACATATGTTATCATTTAATGAGTCAAAATAGGTCATAGGTTATCCTATGGCCCCTTTTAACCCATTTAAACACATGATTTATGTCTCTAGGGATCCTAGGACCCCTAAGAACATATATTGTCATATAATGTATTGAAAGGGGTCATGGGGTACTCTATGACCTCTTTCGATGCTTTGAATACATGATATATTTTCTTAAGTGTTCTAGGACCCCTATGAACATATGTTATCATTTAATGGGTCAAAAGGGCCCTTTCGGCCCATTCAAACACATGATGTATGTTCCTAGGAGACCCAAGACCCCTAAGGACATACATGATGTGTTGTAATTGGTAAAAAGGGGTCATAGGGCATGCTATGACACATTTCGGCTTATTACATAACAAAATACATTCATAGGGTTTGTAGGACCCCTAGGGACATACATGTTGTGTTCCAATGGGTCAAATTGGGTTAAAAGATATCCTATGACCCTTTTTGACCTTTTACATGACAAAATATGTTCTTGTTGATTCTAAGACCTCTAGGGAGAAGCATGTTGTGTTGAAATGGATTGAAAGGGGTCATAGGTTATGCTATGACCCATTCAATCAAATACATGACAACTTATGTTCCTAGGGATCTTAGGGCCCCTAGGGACATATATGTTGTGTTCCAATGGATAGAAAGGGGTTATAGGACATCATATGACCCCTTGGGACATACCTCTTATACTCCAATGGGTAGAAAGTGGTCATAAGGTATTCTATGACCCCTTTTGACACATTACACGAGAACACATGTTGCTATGGGTCCTAGGACCCTTATCATCATGTGTGTTGTGCTCCAATGAGTCGAATTTCAACCCATTACATGATAACATATGTTCTTAGGGGTCATAATACCCTAGGGCCATACATGTTGTGTTCCAATGGGTCAAAAGGGGTCATCAGAGACCCTATGACCCCTTTCGGCCCATTACATGACAACATACGTTCCTAGGGGTCACCCTAGGAACATATGTTATCATGTAATGGGTGAAAGGGTCATAGGATACTCTGAACTTTTTTGACCCATTGAAAAACAAAATATATATATCTATAAGGTTCTTAGGACCCCTAGGAACATATGTTATAATGTATTAGGTCAAAAGGGGTCATAGGATACTCCATAACCCCTTTCTACCCAATGAAACACAAGATGTATGTCCCTAGGCATCCTTTGACCATTAGAAAGATATGTTGTCATATGATGGGTCAAAATGGGTCATAGGGTATCCAATGACCCATTTGGACTCATTAGAACACATGTATGTCCCTAGTGAGACCCCTAGGAACATACATCATCATATAGTTTATTAACTTAGGTTACTAAAATATATAATATATAATAATAATATATATGATATATAATTAGGGTATCCCATAACCCATTTGGACTCATTGGAACACATTTATGTCCCTAGGGGGACCCCTGGGAACATACATCATCATATAGTTTATCAACTTAAGTTAGTAATATATATAATATAATAATAATATATATGATATATAATTATATAATAATATATAATAAGTAATAACTATATATAACATAATTATATAATAAATAATTTTTTTTTATATAATAAGTAATAACTATATATGAAATAATTATATAATAAATTATTATTATTATTTAATACTATATAATAAATTTTAGTAACTATATATAATAATTGGTCCCCCGCAATTATGCTATAACTATATTATACTAGGACTTGATATAACTTAAAATTGGTCCCCCCTTGAGT
This sequence comes from Cupressus sempervirens, assembly GCA_028749045.1. Taxonomy (NCBI): domain Eukaryota; kingdom Viridiplantae; phylum Streptophyta; class Pinopsida; order Cupressales; family Cupressaceae; genus Cupressus; species Cupressus sempervirens. The sequence goes on from CM053785.1 coordinate 36,477,885, forward strand.
TTGGTAAATAAAAATCAATATTTATCTTAAAAATTGGTCCCTACTCCCTTTACATTTGAATTTGGTGCCATGATTTAGGAACAAAGATCGGGTAACCATTCTCGAATCGGATACCCATTCCCAAATTGAATACTCGTTCTCAAATCGAATACCCAATCAAGCAAGGTATTACATTTTTGGTTTGGTACCATGATGGTTGGGAAAAAAGTCAAAGCACATTTTGAAACACTTTTAGGCATTTTAAAACTACATGTTTTTCACATCCCCACTTTTTGGCACACCATAATCCTGCACATACCTTGATGTATGGGGGGAGAAGCTGAGAGTTGTTTAGCGTGTGAACAACTGACGTCAATCCTAAAAGATGCAAAACAAAGCAGTATTCTAGAAGATTTCAAATTTGATTGATGAAGAGGATTTGAAGAGATGACTGCAGCAGCAGTTGCAGCAAAGTACTGTTTGATATTCTTAGAACTTAGATGTTTTTCATCTATATTGCCATCAATGCCAAAGGGGGAGATTGTTAGCATGAATGTTGATGGTATTCCTTTAGGGAAGTATCCTAAGCATTGGTGAGCATGAGGCACAATTTACATATTGCATTCATGGCTGTGTTTGTCATTGATGACAACATAGTACAGTTTCTATGAAGACTAGCAAAGTAGAAGACAGAGATTGTGGTCATATGGACAGAGTATTGATGTTCAGATGATGCGCGGTTAAGGACATTTTCTACACTATGTCCTAATGGAGAGGTTAAGTGCGCATGAAGTCGAAGTCATGTAGAAGATATGCAAGATTTACAAAAAACAAGTACCAAGACAAAGTACCCTAAAAGTAGTTTATGATGATTGGGTCATATCTCTTAACAGAGACAGAATTAGGTTATGCGAGGTTAGTCAGTGACAGAGGACAATCTAATGTTGACATCAATAAGTGCACAAAGTCTGGAGTCGCACATGTAAGAAGTTGTTAAGACTGTGAGCCGACAGTGTTGTGCAATTGCGAAATAATTAATTATTTTATTGTGGTCCTATTATAATTAATTGGGGAAGTCTCAAGGTCGACTCAAGGAATTGTTTTGAGGACTTGGTATAAAGGAAAGTGTTTACCTTATTTGTAAAGAGTGTGTGAATGAAATTATGATCGAGTACGTGCGAACAAGAGCAGAGTTTTTGGTGAATGCATGTAAGCAATCCAAGGGATTATTGGATGCGAAGTTAGTGATCCGGTATTGAGATCAAAAGGAGTCAAAGTCCGGTTGACAGGATAGAGGAAGAAGAAGGAAGAAGTACAGTACATGTAAAAACCCTAACTGACTATAGTTCAAACAAACACTAATTCTTTACTTGCTAGTTATTCGACATTTCGTCAAACACTTGGAAGGCTAGCTCAATATCATCATAATGACAAATCTCCCTTGCAGTTTGCATTTATTGCTTTGCATTTAGAACATTTGTGTTAAATTTAAAACAATTTGAATACCAAAACCACTATCGGTGCTATAACTTACTGATCCACAAATTTCAGTGAATTCCAATGCTGAGACTTAACTAGATATCGAACACAATCACACAAATTTCATGGACTAATAACCACCTTTATTAGATGTAAATCAGATTGCTAACATAACAAACGACAATTGCATAAACTGAAATGACTATAGTGGAACCTGTGTTTTGCACTTTGATGAAATTTCCTTGCAATTGCGAATCACACTCTCTGAAAATTAAACCAGACTCCAAAACATCAAACGTAGTGTCTCCAGTCTTTAGTTGCAGGCTCACCAACTAAAATACAGGCCACCAGAAAAGAATCATGATCACTCAAAATGAACTACAGAACTTGATTATGATATTGTAGGCTCACAATAATGCTATGCAAATGCCTGTATGTTTCTTGTAGGCTTGTGAGAAATGGACACAAGCTGAATAAGAGAGATCATAAGGCATAAACAAAATAGGCTGTTGACTTGGTGATGAATGGCAGCCTCATAAACTACACAAGTGTCTTACCAAACTTAGACGCGGATATAGAATAGCAGCTTCAATAACTTTCCTAAATACCAACAAGGATGCCAGATGCAGCTCCAGAACAACACAATGACAAGCATCCTCCTTGCAGAAGTACAAACAATTAATAATAGGCCCTAGAAACACCAAAGGAAATGATAATACCAAACATTCAACCTGAAACCGTTGCAGATGAGTTACCCCAGCATAAATACTGCCCAGGTATGCAGATAGAAACAACCTTCAAAATCTCATAATAACGGCCCTCCAAGTAACAGTAAAATAGAATGGAAGACACTAAATTATTCCTCAAAATTTATAATTCCAATCTCCTAGTCATAGATAATCACAATAAGAGATTTAACCAATGAAATCACTATATCTCAGCAGTGACTTCAAACAATCTTCAGGAACATAATTCACAATACCTCAGTTGTGAATTACCCAGTATTTCTCAGCTCCAAACCCTTATACTTCAGCAAGGGATTTGAAAATCAGAACCTCAAAAAAAACCACAAAGGCGACAAAGCAAATTAATACTCAAGTGTGATTTCCTCAATGAAATGAGCTCTCATTTATAGTCTTTCGTTGGCCAAAGTTTCCTAAAAAATTTCACTTCAGAAATTGTGGAAGTTTTCCAAAAGAACTCAACACTTGAAACTTTCCAACACACTTTTTAGAGATATCTCTTAAAGTCATTATTATAATAATATAAATATTATTATAATAATGCTACTTAATAATTAATAAATAAGAGCTCATGCAATTATTAAACTTATTTACTGCAAGTGACAACCAACTGCCAAGCCACCCACTACACTGCCAAGAATAGCAACTACCAAAAATAGTAAATCCACAACTGAGACCCCCCAAAACACCTTGTCAACTCACGAGGGTCGTCATGATGAGCTAACTCCATCAACTGCGTAGACCTGCCAAAAATAGGGACATTATAGTTAATTCTATTATTCTACAAGGAATAATACAAAGATCATTTGGACAATGAGTTCATTGGTCTTGCCCCTAAAGTTGTTTGGACAGTGGGTCCATCTGCCTTCTACAACTCCTAACAGGGTTGGAATCTCCTATCAGGGATTCAAAGTCTCATAATAGGGACTAATATCTACTGAATGTATTTCATAGACTCCTAACAGGGCCCATCCTCTAACAAGGAATATTTATATCAGTACATCATTTTGTGGGTACCATCGCCACCAGGCTTTTCCCTCTGATCAAGGGTTTCCCTAGTTAATATATCTGATGCTATTGTGTATGAGTATCTTGTTATGGTTGTTGATTATATTGCTCATATGGTTAAGGATTAATAAGGTTGATAGTTGTGATAGTAGTTGGATACAGTCTCCATACAATTGCACCTTTTTAATTATAATCACAACTCTTTTAAATCTCTATCTTTGATTAATTACACATTGATTTTTATGTATGCTGATTTATATTTTGACTTATACATTGTTTCCCTATTACTATAAGCGCTTATCGAGCCTTCACCAATCTGCATATTATTCATTAAAGTGATATGTGATGATATGGAAGACCAGCATATGCATGTAGTACCTCACATGATAATGCTGTTTAATTATTCATTTTTCGTATATTAAAACTCCCGATACCTATTTCAAATTCAGGGCTGTTGACTTTTCTGCAGGTTACTAGACAGCAAGTATGCAATTTTAAACTCCATCGTGATTTTGCTCAATCATCTCTCATGTGCTATTGTTTATTGGTGCCATGTTTCTTTAACATTTTTCTTCTACCTATCAATTTACATATCACCTCAAATTCATGATGTGGGTGTATTAACCTTGGTCTTCAAACACGGTCCTCGTATTATATCATTTGTTCTATGAGATAGGCTGCTTTGAGAGACTTTGAAAGATAGTTTTTAATTCTTTACAAACTTTGTGACCTGGATTCGATATATATCATATTTTAATCAACAGATTGTCTTAAATATATACTTGACAACTTTAAATGGAACTCTACGACATATAATTGAAGACATTACTGCCATACACATCCTTGATATTTATTTTGTTTATTTAGGCCTTTGAAATAGGATGACTCCAGATGGCATCGTGTTCAATAGATTTTTATTGCATTATAACATTTTGTGATGACCCTTGATCCTAGTAATCTGAAATAGGGAATAAATTAATTATATTTGGTCTTTAATGCATGAAATATTGCTCCTACCATTAGTAACATTATAGAAGGTCATCTCTCCTTTCTGATTCTGCAATGGATGGAAGAATTATTGTTGTTCAAAGAAAGAAACAATCTACCCAAGGCTCCCTCGTGGCTTTCGCCCATATTGGGACTCAAATGGCTCAATGTGATCAAATTACTCTTTCTCCTATGCAAACTCCCTACCCAATGTGAAATCAGGTTAAACTAGTTCTATGATCTTACTAATGATAGTTTCAATTCTATGCCAATATTAAATTAAACTGAAGTTTAATAAATTATCATATGATAATTTGCAGTGTTACTAGGAAGAAAAGATCATCTTGTTTCCTAATAATCAAGTTAAATAATTAAACCATCATCACCAATTATGTATTTCCATCTTATACTATTTGGATAAATCACAAATATTAAATTATGCACTTTAGTATGTTACTTGCAATTACTCTTACCACGTGGGGAGTATGTACCTCCCTATCAATTTGGGTTGACCTTAATCACTTTTATAGGTTTGACTTGGTCACAGGATGCCTTTGATGCTTGGCTTTGTTTTCTCTCAAATGTATGGTCTTCTTCCATGCGGGATTGTTTGCAGAAATTTGAAATAAGAATATTCTCCGATACACGATGCCCGCTATTCAGTCTATCACGTTATATATGTGTGTGTGTGTGTGTTGCAGAAGTTTGAAATAAGAATATTCTTCGGTACACGATGCCCACTATTCAGTCTATCACATTTTATGTATATGTATATATATATATATATATATATATATATATATATATATATATATATATATATATATGCCGAAACCATGAAATGTTGTGTCTATACGTAGCGGTGTCTATAACTTAGGTAGGTTAGTTTAGATAAGATTAATTATTGGATTAGGATTGTGTATTTTATCCCTTATTTTAGAGTTATCAAAATTACAAGTTTATAACTTAGGAAAATGAAAAATGAAAATAGGTTATTATGTTTTGTTGACTAGAATGTATAAAAATAAAAAATAAAAAATTTATTTTTTTTTGTCTTGATCGGTAAACGGCCGAAGCCTAGATTAATTATTGTTATTTATTGTAATTAATTATTTCAATCTGTTAAGTGAATTTGAACCCAAGACCTCCCACATGAGAGGCTCACAAGTTACCATTGTGTTGTAGGCTCTTGCCTATAAAAATGATAATTATTGTTGATTAACTAATTAAGGATTATTACAATTAGATGGTGAGTAAACTGATTGTATAAAATACACAATTAAATGAAATGATTATATTTGTTATTAGATTTAAATTTAATATATTTTTTGTACAATACCAGGGGTTCATGACAGTCCACCTGTAATAACCCTCAACAAGTGATAGCTTAATTAAACATCATTTTTTCTTCACAAGATTATGGTTTGACATTTCGTCAAACACTTTGCATGAAATATCTATCTCGCTATCTTTTATCTTCAAATTACTTCCGCTTGCTTGTAATGGTTCAAATTTAGTTTAGACGCATACAAATGGTCATTAGATGTCCAAACAAAGAAGTTGAAGTACAAATGTAATTGTTTTTTACCATTCAAATATATACATATGATTTTAGCATGTGAAATGTGCATCTACCATCGGTAGACAAATCTACAAACACTTGGCATGCAACCTAATGACTGAAACACACAACTACAACTTGGCATTTTAACAAACAATTGTTGTACAACCTAATAACTCTTTATTTCAATACCAAACTGTTTACAATGGACCACAAACAATAATGCCAATATGAAACTATTGATTTGCAATTATAAGCTTGAAAATTATTACTACAACTCTCATGAAATTTGTAATTAAATAAAGAACCTGTAGGTGATTGTTGTAGATGTCAAATTGAAACAGATTTGTATGAGGAACTACATACATCAGTATGCTCCCTCCAGCTTAAGGTAGATCGCAGTTAGCATGTAATAGATGCTGCTCCAATAAAGAAAATATCAAACTCCTACAGCATGCACCAATTTCTAACCCCTGGATAGAAAAATTATAAATGCCTATAGCAGCAAATATAAAGGGCCTTAAAATCAATAACCCAAATCACTAAATTTCTTCAGTAGCACAATATCTTCCTAGCCACAGTTGAACAGTAATGGAAGATGCAAATAAATCTCTTCTCAGCCATTGTAGATATAGTAGAGAAGTAATGGCGATTTTGCTATACTTCAGCAAAAAACTTGCAAAGACAACACTTAGAAATCAAACCCTTATACCTCAGCAAGGGCATGAAAAAATCAGACCTTCAAGAATGTCACAAAGACAATAAGAAAATAAGATAATCCAATAATTGGATGCTTTCCCTTCACAATGAGCCCATATTTATAATCTCCAAGAACCACTTGTTTCACAAATGAAACTCCACTTAAGAAGCTTCACCAACTCAACATTAATTAGAAGCTTTCAATTCCTTGCACTTTTGTAATTAATACTTGGCTTATAACTAATTAAATAAATGGCCCCTTCCAATGATGACTCAACCCTCAACTTTAGTGAATTTATTGTTATGCACCAAACTTGCACCCTACTACCACTCTAAAGTTCAGTAATCTGGCATAACATGGGACTCAAATTCTGCATGTGGGATATGCCATTATGAAAATGAGACCTTTGGATCCTAGGCCGGTTCCTACTAGATAATCACCTAATTTGCTCCTCAAAACTAACTCTAAGGACTTGATATGGAAAAGGGAAAAGATGTTGCATAGAACTTACAAAAAGAGCTTGCAAAATTAAAACTAACTTAACAGGGGATTCGCCAAAGACATCGACACAAAACATACAACTGACTTCACTTTTTAAAGACCTTATTTTGATGATTCAACACTTCAATTCTGTAAAGGCTTGCATAAATATTTCACAGTGAGGTCCTAAAAGATAGAAAGCTAAGGAAAAGATAATATTCACTTACCAATCCCAAAAAATTGATAGACACACATTGTAACCTGCAAACAAACTTACAATTCTGTAACTTGGCAAGAGTTGAGACAAGGCAAAAAGGAATTCTACCATCATACATTTACACATATTTTCAGAAAGAAGAGAAGGCTTGTATTTGAAATAGACTTGCTAAAATGATCCAATCATAGTATTAAGTATCCAAAGCTAAGTTACAAAAAATGCAGAAAAAAATACACCAAGGACACAAGAAAATGTCATAAAATTCTTCCTCTGCATAATCAGAACTAGAAACCAACATGAGTCCAAAAGACTGAGTACAAGCCCCCTTGGGGTCAGATCCATGGAAAAAGCCTCCAAAATAGGAGCCCAAACCACCAAAAATGATTACGAGCCTCATAAACTCCACTAAGTCATTAAGAAACCTATGACTCATGCCAACTGCCCATAAAGTGCTCCAACTGGCCATAAAGACCTCTAAATTGCCTTAGCAAAGTCAAATTCGAACCCAAACTAACTACTAGAAACATTCCTCATCATTCCAACTGATTCATAACACTAAGTCTTCACATAATATCTCCATGACTTCTAAGACTAGGCAATATGACACATGTCACATTTGACTCATTACAACACAAGAAAATATCCCAATCTTCCTTGATTTGCATTTTGAAATAACAAAAACATCAAATGATTTATAACATACCATTTAATATTTTGTCTTACAATGTGGAATCAATGCAAATAAAAAATGTTAGAGTAATACCTAACTCCTATCTCCAAATATTTTCTAAATTCCCCCACTGCACACTTGGAAAAGAAATAAATATAATCAAATCCCACAATAATGCCCAGACTCCAAAAATTAATATACTTTAGTTATGGAAGGCATACATATGCATTTCCAACCTAAGTATTTATATCATGAGGGTCTGGAAAATTCAAGAACAGCTGCTCAGGGTTTGGAGAAAAGAAAAGAAAATTGCAGACTCTTCAGGATTTCTAAGCATATCTTTGGTGTTTAGGCCGTCATTGGAAGAGTTTATTTCTTTGTTGTGGTTCCTTCTTGGCTAGAAGCTTGCATTTTTCACATACTTGAGCTTCAAATGCTCAAATCCTTCTTCTTCATTTCTTTATTCGATTTCTGGAAAAACAATGAGAATGTCACCCTTGTAAGGTTTCCTGTAGACTTCATTGGTAGTCGTCATACATTTCTGGGCATTCTTATTTGGGGTTCTTTCAATTTTCTATTTATGCATTTTTCTTGACCATTTATGAAAACTCGCAGGGGTTCTGTCATTCAGCTTTGATGATTGTTGGAAGTTCCTGTCTAAAAGGTAGGTCACCATGAAGAATACAAGAATTGGGGATTTATTTTCAGAAAAGACAAGGAATTGTGCTCTGGATTGTGCTTCATTTTCCATACTTCCTAATCTTATTCCTCTGCAAAATTAAGGTGTTATATGTGTATATTGTAGCCACGATTTTTTTCATTGTATGATTTACGGACCGTTTATTCTCCTTGGCATTCTGGGTTTTGCAAAAAAGAAATACTGGAAAACATTCCCAAATTCGCCAGGGAGTTCCACTCTTTTCCTTCTTCACTTCCTTTGCACATATTCATAGCAGGCTACAAGATTTATTACTCTTCACTTGTATTTGCTATAGGTAACTGGACATCTACCTCTTTGACCAATAAACTCTTTCTGTGATAGATAGCTTGTTTTTAACTGCAGAAATTTGTGATATTCAAACCTCTGTTGATTCCATATGCAGCCATCATATTGCTTTTCCTCCAACTCCTTCATGACCTTTGAACATTTGCAGTTGGTGCTCTTCTAAAAGATCAGGAACCTCCTACTTATGCCACTTTGATTTCTTTAGCTACTTTTGATAGGGATTTACTGGAAAATGCTATCATGAGATACAGTGATAGACCCTCTTTTGCTGTTATCAAGACTTGCCCATGTATTAATCCCTTTGATCTCTCATGCTGATGGAACTTGATAAGAGAAGATTAATGAGTTGCTCCTCTATTAGAAATGGTTCGTTGAAGATGAATTAAGAAGCTCCAATGCAATTTTCTGTTTTGCTCTATGATGATGATGCTTTTACTTTCTTCTTTGTTGCATTAATTCTTATCGTACATCTATCACACTTGTATACATCAAATGATTTCTACAGCATGTTCGCTTAGTGTAGTATGTAGCACACTCTTCCAACTTTCCTTTTGTCATGCTGATATGAATATACCAGTATTTATTATTTGATATTTATATTTGCCAGTTGGACTTGAACATTTAGTATCCACTTATGTTTGCTGAAATTGGTATCTATAGATGAACATCTCTTGCAAATTTACATGAACTCAGAATTTTCTGGTAAAGAGTTGAAGAGCACACGATCATACTGAAGGGGGGGTGGTGAATCACTATAACAACAATTTTGCCAATTTATAACTTTTTAATTTTTATCCAAACATTGCTTTAATCACTTTTAATGCTGAAATCAACAATTATGCACATGAACAAAATAACACAAGATTTACGTGGAAACCCAATGCAGGAGAAAACCACAACAAATAAATGTTTTCTTATATCAATTGTTCTTTACAATTATTTTGTAGGATACAGCCTACTAGAGGCTCCAACCCCTATGTTTATGAGTACTAACTCACTGGAAGCTCCAACTGCCACACTTTGCAGGCCCCGACCTACTAGAAGCACCAACCCCACTGTTGTCTTCATGAGCACCAATCCACTGGACACAAACTTTTTTTCCACCCTGACAATATTGCTGATTGCAACGGATGATGGACAATTTGATCAATTCCTTTCTTCTCTTCTTCCTGAAGTCAGCTCTTACTATATATATATATATATATATATATATATATATATATATATATATTTATTTATTTATTTATTTATTTATTTATTTACTACACATACTCTGATATATATGTGTATATATCAATCAGATTATATATGTTTTCTTTTACTCCTCGTAATTCTGACTTCTCATTAATTGCTTCACAACTTCTTATTCTTTCTTTTAAATCTGTTCTATTTCACGCATACATCAACATATATCAGATTTTGATAAATTTTGGTATAAGTATTACTCTGTCTTACTTGCAACACTGATATCCTTCTCTACACTCACATTATCTTCTTATAACACACTTCTCTGTTCTTTGCATACAACTCAATCCATTTCTTCTCAAGGTAATATGCATCAGTGTTATTAATTTTTGTATTCTCTTGTTTTCGATACTTTAATAACAGTTGCTGCATTTGGATATGATAGGATTTATTCCACATATAATATATATGAAATAAATATTATTCAACATATATTACTGATGAATAGTTTTTAACTTTCTATTTATTCCATTTCCTTATTCATCTCATTTCCTTGACATCAATGATAATAATTCATCAACAATTTCTATCTTTGACATCAGTGACAACATTTTCATCATTTATAGTTAAATATAACATTATTATTGAGAATAATTATTAAAAGTGATTTTTATATAAGAGGTATTTGCCTTATCCTTTTCCTTCTCTCCGAATATGTTTTTTTACAAGAAAAGGAAGATTAATATCAGAACCATTCAAAGGGAGTCTAACACTTCTTCAAAGACGTCTTTGGATGGAGAGCTCAGATGATTGATATTTAGAGGCAGTTTGAAAGTCCATGTGTGTGACTGTATGATTGTAATGGGCCTACCCCTTGTGTACATCACGCGGAAGTGATGGCTTTCAAATGATTATCATTTATATTTGCAGAAGTTATTGGAAGGTGACGATCTTACAATAACTTGAGTGATGATATACATTTTATGTAAATGTTGAAACAGATCATGATGAATTATATCTTGTACATCAACAACTAAGTGTTAGATGTCATTCACTTGATGGTCCATGAGTTATTTTTATAGATATATGATAGGTGTTTGTTGAATATCATATGTTGATATTATGCAAGTCATTAACTTATTGAGTACTTGGTGAATATCATATGTTGATATTTTGCAAGCCAATACTTGGAGTATTTGGTGAATACCGTGTGTTGATATTCTAATAGGCCAATACTCATGATATCAAATGTGATATCGAAATGGTTGATATCTTTTGATCAGAGATATCCTTAAATTTGTCATTCCGAATATTACCAATGGTGTAATATCTATGTGTTTTATACTTCATTAAGAGGGAGTGTTAATGTTATAATTCAGTTTTATAAATTAGATTATATATATGAGATATATAATTTATTTATGACAAATATTATATGGAATGATTTAACTTAGATCGTAATAATTAATTAATTATTACAATTATAAATGTCATTATTTTAATTTTGTGATAATGAATAGACATGTAAGGACATGTCTCTTCTTGGTTGATTCTCCATATAAATGGAAGAGATCATTACTTTGGAAAACACATACCTAACATGGCAGTGCTTAGTACATTTGCAGCAATCTTGAAAACCTCAAAAGAATTTGTGATTAGTTTTCTGATATCTCTTTGGAGAAGCTTCGAGCTTTCTCTTGCTAAAACCTCAGCAAAGAAATCTTCAAGATTTTTCGGTGGATTGGACAAAACCCTATTTCATCTTCAAGGTGGATTCATGACAAGATTCACTTTGCACTTCAGTTTCTTTCCTATTATCCAATCTAGTTGTAACCTTTGCATCTAATATTGGAATATTTATGAAGTTATTGTATTGCTGGTTATAAGGCAATAACTATTTTTGAGTAATTTGTATGAGAATTTGCTGGTGTATTTGCTAGTGAAATTATTGAGAAAATATTTTGAGAGTATATCCAAGTCAGATATTACAATCCTAGAAGGCTGGAGCAAATGATGGAGGAGTTCAAAAATGAAATGAGCACTGAGATCTAGATTCTAGAATGCATTGACTGGTTTAGGAGAAACCCTGAAACCAGAGAGAAATTTGAAGATCTTCAAATAGTTTGAGTTGAGATCCCTACAGAAGAAGAAAGGTTATTGAGGGCTATATCACAAATGGGTAAGAGTCATGGAATGGATGTTGCATGTTTCTCTAGTTGTTTGCATCCTGCAGATTTGATGGATTGGATTAATGAACTAGAAGATTACTTTGAGCTTGAAGATGTTATGGATCCACAAAGGGTTAGGTTAGTACAGACTAGGCTAAAGGGTCAGGTTTCCTTACGGTAGAAAGAGTTACAAAAGGACAAATAAGATAATGGTGAAGCTAAGATCACTAGGTGGAAAGTTATGGTTTCTAGACTTAAGGCCAAGTTCATACTGGAAGATTATGGATTGTAATTGCTCAAGAGGTCGCAGAATCTTAAGCACAAAGATTTGATAGTTAAGGAGTATACAAAGAAATTCTACAAGATGACAATCAGATCTAGACATTGAGGCATCTAAGGAGAAAGTGGCTAGATATGTTATTGGTTTGAGAATTAACATTCAATATGTTAAGGATTAGTTCAATTGAGGATGCTTATCAATATGCTCTAAAGACAGAAAATAAGTTGAGGAGAAGACCAGGTAGCCCAAGGGGAAGGGATAAACCAATCACTAACAAGGGTAAAGACAAACTTATTATTGAGGATGAACCTGACCAGAAGATTCTTAGGAGAGGCAGTGACAACAGGAATTTCAAAGGTACCTGTTTCAAATGTGAAAATGTTGGTCATAGGGCTTACAAATGTTTGGAGTGTTATAACTTATAATAAAGGAAAGGGTGCTTAACCTGGTGGCACATGAGGACATTAATGAAGTTGAACTTGTTGAAAGGGAAGTTGCACCTGAGATGGGAGAATCTCTGATGTTCAAAAGAGTTATGTTTACTAAAAAGGAACCAAAGCCTGTGGAAAGAAGGCAATTGTTCCTAATTATTTGCAAGGCGGGAGGTAAATGTTGTAAGGTGATTATGGATAGTGCTAGTACTGATTATCTGGTATCAGAAGAGATGGTACAAAAACTTGGATTGGTAAGACTCAAACATCATTTTCCTTATGAGATAAGTTGGTTTAAGTATAATTACATGGTGGAAGTGAAAGAGCAATGTTGGGTTAAGTTTCATATTGGACCATACCTAGACGAGGTGTTACATGAAGTAGTTAACATGAGTGTTTGTCATGTCTTTGTTAGGAAGACCTTGGCAGAATGTTGGAGTTGTTCATGATTGTCGAAGGAATGTTTTTCTACTATAAAGATTGGAAGGAAGTTCATTTTAATTCCTTTAAAGAAGGAAGTTCAAAACTTGAGTCTGATGAAGACTTATACTTTGGTGGATCAAAGTGCTTCAAATTAAAAGGTGAATGATTTACAATAGGTAGATGAGAAGGTTTATGAGGTTGTACAGATGATGAAGGAATTACTGAATAGACCTAAACTGGTAGAGTTGAAAGCTGATGACAATCGAAGGATGTTGCAACAGCAAGTTACCAAAGTAGTATCAGACATAGTTGGAAAAGTCGCCAAAGCCAAAAACTTGCCAAGGTTTGAAAAATAAATTTGGAGAAAACTCAACCAGTTTTCAGCAAAAACTTGGCAACTTCAACAATTTAATTAGAAATGCATTTTTTGCAAAATGCGATGAGAAGATACATCCAATGAGTCAATAAATGAGAACAAAAAACAAATAAGTTTAGTCTAGATATATTTAAACACAAAGTGCGTACAAAGTCGCATCTAGATATATTTAAACACAAAGTGGGTACAAAGTCGCATTCTCCTGAGGAAGACTCGTTGTTGGAAGCAAAATAGTAAATAATTTATGCAAAACTAAAAGTAAATATATCATTCCAATTACATCTTCCTCTTCTCAATTCTAATAAAAACTAAGGGAGAGGTAGAACTAGAGGGTCTAATCTTAGAAGTCTGCACTAGCCATGATTGCCTTCTTGCTCGGTATGTCTAACTCAGCTTGTGGCTCATCCTCAATCCTAGATATAGCTCTTCCTATAGCTTCTCCTGGCACTAGCAATGACTACTCATTCAACTCAATTTCATTCAGCATGAAACCAAATCCACGCCTTCCTCCATAACCTATCTCTTCAAATCATTGATGTCATCCTCTTCAAAAACTCCACTACAAATGTGCTTCAAACCTGCCTCAAGTCCGCTTCCAATCAATCAAAATTAGTTTGCAAGTGTTTGGAAGACTTTTCCCCTCTCAACAAAATACAAATGTAGAAATGAGAATGAAACTGATTTGGGCCGTATTTTGATATTTATTGTTGTTATCAAACTATGACCGAGTTTTTAACAAAAGCTCAACAAGTACTTGAAAAGTTCTTCCCAAATATTCAGCAAATTTTTGGCACCAGTAAAAGTCATAAAAACTCACCAGGCCATAAAACTTGGCTAGTTTTTGCAACTCGGAGAGTACTCTGTCAATAGTTCATCTATGGTATCAAATGAGTAGCTGGATCATGTGAGTAGATCAGATGAAAAGAAGCTACTGAGTATTGATAGATGTGGAGTCAAGAAGCAGAAAAGGAAGCAAACATTGATCAATGATTGCACGCGTAAGGAAGTAAGAAGCAATGGTGGTAAAATAGAGAATCAAAACAGAGGTTGCGAAAGAAGTAGTGAAATACTACCGAGGGATGGAAGGTATACTATTGAGCTTGTGTATTTGGATAGTCAGCAAAGCCATTAGCAGAGAATGTACCTTGTTGATGAGGAGGACAAGTGGATTAAGAAATAGCTTGGGATTTGTCTTGAATCCATTCAAATGATCAGAAGTTCCTCTTATGGAACATCTTCTTATTTACTTGGGGTGTCTGATGTAGGAGCATCCTTGTGTAGTTGACAATCTTGCATCACCCAAAAATATTTCCTTTCAGTTTGTTTGTTTTCTATTCCAGTTGGGCAGTTTCATGTGTTCTAGGTAGTGGTTATTCTAGTTGGCATTCCTTATGGTGTGTTCTAGACATCATGGAAATCCTATGTCTAGCTTCACAGTTTTCTCTGATGTTTCTACATAAAGGTATCTTATGATTGGTTTGGTCCTCCATTTGGTTTCCTGATTTAACAGCCAAGTTGGTAAGATTCAGCTTGTAATGGAGATTCACGCTAAATGAAGCCTAATGGTGCATGGATCTATGTTCTTACACATGTAGCCGACCTTTTTGTACACTCGCATGTCATTTATCTATTTAGGGGTGTTCTTAAGGATTTGGGTTCTGACCTATTTGACGTGATCTTGGGAATTGTTGATCAGATAAAACAACTTGTACTGGTGATCTTGTATATAAGTAGAGTAGTTGTTGTTGTTTAGAGGAAGGGGGAAGTAAGGGAGTAGCTTACTAAAATAGGGTAGCCAAGAGATTTGATAGTGAAGATCGGGAATAAGGCTTAGGTCCTTTGAGGCGGGTATGATCGAAAATTTGTAATCTGCACTTGTAGGCCAACTTGATGATAATCGGAGGCTATTGTCCTTCATTTATTGGTGTTCTTGATTGCATTGTTTTGTCATTTCCGGTGTGTAATCTCTAGCTACAAGGGTAGACATCTTCATAGGGGATTTCTCTTGCCTTGAATGGATCAGGGCAATAGTAGTCAGTTTTCAAGTTAAACCACAGTTGTTTGTGAAAATAATGTCCATAAGGTCCGTTAAGACCCCAAGAAAGCAAGCACAACTAAGAGAGGGGTGAATAAGTTGTAACAATTTAGTGCTTAACAGATCTAAATAATAAACAATGAACGCAAGATCCTCAACACATAACACCAAAACATCAAATTTTATCTTGACGAAACCCATTAGGGAAAACTCTAGTGAGAATCTAACCCACAAGATGATGTACTCTACTAAAAGTACTTCCTGATTAAGAGCATGAAAAATAGAGAACAAAAGGTGCACTTACAGATTATAAATTTAGTTTATCTAGTGAAGACTTCACTATATAGTTTTTGCATTTGTACAACAAGACAAGTTTGCATATATTCAACTTTAACTTAAAGAAAATAGTAACAAAATGTTTTCATTCACTTTCATATAGACTGAAAATAAATTGCAGAGATAGTTGTAATTTCTTTCCCAACCAGACATACAAGATGACGGAACTCCTTAATATACTTGTCAAATGACAGAGTCTATGCAATGTCGCAGCTCCAGCTGACCTTGTCGATATGTATGATCATTCCAATAACTCCCTTTACCACATAATATCTCTGGTCAACTGATATCAAACTCTACTAATCGAGAGCTCCCTCTAAAGAATGTAGTCTCATTGTCGTTCTATCACCCGTTGTCAACGGCTGTACAACACATGCAACAACCTCTACTAATGCATCGTCATACAGGGAGATGCTCACGTGGATACTTAGCAAACATATACCTGGCAGTAACTATTCCCACTTCAATATTTTCCTTTCCTATTATAACCACAATTCTTAGTCACCCCTTCAGTGACCGTGCATCCATTCACAACTATAAACTCCACACCAACGCCTAGCAAGTTGTGAAATCTAGCAATAACCATGCGTTGGCATCAAGACCCCTCTCTAATAAGCGTTGAAGCTATTATCCTGAGGGGTTGACGTCCCACAAGACTGTCTTAATCGAAGAAACCTAGAAACCTGCAAATGTCATTAACTTGGCTCAAATTTATGTAAGTGATTCCTAATCAATCTCTTGTTACTCGATATTGTCTCCCCTTCCCTTTTCTGTCAAAACGATTTCCTTTTCTCCTTCTTTGCATACCTACTCTCGTGCTTGCTTGCACACTTAATCCTCCATTCTAGCTGTTCATATTTCTATGTAATACCCGCTCCTAGCTTAGACTTTTCTTTTAATCATTTGATTAATGTTAATCACCCGACTTAGTGACTCTTGAATAAATTCAATATTTTCCATAACATATGGCCTTATGTGCCAAGGTCAATAATATTAGTTTATTTCTTTTATTTTTCATCCATTACCTTTTAATGGTCATTAAGAGCCACAACTTTAAACGTTAAAATGGATGGGCATCTGACCTTAGAATTTAACGAGTGATAGCTTGTCAAAATCAATTTAACGAGAAGCATCACAATTTGCATTAACAATGGAGACATCACCATGACCCTCACTTAAGTCCTCTATTAGCCCTCGAGATCAAGATAAGGGCTAACAACTCATCTTATCATGATGGCTTGAAAAGAAGGCATTACAACACCCCCTCGAAATTTCTTGGCCTCAAGAAATCTCAGTCCTGGATGCTACAAGATAGTCACATTGTCCCATATTGTATCCTCACTCAGCAAATCCTTCCACCGCACCAAATACTCTCAGATAATCCTCCTCCTAAGTGTACACTCTCATCTCCAAAATGTCAGGTGCCTATATCAATTCCCCTTCTTTACCTAGAGGATCTGGAACTCTGCTAAAGGTGCCACATTGAGTCCCAATGCCTTCTTCAAGCACGAAACATTAAAGTTATTATGTAATTTGTTGTCCACCAGTAACTCCAACTCATATGCCACCTCACCAACCCTCTTATTAACTCAGAATGGCCTAAAATAACAAGACATCAATTTCTCTGTTCTGCTTCTCTTAAGAGAGCATTGTCTATAGGACTGTAACACGAGGTAAACCATGTCTCCTATCTCAAATGATCTCTCGACTCTTCACTAATCTACAGATTTTTTTGTTGGTTTCGTACCTTCAACATATTTTCCTTCAGTGGTCTCATGATATCCTAGTTATCCTATAGCAGATCCCTCGCCTTAGGTACCTTGTTGTCACTGAAGAAGAAATCCACCATAAATGGTGTCATTTAGATAGACATCTGATACATAGTGTTGTAGCAATACTCCCCAAGGTGCAACCACTTTTTCCATGCCTTCAACTTTCCTTCTACATAACTATGTAACTATCCCTCAACATATATATTTATGATCTTTGTTTGTTGGTTGGTTTGTGAGTGGTAGCTTATGCTTGAGGTGAGCTTAGTCCCACATAATTTGAAAATCTCCTGCCAAAAGAAAATCTTGAACCTTTTGTCCAAATCACTGACAATAGTCTGTGGCAACCCATGGAATGTAAATAACTCCTTGAAGAATAAGTCAGCCACCTATATTGCTCCATATGTAGATGCAATTACAAAGAAATGAGCAAACTTCATCAAACGGTCAACCACTACTAATATACAATCTCTACCTTCAACTTTAAGGATGCCCATAATAAAATCCATTGACAGGTTGTCCCACTTCTTCTTCGGAAAGGGCAAGGGCTGGAACTATCTGTTACATCCCAATTTTGCCCTAAATTTTAAGTTCAACATAGCCATTGATTTAACGAAACAATATCATGTGAAATTGAGTTAGTTAATTATAGTCGTCATTTATTTCTTCATATCATGCGAAATTGAGTTAGTTAATTATAGTTGTTGTTTATTTCTTCATATCATGTGAAATTGAGTTAGTTAATTATAGTTGTTGTATCGATTTATTTATCATATGAAAGTGAGTTAGTTAATTATAGTCGTTGTATCAATTTATTCATGATCATGTGAAAGTAAGTTAGTTAATTATAGCCATTGTATATATATATGATGAGCATGTAGAGTTAGTTATTCTGAGATTGATGAAATCCCTAACGGTCACTTGATGATTTTGACTCAGCAATTTATAAATCTTGAATTGATGTCTTGACGAGAATGTTGTTTTGAATGATTACAGGAAGAAAACTGAAGAGAGAGGGAAAGCATTGCTAAACGGGGTCATCAGAAGGAGATGGTCGAATAGTTCAGTTATCAGAATCGACAAGTTTGACCTAAAACTATCTTGGCAACGTTACTAAGACTTGGCAACATATTTCATGGTGGAACCACATGAGCTATAAGTGGAACATTATAATAAATAATGTAAAATAAACATAAATTCTTACTTTTAAAGAATTATCAAATATTAATATTATTTAATTATTACTTTACATTCTCAAATATGATCATATGTGAATAATAATAAGATGACACCATTACATTATAAATTAATAATCCAATGATACCACCCTATCATTACGTACACATAAGCATAGATGAGAAAATATAATAATAATAAAATAATTATAAATTTTAAAACCTTTCATCTTCTTTCTTTCTTTCTTTTCCTCCTTTCTTTTTATTCTTTAAGTCGATTTGAAATGGTTTTGAATGGTTTCTTGTAACGGATGGAAGACATAGAGTCAGGCTTTTGTTTATATTCTTTGACTCCCAAAATCATATCAAGCATTCAATTATTTCAATTCAGCCTTTCAAACCCATTGCCACCGAAACCCCAAAGTAGCAAAGATCAGAATTTGAAATTATATTTGCCTAAACTTTTCATATCACACTTGCCGCAGATCACAGTTCAAGGAATTATCCAAGCGCAAGTCTTTCAAAGTCACTTAGAGAAGTCACGTAAGGCACCTATATCTTCTTGTTTACTCTCTTTATTTCCCAAGTTCGATGCACAGTAAACCAAGTTTGTTTATATGTTCTAAGTTCCATTGGTTCTCAGTTTTCTTTTTTATAATGTAACAACAGTAGCAAGGAGAATGTAATACCAATTCCATGTCATGATAGTTCCATTCGAATGCAAGGAATGATAGGTAGAAATAGATAAATATGCATTTGTAATCAGCTTCATTTAATGGAAACCTTGCTGTGTAGTCTGATATAGATATTTAAATCCAAATACTTCCAATCATATTTCATAAGGGTGAATAGAATAACTCAAAACAGAACACCAATGAATTCACCAGGCGATGATGCCAAAATATGGTGAAGAAGGTGAAATGTTCTACTGCAATTATAGAATGATAGCACCTGGGAATCACTGGCTTGGAGGCCTGAATAAGGTGAGGAGGTGTAGAGAATCTGTAAAACAAGAATGATATTAGAATAAATAAATAACATGATAAATAATGCATTAGCTCATGCATGTTCCACTCATGAAGAATGTTGTCAAGCCGAGTGGTGGAGATCAGGTTTGTCAACCCACATTTTGAAATCCTTGGCCAGGGTGGAATTAGGCAGATTTGTCGAACAAGTAATCTTTGTTGATTGTCCAGACGCTTCAGTTATTTTGGCGAATAACTGTTGGGACTTCAACCCACCCGAATACTCTGATGGCTAGACTTATGAACATCCCAAGCCCGATCTCAAGGTAGGGAGGGTCGTTCTATTAAATTAGAATAAGTGGGGATAAGTAATGGTCCACGGTTGGGAGGTTAAGCCAATGTCAATGCTTCTCCTCTCACCAATGCTGGGGCTTGGACAACAAGTGAAAGAAGTTCCACAAATTATACTGTATGTTCTTTAAACTTCTAAATGTTTAGTTATTTCATTTCAAGATGAAAGTCATTTACTTTACAAATAGCTATTACTTAAATTAGAAGAAGTTAAATATTTGCAATTACCTTAATTTGTAATTTGATGAATACTTCATTTCAAGAACATTTGTTATTTATTTTTCGGTTTAAACAGTTGACGGAAATCATAGTCATGTGAAATGAAATAGGATATTAGTTTGAATCAAGACTAAAACTAGTTTAGGAAAATCGGTATGTTACATATGGGCATTAGAGCACTGGGTTCGACACTAAACCCAGGGCACATCACCTTCTTAAAAACTTAATGGAGATCTGAAAGGACTATAGGATGTTAGTACATAAAACACCCAGCAAGAAAACTCGACATCCAATCTTTCCCTATCTTATTAGAAACATGACTAAGTGTGACTACTCCTGCTGTTCTGAACCTCGAGATAATAAAACCCTGAATCAAGCAATTCAGCAAATGAAGAAGGAAAGAGTCAAATGGACTCCTGCCAAGAAGGCGGCATATAGAAACAAACTAATACGGAACTGGAATGCTCAGCAGAGTAGCCTCCTTTTCCATTTTCATAGGTCTTGGATGGTACGAGACATGTACCAGTCTGAACCAGAATGTAATGCTACAAAGCAGGAATAAAAATGTTGTGTGAATGTAGACTTCCTCAATAGAGGAAAATTTTGTAAATAAGATTGCTTAGTTGAGCAATGAAAATGAATTTTGTAAATAAGATTGCTTAGTTGAGCAATGAAAATGAAATTTTGTAAATAGGATTGCTTAGTTGAGCAATGAAACTAAAATTATGTAAATAAGATTGCTTAGCTGAGTAATTTGAAATTATATGCTGTAATACCTTTTTGCTTGTAAAATTCTTCTTTTTGCAAAATAACACAATTGCAAATTAACAAGTGAGAAACCTTAAACATAAAAATGAATAACTATGCAAATGCAAAAAAGCAAGATATAGTATGCGAGAACCCTCAATGCTCCAATGAACTATTACTCCAAATTTTGCAAGAAACGCAATTAAAACTAGAAACCATGGAAAGGAGGATGAGTGAAATGATAGCCCAGATGGGGCAAAACCGTGAAGAAGTGCAAACCACACCCACTTTTAGAGCAGAGACAGAAGTCTCTGAATGTAACAAAACCCCCTCTCCCAAATGATCAGAAAAGAAATAGTGGTTGATTTATCAACAAACATAAAGAAAATAAAACCACTTAAATTTTCCGGTTCTGAGTCCAGAGAAGAAGCAGAAGCATGGTTGACTGAAATGGAGCAATATTTCGAGATTAGAAACTTCTCTGAGACCTCAAAGGTAGTATGGGGTATATATCATTTCAACGAGGAAGCAACAACTTGGCGGGGAAACACTAAGGTCAAACAAAACATTAGAACTACTGATATGACCTGGGAGAAATTCGTGGGCATATTTCGGAAATGATGGCTGCCTTAGAGCTTTTAAGATCAGAAACTCTTGGATTTCCAAAACTTAAAACAAGGAGATTTGTCAGTGCATAAGTATTGGGAGAAGTTTACTCGGTTGCTTAAATACGTACCACCTTATCAACAAGACACCAATCTGAAGGTGAGAAAGTTTATCATGGGATTGAATAATAGGATAGAAGGTTGTTGATGTTCTTGCACCTCGGACCATGGAAGAGGCTTTAGAAAAGGCTGTCTGACAAAAGCATAAGATTAGAAAGGATGACTCCATCCGAGACAACAAAAGAAAGACTACCTGGAATTTAGAAGGTGCTGATTTTGGACTGCCAAAAAAACAATTTAAGGATTATAAGAATAACAAACCTGAAATTAAAAGCGGTGGAACATGAGATATCAAAGGCAATTTTTATGTAAACAAAAACGACAAAAATAATGAGAAGAAAGGACGACCAGAAGGATGTTTTATCTGTGGAGGAAATCATTATAAGAAGCAGTGCCCTAACCTCAGTCAGTCACAGCATCCACCTTTGCCACAGCAACAGCAAGTCTTTCAGCAGAGGATTCATGCAATTTTGGATAATAGGCAAGCAGAGCAGCAGATAGGCCCCATTGAAACCCCGGGTAAGATTTACGGAAACCTTGTATCCATATTAATTGATACTGGAGCAACTGAATGTTTTATATCACCTAGGCTGTTAAGTAGATTTCCGAAAAGATCTGGTTTTATGGCAGAACCATGGACAATCGAGTATGCAAACTAGTCAAGGGCCAAGGTAGAGCAATGCCTGTTTGAAGCTCAGGTTGATTTTCCAAATTTCTCCACAAAATTGAACTTATATGTAGCTCCGTTAGGGTCATATGATATTATCATTGGAATGAACATAAGGCTAAGATAGATTGTCTTGCCAAAACTGTAAATTGCGTAGATAATCAAGGTAGACCCACAAGTATTTCAGGGATTAAATATGAAATCAAACCAAAACAAATTTCTGCAATGCAACTTAAGAGATATGGGAAAAGAGACTGTGAAATTTTCGCAAATAAGATTGAAGATACAAGAGAGCCTAAAATAACCACATATGGGGATGACTACATTTATGAAAATGGAGAAATCAGGCAAAAATTAAAAGAATCCTTCGAAAAAAATATCCCTATTTGAAGAATTATCAAGATGTGTTTCCTGAGGAACTTCTTGGATTATCCCCTTCTCGAGCATTTGATTTCACCATAGACTTGATACCAGGAGCGAAACCCATATCCAGGGCCCCATATAGAATGACCACCACAGAGTTAATGGAGTTACAGATTCAACTATAGGATATGTTGGATAAGAAGATGATTCGACCAAGTGTCTCACCATGGGAAGCCCCAGTGTTATTTGTAAGAAAGAAGGATGGAACCATGAGACTATGTATAGGTTACAGGATGCTTAATAAAATCACCATCAAAAATCGGTACCCATTGCCAAGGATAGATGATCTTTTTGACCAAATGAAGGGGGCGACTGTATTTTCAAAAATTGATTTAAGGTCAGGATACCATCAATTGCAAATTAAGGATGAAGATATACATAAAACTGCCTTCAGAATTAGATATGGACATTATGAGTTTACCGTGTTGCCATTCGGATTAACTAATGCCCCAGCAGCTTTCATGAATTTAATGAACAGTATATTTCAGGATTGCCTGGACAAGTTTGTATTGGTCTTTATAAATGACATCTTAATATACTCCAAAAATGAAGAACATCAGAGACACTTAGAGATAGTTCTGCAAAGACTAAGGGAACACAAGTTATATGGGAAATTATCTAAGTGTGCTTTTTACCAGAAGGAAATTCAGTACCTAGGGCATATTATTTCAGCACAAGGTATAGCAGTAGATCCATCTAAGATTAAAGCAATTAAAGAGTGGCCCATACCTAGAAAGGTATCTGAAGTCAGGAGCTTCATGGGATTAGCTGGATTCTACAAAAAATTGTTAGAAATTTCTCGAGGATAGCCTATCCAATCACTTCACTCTAGAGGAAGGGAAAGGAATTTGTTTGGACGGAAAAGTGTCATTCAGCTTTTGAGTTTCTAAAAGAAAAACTAACTACTGCACCTATTTTGAGGGTACCCGATTTGCAGAAACAGTTTGTAGTTATCATTGATGCATCAGGTGAAGGTTTAGGGGGTGTATTAATGCAAAAAGAACAAGTCATTGTTTATGAGTCTAGGAAATTGAAAAATTAAGAACAAAATTATGCACCCCATGATCTTGAATTAGCAACAATAGTGCATGCTTTGCAAATGTGGAGACATTATTTAATTGGAAAACCTTTTGAGCTTAGATCCGACCATCAAAGTTTAAAATATATTTTCACCCAACAGAATCTTAATGCTAGACAAAGGAGATGGTTGGAATTTTTAGCAGATTATGAGTTCGACATAAGCTACATTAAAGGAAAGGAAAACAAGGTGGCTGATGCCCTAAGCCGGAGAAAACACATCTCGGCAATGACTATGGTAAATTTCAGATTGAGAGACCAAATTTTACAGCATTTGGAACATGATGAGTTTTATACAGAAATCAGCATGGCACTTATTAGAGATCCACAGAATCCCAAGTATTCAGAGTTTAGCCTCAAAGAAGATGGATTGTTAAGATATCGCCATAGAATCTATGTGCCAAATGACCCTGAACTCCGAAGATTGATTTTAGGTGAATATCACTCAGCTCCATACTCAGGACATCCAAGAGTAACGAAAATGTTATCTGATATAAAACCTTTATATTTTTGGAAGGGAATGAAAGTGAAATAATGGAGTTTGTAGCAAGCTGTTTAAAATGTCAGAGTGAAGGCAGAACACCGGTACCTGGCAGGTTTGTTGCATCCAAATGAGGTACCTGAGTGGAAGTGGCGGGTAATATCCATGGATTTTGTACAAGGGCTACCTATGACTCGGAATCGGCACAACACTATCTTGGTCGTGGTTGACAGATTGACTAAGGTTGCTCATTTCATACTAGGGAATTTATCTGATAGAGCACCTGAAATTGCTCATAAGTTCATAAAAGAAATTTTCAGGCTACACGGAATTCCACAGAAAATTATTTAGATAGGGATGCTAGGATAACTTCTAGATTCTGGCAAACATTATTTTCAGCTTTGGGCACCAAATTGAATATTAGTTCAGCCTATCATCTTGAGACAAATGGTCAGACCAAACAAGTAAATCAAGTATTAGAAGATCTCCTAAAAGTATATTGTATGGATCGACAGTATCAATGGGAAACATATTTACCTTTGGTAGAATTTGCATATAATAACTCTTACCAGTCTTCAATTAAAATGGCTCCTTTTGAGGCTTTGTATAGTCGTAAGTGCAGAACTCCAGTAAGTTGGAACGGATTGGAAGACGAGGTAATTGTCGGGCCTAAAATGCTTCAGGAAACGGAAGAATAGGTACTTCGGATTTGTCAGAGATTGAAGGAAGCGAACGACAGACAGAAAAGTTATGTTGATGCTAAAAGAACACCCAGAGAATTCTCAGTAGGGGACAAGGTGTTACTAAGGGTTAAACCTCAAAAAAGTATTATCAAGTTTGGCAAGAATGCTAAGTTAGCTCCAAGATATGTAGGACCCTTTGAAGTTTTGGAGGTTGTTAACCCAGTAGCTTACAGGATTGCTTTACCACCAGCCCTTGCCAAGATGCATGACGTCTTCCATGTGTCTTACCTTAAAAAGTATATTAGCCACCATGAGCATATGATTGATTGGAAATTACTGCAAATGCGAGAGCCAAGAGTGGTAGAGGTAAAACCGCTCAAAATACTCGAGGTACGTAAGCTACACTTACGAAAT
Organism: Cupressus sempervirens; assembly: GCA_028749045.1. NCBI lineage: Eukaryota > Viridiplantae > Streptophyta > Pinopsida > Cupressales > Cupressaceae > Cupressus > Cupressus sempervirens. The sequence goes on from CM053785.1 coordinate 36,503,645, forward strand.
CGAGAAGTAACACAGTGCAAGGTCTAGTGGGGCCAGTATACGGAAGATAATGCCACCTGGGAAGATTACCATGATATTTTTCATAGATATCCCTACCTTTTCTCTAAAGTTGAAAACTAAATACTTTATTTCTTTTATTTTAACTGATTAAGTACAATTTGTTATTATTTTCATCGAGGATGATGAAAAATCTAAGGGGGTGGGTATGTTACATCCCAATTTTGCCCTAAATTTTAAATTGAGCATAGCCGTTGATTTAACGAAACAATATCATGTGAAATTGAGTTAGTTAATTATAGTTGTTGTTTATTTCTTCATATCATGTGAAATTGAGTTAGTTAATTATAGTCGTTGTTTATTTCTTCATATCATGTGAAATTGAGTTAGTTAATTATAGTCGTTGTATCGATTTATCTATCATATGAAAGTGAGTTAGTTAATTATAGCCGTTCTATCAATTTATTCACGATCATGTGAAAGTAAGTTAGTTAATTATAGTCGTTGTATATATATGATGAGCATGTAGAGTTAGTTATTCTGACATTGATGAAATCCCTAACGGTCACTTGATGATTTTGAATTAGCAATTTATAAATCTTGAATTGATGTCTTGGCAAGAATGTTGTTTTGAATGATTACAGGAAGAAGACTGAAGAGAGAGGGAAAGCATTGCTAAACGGGGTCATCGGAAGGCGATGGTCAAATAGTTCAATCATCATAATCGACAGGTTTGACCTAAAACTATCTTGGTAAGGTTACTAGGACTTGGCAATATATTTCATGGTGGAACCGCATGAGCTATAAGTGGAACATTATAATAAATAATGTAAAATAAACATATATTCTTACTTTTAAAGAATTATCAAATATTAATATTATTTAATTATTATTTTACATTCTCAAATATGATCATATGTAAATAATAACAAGATGACACCATTACATTATAAATTAATAATCCAATGATGCCACCCTATCATTATGTACACATAAGCATAGATGAGAAAATATAATGATAATAAAATAATTATAACTTTTAAAACCTTTCATCTTTCTTCTTTCTTTCTTTCTTTTCCTCCTCCTTTCTTTTTATTCTTTAAGTTGATTTTAAATGGTTTCGAATGGTTTCTTGTAACGGATGGAAGCCGTAGAGTCAGGCTTTTGTTTATATTCTTTGACTCCCAAAATCGCATCAGGCATTCGATTATTTCAATTCAGCCTTTCAAACCCATTGTCACCGAAACGCCAAAGTAGCAGAGATCAGAATTTGAAATTATATTTGCCTGAACTTTTCATATCACACTTGCCGCAAATCATAGCTCAAGGAATTATCCAAGCGCAAGCCTTTCAAAGTCACTTAGAGAAGTCACGTAAGGCACCTATAGCTTCTTGTTTACTCTCTTTATTTTCCAAGTTCGATGCATAGTAAACCAAGCTTGTTTATATGTTCTAAGTTCCACTGGTTCTCAGTTCTCTTTTTTATAATGTAACAACAGTAGCAAGGAGAATGTAATACTGATTCCATGTCATGATAGTTCCATTCGAATGCATGGAACGATAGGTAGAAATAGATAAATATGCATTTGTAATCAGCTTCATATAATGGAAACCTTGATGTGTAGTCTGATAAATATATTTAAATCCAAATACTTCCAATCATATTTCATAAGGGTGAATAGAATATCTCAAAACAGAACACCAATGAATTCACCAAGCGATGATGCCAGAATATGGTGAAGAAGATGAAATGTTCTGCTGCAATTATAGAATGATAGCACCTGAGAATCACCGGCTTGGAGGCCTGAATAAGGTGAGGAGGTGTAGAGAATCGGTAAAACAAGAATGACATCAAAATAAATAAATAACATGATAAATAATGCATTAGCTCATGCATGTTCCACTCATGAAAAATGTTGTCAAGCCGAGTGGTGGAGATCGGATTTGTCGACCCACATTTTGAAATCCTTGGCCAGGGTGGAATTAGGCAACCGAACAAGTGATCTTTGTTGATCGTCCAGACGCTTCAATTATTTTGGCGAATAACTGTTGGGACTTCAACCCACCTAAATACTCTGATGGCTGGACTTATGAACATCCCAAGCCCGATCCCGAGGTAGGGAGGGCCGTTCTATTAAATTAGAATAAGTGGAGATAAGTAATGGTCCGCGATTGGGAAGTTAAGCCTATGTCAATGCTTCTCCTCTCACCAATGCCGGGGCTTGGACAACAAGTGAAAGAACTTCCACAAATTAAACTGTATGTTCTTTAAACTTCTGAATGTTTAGTTATTTCATTTCAAGATGAAAGTCATTTGCTTTACAAATAGCTATTACTTAAATTAGAAGTTAAATGTTTGCAATTACCTTAATTTGTAATTTGATAGATACTTCATTTCAAGAACATCTGTTATTTATTTTTCAGTTTAAACAGTTGATGGAAATCATAGTCATGTGAAATGAAATAGGAAATCAGTTTGAATCAAGACTAAAACTAGTTTAGGAAAATCGGTATGTTTTACCATCCACCAAGGAAAGAGTGCTCATGCTTATTCTGCTAGCAAACACTGCACTCCCTCACATGTTGCAATACATCTGACTTGAGTCCCTTCTATCCAAGTGCTCTCTCACCTACCTGTATGTTTTGAAATATCCCTCATGCCCTGCCATAGGTGAGTTATGAAAGGTTCTCAAAATCAAATGCTTAATGGTAGATTCAGGTACTATCCTTATCCAATTCTTATACATGATGAAATCATTCGCTACTGAAAATCACTCATCCTGCATGGTACCATCGATGATACTCGTTGCCCACTTGTCATTTCCATACTCTATTGAGATCAGCTCTCTCCAATCATCTAATATGGCCCCAATAGTACACAAGTGTGGTCTCCGAGACAAGGAATCAGCAACAATGTTCTTCTTCCCATTGACATAAACAATGTCAAAGTCATAGACTTGTACTTTGCTGACCCACTTTTGTTATCTCTCACTTAACTCCTACCCAAAGAAATGCTATAGGCTATTGTGATTTGTTTTTACTGTGAATCGGCTGCCCACCAAATATTGTTTGAACTTAGCCAATGCATTCATAATGGCTAACATCTCCTTGTCATAAATATTGTAACTCCACTTTGCTAATTATTGTGGATCTCTAATAGATAAAACAATTACAAAATAAATGCTTGCAGAGAATATCTTACTTGAATAATGCTGAATGTATTTACTTCTTCTTTGGTAGCGATCACAGTTTATCTTTCTTCTTTGAATTGTATACAGTAATAACTGAAGTGCAATGCAACTGATGCAATAATATTAACAAAGAGCAATGTTCTTACAATAGTTATTTATTAACTACAGGTACTTTGAATGTCGTGGATTGATGTCTTTCCCTACGGCCAGAGTGCACATAAATATGTGAACATAAGACATGACTTCGAAGAGTCATGTCTCTACGTGGCCCAAGGGCCATGTAGAGGCATGCCTCTTCGAAAGCATGTTCCTTTACAACCTTGATTAATATATGTGCCCGATAGTAAGAATATAACCGGCACGATAATGAAATTATCTCTCAATATAATAAAGGAGCCCGATCACAATAAAGGCTGCCGATAGTCAATGAAACTTGATAACAGTATTTCAAGAGATTGCCGATAATCCATATAATATTACAAGGACAGGCATATATATATATATATATATATATCCATGTAATTTATAGAATCAGCAGCAATATTCAGTATATCAAATAATCCATGTTTTGCTTCTTCTGATGCTAAACATTAACATTCCCTCTTTAGCAAGGGAGAAGTAAAACATCAATAAGTCAAAATCATCATATAATCAACACAATATGGACAGTATATGATCTCTACTTGCACTTAAGCAATGTCTAGAGATGTCCATAGTGATTAAGTTTTCATGACCTCTACTTGCACTTAAGCAATGTCTAGAGATGTCTATGATACACACATAATCTCTACTTGCACTTAAGCAATGTCTAGAGATGCACATATAATCTCTACTTGCACTTAAGCAATGTCTAGAGATGCTCATATAATACACACACAGGTTTATTATTTACAAGATCGTTACCTTGTAAATAATTTCCTTCAAATGAATATGTCCATGAAAGATCGTCACCTTTCATTACATATCAAATGCTACTAAGTAACTAATAGAAGCATAAACTCAAATGAAATAAATATTTTATTTCAAAAATTTATCATTACAATTAATCATACCAAGTTTTTCTCTGAAGTATTTCAGTTTCACTTTAGCAAGAGGTTTGGTAAGGATATCAGCTGTTTGCTCATTTGTACATATGTATTCTAATTGAATAACTCGTCGATTCACCATATCTCTGATGTAATGAAATAGAATTTCAATATGTTTGGAGTGGTTGTGAAACACTGGATTAGATGAAAGTTTAATACAACTTTGATTATCACAATAAATCACAGTGGGCTTCAAATGTCTTTTGAAGAGATCTGATAGCAACTTTCGTAGCCATATTGGTTCTCCAGCACCCAAGGAAGACGCAATGTACTCAGCTTCGCTGGAACTCAATGCTACTGAAGTTTGTTTTCGACTAGACCAAGAAATCATACCAGATCCAAGATTGAAACAATATCTTGAAGTACTCTTCCACTCAACAGAGCTTCCAACCCAATCAGAATCTGAATATCCAAGTAGTTCAATGTTAACTTTGTCATATTTGATTCTCATTCCAATAGTGCCCTTTAGATATCTCAATATATATTTAGCTGCATGTAGATGCATCTTCTTAGGAGCACGCATAAACTGACTCAAGGTGTGAGTTGCATAGCATATGTTAGAACAATTATTGACCAAATACATCAGGAATCCAATAATTTGTCTGTAATAAGTAGGATCTGCAGCCTCAAATTTGTTCATATCATCTTTTAATTTGTGTAGATTTATTTCCATAGGAGTAGCAGCTGGTTTATATTTCATTATTCCAAATTTGGTTAAGATATCAATTGTATATTTTCCTTGATTTAGTATGATACAGTTGTCTTGTTGCCAGACTTCTAATCCTAGAAAGTAGTGAAGTAACCCTAAGTCTTTCATTTCAAATTCTGTAGCGAGTTCTTGCTTACATTTCTTTATGAGATGTTCCTTACCTGTAATTAGCAAATCATCAACATATAATACAGAAATAATCATATCATCACCATCAATTTTGAAATACAGATTTGGGTCAACTTCATTTTTGGCATATCCTAATTTCAATAGGTGGTTATCTATTCTTTCATACCAAGCTCTGGGAGCCTGTTTGAGTCCATAAAGTGCTTTCTTTAATTTAAAAACATGAGTTTTTCTATCATAAGTATTGAACCCTTCTAGTTGTTCAATGTAAACTTCTTCAATCTTGCCATTGAGAAATGTTCTTTTGACATCCATCTGATGTACTTTCCATCCTTTAGATGCTGCAATTACTAGGATTGTTCTGAATGAAGTGTACCTAGCAACAGGGGCAAAAGTTTCTTCATAATCAGTACCTTCTTTCTAAGAGAAACCTCGGGCTACAAATCTTGCCTTGTATTTTTCAATACTACCATTTAATGCATGTTTAATCTTGAATAACCATTTGGAAGAGACAACTGATTTGTTCTTAGGTCTTGGTACAACATCTCATACATCATTCTTTAATATAGAGTTATATTCCTCAATCATTGCTTCCTTCCATGATTGATGTGAAAGTGCTTCTTCAACACTAGCAGGTTCAGATTTTATAAGTTCAGATAGCAATGCAACATAACAAGATTGATTTCTGGTCCTTTTGCTTCCCTGAATTACTTCATCTGATTCAACTTGATTTTCTTCTAACATTTTCCTAGCCCAAAGAGGCCTCTTTTTATTGTTATTGTTGATGTTTTCAGGTTCTATATGATTAGAAATGGAAGAGAAATCAAAATCATCCTCCCTCTCAATTTCTATAGGTTGATCTTCTTCAAAAATAGATTCATCACTGTTACTATAAATTTTAAAGGCTATGTCTTATTCAAATATTACATCTCCGCTAATTTCAATTGTCCTTTGCCCAGGAATGTAGATCATGTATCCTTTTGTAGTTTCACTATATCCAATGAATATTCGCTTTTTCCCGGAAGGCTCCAAGTTCGTTCTTTTCTCTTTTGGTATGTGAATATAGACTGAACATTCGAATATTCTCAGGTGGCTTAAATCTGGTTTAATGCCTATAAATACTTCTTCTGGCGTGGTATTTTTTAGTATGGAGTGAGGGCATCGATTTTGTATGTAGACTGCATTATTAGATGCTTCAGCCCAAAATGAATAATGAAGATTTTGATCATGGAACATGGCTCTGGCTAATTCAACAATAGATCTATTTTCCTTTCAGTTGTTCCATTCTGTTGAGGATTATAAGGTACAGAAAACTCCCTCTTAATCCCAACAAAAATACAGAAGTTTTTGAAGATATCAGATATGTATTCACCTCCATTGTTAGACCTTAGGGTTTTGATCTTTTGACCTGATTGATTTTCAACTAAGGCTTTAAATTCTTTAAATTTGGATAAGACCTTAGATGACTCCTTTTGTTTTAGAAAATAGATCCAAGTTCTCCTAGAGTAATCATCAATGAAAATTATATAGTAAAGACACCCATTAAGAGAGGGAATTGACATAGGACCACAAAGATCTGTATGAATCAATTTAAGAATGGATTTAGATTTATGATCACTTTTAGGGAAGGAATGTTTAGTATTTTTACCTAATGCACACCCTTTACAAATACTTGAATGATCCGCTTTCAGATTAGGTAGACCTTTTACAATTTTCCCTATAGATGATAAGGCTCGAAAGTTAAGATGACCTAGTCTCCTATGCCAGATTTCAAACGAATTTGACTTATCATTACTAAGGGTTAAGTTTAAATTAGGATTTTGGCTACTACAAAGCTTATAAAGACTTCCATCTCTGACTCAAATGGAGATGGCTTTCTTAATAGTTGAGTTCTTAGGCCAAGATAGAACTCTATCTTCTTGAAATGCAATTTTGTACCCTTGATCAGCAAGTCCGGAGATAGAGACAAGGTTTCTTTTGATCCCTGGTACATATAGGACATTCTTGAGTTGAAATGTGATTCCAGAATTCAATTGTATAGAACAAGAACCAATTCCTTTAATAGGGTGAGAGGAATTATCTCCAATGGTTACTTCTTTTGATTCATGATTTGTGAAAGTTTCAAACTTATCCTTAAATCCGGTGATGTGACAAGAAGCTCCACTATCTATGATCCAAGTATTGTAATTGGTGTTTAATTAGCTTGAGAGGGCTAAGTAGAATGCATAATTTTCTTTATCCACTTTCTCAATATTTTCTTCTTTGACTTCTGCTAAAGCTGCTTGAATTTTCTGCTTTTCTGGACATATATAATAAGAGTGACCAAGTTTATCACATTTAAAACATCTAACTTTGGACCAGTCACGTTGTTTGTGAGATTTGTGATTTTTGTTAAAATCCTTCTTGTTATTCTTGAACTTTCTTTTCTTATTTGATTTAGTGTATAGTGCTTGGATGTCTCCCTCTTGATTTGAACTTAGTCCTCTGGAAGCTAGTCTGGATTCCTCTTGAGTACATTCATTTTTTAGTTGATCAAATTTCGGAAGTTTGGGTCATGAACTTAAACCTCGAATAAAGGTTTCCCATGACAGAGAAAGACCTCTAAGAGCAATCATGCTTAGTTCCTTATCATCCACTTGGTTTTTCATAGTTGCAAGTTGATCTTTTAATTCAGTAATTCTTAAGAAATATGAGGTTATAGATTCTCCACTTTTCATCTTTATATAAAGTAGATCTTATTTTAAAGTTAATAATCTACTTGTATTGTTGATTTCAAATGTATTTTGAATGGAGGAGAACATTTCAAATGCAGTTTGAAGATTGGCTATAGATGGAAGTATATGATCCTTTACTAAGTTTATAATGATCTCCATTGCTTTATTATTATGCTTTTTCCACGTTACTTTCTTAGATTCACTTCCAGGCATGGGTAGATTTGATTCAATGTATTTTTCTAATTCCATTTCTCTTAGCATTATTAATAATCTGATTTTCCAAGATGAGAAATTTGATGCTCCATCTAGCCTATCTTCTATTCTTACGTGATTCACCATTTTAATGCTTTGATTTTAAAACCTCTTTCTTTAACTTTTGAAATTTAGATTTTGAATGAATACTTTGTAATAGTTTTCCTATCAGTATAGCTCTGATACCATGTTAATTATTGTAGATCTCTAATAGATAAAACAATTACAAAATAAATGCTTGCAGAGAATATCTCACTTGAATAATGTTACTTCTTCTTTGGCAGCGATCACAGTTTATCTTTCTTCTTTGAACTTTATACAATAATAACTCAAGTGCAATGTAACTGATGCAATAATATTAACAGAGAGCAATATTCTTAGAATAGTTATTTATTAACTACAGGTACTTTGAATGCAATGGATTGATGTCTTTCCCTGCGGCCAGAGTGCACATAAATATGTGAACATAAGACATGACTCCGAAGAGTCATGTCTCTACGTGACCCAAGGGCCACGTAGAGGCATGCCTCTTCGGAGGCATGTTCCTTTACAACAATGATAAACAACCTTGATTAATATATGCGCCCGATAGTAAGAATATAATCGGCACAATAATGAGATTATCTCTCGATATAATAAAGAAGCCCGATCACAATAAAGGCTGCCAATAGTCAATGAAACTTGATAACAGTATTTCAAGAGATTGCCGATAATCCATATAATATTACAAGGACATAGGCATATATATATGTATATTAATATATATACATATATATATATATATATATGTATATGTATATTAATATATATATATATATATATGTATACATATATATATGCTTATATCCATGTAATTTATAGAATCAGCAGTAATATTCAGTATATCAAAACATTAACATGCTTGGCACCTCTCAACTTCCTACTCTCAAATGCAACAGAGTGACTATCCTAGGACCTGCATCAATACTACCCCAATTCTCTCTCGCGAAGCATCACAATGAAGTTCAAATGGTCTATTAAGGTGGCTAGGACAGGTCAAGAACTCATCAACGCCTTAAACCTGTCAAAACACTATTGTGATATATCAATCCAAGTCAAATATGTAAGAGGAGTTGCACACTGTAAATACCCTTTTCACAAAGGTGCGGTAGAATCCACATAAACCCATAAATCCCCTAATGTGTGAAAGGTGGAGGCCAATCCATAATAGCTCAGATTTTCTCTGGATCCACTTGCACTCAGCACTAATGATGTGTCCCAAATATAATAACTCAGTCATCCCAAATTCGCACTTAGACATATTGGCATATAAGGATTACTGGTCTAGGATGCTCAACACAATATCAAGATGTTTCAAGTGCCCCTGCCAAGTCCTTCCATAGATCAATATGTATTCCGACACTAAACATTAACATGCTTGGCACCTCTCAACTTCCTACTCTCAAATGCAACAGAGTGACTATCCTAGGACCTGCATCAATACTACCCCAATTCTCTCTCGCGAAGCATCACAATGAAGTTCAAATGGTCTATTAAGGTGGCTAGGACAGGTCAAGAACTCATCAACGCCTTAAACCTGTCAAAACACTATTGTGATATATCAATCCAAGTCAAATATGTAAGAGGAGTTGCACACTGTAAATACCCTTTTCACAAAGGTGCGGTAGAATCCACATAAACCCATAAATCCCCTAATGTGTGAAAGGTGGAGGCCAATCCATAATAGCTCAGATTTTCTCTGGATCCACTTGCACTCAGCACTAATGATGTGTCCCAAATATAATAACTCAGTCATCCCAAATTCGCACTTAGACATATTGGCATATAAGGATTACTGGTCTAGGATGCTCAACACAATATCAAGATGTTTCAAGTGCCCCTGCCAAGTCCTTCCATAGATCAATATGTCATTTAAGTCAATCAGTATTAGACTGAAAGATTAAAACTGTTAGAAAGGTTAATCTTCCCTTGGATGTATTAATTGGGATATTCCAAGGATCCTTAAATGTAGTTTGTCCTATTGTACACATGTGGAGGACATGTCATTGTTTGTCCTTTATTCCACATGTAAGGACAACTCTTTTTTATTCCTTTATTAAGGAATTTAGTTTATCCTCCTTAAGAGGATTGTGACACTTTGCACACACCTATTATGAATGTGGCATTCATAGAAATGGGAGTTACAAATGCAACTCCTTTCTCATCTCTATATAAGAGATGCTCCTCCTTCTTTCTTCTTCACTCTAATCACTTTGATGTTATTGTATTGAGCTATTTTGCTCCAACACTCTCTCTCTCTCTTCTTTAGGCATTTGCCTTCATTCATAATACTCACAAGGGGTTTTCTTTGCTTTCCCCTTATAAATCATTGTCTCCATTGTTGAACCATCTTGGTGTATGCTCTTGGATTTTGCTTATCTTATGGTAACATTGTTTCGCACTTAACTTACTTGGATTGTTTCTCGTTCCTTGCTCAATCTTATCATTTCTTACAAAAACGATGAGTAAAGAGGTTGTATGCAAAGTGTTTGATGATATCCCTTGAGCTTCTAGTCAGCATTTTGAGGTTAGAATTGGCAAGCGATATTGCAATATATTTCTTGATGGCTTTCTAGAAGATAAGCAGATTGAGAGTCTTAATCCAAAATCTTAATGGATCTGTATGTCAATCATAAAAAGAGCCATGAATGTCCTCTCTAAAAATGTCTGTGATGAGCACTGCAAGTCTCTCAAAATCAGCTCAATAAGCATCTATTGAATCCCACTACTTTAGTTGTGCCAAATCCTTAAAATGCAACTCTGGATAAATTTTTTGTCAATGTTCTAATAAGTCTCTCTATAAACTCGGCATAATCACCACTTGTGTGCAATGTCATCCAAATGTATTGCTACATATTTGGTTGTTTCTTACTCTGACATAAGATTGAGCTGGAATAAGTGTCCACTTTGTAAATGCAAGCTCAAGCTGAAGTCTTCCTTGAGCCATCATCGTAAGGAAGAGCTAACTTCTCAACCTTTTTCTGCAAATCACAGTTTTGTGTTCTACCACCATCAATGCTGTTTCAGATCAGTTCGTTATTTCCACTGATTTATTAATGCATGAATAAAAATGATCTATGAGATTTGAAAAAATACACTTGCCAAAAACTTGGAAAAAACAATTTGCAAAATAAACAATCAGAAAACTCAACGGTCAGCATGCAATCAAAGTGTTTGATATAATGATTGACTACTAAGCAAAAGAAAGAAGTGCAAAAACTTTTAGTAGCAAGATGGGTGGGGCATTACAAAACTATTGAAACTTGAAACCTCCATTAGCAAATGCCCACATGGCTGGCTGGAATCTAGTCAAAGGATCTTGTGAGTGTGCAACAATTTCTCTCCAGCAATGTTTGATTATTTCATTGGATTGAAGATTAGTTAGCATCAAAGTACTATCAAACATCCCAAAGGATATTTGTAATAGTCATTTCTTTAATGCAAGTGGAGTTTCCTAATCAGAGATGGATCTTTCAGAGTCTGTTTGCTTCTGTTGTTTATAGCATTTATGATTTCCATGTATATATATGGCTGGGAATTTGTTCCCCAATTAGATAGGTACTGTCCCTGTGGCAAAACAGTTAATTCCTCTATTTGTTCATATATTTTTGTAGTTTTGTATTAGTTTAGGATTAGATTAGGACCTACCAATGTATCCAAGTTCAACGGTAAAAACAATTGTGATATCTAAGATCTTTATGAGCTCTACAACAACAACAAAATTAAAATCTGTGAACATTGGATTCCAAGTTGCACACCTATGTAATGTTAAGGCAATTCATGGATGGTGATACATATTTGTCATTTCTCTAGCTACTTCTGCAGTCTTGTCTTTATCTATTTGATTGAAGTCTCAAAGTATCTATTTATTGCTGCCAACATACTACAAGCTTAGTAACAAGTTTTAGGGGTTTATCATGCTTTGGGTGTGATATTTAATGGCGTGTTTCTCTGTGTTTGTATTTCTCAGTGATGCCTTGGTTGGCCTAGGAAAACCTAAAGAAGTGGAGATTGCTATCTCATTCAATTGTTCATTATTGTTGCTGTCCGCTCATGATTCTAACCTATCACTCTGTGTCGACCTTCCCCAACCTTAGGTTTGTTGATTATTTGTGGAGCTACAGCAATGATAAGAACACAATGCCCCCTTGCTAATGTACAGCGAACATAATTATGACTTAAATTTATAGTTTAGAATACAGGAGAGCATTTGATTTTTAAGAAGCTTCCTCTATGAATTAGAAGAGAAGATTTAAAATAGTGTTTACTCTCAATGGAGCTTCCCTGCAGTGTACAGATTTTAATGTTGAAGTAAATAAACTATGTCAGCTGCAGAACTGAGTAAATCACCAAACCTAATTGTGGGTGTAGCCTACACCTACTGCGGCCGAGGGTAATTTTGGCAAAAGGGATATCCTTGAGTAGTGGCAACAAGCCAAAGGACACCCAACGAAAGGGATTTACCAATCAAAACGAAGGAAATTGAAGTATCCCGGGAACATAGTTAATATTGATTAACATAATATGGTGACCAATATATCTGACAGCTATGCTTCAGAGTAAAGAGCCGACTTACAGATTGTTGGATAACACGTTGAAGTCACACCCACGAGTTACTTAACTATGTGTAAGTCGGTTCTTTACAACCAAAAGAGGGTTAAAAAAATGAATATGATGAATAAGATAAACTTGCCTTCTAGGACCAAAAGTTGCTCTGGGAATCGAAATCCATGCATTGAGAGGATTCAGGGCATTTAGAACATCGGGGGATTGATGCCTTCCCAATTGCGATTGCGCAGCACCAGTGTTGGCTCCTACGAAAGTGGAGACAGAGGCGAGAGAAGAGTGTCCCGACATGGTGGAAGGGGAGGAATTCCCTGAAGACAGGGGAATGGAGTGGCGGAGGATCTCTGGAAGGACATCTGCCGTAGAGCTATCATTGGAAGATGGAACAGGACAGGGAGAGCCATTAACATCACCCAACTTCTCTCTAAAGCGAGCAGCTGCTACTTTAGACTGGTTGGCAAAAAATGCGCCCTCTGTGCCAGCCAACCTGCCTGCTAAGAAACTCATGTTCTGCCCTGCTGAAAAATAGAAAACAAAAGATAAATGACGATTCTTTTGTCCTCCAACTAATTCCACGCAGCACTTTGTTTAAGGCTGTTGACTTCTGTTAAAAAGGTGTTTTAAATAGGTTGACCATAGCATCCCGGCTCTTCACGGTAGTTGTAACGGGAATTTGATGGTTGTATTGGTTGTTTTAGTAGTTTAGGATTGTAAGTGAAAATTTGTTATATCATATGAATTGATAAGTAGGGATAATTCCATGCCAAGTCAAAATTGTGATATTGAGAATGTAAGTGTGTGATTTGGAGTCAAACTCATGAAGCATAGTGATTCAACATCAATCCATCTCTCACGAAAATAAATGGAATACTTAGCACTCATTGGATTCAGGTGATGCTCACAAGGGTGAAGTACCGGGATTTTCCAGGAGGTCACCCATCCCAGTACTACTCCAACCTGAGCGTGCTTAACTACAGAGTTTCCTCCATAGTTAAACCCAAAGCTTGCAACCCCATTTGCAAAACCTTCAAGTGTTGTTTTTATAAAAAAATTGTTCTTATGTTTTTATTTTTTTTATTTTTTTTGTTATAAGTTAAAGGTCATGAAGTCTTAGATTATTTTTACACTAAGAAAACCATTTCAATCAGACACAATTATTTCTATATTTTTATTTATATATCTTTCTATTTTTTATTATACATTTGTAATCATTTTGAACTTGTTAAAATAGAATAGAATAAATTTTTAAAACTTAGTTTTAGTCATTTACAATTTATATGGTATGTAGTATATTTATTTTTATATTATTTGTTATATATTTATATTAATTTGAAGTTCTACATTTAGAAACTTGTTTATTTTATTTGAGATGTTAAAATATTTCCAATTTAAAGTTACATGTATGTACTAATTTATATTTATAATTTTCTAATTCATAAAAAAAAAAATTATAAAAAAATATATGAGAGGTAGGGATGACCCTCAAACCTGGTTATTACCATTGACACCCACCATGTTCGTTGTTTATGGTGGTTTTATATGTACCATAACTCCATTAATATGTTTGAGTGTAATGATCATTTTAAGTGTAAATATCATATTGTATGTATCGAGGTTATTTTTTTATAAAACTATCAATATAACAATTAAATTTGCTAGTAAACTAAAATTCATTATAGTTAATATAGACAATCTATAAACTTAGAATTGAATTTTTTGTTGTGATATTGCTATAAGGATTTAACTGTGTAGTTTTTGAGTCAAACTTATTGACCCATGGTTCATGAGTAGTGATTCAACACAATCCATCTCTTATGAGAATAAATAGAACACTTAACACTCATTGGATCTAGAAAACTACCCAATTAAATATTGGTAGCAATATCACAATTTGACGTGGAAATATCTCCTACTTATGAATATTATATTATTTTTTGTAAAATGTTTAAATTTAAAAGAATTATTTAATTTTTCTTACATTAAAAAAATTTGACAATCACTATTCATCTTTAAAAGTAAAATGAAAGACATTCAAATGATGAAACTATCTTTATGATGGTGGATTTACCATAACTGCATTAATATTGAGTGGAGGTGTGAATTAGATGGTCATTTTAAGTGTAAATATCATATTGTATATATTGAAGTTTTTTTTAATAAAACTATCAATATAACAATTGAATTTACTAGAAATTCATTATAGTTAATATAGAAAATCTATAAACTTAGAATTGAATTTTATGTTTTTTTTGCAAAATATTTAAATTTAAAAGAATTATTTAATTTTTCTTAAATTAAAAAAATTTACAATCACTATTCATCTTAAAATATAAAATGAATGACATTAAAATGATGAAACTATCTTTAAGGTGGATTTACTGAACTCTATTAATATGTTGAGTGCAGGTGTGAATAGATAGTCATTTTAAGTGTAAATATCATATTGTATGTATTGAGGTTAGCTTTTTATAAAACTATCAATATATAAATAAAATTTACTAGTAAATCATAGAAATTCATTATAGTTAATATAGACAATCTATAAACTTAGAATTGAATTTTATATTTTTTTTGCAAAATATTTAAATTTAAAATAATTATTTATTTTTTCTTAAATTAAAAAAAACTGACAATTACTATTCTTGAAACTATCATTAACAATCAAATATGATGTGATTATGTTTTTAATATACTTTTTCTATAAAAAAAATTGACATATTTTCCTAATAATTTTTTGATATGGAGATATAAGTGAATAGTCGATGTGATATGGTTAACATGTTTGAATGTCCAAAATATTTTGTTTCAGAAAGTAAAACTAACAAGGGGCGCAAGCGCCAAAGTTCCTGCCTTCATGATTTTATGGTTGATTGAAGTAGGTTTTGGTTAAAATATAATGTATTTAGTTTAATAAAATAACAAATAAATAGTAATGACAAATAGAATATTATAGTGGTAAGCTAAATTAAATTACAAAGTATAGTCAGTATATTATTAAATTATATAACTGCAATGATATATATTAAATAAAATAGTAAAAGAATATATAAATAAATATTATAGTATCATGGTAAATTAAAATTAGATGACATCGTAAAGAACATTTATGAGAGCAAAGATATTTATGAACTAATTATATATAAGATATAGATAAAATTATATAATTTTTTTTAAAAAGAGTTAAATTGATTAATTTTAATGATGAAATTGTTTGATATATCTTGTTTAAGCAATAAATTCATCTAATTGAAGAAGGTGGACAATATTCTTAAGCTTAAATCTAATGCATAAAAATAAATAAACATAAATTAATTTAAAAATAACATTTATGCTTTAAAAAAACCAAACACACTTATCATAAATAAAGTTGATAATATACAAAGCTAAACAATTTGAACTTTATTAAAATTGATACAAAATTAGTATTATGTATTTTAAAGTATAAATTAAAAATATCAATATAATAAAAATTATATATAAAAATAAAAAATAAACAATAAATCTATTAAAAGCATTGGTTTAGATATGTCAAAATAAAAGAAACTAAATTCTAATTTAAACTTATATATAAATTAAAATTAAAATAAATATGAAATTAAGCTATATAAAAAATAATTTTTGGAAATTGACAATTTAAAAAAGTTAAAATGTCTATATTTGATTAAAATACCGATACTTGATTAAAATATCTATATTTAATAGCATTTTACAAATTATAAAAATAAACATCAATAAAAGTGATTGTCTTTTTTTAAAAAAGTGTGTCCACTAGTCACAAATGTGGAAAAGGTAAAATTGAAATTAATGCATTCATGAGGTGTTAGGAAAATGATTTTTTTTAATAAAATTTATCCACTTCTCACAAGAAAAGAAAAGATAAAGTTGCAATTAATGCTTGCACTAATAGAGGTGTTGGAAAAAATAGTTGTATTTTTGTTGAAGAAAATTAAATTTTTCATTGCCTTTTTCCTCATGAGCTAATAAGATTTTCAAAAAATTGTATTTTTGAATTTCAAAAAATCATGCAAATTACAAAACCTTTTGCAAACATTACTATATGAATGAAATCTAAAATCCGATTGGTGCAGCTATTAATACAATGGACTAAGCGAAAGCATAAGTTACCTGTCGTAGGCAGGAACTAATAATAAGGGAAAATAACATGTGATTATGATGTGTGGTGTGGGTTTGTGGAGTTGCATAGCGGTTTTAAATTCGTTACAAGGATCGTGTTTTTTATAAAGATTGTTTATGGGGTTGTATTATTTTTTAAATTTCATATTGAACCACAACATTAGCTACTACAAAAAGTGTTGTTGATCTACTTTAACCTATTAATAATCCTTGGTATTAAAATATAATACCTACAACATTAAATGCAATGCACCATAAGAATTAAAGTTAAAAAGAATGTCATTTTAACATTGCTATTCATAGCTTTTTCATTTCATTGGTTTTTTTTTTTTTGTATAATCGTTTATATGTTTTCATCTAGGCATTTGTGTCTTCTCCATAACAAATTAGGATGTGTATGGTGGGTTTCTAGTATTATCTAGAGGTTTTAAATTTTTTATAAAATAAAATAAAGTTTGCGTGTGGGATTTTCACATTCCTCCCAAACACAATATTACCCACTATGAACATGAGTTGTCATTTATTATTTCAACCAATTACTAATATTTATATGCAGTAAATGCAATGGAACAAAAGAATTAAAGGTTCAAAGGACATCACTTTAGCACTTATATTCAAGCCTTTTTCTTAGTTTCAGAATCTAATTGTTCCTTTATGTGACAATTTGGCTGATTATTTGTCTTAGTGAGTTTGTTGTTCTAAGCCTTGTGGCTGGTTAAAGTTATGTTGGTTCAACATGTTTTGTCCTAGAGATTCATAACTGTAACTATTTATTTGTAATTCTTTCAGCTTTCTTCAATAAAAAAAAGATATTCAAGCCTTTTTCTCATCACGTATTTTACTTTAGGGTCGCTTATTTTGGTTAGATGTATGTCTTGCTAGTGGTTTGGTTGTTTAGTGATCCATATTGTATTGTTGGTTACAATAGTTATAAACATATAGTAACTTCAACTGCATTTCACCATACATAAATAACTATTTTATTATCCAATAACATATTGAAAAAACATTTGGTGTTAGAGCAACTGATTGGATATCTAAGATGATTACTTAAAACATGAAGTGCTTGTATGATTGGTGCTCAAAATTGTTTCCTAAAGGTGACACTCAAAATTATTTATAAAGCTATAAATTATAAAGGTTGGTTATATATCCCACAAAGAAGAGTTATCAAAAATTCGATATGTGGTAGTAAGTTATTTGCATATGCAAAGGCCACAATGAAGATTATGTGCAATATGAGATAGATCATGAATAATTTTGTTATAGAATTTTGTCATGCGTAAAATTCTACAAGGCAAAATCACAGCTTATTTTTTATTTTTTTGAAAGATACCTTAATGTATACAATTTAGTCGAATGACTTGATGTTTAATTTGAAAGGGTTTGCACTCTTATCAGGTTATGGTTATTCTTGAATGGTACACTGTTATAACTGAATGTGTATAAGTTGCATTCTAAGGTTATGGGTTACGACAAAGATTCGGACATTGCCCGACTATTTCAAATTTTTAATTAGAGAGTAGAGAAATTTCTCAACTTCGTTGGTTAATGTAGTTCCTTGCAAGTTACATCTCGGATACAGGGCAAGGTTATGATGTTCTTATCCTAACGCATATCTTGTGTTAAATTACTTCCAAATTGCATTAAGATTATTGTTATATATGTGTCTATTAACTTAGCAGTTAATTCTTGCCTGGTGGTGGCTATTCGATAGTCTCAATATCAAGGTTTGATCCCATAAAATACTTAGTGAGTGTATATTGATCAGTCAACGATTATTACATAATATATACTAACTACACATAAAATTTCTATCCTATAAAACCTACTAACTACCATTCATTACAACACTACTAACCATAATTAATTCTATAATACTACACTACCTTACTATAATTAAACATTAATTTTCTTTTCAACATAATATTCCCTAAAAAAACACTTAAATTAATGCTTCCTTATTTAATATTATATATATTTATTTATTTATTTATTTTAATTCTTTTTCTTTTAAAAAAAACAACAAACTAACTATCTTTTCCTAAACTATTTCCTAAGAACCCCCTTAAGCCTAATTTTCATCTACCTATTAAATACCACTTAATTGTGTTCATATTTAATCTCTAACCCTTAATACCCTTCACAAAAATAAATAATAATAAAAAACATCAAATCAAACTACCTTAACACTTTTCCCCATACCCTAAACCTACCCCCTACCCACTTCCCAACACACCCCCCCCCCCCCTTCTTTTCCTCTCTCTTCCCACATGGGAAGGAAGAGGGAGGGAGGCGTGCTTCCAAGCCACCCACATTAAATGATCCCCCCCTTAAATGAGTATGGCCACCATGTAAGGAAAGGGGGGAAAGGTTTGACCTTTTCTCCCCCCCCCCAACCAACTTGCAAATTTTATTTTATTTTTTTAAAAATTCTTACAAGAACCCCTAACATGATTGATGGTAAGGTTGCCTTCTTTTATGTATGTATATATATATATATATATATATATATATATATATATATATATATATATATATATATATATATATATATATATATATATATATATATATATATTTTTTTTTTTTTTTTTTTTTTTTTTTTTTTTTTTTTTTTTTTTTTTTTTTTTTTTTTTTTCAGTTGTATTTATTAATGACTAGCTGACAGGGTACTTTTCCACATCCATATATTCATATAGACATTTTTTGTTTTTGTTCACTTTTTGGGTAGACATCATTATTATGATGGTTGACTTATATATTTTTATATTGCTAGAGATAAAATATGCTCATTTTATTCTAAAATTGTTATTCTAATGACGATAATTTTTGGGAATAGATTTAGTTTGAGTTGCCATACATTTTGCAGCAAGTAATTGTGCACCTACAAGTTTCTTTTGAAGTTAAACATTTGCCTAGTTTTTTTTCATGCATTCTCTATAATTTTTTATACTTGAGTTGATAAAATTGAACATTGTATAATGCATTATGATACCTATTAAATCTGACAATCTAATGTATTACACAAAATAACTAACATAATACTAACAAAATCTAATTTCAAGATACTCTAATATGAACATAAATGAAATTTTTTTTGGTTGGTAAATCCATGAACATCAAGTATTCAATTTACATTGTTGACATCCATTTCATGAGTAAAACTAAATACGAATACATTAACTAATGAATTGCCTATTCTACATCCATATGTATAAATCAAGTTTGATTACATAATGCATCTAATTATTTCTATGAGCATGGAGAATAATAGTATCACAATAGATAGTCTTATTTACATCATACTAATGCCTACATTGATGCTTAACTCTTCTCTTCAATACATTCATATCCTCTTTCATGATCCTCTCAAACTTGCATCCAAACATTTATCAAGCATGCACATAAGGTGGTGAAATCACCATATCAAGATATACAAATGGAGGAACTTTTGTACAATACATAAATAATTCACAATCTCTCTAATTACAAATGAATGAGGATATTAACAACACTCTTACAAATACAAACTAATTCACATAACAAGATGGAGTTTGTTTCTCCATTTTCAACACAATACAATAGAGTCCTCTTCTCCTATGCAATGGAAAGACTACATGATCTCCAAGTTTCCAAGATCATCAAGTAAAACCTGCAAAAGAGAGACAAAAAAATGGGGAACCATGGAGGCTCACCTCCCATCCTAGGCCTCAAGGAGGCCACCCACCGAGCTTGGGGAAACAAGGCACAAACAGTTGCACACCTTCAAACTCACATATCATGCAAAGCCATAACAACACATCTCAACACAACACAGCACAATACAACCCATCCCAAGGCTTGCACAAAGATTCAACAATAGAATTAAGATATAGGGTGAAGGTGGGCTCTCTACATGAGGAGAATTTCAAATCCATGAATCTCATATATGCACATAATCCCATAAGTAATATGCCCTTTCAAGGCTTAACATTATCTTCCCTCTTCATACACCTCCTTATACTTCCCAAGAATGCAAGTAATCATGAATTGCATGCTCCATTGGAATACATCAAAACCATCTCCACACATGGGAGAGTTTCTCAACTACATGGGTGAGCCCAACTAACCCCTTCACCCAAGCCTCTCTTCCCTCCCAAGGGTGAGTGATGCCTCACACCCATTTACACAAACAAACAACATGTACAAAACAAGATTCAAGAAAGAAGTCACATAAAACTACTCACATTCAACACACATACAACAAGATTCTTCACAAACCACATCTACACCATATCAAATCTACAATTCAATGAAGTAACACCATATCAAATCTATAATGCAATGAAGAAACATCATGGATCATGGATACCAAACTCACTTCAAGCAATGGCAAAAGAAATTTTTTTAGAGCTCCTTATCATCTTCCTTCAAACCCTAAATGTCTCTAAAGTTAGAGAGTGGGCAAGTGGGTTTCTAAGTTGGTCATGCCTCTATATATGACTCTCATTTTCGAATTCAATATAAAATGCATTCTTTTTGGGGTCTCCTAGGTCTTCTAGATACCCTAGTGGTCACTATTAGCCCCCTAACTTAAAGTATTATCATGGGTAGGGTTTATTTCCATCACAAATTCACCTTAAAACTACTTTTGGGCCCTCACAATGCTAGGTAAAGTCAAATTTCAAATTTCTTATGGGGGTAACCTTTGTTTCCCTTACTAAATCAAGAAAATTAACTCTAATTCTTAATTAGGGAATTTAACTTGAGATAAGGTGGCTACATGATCCATCTTCAAAGAACATGTCATTTTCATATAATGAGTACAAGTGTCAAGTGACACACACAAAATTCAATATACATCACACATGACACGTTTTGAATCTATTCATAAAATACATACTACACACATACATATTACATTTACAAAATAAACACATCACAATGAGGTTTATGAATCTTCTAAAGATTCACCTTGGCAGTGTCATATTAACATGTGTTTATACCTTGTTTCCCCGTTATGTTTCCATGGTTCCTTTCTTACACACTAAACGCAAGCATCAGTAATCCAATAAAAAGTCACATATAAAATACATATGAAAGTAAAGATACATGATAATTTTGTTATTCTACAATTCACATAACACATTTCATAATTAACTTCCTATTCTTCATCATTTGCTTACATACATTTAATCATTAAACCTCAAAAATTAGCATATTACTGACTTTCCTAACAAGATCAATTTAAGCATTTTGAATCACAACATAATTCCATTTTCTATCATAGCAGTGAAGTACTGAATCAATATACATTAATTCATCCATTATGCCAATTAAGTCCTGATACAAATCATAACAAAAAGTCACAAGATAAATATCATCGGATAAGTAGAAAATTTTACTGTCCATTAAGTATCAAAATATATGTCGAGATATTTCGTCCTAAGTCACAAAATAAAAATATAGTATCTATGCTATGATGAGTCGGGTTGAGGCCTCACAAATTTTGAGCCATATATTGATTGTCATGAAAAAATGATAAAAGAGGTGATTCAATGAATAAAATTATTGATTATTATCAAAGTGACAATCAAAGGTTGTTACTAATTGAGAAGCATGTTTGTCATTATTTAGGGGGAAAATGACACAAATAAATTCAACAATATAAACTAGATTAGATGAATTCATTACTTGCACATATTCACCCTAAGTCATTCAATACAAGAGAAAGAGAAGCTTCCAAATATAACTCTTAATAGAAATCAAATTAGATCAGCACAACCCAAATAGGAATGGATGCTAATACTAAACCCAAATTATAATGTTCATTAACCTTAGATATGTAAATGTGAAAGCAAATTGAACCAATAGATTAAACAAAAAAGATGAGATAGATCTAGGAGCAATATGTATGCAATAAGTCAAATTAAAACAAGAAATTGGATCATCTGTTATGAGAAGAAGAGGAGGAAGAAAACTGACTCAAAA
Source organism: Cupressus sempervirens (assembly GCA_028749045.1). NCBI lineage: Eukaryota > Viridiplantae > Streptophyta > Pinopsida > Cupressales > Cupressaceae > Cupressus > Cupressus sempervirens. The sequence continues at coordinate 36,526,431 of CM053785.1, forward strand.
TGTTAAAGGGGAAGTGCTTTTCTACTAGTAAAACTTTGGATCTACAACTATTGCATGAAATCTGATAGTGGATCTAGAACCTAAACAAACAAAAAAACAAACAAATCCTAAAACCTCATATCTCCAAGTACATGTTGGTCTAGTTGACATATACTAGTAGTTTTACTAGATCACAGACATGTTCCTAGAGTACATAAATATAGTCAACCCAAAATATTGCACAAGCTCACGACCATAAGTTTTTGGATATTAATTTGCAATTTCAAAAAGTTGTTCCCAGACTCAAGAAAAAACATTTTTTTGTTGGGGGTGAGAGGTTTGTCTTGGTCAAGTTGTTAGGATTAAAGAGACAAAAATAACAATTACATGCAAGTATAATCTCTAATGTTCTCGTCATAAATAAATTATTAATCAAACTATTGTTAATGGGTTGATTCATTGGTATATCATAGACCCATTTTTGTTTTGTTTCTGTAGGTTTGTGTAGTTGTCAACTATCTTTGTACACCCTCGGAAAGTTTTCCCTAACAGGTATTTTAGCACAGCTTGTAGGTAGTCGTCAGTATACATTTTTAGATTATTTCTTTGTACTACAAATTCCCATTGGGATTCTCTATTGTTTGTCATTTCGGAAGTGAAAGACCTTCCCTATTTGGCTATTCTAGTTTTGGTGGGATTCAACCCTCACCCTATTCTATCGCATGTAATACTTCGCTTGGAACTACAAATCAAAGCAACATCTTTTGGCAAATATTAATTGAAGGTTATTCTTGTTAAAATCTCCATTATTGTTTGGATTTATTTCATTAATTCAAATCTATAAGTTTATGGTTGGATAACTTAGCATTTTCCCTCCATCTGTACACCATCCTCTTCCCACATCATGGGAGCATCTTTTTGTACCCCATCATTACCCTTACATACGGTCTTGTGTTCCCACCCGTATAGTCTTGCTTCCTCTCATACCGTACGGCCTTGTTCCTATCATATTGTATGGCCTTGTTTCCTATCATATTGTACAACCTTGTTTCCTCACATATTGTATGGCCTATACAAGCCTACTGTATGTACACCTAGATACTGTACGACCACCCTTATTATAGACTTGTCAATTATTGCCCACGTATGGCCTATCTATTAGGTAATTCCCTCATATCATATGGACATCAAATATACCATACAAACTTTGTCTTTTCCCCTCCCAAGCCATGTGATACATGTTCTAATTGTATGGTAGTTTTCTTGCATTGTACAATCACCACTATTCGTCTCCATTAGTTGGAATTTGGTCAAATGAAGGGACAAAAATCCTTACACAAAGGGAATATAAGGGAACGGGTCATCACAATCAATCCTGCCAACTTGTGGATATTAAATGAGAGTTTATAGTTGAAAGAGAAGAAGAACCCATTCGGTTGATAGAATGGTTGTAGAACCAAAACCCATAGTTCGAACTCGTGGCACAACTAAGAGAACTTGTGAGGAATCAGGCATAGATCAATGATACTCAATGACTCATGGAAGAAACTCTCAAGAAATTTCCAGACAATAAAATATCTAGTGAACAAAACGGTCACACTGCAGACTCGATATCAAGTAAAGCAAACCCTCATCTAGTGTGCCCTTGACCTTCCATGTCATATTTTCCCCCATGGATGAAGGCAGCACATGAAGGGAAGCATACAACATTTGAGGAAGCTTAAGAATAGTTGAGAGAAGACAGGAAGAATGTGAATTTGGAGGAAGATATATCCTACAAAGATTATGCAAAACTAAGAATAAGATATTCAAGAGGCAAAAATTGGGGATATTTTAATAATGATCTCATAAAGAAGTTAAGTAAAGTAAATCTTTCACCATTTGAAGGATCTAGATCTATATTTGTACAAGCATGGGTAATGAAGGTCGATACTTACTTCCAACTTAATACCATGCTAGAAGAAGAAGCAATTAAATTTGCAACATTACACTTGGAGGGAGTAGCGCATGAATGGTGGCATCACAAAACCATCACACTGGGGAATGACAAAATAAGAACCTATGTGGAATTCATGGAGAGATTGATAGATTGATTTGATGGTAAAGATCCAGAACTCAATTTCAAAGACTTGGCACAACTAGGGCAAATTGGATCAGTTGACTAGTACATTGCAGAATTTCAAAGACTCTTTGTTTTGGTCACAGACATTTTCAAAAGAAGATGGATAGTGCTTTTCATGCATGGACTAACAAAACTACTAAAGGGTTGGGTGAAAGGGTTCAATCTTGCCACCCTGTCAGAGGCCATCAAGAAGGCTCGTAGTATGGCATCATCTTTGATTTCATCCTCTTGAGGGTACTCCCATTCCAAACTGTCGATGTTTCCAAGGGAAAAAGATAATAAACCTCTGTCAAAGAATTTGTCTTTGGACAAAGCTACCAGTCAGGAATTTCAAAGGAAGAAACTATGTTTCAACTACAAAGGACCATGGGAACCTTAGCACAGATGCCTCAGGAAAGGAAAAATCTAGTACATTGAAGTCATATTTGATGATGAGAATGAATAGGAAGATATACCCTCTGAAGACAACCAACCCCATGAGGACACCAAAATGGTTAGTTAGAACCATATAGAAAGAATGACATCATTGGTACGGTGCAGAGGAACTATCACCCTAGCTAGTAGCCTGAGGTGCATAGTGTTTTGTGCATGGGGAAACCTTTCAAGGACAAATGGTTATGGTGATGCTCAATAGTGGAGCCACTCTAAACATCACACACTCATCTCTGGTGAAACAAAGAGGTCTACCTACTGAGCTACACACAAGACTCCAGGTCAAGGTCATTGGAGGGACTCGTCTACCCTGTAAACACCTTGTCCCTCAACTAAGTATCACAATGGCTAATCACATGGTGATAGAGGATTTCTTCATAGTGGACCTAGATGATATGGAAGTCATTCTGGGCATTAAGTGGATGGAGACACTTGATAAATAAACTCAGAGCTTCAAACGAATGGACTTCACCTTTATTATCGATGGGAAGAAGGTTGTTCTCCAGGGTATGGCCAATGAGGGACCAAAGGAATTTTTAGCATATCGGATGGAGGTAATCTTCCAGTGTGATGACATTGCTTGGGCTACACATTGTTTTGTTTCAGCATAACCCATAAAGGGACAACAAACACCTCCTCAGGATGACGATCTTTAGAATATCTTGAGTGCTCGTGATGAAGTTTTCATGGACATTCCTCTAGGCATACCTCCCCATCATGGGTTTGAACATACTCTCAAGTTGGAAACAAGTGCCAAGCCATTCATAACCACACCTTACCACCATCCCAAGAAATTCAAAGATGAAATAAAAAATATTTAGGAACTAATTGAGAAAGGATGAATATGTCCCAACTCTAGCCCTTTTGCATCATTAGTGATATTGGTTAAAAAGAAGGATGAGACGATGCACATGTGTGTGGACTACCGTGTATTGAACAAAAAAGATGATAAAAAATGATATCCTAGTCTTAGGATTGATGAGTTGTTGGATGAATTACATGGCACAATTTATTTTTCAAAAATAGATCTCTATTCTAGATACCATCAGATCCGCATGAGGGAAGAAGACATGGAGATTATGGCCTTTCATTGTCACTATGGGCATTATGAGTTCCTTGTCATGTCATCCAGATTAATGAATGCACCTACTATGTTTCAGTCATACATGAATCACATCTTCATCAAACAATTGTCTAAGCATACATGAATCACATCTTCATCAAACAATTGTCTAAGCACTTACTATTATTCTTTGATGATATCCTTATTTATAACAGGACATGGGAAGAGCACTTGAAGCATCTAGATGAAGTCCTAAGGACCATGAAAGATCAGTCTTCATTCTCCAAGCGATTCAAGAGTGAATTCAGTATGACAAAAATATTGTACCTAGGTCACGTTTTTAGTAAATATGGAGTATAGGTTCATCAAGAGAACATTCAAGCTATCCTTCATCCCCCCCCCCAAAGAAAAAAAATCACTCTTTGAGTTGCCAGGGTTTTTTGGACTATGCAGTTATTACCCGAGGTTTGTAAAAGGATTCTCTTAGCTCAACACACCATTAACGAATCTAACAAGAAAGGGCTCCTTCTAGTGGAATGAAAAGGCACAACTCACTTTTGATAAGTTGAAAGAAGTAATGAGCACTCGTCTCGTACTCACCTTACCTAACTTCACTCAACCATTCATTCTAGAGTGTGACACATCTAGAGAAGGCATTGGCATGTTACTGATGCAAGATAGACACCCCATAGCCTATGAGAGTCGAAAGGTTACACCAACAAAGCACTTATACTCCATTTATGAAAAAGAGATGTTGGGCATCATACATGCACTGACCAAGTTCTAGCAGTATCTAGTGGGTGCCAAGTTTGAAATTTACATACGGATCACAATAGTTTGAAATATTTTCTAGACCAACAAGACTTGAACAAGAGGCAAAAAAAAAAGGGTAAGCAAGGTTTAGGCATTTGATTTTGATATTGAATATGTGAAGGGAAAGAACAATGTGGTTGCAAATTCTTTGACCAAGAAACCCACCATCTACTTACTAACCCTAATTTTAGCTAACTAGAAAGCACATTTTTTGGTGGAATATTCCAAAAATATATTTTCCTATGAGCTAATGGATGACAACACCCAGGATGATCAGTAAAAAGTTGTGGATGATATCATTTACTATAAGAATCAGATATACTTCGTGTCAAAATCCAAACTAAAGAAGAAAATCTTGAAGGAGGTATACGACTCACCCTTAGCGAGACACCCAAGCTTCCTCAAAACTTACAAATGTCTTAGGGAGAGGTTTTTATGGAAAGGTCTTAAAGGATATGTATTCCAGTATGTAAGAGAGTGTGTTGTCTGCCAGCAAAACAAATCTGAACACACTCTACCCATCAAATTACTACAACCTCTACCTATTCCATAATAGAAGTGGGAAAGTATCTTGATGGATTTCATTACTGGACTTCCCAAGGTGAACAGAAAGGATTGTATCTTCATGGTGGTTGAAAGAGTGACGAAGCACATGCATTTCTTTGCCATCCCTCAGATTTTCAGGCCGCACAATTAGCCAATCTATTTTTTAGAGAAGTCTTTAATCTACATGGGTTACCCCATTGTTAATGATCAAGATGGAAAATTTATCAGTATCTTCTGGACATAACTATTTCGGCTGGTTGGAACAGAATTGTCGCCAAACACTAGTTACTACCCTCAGACAGATGGACAAATGGAGATTGTGAACAAGTGGCTCAAAGGCTACCTTCGGAGCTACATTTCAACATAACAATAGACATGGGTCGAATGGATACGCCTAGGGGAATATTGTTACAATATCACTTACCACATGTCCATCAAGATGACACCTTTCAAAGAACTATATAGGTACAAACAACTTTCCTTCATCGACACAATTCTCAGTGACATTCATACACCAAGGGTGAGCGACTAGCTTTAGGAGGGACAAGACATCCTAAGATGCTTGAAGGAAAACTTACAATGGGCATAGAATCAACAAAAGATGTACGCCAACAGACATCAAATCAAGAGAAGTTTCAAAGTGGGAGACTTGGTCTATCTCAAACTTCAACTTACCAACAATCCTCATTGAAGGAAAAGGGGAAAGAAAAACTAAAACTGTGATATTATGACCCTTATCATGTATTTCACCTCATCAGTGAAGTTTCCTATGAGTTGGAACTTCCAAAGAGGATTCATATTCATAACATTTTTCATGTCTCCTGCCTTAAAAAGTCATGGGACAAAACATCACGATAGTTGCAGACCTTCCACCACTCAATAAAGAAGGGAAGCTCATATTAGAACCAGCCTAGATCATCAAAGTACATGAGAAGACCGTATAGAACTACACAGTGAAGGAATATTTGGTACATTGGAAACATTATCCATTGGAAGATGCAACGTGGGAGGGTGAGCATATTCTACAACATTCAACATTGCATTTTCTTCAAAATAAGAAAAATTTGGGATAGGAGGATTGCAATGTTTCCATCATAAAATAAATTATTAATCAAACTATTGTTAATGGGCCGATTGATTTAGTATATCTTAGACCCTTTTTTTTCCTATTTTTTATAGGTTTGTGTAGCCATTGACTATCTTTGTACACCTTCAAAAAAATTTCCCTGATGAGTATTTAAGCATGGCTTTTAGGTAGTTGTTAGTACGCATTTTTGGATTATTTCTTTATACTGTGAATTCCCATTGGGATTATCTATTGTTCTCCATTTTGAAAGTGAAAGAACTTCCCTATTTGGCTACTTCGGGTTTGGTGGGATTCAATCCTCACCCTATTCCATCGTCTACAATACTTCGCTCAGATGTGGCAAATCGGAGCACCATCTTTTGGCAAATATTAATTGAAGGTTATTCATGTTCAAATCTCCATTCTTGTTTGGATTTATTTCATGAATTTGGATCTATATGTTTATGGTTGCATAACTTATCATTTCCCCTCCATCTGTACACCATCCTCTATCCACAACACGAGAGCATGTTTCCATACCCCATCATTAACCCTGTGCACAGTTTTGTCTTCTCACCCATACAATCTTGCTTCCTCTCATACCATACTGTTGGAAATATAAGGTAGGCAAGGTTACTAAGAGGGGAGGGGTGAATCAAGAACCAATAAAGTTTTAGCTTACTTCATCAATTAATCCTTCATATAATATTCTGATCTAATTGCATGCATGAAAGAATGAAAGCAGTATAACATTCATAACACTTTTACAAAAGATGTGATGAGCCATAAACCTTCCAATTAGAAATTAAAATTGGGATGGGGATGATACCCACAAGCTTTAGTATTGCAATATAAAGTTAATTTGTTAAGGCTTACAATTGATCACTTTTGGTGATCTTCCCTGTTAGGAGCAATAAGGACTATGAGGTCCACTTTGTTAAAGGATTTATAGATATACAATGAAGTATGCACTCAGTTAAGAGATTTAGCAAAACACTGTTAATTCTACCCTATTAAAGGATTTGAATGATGCACCTATTAGGATGAATCAATGGTTGATCTCTAATCTGCTACTCTGATTTTCTAAATGAGATTCCTTGTATTACAACAATCACCTAAATGTGATAGATAAATCTCTGATGTCCCTTATACTTCTTATAGCCTTCTTTAATTCACACTCATGTACTTCATAATCTTTTTCAATTATATTTTTGGATATGATACAATGCATTACATATATACCAATCCAAATAACAACTTACTAAAGTTGGCTACAATACCAATTTTAACATAATTCACAAAGTCGACCCAACTATTTTAACTTGGGTTCTAAAGACAAAATCAGTGATGTTCTAATACATGAAAAACACTGCCAACGCTTTAGCAAACTTTGGCACTCACTTAAACTTGAAGCTCGGTCTATACTGATCACTTCCAAGTAGCTCGAAGATAGTCAACATTGTGTAACTCGGTGAACACTGAGAAACTCAGTAGCTATTGAATTACTCAGTTGACCAACACTAGATTCACATTGTTAACACTATGAGTTTGATAGATATAGTAGAACTTGGTTAACATACCAGAGCTCCGTTAACACTATGATCTTGTTCACTTTTGCTAGATAGTTTGGTAGCCTCTAGTACACTCGATTTGGACTGCACATAGTCTTTGAAGCTTGGTAAACATTGTATGGCTTGGCAAACATTGTAAACTAACTTAGGTGCTTGGTAGACACTACATTCTGACTACTTGGCTCAGAACCAACTAAAACACTTGGTTAACACTATAGGATGAATGATAAGCTCAGTAGAAACTATAGAGCTTGGTAGTAATGCAACCATTTGACTAAGTTTTGAGTCACTGATAGACAATTTGACCTAAATGTCAACACATACAACCTTGTTCCTATCATACAATACAACCTTGTTTCCTATCATACCCTTGTTTCCTTACATATCGTACGACCTATACAAGCCTACCATATGACCACCCTTATTCCAAACTTGTCAATTTTTTCCCACGTACAACCTATCTATTAGGAAATTCCCCCATATTGTATGGACATCAAATATATTGTATGACCACTGTCTTTTCCCCTCCCAGGCCATGTGATACATGTTATAACCATATAGTAGTTTTCTTGCATTGTATGGTCACCACCATTTGCCTCCATCAGTTGGAATTTGGTCAAACAAAGGGACAAAAATCCTTATGCAAAGGGCACATAGGGGAATGGGTCATTACATAATAAATATCAAAAATAAATAAAGCACATAGAAGAGAACACAAGACACAAAAATTTAATGTGGTTCACCCAATCCTTAGACTGCATCCACCAAAAAGGGAGTCCAATATGCTTATTATCTAGTGATTTTGATGAATTATAATCCTCAATCCCTTATAGATCAATATTGCCACAAGAAGCTACTAATGTTGGTCTCAACCGGTATTAAGGGGGAGTGAATCAATACCGAGTTCAAAATTGATTAATCTCTTAACCATTCCAAATAATATGAACAACATCTTAAGTAACAACACCAACCAGTACTAAGAGGAAGGTGAATCAGTACCAAGTCCAAAATTGATTAATCTCTTAACCATTCCAAATAATATGAACAACAACATCTTAACTAATAACACAATGATAATCACAGTAAATAGAAGTATGTAAACTCGCACACAAAATTAGTCATGAATAGACATATGGATTTGTACATAGAAACCCTCAATGAGAGGATGAAAACTATGGTGGGGATAAGATATTGTTGTTCTTTCACAACGCATGCCCCATTTTGAGTCACAAAATGGGGACCCCCTAGTTTGAAATTTCCCTATGAGGCATCTAGTCCAAAGCCTTAGTCATTTTGGATCTTCTCCTAGGTCTAGGTCAAACCCTGACTTTTGATCGAGAAGGGTGGGGCAATCAAATAGGAGAAAAAGTGTCAATTTTAAAGACTTTAATGTGCTTTTAAAGTGGGCCCATGCGCACTAGCGCACATGTGCACCTTGACAAGGTGCACAGGTGTGCCAAGTGCACAAATGCACACTTCACCCTGTTCTGCACATGCGCACTTGTACATGTGTGCACCCTTGGAGGTGCGCACTTAAGACCCTACCTCTTCTCTAACTTACAAAATGCCAAGACACACATGTGCATAGTTACACGTCATGCACACCTTGTCAAGGTGCACATGTGTGCTAGTGCGCAACTATGCACTTTGCTAGTTTGCTAAGATAAATTTGCGCACTTCTGCTTCTTCTAAGGTGGGCTAGTGTGCAAAACTAGTTTTTTTGGGGAAAAATCCACTATTTGACTAGTGTTGACCCAATTTTATCAGTTTGAGTCCTGAGGAGTCCTTGTTTGGGTCTTCTAACATGAGATAATTAATATTTTCTTCTTTGTGCAAATGAAAAGGTATCCTTAACTTGTGAGGGTCATAACTTTCAACTTAGAGCTCAAAATTCAAAACTATTTACACCATTGGAAAGAAGAACCAAAAATCTAATTTTAGCCCCTAAAATAGTGACCCAATTTTAGGGACTAATGAATGTTTCAACTTGAAATTTTGAGCAGAAGACCTTCGAAAAAGCCAATTAAAAACACCTAGAAAATCTTGTTAAAAAGATATGAAAAGTTTCAAACATTTGATCATCCTAGATAATCTGGATCACCTAAGTCTCTAACTAGAAAGGATCGAGTAGTCAAAGAGAAGAAAACATCAAGGAATGGACTTCATAGTGCATGAAGATGTGCATAACACGAAGCTGTGGCACCTAACGCACATGTGCACAAATGTAATGGGCACCCCTGAATGTCCCAAAAACTAAACCAAATTTCTGAAAGGAATTATGTCAAACAGTTTGCATTCAACTTCTTAAAACCCCTTATAACTCTGGAAATCAAACGTTTATTTGTTTGTTGTGTTTCGTGCATGGAATTGGTATCATACAACATAAACAAGAAAGAAACTACAACAATATGCAAAGTGGAAATGAACTGCTGCTAATAAAATGTTATTTTCAGAATTCATAAAATCAAATACATGGCAGATTTATCAACTCACTAATTACTTCAGCAATATTGTCATAATACTCCAGCCCATGCTTACGAACTTGCTGCTACAATACTTTGTCCTCCAATCAGTCCACTACCTTCATAATACCATTCCCTCCAAGCGGCATGAGTGTCGGACAAGTAGTGAAGAAGATATGAGCAAAATATCAAATCTGCCTGTAGCCGAAAATGCAACTAAACTGCCTGATAATGAAGCCAATAAGAAAGAATTCCAAAGGCCAAACCCCAAGGGAATGACGTCTAGAATGTTACAAGAGAGGATAGACGTCCTCAAATGCCAAGAACAAAGCTGCAACTCACACACCAATTTCTTCTCATATTCAACCTTCTCTAATGAAGCCACAAATGCTTCCTTTTATTCTATTCCCACAGGTCCCCTCAACTCATATGGGCAATGTGGGATAAAAGATGTGTAATATAAAACATATATTAAAATACCCCTTATGTCTCCCTTGGGTACACATCACCATAAAATAAATATTAAAGTAACACTTTAATATTTTACAATTAAATTAGACGTTACTTTAATAAAACTTCAGGCATTAAAATGTATTATCAATCGGACTCCGAATAATGCGAGTGATAGCTCATCGGAAAGCTCTCACCGAGGAGTATCGAATCCAATCACCAAAATTGACCTGCACTGTGTCCTGCTGACTTACTAAAAATAGTAAGTATGCCTGAAACTGAGTAAATCAACTTCGTTTTGGCCCAAACTGGAAATGACTAGGCCAAAACACTCCAAGATCCCATTAAACCCTTCGTTAGCCCTCGGGACCATGTAGAACAAGGCTAACGCACACACACTTGGTCAACTGCTAAAATGGGGACATTACAACAAATCATCACAACATCTTCATTATCAGCAGCAATAGAGATCTCACCTAAGTTGGTAATCTTCACCTTCAAAAGAGTCACATTTAAGTTTTGATTCATGAATTTGCACTAAAGATTAAAGATACAGAGGTTGGACACATGAACCAGAACAAGTTTCTCATCTTATGCAACTATTAATGACAAGATTTAACATAGGTGTCTTGGAATTTCAAATAGAAGAAGTAGAAGGAGTTCAAATGTATGAAAGTGTTTGTCTATAAAGATGGTATAAATCATCAAAAGGGAAAAAATAAGTATACTAGAGTGCTCCCAAACCTCGTATGAGAAAAACCCAGAAATCATTTTCAAATTTGAGGACTTTTATTTTTTGGTGAAATTGAGCATCTTGCACAAATTTCATCAAGGTGCATTGTTTTGAGATAGTGTACTTCTTTTGAGGTGCACAATGTGCACTTCTTCTGAGGTGTGCTAGAAGTTTTTGAAGAAGTTAGGGGTGCATCAATAGTTAACTGCCACATCCAAATTTAGAGCTTTCCATGCACTAGAAATGCATTCTAATGGCAGTTTAACTCCTACAAACATCTAGTGAAGGTTGACCTTCTATTTTTGTCACTTCCAGAGATTCCTACATCATCTAATGGATTTCTTCTTCTTATTTTCTCATGCTTATTTTTTAAAGACATGTAAAGGCTCATGCACCCATTAATTGATATAAACAAGGGTGGAGTCCTACTTAGCACTAGTTAGAGAGTCAGTTTGTACATAAATAGATTTGTTTTATTAGTTTAGAAGCATATGTTTGCATAAAGATATCTCTCACTCTCAACACAAATTGAGGAGATTATTTCTTATAAATTTAGGAATGTAACATGTATTCTAGACCATTATTTTGATGCGATAATATATGATATTGGTGCTCTCATTCAGAGCGTAGTTATTTTTGCCTAAGTGTGTTATATTTTGTGAATGTATGTTCATGGATTGTAATGGAGCCAATAGTTTTTTTGTGTTGATTTGATTGTGCGATCTTTTAATTCTAGTGTTTTCCACGTGTTTACAAATTTTGCTAACAAACTTAGTTCAAGAAGAGATCATCCTATTGTTCTTGCATAGATTTTTGTCTTGAATGAGTGCACTTTTTGTTTCCTTGTGATCTAATGAAAATTGAAACATCTTACAGTTACTAAATTCCCATCGATGATTGCATCGATGGAATTAAGGAAGTGTTGCTCCTATTTTCATTTGTTCCCTACCGATCTTTTCAAAGGCTTAAACTCATAGACGTGTTGTTTTTGTGGCTTATGTCCATTAGGGATTTACTTTTCAAGTTATTTTATTTCATATCTCCTTACCTTATCTTTTTTATTTGCTTTGCTAACCCTTGGTTGAATTAGGAATTCATATAGTTGCATTGTTAAACTACATTCATTAAAAAAATACAAAAATACAAAAAAAAAATCTTTTTGTGTGGTTATTCTTTTGAGATAGCAAGCAAATTCTATATCTTATTCCAATCAATTAGAACCAGCAAATGCCTCCTCGAAAAAAAACACATTTATCTTCAATTGAGCAGATTCTAGTACGTCGCAAGATTACCTAGAACCTTGGAGTTGAACCCAGATCAGCTTTTCAAGAGAGAAGTTCGAAAGGATTCTTATGATTAAGCATCATGCAAAATGACAGCTCAACAAATACCCACTAGCTTTTTACTATAGATAAAAGGTTGCCTGGTTAAGAGCTACAACTTGTTCCTTTTGAGAACACAGCTGGTTAAGAATGTCTGCAACCTATTTGGATTGCAATCAGTCTATTAAAACTACCTTATTATAGGATTTTAGCATTCCTTCTAAGAGACACCTTGTAAGAGGATTTTCTATATGCTTACTATTGAAGAATACCTAATTAAGAGCCCTATCATGGGCCTTGGGAGCTTCACATGCAACATTAATGACCCAGTCCCAAAAATGCAAGAGGACACGATATAAAAAGGGTCCTTGGCTATGCATATCCCACAAAAATGTTTGTAGAAGCTAAAAGATACCAATCTCCCAATAATGCATAGACTTAAATAATGCCCAACATAGTGAAATGTGTTAAGAGTATGCTACCATGAAAATACATAGGATGGAATGCAATGCAAAAAGAACACGAACCTAGAATGTATGGTGTGGCAATATCCCCTTGAATCTCTTTATCACATGCTACCAAAATACAAGTACAAAGAAAATCTGATGTTTTATTGACAAATACATAGTGCCTTGATATGAAAGTGCTAATTCATCTTAGTCTTACACTTATTAGAAAACAAGTGAGCACCCAAGCTCCTACAAAGCTAGACATGAATTAAGATGCCCACTTTAGAATGTGCCACTCAAGCCTTCACGACAATCTTTAATTATGCTATGTTAACTTGTGCTTGTTGCCTCCAAGTTTGATTTACTACCAATGCATGATCTCCAAGATGATACCTCTAAAAATGATATTGTCACTATGGAATGATAATAAATGAATCCAAGTCAAGCTCCTAGCTCTGGTGTGCTAGAAATCAATGTTGCAACCAAGTTCAATACTAAACTTCCAAGTTGCTCCTTGATGTTCTCTAAACTTACACTACTTGATCTCTAATCTACTCATGATCCCAAATGAATATGCCAAGGCTTCCTCTTATAGAAATGCCTCAGACCAATCTAATTTTAATGTAAGATAGGACAGGACCCAAACTTCCCTTCCTTAATTAATGCATGTTACATCAATTAAATCTTCCAACAGTTGCAATAAAATGAGCCCAACTTAGGGTCACATGCAATACTTGATTTACATGATACATAACTTGGTTTCCTAGTTCATTCTCCAATGCATGACCCTAAAATCTATGCACACTCATTCCTGCAAGAAAATTTGGCCTCATTCCAACACTTAACCAAATAAAAGAGACTATGTTGCCTAGTCTTGAAAAAACACTATGTCAACACAAGTTGAACCACCTAGTCTATGTCATCTTACAAACACCTTCTCAAATTTCCAAGTCAAATCGCCCAACTGAGCCAGTCTACCAAACTAACTAGTTGGTCTCAAAAAAAATCACTAAATCAATGCCAAAGCCTAACCCTATTACATCCTCTCCCACTCAACTTGTGTTGACATCCTCGATGCCTGCACACCTGTCCCCAATGTGCTTAGAGGTGATCTCTCCTAGATCACTCAAGCTGGATCAAGTTCCTCCTACCAAGGAACCCAAGTGAGTCTCCAAAAATGTGTTGAAGTTGGTGCATCCAATCTAGTGTCCATAATATATGCAAGGTATCAAGGCTACCTACATAGCTCATCAAAATGCCTTGAAAAAAGAAGTCTCGATCAACTACCCAATTGTTCTAATGAAGAACTAGCTCAAACTACACTTCTTCAAAATTTGCTAAGTGCATATCAATGCAACCATACACCAATGTATATATCTTATGATGAGGCATAATATCACATTTCCCAAAGTGAAAAAAATTGCCAAGGTTGGAAGATGCAAATCCAGAACAACATTATCCCAACTAGAAAACTCATATCAGTATGGGATCTTCATGATGACCCCAACTTAGTCTCGCACGTCATTTACCTAACATTTTTGGAAGCTCAATCATGACAAATACTATTGGTGTGCATCATTGTCTTCAAGATGAATCATGCATAAGGTATCCAATCTCTCTATCAAGCCTTTGCTATAAAAATGTAGAAACTAAGTGTTGTCATCTCAGATCCATAAAGAGCACACCACTCAAAAGAGTTCCTCTAATAAATGCCACATCAAGTCTTAATTGAGTTGGATTTGGCATCCATCCCAAGCTCTTGAGATGACTTACTACCTCACCAGCCACTACTGAATCAACATAAACATACATAACCAAAAAGTCTAAGACATCTCCAAATGTTGTGCCCAAGAAAGAATAGATCTCAGTGTAGACTCAACCCAATGCCTTCTTAGTCCTAATTAAACTTAGTTATAATAAATGTGACGATCATCTCATATTGGTCTCACATCTCCAAACACCTTGACCACCTCAAAATATGATACCACCAAGGTAGGGTGCTTCCTAATCCATCAAAGCAACCACCAAGTCTCACGGTCGATGTTGTTGGGTGGCTATTTTGCAACAGACAATTTTGTGAAAATCTAGTTGCAAAATAGGTAGACCAGCTATAGCATATGAGACCAAGTCTCTCCTACATTAAAGGGAAGGCTCCCCCTTCTCATCGTTCCTTGAATCAACTCAAGGTAAGAAAGAAGTTGAGAGATTTTGTAAGGGTTGTTACCAATATTCTTTCCTCTTATCTTTCAAGAAAGAATCTGCTTAACCATAGAGCGAGTATTGGGAAAGACTAAATCTCTAAACTACACTTCTATTTAACCATTGGAAATGGTGATACCAATAAACCAACACTAACTCAATGGCTGATTGAAATTATACCACTTTGGCTCTAAGTCATGTTTGTCTAAGAAAAATCACTACCATTGGGGTGCAAAGACTTCAAGAAGTAGATTATTTCTATTTGTATCATCTTAAAATAGAAGTACTTCCATGTTAAGAATGTTTAGCCCTCCTTAGGGGTTGTTTTGGGCCTTCATCAAGTTGTCCCCTATTTTTTGCCCCCTTCCCATCTTCTGTGCTTGTTTAGGGCTCTACTTAGGCCTCCCCAGGCACTATTTTTCCCTTCTGGCTCATTTTCCAGAGGTCCTAAACCCCTGGGTCAAGGTCGACCTCGACCTTGACTTGGGTCAAGGATGACCTTAACCCAGGTCCCCCTTTTCATTGTAAAGTTTGTCAGATGTGGGGATAAGCTCAAAAGTTTGTTTTCTCGCTTCTGGGTCAACTATTTTGGGCTTTAGAATGATAAACCCTCAAATTTTATTTAATCTAGGTCCATTTCTAGGGGTTAAGGCTTAATTGGAATTTAATTCTCCTATGTCAGCCTCTCTACAAGTTTGTGCCCTAGACTAGTATAAAAGGAAGCCTTCCTCTCTCATTTTCATATCCACTTTTCATGATCAAGTAATCAAGTTTTCTCCCAAGAAAATTCAAGCAAGAAAATTCAAGCAAGAAAGCAATCACCTATTCAAGCATTCAAGTTCTCCATTGAAGATCAAGGATTTAAGCATTCAAGCCTTTGAAGGAATTTGGTTCAAGCATTCAAGATTCATCATTCAAACCCTAGATCTATCCATCATGGTGGTGTGATCTTCCTTCAAGTTCCTTTGTTCATCTTCAAGATCTATTCATTCTTCCCTCAATGTAGATTTCAAGAATACAACCATGGAGGTTTTAATTTACATTTATGGTTTTTATTTACATTATTGAGTCCAAGCTTTCATATCAATATACTTGTTTACATTTCAAATACAATTGCATACCTATTGAATATCATAGCTTCATTGATAGATCTACTTCTACTACTTGCTAGCATTCTCTATTTTAATTCCATTATCAAGGTTGATTCCAAACCAGGGTTTGAATAAGGCAAACCCTTCATCCAAATAACAAAACCATTTTTCTTGCAGATATAGGTGCGTGACAATGAATATAAGTGTAGCTTTGGATACCCTTTTCACCAAACTTTTAGGATCCACGAATAGAATTTTCGTTGGAGCAATGTAGGTCAAGGTCAGAAATAAAGGGGTAAGATTGTGCCCTAGGGTAAGATCTTACCCCACATTTTGGTCAATGTTGACCTAGCTCAGAAAAGGAAAATATTTTATAGTTTTGTAGATCTCACAGTTTCGGTTCGCATACATAGAAATCAACAATTTCTGAGACTATTTGACAGAGTTTTCAATAGATTCTTTTTTGGAGGTAAGTACTTTCATTTATTCATTTCAATATCAGCATTTCCAGATTTACATTTTGTCCCCTTACAATTAAACTGTATGTATAAAAATATGGGTTTAGGGTCTCTTTCATGTGCATTATTATAAGCCCTATTCATCCATATTTTTATATCCTACACTATTTAATAATAATTTTTTTAGTTTTAATATATTTCATAAGATAAACCTCTACTCTTGGGGAACAAAAACTTCCGTAAGTAGGGAATTCTACCTATTTTTGTGAATTGAAACAACAATACAAGCTACAATCAAAGCTTCTAGTCCATGTATAACCACAAGTGCTCCTAGTCAAAGCTTCAGCTCCGATTGCTTCTTAATGCACTATGATCTATGATTAAACACACAAATAACATGAATCAAAGACAATAGGCATGAATTATAGTCAAAGATTCTAATTTTCACTATCACAATTTCTTCCAATCAAAGCTTCAAATCTAATTACTTCATTTATTCATTTTTATCCCAAATTGGCACTACTTAATTACTGCCCAAATTTTTGGTTGGCTTATCTTTCAAA
The DNA here is from genome assembly GCA_028749045.1 of Cupressus sempervirens. NCBI lineage: Eukaryota > Viridiplantae > Streptophyta > Pinopsida > Cupressales > Cupressaceae > Cupressus > Cupressus sempervirens. The sequence continues at coordinate 36,543,750 of CM053785.1, forward strand.
CTTAACCCTTAGTTTCCTTATGTAAGTTACTTTACCAAACCCGTACTCCAAAAATTGACTATGTCCATAGTCAAGTTTTGGTAGAAATCATCTCTCACCAGGAGTCTTTTTTCCATTTTAGTCAAATTTTTGGAAATTCTAGCGTGGCAATTTTCCCCCGCTCACTTTATGCGATAAATCAATAAGTCAGGTGTGCATGCAGGTTGTCTTGTGTTAATATTATTTCCCCCTTAGAAGATTCTTGGGTTTCTTCACCCTAATGAGAAGGAAATTGTCTAAGTCCCCAATGTTTCTCTTAAGTGGCAAAGTTCAAAGTTTCCCCTACTCCACTGTTCTCCCTTGTGGGGGTGAAGTGTTCTCATGGAGATCCTCCATAACTAAATATTTCCTACCCATGGCAAGGTAGAAGTCTGTATTTCAGAGGAAAATCAAGCAGAGTTCTTATGAAGGCATTGTTCCGAGGAGAACCTCATCCTGAAGATTCCCACAATAAAGAAAATAAGTAAATTGAAGTGTTTGAGAAAGAAGAAAAAGCCCTTCTCTAGCGTCCAAAGTTAAATGTGTACTCCTAGTAGTCAATTTTCAAGAGCCTAACAAAGATCATATGCCTTAGCCAAATTTCAATGTGCCAAACTCAAAAAAATTGCTCTCCACTTAAGGTGGTGGATTTTCATCTATTAAGGAAAAGGTTGTATGAAAAAGGCATTGATGATGTATTTTATGCCTATTAAGGTAGTGCATTAATTAAAAATATAATTGTTAAGCTCTAGGTACCCTCATAATTTAATGCAAATCAGATTGTTAAGATTTATAGCCAGTGATCAAATACACAGATCTATAAAGAAAGATTACACAACATACTTCATCATCTCATTTTGTAACGATCATTTTTGAATTTTGCATCTCGCTAAATTGTTCAAGTATTTATAAGTCACCATGGTTTCTAGATTTGTTGGATATAATAGTCTGAATAGTATCGACTATACCCAAAAGAATATAAGTGATACATAGTTGAGATTATAGAATTTGGGTGATTTGCATCAATGATTACACACTGACTCTATACATCTAGTCACTCAAAGACTGAAGGAAAGTGACATGGTTGAAGCAGTGGGATTTCCAATGGTGGTACAAGTGCCAGAGCTCATCACAAAGTGTATCTCGCACTATGATACTAACACTCGGTAGATTAAGATGCTAGGGGATGAAGTATTGTTTCCCTTTGATTAGAATACATTATAGAATACTTTTTGATTACCAAAGAGGGTTGTGTATAATGAAATGGACTTTCAGAACTCAGCCTCCATGTTCAATGAAAAGAAAGTGGTATGGAGAGAAGATATGATGTCTGTGTGGTTCCAAACCCCTCAAGGTCAGAAAAGTAAAGTACCAAAGGCCCTCTACAACACTAATTTGAAGAGGGAAATCATAGATATCATGGTTCTTTTGCACAAATTGAAAGGAAAAGAAGATGCACTCAAATTTGTGGAGCACTATTTCTATTTGGTACAAGCAGTATGTGCAAAGGGAGAATGTGTGGACTTGGCACATTTCATTTGTGACAACCTCTCTAGTTGGCTCCGAATGGCTAAGGCTTAGAAGAAATTTTGTATGTCCTCTTATCTAATTTATTCTCTGGAAACTATTCAGTTGTATCCAAGGTTATCGCATGTAGAATAATTTGACGCAAATATACACATCCATGATTTCTACCCATGCTTGCAGCTACACAAAAGTTATGGGGATTTCATGAAGATCGATGATCCTTTCATAATGCAGATATGCAAGATGCTTCAAGGATGTCCAAAAAAATGTCTTTACTAGAGGAAGTGGTCACAACAATTCAATTCACAAGCTTCTTTATCTAGTTCCTGGCCTTCTACTATATAAGAATTGCAAGATTTGATGGTTTCCCCTGGAAGCTTCCCAAGTATCTGGATGACCAGATTGTGTTAGTAGAGATGTGTTAGCTGAACCTACAAGTGAATGAACTTTGTTATAATATGGAGAAGGTGAGAATTCCATTTTTTATAGTATTAGGAGCATACGCATGTACTTCACAATCAAATATTATAAATATTTTAAAGGATTTCAAAGAAGAGCAGAAGCCTAAGTCATATGAAGTAATCAAGTTAAAGTTTGACCCTATAAACTATATTAAGGAAAATATACAGTTGGAGTCTTCATTTAGGCATATTCCCATCCTAAAATACTATTGGAATAATTGTGCAGATGAGCTTGAGAGCTAAGAGAGTTTTTTCTCAAGGATGACCATCAAACAAGCAAAGCTATATGGTGTAAATGTTGATGTAGAAAGAGTTGAGAATGATGGACAGAACATGCAATCATCCACATATTTGAACTAGATTAAAAACACAACAATAGATTTGACCCCTCCTCTTGGCCCTATGGTTGGTACTTTAGAGGAGTTAATTGTTAGAGTTATCAAAAGAACAGACAAATGGGTCAAATGGGCCAAGGCTTGGAGAAAGAAAACTAGTGGTTTTGTATCAGGATCATAGCTAGTGCAGTCCTCTACTACCACTTCCTCAAGCATGGCAACTAATACAACAACCACTTTAGTGGGTCCAACTCAAATAGTTTGAGTAAGTGGAGGAGATCAACCTCCAAAGAAGAGCATTCCAATTACCACTACTTGCAGAGGTGGGCTAACTCTAGTGATGGGCTCAATAGGGGAGTTAGAGAAAAATAGAGAAGGAAGTGGAAAAGGGGAAAGCAACAAAATTTGAAAGTGCACAAGAAAAGACTCCTTTTTCCTAGTGATTAACTTAGAGGGATCCAACGGTTCTCACCAAGATGATGAGAAAGATGTAGGACCTCTACCATAATAGACACTTCAAGCCCCAGACTCCCTAGGTAATATTCCTACCACCACTTCTTCCACTAAAAGTATTGTGTTTCCGTTCTCGTCAAGGAAGACAAGTACCCCTCTAGTGGTGAGTAAATTGTTCAATGCTACAACACACCAATCTTCTCTGAATGTGCTTACATCTAAATCCTTATTAGAGAACACCCTGGAAAGGAAAAGGAAGAGAACTAAGGAAAGTTCACCTCCAAAGGATCTAATCACTCAAATAATAAAGAAGACTCTAGCTCTAAAGAAGATAAAGGTAGCCCCTACATTAGCAACCTTGGCTAAAGATGCAAGCATAAGAAATTACATCATGGAGATCGCCTAGGCTCAGAAAGATGGAAGCTTAGTTGATCTTGACCTGATGGATTTTAGTGTCCAATAGTGCGACATGGGACTGTCAAGCCATGATATGAAGTGCCTCATGTAAGAATTTATGAATAAAGAGATAGGAGAGTAGTTGGATGACTTAAAGGTTTATAAAGCTCAAATCAAAGCCACAAACAAAGAGCTATCAAAATGTATTCAAAAATTGTTTGTTGGAAATTTGTTTAGCATCCATATATGGCATCCATGAACACAAATATCAAGAAATATAAGGATTTCATATGCTTGTTATATGAAATTATAAGTACGAAGAAGTAGATTGCTATTAGTTTAAGAATTCTAAAAAATGGAAATGAGTCATTGTCCCATTGGATGATGTTCCTCGAGTTCAAGAGAGAGAGTATGATGAAGGCTAAGAAGAAACATAAGAAAATATATGAATTAGTCAAGAAATAGAAGACACAACCTATGTCTACCTTTGAAAGCTACATAAAGAGTCCCACATTAGCAAATGTAGTGAAGTTGTGGATGTAAGTCACATGAAAATAGTTTATCGAGACTTCATTAATGAGCTAGCGCATTTAATTAAGTTCCAATCCATGGACCTCTACACTCTAAGTGTTATGGATGGAACATTGGAAAAAGTGTCAAAAATGTTGTAGAAGAGGGTTGACACTATGGAAGGCTTGGTTGCAGACCATGATTACTGCTTGGTTTGATCATACAACATGTCAATATCAAATCTAGAGGATCCCACGACAATCATTACTGAAATGAAGTGTCACAAGATACGCCAAGAATTTGCCAAAACAATAGACGGTGGAAGCCAAAATATTATAGCTCCCCCCAATAAATCATTACTATCTATTGAATGGAATACACCATTCCTTATTTTTTTGGCTCTCTATTTTATCTTCTAAAATGTAAATCTTTTGTAACAACCAAAGACAAAGGGCCTATAAATGTAACCTTTTGATAATCAATAAAGGATTCACAAATTTTGGTGTGAATTCTTCCCCAATATTTGTGACTACTGAGTGATAATAGAAAGTTCGCATTAGGATTGTTATTCATGGAGAATTTGATTTGTGCTTGAAACTGGGAGTTGTTGATTTTCAATGGTCATTGGGGTTAATGGCTTTGGTAATCTACATATTGATGTAGTTCCTTGTATTTTCTCCTCCCTTGTTTTTTGTTGAAGATTCATCTTGTGTTTGGGAATTGGGATGCAAAGGAATTGGGAAATCATCGAGTGTAACAGTCATAACTTTGATGGTTTTTTCTAGTCAAAGAGACACTTTGGTTTTATTCTATCTCCATTTCCTCTATTTGTGTTTACATTTAGAAGTAGAATTTCATATCATTATGTGAGCAGAGTATATGCATACAATAGAAGTATAAGCAGTTGATGTGTGTGCTAAAAAGAGGCTATGTTGTTCTCACAGTCGTGGGGTTAATAGAGTTGTAAATTCTTAATCTAGTCTAGGTTTCTTGTAGAAGCAAGAAATCTAAAAGGGTGGAAGCACAAACTTGTGTCACCCTTTGTGATATCCGTGGGGTTTCTAGCCAAAATACTTTCGGCCGAACATACATGGTGCTTTCCCGCGTCAACGTGGCAGCCAACGTTCTAGCTGAAACACTTTCAACCAAAAGAGTTTCTATTGGAACTAGGGTGATTTTATAAATAGCTGAAAATTTCTCCCAAGCAGTCATTTTCATTATTGATTAACTATAGCAATCACCAGCACAGTCAAAGTGTTTCAGCCATAACAGGTAGGTGAATTTTTATTTATTTATTATTATTATTATTTTTAATGGTTTTTAGTTATTACATGATAATATTGATTAAATGATTTTAAAAAAATATTTTATTAATTAAATTAATTATATTTTAAGTTTTTTTAAAGTAGTTGATAATAAAGCATTAGTTACGTTTTACAAAACATTAACATAGTAAACATTTTACAAAACATTAGCATAGAGTTTAGTAGTTGATAATAAAACATTAGTTACATTTTACAAAACATTAACATAGTAAACATTATTGTTCAACAAACCTATTAGTTACATTTTAGAAAACATTAAAACATAGTAAACATTAATGTTTAACAAACATGTATTAGTTACATTTAAGTACAAAACATTAACATAGTAAACATTAATGTTCAACAAACCTATTAGTTATATTTTAGAAAATATTAACATAGTACAGATTAACAACAAACCTATTGGTTACATTTTACAAAACATTAACATAGTAAATATTAGTTCAACAAATCTATTAGTTACATTTTACAAACCTATTATTTACATTTTAGAAAACATTAACATAATAAACCTAGATGTACTAAATAACATACATGCATATTTTTTATTCACATACATGAGCTAGATGTGCATATTTGAGCTAGATGTTCACATACGTGAGCTAGATGTACTAAATAACATGTGCATATTTTTAGTTACATTCAACTTTATACATATTTATATACATACAAGTTTTAAATTAAATTTAACTTTCAGTTTTATATGTACTTATGTATGTATATCTTAACTTTGCATTTATAGATATCCAGATCTTTGCATATATCATTATGGCATCCGGTACTAGTGGAGCATCTACATCCTCAAGGGAGGCTAGTGTTCATGGAGGGGGTCTTAGTGTTGAGTCAGGCACAACATGTAGATGAACATCATCTACTGAGGAGAGACAACGTTTATTTATAGATACTATTGCTAGATTATCTCGTGCTCTCGAGTATCTTGATTCTACATTGTTAGCTTCTACCACTCTCCCTAATAGGGAGAAGGTTATTTCTATTAGAGATGAGTTGTGCCAGACGATCGAGATGATCTCTGGGTATAACCCATTTGATGATATTAGTATCGAGACATTTTACTCTTCCGTTTCTCACAGTGTCACTAGTATTGTGAAGCATTCATAGATTGATTGTCAGGTCTCTACCACTATGGTCAAGACCATGTTTCCCTTTTATACAAATAGGGCTAGGGTTAGAGGTTATTTAGCGATGAAGTGTACAGATCCACTCGTCACTTCATTTATATATCCTCAGTGGTTAGCCGCGCATCACAGGTGGCCATAAAAGGATAAGTTTCCCCTTTATTTTTGCAAACAATTGTTTGCAAAATTTCATTTACATTAGGATGTCGACTATATAGATTTTCTAGGTCATGTTGGATAGGGTCAAGGTCGACTGTCAGAGAGATTTAGACCTATAGACACCCCTGTGCCCGTTAATAAATGAGCAATGGTGGGTCCAAACCTTTTGGTCATACCGAGAGGTCCACAGATGACTGTTGTGGGTTTGAGTGTTCCTGATGATACAGTCAGGATTCAGATATATTCTAGCATTGCCATAGTTGTCACACAATTATAGGAGATATCTTTAGATAGATGTGGTAGATACATGTTACGATCTCATGGTCCTGTTTTGACAGGTGCATCCTCTAGCATAGGAGCTGATGATCTATATGAGATGGAAAATCTACCATCGCCACTAGAGGTTTTGACCATATTAGATATGGATGCATTGTGCCATATGACATCTTATTTAGTATCTGATCTTCTTGGAGCATATCAGGCATTGTCGACAATCACATGGATTCCTCTTTGTGACATTGGTGGACACATCAACCATATTTTGTCAAGCACAGCAGGACCATAGCCCTCATAGGGATAGGAGGATATCCCTGCACATTCTACAGCACCTGCTCCTACAGAGGACCATACAGCTCTTGTCCCCACAACTCTTGTCCCCATAGCAGTCCCCACACCTACTTGGGATCACGTAGCACCTGTTCTTGCTCCTGCTCCTACTCCTACACAACCTAGCCTTAGAGCACCTAGATTCTATGATTCAGAGATCACTCTATCACTACATGACTCAGATATCAGTCAGATTGGTAGAGTATTACATGATGCTACGATAAATATTGTAAATTTATATATGTTTATATTTATTTGTTACTATAAAATTTACACATACATATTCTTGAGTGATTCAATTTAACTTGTGTACATGTACATGTGTGTTCTATAGGGTCTTAGTGATAGTCTGTTGCATTTTGGAGATCTTCAGACCCCAACAGATCCTCCACGACATGAGTCACAAGTATGTTATGTATTTTTTATTATATATTTGATGGATATATATATTGTACACATATGATATTTAATACATGCACGTATACACATGAATATGTATAATTTTATAATTTTACAAATTTCTTTCATTTGACGTGCAGGGTGCAGATCTAGATCATAGAGCCTTTTGGGGTCAAGGATCAGGAGAGGGATGTGATTGATGTTAGTTTACACATACATGTCTATTTCATTGATGTTGCCAAACACACACACACACACGCGCGCGCGCGCGCGCGCGCATGTAGATGTCATTTTAGATACTTTTTATATCCAGAGATGTATGTTATCTCATATACATGTGTTATTTTATAGATACTTTTATATGGATATATGTATATTATTTCAGATATGTGTCTTATTTCAGAAACTTTTATATGGATGTACATGTTATTTCAGATACATTTGATGCATGTGGTATTTTAGAGATATTTGATGTCGTATTTTGGAGACATTTTCTATGGCATTTTGGATACATTTTACCCATGTATGTATACATTATTTCATAGATGTGTTATTTGACATAGATGTACATATTATGTTCATGTTGAATGTATACATATGTTTTCAATATTTAATCAATAAATGTAATACATATTTAAGAATATAACTCAATAGTAAATTAGAACTTAATGTCTTATGTACACACATGTTAAATTGATCTTTAATGTCTTAATGTTTTATGTTTATGTATGTGTTATTCATGTTTATGTATATGTGTTATTCTTGATATATATATTTCAATAAATTTAATACATAAATTCAATATATATTTTGAAATAAATTTAATATATAAATTCAATATATTCATTTATATTTTAAATTTCATAGATGTATGTAACTATGTTCATGTGTTAAATGTAGACATATATGTTTTCAATATTTATGTAAATATGTATATGCTATTGTTTTTAATGCCTTAATCTAAGTATAATTAACTATATTTAATGAGATGTCTTAAGGGCAACATGTACATGTACATATGTAACATATAGATTATAACATAGAATATAACATATACATGTGAGAACATATAAAGAATATAAATCTAGAGTATAACATAGAATATAACATAAATACATAACAGCATTAACAATCATATGTAAGAAAACATAAACAATGTATATAAATACATAAAAATACTAAAGGGGTTGTCTTAAGGAGAGGTCCTAAAAGGTGGTACTAAGGGGATGTCTTAATAGGTGGTCTTAAGGGGAGGTCCTAATAGGTTGTCTTAAGGGGAGGTCCTAATCTAGGGTGTCTTAAATGAGATATCCATGTCTAATTTAAATAAAAATAACAAAACATGTCTAATTTCACAAATCCAAGATAAATGATCCAATGTATACAAATTTATAAAACAAATATTCTATCAATGTTAAATGTGAAAGTATAAGAGCTATATAGACATAGCTGAACTAAAGCTCCACAATAAGTACATAGGTAAACTAGAGCTCCACAAACAATGTATTGTTAGGATCCTCTCTAGTTTTTATTATCTCTAGAAGTTTTTCATGTTCTTCAATAGACAGTTTCTACTTTTGATTTTCACGACGTCCTCTTCTTTGTATTGCTTCAAATTGTAACTTTGTTGCCATAACATAGTTACTGTAATGTAAAACTTTTTCTCCAGGCTTATATTCAATAAATTCAATGCCACTATCAGTTACCCTTGTTTGTTGATAATATGTTCCTTCAATAACAACTGATCCAATTGGATATGATTCTCCATCAGCATCTATAGTTCCTTCTAGCAACTTGTGTTTTGCATTTGTGCATCTTAAAAGATAATAGTCCAAATTTTCTGCATTATCTGGTAAGGCTTGAACTACAAAAATATCTCCTGCATGTATATAAAAATATAGATAAATATAAATTAATTTTAAAATGAATATGCATGTATATTAATTTATATATATGTACTATAATAAATGCACAGAAACTTGCCATAACTAAATCAGAAATGCGCTCATAATCAGTTGAATATATAGGATCATGAATGTCAATGTCAATGTCAACATCTTCAAAAGGAGGCTTTCTAACTATCTCCTTCAAATCCCAATGCAAAACATATCCATTCACAATTTTTTCACATGCACTCACTGGATTGTCCTTAATGCATTCATCACAAAACATGTTTTCTCTCTTACTTTAATTACTAGAGGTTTATGGTTTCCTATAGTCATCACTTGATGCAACATCTAATACCAGGGATTGTTTGACAATTGTAAGGATTAGATCAATCTATATCTATTACAAATACATTAAAAATAATTGTCATATTTAAAAATATTTATATTTAATATAAAACTGAACAATTTGAAAAATACATTTAAAAATAAATATAACTTAGAACTCACCTTTCACTTCCCAAAAGTAATGCTTATTGTATTCAGTATCTCAAGTAGCAAAATGAACTTTGCACCATTCAACAATTTGATTTGCACTCTCTATCCTATTCCCTATATGTACATACAATATGCATATATATATAATTTAAAAGTATATATGCTACTAGTATTAAACATGCACATTAAATGCATATATTTACCTGCAAGTTCATGTTGTCAAAGTGCACACTTTATACATGCTCTTGCTCCATCATGCTCCCCTTTTCCATGTCCACTTTCAAAGAAATTCCATAAAAACCTAACATTGGTTCTAGCATGTTGCATTGCTAACCAATTAAATGCTTTCGCAGATTTGAATTGTTTTGTGAACATGAAACATGATAGGTATCTACAATTATTTGTGTACATGTATCAAATCAAAATAGGTATGTACAAATAAATATAAGTTAAAATAAAATAAAATAAATGTGTAAGTTTGTGTATACTAACCTACACATCCATTAGACCAAATCTAGTGCTCTGAAACATTTATTCCACGATTTATGAGATCTTCAGAGAACATTGCAAAACAATGAGCCACATAAATCCTATCATGAACTTTATCATCACTAATATAGAAATGAATGTCTTTGATGATGATGCATTCATTTTCATCCAATCTTTCTATCTAATCCACCTCAAATTGTGCATGTCTATAAGTCACTTGCACAAATATTACAACTTGTTCATAATGATAATATTGCCCTTCAAGCTCTGTTTGAGGTGCAAATGTATAATTCTCAAAAAAATATACAACTAAAAGTATACAACCAAGTGGAAAACAATTTTTGGAATCACGAAATTGTTTAGCTTGCCATCGTGCACCATGACAATGTTGGATATGTGGATATATCAATGTACGAAACTTGGTCCTAAACTCATCATAACGCAATTCACTCTCCTTCAATACAATTTTTTTGGATTCATCTCCTGTCTTATTTTGGTATATCTCATATTCATATCTCATCCATGAGACTGGTGTGGATTCATTAATATTCTCAATTTGCATTTCAAAAAATTTGTGTAAATCTCCACAATCTTCACACTGATTTTTTATGCATTGCACTTTGAACTCATCTAAATCTTCTAATTTATCACATAATATGGACTTCACAAATTGTGTTGTACTGCTAGGGACGACCAAATTAGGATCAAGTACTACCATAACTTTTTTATATGATTGCAAGTGTAAACCAAATTCAACATGATTTTGACAACAACAAGTTTCACGCATCTTATTTATGCGTACAAAGGAAGGACGCAAACTCTCAAACATTCTCTAACATATTTTGACATTTGAAAATTCTTGCTTGAATGTTTGAAATAATTCACTTTGAGTTATATCTATGAAATGTTTTGGATGTTCAATTTTGGCCCCTATCTCTTGATCTTTAATTTGTATAGTATCATGCCTATTGGAAGAAACACGAGAATGTGTGGTCCAAAATTCAATAACTTGTCTTTTCACATCTTCAAAAATTTAGTCTTTTCAAGGAACTCTACATATATTCACCCAGTTATTCTCAATGTTATCATCTAGCATATGTCTCCTCTTGATGTATCTCTGAACAGTTCTTCTGGATATATGTAGTACATCAAAAATTGCACGTACTTGTTTTCTATGTGTCGATTTTCTACAAGATATAGTAGTCATCAATGCTCTACGTGCATTACTCAAATCACCTCCTCGAGTTGTGTTGTCAATTTTGTTATAAGCATTTTGCAAGTTTTCAACTATTGTTTTATTAATATTATGCGCATGGTTTTTCCTGTTATCAACACCCAACAACTCTAAAACAGGTCTCATATCTTTTCTCCTAAATAACTTGACAAATAATTGTGCCTGCCCAAATACACTTTTTTCTTTGAAATATTTATCCCACATGTTCTGACAATGCTTTCTAATAGTGTTATCATTTATCAGATCTTTAGATGGAATTTGGTTTTAAAGTAGTTCATCATCCAAATCCATCAAATTTGTTATGCCTTCTAATTTGTTTATATCAGTAGAACTGCCAATTTATTCCTCTTCATTACTTTCATTCTCTTCATAAATCTCATCCTGTTCAAGAATTTCAATAGGTTGGTTTTGGTTACATTTAGTATGACCTTTCATTTTGTCATCTCTTTTCCTATCATATTTCCTTGATCTTTTCCTTTTACTGCCCATTGAATACTTTTATCTATAGAAAAAAAAAAAAAGAATTTGAATACTAAATACCAGCTAATGCTTCAATTTAGAATACATAAAAATAAAAATAAGTAGATGGGAAAAAACACCTTACAAATATTCGATCCTTTGTGATTTTGAGGATTTTTGCGAAATAATTGCTGAAAATGACTTCAAAAATTGTTGTCTTTTGAAAATGCTCTTCTACTTTTCGTTGTTTTCTATATTTATTAAAATAAAGAAAACAAAAATCTTGTTTGTTACATGAAATGGATTGAAACTAACTTATTTTATACTTGAAACTGTTAGACTAACCACTTGTAATTAGTTGGGCTGACAGGGGTTCTGACTAGAATGGTTCTAGTCGAAACGGTTTCGGCTGGAACTACCTATGTGGCATCCTAGGTGGCAACCACACAAGAAAAAATAAGAACTTCTGCAAACTTCTCACTTTGAAGGCCAATTTGACCTACTAAATTGAAGTTTTTCTTAAAACTAAAAATATGGTTTTGTAGGTCTCCGAGTCAAGATTACGATCATATAATTTTTTTATTATTTTGATTATGGATAGTATGTTATAATTTGAAAATATTACAAGTAGGTACTTTAAGATTCAAGAAGTTTTCTATTGAAAAATAAGAAAAAAATAGTAAATCATGTTCAAAAATTATTATTATTTAATGTTGCACTAGAGGAGAGAGTCTTCTTCAAGAATATGTAATTTTTAAAAAAAAAATGTAGATTTGATAGAAAAAGTTTGATGGGAGAAAAAAATTGTCAATTTCTGATAACTTTGACTTTGACCAGTTATAACTTGAAAAATATTAGCCAAATTTCAATTTTTCTTTTTTGGTGCACTAGCTATACATGTCGACTCTAACATATTAAAAAATTAGACCAAAATATGAACATTTTCATATATTTGTTTGATGGGAAAAAAACTCTATATTTTCAGCATTTAAAAAAAAAAAAAATAGACTTTAAAAATTAAAAAATAGATAAAATTTTCACTTAATTTTTTTTAAAAAAATTACAAACATAAACTTCATCTAATTTTACACATTTCATTAGTTTACATCATCTTCAAATTCTAAGCACAAATGCCACTTTTATGTCATTAAATTTGAAGACTTTAAACTCTGATATCACTTCTCCTTTATAAAAGGTGACATAGGTTTGTGCTTTTACCTAGAAATAGCCTCTCCTACTCTCTAGTTGAGAGCATACTTTGTAATTAGGAGTAGGATTCCAAACAAAACTCATTGCACTGTTGGAAATAATCAAGACTAACTACGTTACTGAGAGGGGAGGGGTGAATCAGTAACCTCAAAAACTTTAAATCAATTCAATACTTGATCCATTCATCGTTCATTCATCTAATCTACTGTATGCATGAGAAAGATAACCATTTATAACACATGAACACAGAATTTTGGTGACCCAAAAACCTTCCAAATAGAAAGTAAAACTAGGGTGGGGATGATACCCACAAAACTTCGGTACTGCAATATGAAGTTAGCCTGTTAGGGCTTAAATTGATCACTTATGATGATCTGCCCTATTAAGAGCAATTTGGACTGCTAGATCCACCTTAAAGGATATACAAACATACAATGAAGTATGCACTCTGTTAGGAGATTTATACAAAGACTGTTAAGTCTACCTTGTTAAAGGATTTACAAAAATGATTCACTTGTTAGGATGAAACAGTGGATCTACTTACAACTTGATTGCTAATTAGATCCTTGAAGTACAGATCACCTCTCATGACTGATGAATCTTTACTGCTCCTTGTAGACCTTGCTGAATACTCTGCTCTGCTGTTGATTCACTTTTATTCTTCTCAAAGCATTAAATGTCCATTCCTTAACATACTCATACATTACAAATGATATAATACATTACATATATACCATTCCAATAATTACAATTCCAAGGTCGGCCAAAACACAAGTGAACAAAATATTACTGAGTCGGCCAAATAGTAGAAAACTCGGGTTCTTCAAGCTGACTTGGTAACCTTCTGATACTCGACATCCACTGCATTACTCGGCATCGTCATGCACTCGGTAGAAGTAGAAGCTCAATCCATACTAATCACACAACGTAGCTTGGAACTCGATAACCATTGGAGACTCGGTACATATAGTATCACTTAGTAAAAACTGAATCCTTCATTTACCTTGCTTTCGCTCGATAAACACTATACTTCCATCACACAAACTGATGACTTGGTAGACACTGTGAAGCTCGATAAACATTGTATGCTTGGTAGATACTACTAGACTGCACACTCACTCGATAGCTTCAGGAATGCTCGGTATGAACTACTTAAGTGATGAATCTACAAGGTAACCACTGAATGCTTGGTATACACTGTAGACTGAGTGATGAACTGGGTAATCATTCAAAATCGAATAAGTGTTGTCACAAATGACAAATACAATATAATGCCAACATGCACATCTACTAGGAGGGAGTTGTACCTCTAAAATTTAGAGGGAAGCTAAAGGAGGAACAAAAAAAAAAAAAGGCTTCACAATGTGTTGGTGACTCTTTGTTCTCTCACCTATTGGGCGAGAGAGAATCATTTCTACTAAGAAAGATAGAAGGAAAAACCATCAACCAATAGTTTTCTAGTGACTCTATTGGAGAAAAAAATAGTTAATAAAAGATCATCCACCCTAAACTATGAGGAAAAATGGTACTTCCTCATAAGGCATTATCTCGACCATGTAGCCGAACTTAGGTTTTTAGAATGAGCAAGAAGACATTATTATATAACTAAAAACCTTAGCTTGGAGGTTAAGGAGAAACATAAAAGGTTATAGAAGAGTGAGCTCATTACTGGAGAGAGAAGAAGCCATAGTAGACAACTGGGAAAGATTCCTCCAACAACAAAGGCAAGCTCAACAATAGTACTAGACTTGGAAGCTTGTTTTCCTAACAAACTATAGAAGTAAAGAAATCTGCCCAATCTGGAGTCCAAGTATACAAGAAGTGTAAAGGGATGTAGGAAAATAGATATTATCTTTGAAAAGATAAAGAAATCCAATTTCTCACTTTTGGAGCCATTTCTGTGGAGCACAAAAGGGAGGAAAGAGATAGAAGATGTTCTTGAGGATATCTGAAAGGCATGCTCCTTAGTGAAGAATCATGCTCATAAAAATTGAAGCAAGATTTCTTCTCCTCCAAAATTTTAGAACATCAAGAGTTTTACGTACTAGGCTCTTACTTTATACGGCATCATTACACCATAGAGGGTTAGTTTCTGAACCCTTCCTTTCAATCAACCTAGAGCAATGACAACACCATAGGGAAATGCAATTGATCCCTTGTGGCTGGCTACAAATAATGACTTGTTGTAGGCATCAAGAAATAATTTCCCCAAGTTTACTAGAGATGGAAAAGTATTAGTGAAAGAGCATATTGTTTCCTTCTTCGATGCATGTAGTGTGGTGGCACCCCAACATAAAGATGTCACCATGAGAATGTTTGTGGAAATACTGGTGGATAATGTGGTTGATTGGTTTTAGTAATTTCCAACGAGATGCATCACGAGATGGCCCAACATGAAGCAAAAATCAAGACCATATTCAAGAGTTCAAAAGACGAGCACATGATGTTGGCCCAACTAGCCCATACAAAAAAGGAGCTGACTTTTTCAATATGGGAGTTCATGGAGAAATTAAATTAAATCATCAATCAGATTCTAAGAAAAATCTTGATAATTAGAATAATTTCTTCCTAGGAGTCATGCCACCAAACATTGGTTTCAATTTGAGGAGAGCTTATGTAGAAGATTTGGTAGCAGCACAGAACATGAAGATTGAGATTGAAGATGAATTGATCTCTGCTAAGAAATGTGTTCACTAGTACATTTGCACTTGTTTTTCTACCAAAATTTTCAACAAAAGCTATGATTTCATCTTCTTCTTCTTTTCATCCCTGCGTTGGTCAAAAATTTCCTAAGTTTTCCCAAGTTGGTCAAAATTTCAACCAACTCGGGTCATAACAAAAAAAGAAAAAAGTATATGCATTATATTATGTCGTATGTTTTATTTTGAGCAACAATAGAAAAATTGGGGCTTCATTCTTGCGTCGAGTAATGTTGAGAAATTTGCAGGTAATATTGGGGCTTTTCCCATTTTTGCTTTGCACAAATCAGTCAGCATATGCTGAGTGAAACTCCTCGGACCTGGGCATGGAGCTAGAGGAATTCCATTATTTTAAATTCTTCTTCTCTTCCAAAGCTCGATGCATAAATTTGTGCTTTTAGATTTTAAGCTTTGAAGTTTTCCAATTGATTTGTGTTTCGATGTCATGTAGGTTGGATTGGGAATGAGCAAAGGCAACAACAAGGGATCGCAATGATGACACCTCCTCTTAATCCAAGCATGGCAAGATGATCCCATTTCTCTCACATCTCATATTTTTGAACTTCACCTATTGTTTTCAATAACTTTTCCTAGTTTTATCACTACTATGAGGAATTGTGTGATAATGTAACTAGCTGCTACTAGTAATTTTCTTTTAGGTCTTATTCTCGAGGCCCAGCCTATTCTGAAGGTTGTGAAATATTAAAAGAATTGATGGTGTTGTTTAATTTTAGTCTAAAAATCATGGAAAATTTGTATACCCATGCTTGATTTAACATGTTGAAGGGCTCTCCATTTATTAGACTTGGATTCTTTCTATTATGGAGAAGACTAGCTTGAACAATGTGCTTGGCCAAACAATGGTATCAGAAACCAAAGCAATGGATTGCTCAATTCGGGATTGGACACCCCAAATGATTCCTAATATAGAAACCCAAAGTAATGGACTACTTAATTCAAGATTGGACACCCCAAATGATTCTTAATACACTATTTAGCCTCATTTAATTATCGACCAAGGACGTAAACTTGGAATAGAATCTACAAATTATATGCTTCAAACCTCCTCTTCTAAGCCTATTTAAGGAATTCAAATGCTTATGCTTCAAGAAAGCTAAACTAAAATGGGTAAGAAAATGTATTCTAATCAAAGCATGAAATTAAAATTAGGAACTACTGCAACTGACTATGCTACAAGAATAGGCTACTAATTCTGGTGTCAGTGGCTTCAGGAACAATAGAGTTATCAAACATATAAATGAACAGGAAATGAACTGTACATTAACAAAGCAATTCACTCATCAAGTGAGCCCCCTTGAATGAGTGAATGGAACGTACAATCAAGTTGAAAGTTGCAAACTTGAACTGAACATTCTATTAATCCATAAAAATGATTACATTTTTTGAAATAGTATGCAAGAGTTCTATATTAAAAACTAGTTTGTTCAAATAACTCCAAAAGAGTCACAATAGTCGATTATTTAAAAGGAAAACTACCACTAACTCCTAAAGCTATGATCACTTCATAATGAGGATCAATTACAAATCATAAAGTTTCATAATAGAAACATTATTGACCATGAATAATCCGAGAATATAGTGCACACTAAATCTGCATGTTACATGCAACAAGAAGCATTGACTTGCTTTGCGAAGATTCTATAATGACAGTTGGCTTTGATGACTCTTGTGCTAGTATATTGGTTCTTCAATATCCACGTTCAACTACTTCAAGATAATTAATGCAAAGACATCCAACCATATACATATATATCCACATCATCAATATTAGGAAAAGGTGTTAGTCTTAATTATCACTCTTGCAAACCTACGACTACAGGAGGTAACTACCCAAAACATATCTTAGGAGAGAAAACATCCACTAACATGTATAACTATTATATTCATCATTCATGTCCATGAAATTAAGTAGATATTATGTCTTTAGAGGTATCTGCATTCCATCTTATGTTCGCACACATATATAATCATATAATAGAAACCATAAGTTTATATGCTTAAAAATATAAATGTATGTCTCTATGCAATCAAATGTCTTGGAAAGAGGATAAAAAGTGGTGAGAAAGATGGCTAATCTAGGATCCCATCATTCCCCCCAACTAAACTATTACTGGCCCCCAGTAATCATAAAGTTTCAAACCTTGGCACGAACCCTCAAATCATTAGTTGTTCTCTACCCTGGCTCATCATGAATATAATCAAAGTATCCATGAGTCTCTTTGAGTCTTTCCCAATGCTAGACTTCAAAGGCCATGTCATAATCTACTACACTATTGTTCATTGCTAGCAATGGCTAAAGGAAGAGTGGAGGGTGAAACCTTAATGGAACCCAACAATTAAGGAGTGTCCAGCCCAACATAGTATACCATGTAACTCTCCTTATGAAAAGGGTTAGATTCTAAGGTGAGTGAGGTTCCATTCTCTTTAGATCCTATGACATCCTTATCCACCTTTGCCTAAAGGCATTAATTACTATAGAAACATCTCGAGAGGAATGTTGGTCCCAATCTGCAAAGGCTTGTTCTCTCATTGGATAAATCTTATTGGCTCCACTAGTGTTTGTTGTGACAGAGATCCAGTCAAAATATGTTCTTTTGGAGTGTTGTACCTTAGGCTTGATCATTAAAGGAACTAGTATTTCTTTATCCATGTATAGCACAGCCTAGTGTTCACAACTTACCTTATTCTGCATCCATAACATAACTGCTCTAAGTTGTACATCTCCTACATAGAGGAGTGAATTCCACTCTGGGTCATCAGGAACTACCAGGTTATGTAAGTACAATTCACACAACATATTCTTTAGAGTCATTGGGTTAGACTAAAAGGCATAGTAAAATTCATGGGGAGTTGATATGGATGGATTGAGGCCTTCTACAATCCTTGTTAATTTGAAATTAACAAGTTGCTCTTGAAGGAATATTGCATTCACTGGTGAGGGTGATATGCATTCCATCAGCTGTGGAATTAACTAGTAATTTGATCATTTCTTCATTTTAATACCTCAATCTCATCTGATTTCTACTCCAATTAAGAATTTTTCTCATTAATGACTCATTTGAAATTTATTTTTTCTAAATTCCATTATGTATTTTCCCATAACAACTATTCTTACAAACTTACTCTTGCTGCAAGAGGTGTAGAAAAATCTAGTGGGGGTAAAGGTTCCTAATTGAGTATGTCCATCCATCTAGAGGGAAAGTGAGGAATTTTAACTATTTCTTTAGGTGTAGAGGACTTACCCTTCCACACAATAATTGTCCTAATGAAATTGGTTTCTTCACTAACATAAGCTGCCACCTTAGCCAACATTTCTAACTTTTCCTGACTACCCTGCTAGGGTACTTCTTCAATGATTTTAGTCCCAAAGTCAAGCATTTCCTCTGAGTTCATACTAACATCTAGTTGGGTGAAATTATCTACATATTCCTTAGTGTCTTCAAAGTCCTTGGAGTCTTGATCACTATCTATCAGTAAGTAGTTAACCCTAAGGCCAACCTCTATTTCTGGACTTTGCTCTCTCATTATTGTGTCACTGGTTGTAGGTTTATTATTCAATTCCTCAAAAGAGGAATTGTTCAAAGGTTCATTTTCTATAGATTTAGAAGAATTAATGTTAAAAATAGGAATAGATGCTTCAACATCTTTCTCAAAAAGTCTTTTACTTCTCCTCATAGGGGGTGTGGATGAGCTTGAAGGACTCTTCCATTTCTTTTTCTTCCTGATGACCACCTCCTCTACCACTACTTCAGGAGGTTTTTAAACATTCTCTTCCCTAGGGTTCTCAGAATTCTCTTCAGGAGGAAATTCAAGATTCTCTTCCCTAGGGGAATGTAAGGTTTCTTCCATATTATTAGCATTGTCACCAAGCTAAGGCTCTAATGTTGCCTCTTCTAGTTTCGTTATCTTACCCTTACCCCTCCTCGATGCAAACTTTTTCCTTATGGATGGTGAAGATTCTAGACTGTTAGGAGCTTTTGCACTTTTTTTTTTCTTCCTCCGAGAAGTAGAGGCTCCAGAATTGAACATTATTTTTCTAGGTGACCTAGAAATGGAAGGAGATGCTTCTTGATCATTCTCAACTCTTTGAACAATTTTATAAACCCCAGAAGATGTTTGTTCTCTCCTACCAACACCGTGACCTCTAGGGCCGACTATTCTAGGTTCAACCTCATTCATCTACAAAAATTCTTCCCATGTCCCAACCTTTTGTCTATTCAATTCCCTTTCCACCATTAATTTTACTAAGCAATGGTGTGAAATAGACTAGTTGCTTCCTAACTAGACTAACAAAGACTGCTTTTTCAAAATGTTAAATAAGAAGTTGGAAGGATTTACTGGTCAGTTATCATGGCAGAGATGACTGAGAATTTTGAAGTGCAAAGCATGTAGTTATTTGTAGGATCCCTTGTAGGTGAAGTACTGCATAACAAATGTGGCTGACTAAATGAACTCCAGGGGCAAAGATAATTGCTAGGTTCCTTGCTGCTTGTCGATATCCAACTAAGGATCACCGTGCAAAGTGAACTGTGCTCTTGTTGATCACAGGTCAAAATCTGTCACCCATTGTTCACCTTCCTAAGGTAAACCTATCACCTTAGCAATGGCATCTTCTATGAACTCAATTTTCGAACCTTTAACTTCTATAACCCAGTCTTTCATGGTGGACATAAATTGTAGAGAAACTTCCTTGTTAAACCCCTTAAGGATTAAACAATAATCCAGCCACCCCATCCTTCTAAATATTTCATAGGTGGGTGCATCATTTAACAAAACTGTGTGGTCCACTAGTTCATGCCTTTGGAGGTCACCTCCTATTGCTTCTCTCAGACAAATTTCAAACTTGCAGAACATAATTCTCATAGAATTCAGCGATGGCAAGTCATAGACCTCAATGCATTACGAAAGAAAATGCCAAAAAAGAAAGACGACATACAAACTGCAACTTGATTCATAAAATTAAAGATTTGTTTGCACAAAATCTAATGATATGAGTTTTACATAACATCCCATAAAAGCTCGTGTGTGCCAAGGCTGCCACCCTGAACACGTCATAGCACATCATTAAAAATCAAGATCATCTTTTAATATCTTTAATTCATTTTGATTGTGATGATGCAATCACAAAAGGATAGATCATCATGTCATGTCATAAACATATTTCAAGACACAAACTTAAATTTTACATGCCAATTTTGAATTTTGAAAGTAGAATAGTTTCTCCGCCAACTAAGTAATTGCATGGGTCCCATCAAGCCCAGTTAAGCAAGAGAAAAATTAAAAAGACACAAAATCCTAAAAATTAATGAATAAAATTAATATATGTACGAGTATATCTGGCACTAACTTGGAGGTGCTACTGGAAGAGTTGTCCAAAAAAAAAACTACACCTACATATGTGAAGTGATGGAATGGGGTGGATGGGTGGAAAAGAGAGAAGGTGAGATGAAAAATTATTACGAAGAAAGTATTCCATGAAATGTGAAATATTTATTATGGTGGTCTTGAATGGAATCAAGAATTAGTAGAATTGTGGGTGGAAGACCCAGATTCTTCGACTACAAGAACTATTTCTTCAACTATGCTCTAGAACTACTTGAGGAACTCATCATGGCTTATAGGTTTGTGGTAAAGTTTCAGATGATGCCCATTGACGAGTAACTCGAATTGAATAGGATCTATTGTTGAAAGTTGTACAACTCCATTGTCAAATACTGATATAATCTCATAAGGCCCAACCATCTAGTATGAAATTTCCCTGGTGTATGTTGGTATCGTGAATCATATATTAGTGCCCAATCTTTGACAAAAAATATCTTATCACGGATGAACTTATCATGCCACTTTTTCCTTTGTTTTTGTATCAACTTTGTATTGTGTAGAGTAGACTTCTTGTATTCATCTAATCCATTTAATTGAAATAATTGGTCTTGCTATGTGTTGGTGATATCTATATCCAGATCTAAAGCAGTGCAAAGTGTTTTATACTGGAACTCAATCGGCATAGAGGCAGATTTTCTATATACCAACTCAAAAGAAGTAAACCTTGTGGTGGTTTTCCATGTGGTACGATAAGCCCATATGGCTTCGAGAAGGCAAGTAGTCAAATCCTTTTTATGCACAACTACTATTTTACTGAGAATAGATTCTATCTCCTTGTTTATGATTTCAGCCTAGCCATTGGCCTGAGGGTGATTGAGTGAAGACTTTCAATGATGCACCATGTACTCTTGCATCAACTCAGTGATGAGGTTAGATGTGAATTGTGCCCCTTGATCTATGACAATCTCCCTTGGTACTACAAATATGGTGAATATGCATTCATAAATAAACTCAACAACTTTGTGATCTTTGGCATGTCTCATAGCTTTGGCTGCAACCCATTTTGTTGCATAATCTGTACATACTAAGATGTAAGACTTTCCATGAGAAGAGGGCTCAATTGTTCCAAAAAAGTCAATACCCCACTTTTCAAAGGGTGTGACAACTATTTGTAGCTGCAGAGTCATTTCATTAGTCTTTGTTTGGCATTCCATATGTTGACACCTATCATAGTGTCGAGTATGCTTTGTTGCATCCTTATGCAAAGTAGGCCAATAGTACCCAATTGTCAAGATTTTATAAGTTGTCATCTTTTTAGAAAAGTGTCCTCCACATGGCTCATCATAGCATGCTCGAACGATGTCATAAGTTTCATCATCTTGAATACATTTCCTTGTGACTTGGTCTAGTCTTGTATAAAACATAAAGCCTGAGATCCAAGAGAAGTTAAAAATCCTCTCAACTAATAGACGATGTTGTTTGGGAGAAAAGTGAGGTGGTGCTCTCCCTATAGAAAGGTAGTTTTCCAAGTCTGCATACCATGGGTTAAAAGAATCTATAGAAAACAAGTGCTCATCAGGAAAACTATCATCAATTGCTGCAAAATCATCTGGTATGTGCAGTCGTGGTCCAAGAAATTGACCACTACATTAGCCTTTCCTAATTTGTATATGATCTTTACATTAAACTCCTACATGAGGAGTAACTAGCATGCTAGTCTACCATTAATGGCAGGTTTATTCATTAAGTATTTGATAGTTGAATGATTAGTATAAACAAATACTTCATAGCTTGTAATGTAGTGCCTAAATTTGTCTAGTGCATAAACAACTGCTAACAACTCTTTTCAGTAACAATATAATTCAATTCTGCTCCTTGCAAATTTTTACTAATATAGTAAATTGCATGTTCAATAGTATCTTTCTTTTGTCCCAAAACTTCTCCAATAGCATAATTAGATGCATCTATGTGGATATGGAATGGAAGCTTCCAATCAAGTCCTTTGAGAATAGGTATTGTTGTCAAAACATCCTTCAACTTCTAGAAGGATGCTTCACATTCTTCTATCCATGCAAATTCAGCTTCTTTCTTCAACAAATTATACAATGGTGCTGCAAGTTGGCTAAAATATTTTTTGAAGCTTCTGTAGTAACCAACATGGCCGAAAAAACTTCTAACATGGTTATGCTTAGTCGGCATGGGAAGTGTGTTTATAACTATAATTTTTGCATGATCAACTTGAATTCCAAAAGATGAAAGATAATGTCCCAGGACTACTCCTTCCTCCATCATTATGTAGCACTTTTCACTGTTAAGAGAGAGATTATAATCTTGACATCTCTTAAGAACATTTTCCAAGTTAGCTTGTGCTTCTTCAAATGTTGCTCCATGAGTTGTAAATTCATCCATATAGATTTCAACATAATCAATAGCAATGTTAGAGAAAATACCTAGCACTGCTCTTTGGAAAGTAGCAGGGGCATTACATAATCCAAATGGAAGGAGTAAATAAGAAAAGGTTCCCCAAGGACAGGTAAACATTGTTTTGTCCTGATCCTCTAGTGATATTTGTATTTGATTATATCCATTGAAGCCATCTAAAAATGAGAAGTACTTTTTACCCACCAAATTATCAAGCACTTGGTCAATGAAAGGCAGTGGAAAGTGATCCTTCTTAGTGGCTTTGTTAAGTTCTCTATAGTCAACACAAACTCTCCACTTTCCTCCTTTCTTTAGAACAATAACAGGAGGAGAAACCCATTGACTGTCAGAGATAGGATAAATAAAACCTATACTAAGAAGCTTTTTCAACTCAGTCTTGACTATGCCTCTCAAAGAAAGGTTTTTTCTTCTTTGAGCTTGCCTTGCTGGCTTGTATTCTGGGCTTATATATATTTTGTGAGTACAGAGTTTAGGATCTAGCCCTATCATGTCAATTTAATCCCATGCAAAAGCTTGTTGAATATCTTGTAAAAGCTTGAGAAGACTGGACATTTGAGACTCGGTGATGTTTTTATTAATATTTAGTTCCTTTCTTGAAGCAATTTCAACTCTCTCAACGTTTTCTAACATCAACACTTCTACTATGGATAGAGACTTTATCTAATGAGGTAGCAAAGTGTGAAGGTAATCAGGTGCTACAGGAAACTGAGATGTAGTTTGCTTGGGCAGTATTGCTTGAAGGGAATAATTTTGATCATCACAAGATGACTCCTCAAAACTATACTGGTTGGTAAGGATTGCTACAAGAATGTCATCTTCTTCTTTGGATACCATGAATGGATTTCTCTCAATGACCATGAGTTTTTGCACAGAGCTTACTTCAAGAGCAACATCTCCTAAGTTAGGCTAGACAACTTCATCAAGTTCACTTTGGGGTTTTTCTAGAGAATACAGAGTTAACTTCTTGTTATTTATTCCATCTAATATAGTCGTCTTTCCTAAATGACATGCAATGCAAGCATTAGTTGTGGCAAACCAAGGCCTTCCTAGGATTAATGGGTAACTTCCAAGAGTGGCTTTGGGTGACAAGACTATAAAATCTAAAGGGTACTCTAAAGAATCTAGAGTAATGTTGCCCCACTTTTCCACCATATACAAATTTTTGCAAAGTGGAGAGTAAACTAATGTCATGTTCTGTCCAGTTGGGTCACTAGGTCTTTCTTCTTAGGGTGTTGAGCTTCTCCATCAAGTTTTCATCTTTTCCTTTCTCCCATATCATAGTTAGCCTAGGTGGGTATTTCTTGGTTGTCATGAGTCTTAGGGGTAGTTTAGAGCCATCCTCGATGGAGATTCTTGATTTGTGCTACATCTTTTGATTTCCATGTAGCTCATTCAATCTAGAGTTAGAGAAAATTGAATCGGCAAAAAATCAAGCTCTAGGTTCATCTCGGCAAGTTTTCGCACCCCGAAGGCAAATTTTCGCAAAGACTAGAAAATGCTATTTATAAGCTTCCTTGAAGAAAAGTGGATCATGATAAGAAAAAAAAAATCATTCAAGTGATATCATGATCTCACAGCAAGAACCATTTTAAAGCTTGGAAAATGATTGAGATAATCATCGACAGAAAACCAGAAAAGAGCTTGTCCGTGGTGGACTTTGAAGTTAATAATCAATTTTTTGAAAAGGTATATGTAAAGGAGTTGAGAAAGCCAATGGGCCCCACCCCTCACTTTCAAAGTCAATTTTGCATTTTTTGGAGGCTTAAAATAAAGTGAATAAGGCAGAGGAAGTAAAACAATGAGTAGTGGCAGAAAAACAAGTTTCTTATTCTCCATTGCTGGTTTTCGTACCTAGAAGGTAAAACTCCGCCGGGATCTATGGCTGCTACTGGAAGGCTAAAACAAGGGTATGTAAGCCGCATAATGGTTAGATCATTCAAATATCATCGAGTCTGCATAGCGGAAATTAATCAGAGCTCATTAAGATGAGCAAGATAAGCATTGGCAAAAAATTCAGAAGTGGTTTCTCTTCTGGCAGATTTTGAACCAAGAGTTATATTTTCTGCAAAGGCCCAGATGGAGAAAGAGAGTTACTAAGTGGGCCCCATTTTTTGCCCACAAAGCTTCTTTTATATTTCTTGAAAGTTTTTATTAAAGTGCTTAGGGTTGAAAGGTAAAAGCGAAAGTTAAATGGGAAAATCGAAAATTTGCTTCTCCATTGCGAGTTTTCTACCTTCGAAGGCCATTTTCCGCACTTCAGAGAAAGTCATTCCTACAAGCATGGTAAGTATGTGATTTGGTTGCAAATTATTTTGGGCGAGTAAATAGAAGCAAATCAATGGATTGATTAGGTTTTTGCAAGTAGAATTGACCTAAGCGCATTTAGCCCAAGGGAGTACTCCGTTCGTGTTTTTTCGAAAGACGGATGAAACAGGAAGTAAATTGGTAATTAATGAGAGTTACTGTTGAGCCAACATAAACAGTGAAAAGACAAAGATAAATTCGTTAGAACCTTTACATCCACCAACCCAACAGATTTACCCTTAATTTCACTTGTGTGGCGTGATTTATGAAATTCAACAAACAAATCTAGGGTTATTTTATTAAAAGGGAAGTAACAGATTTTCAAACTCCCATTTCACTATTATACTATTATACTAAATAGTGCTTTCAAGTAATTTTCGAGTTACAGAGTTTGCTCCTTATATCAACTACAATTTTTTGAACTATTGCTATCATACATCAAATAAAATGGCAACAAGATTTGTAGGCTTTGATGTATTGGTCAGAATTAAGTTAGCATGGTCGACTATCACGGATACTTCACTCCATTTCTATGATATGGAAGATTTTCAAAGGAGATTGAGAGCAGAGCCATTCCATCCCATAACAGAGAAACCTTGAGGAAGTGGATTAGTGGAAGCAGTTGGGTTTCCTGTGGCAATGCAAGCCCCAGAGTTGATTTTGGAATGCATCCATCATTACAACCCAGATACAAAGCAAATTTTGTTGCCTGATCAAATGGTGTTGATTTCAATTGATCACCAAGCTGTAGTGAATTGCTTGCGGATTTTAGAATGAGAGGAGTTCTCTGATTTAACAATGAGTGGAGCCATGTCCGAGTACTCTTTGAAGAAGATAGTTTGGAGGAGGGAGATCATGCAGTCTTGGTTTTAGAAGGCAAGGGGAGCTAAGAGTAAAGTCCCTAAAACTCTTTTTAGCACGGACCTCAAACCAAAAATTGTTGATATTTTGGTTTTGTTGCATCGACTCAAAGGTGAGGTAGAAGCTTTTAATTTTGTAGAGCAGTACTTCTTTTTGGTGCAAGTTATTTGCTCAGACACATAGTATATTAACTTGGCATATGAGGTCAGTGAGCATCTTTCTAGGGCTCTCAGTGTAGCCAAGTTTTATAATTCATTTTATATGTCCTCTTTCTTGATATACATGTTGGCTTCTCTTCAATTGTGGTCGGGACTCCTTGGAATTGAGATTTTTCTTGATAATGCAAAAAGCTATGAGTTTTACCCATGCTTGCAATTACAGAATAGTTATGCAGAATACATCCGAGTAAATGATGCATTCACCATGAGGATTTGCAGGGAGCTCCAAGGGTGTTCAGAACGGAGATTCAGTCTAGAAGCAATGGCGACCATTGGTCAATTTGGCAGTTATTTTATTCAATTTTTATCATTTTCTTATTTACATCTTGCAGCGTTTGATGGATTCCCACTGAACCTGCCTAGGTAACCAAATGATATGATCGTGCTTGTGGAGATCATGAGGCAAGTAGTACAAGTGAACATGTTGAGTGCCAGCTTGAAGAAGAAAGGGTATGAATTCCCTATAAAAGTTGGAGCATACAGTTGCAAAACCAGATCAGATGCAAAGAATATACTCAAAGCATTTGAGAGTAAATACAAATTGGAAGAGTATGAAGCAGTAAGGCCCCTGTTTGATCCTAATAGATATGCGAGAGGTGTGCTTCAAGTTGGAAGCGTAATTAAAAATGTAACAACCATGCAGGATTATTGGGCAGATTGTAAAGATGAACTAGAGAGTCGAGATCGTGCATTTGCTAGATTTACAATTGATCAGGTAAATAAATATTGTATAAATTTAGACGTGGAGGGAATGGAGGATGATGGTCAAAATATGTACAACAATACATATTTGACTAAGTTGAGGAATACTCCCATAAGTTGTGAACCATATGTTGACATGGTACAAGATTTCAATGTCATGACGGCAAGAATAATCAAAAGGACTGGGAAGTGGGTTGAATGGAAGGCTAAGAAAAGCCAGAGTAGGAGTAAAACTACTCAAGCTTCCACATCCGCAGCTACTCTCAGAGTGCCATTCCTGGTGCTACTGCCACAGCTGCTCAAGCTCTAGCTCAATCTGTAGGCAGAGGTGGTCAACCCCTAGAGAGGAATGTTCCAATATCCCCAACCTGTCAAGGGGGATCATTACCAGTAATCAAAACTCAAGCTGAAGCTAAAAAAGAAACAGAGGAACAGAAAGATGGATCTCCCACTCCAGTATCACCTCCACATGCTGCTCTTCCCCCATCTCCTCATGCTTCTCCAGCTCCATCTCTTCATGCTGCCCCTGTCTCATCCCCCCGTCATAGCCCTACTCCATCCGTAAGCACTCCTGTTCTTAAGCCTGTTATTTCTCCTATTCAAATAGTAGAAATTGGAGATGATAAAAGTAGTAGTTGTGAGTCCCCTGAGTCTTATGAAGTGGTTCACTCAAGATCTGCCTTAGTAAATACTAAAAAGTAGAAGACCTTGTCAATATTGGGACGAGATCTAGAAATAGGGCACCTAACTATGGAGGTAGCAAAACCAAACAAGGTGGGAAGAATTGAAGATATTGGGCCAAAAGATTTCACTCTGCACTGAATTGACCTTGGGGAAGCTAGACATGATACAAAAGTAGGCCTATGGAGGTCGAGTAATGAGGTGATAGAATAGAAACTGGAGGATCTCAAGTCATCAAAGGTCAAAATGAAAGAAAAAATAGAGGAGTTGAGAAGATTCATATGGAAATTAGTTGTTCCATTGGCAACTATCACTGGTGTGCCTGCCACTGAAAATCCTTCAGCAGAAGAGGTACAAGCCTTCATATCACAGCTCTAGAAAGATAGGCATTTTGGTTAGATTGGAAAAGAATGGATTGAGAAGCTCAGTATAGATGGAGCTGTTCTGATTGATCAAATTGGGAATGTTATCCTTCGGTTAGAAATTAAGAAGGATAATATCACTTCTAATCACAACACTTTGGCTGCAGAAAAGGCAAGGTGTGACGAATACATTTCTCTCCTAAACATGATCATCCAAATGAAGGCAAAAGAGGAAGTTTGAAGAAGGGAACTGAGGCTCTGTTTGAATGGCTTCAAAACATGCAATTCAAGCAGGAGATGATTCAAGAGGTAGAGGAAGGACTTAGAGAAACAAAGGAAAAGGTGAAAAAGATTCAAGACAGAGCATTTGAGCTCATGCAAGGATTACACACTAACTCACAAAGTAGTGGGCAAGGAAAGGCTCTCATTGAGATAGAAGTAATGAATAATAATTTCTCCACATAATTGAGTAACCTATCTGGGATGACCTCAATTAGTCAAAACAGAGTGGTAGAGTTGCAGGCACTAAGTGGATGCGTGCATGTGGCAGCTGGAGAGTTAACAAGTCAGCTAGGTGCAGTAAAGGAGTTAGCTCGGGAGCATTCAAGGTGGCTCTTAAGATTCACCAATGTACATGTGCCTAGTCATGAGGAGATGATTCCAATCATAGTGGTTGACAGAACATATAGGGAAAAAATTGAAAAGGGAAAGAATTCTAAATGACTTATTCGATACTCCTTTTTCTATTTTCTGATGTAAATGTTGCAAATTATTGTAAATTTTGAAATTCGACAAACTGGCATCTAGCCATTTTTCATGTTCAGAAGATGAACCAATTAAAATTCCCATTGCAACAGTCATCTCTCAAAACCTATATGTATGAAATTCAATGATTAATCAAAGTTCAGAAAATTTTGGTGTGAAGTACTATCTGTTGCAGAGACAATTGAATGGCACTTCGTCTCAATCATTTTCCGTTCCAGTAGGTACTATAATTTGTTAGTATTTCCTTTCTGCGTTACAGAGAACTAAGAGAGAACAAAGTTTCATTTCCCCTATTTTCTAGAATTCAAATGGATGTAATAAGTATTGTTATACTTCATTTGATGAAAGGATTCTGTTAGTTTTCCTGATTCATCAGTTGTAGTTCAGATTTAGATTTCAACTTATTTTAGTCTCGCGTAGATGGATTTATGAATTCATAAGAAGTGTGGATACATAAATCTGTTTCAATATTGAGAAATTTTTCTTGCCTGAATTAAGTTCTAGTTAGGCTTAATTTTGTTTGCCTCTCCTGCTCTTAGGTTAAGAGCATACCCTAATTTAGATAAGTAGAAACAAACATAATTCATTGAAGATTATTCATATAGGGAGCCGTA
Source organism: Cupressus sempervirens (assembly GCA_028749045.1). Classification (NCBI taxonomy): domain Eukaryota; kingdom Viridiplantae; phylum Streptophyta; class Pinopsida; order Cupressales; family Cupressaceae; genus Cupressus; species Cupressus sempervirens. Next base: position 36,573,841 of record CM053785.1, read on the forward strand.
CCTACCAATTCAGAGAAAAGTCGGTAACCATAAAATGGCTTTTGAACTATTGTGAATGGATATTGTTCATAATCCAGGCATTAAGAGTCATAATTTCACGAAAGATAAAAGAACAAATCTATTTACCAACAGATTTTTGGTGACTCTGCTGGGAAGACAAATAGTCACTTGATCAAAAAGCCTGTCATGAGGAAAAATGGTATTGCCTCATGAAAATATAATCCCAGTGCTCCAACCTAACCTTGGTTTTCAAGATGACCAAGAGGATATAATTTCATCCCTTAACACGTTTGTTTGGAGGCACAGAAGGAACATTGAACATTACCAAAATGCTAGCCAGATATTAGAGGAAGAAGAAAGAAGAGCTGAAGCTTTTGAAAGAGTTGTTCAAAGAAGAGATATTTGGAGAGCAGAAAGACAATTAAGACAGTAAGCTTAGAGTTAAATCAGACCTAGCATCTTGGAACAATTTAGGTTCCTCAGAAGTACCAAGAAACACGGTGGGCAAGATTCCACTTTTGACAAATTAATAGAGCTCAGTTTTCCTATCTTAGAAGTTCCAAAGCAGAAAGGTGAAGGTAAAAGTCAGAGTAGACCCCCTTCTCCTATTAGAAGCCAAGACACTAGCACTTCAAATTCCACTTGTTAGGTGTTAGCACTTTATGGAGTTACTGCACCTCCATTTGTTAACTTTTTTCCATATACTGCTAGAACAATTATGGTTGCTCCATGGGCTATGGCAACAGGGCCGCTAGCACTAAATGCTTATCATCCACTGCCAACTGGTTCAAGGAAGAACTTCCCTAAATTCTCAGGTGATGGAAAAGTCACAACAGATGAACACATTAAAGCATTCTTTGCAGCTACCCATATATTGGGGGTGGGACATGAAGATATCGTTGTAAGATTGTTTGTAGAGACCCTTACAGATAATGCAACAAACTGGTTTTATCATTTAGTTGATGGTTCAATAACAGATTGGGACACGATGAGAACTAAATTTGAAGCCAGATTCAAGACTGCGGAAGATGAACATGCCTTGCTAACGCAGTTGACTTCAATTAAGAAGCAACCAACTATGAGCATGAGAGATTTCGTTGCCAACTTCAATAAGATTAATAGCAAAATTCCTACTACTAATAGACCCACGCCTAGAAATTTAAAAACTTTCTTTATTAGTGCTATGCCTCCAGACATCAATTATGATCTAAGAAGAGCACGCCCTACTGATCTAGCTGACGCACAGAAGAAAGCTATTGAATGTGAAGATGACCTAATTTCCATGAGAAAATGGAAACGAGAACTTCAAACTAAAGGGAGTTCTAGTAACACCACATCATCAAAAGAAATGATTCAGAAGTTGTCTAACGAATTAGTAGCAATGATAGTTACCCAGATTCAATAACTCTTATCAATGGAACTACCAAAACTCACCAGGTAGAAGCAATGAAAGTGGATTTTTGCAGCTTATAGGTTCACAACCTAGGCCGCAAATCAAAGCAGCACCGAAAAAGGGAAATATGTGCATCTTCCATTTAACCACAAATCATGATAGTGAGAATTGTTCGGAGACTGTCCATATGATGCAATTGCTATCTACTAATGAATTAAATATTGCAGCTCCATGTTCAAAACCTAATTCTTGTTCAAATGGTGACTCTAGAAATTTATTTTTAGAATATGAATCAGATTCTGAATCAAAGGGTGAATGTTACGCAACTATTGATGGAACCTCATACAAAGTACTTACCCGTGGACAAAGAATGAATAATCAAACCTCTAGTCATACTCATAGAGATGACTCTAGTCCTTCTACAAGTAAGATACATACTGATCAAGGAACATCCACTTCACAAATAGGTAAGGACAATACATCTTTTGATTTCATTCAATTTTGTGAAGAGTCAAAGGTTCAAATTTCCACTATTGATTATTTAAAGTCACATCCTTCTGAACTAAAGAGATTAGTGGATAAATGTAAAGGAGGTACCTCATACTTGAATCATAATGTGACTATTGAAATCGAAGATGAAACCTTAACATCTGGCTTGTTTAATCAAGAAGATTCTACTGTTTTAGCAACCTCTGCTAGATAGAAGCTTGAACCTTTTTATATCTCATTGTATATTAATGGATGTAAACTCAGCAATTGCATAATAGATTCAGGTGCATTAGATAATGTTATGTCATATTCCGTAGCTAAAGCCTTGGGGTTGAATCTTACTAAAGTGCATGGGAGATGTTATTCTATGGATGCCAAACAAGTCCGTTTGCTTGGACAAATTAAAGATGCACAAGTAGCTCTGGCCTCATATCCAGAAAAGAAACTCCTATTAACCATCCTGGTAGTTGATATTCCTGCAAGTTATAAACTCCTCTTAAGTAGAAGTTTCTACCAAGACTTAGGAGGAGAAATTAAGCTAGACTAGTCCCAAGTTGTGATACCTATTGGTAATAAGAAGGTCAAGTTAGAACTTGAAGAAAAAGCAAAATTCACAGGCTTGAAATTGGATGATCCCAAAGCTCAAATTTTATATCAGGAATTGGAATTCGGTAATTATATGTTATTTATTGAAGATGATTTAGGTAAAAAAAATGAATGAGAATTAGGTCGAGAAGGTTCCTGATGAAAACAAAGAGGTTTCTAACATATGGACACTCGAATTTGATGGGAGTTGTGCTTCCTCAGGTTCTGGGGCTGGCGTAGTGTTGATATCCCCAGAAGGAGAAGCTAAGCCCTTAGCTTTCAAATTAGAGTTTGGTAACACAAACAATACAGTAGAATATGAAGCTTTAATATTGGGGATAGTTACTGCAAAAGAAAGAGGGATAAAAGTCTTAAGGGCCCATGTTGATGCAGAGCTTATTGTGAGACAAATCAAAGGACAATACTCAGTGAAGAATCATAAATTGAAGAATTATAGGAATAGGGTGTGGGATGAGATAAAAGGTTTAGATGCCTTCTCCATTAGAGCCATGCCAAGAGAAATGAATAGAAAGGCTGATTCACTTGTAGTCGCTACTTCCTTGTTACTCCCACATCCAAATTTTAAGGATTAAAAATATCAAATTGAAATTATATATAGATCTATTGTCCCAGATAATATAGAGTCCTAGCAAGTCTTTAAGGATGATAATAGTTTGCAACTATTTCTGGAAAATGATAAAGCCAGTTTTGAACTTGAGTCTTGCGAGGATGATGAACATAGCAAAAGTGTTGAGGTTCAATTGAAAATAAATATTATTCCCCTATATTTTGTAGCTTTAGAAAAGTTATTTAATAGACATGATGCTTATGTTAAGCAGAAAAGAACAGAAAAGGGACCTACGACGGGTGAATATGAAGGATTGAACATTGGAGATGTCCATAGTCCCAAAATGATTAATATTGGAAAATGTTGTACTCCCAAAGAAAGAGAAACTGCAAAGAAGTTATTTGAAGAATATAGAGATGTCTTTGCTTGGAGCTATGAGGACCTGAAGAGCTACAGAGGAGGAGACGTGAAACATCAAATTCCTCTCAAACCAGATGCAGTACCCTTTCGGCAAAAGCAAAGAAATTATAATCCAAAGGTTGTAGATGCCATTTTTTGAGAAGTTGATAACATGTTAAAAGCAAGAATCGTTTATCTTATCCACCACTCTACCTGGATAGCCAACATAATGCCTGTCAAGAAGAAGATGGAGAGATAAGGATTTGTATAGATTTTCGTAATTCTAATCAAGCATCTCTCAAAGATAATTTTGCTCTTCTGAACATGGACCATTTATTACAAACAGTTATAGGATTTGAGATGATGTCCATGCTTGATGGTTTTTTGGGATATAACCAGGTCAAAGTAGAAAAGAAAGATCAACATAAAACAACATTCAAAACTCCTTGGGGTACATTTGCATATCACAGGATGCCTTTCGAACTGATCAACGCTGGAGCTATGTTCCAAAGATGTATGAGTGAGACCTTCGTTGATATAGTCATATACCTGGATGATCTTACGGTGTTCTCAAAGAAAAGAAAAGACCATATGGAAGATCTAAGAAGAGTGTTACAAAGATGCAGGGAGCATGGGATTTCTCTCAATCCAAAAAAGTCAATATTCTGTGTAACAGAAGGAAAATTACTTGGACATATAGTGTCACAGGAAGGCATTAAAATTGATCCTAACAGAGTAGAGGCCATCCAGAGACTAAGTCTACCTATAAAAAAAATAGGGGTTAAATCTTTCTTTGGCCAGGTGAATTTCCTTAGAAGGTTTGTTCCCAATTTTGCAGAAACTACTAAGCATAGAATCGATATGATGAAGGGAAATTCAAGTTTCAAATGGTGTGAGGAAGGAAAGTGAACTTTTCATTTATATAAAAACTGATGTTGCTAATGCCCCAGTGCTATGTCATCCAAATTACAAGCAAGACTTTATTATTTATTGCTATGCTTCAAAACATACATTATCGGCTATTCTTGTGCAGGAGAATGATGAAGGAATACAAGCTCCCATTGCTTTTATGAGCATACCTTTGAAAAATCATGAACTGAAATATTCACAAATTGAAAAGCATGCTTATGCAGTAGTCATAGCACTTAAGAATTTATGTTTCTATGTCCTACATTCACACTCTGTTGTCTTTGTCCCAGACACAACAGTAAAAAGTGTACTAACGCAACAAGAATTAGGTTGCAATGTCAGAGGAGCATGGGTGGCGAAGATATAGGAATATGATATTGAGATTAAACCTACCAAACTGATAAGAGGAAATACTCTATGCAGAGCAATTGCAGAAAGAAAAACCACTAGTGAATTACAGGAATCGAATGAGAAGCAACTAGTGTTGGTAGTAGGTCTCTATGATTCATGGTTCGAGAATATTTCTTACCTTTTAACATATGGTGAATGTCCAGAAGGTTTGAATACAAAAAAAAGAAGAAATCTTAGATTAAAATGAGCCAAGTATGTGATTTGGGATGGCAAGTTTTTCAAAAGGGCTATTGATGGTACATTCCTAAGATGTGTAGATAAACCGCAGCAAGAAAAGCTATTGAAAGCATTCCATGATGAGGCCTGTGGAGGACACTTCTCTTCTTCAGTTAAAGCTTTCAAAATACTAAGGCAATGCTATTACTGGCTTGGGATGTTCAAAGATCCATATGCATGGGTAGCAAATTGTGAAAAGTGTAAAATGTTTTCTGGATGCCCTCAATTAGCCGCACTACCATTGAGACCCGTTATCATTGAAGGACCTTTTCAACAATGGGGTCTTGATTTCATTGGTCCAATTACTCTTGCATCCACTGCTGGTCATCAATATATCATAACTACAACCGACTACTTCACCAAGTGGGTAGAAGCTAAGGCTACAAAGAAGACTACTTCTGAGATAGTATGTCAATTCATTAAAGAAAACATTTTAGTCAGATTTTCTTTCCCATTAAGTTAGTGATGGATAATGCATCCTATTTTTCTTCAATTGAAATTACTGATTTCTGTTTTGAGTATGGGATCACCATTAGTCATTCATCTGATTATTTCCCTCAAGGGAATGGCCAAGCGGAATCTAGCAATAAGAACTTGATCAATATTGTAAAGAAACTGGTGTCAGATAACCAGAAGAATTGGCAAAAAAAGATTCATGAGGAACTCTGGGCAGACAGAGTGACACCCAAGAGAGCAATTGGTATATCCCCTTTTGAATCGGTTTATGGAACTGAAGCTAATCTACCTTTACCATTGGAATTGGCTGCAAGCAAACTCAAAACAGTAATTGAAGATAATGTCTATAAAGATGGTCTAGAAAAGAGAATCTTGTATCTGAATAAACTGGAAGAGGAAAGGATGGAAATTGTTGATCATATCACACAGCACCAAATGCAAGTAAAAGAACTTTTTGACAAGAAAACAAGACCTCAAAAATTTATGGCGGGAGATATGGTGTTACTCTGGGACAAAAGAAAGGCTCCAAAAGGAATGCATAAGAAGTTTGATACTCTATGGAAAGGCCCTTTCAGAATTCAAAAGGCATTTGAAAATAATTCTTTCAAATTAGCATATGAAGATGGTGAAGAACTACCCCTGACTTATAATGGTAAGGATCTCAAGCTCTACCAAGTTACAAATTGAAAATAGTTAACCCCTATAATGTACCATAGTTAGACTTAGTGTTGCATGTTTCTTAGTTAGCTTTCCCTTTCCGGTGTCTTTTCCTCGCTTTCCTCATTTTGTTTGTTTTTGTTGTTTTGTAATCCTTTATTTTCTTTTGTGAAACTAGAGATTCTAAGTTCCTTTGCTTGGGTATACTCTACCCAAGTCCCCAGTCAGAGCTAGCTATTGCCCCACTTTTCCACCATATACAAATTTTTGCAAAGTGGAGAGTAAACTAATGTCACATTCTGTCAAGTCGGGTCACTAGGTCTTTCTTCTTAGGGTGCTAAGTTTCTCCATCAGGTTTTCATCTTTTCCTTTCTCCCATACCACAGTTAGCCCAAGTGGGTATTTCTTGGTTGTCATGAGTCTTAGGGGTAGTTTAGAGCCATCCTCGATGGAGATTCTCGATTTGTGCTACATCTTTTGATTTCCATGTACCTCATTCGATCTAGAGTTAAAGAAAATTGAATCGGCAGAAAATCAAGCTCCAGGTTCATCTCGACGGGTTTTCCAACCTCGAAGGCAAATTTTTGTAAAGACTGGCAAATACTATTTATAAGCTTCCTCGAAGAAAAGTGGATCATGATAAGAAAAAAAATCGTTCAAGTGATATCATGATCTCACAGTGAGAATAGTTTTAAAGCTTGGAAAATGATCGAGATAAACATCGGCAGAAAACCAGAAAAGAGCTTCTCCATGGTGGACTTCGAAGTTAATAATCAGTTTTCTAAAAAGGTATATGTAAAGGAATTGAGAAAGCCAATGGGCCCCACCCCTCACTTTCGAAGTTAGTTTTGCATTTTTCGGAGGCTTAAGATAAAGTGAATAAGGTGGAGGAAGTAAAACAATGAGTAGTGGCGAAAAAACAAGTGTCTCTTCTCCATTGCGGGTTTTCGCACCTAGAACGTAAAACTCCGTAGGGATCCATGTCTGCTACTGGTAGGCTGAAACAAGGGTACGTAAGCCGCATAATGGTTAGATCATTCAAATATCATCGATTCTGCATAGAAAAAATTACTCAGAGCTCATTAAGATGAGCGAGATAAGCATTCGCAAAAAATTCAGAAGTGGTTTCTCTTCTAGCAGATTTCGAACCAAGAGTTATATTTTTCGCAAAGGCTCAGATGGAGAAATAGAGTTACTAAGTGGGCCCCATTTTTTGTCCACAAAACCTCTTTTATATTTCTTGAATTTTTTTATTAAAGTGCTTAGGGTTGAAAGGTAAAAGCGAAAGTTAAAGGGGAAAATTGGAAATCTACTTCTCCATTGTGGGTTTTCTACCTTCAAAGGCCATTTTTCGCACTTCAGAGAAAGTCATTCCTGCAAGCATGGTAAGTATGTGATTTGGTTGCATATTATTTTGGGCGAGTAAATAGAAGAAAATCAGTGGATTGATTAGGTTTTTGCAAGTAGAATTGACCTAAGTGCATTTAGCCCAAGGGAGTACTTTGTTCGTGTTTTTTGAAAGACAGATGAAATGGGAAGTAAATTGGTAATTAATGAGAGTTACCATTGAGCCAACAGAAACAGTGAAAATACAAAGATAAATCTTTTAGAACCTTTACATCCACCAACCCAATGGATTTACCCTTAATTTCACTCGTGTGGTGCAATTTATGAAGTTCAACGGGCAAATCTGGGGTTATTTTATAAAAAGGGAAGTAACAGATTTTCAAACTCCCGTTTCACTATTATACTATTATACTAAATAGTGCTTTCAAGTAATTTTTGAGTTATACAGTTTGCTCCTTGTATCAACTACAATTTTTTGAACTGTTGCTATCATACATCAAATAAAATGGCAACAAGATTCGCAGGTTTTGATGTATTGGGCAAAATTAAGTCAACATGGTCGACTATCACGGATACTTCACTATGTTTCTATGATATGGAAGATTTTCAAAGGAGATTTAGATCAGAGCCAATCCATCCCATAACAAAGAAACTTTGGGGAAGTGGATTAGTGGAAGCAGCTGGGTTTCCTGTGGTAGTGCAAGCCCCAAAGTTGATTTTGGAATGCATCCATCATTACAACTCGGATACAAAGCAAATTCTGTTGCCTGATCAAACAATGTTGATTTCAATTGATCGCCAAGCCAGAGTGAATTGCTTGCGGATTCTAGAACGAGAGGAGTTCTTTGATTTAACGATGAGTGGAGCCATGTCCAAGTACTCTTTGAAGAAGATGGTTTGGAGGAGGGAGATCATGCAGTCTTGGTTTCAAAAGCCAAGGGGAGCTAAGAGTAAAGTCCCTAAAACTCTTTTCAGCACGGACCTCAAACCAGAAATTGTTGACATTTTGGTTCTGTTGCATCGACTCAAAGGTGAGGTACAAGCTTTTAATTTTATAGAACAGTACTTCTTTTTGGTGCAAGTTATTTGCTCAAACACACAGTATTTTGACTGGGCGTATGAGGTCAGTGAGCATCTTTCTAGGGCTCTCAGTGCAGCTAAGTTTAATAATTCATTTTATATGTCCTCTTTCTTGATATACATGTTCGCTTCTCTTCAATTGTGGCCGGGACTCCCTAGAATTGAGAGTTTTCCTGATAATGTAAAAAGCTATGAGTTTTACCCATGCTTGCAATTACAGAATAGTTATGCAGAATACATTCGAGTAAATGATGCATTCACCATGAGGATTTGCAGGGAGCTCCAAGGGTGTTCAGAACAGAGATTCAGTCTAGAAGCAATGGCGACCATTGGTCAATTTGGCAGTTATTTTATTCAATTTTCATCATTTTCTTATTTATGTCTTACAGCGTTCGATGGATTCCCAGTGAAGCTGCCCAGGTACCCAGATGATATGATCGTTCTCGTGGAGATCTTGAGGCAAGCAGTACAAGTGAACGTGTTGAGCGCCAGCCTGAAGAAGAAAGGGTATGAATTCCCTATAAAATTTGGAGCATACAATTGTGAAACCAGATCAAATGCAAAGAATATACTCAAAGCATTTGAGAGTAAATACAAATTGGAAGAGTATGAAGCAGTAAGGCCCCTGTTTGATCCTAACAGATATGCTAGAGATGTGCTTCAAGTTGGAAGCGTAATTAAAAATGTAACAACCATGGAGGATTATTGGGTAGATTGTAAAGATGAACTAGAGAGTCGAGATCGTGCCTTTTCCAAATTTACAATTGATCAGGTAAAGACATATGGTATAAATTCAGATGTGGAGGGACTGGAGGATGATGGTCAAAATATGTACAGCAATACATATTTGACTAAGTTGAGGAATACTCCCATAAGTTCCAAACCATATGTTGACATAGTAGAAGATTTCGATGTCATGATGGCAAGAATAATCAAAAGGACTGGGAAGTGGGTTGAATGGACAGCTAAGAAAAGCTAGAGTAGGAGTAAAACTACTCAAGCTTCCACATCTGCAGCTACTCTTAGAGTGCCATTCTTGGTGCTACTACCATAGCTGCTCAAGCTCCAACTCAATCTGAGAGGAATGTTCCAATAACCCCAACCTGTCAAGGGGGATCATTACCAGTAATCGAAACTCAAGCCAAAGCTTAAAAAGAAATAGAGGAACATAAAGATGGATCTCTCGCTCCAGTATCACCTCCACATGCTGCTCTTCCCCCATCTCCTCAAGCTTCTCCAACTCCATATCTTCATGTTGCCCCTGTCTCATCCCCCCATCGTAGCCCTACTCCATCTGTAAGCGCTCCTGTTCTTAAGCCTGCTATTTCTCCTATTCAGATAGTAGAAATTGGAGATGATAAAAGTAGTAGTAGTGAGTCCACTGAGTTTGATGAAGTTTCCCAGAAAGCTCAAGAAGAAGAGAAAGCTCCAGGTTCATCTTAGCTCCTTTCTCAAGATCCAAAGACCCCTTTTTCTGCAGCTATAGCAACAACGACTCCAGTAAAGAAGAAAATGTTTAGCATTGAATTTCTCGAAATAGCCTCCAAAGTGATTAATATAGAGTCTTGGCTTGAGGATAGTTTGGAGAAGAAGAGGAAAAGAAAAGATGAAAATTTTCCTTCAAAGGATGTTGTTTCTCAAGTGGTTCACTCAGGATCTGCCTTAGTAAATACTAAAAAGTAGAAGACCTTCTCAATATTGGGACGAGGTCTAGAAAAAGGGCACCTAAGTATGGAGGTAGCAAAACCAAACAAGGTGGGAAGAACTTAAGATATGAGGCCAGAAGATTTCACTATGCACTCAATTGACCTTGGGGAAGCCAGACATGATACAAAAGTAGGCCTATGGAAATCGAGTAATGAGGTGATAGAAGAGCAACTAGAGTATCTCAAGTCATCAAAGGTCAAAATGAAAGTAGAAATAGAGGAGTTGAGAAGATTCATCTGGCAATTAGTTGTTCCATTGGCAACTATCACTAGTGTGCTTGCCACTAAAAATCCTTCAGCAGAAGAGGTACAAGCCTTCATATCACAGCTCTAGAAAGATAGGCATTTTGGTCAGATTGGAAAAGAACGGATTGAGAAGCTCAGTATAGATGGAGCTATTTTGATTGATCAAATTGGAAATGTTATCCTTCAGTTAGAAATTGAGAAGGATAATATCACTTCAATCACAACACTTTGGCCACAAAAAAGGCAAGGTGTGACGAATGCATTTCTCTCCTAAACATGATCATCCAACTGAAGGAAAAAGAGGCAGTTGAAGCAAAGATTTTGAAGAAGGGAACTGAGCCTCTGTTTGAATGGCTTCAAAACATACAATTCAAGCAGGAGATGATTGAAGAGGTAGAGGAAGGACTTAGAGAAACAAAGGAAAAGGTGAAAAAGATTCAAGATAGAGCATTTGAGCTCATGCAAGGATTACACACTGACTCACAAAGTAGTGGGCAAGGAAAGGCTCTCATTGAGATAGAAGTAATGAAGAATAATTTATCCACATACCTTAGTAACCTATCTGGGATGACCTCAATCAATCAAAACAGAGTGGTAGAGTTGCAGGCACTGAGTGGATGCGTGCATGTGGTAGCTGGAGAGTTAACAAGTCAGCTAGGTGCAGTAGAGGAGTTAGCTCGGGAGCATTCAAGGTGGCTCTTAAGATTCACCAATGTACATGTGCCTAGTCACGAGGAGATGATTCCAATCATAGTGGTTGCCAGAACATATAGGGCAAAAACTAAAAAGGGAAAGAAGTCTAAATGACTTATTCAATACTCCTTTTTCTATTTTCTGATGTAAATGTTGCAAATTTTTGTAAATTTTGAAATCCGACAAATTGGCATCTAGCCATTTGTCATGTTCAGAAGATGAACTAATTGAAATTCCCATTGTAAGGGTCATCTCTCAAAACCTATATGTATGAAATTCAATGATTAATCAAAGGTTGGCAAATTTTGGTGTGAAGTACTATCTGTTGTAGAGACAATTGAATGGCACTTCGTCTCAATCATTTCCCATTCCAGTAGGTACTATAATTTGTTAGTATTTCCTTTCTTTGTTATAGAGAACTAAGAAAGAAGAGAGTTTCATTTCCCCTATTTTCTGGAATTCAAATGGATGTAATAAGTATTGTTATACTTCATTTGACAAAATGATTCTGTTAGTTTTCCTGATTCATCAGTTGTAGTTTAGATTTAGATTTCAACTTATTTTAGTCTCGCGCATATGGATTTATGAATTCATAAGAAGCGTGGATACATAAATCTATTTCGATGTTGAGAATTTTTTCTTGCCTGAATTAAGTTCTAGTTAGGCTTAATTTGGTTTGCCTCTCCTGCTCTCGGGTTAAGAGCATACGCTAATTTAGATAAGTAGAAACAAACATAATTCATTGATGATTATTCATATAGGGAGTTGCACCTACCAATTTAGAGAAAAGTCGATAACCATAAAATGGCTTTTCAACTGTTGTGAATGGATATTATTCATAATCTGGGTATTAATAGTCATAATTTCATGAAAGATAAAAGAACAAATCTGTTTACCAACAAGTAACAATAATATCCTCAACCATACCATCATGCTTGACTGTGAAATTATTAGTTAGCTACAATATTGTCGGTGTGCCCTACAAACCAATGATACTAAGTTCAACAGAACTTCTCTAGTCATAACATTAATTGATGCTCCCAAGTCAATTAAAACATTCTAAATTTGGGTACCATTAATGAAGATGGTTACAATTGGACTTCTTGGGCCTAAATACTTAAGCATGCCACCTTTACTTAGCATGAGATCAGAGAGCTGGCCTAAGACATGGATAGTATTAGGGTCTTTCTTTCTCCTTCTGGGTTATTTGATACAGGCTTCTTTAATTGCTTTAGTATAGATTGGAATTTCTTTAAGCGCATCCAACAAGGAAATCTACACTATCATTTGTTTGAGTTGATCAATCTAATCAATGACTACATGATTTTCTTTTGGAGGAACAACCTGAGACAATCTCTGCGGATAAGGAGGATTCTTAGGCACTAGTGTAGTTTAAGCAACATGTGGAACATTAATAGGCTAGCTCATGGTTATATCCTCAGTATCAACAACTTCAGTTATTATTGGCTCTTTGGGTGTCGGTAGTGTAGACACCTAAATTTGATTACACCACTTTGGTAATCCTATTTAGTTATCTCTAAAGGCATCATTAATTAAATTCCTATTTAATTAATCCTTTGCCATCCCCTAGCTGATTAATTTAATTAATCATTTATAGTCCTAACTGATAAATCAAATAACCTATTATTTATCAATTAAATCCTATTCTCCTATCTAATTTCAAAATCCCCATTTATCAAATAAATCTATTTGATAAATAAAATCCTCAAATCTAAAAGCCCCTAACTTATCCCTAAACCCCCTTTTTAGCCTAATCCACCCCATCCACCCATACTAACCAAGCTTAGCCACTAACTCACCCACCCTCATGAATGTCATCCACTTTCAAATCTCTAACATCCCTAATCTAATCCTAAACCCAAGCCTAATCCACCCCCTAATGTTGTCACATTCCCTAAGCAAGCTTAAGACTGTCCTAAGCCAAGGAAAGTCAACAATCTCAACTCCCTCCAAAATATCCCAACCACCCAATAATGAATGCTCTTACAAAAGCCATAAAGACTCTTACAAGCTCTTACAAGCCATAATGAAGGGTCTTTATGAAGATATTATCCCTTGAGCCTCCTTTGTTGACTCATCCATCCCCTTTCCTCCATCCACTCACCCTATGACATGTGTCACTCTCTGATTGGTGCTAAACAAGCACAATCCATGTGCTCCCCTTTGAGTGCATCCTAGCCCTCCTTAAGCTTTCATCTTTCCTTCCATCTTAACCCTCCATCCCTCAAGCCCTTAGCCTATAAATTGAATCCCCTCCCAAGCCATTTCATCACAACTTTTGAGCTAAAGTTATAATGCCATTTTAAGACCAAGTTTTATACCAATCTCATACATCCACACCAAAAATTTCAAAAATCTCCATTGAAGCTAGTTTGAAGCTTGAGCATACATCCCATAATCCTACCAAACTAATCCATTAGACTCATCCCCAAAGCAAGTGACCATCCTCATTGGGAGAGCCATTCTATGGCTCATATTCTCATTTGAGAGTTTCACTTTGTCTCTCATATATGTTATGGTTTTTATGTTAGTTAATGCTTTTGTTCTTTTAATAGATTAGTATTACTTGCTAACATATTTCTCATATACATTTTCGCACACCCGGTGGGACCCCACTATGGGTCATTTAATCATCAATTTCTATCTATATGTTGTTTTTTCTAACAATCTAATATTTTTTGTTGTTTGAGTGAGTTGTAGGGTGTTTCACTTGTTTTTGCAGGTTGAAGGACGCACTTGGGAAGAAGATGTACTTTCAAAAATCTGAAAAAATCAAAAAATTAAAAAATTTTGAAAAAAATTTGCATTTTTCAGCTCTTTTCGCGTAGTGTCGTCTCCGCAGTTTGGCGTCTGCGCCTGCAAACTGTTGTCTCCGCCAGCTACTTTGTCATCTCCAAAACCAAACTGACGTCTCTGTAGTTTGGCATCTCCACTTGGTCTTCTACTGTTGGTGCTGCCACTAGACTGTCGTCTACGCATTTTCAACTATCGTCTCCACAGATCAGCGTCTTTGCCAGATACTCTGTCGTCTCCGCCGCCGCCACTAACCTAAATTATCGTCTCTGCCGCTGCCAACCCAAAACATCATCTCCGCAAATCAGCGTCTTCACAAATCAGTGTCTCCACTGGTCTCCTATTTCCTGCACCCCAAATTTGACATGTCATCTCCTCTTCTTTTTCTCTGTCGTCTCCGCAGACTAGCATCTCCACAATTTAGCGTCTCCGTAGTTTGGCGTCTCTACCTGATAAACTATCGTCTCTACCTGTTTATGTTGCATTTCTGTTTTAGCATATCAGTTCCTGCACTTTTTATTTTTATTTTTTATTTTTTTTTTAAAAAGAGTATAAATCAAAATTTGACTTTTAGTGGTTCCGTAAGATTTAGACCATTCTAAGTATTTTTACGCGTAGGAAAAACAGCAAAAAAAAGTTAAAAAATTTTTTCCCATAGTTAAGTTTTTATTTTGAAAGATTTTGGGTGACTAATCAATTTTATTTTTTTGTCTTATTGTAGGTTGGAGCAACAAACTTAATCATATTTTTAAAGTTATTCATGGAATGAACTTGAATGGTTAAACACATTTTCTATTGAATGAATGTTGCTCAAAACACACTCTTGAATGTCATAGATTAAAATCAAATTTTTCTTGAATGCATGATTAAAACAACAAATCCAATCTTGAATGCCAAGGATCAATTACCATTGCAATATCAAACACTTCATTTGGAGTTTTTAAAATTGAACAAAACAAATCTCTTTTCCACATGCAATTTAGGCAAAGTTTGATTTTTGGACATTTAAGAAACTTCGTTAAGTTAAATACAAATTTGCAAAAATCAATTTGAGTAGTTCCTTGGACTCACCTCTTTTCTAATCACCCATCAATTCAACTATTGGTTGCAATCTCAACGCCATTTATGGGGATGGGTCTACTTGAAAAAGGTGTTAAATGCTCCACAATCTAACTCACTCACTTGGTATTTGAACGTTTGCTTTAACTTTATCAAAATTCTTAAATGACCAAAACTCTAGATTAAATCGATCACACTTCAAGTTTGGGCACTAAAATTGAACAACTATTGACGTGGAAGGCCTCCGGGCATGCACTTGACAATTGAGTTTCACACATCTTTGTTTTGGGCTTAAAACAAAATCACACCAACTCTTGAATGCTTTAAAGGAAATTAATCAATACTTGACATGGAGGGCCTCCAGGCACGCGGGTTTACTTTTTTGTTGACCCTAACTCTTCTTCTTGTATTCATTCTTTGATCGATTTTGCTTTGTTGGCACATTTCAAAGTTGGAATTGAACATTGTCTCTTAAACATGAGTGCTTGCAAAGTCTAGATAACCACACATAAGAGTTAGTTGGAAAAGGAACAAGCGTGTTTTTTAGCCCAAGGTCATCCAAGTCTTCTCTCCCCTTGTCGTCTTTCGAGGCCATCTTGGGTGCATAAGATTAGGATGCAAAACCTTGTTTCTCTTTTTAGGAGGCCTGCTTGGGGATTTCATCACCCCTTGGGATGACCTCAACTCCAGCGTTCTGGCGGAGTATAAAGATGGGGAGGTGAATCCAAAGACACCTCTCTTGGAATCAAGATTTTGTCACTCAGGCTAAGCTTCAAGGAACTTTATACCCTTGAAAAGTGAAAGAGGAGAAGTGAGTTACCGCTCCTCTCGGCTGTGTGACATCTTTTTGGTTTCATCTATGGATTTGGGCCTCACGTACCTTGGGTATATCAAGGACTCCCTAGCTAAACCCACTGTCAGCCTTGTAGACAACCATCTAGAGTGTTAATGTGTTTGAAGTGACTGATCGAAACATTTGTAAAACATACACACTCTTCAACGCAAGTATCACATTCTGAGAATCAAAAACTTCTATCTGGTTGTTCATATCTATTGCTTGTTTTTTAATTTGTTGAATGAATGTTTGCCAAACTTGGTCAATCCTAGCTTAAGGCACACTTAGCGTAGTCACTACCTATTCCAAAAGTTGAACAAGTTGAAGCAAAATAACCAAGGTCTCTCAAAGCCAAGAAAATTCAAGAATTAATGTCAGAACAACCCAAACCCAAACAAAAGTTCCACAAAGTTAAACTCAAACCATTTCAGGCATACCAAGAACTTTCAGCCAAGAGAAAGGAACTAACACCAAGTCCTCGAATTGGAAAACTCCACAAAGTAGAGGACAAAGCTGCTAACAAAGCCCTTCAAGATGCCTGGTTAGATCGCACCATCCAATTTAACCAACATTCAATTGTTAACAATGCTTATGCCTTACCAACTAGGCATGATTTCTATGATTAGACCCACTTGTTTCTCCACATCTTCTTGCATAAGCTTCACTTTTGCATTAGAGTCATCTTTGTAGGAAAGCCAACCATCTTTAGCCTTCCCCTTAAGCATTTTTAGCTCATCCATCTCATTTAGAATCAAACCATCAAGCCAGCAATCAAAATCTTCACATCCAAGCCTTCAAAATTGTTGTCACCTTGCCAAAAGTTTGCCATTCCTAAAATCTTCCAAATCCATCAATCTCGCCAAGGTTATCCCTTTGACAGAGCTTTGTCTAGGGTAATCTAACTTTGTCACTTGTCATCCCTCATCACCTTGAGCTAAAGGTTGGGATCCACAAGTGGTCAATCTTGTGTTCTTCTTAAAGGATCATCAGTCTATCCTTAAGTTGACACAATCACCACCAAGCTTGCACATAGGAAAGTAGACCTTTCATGATTTGGCAACATATCTTTGAAGTTAGAATCCCCAACCCAATCCTCCTTAGGTTTTGTCATATAGCTTTGCCTCAACCTAGGAAATCATTTGCATATAAAAGCCTTCCCCTTTTGCATCCATCAACATTTCTGCATCTCATCCCTAGGAACATTCTGCATTTTCATGCCACCTGTCACTCGCTTAGGCAAGAAGAAGAAGGAAACAATGGAGCCCTATCATTTGGATCCAACAACATCGCTCCCCTTGAGCACTCAACCATCCTTCAGCCCAGAGAACGCCATACCATCACCTACTGACATTGAAGCCTTCATGAACCAACTAGGAAATGCAGTATTGGTGAACGCCATTATAGACAAAAACAAGGAAACAATCATGGCTAACTTTTGAAGGGACAACATTAGAGCCTTCGACTTTGGAAAACCTCCCCCCTTATGAAAGCCATCTCACCCATTGTTTGGATGACCCCCACCACCCATTGGCTCTTATAATTCAAATTATCCTCAATATGTGCCAAAAGAAGAGCCTCAACCCACCCCATATGATCCAACAAACCCAAACATACCAGCCTCCACTCAAGTTGAAATCTCCCTTCCACAAGCCAATCGAGCCACCACCACTCCACCATTGGTCCATACCACTCCATCCTAAACTCCCTTCACCCAAAACACCTCAACATTCACTCCCTTCACTATTGCTACTACTGCTCTCCAACCTAGCCTTCCAAATCCACCCATCTCCCAAATCAGTGCTAGTATCTTTGGCCAACCTCAGCAATATACAACCAGGATGCCACCCATGGGGCCAAGTAATCAACCCTTCATCAACCCCAACTTGTTTACCTCAGCTCAAAATAGAATTCCATCATTTCCACTAGGTCCTTGGAGCTCAGTGCCATTAGCCACAAATCCACAAGCTACTACCCTCACTCCACAAAGCTATCAAACCCCACTAGCTACTACCAATGTTCTACCTAGCTCTCAAGTGACCCAAGCTCCTGCCACCACTATACCAAGATTTCAAATCCAGCCACCAAGCTATCAAACCCCATCAGTTCCATTTCCAAGCTTTCAATTCCCACCACCTCCACCACTAACTAATACGTTACCTCCTATTACCAACTATTTTTCTATGCCACTTCTAGGAGGAAATCCACCACCACCAACTACCAATTACTTGGCCTCTTTTGCCATGCAGACACCTTCACAAATGGGGGAACAACCCACATATATTGGTCAAACTCCTCAAATCCACAGCCAAGTTCCACAAGCTCCTCGATCCTTTCCCCAAGCTTCACAACCATCTTATACCTTACCTCCACAAAGCAATCCATTTATCCCACAGCCAGCCTACATCCCTCAATCCCAACCTCAAATCCAATATCAGCAGCAAGCCTTGCAACACATGCAACAATATGTGCCACCTCCACCTCAGCAACCCATCATCCACCATTCAGTTGCCCAAGCCATGTACAATCCCTACTAGCCCATACCTCAAAGCCATCCATATTCCATTGCCTCATCTAGCACATACCTACCTCAGGGCACTCCTACATTGGGGGCACCCCAGCCATCACCAATTAATGCAGAATGGGAAGCCATGAAGACAGCTTTGAAAAACATCCAAGAGGAAAATGATCCAAAAACCTTCAAGCTTGAGAATATGTGTCCTTGCCCATTTGACAGAGCCATTACCATGACACCATTTCCCAAGCATTTTGAGACACCCAATTTTGAAAAATTTAGAGGAAAAGGAGACCCTATCACACATATCAAAGAATTTTACATGCACTTCGAAGAAGTGGCATACGATGATGTCTTCCTCTTGTGTCTCTTTCCCAAAAGCTTGTCCGGACCAGCTCTGAAATGGTTTTATAGAATCCCCTATGGCACAATTAAAATTTTTGCTGAATTGTCTGAGGCATTTGTAGCCCAATATGCCCATCTTGTTGAAACAGAGCTATCAGTAGTTGATCTTGTCCACACTAAGCAAAAAGGTGGAGAAAGCCTTCTCAAATATCTGCAAAGATGGCAAACCCTTACCACCCGTATATCTTGTACCTTGCCAGAGCGCCATTTGGTGAAAATATTTATTGATAATGCCCATCCTAGCTTAGCTCACCACATGACCATGAACTATTTGCAAACCTACAAAGATATCAAAGAGAAAGGAATGATCCTTGAGCAAGGACTCATTAAAGATGGTGTGGTCAAGATTTACAAGGAAGCCAACCAAAATCAATCACATTCCAATGACAAGTCTAGGTATTGGAACAAAAACAAGCACGTTGCAACAGATGGCATCACTGATACCAGATATGTGAATATTGTTGGTCCTTCTTACAACCAGTCCAACCCACCATATCAACCAAACAATCAGCAAGCTATCAACTACCAATAGCAGAATAACCAAAGCTATCAAAACCACAATCCAAGACCCAACTTCCAAGGGTCTAGCAATCAAGCTAATGCCATCAATGTAGTTGCAAGACAAAAGCCCAAATTCCAACCTGCACCTAGAAATTATACAACCCCTTGGTGAACCTTTGGATGTCATTTTTGAGAAATTAGTCAAGGAAAACCTCATCAAATTTCCTCCTACCTAGCAAATCGACAAGCTACATGGTACAAAGACAATGAGTACTGCAAATTTCATAGGGTAAAAGGTCACACTACCCTCAGATGCATGAAACTGAAGGATTATGTGCAGGACCTCATTGATCAGAAAGAAATCACCGTTGGTGCCCAAACCTCTCCCAATGCAGGCTTACACATCTATCAAAATTCTTTTCCTCCACACAACAACCAAAATCCTGGAAAAGCACCTATCCAAACCAACAACAACAACACCAACAACCATCAGCCAAACAAACAACATGGGAAGAACAATGACCACACTTCATCCTATATAGATTATGGTAGCCTTATAGGTTGTATATCCGAAAAAGAGCCTTCTATCAATGTTATCAATATCCAAGGACCAAACAATGAGTGTGTAGTCACCACTCGAAGAGCACGATTTAACATCGCAGGCCCACCCATTTTGCCAACACCATCAGCTCCATCAAAAAGCCAGTAATATATCTTGGAGCACCTTGGCAACATGCCAGCCCAAATCTCCAATTTAGACCTTCTCCACACTAGTCCTATGTACAAAAACATCCTTGATAGCGCTCTCATAGAATCTCATGTCCCTTCAAATATCAACACTACTGATTTTTGTAATCTTGTTGGGCACCTATCCTCCTCGTGTGCCCTATCTTTCAAACCCACCGACATACCTATGGTTGAGCCAGATCACACCCTTCCACTTCACATAGCCATCATGGTATCCAATTTTTTCATGAAAAGAGTAATGATAGATAATGGATCAGCCTTGAATATTTGCACCCTAAAATTCATAAAACAAGCTAGGTATACTGAGGCAGATATCATCAATGAGGTTATCACCACCAAAGCTTATGAAAACTTGGAAAGAACCATAGAAGGAACTATTTTGCTGCCAATCAAGGTTGGGCCAGTCATCCAAGAGACACTTTGCCATGTTATTGATCTAAACCTACCATTTAACATCCTCCTCAGTTGCCCATAGATTCATGCCATGAAAGCCATTCCATCCACTTACCATCAGTGCGTCAAATTTTTGCATCAAGGCACTGAGGTAACCATCCATGCCGATCTAGAACCCTTTGCTTACTGCAATGCAGTTGAAGCTTCATATACAAACCATTGCCCTAGAATTGATATCGACACAACCATTGCCAGCTCATCCCACACTTGTAATGACCCAGAAAGCATCCTCACCTCCACCCTATCGATCGTAAAGATCAATAACAAAGGCTGTGGAAAGTATAGTTTGTCAGATGCATTTGTTTTCGGGGCACTCCCACTTGATCCACATGCCCATGGACGACCGAAATATCACAAAGCTAAGGAGATTCCACCTCCTCGATATAAACAATTTGGCCCAACAACCTTTGTATCCTCAAAAATCCCTCTTCATCAGGAGCTCACTCCAGATATCAAAAATTGGTTACATAAGGATGCACCTCAAAGAAATCAAGCATGCCTTGATCACTTCAGCCAGAAGTATCCTCAAGAACATAAGCTCATCACTGACAAATGGAACTATCAAGGTGGTGGTCTAGGACCAAAAGAAAGAGGCATGCAGTGCTCCATCGATGCACACAAGTGGGAATCGAAGTCAGGTCTTGGCTTTGGCATACCCACAACTAGGGGCACCAATACGGACGGTCATGCTTTTTTGAACATTCACTGTGACCTTGTCAAAATCGAAGACATTCCTGAGGAAGTTGAAAAGAGAACCTACGACGATATCCTATACCAAATCTCCCTCGGAGACTCTATTCTCCAAGAACTATCCATCCACCTCATTGACCTACCACTTGCCCATCCACAACTCATAGATTGGGACCAACCAAGCGTCCTACACATTGATGAGTTCACATCAGAGGAAGCGCTTCTAAGATTTATGGGAGCCGAAACTCCTCACAAGCAAACAAAGCCAAATTCTACCTATATTTACAAGCTAGACCCCAAGGGGTATTTTGGAGAAAATCCCCAACCTAGTTTCGATACACCCAAAACTGGAACAAAGGTGAATCAGAGACTAGCTAAGGCAGTGAAGAGAGCCCCTTGGCAAGAAAATCCAGAGTCACAAGCAGAACATGAGGATTTAGCATTGCCTCCTCAAGATAATCGACCAGAGGTGTCTTCTATTCTAATTGAGGATACTAGAGAAGTCAACATCGATTCTTCAGAGATCCCTAGGCTTGTTTAGATTGTTGCATCCCTATCACAAGACCAAGCTAATCTCCTCTTTGAGGTCTTAAGAGAGAACATTGGTCAATTTGCATGGTCATATCAGGACATGCCAGGGCTTGATCCAAATCTTGTAGTTCATCATCTTGCAGTCGATCCAAAGATCAAGCCTGTCAGACAAAAGCTTAGAAAAATGCACCCCAAGGTGGCATTATTGGTCAAAGCTGAATTAGAAAGAGTGTTAGCTGCTAAGGTTATCTAACCAATCGACTACTCAAAGTGGATCTCCAACATGGTCCCCATCACTAAACCTTCCGGTGACATCAGAATCTGCACTGATTTCAGAGATCT
Source organism: Cupressus sempervirens (assembly GCA_028749045.1). NCBI lineage: Eukaryota > Viridiplantae > Streptophyta > Pinopsida > Cupressales > Cupressaceae > Cupressus > Cupressus sempervirens. The sequence goes on from CM053785.1 coordinate 36,595,885, forward strand.
TAACAAAGCTTGTCCAAAAGATGATTTTCCCTTGCTCAACATAGATATGATTGTAGATCTTACAACTAGACATGAAATTTTTTCCCTCATGGATGGATTTTCTCGGTATAATCAGATCAAGATTGTAGAAGAGGATCAGCATAAGACAACATTCATTACTCCTTGGGGAACCTTTTGTTACAACATGATTCCTTTTAGCCTAAAGAATGTTGGAGCTACCTATCAAAGAGCTATGACTACCATTTTCCACGATCTTATCCATAGCATTTTGGAGGATTATGTGGATGATATCTTGGTTAAATCTCACACCTTCATGGATCATCTTGCTGAGCTGGAGAAAGTCTTTGATAGGTTCGCCAAATATCATCTCATGCTAAATCCCAAGAAATGTGTCTTTGGGGTCACATCTGGCAAGCTTCTAGGCTTTATAGTTTCTAAACGAGGTATAGAGATTGACCCCAAGAAGGTCAAGGCTATCTTAGACATGCCTCCTCCCCAGACACTGCAACAGCTTTTCTCTCTTCAGGGAAAGCTTCAATCTGTTTGATGCTTCATCTCCCAGCTTGCAGATAAGTGTACGCCATTTTCACATTTACTGAAGAAGGATGAGAACTTCAAGTGGGATCTTTTATGTCAACGTAGCTTCGATCAGCTCAAGCAGTATCTTTCCAATCCCCCTATCTTGGTTCCACCAGTTCCTAGTCGTCCCCTAATTTTGTACATATCAACAATGCCTACTACTCTAGGGGCACTTCTAGCACAACTTGATGACTACGGCAGAGAAAGAGCCATCTACTACATCAGTATAGCCCTAGTTGGTTATGAACTCAATTACACTCCTATGGAAAAGGTTTGTTTGGCAATTATTTTATCAACTCAAAAGCTTCGCCACTACATGCTAAGTCATACCATCCAACTAGTCTCCAAGATTGACCCTCTCAAGTATATGCTCTCCAAAATAGCACTTACAGGCCATTTGGCCAAATGGGTTATGCTCCTTAGCGAATTTGACATCCAGTATGTGGATAGAAAGGCAATCAAAGGGCAAGCTATAGCAGATCACCTAGCTAATGCACCTCTAATAGATGCATATCCTTTGATCACAGAATTTTCAGATGAGCATATCTATCTAATTGAGGAACAACCCCCATGGAAACTTTATTTTGATGGCTCATACACATCTCATGGATCAGGGGCAGGAATATTGTTGGTCACACCTCAAGCAGATTACATTTCAAAAGCTTTTAAGCTACAATTCCCTAGCACCAACAATATAGCTGAATATGAGGCTCTCATAGCAGGATTAAAGATAGCTGCATAATAGAACATTACTGAGTTACAAATGTTTGGTGATTCTTAGCTCATCATCAAGCAAGCCCTAAATGAATATCAAACTAAAGATGAAAAGCTATTACCCTACAAAGAGCTAGTTGATCAGCTAACCCAACATTTTACAAAGCTTCAATTTACAAAAGTGCCTCAAATATAGAACAAAGCAGCAGATGCTATGGCTACTATAGGCTCGCTCTTGGAAATTCCCCAAGCAGCTACACAGTATGAGTTTTTAGTCGAGAAGCTCCTCACACCCGCCTATGCGAATGAGGATTCAAACCGTGTTTGTATCTTGGTTGGTCCCCAATCCCCTTGGTACCATGAGATTCACACTTACCTTAACGATGGTATCATATCCCCTCACCTCACACATAACCAACACCAGAACCTCATCCGAAAATCATCCCGCTATGTTATCATAGCCAATACCCTATATCGTCGGGGTTATCACGATATTCTCTCTCGATGTTTAGACCAAAACGAGGCTATGATGGTGTTAAAAGAAGTACACTCTAGAATTTTTAGTGCCCACACGAGTGGTATTGTCCTAGCGCGACAAATCCTTAGAGCAGGCTACTATTGGCCTACCATTGAAGAAGACTCCTGTGACTTTGTCAAAAAGTGTCTCCCATGTCAGCAACACGCAAATCTTGTGCATGCTCCAGCACAGGATCTACAGCCTATTACACCACCTTGGCCTTTCGCTTGTTGGGGCCTTGATCTAGTTGGAACTATCACACCTCTCTCATCTGATGGACATAAATGGATAATAATAGCTACAGACTATTTGACTAAGTGGGTAGAAGCAATCCCCCTAGTCTCAGCTATAGGAGTTCAAGTCTCCAAGTTCATCTTGTACCACATTGTTTGCTACATCGGCATCCCATTCACCATCTTCACCGACCACGGAGGTAACTTTGAAAATCTCAACATGGAAGAATTATGCACTTCCCTCCACATCCATCATCACTTCTCTAGCCCATATTTCCCACAAGGTAATGAGCAGGCAGAGGCAACTAACAAAACCCTCCTCAAAATCCTAAAGTTGTCAATGATTCCAGCTATGATTGGCACCTACAAATAAATCTCGCCCTATGGGCCTATCAAACTTCCTTCCATACATCCACAGGCACAACTCCATACTCCCTAGTCTATGGTACCGAAGCGGTACTACCTATAGAGGTTGAACTTCCCTCCTTGCGCATATGTTTGCAAGGGCAAATATTAGATGAAGAATACAGAGTAGCTTGGCTCACCCAGCTAGATCTCTTAGACGAGAAGGGACAACAAGCCTATGATCATCTCATAGTCTATCAAACTTGTCTCAAAAGGAATTTCAACAAGAAGGTGCTCCCATGACACTTTCAGCCAGGTGACATGGTCCTTAAAGAAAACATGAAAGTCCAAGCAGATCGAGAAAAGGAAGGTAAGTTTGCACCTACATGGCTTGATCCTTATGTTGTCACCGCCTCCTTTGTCTCCAGAGCCTATCAGCTATCTACACCAGAAGGAGAACTCTTGCATGATCCTACTAACATCATTCATCTCAAGAAGTTCTATGCTTGAAAATCCTTGGTATACCCAGCTTTTGAAAAAATAAAAAAATAAAATAGTAAAGAGAAATAAGCGTCCAATGGTGAAAACTTGGCAATTCAAGCGCCTTGGATAGGTACCTTGGTGAAAACCTGGTAATTCAGGCACCTTGTGTCCTAAGACTAATCCATTATCTATCACTATCCTATCCTTCATCCATTCACCCACCATCCTATAAAACACCTACTTGTTCCCTTGGTGTTCCAACCAAATATCCAAAATCCAATGGAGCTTGTACATACCTCCTGTACAGCTTGTAAATTTTGTACCTTAGCTTGTAAATCTTGTATCATAGCTTGTATTATACCTTGTAAATCTTGTATCATCCCTTGAATCATAGCTTGTAGAATCACATTTTCCTTAAGCTTTTCGCAAACCATCTACCTATCCGCCTATCAACTATTGCAGACATCCCACCCTTTACAAACATTTCCATCTCACAAAAAACCAAACATGAACACAACCTTGTACATTTTTAACATATCTTGCTCTGTCAACTTGTACATCCTCTTTAGCTTAGTACCATTGTATCTATCCAACGTTCGTGTCAGTTCGTCCTTGATCAACATCTTGCACACATCGCACATCGTGGTTAGCTATTCCAATGCATCCTTTAGCTAGATCTCTTGTCACCAATGTGTTATCCTTATTAGTTTAGCTTGCCAAATGCATCGCTCATCCAAATCCACCAACTTAGGTGCTCTCTGATAGATCCTTGTAGGATATAGCTTTCCTCATCTCTGATCTTGGTCTGTTAGTACCTTGTCCTACCCATCTTGTTGGCAAATGGCTCTCTTTTGGATTTTCGCTTTCTTTTGATTTGGGATCTTCCCTTTTGGGTCTTAAAGTATCTTTTCCAAACAATATTTTTTTTCCCTCCTCCAAGTTGTCACGATCTTCCATATCATGATATGCTGCGAATGGGGCAATCTGGGTGTAAGGTCTTGATCAAGTCTTTTGTTTGTTTTTCTTTTCTGCTTGTGGGTTACCCAGTGTTGGTTCTACTTTGATTCTTTTGAGATTCATGTGTGATGCTGGGGCAATCCCGATGTGTTTGTTTTGAGTTAGTTCGTCAGTCCTCTGCACGGTTGGTAAAAAGGCCTTGATGTCCTTAGTAACCTTGGCAATTAACCAACAGTCCTATAGCAAATCTAGTGCTCAACTACATGGTGGTACTTCTCTTTGAAGTATCCCCCCCACTCAAAAAAGCTTCAATGGAATCCCTTCATCTCCATTATCCCCCATCCATATCCTACATCTGTCACTCCTACCCTAGCTTATGCATCAGTATCCCTTTGAATCACTCATCACTTTTAGCTTTAGGGATCCACAATCCTAGTCTTAGGGATCCACCAATCCAATCAATCCACCAAGCCTCATTTTTCGAGATCCACAATCCTAGTCCTAGGGATCTCCGAAACCCATCTTTCACCAACTGACTCTTTGAAATCCTGTTGCATCATCTTTTTCCATCCCATCATCCATCTCCCTATCCTGGATTCTTTTTTATAGCACTTCGCTCCTTCGCCCTCCATCTCCCCTGAAGTCTTAAGCTTGTTTCCTCTTGTGCATCTGATAGCCCTTTATCATTCTCCCGTAGTGAGAGTTTGAGCTAATTAGCCCCTTCTCTTAGTCAATCTGAGTCTCCTTGCTTATCTCAAATTCTTGTATTTTTCAAGAAGCCGTCGAGCCTCATTTCTCTCTTTGTTGCCTTCTTGAGGGGGCATCATCTAAGTCTAGTCTCTCCTCTTTTTATCCGAGACTAGGGCAACCTTGTTGCTAAAACATCTTCCTCGTGTCTTCTTCATTCGAACTTCTTTGAAATAGTGTTGTCTCAACACTATGTCAAAGAGGGGCAAAATGTAGACACCTAAATTTGATTACACGACTTTGGTAATCCTATTTGGTTATCTCTAAAGGCATCATTAATTAAATTCATATTTAATTAATCCTTTGCCATCCCCTAGCTGATTAATTTAATTAATCATCTATAGTCCTAACTGATAAATCAAATAACCTATTATTTATCAATTAAATCTTATTCTCCTATCTAATTCCAAAATCCCCATTTATCAAATAAATCTATTTGATAAATAAAATCCTCAAATCTAAAAGCCCCTAACTTATCCCTAAACCCCCTTTTTAGCCTAATCCACCCCATCCACCCATACTAACCAAGCTTAGCCACTAACTCACCCACCCTCATGAATGCCATCCACTTGCAAATCTCTAACATCCCTAATATAATCCTAAACTCAAGCCTAATCCACCCCCTAATGTTGTCACATTCCCTAAGCAAGCTTAAGACTTTCCTAAGCCAAGGAAAGTCAACAATCTCAACTCCCTCCAAAATATCCCAACCACCCAAGAATGAATGCTCTTACAAAAGCCATAAAGATTATTACAAGCTCTTAAAAGCCATAATGAAGGGTCTTTATGAAGATATTATCCCTTGAGCCTCCTTTGTTGACTCATCCATCCCCTTTCCTCCATCCACTCACCTTGTGACATGTGTCACTCCCTGATTGGTGCTAAACAAGCACAATCCATGTGCTCCCCTTTGAGTGCATCCTAGCCCTCCTTAAGCTTTCATCTTTCCTTCCATCTTAGCCCTCCATTCCTCAAGCCCTTAGCCTATAAATTGAATCCCCTCCCAAGCCATTTCATCACAACTTTTGAGCTAAAGTTATAATGCCATTTTAAGACCAAGTTTTATACCAATCTCATACATCCACACCAAAAATCCCAAAAATCTCCATTGAAGCTAGTTTGAAGCTTGAGCATACATCCCATAATCCTACCAAACTAATCCATTAGACTCATCCCCAAAGAAAGTGACCATCCTCATTGGGAGAGCCATTCTATGGCTCATATTCTCATTTGAGGGTTTCACTTTGTCTCTCATATATGTTATGTTTTTTATGCTAGTTAATGCTTTTGTTCTTTTAATAGATTAGTATTACTTGCTAACATATTTCTCATATACAGGTAGTGTAGTTCCTAATATAATATGGATGTCATTCATATGAAAGGAATAGGCTTGCTACTTATTATTAGGATTTGGAGTTGGCTAAGCTAGAAGTTGAGTTGGATTTTGAGGAGTACTATTTGCTATAGGAGGTGATGGCATAATAGCTTGTTGTTGAGGTGGAGGCATTAGTGGTGGTTTTTGATTAGGTTTATTAGGTCTCCACAGAGGTTGTGGTTGCCAGTTACCATGAGGTGGCCATTTGTTATTCTATTGCAGCTACTGATAGCAGTTATATTGATGTTGGTATGGGTTAAATGGTTGTTGTTGTGGATAGGCTTGGTTATATTATGGCTATTGATTAGACCAATTTTGATTCCAATTCTAACCTTAAGGAGTAGAATTTTGGGGGTTTTGGTTTAGCCAATAGTTACTATTATAACCAAAATTATTCAGTGGATCTAGAGGCATACCTTGTCTCTGAGCCCATGGACATCTTTGAGCAACATAGAAAAATTCTTCATTCCCCTCGTCTATAGCGTTGAACTCAGTGGGCATTGAGTTAACATCCATAGATGCAATCGTCTTACATTTACAATTTCTTTTCCTCTCTCTACAATGAGAACATTATTCAACAAGCACAACATCTGACACTTCCTTCTTCCTCCTTGCTTGCATACTATCCAGCTGAGTGGCAAAATCATTAATGATGTCCTACTTGAAATCAGATAGTAGATTAGACAACTCCATTTTAGATACTCCAAAACCACCATTGGACTTATGTGGTAGGGCTCTAAGTCCCCTACCCTTCTTCAAAGTGGCCCTTGAGTGATTTTCACATATATTCTTTATGTCAACCCATGCTTTTTGCATGATATCACCTCTTGCCATTAGGTCTAGAGCCTCAATACTTCCATCATTCACACCTTTTAAGAAAAGGTGCTTCTAAGATGCCCCATTTAGCTAGTGTTGAGTATTACATTGCAGGTTAAACATAAATCTGAATATATAATCATGCAGTATTTCATCCTCCTTCTAAGACATTTTAAAAATGTCATCACCTTTCAAATCTTGACCTCTACAGCACTCTTTGTACTTTGTAAGAAGCATTGTAGTCATGGCATCCCAATCTACTACAACGTTAGCACCCAACCCCATGAACCATCTCAAAGAAGCTTCTTTTAGAGTTGATGGGAACAACTTTAGCTTGTGGGCATTAGTGGTATAGTCATATCTCTAGAAAAGAATTTCAAATTCAAAGAGAAAGGTCTCAGGGTCTTTTGCTAGGAGGCCATAAAATTTGGGAAGTGTAGCAGTAGGTAAGATTTTAATATTCTAGTTGCCTTGTTGTTGAGGTATAGGAAAAGGAAAGGGAGCTTGATTAGCCATTCTAGGAGGACCTTATGGTGGTGGCTGATATACAACAAGAGCAAGCAGATTATCTTCATATTCAAGTTCAACAAATAGGTCATTCAAATGTAGTGATTCTTTAGATGATGAAGAGGATATGTGTTCTTGAGCATTAGCAAATGGATTTTTAGGGGGTTCTTCTTCTTCATTCTCACTCTGTGGTTCTTCAATTTGAGGATTAAATAATTCAAGTGGTTCTCCTTGATAGTTACGAGGAAGAAATCTCCCGAGGTGATCTCTTCTTCTATGTGTAAAAGTGTTTATTGAAGTACTAAATTATAACTAAGACTACAACTACAAGGATTAGTTTGAATTAACACCATCCCCGACAACGACGCCAAAAATGCTTGGCCAAACAATGGTATTAGAAACCCAAAGCAATGGACTATTTAATTCAAGATTGGACACCCCAAATGATTCCTAATGCACTATTTAGTCTCATTTAATTATCAATCAGGGACATAAACTTGGAATGGCATCTACAAAGTATATGTGTTAAACCTCCTCTTCTAAGCCTATTTAAGGAATTCAAATGCTTATGCTTCAAGAAAACTAAACTAAAACTAGTAAGAAAATATATTCTAATCAAAGTAGGAAATTACAGTTAGGAACTACTCCAACTGACTGTGCTATAGGAACAGGTTACTAATTCTAGTATCAGTGGTTGCTGGAACAACAGAGTTCTAAAACATATAAATGAATAGGAAATGAACTCTACATTAACAAAGCAATTCACTCATCAAGTGAGCCCCCTTGAATGGGTGAATGCAAAGTACAATCAAGATGAAAGTTGCAAACTTGAATTGAACATTCTATTCATCCATAAAAACAATTACATTTTTTGAAATAGTATGCAAGAGTTCTATATTAAAAACCACTTTGTTTGTCTAACTCCAAAAGAGTCACAACAGTCAATTATTTAAAAGGAAAACTACCACTAACTCCTAAATCTATGATCACTTCATAAAGAGGATCGGTTACAACTCATAAAGTTTCATAATAGAAAAATTATTGACCATGAACAATCCTAGAATATAGCGCACACTAAATCTAAGTGTTGCATGCAACAGGAAGCATTGACTTCCTTTGCAAAGATTCTGCAATCATGGTTGGCTTTGATGACTCTCATGCTAGTATGTTGGTCCTTGAATATCCATGTTCAACTCCTACAACATAATTAATGCACACACATCTAACCATATACATATATATCCACATCATCACTATTAGGAAAAGGTGTTAGTCTTAATTATCACTCTTGCAAACCTACGACTACAGGAGGTAACTACCCAAAACATAGCTTAGGAGAGAAAACATCCATTAACATGTATAACTATTATATTCACCAGTCTTGTCCATAAAATCAAGCAAATATTATGTCTTTAGAGGTATCCACATTCCATCTTATGTTCACACACACACACATATAGAATGATATACATAGAAACCATAAGTTCATATGCTTAAAACCATAAATATATGTCTCTATGCAATCAAATGTCTTAGAAAGAGGATATAAAGTGGTGAGAAAGATGGCTAATTTAGAAGCCCACCACAATGTATATGTGATAATCTTGACCCTGAATGCATAGGACACTGCTAACAATTTGTCTCGTGTGAAAGAATTGATTTGGGAAAGTTGGATAAATGTTCTAAAAGAAAGAGGCAACAAGACTTGTAGAAGTAACTAAGAATGGAGAAGTGGTCGATGGAATGGAGGAACAACTAGTTGGAGAGTGCCTAATCAACCAAGCCAGACCCACCACTATGAGGCTTGCAAGTGAAGTAGTAGGAACCTAGCTAGGAAGTGATGACATTGCAAAGAGTTTTTTCCTTACCAATTCTCACTATCTCTACATGCCAGAAAAGCATGTCTCTTAGAAGTCATTTTTGTGAAACTTCTTGATCAATAAACATTTGACAACTCTCATCTTTAATCCCTCTCATTTAGAAATGCAAAGGATTCAACAATCCTTCCTAATATCTTCTAGAGTTGGTCAAACATCATTATCCCTATTTGTTACTACTCCAATAGTAAAATCACATTGCTGATATATTCATAGCAATTCCATTCCATATTTTTTTATCTTGATTACTTCCTCGTAGCATTCCAAAACCATTATTTTCATTACTCTTTCTCTACTTGAGTGTGCCTTATTCCTCTTATTCATCTAATTCAATCTTGAGGAAACCATCGAAACTTTAATTAAAAGGAAACATCTTCTCAAGTCTGCTTCACCTTCCTTCATTAATGTTTGTAAAGATTCTCTTTCTCCCTTAGCATTCTCTATTCTCTTCATATTGCTCACTTCATTTCTTCATCTTTTTCCAACTCCATTTCTTTTCAATAATGCTTTTTACACACTACCCAAGTCTTTTTCTACATTTGACAATTGGCATCTTCCTACCCCTCTTATTTCTTGTTAGACACATTGTGCCAATCTTGATTTTGGAACTCAATTTAATGGGTTTAATTTATTTTAATTTAGGTTTATTGTTCACATTACCAAACTCAACCAAGCCAAAGGTATATTCACATAATATCTCATAGCTTGATTTCCATGTATTCAGTGAAGAGCATACATATTATCTACTTGACTATATGCAATACTAATACAAGTAATGGTGGAGATGATTATTTTTTGTTAATACAAAAACTCTTAAACTAGGCTAAGCTTCTTCCAAGCCTACCGAAGCATAACATATGCCATCCCCTTCAATTCTCTAAGGATAGAAATAAGGTGAATGGCATATTCCTTGTGCCACTTTCCCCTATTCTAGTTGTCTCTACCTATACCTTCAAAAAAAATCACACAACAACCTCTCACACCTCACCACACAACACCTCCATCACCTCGCACCTCCAGGATCTTTATCAACACCATACCCCTATAAACTTCCAAAGGAATTAACTCATTGCCAATACAATACCTTTACTATTAATAAGGTTCTAGACACCTTAGAGGCTTCACAACACCAATACAAATTGCTCTACCTTGTAGACTCCCTTGGAAGGTAGATCAAGAACTCAAATTCTCCAAAACACCTCTCAAACTAAAGGCAAATTGAGATATCTCTTACTGATATTGACATAATTTGACTATGGATTTCCACTATTCAATCAAATAAATAATTTGCAGGTTGAGTCTAAATAGAGAAGCCTAAGAACACATCTATTTTTTCTAACCTCACTCTCCAAAAACAACAACACAAAAACTTCCAAATAAAATTACCTTTTCTAAGTTAATGTCAAGCTTCTAACTTTCAGGCTTTCACTCATTGGTAGATGACAAAATTCACAAACCCGTGTAATTGTGAAGATTTCCTTATTGAATAAGGTAAGTACCCCCACAACTCCATTTCTATTCTACTGTACTCTCCTCAAGGCTCCTCTGTACTCTAAGAATGTATAGCAGTCTTCATATGGGCAACTCCAACCAAGACACTATCACAGTTTTTTTTGCAAAATGTTGATTCAATTTTATTTATTTTTTGCATATGACAGCAATTAATATGTTGATTTGTGGCTTAAGGAATAAATATACAGTGTCTACTTAATGGGAGGGAAATCTAAAACATCCACATGCCTTTTAAGTTCTCCCAAACTTTATATAATAAAAGTATGCAACTGCTATGATTACCAATTCTGAAAACTACAAATAATTTGTTGCTCAACTCATAAATACAAAGAACCATATTGCTAACTCATGATATGTTGCATTCATATTGATCCACGCCTTCAATAACCTTCACAGGGAAGTTTAATAATCACTAAAAGCATGAGAAAGTAAGGAAGAACATAATGCTATAAAAAAAAATCAGAATATGTAGATTTCCAAAAAAAAAAAAGACTTGTATTATACAAAGTTATCTGTCATAATATTCATGTTTCTATTCCACATCACTTCTTCTTCTCTATACCCTTTTTCCAAATGAAATTACATTTCTTTATATCAACAAATAAGACCTTTCACCTCCCTAAGAAGTTCAAACAAGATGAATGATTGTTCGCCTTCTAGACTTTGTTAATTTTGCAAAGAAAATGTTGACAACATTTCTTGGCAATTTTTACATATTTTCACATTTTGCATTTTTTGTTCTAATATACTTTCCTAGGTTCCTTAAAAGGTTTATCATCATCTTATGATGTCTTGACACTGTCATATATTCCATTTATGTCTTTCCATGGCACTTTCCCACTTTTTACTCATTATGACTCATAATACTTAAAACAAAAAATTGGTCAACATGACCTTAATTTGAACACCTAATAACATGATATGAAACAACTAATTCCTAATCATTCAAGACTCAAAATATACTAAATAAGACTCAGGATTCCATGGGAGATGGTTAGAGTGTTGCACCAAATATGTTAAACATTACAAGGCTCGATTTGTTCTTTGGTGCATGAATAATAACATATACTTCTATAATGGGATAAATCCTTTGATTCTAGCATGATTTAACTTATCATTTTCTCACTCAAATAAACTTCAAATACAACCATCGAAACTTACATAACTGAAGCAACATAAAAATGCAACTTCTCATCATGCAAATGTGTAGACACATCAAAAAAAATTCATAGTTACTTACATTGCATTCCATATATGTAATCCATTAATAATTCCAACTTTACTGCTAATCTATCCAATAATTACATAATATATTAATCCTTCAAAATAAGGAACATAAAGTGCACATGTTTCAATCAACAGGCTAAGTATATCCTCCTAATTAAATATTGATGCTATCAACAAGGTTGGACATGGGTGAGTGTTACATTTGGCTAATTTGAAACCTGATCCTAGGTAGAAAGGACTACCTTTAACAAAAGAACTTGAATGGGAATATAACATGATCCCTACACTATCTAGGCCTGAGTTACCAATTAATCTTTAGATGATTATACTTATTTCTGATTATCCCCTTGATGGGCTTCTTGATTGAATTAGTGACAACATTAATTAATTATGTTGACATGAATTACTTTTTTTTGGACCAAGGAAACCATCAAGGTCTAAAAATCCCAATTAAAAAATTTCTAGTCAAACTAGTCTACTCTTGATAAAGATGAATATAGTTCTTCCATGTTTAAAAGGAATCTAATTCATCCATGTTAGGATAGCTAAAGCTAAAGTTGTTTTAGGACAACAAATTCTAACATTACATTCTGGGTTTTGGATTTTTTACAGGGTATATGCACCACATACATTAGATTTCAGATTTTCTATAGGGTATATGCAGTGCAAACAGGTGATATGTTTCTTGATCTAAATATTCTCATGTTGATATCTTATAATTTAGTTTTATAACATGGCTAAGTACAAATTTTCAACAATACTTTATCCTTTTCTTTTTTCTAGGTTATACAAGATTTTTAAAAAGCCTTTATTTAATTTTTGCTCTCACTGCTTATGATTTCTTTCTATTGTCACAAAATCCCTCTTTGGTCTTTAGGGTCTATTTGTCATGGTTTGTGTTGCATTAAATCTCTACTGGGTGTATATGCTACTTTAGTATGTTAGAAACACTAAATTAAAACAATCAAAAGTATTTGCATACTAATTTAACATAATTTCATGAGAAATAAAGTGAAGTCCTCAAATGAGAATATGAGCCATGGATAGGCTCTCTCAATGAGGATGATCACTTGATGTAGAGGTGTGTCTAATAGCTAAGATGGCTTGATTATGTATGTATGCTCAAATGCTCAAATGGGCTTCAATGGAGGATTTTTGATAGATTTTGGTGAATGGATTTGATGTAAAAATGGCTTCTCAAAATGGCATTATGGCTTTACTTTCTAGATTGTGTTAAAATGGCTTGGGAGAGGATTCCTTAAATAGGCAAAGGGCTTGAGGGACCAAGGGCTAGGATGCAAGGATGGGAGAAAGCTTATGGAAGGTTTAGATTGAATGAGAGGAGAGAACATGGATTGTGCTTCCTTACAGCCAATCAGGGAGTGACACATGTAACAAGGTCATTGGTTAGAGCAAGAGGAGTTGAGGGGTCAACAAAGGAGGCTCAAAGCTCATAAAAATCCTCATAATGGCTTGTAAGAGAAATGAATGGGTTTGTAAGAGTCATTTATTACTTTGTGGGCTTCATAAAGTTTTATGGTTGGGATATTTTGAGGGGATAGACTTTGGCTTGGCTTAAGAAAGTCTTAAGCTTGTTTAAGATTGTGCAAATGATTAAGGGTAGGATTAGAGATGGCTTAGGATTAGATTAGGGATGTTAGAGATGGGCAAGTGGATGGCATTTAATGAGGATGGGTGAAGGAGGAGATATTTGTTAACTTTGACTTGGGTTAGCAAGTCTTAACCCATGTTTAGGGAATGTGACAAGGTTAGGAGGGGATTAGGATTATGACTAAAGATAAGGATTGACATCTTCTAGAAGAGTCTAGGCTTTGGATGAGGATGAAGACTTTCTAGAAGAGTCTAGAACTTCCTAGGATGAGGATAAATAAGGTTTTAGGAAATAAATAAAGTTTTATTTATTTCAAAGGTTTGGGTTGAGGAGATATTTATTAAAATATTTTTAATCAACATGAGGATTAATATTTAATCTTAATTAAATATTTTGAGTTGGGATTAGGGGTAGGAAATGATGGGATTAGCCTTTAATCGAAATTAAAGAAGGATTAGAAGATTTTGGAAGAGGTTAGTGGTCTTAAGGAAATTGGCCAAGTTTTGGGAAAAAAATTAATAAATTATTTATTTTGGGATTTTTGGTCAATTTATTAATTAAATAATTAATAAATAAGGAAATAATGTTTAAATAAGATTTAAACATTTTTGGGAGGGATTCCTTAATTAAATATTTTTAATTAAGATAAAGGGATTTAATGGCATAAAAATTAATTAATTAATTAATTAATTAATGATGATGTCATCAGGGACTTTTTTCAGAAAATAAAAATTTCTAAAGGATTTTTAGGTGTCTACACTAGGTAAGTACAATTTTTTTATAATCCTTTGTCCTTTACTTTATTTTATTATTTAGGTTATGCAAGATAACATACCACTTTATTACTTTTGAATTGTATTTTCCAAGCTATCCTATGCATTTTCTTTTTAAGTGTTGCATTATTTTGGAAGGGCTGTTACTTAATGATTCCTTTTTGTTCTTGAAGCTAATAAATAGTTGATCATCGAGAGGGATTGATCAATGAACTAACATGTGACAAGGAATAATTGCATTGAGCACGGGTGCCATTTTAGGTAAGAAGCAACCATTTTCCATCGAGTTGCCTTTCATGCCTTTGTTGTTTATTATATTTTGAGTTGCCTTAGGTGCCTTTTCTATTTATGTTTGCATTTCTCATATGGTTTGCAGGTTGATCGAGTTACCATTGTAGGTGTTTGACAAGTTTTACTTTCCATTGTAGACATTTGACAAGTTTCGAGTTTCCATTGTAGACGATTGAAAGGTTTCGAGTTGCCATCACTAAGTGGTAGAAATCTACAACTTTTCTTATCACATAATGTTTTTGCCAAGTGTTTCATCAAATCAATAATTAATTTTTTTCAAAGCATGTATTTGGTAAGGGTTCCATCAAAATGATATTATGCCATTTATAATTGGTTGTCTTGTTAATAATTGCACAAAATCCAACTAAGTGTAATGTATGAAGCCTCTGTGATATCAATATCCACTCACTTCAAAGATATTCAAGTTACGCATTGTTGAATGTATGCATTATTGGATGTTCTTTCATTGATAGTAATATAGTCATGATCAGTTGTAGTCATGAGAGAGGAGAGGAGAGGAGAGGAGTCATGACTCAAATCTTTGTCATCAGTTTTTATTGCTTTCTAATTTCTTTCATAGCTAACTGGGAAGCCATCTCATATCTTAGTTGTTACAATGTTTCTCTTACGGTTGAGAAGTTGCTTCAAAAGGTTTATATGGAAGGTTGCTTCAAAATATTCATAATGGTGTATGCCTGTGAAAGCCAAATTTTCTGCCACTTTGCACTCTTTGTTTTGCTACTATGTTATTATCTCTTTGAGTGTCCACCTTCAAATCTTCCTCATAGTTACACTCTTTTAGAGAAACTTCTTGGCCACTTCACAATCTTTGCTATAGAACAGGTTTTCTTTTCTTACAATCCCTGTCATTTTGTGATGCATCTCTATTTTTGATAGTCCATCAACCTTGTCACACTTCCTTGGTATCAAAAATTAATTGAAAACAATCTCCACCACATTCACTATTATGTTGCTTTATTATGGGGTCATGTCTTTCAGGTTTTAAAATTCGAGTTGTTAGAGCATTAAGTGCATCATTTTTTTACTAGATCATGTTGTGATTGATTGAATTTGTGACCTTTTTAAAAGTAATTATAAGTAATGTGCTTTGTGCTTTGTTCCTATTCTTAGATAGATGTTAGCTATTTAAGAAAATGTCATTTTTGTGTATTGCAACCTTGCATTATTTTTTGTAGACTATTCTTTGAATGAAATGGTTGCTTAAATATTGATTCTTGAAGTTGAAACTTATAAATTTGGATCTTTGGTTGAATTAAGTCACTCTTGTTTGATGAATTGGTGTGGATATGCTGCCAATTTATGTAGCATTTTAACTTGGGAAAGTGTTTCCGTATAAATACCTAAGAAAGTGATTCATTCATAGAATTATGACAGAAGACATGTGTGATTGTGCTTACTTGACATTTAAATGGTGACTAATTGGCCTACATGAGCTTGAGTATTGCTTGTGTAATACATTGAGAAAATATTGTGTGCACCATTCTAACATTTAATATTGTGTGTCACTAATGTTACAATTGGTTTTTTCCCACCTAATTTTTCTCTTTTCAGATGTAACACCCTATGAATGCTTTTGTTTTTCCTTTCTTGATTTTGAATATAAATCCTAACACTCTTTCAATACTGGCAAAGTTAAAGCATTATTTTTAGTAGCTGGTACTAGTATGCATGCCATAAAGCATGATCTTGTTTTGTTTGTTCTTGGTGATTCTATAATTAGCACATGTAAATAGTAATTAAAAAGAAATTGGAAATAATGTATGATTAAGTTATTGAAACAACTTTTGTGCTTCTTGACAAATTGGCCTTCACAAGCTTGAGTATTGCTTGTTTAGTAAATTTGGAATATTGTGCAAATTGGTGTAGCATTTGATTACATGCTTCACTAAATGTTGCAATTGATTTTTTTTCCTACTAATGTTGTTAAATTAGAACACCATATGAAGTTTTTTGTCTTTCCTTGTTTGATTTTGAATATAAATCTGAACACACTTTCAATACTGGTAAGTTTGAAGCACTATTTTTTTGTAGCTTGTACTAGTATGCATGTTGCAGAGCATGATCTTGTTTTGTTTGTTCTTGTTAATTCCTTAATTAGCATCTAAGTGGTGAAACTCTTTATCTATATTCAAAGCCCAAAAGAATGTAATGCCATCACAAGGCTAGTAGAAAAATAAGTCTTTGACAATCATTAGTCATGGGTCATACTATTATAATTTATATTTGCGTGTGGGGATTAGTCGAGAGTATTGAGCTATGATTAAATGCATGCATCTTTGGAATATTTTTGTTAGCATAGAAAAAAATACCTTTTAAATATGATTTATGAAGTTTCTTTTAAAGCTAAAAATAGTTTATCCAAATAATTAAGTCGTTGGATATGCAAGTCATTATTAATGTTGTCCTCTTTTGGTCAATTTCAGTGTCTACATTATACTATCTATGGCACACATGTTGACCTAAAAGATAGCCCTTGTCAGACAAGTAACAATTTGTGCTAATTCTCTCTCTTTAGTTTAATAAATTAATGACTATACTACAATATAGAGGTAAAGCATTCATATAACATTACCATCTGATTTCAGAATTTACAATATAAATATGTCATTCTTAATAGTTTAGTTAATTAATTACTAATTAGCATTCATTACTAACAAAACCAAAGCTAGACCTATGAGCATTTAAATTTTTTTTTTTTTTTTAGAACTTACATTCAAAAGGTGCCAACACCATTCTGGTGAATGATGTGGGACCTAAAGGGTGCAAGGCATTATGGCTAACATATTTCCTACATTCTTTAGATGATTCTAATTTATCCTATATTTTTCTAGTAGTGAACTTATTATTGACACATCTCATTTAGAACTAAGATAGATGCTTAATATAGGATACATCCCACATCTTTGATAGTTAAAAATAAGTTATCCAAAAATGAGGCAGGGCGGAGAGTTGTCAACATGCTAAGGAAAATGAGCGCTCTCGCTGGGCCTCCTAATAGGATTGTAATCAATGTTGAAAAATTCTGCTACATCGTTTGAACTCCACCCCACTTTTCATAGAGAAATTGATAGTAAATTTTCTTAAAGTAGCAAGCTCTCTACAATAGTTTATCTGCCAAGTAAATATCCTTAGAGTCTACTAAATTTGGGGATAATTCTCCCATTTCGTAGTAGCTTCCAATTCTCTTTATACCTCTTTTCTTATAAATTTTAGCACAATATGGGACCATATATATATTTTAGCAATGTGACAGGACCTCAAATAACATTTAGATCCTCTTAAAAAATTACTAGAAAGCTCTATCTCATCGATCTCCAGTTGTGATGCTTAATGAATTTGTATCTTCAACAGGGATTGGTTTAAATATTCTAGACTATTTCATAGCAGAAACATAAATACTCTATGCAATTAACCAACCAAGCATCCAACTTCTTCTAGCTTCATGAAACATAACACTCTAGGTATTCAACTTACCAAGTATCTAGCTACTTCCATCTGCCAATTTATCTGGACAGTGTAATAACTACCTTATAAAGTGGTCCATGTTTTATGAAGACTAACAATAAGTTTTTGAGTTTGAAAGGCATGCCAATCAATTGTTTATTAGGTGTGAGTTGTCATTAGTAGTACTCTATGTTGAAGAGTGTCCATTAAAAATATTTGATTTGTTGGATAGGTAATAGGTGACATAGTGTACTAATCTGGCATATATAGGCTAAGAATTTCATTATGAATGATGAATGAAGTGCGCTTCAATTTTTTGTTTAGAATTTATAATTTGAATAATCTAAATTGATTGTTCTATGAAAATCCCCTACAATGTATAAAAATGTTGATTATTTAAAGGGCTAAGAACCTTATGCAGATTATGCATTTATTTTGAAATGCAAAAGGTTGGCCTTGGTTTACATTTGAAACACAATATTTCCAATCTTCCCTTGACTAGCTAAATGACATTTTTGAAATTCAAATTTCCACTTTCCTCTTGGTACAGTGTGACAGATTATGATTATTGGTTTCCATTTGAAGCACAATACTTTCAATCTTCTCAATCTTGCCATTTTTGAAATTCAAATTTCTACATTCCTCTTGGTATAGTGTGATAGGTTATGATTTTCTTCAATCTCATACTATATATCTTGCATGATATTGAAAAAATAAATGAAAAAAGAGAACTTAGTGCTTCAATTTCTTGCTAAATAGGCCAAATTTTGCAATGTTATTTGGGAGAGGCATGACAACACCACTTATAGAAGGCGCGACAACTCTTCTGAAACATAAATATTGAAATTTCAACCTAGTAGCCATTGGTTTAGCACTATCTACCACTGCATCAGTCTATAACAAGTAATGATCACCAATTATGGCAGAACATTTATACAACAATCCTAATGTTGGTCTTACTCCAACCACCCCTTTTGAAATGGGAAGTGGGTCTGTGAATCCAACTGTTGCTTTTAGATCCAATATTGATCTTCAATGCAAGTACAAATTCCAATTCATTGCTTCAAAAAAAATGCTATCTAATTTTGCAATGCCTATTCTCATGGTAGCTAAAAAACCTATTTTGACAAAAGATCCTATTTTATACACTTCTTAGCTCTTTCATTTCATTGGCAATGAATAGGGTATTTACATATTTTTCTCTGGGCACTATTTTTCGTATTATTTCTTATAATAGTTCAAATAGCAAGTGTAGAAGAAAATCATAATAGCAAGAATTGGCATTCATTGATATGGTTAAATCCCAAGTTTTGATGATTATGTTGCATTCTAAAGCAACATAAATGGGTTAACACCATTGGTTCTCGATTACACAGGTTGTGTGCAAATCAAACACTAAAATGGGTTTTGATCTCAACATTCCTTCAATTATAGTGGCTACTTTAATTAATTCTTGTACCATTCAAGGGATTTTTACCAATATTGCAAGTAGTGAAAGCTACAAAGTTCTCTAGAGTGCACCATGGGGTGTATCTATTTTTATTATGCCATTGTCATTCAAAGTTGAATAGGGGGAGACATAGAAGCTTATAATAATTCTTAATGGCAACACTAATAGTACTAACCCAGGCTTTGGAAGAATTATTTTAGTTGGGAATAATGGATGCAATTTAGTAATTCATCTCTTAGTCATTACAAAGATTTTACAGAACACCTATAACTGATTGCATTTATGGATTTGATTGATTTGTTCATTCTAATTTCTTGAGCCTTTTGTTATTTTCTCCTTTCCATGTTGAGGTTGTATAGATCTATTTGTCTACCATTTGTTCATATTATTTTGACTATAGCAACTTGTTGATGTATAAGAAATTTATATTGCAAAGGTATCTATTTTGTAATGTACCAATAAAAAAAAGTCAATACTACACCTATTTCACATCCAAATAGATACTATAGTTGACTCACAAGATTCCAATATTGTAGGCTTTACATTATGAACTACCAATATAGAAAATGAGAGAAGAGATTCTTGTGAAAAGAGGACCACAGGTAAAATTCAATCTCCTCTATTTTCCCTTCTTCCATGAGAAACTACAATTAAATCCTGCAAGCTTAAGTGCTCTCTCAAAATAGCTTTAGGGCCATATGAAGAAAGTAGGTAAATGAAATTATTAATAATCAGTAAGACTCAAATATTTATGTTAGACCTATATTGGTAAATTTGTGTTGTAGATTGTTAGAACACAAATTTTATATAATATTATTAAATAGTTTTTAAGCATGACTTAATACTGGAATGTTAGTTTTTGGACTGTAAGAAGGAAAATTTGAGAGTAAAGGAAACATTTGAGAGTTAGTTTGATTTTTGTATCACTTAGTGTTGTAGTTATACTAGTTTAGGACATTTTTGGTTCAGTAAAGTAGGTGTATTTGTTTCATTTTTCATTGTTTATAAATTCTTTTCTTATTGCTAGTCTATTGTCCTAAATCAGGCAGTTGGCATTAAAAATGGTGTAACTCACTATCCCACTGTAGAAATAGTATGGCCTCTTGGGGATAGTGAGTGTACTCTATGTACCTCCTCTTGGAAAAAGGAAGGGCCCTCAAAATCCTGGGAAGCAATTTTAAGCTCTTGCCCTAGGCGAGCCAAAGCATGCCCGACTAGGGAAATTTGATATTGTAAAGCTCCAAGAGTTCATAAGTTCATCCAACTCCCTCATGTTATGTCCACACTGCATTTGTAGTCTATTTTCTAAGAAGCTGCTATGGTTGGCTACCATGCACTAGAAAGGAGGAAAAATGTGACAATGTTCACTATCCATAAGAAAAAGAAAAGGCTCTTTCTATAGGGTGAAACATTTTTTTCACACTTTTTTCACATATCCTCAGAGAGATAATTGGCTATGTATTGATAAAGAATTAATTTATGTAGAAGGCATCTTCATACAAAAGTTCAATGATTTGGTCTAGTGAGGATTAGGCAGTACATCAATTATATTTGCATCTATATACTTTGAATAGACATTATGCTTATTAGATTTTAGTTGATATATTTCCAGAACTATATACATACTTCATCTTTTAAATGGTCCATGAGACTAATTCTAATTGATACTTGCCAACAAAAGTATCACTATTGTTTAATTGTGTCTTTTGTTGCTGAAGACTCTTCTTATATGGTTGAGTCTCTAAATACACTCGTCTCTGAATTCATGCCTTCTTGAGACCATCATGTCTTTTATAATTGATATCAACCTTCAAGATATCCTTTGTGATATATCATACCTATTAGATTAAGAGGCACATAATATCTCATAAAGTCTTCCATGAGAATGCATACTCTCATCTCTATATGGTTGTTTATGTCCTTTCAACATATTAATTCTTTGTCTATGTCAATATTGCATGTAAATTTCACATCTGCACAGTGTTCAAATAGGAATCCATAAACGAGCTCTTGTTTGAGTAGTGATCTAAAGATGGGACATTGGTCTCCAACATGTCTTCACAAATGGAGACTCTAAATTTGATGAAAATCTATGCTCCATCAAGTTGGATTTACTAATTCTAGTTTTCAATCCTGAAGTAATTAAACACATTACTTTTCTACCTATTGTTAGTTATTTATTGTGAATATGATTATTTAAATATTTCTAGCACCGACTCACCTTGAATTTCATATAATACATGTTTGAAGGCAACATTATATCCTAATGTCAAGAAAATGGTATGAGGAATTGTCACAACTTCTCTAGCACTATGTGTGTGGACTGCACACCCAATTTTTGTGGTAAGACACTAAATTTTGAATTGGATTATTTTTTAAGAGCATCGGCCCTATATTGCATTTTTCAAAGATGATTTAAGAAGTATGGAACTCATAACTGAGTACTATGATGTTAGGGGCATCTATCAATATAGGCCCATTGGCTTGAACTAGAATGAGTTTCTCGGTTGCACGATTGTTGCCATTTGAAGGTTAGTGGTCAAAATATTTACCTCTAGTGCATACCACCTTTCCTATTTATTTATCATCAATAAATGACATCTATCTATTTATAAAAATAAATTTATAAAAGTAAGCAGCTCAAAAAGATTAGCTGTAAATATATTTTTTATGGATGAAATATTTTTCAATTTTTATACTAATGAAATATTTTCAATCTTGCAGATATGAATGAAATCTCATACATTTCATCAGCCTTGCAAAGAGTGGGCCCTTTCTCTTGTTTGGCATGGTGACTACAAAAGTTACAGCTACATTGTTTGCTTCATAAGCAAATACATGTAAGAAAATTTTATTTTTGGATTTCCCTCTACTGCCATGTTGTTCCACTAATGTTTCTCACTCCATTTTATGGACTCTTATAATGAATATGGGGCACAACAATTTACTATGTTATTCTCTACTATCACGACCTTCCTCTCATTTAATGGTTTAAAACATGAGGTTTAAATTTGGTTTATTTGTTGCTTTCCAAAATGGAGGTAATCGCAACAAAAAAAATACATTTGGAATATTGTCTCTAGCTAGTGGCTATGTGATGTTTAGAAAATATAATATAGATCATTCTTTCTTGTAATAAGAGAGATACCATACAAAAAAAGAAAATAATATAGATCATTCTTTCTTCTTTTAACTCTAGTAATTTTAAGATAACAAAGAGCGAAATTTGATTTTCCAACTTTATAATATCATCTAGTATAGCATAAAAAATGGAGTTTTTCAAAAGATTTGTTTGAAAAATAAGACTAAAGGGATTTGGATTGGTCTTAGATCTTTCTACCGTAGATATTCTATAGAATTCAAGAATAAAACAAGCATCCATTGTTAAAATCAATGACAAGTATTTCCCATCCAAATGTATTGGTTCATCATAGCATTCTCTGATTTGAGATTCTAGCTTCTTAAACTCTGCAATCAAAGTGGGTACATCTATGGCAAGCCTAGATGAAACTCTACAAACCACTTCAAATTTATGTTGGTCTATCTTTGACAACTAAGGATTAATATTGTGATGATGAGGCCCAAGAGATATAACACTAGGCACATAATCTTATGGTTTGGAAATCTTTATAGCTTCAGGCACTCTATAAATGCACACATTTTCCAACACTCTCCACATTTTTTCTAAGTCATCAAATGTGTTGCTAACTTTTTAAAACCATGATGCAATTGATGCATTGTATTGGCTGCCACGAGTACAAATGTCTTCCTGAGCCATCTATCATTTACATCAAACATACAATGCACATTTTGGAGAAAGAAAAGTAATGTTGACGTTTCAATTTGAAACTCAATCAAAATCCAATGGCAAAAAGAAGGATTACAAAGTTGAAAGCGTTATCTTAAAAACTATTATTGATTGTTATTTTTGATTTTTTATATGTAAAGTATGTTTTTCTCTTCGCGTTTCTCACAAGTGCATCCATGACTAGTGTACCCATTTGATGGGGGAGAGAATAAAATTAGCAATTGCACAAGCAATGTTCAATGACTTCATTGATACCAAGATATGGTTTGTGTAGTTTATTTGAGGGAAGATAAAAGTAGAAAGAAAGGAACACTGCCATTATATTTTGATAGATGTTGATTAATTGTTGTTTGATTATTGAATCCCAAGAAAAGATGATTAGGAAGTGGATTTATTGTTGATGGAAGATGCCTCTAATATATTGTCAATGTGATGAAATGAAACTTGGATCAGATAGATCCTAAAAGATTGAAGGGTTTTGGTAGACACTCTGCATCATATGCAGTATATAGTATTGATGACATTGCACATTCTAGTGGAAAATATATATAGTTTCAAAAATACAAAACTTAGTTCTTGAGTTGTAAGGCATATATAGGATTTCCTTAAGTCTTTAGCCTTTAGAAGCTCAACTTGAATGATCTACAAATGGATGTCAACTAGAAATAAGAATAGGTGTTTGATGATGATTGGAATGATCTTCAATCCACTTTTAATATCATATGATAGGAATGGATGAGTGACATGTCTTCATCATAGCCTTAATGTGAAGCTCTTCATTGCACCTATTGATTGATCAAATAACTAATATGCTTTAGACTTAATTAATGAATTAACCATTCTTTACAAAGTGATTTGTGATCTGTTCTCTTACTGATTGAAACCAAATAATCATTATTCTAAAAGCAATGATAATAAATCAATATTATAGTAATTATGATGATCACTCTACCTTAATATACAGTCCACCAAGTATTCTCCTTGCTTAAAGTAATCATTAATAATATCTTATACTATTCAAAATTATGTTCACTGATCATTGCTAAAGTAATATTTTAAATCTGTGTCATAGTTCCTTTGATTCCATATTTGTCTTTAGAATATTAATGAAAGGAACTTTATGATCAATATGTGGAATGCCATTTAATGGACATGTTAGAACATGAAATCTTTGTTTATTATGTGAACCTTACTAGTTCAATTTAATCAAGGGCAATATTAAGATCTTCATGTTCATGAGGTTGGAGACTAATAAGATCATTGAACCCAGATCATACTTTGGATAAGCTTAAGTATAGATTTTTCATTGGCACCATGCTTTGAACAATAAAGACATTAATAAAAGAATAGTTGGATGCTTATCATGTTTAATATGTATGTAATCAATTGTTCTTGTTGAATATCCTTATTGTCCAATATCATTTGCTATTTGTTGGCCAATATATCAAGATTATTTGCTTGAAGTCTTCAGCTTCTGATCATATAAATGGATGAGTACCATTTGGCCATATCTGATCACTTAGTCTCATTATGGCAAAGAATTTCAAAAATTCATCTTCTTGTTGACACTTTACTTGATGTAGAATAGGAAAATTGTGAACTGTGACTATTTCTTACTTACAATACAATGTACCTCATACTAGATACTCCTTTAGGTTTCTACAAAAGGCTTGAATAATGCCAGTCGAAGGAAGCATACCTATCTTCACCTATACTTGTTTTCAAAGGTAATAAAAACATTTTTTTTAAATAATACCTCATGTTTTGGTGTAAATTTCAAACCAAGAATGTTATGCGTACTTGGCCATCAAGTATGCTAAAATGATGTTAGTGCTTGAATCACTAAATCACAAAAGGTTTAAACTTTTGACATATGCATGACCATTGCATGTACATATAGAAAAGGCACCTAATGCCTCCTTATGGAAAGGAAATGTAATTGAGGTCTACCACCTCTCCTATAGCTTCACCCACTGTGACTAGCTTATATGGCATGCCAATGGCTACCCATTACCAAAGAGTAGAAGTAAATTTCCTCTATCATTGAAAACTCAAACTGCAAGAGCCTTTAGCTTTCTAGACTTATATCAAATAAGAAAAAAATGATTACATCAAGAAGGCATCATAGGGCTAACACTTCCTGACCAAGAAAAAAGAAGTATAACCAATTTGCAGACAATTGACCCATGGTCAGAATCCACTGTAGACTTGAAAAAATTAACTTAGCATTAATTTTATTACAAAGGTTATATAGGAAACTATGAAAACCCTCATTTTCATGGAATTAATTCTAAACCATCAAAATTAAAGCCTACATGATAAAATATATTACAAGGCCATTGTCTCAAACTATTCACAAATTAAAAATTTGCAACATTAGCAAAAACAAGCCCAAATCCATTCAAAATGCCAAAAAAAGGGAATCAGATATACCAATAGGATAAAGGAAAAAATATGTATCTGAGAACAACATCCTTACCACCTCTACTTCCATATCTAATAAAACGGATTTCAATTGCTTGAAAATAAAATTCTCTGGCATTGGATGAAGATATATTAGCCCAATGAAGACACCTGACCTATGGATGTAGTGATCCAATGAGAGTTTGAATTTTGGCAATTGTCACAACAATGATTCCATTTATGCTGAAACCTTGTTGTCATGAAAGATCTTCATGTGCATCCTCATGGTGGTTGATTCCTTGAAGGGCATCCCTGAGAATATCAAACTTGACACCCCTAATGGTTTGTGGATTTAGATTCCACTCTTAACGATTCATCTATGGTTGGTGATGGTTCTAATAGCTCTGCTTCATCTGACCAGGCTTGCACAATAGAAGCTCCCCTACTCGCTTACAAAAACATCCCAAGTGCTAGATAAAAGCTTTGCCCTTACCATCACTTTCTAGATCAGTGCAATGGCACACTGGAACAACAACCGCTATCGGGCCACACTCCCAAATTTATGCCAACAGAGTGAGAAAGAAAAACATCTTTAGGGAGCCACGCATAGCAAACAAGTTGCTACTTCATTCTGCTCTTATACATCCGATGTCATTGATTTCATTTGGAATTTGGTATTGCATTCATCCTTTGTTCATTCTTGGAAATGGCTCCCTCATCACTCGTGATAAGCAACACAACTACTAGACAATGGCTTGCCCTTCAGATCGCTTTCCAGGAAACCACAATGACAACTGCTATCAAACCATTCTGCAAATTGTGCTAATGAAGTTGCATAGAGATGACTTTGGGGAGCCCTTGCATAGCAATTGGGATCCTTCACGACCCTCCAATAGAAAGGATGCTAATGCCAATATTTGAAATTCAAAAAATGTGTCTTTCTTGAACACCAGCACTGATTCTATTGGAGGGTCACTAGGAGCTTTCATTATTAAATCTCCCATTAGCCATGATAGGTTCATAACAAATTGCTAAAGCACAAAGTAGCCACCTAATGCTAGATGAGGGCTCACCATTAGATCAACTTCAAAATCATTGAACAGACACGTAATAGAATGGCAACTACTACCAAGCCTCTTCCAAAATTGTGTTGGTCCAAAAAGACTATCTAAGAGAGAGTTCAGGGGTAAGCATTCTTTGGGGGATTCACCTGCTATATATATTGTTTTAAACAACTTAGTTTGGTCAAAATTTTGACCATCTCCTCATGGTTTTCCACCAATAATTGGTCAAAATTTTGACCAATCTTTTGGTCATGACCATGGCATCTTGTTTGTGGGATGGGCCAGAATTGGTCAAAATTTCAACCAATTCTTGAAAGTTTTCAACCAATAATTGGTGGAAATTTTGACCAATTCTTGATTGTTTTCTACCAAGAATTGGTCAAAATTTTCACCAATTCTTGAAAGTTTTCGACCAAACATTGGTGGAAATTTCAACCAATTCTTGAAAGTTTCCACCAAGAATTGGTCAAAATTTTGACCATTTCTTGAATTTTTTTGACCAATATTTGGTCAAAATTTTGACCAAAAATGGCAAATCAGAGTTAGCAAAGAGAAAAACTTTTCGACAAATGTATTCGTTAAAATTTCAACCAACCTACAAGTCGGTCAAAATTTCAACAAGAAAAATAGTGATGAACTGCTTGGTCAAAATTTTGACCAAAATTCATTGAAAATTGAGTCCAAATTTACTAGTGGTTGGGACTCAAAATCGCCTTCCTGATTTGAGTACCATTCCAAGCTTTTGAGCCTTATGAGCACATTTAATGAATGTGTACCCGGATTTCCATTTGAGGCCTAAGAGGTGTTTAATATTTATAACACTTTTCATTTAGCATATCCACTCATCCCATGAAGATAAATTGTCATTCTATGAAGTCTCATTTTGAGCAATGTTCAAATCTACATTTTTGCCTAAGTGTCAAACAGTGACAGGTAGCCTGATTTGCATTTGAATATCTCGTACCTAGTAACATTTTATGACTCACCACTTTGGGAATGTTTAGTACATTTATCAAGAACCTATGTTTCAAATTTCAAGTTGTTTCAACATGTTTTGATTAGGTCTTTAATCCCTCAAATTTGGTTGTTTATTGTTGTTATGTTGATGCAAATTGTTCAGAATTCTAGGAGGCCCTGTTTGACTAGTTAAAACTTTGACCTAGTTGACCAAAATGAGAAAATTACTTTTGCATTACATTCTAGAGGTCAGAGACTAATTATGTTTCAGATTTGAGCTTATGATGAATCCATTTGATCAGTTTTAGAATGTGATTTCGAATGCAATTTCTAAAGTTTTACTGGTGTCAAGAAGTGCAGATTGATTAGTACCCTTATTCGGGATGTCACGACTATGAATCCATGATTGGCTAAACTAAATGGATTGCATCATTGTGTTCTACTCTAAAAATTCTTTAATTGTGCCAACTTGCAAGTCTTGATGAATCTATCTACACACTTTCCTAAGTCCATTCCACTTGCAAAAATCATTTTTTTGTCAGTGTTCCCAATTCTGCAAATCCAGATAGCCCACTTTGACCACTCACCAAATGCACCTTGTTATTCATCATGAGCTCAAATCACAAATTTATATTCTCCTCATGAAAATGAACAAATGCCCTAGTTTTCATGCCCTCAAGTGTCAATTTGACCTATTTTCAAAGCCAAAACCAAATGTGATTTATGGTATTCTGACATGTTTGCTTGTAGGCAGTTTTGAGAAAGCATCTTTGATGGTCAATATCTTTTGACCCATATGTCTTCATGAGACAAGATCTAATAGGGTAAGACTATGTGGAACAAAGAATCAACATGTTAGCTTTTAAAACTCGATTATCTATTTTGATCAGTTTTCAAGGCGAGTTAAAGGACCACTTGGCATGAAATTGGCAGTTTGCAAATAAATGGTAAAATGAGTTTTAAATGATCATTCAATGGTCAAATTTTATTTCAATCAAGATGACAAGTTCAATAGGCCAGTTTGAGACATCAGGTGTTTGAGTTCAATTTTTTTTAACCGAACCCACTTTGGGGCTCGACTTATTCCATCAAATCCTTATGAATGAAATGAAATCTTAAAGATGCCAAAGGAAAATGTAAGTTGAACAAGGTGAGTAAAGTGATATATTGGTGCAACTCCTTTGTATCAATATGAGTGTTACATGTTGTTTCTAGATCAATAGTATTGGTTCATAGGTGAATAAGTGGTTTGTGCCAAATATAATATTTAATATCGTTGCAACTCAGAGGTGTAGTTTTTAATGATGTCCTTTATCATTTGATGATTAAGGGATGTGTGAGGCATTATGCTCACAAGTGAAATAGGAATAATCTCAAGGAGAAGCACATCTTTGTAGAAAGAGGGGCATGACACATAATCATTATATGTTAATATCGTGTAGGGCTTATAATACATGTTGGGTGTGACTTATAACTATATTGTAGCTTGTGAGACATTTTGACATTTTATTGTTATTTTGAGGACTTCTTGTGAGCCCTTACTTAAGGTGTTGACATGTAGATATATGTTTGATTGTCAGTACATCCTTTTGACCGTAGCAATCCTAGCAATCCTATATTCTATAATCTCGCCTACATCCAAGTCATTTGAATCATCATCTACAATGGGAAGCTTGAAGACTTTGAGATTAAAAATCTTGACCAAATGGTTTACATTTGTCTCCTCTAAATGAATTGTGTTTCACTTTATCCATACCTCTAAGTTCAAGATGCTAGTAATAGTTTGCAAAAGAGGTGACATAGTTCAAAGATAAAGATGCAGGGATGGGACCACAAGCATAACAAATCAAAAATGTGGTCGAATCAAACCCTTGACCTCCTTCACTTGCATTGTTGGTCCAGGAGTCAGTGACAAAGAGGAAGAAGCTAGAAATGGCTTTGAAATGGTGTGAAATGAGCAATTTTTTAGGCACACATTGAAGCAAAGAGGAGAACAATTAGTAGACATGGCAGATTTCGTGAGAAGAGCAAGCATTGAGGTAAAGAACAAAACTATACGACAAATATGTAGTCCACAATAAATCTATTTGAATGGGAATGGCAGAGGGAAATGGTGGTTGGCCACATTGAATGAGAAGAAGTGGTTTTATGTTATTTGTATGACCCCACCCGCATTTTTTAATGAATATTGAGAAGTAGAAATTGCCTACCATTTGAAATGAGATTGCTTCTTTTTTTCAAGAAAACACGAGGACTGGAAACAAATGGAGATGCTCTTATTTATTTGAAAAGATCCATGTGTGGCCAATGGAGATTACCAGAATTTGATGGATGTTTATATAGCCGCTACAAGACTTGATATGTTGGCAAGGAAATAGTTTAAGGAAAACCTCTCACATGTGTATCCTTCCAGTTTGAACATAGATGCCTAGTCTCCAAAGAACACTATCAATGCAATCTAAACCATGAGAAGGTTTGGAGGTTGGATGCTATGAAGAGTAAAGATACGAAGAAGAAACTCTGGAGCGAGAAACCCATGCTCACCTATTCATCATATGTAATGAAGGAGGATCACATATGCAAGGAAGAGGGATGTCATTTATCCCACATTGGTCATGTGACAACACACTTAGTTCTTTGAATGTACCATCACTCACATGGTTAGTGTCTAAAAAGACACGGGCTTTTAGATGCCAAAGGATTGCATGGGGGCCCATCGTAGGCATGGATGATGACCAGCTAGACACACATAACATAATTTTGAATGCCCACACGTAAAACAAAATGATGATGTCAACATTGATGACTAGACCCACCAAATAAATTAAATGATGACAAGTGGCACAAATTTCAAGGATGTTGACATGGCAAGCCCAAATCTGATGCTTTAGATTTTGCCATGTGTCAAGATCTAGCAGTCAGTGCTTCCCCATATTATGAAGTTGCCCAATCATTAAGCATAGTGAGGAAGCACCTAGCCAACATGTGGAAGTAGGCCCAAGTCGGCGATGACATGGCAGGAGTAGAGATTGAGTGAATCACAAGGTGCCACATGGCGATGATGTGGTAGGTGCCCAACAAGAGATGATGTGGCGCTAACTGAGCAGTAGGAGGTCCAATGAGAATCTGCCATGTGGCAACGTGTTAGGTAATTGATGAACCAATCAGAGGGTGCCATGTGGCATCTGGTGGTAGGTGACAAAGCAGGTGACCAACCAATGGTAAGGCGACATGTGTCAACTTGATCAAACTTGTGTTGACCCAAATTGAAATTTTGGAGGGAAAAATCCAAAAAGGTGTAGGAATATGTTTTTAAAAGTTTTTCTAAAAAAAGCACGTGCACATGCATTTTAAATAAAAAAAGGTTATTTGTTAAAGTTTTAACTTTAGAATATGATTAAATTTTTGTATAAAGTTTTTATAAGCATATGCATACTTGTGAACTAGTCTATGGGCATGATTTTCAATTTGATCCTCTAAGCATTCCTGATATGCCAACATAGCACCATTATATATCATTAGAACTGGGCGAGAGAAAATTTCCCATTTTTGTGGTTTGTTTTTGCATAGGAAGCCATTGGTTCAAGTTATTCAGGGTTTTGTACCAGGTACCCATTTTGCAACCACATTCAAGTATAGCAGTTTAGTTTTGATTTTTAGCAAGATGGTAAATTGAATGTGTGCCAAAGGCAATAAGAATACAGTTAGGGGTAGATTTTGTCACCTCTATGTCAGTTTAATGAATGATTTATAAATATTCCAGATGCATATGTGATGTTTTTCTCAAAGATAGGGTTTCTCATCAGTTAGAGGAGATATTTTCAAGTTTGTTACAGAAAATGATGAGAATCATATCAAATTTTAGTTGTAGAAAGATGAGAGATGCTTTACAACATCAGGGAATGAAGATTCAAGTGGGTAAATGTCAATTTCAGATCAGATCTGGGATTTCATTCCTTTCTTACATCTTTGTCTTTCTCTTTCATTGTAAGGGTTCCTGTTTTTATATGTTTCATTACTATGAGACCATGTTGGTTGGTTCCAATTTGTCTGTGAGACCACATTGTTGGATCCAAAGCTATGATTCCACCACATTCTTCAACATTTCTCCTGTAATGAACAACAAGTAATAAGAATATAGGTAGTCTTGATCTATTAGGCAGTTTTATGTTTCAATTTCATGCATCCTTTATGTATTTGTTTCAAGGAAATAAATAAAAAGTGCAGCAACAAGTTAATCTTCTATCTAAATTTTGTCTCCTATTCATGTTGTTGTGATCTTCTATGATATATGTACAAGGTGCATATTGTCCAGTTGCAATCTATTTTAGATTGTATATGTTGATATGTTTTGCTTATGATTCAAGGAGTCATGTAAACGCTTGGTTTATCATCATAGGGTTGCATAATTCATGAAGGAATTGGTTTAGTATGAGATTTAGAAAGTACAAATTTTTGATTCACAAGGCGAATGGATAGATAAGGAAGTTCTAATGTACGAGATATATCAATGACTTTCAGGGATGTGTGTTAGGGATTTGTGGGATTGCCCAATAGATAAGGCACTGATCAGCTACAAGATCAGAGTGTTATGATGTTCATATCACAGTTTCACTGAAAATCAACATCATTAATCAAATATCTTTTCCCTTCAATGTTGAAGGAGCTGAAAAGTGTTTCCCTTGCTTGGCTTATCAAGTTCTTAGGTCATGTTATTAGCTATTTCATGTCTAGGATCTTTGCATAAGTGTTAGAAGATTAAGGGTTTTATATGCATTGTTTTAGATTCAGTGTATGCTTGGAACACTGGTACCATATGAAGAATCTATAAGTCCACCTACCTAGGTTTTGCAGAGCCTAAAGTAGAAGAAGGGTCTAACCTTATAGTTGGTCTAGTGTCTAAAAGGATATGTCCCAGATGGAAAGTAGTTGTCCCTAGATGTATTATGTTCTCATCAGGGTAATTTGAAGCATAACATTTCAAAACACCAACAAAATAGAATAAAGAATTTCAAACTAGAGTAAGTAGCAACAATAATGTAGCAAACTTAGAGGTTATGTTGTAGAAGTTTGCTAACAAGATGATTGTGCTAAAGAAATTTTTTTGAAGTTGGGGCCTTCCTTCCACTAGCTATACCATGACATCTCAAGGAAGAACCATGAGTAGAAGGTGTTGCAGTTACACTTGACATAGCCAAGGTTAGCTATTGAGATGCCACCTTGAAAAGGGAATATGTCTATGTTTCATCTCACTATAGATCACCATGGAGAGACATGCCTGGAGATGATGAGGTAAATGTAGATGACCACTACAAATGAGCTAAATGTGGAAATCATTCAACTCGAAGAAGATTCATCTCTTGATGGCGACTTTGGAAACTATTATTTGGAGTATGAGTCAGATTTGGAGAAAGGTAGAGCTTGCTTCACAACTCTAGACATGACAACCTTGGTTGTGATGACGCAAAGCTAGAAAGGAAAAACTTTGGTAACATCTACATAGCCTAAAAATAATGCTCTTGCAGGTGATTCTACTCAAGCCACGTGCTTGAGTACTTCAACATCTAATGTTGCACCAATGTGAAAGAGTTCAAGTTCTTTTGATATAATCCATTTTTATAAAAATACTAGAATTCAAATTTCCCTACTTGACTAACTTAAGTCAAATCCTACAGAAATTTAGAATTTAGTAGATTGTTGTAAAGGGGGTAATAGTAGTAATATAAATGCTTGTTCAATTTCCCTGCTTAAAGAAGAGTCCACTTTAGCAAAGTTCTTCAAAGAGGATGAGTTGAGCATTTTAGCTACCTCTCCGGGGAAAAAACTCAACCCATTCTATATGTCATTATTCATCAATGCATGCTAGCTAAGCAATTGTATAATTGACTCAGGAAGTTCAAAAAATGCTATTCCAACAGTTGTAGCCCATGCTCTTGGACTTCCTTAGACCGAAATGTTCACTTGGTGTTATTCCATGGATGTTAAGCAAGTCACATTAGTCGGCCAGATTAATGATGCTCAAGATGCTTTAGCAACTAACCCAACCAAGAGATTGAAGCTCACCATTCTAATGGAACATATTCCTGCTAGCTACAATATGGTCTTGAGCTAGAGCTTTTGTTGAGAAATGGGTAGAGAAATAAAGTTAGACAGGTCCCATGTAGTGATCTTGGTTGGGAACAAAAAGATAAAGTTAAAACTGGAAGAAAAGGTGAAGTATACAATGATGAAATTATATGATCTTAAGACTCAAATTCTATACTAGGAATTGGAGTTTTATAATTACATGAATTTCAATTATCCCCCTAAAGTTGAGGAAAAGTTGGAATCGACAGATGGTCTCCTCTTATGGACATTAGAATTTGATGGGCATCGACTGGTTCAAGAGTAGGTCTAGTCTTGATTTCCCTGAAAGGTGAAGTAAATCATCTGGCCTATAAACTAGAATTCAAAAATACTAACAATAGAATAGAGCATGATGTGTTATTTTTGGGTATAGCATCTGCTAAAGTAAAAGGAGCCAAAGCCCTGCGAGCTCTAGGAGATGCCAAATTGATAGTGAAGGAAGTCTAAAACCAATATATAGTCGAGAACAATAGTATTCAAAATTATAGAAATTGGGTATGGCACAAAATCGAGGAATTTAAGAGCTTCTTCCTTGAAGCCATCCCTAGAGAGAAAAATTCAAGAGAATATTACTTAGCTCAATCGGCATCCCTCCTTCTCCCTCACTCGAATGTCATGGACCAAAAATATAAGATAGAGACACTCTTCAATCCCAACATGCCTGGCAATGTGGAGTCTTGGAAAGTATTTGAAGATGATAAGAAGATCCAGTCATTGTTGGAAAATGTGAGACATTTTTCAGGCAATATTTCAAAGGAAGCGAGAGTACTGATTATATGTTATCTTAGGATAGCAAGGAGGATTTGGATTTGAAAATCATGTAGTTGAAAGGTAACAAAATCCCCTTCCAATATTTTCTCTCTTAAGAAGTTGTTTACTAACTATGATGCTTACATTCAAAAGAAAATGAAAGATAAAGATAAGACCATTGAGGAGCATGATGGCCTAAACATTGGGGATGAGCTTAACTAGAAAATCATTAACATCAGGAAATGTTGCACTAAGAAAGAGAGAACATAGGCAAAGGAGATTCTCCACAGCTATCAGAATGTGGTTGCTTGGGGGCATGAGGACTTAAAGAATTTCATGGGTAGAAAATTCAAGCACAAAATCCCCTTGAATCTAGACGCGACAGCTTTCTACTAGATGTATATGAACTACAATCCTATGCTGGAAGATGCCATCTTTAAGGAGGTAGAAAAATGTTGAAATCTCAAATCATTTATTTGATTCACCATTCAACATGGATCGTGAATATAGTTCCAGTAAGGAAGAAGAGAGAAGATATAAGGATCTACATGGATTTATGAAATATTAACTAGGCATCCCTCAAAGATAATTATGTATTGCCTAATATGAACCATCAGTTGCAAACAATACTAGGGTAAGAGATGATGTCCATGTTGGATGGCTTCTTTGGATGTAACTAGATCAAAGTAGAAGAAGGTGACTAGCACAAAACATCCTTCACCACCCCATGGGGAACCTTTGCATACATTAGAATTTTACTTGACTTCATCAATGCAGGTGTTACCTTCTGAATAGCCATGGACAAAAAAATTAGTGATTTGAAGGATAAAATAATTATTATATACTTTGACAATCTCGTTGTCTTCTCCAAGAAGTGAAAGGACTAATTAAAGGACCTCAAAAAATTGTTACAATGTTATTGGGAAAACAAGATTTCCCTGAACCTAAAGGAAATTTTCTTCTATGTTATAGAAGGAAAGATGCTTAGGCATATTGTGTCGCAAGAAGTAATAATGATAGACCCCGAGTGAGTTTGAGTCATTCAACATTTAAGCTTTCCATCTAGCAAAATTGGAGTTAAGTATTTATTCGGGTGAGTTAACTTCTTAACGAGGGTCATTCCATATTTTTTTGAGATCACCAAGTACATTGCGGACATGATGAAAGTGAACCATGATATCAAGTGGAACCAGTTTGGCAGGCAAGCATTCAAAGGAATTTCCAAGGCCCATGCCTTAGTACATTTGGATTACATGAAAGATTTTATTATCTATTGCTATGCTTCATAGCATTCCCCATCAAAAATCCTTATGAGGGAGAACATAGGAGGAATTCAAGCCCCGATAGCTTTTATGAGCATCCCATTAAAAGATCACGAGCTCAAGTACTCACAGGTGGATAAGTATACGTATGTAATAGTGCAGGGTTTGAAGAATTTTAGGTTCTATATAATCCACTCCCATGTTATGGTACATGTCCCTAAGTTAGTAGTAAAGAGCATCCTCATGCAACAGGAGGTGGGATGTAATACCGGAGGCATGTGGGTAGCAAAGGTCTAGAAGTGTGATATCAAAATCAAGCCAAAAAAGCTAGTTTAGGGAAATTGCCTTTGCAAGGCAATCACAAAAAATCACATAGAGGAATGCAAACTTGAGCCAAAGGTTCTAATGGTGAGTCTTCAAGACTTGTGGCTCTCAAACATAGCTTACTTTTTAACATACGAAGAATGTCCAAGTGGTCTTACACATAAGTAGAAGAGAGACCTTAAAAGGAAAGCAACTAAGTATGTAATATGGGAAGATCAGTTATACAAGAAGGCAATCAATGACACATTCCTTAGATGTGTAGACAAGCCACAATAGGAGAAGTTTCTCAAAGCCTTTCATAATAAAGCTTGTGGCAAGTATGATTCCTCTTTAGTCACAACCTACAAAATTCTAAGGCAATGTTACTATTAGCCTACTATTTTTTGGGATGCATACAAGTGGGTGACGTTGTGCAAGAAGTGTAAGCATTTCTCTAGAAATTCATTGTTGGATGCCTTGCTAATAAAGCCAATGGTGATTGAAGGTCCATTCCAATAGTGGAGTATAGACTTCATCAAACCTATCAACCTTCCCTCTAGTGTTGGTTATACACACATCATCACAATGATAGATTACTTTATTAAGTGGGTAGATGAAAAGCCCACCAAGAAGACCACTATATGTACCAAATGTACCAATTCAACTTTGACTAACTTCAAAAAACTTTCATAAAATCACTTAGTTAATATAGAAACTCTCAGCAACTTAACATATTTATTTATCACTTAACTCTATGTTCAGTGTATGTTGACCAATAGTAAATAACATGCATCACATAAACAACATTCACACATGTATGATACTAGAATTTAACATGGAAACCCAATTTGGGAAAAATCACCACATAACATACTACCACTTTTCACTCTTCTAAAGTGAGTTTGATTAAGAGCCAACCCTGTTAAAGGTTACAAAACATATTATTAGGTGTGACTCAGTTAAAAAATTAAATCACCTTATTAGGAGTGTCCTAGTTAAAGGAATTTAGAACATCCCATTAGAATGTCACCTTGATTAAAGGACTTACAAAATGATTGCTAGGTCAACATTAATTAAAGGATTTTCACTGCCACAATGGTTAAAAAGTAACAACAAGTTTGATCTATTGAGATCTAAATCATTTTGCAAATTCAAATCTCCATTAGACTCATTTGCTAGTCCATTGAGTGGACTTCATTAACATCTCCATTTCTGATCTTCTTGGAAACCCTTCAAGCAACCACACTTCGCCAACTTTTTTACTTTTTCTTTGCTACTTTGTTCTTCACAAGTTTTCTACAAAATTGTCAATCAACAATGAACCAACCTTAGAAAACTTCTCTTATGCCTCTTTAAATAGGTATATTTGATCTTTTTCTATTTAAACATCATCGTAGATCTTAGAGTTAGGTTAAATTCAATGAATCTATAAATCATTTTGTCCTTTCACTTCTTTCTTGATACTTCTAGCAACCTCTCTTTAAATCCTTGCCTTTGATTACATAGCAAAATCAATTTATGCATTGAATATGCCAAATCATCAATCCTTATCATCCATGCATTTTGACTAATATGAAAATTCAACTATGTCGGCCTCAAACTTGATTCTTTCACAAACTATTAATTTTCTAACACTCGGCCATCACTCTATAGCTCGGTCACTACTATTCGGTGTCACTTGTCTTAGACTAACTCACTCGATCTTCACTACACTTGACCAATACTAAATTTTCCTCCTTCAACTTTCTCGGCCATAACTATTGATGAGGTGTGTGTTTGTATTTCTTTTATATGTTTCTTATACATATTTTTATCACTCTTCAAGACTTCCTGTTCCCCTTCATGCTATTAATATATTAGAGGAAATTAGTATATATGATAAAATGTCAAAAGAAGATATTTCCTAAAATTTGTAGAAATTGATAGTACTTTGATCAATCTTTTGCTATAAGAACTAAACAAGGGCGATTGAGCAATTACATGAACTTTGGAGTGATTCGATCAGCAGTATATGCATATTGTAGTTTTGTTTTGATATCTTATTTGAGGTAGACATTTTGTTTCATAATCTTAGGTCTGGAAGGATTTCTGGCTAAAATATTATGTTGTTATTACTATGTTTGTTATATGGTTAAAAAACTTGCAACCTACGGCCAAGATAACATTTGTAGAATTTAGAGCAATGTCCCATGGCCATAAAAATTTGATTCAAACTTATTTTGGCATTTGGGAAACTATATAAGCATGTGTATGATTATAACAAGGGATGGAAAAATATACTGATCAAAAAGTTATTAGAAACTATCATTTTTGTGTTATTATTTGAATTGATTATGTATCAGCTTTAGCAGTTTCGTATTAATCCATTACTCACCACAAGAACCACAGGAAGTGCCCCCTCTTGAAAATCCTTGTGAGATCATTTTAGTTTGTATTGTGAGTTTGTGTATTGATGATTATTTAATCTATTTTCATTATGAAATAATCGCAAAGTAGAAATCAATTGTGTGTATGCAAAGGTATATGGTAAAAAGGAAATGAAATTTGTATGGTTCATGTTATGTTTCCAGTCTCATTATGGTTGTTAAAGAATGTTGGTAAATAAATTTGTTCTTTTTAATTATAACTCTTGAATTCCCAAACTTGGAACAATATCTGGTTACAAATAGTTGAAAAGCAACTCATGGATGGACTGGCTTTTCTCTGAATTGGTAGGTACAGCTACCTAGAATAGATTTGCAATGAATTATGTTTTTCTCCTTAAACTAATTCAGGGTATGTTCTTGACCCAAGAATAGAAGAGGTAGAACCAAGCCAGACCTAAATAGGATCTAACTCAGGCAAATAAGAATTTTTGAAGATTTAATTAAGTTTATGAATTCACACATCTTATGAATTCGCAAAGCTTAACTGAGTAATAACTAATACTAAACTAAGTTAATTTGAAACTAGACTGTGAGTAAATAAAGGAAAATGCTGGACAGATTTCTCTTTGAATGAATAATGACACTACTTATTGCATTCATTTGTTGCTTCGGAACAGGGGGAGTGAAACTCTGTTCTTTCCTTGCTTCAATTTAAAAAAAAGAGAAAGCATAAGACTAAAACTAATAGAACTGGAACAAAAAATAGTTGATATAAAATACCATTCAATTGTCTTTGCAACATCAAGTACTTCACACCAAAAATTCGTCGACCTTTTATTAATCTTTCAATCTCATACATATACAATTTTGAGATGATCGTTACAAAGGAAGTTCAATTGGTTGATCTTCTCAAAAATGACAAATGGCAAGGCACCAATTTATTATATTTCAATAATTATATAAGAAAACAAAAAAAAAAAAGGAGGAAAAATACGAATCACTTTGACTTCTTCCCCTTTTCTACTTTTGGTCTATAGCCCTTGGCAGAAACTATGATTGGGATGAGTTCTTCATGTCTAGGCACGTGTATATTGGTATATCTCAAGAGCCATTCAGAATGTTCTCTGGCCAACTCCTTCATAACATTCAACTGATTTTGTAACTCCTTTATGGCCATGTGTACACATCCATTGAGTGTCTAGAGTTCAACAACCCTATTTTGACTATTGGAAGATACATCAGACAGACTATCCAAGAATTTGGAAAAGTTCTCCTTCATAACATTTACTCTGATGAGTGCTTTTCCTTGGCCACTTGTTTGAGAATTTTTATGTAGTCCCTTCATAAGTTTGAATCCTCTATCTTGAGTCTTTTTCACTTTATTCTTTGTTTCTTTAAGCCCTTTCTTTGCTGACAAGATCATTTATGTCTTAAACTGCATGCTCTAGAGCCACTCGAACAGAGGTTCATCTCCTTTTGGCAGGATTTTTGCTTCCACAACTTCTTTTTCCTTCATCTGTATGATCATCTTCAATAGAGAGACTCAATCATCACACTTTGTCCTTTCTCAGGCCAAAGTATTGCTATTTGATAAGATGTTATCCTTCTCTATTTCCAACCGTAAGATAACATTACCAATTTTTTCTATAATAGCGGCTCCTTCTGATTTGAACTTCTCAATCCATTCGTTACCAATCTGACCAAAATGCCTATCTTTCTGAAGTTGAGAAATGAGAGCCTGAACCTTAGCAGTACTTGGATTTTTGGTTACTGATACTACAGAGATAGCTGCCAATGGAGTAACTAATTGTCTGATGAATCTATTCAATTCTTTTATCTCAACCTTCATTCTGGTCTTGGACAACTTCAGACTTTCTAATTGCCCCTCAATCACCTCATTGGTTGACTTCCACAAGCCAACTTTGGTGTCATGCCTAGCCTATGCAAGGTCCATCAAGTATAGAGTAAAGTCATCAGTAGTCATGTCTTCAATCCTTCCTCCTTTTTTGGGCTTAACTATCTCCATTATCAAGTGCCTTGTTTCTGGATCTTGCCCAAGTATAGACAAGGTTTTTTGCTTCTTAAATTTGGTCAATGTAGACCCAGAACGAATTGTAAGGGATACAATATCTTTAGCAGAAGTGCTTTCATCTTTCCTTTTCCTCTTTCTTCTAGAGTATCTTCCAACCAAGAATCAGTACCTATCACTTTGGAGGCCATCCCAAGTGATTCTATACTAAACATCTTCTTTTTAACTAGAGTTATTGTCACAACAGTCGAAGAGAAGGGATTCTTTGGATCTCGAGAGATGAGCTTAGTAGAATTATGGCCCTTTTCTACTTCTGGAGTTTTCTTCATTGCCTCATCAAACTCAGTAGACTCACTACTAGTGCTCTTTCCATCTCCCAAATCTACTATCTATATTATAATGCCACTTGGTTGCAGAAGTGTAGCACTTGCTGGCGGAACAGGGCTATGATGAGGAGAGGGAACTAAAGTCATATGGTGAGAAGGAACTGGAGAAACATGAGGTCATGGGAAGCTACAATTTTCATAGGGAATTCATACCCTTTCTTCTTCAGGCTTCTGCTCAACACATTCACCTAGATTGCTTGTGTCACGATCTCTATCAACACGATCATGTCACTTGGATACCTGGGTAGCTTCAAAGGGAATCTATCAAAAGCTGCAAGACACAAATATGAAAAAGATGAGAACTAGATAAAATAATTCCTAAATTGACTAATAGTTTCCATTGCCTCCAGGCTGAACCTCCTCTTCGGGCATCCTTGGAGTTCCCTAGAAATTCTCATTGTGAATACGTCATTAACCTTGACATATTTCACATAACTATTCTACAATTGCAAACATGGATAGAACTCATAACTTTTCACATCATCAGGAAAGTTCTCTATTCTTGGAAGGCCTGGCCACAACTATAGAGATGCTAGCATATAAATCAGAAATGAAGACATATAAAAGGTGTTATAAAATTTCACGGTGCTAAGAGCTCTGGACAGATTCTCACTTACCTCATAGGCCCAATCAATATATCGTGTATCTGAATAGATAATTTGTACTAGAAAGAAATATTGTTCAAAAAAATTAAGAGCCTTTACCTCACCTTTCAATCTATGTAGGAGAACCAGAATGTCTACAATCTTAGGTTTGAGATAAGCGCCGAACAAAGTTTTAGGAACTTTACTCTTGGTGCCCTGCAACTTTTGAAACTAGGATCACATAATTTCTTTCTTCCACACCATCTTCTTCAAGGAGAACTCAAAGACTGCTCCTCCTACTATTAATTCAAAAAACTCCTCTCATTCTAGGACTTGGAGCCAATTCACCATAGTTTGCCTATCAATAGACATTAGAATTGTATGATCAAGCAGTAGAATCTGTCTGGTATCTGGGTTGTAGTGATTTATGCATTCAATAATCAATTTAGGGGCTTGGATTGCCACTGGTAACTCGGCTGCCTCCACTAGCCCACTTCCTCAGAGCTTCTCGATTATAGGATGAATTGGCTCCAACCTCGACCTCCTTTGAGAATCTTGCATGTCATAGAAATGGAGTGAGGTATCTGTGAAACTCTACAATGTGGATTTGATTCCATTAAGTCTGTCAAATCCAGCAAATCTGGTATCCATTTTATCAAAGGATGAAGTAGATTGAAAATTTGAATTTAGATAAGGTGCTAAAAATCAAATTCACAACATAGAATATTTGAAAGTGTTATGCAATTCAACAGTATAACAGTTCAAGAAAAAGCAGTAGTTTGAAAAACTATTATGTTTTCCTCTATATAGAAATCCTAATTCATCCGTTAACCTTCAAGATCTACGCCACACAAATGAATTAAAGGATAATTTTGTTGAATCAATAAATACTGGAGCCTCTAATAGAAATTTTGATGTCTTTTCACTATTTTTGTTGGCCCAATAGTAACTTTCCTTCCCTTCATATTTACCTTTTTGTTTTCCATTTAGTTTCAGAGAATTAAGAACAGAATACTTTGTAAGGAAATATCCCCTTAACCCAATCCTGCCCAGAATACCTTTCCAAGAGTGGTTAGATTATTTCCATTAACATCTAGGGATGCTTCATGTGTAATTTGTGAGCTCAATCTACTTAAAAAGTTGATTTCTTTGTGAATGCAAAAAATCACCCTCATGGGTTGAAAACCTGCTAAGAAGAAGATGATTTTCATTTTTTCGCCCAAGCTTTATTTACACTCTACCTTTTTAGTTAACATTTTCTCTAGGTTCAAAAAATCTCAAAAGGATTTCAAAAGTCGAAGGGGGGTCCACTTCTTCGTCTCTTTCCTTCACAATTTCTCTTGGCGAAAAACAAACTTCATGGGTTGAAAGCCTGCTGAGGAGAAGTCATTTTCAAGTTTTCCACTTAAGACGATTTTGAGCATCACGATAAATCCCAAGTGTTTCTCAAGGTAAAGGACTACAATGAAAACAAGGATTTTCCATAAAACAACTCATTATCTTCTTATCTTGA
The DNA here is from genome assembly GCA_028749045.1 of Cupressus sempervirens. NCBI lineage: Eukaryota > Viridiplantae > Streptophyta > Pinopsida > Cupressales > Cupressaceae > Cupressus > Cupressus sempervirens. The sequence continues at coordinate 36,638,916 of CM053785.1, forward strand.
TCCATGAACCTCATTTGTTAACCGCTGTGGGAAATTGCCTTCACGGGTTCAAAACCCGCCGAGGAGAAGGCCATATTTGATTTTCCACAAGATTCATTCTTTCATGGGAAAAATAAGGTAAGTTGTGAACAAATTCAGTTTTGCAAATAACTTTGTGAAATACAAGAGTCTCCATCGAATTAGGTACTAAGCTACCCATACGACATCGAGGAGAAAACCCAACCGGCCATGAAATGTGAAAGCAAAAAAGATGGGAAATCCAATGGAGAGTCTCTTCACCTAATGAGGAAAAACTAGACCGAGACATACCTAGACCAAACTGAGACACAAACTTTTCCACTTTTGCAAAATGGGTATAAGGTCAAAAGTGGGGCAATAGTTAGCTCTGACTGGGGACTTGGGTAGAGCGTACCCAAGCAAGGAACTCAAAATCTCTAGTTTCACAAAGAAAATAAAAGGTGGCAACAAAACAGAACAAAAATAAGGAAAAGATAGGAAAACAAAGGAAAGGAAGAAAAATAGCTAGGAAAACACAAAAAGAAACTAAACCTAACTATAATACAATACAGGGGTTACCTGTTGTCAATTTGTAATTTGGTAAAGCTTTAGATACTAACCATTATAGGTCAGAGGTAACGCTTCACCATCTTGATAAGCCAATTTGAACGAATTGTTCTTAAATTCCTGATGAATTCTGAATGGACCTTTCCACAAGTTGTCAAACTTTCTATGTATACCCTTTGGAGCACTTCGCTTATCCCAGAGTAACACATTGTCTCCTACCATGAATTTTTATGGTATTTCCTTCTTATCAAAAAAATCTTTAACTCACATCTGGTGTTGTGTGATGTGGTCCACGAGTTCGTCTCTTTCTTCCTCAAGTTTGCTCAAGTACATAATTCTCTTCTCTAAACCATCTTTATAAATATCATCTTCAATCACTATTATGAGTCTCCTTGTGGCTAATTCCAAAGGTAATGGGAGGTTAGCTTTAGTTCCATATACTAATTCAAAAGGGGATATGCCAATTTCTCTTTTAGGTGTCACCCTATTTACCAATAGGGCCTCATGAATTCTCTTGTGCCAAGTCTTTTGATTGTCTGAGACCAATTTCTTGACAATATTTATCAAATTCTTGTTACTAGACTTGGCTTGACCATTTCCTTGTGGGAAATAGTCAGATGAATTACTAACAGTGATTCCATACTCAAAACAAAAAATAGTAATCTCAATTGAAGAGAAGTAGGCTACATTATCCATCACTAATTTGATAGGAACACGAAACCTAACCAATATGTTCTCCTTAATGAATTCACACAGTACTTTAGAAGTAGTTTTCTTGGTTGCTTTAGGTTCCACCCACTTAGTGAAGTAATCAATTGCAGTTATCATGTACTGGTGACCAGCATTGGATGTTGGACTAATTAGACCAATAAAATCAAGACCCCATTGTTGAAAAGGTCCTTCAATGATGATAGGCCTTAATGGTAGAGCAACTAATTGAGGATGCCTGATGAACATCTCACATTTTTCACACTTTGCCACCCAGGAATAGGTGTCTTTGAACATTCTAGCCAGTAATAGCACTATCTCAATATTTTGAAAGCTGTGATTGAGGATGAAAAATGTCCTCCACAGGCTTCATCATGAAAAGTTTTCAACAATTTTTCTTGTTGTTGTTTGTCCACACATATGAGAAAAGTGCCATCAATAGCCTTTTTAAACAATTTTCCATCCCAAATTACATACTTAGCTGCTTTCAATTTAAGATCCCTTCTTTGTTTTGCATTTGGGCCCTCTGGACATTCTCCATATGTTAACATATAAGAAATATTTTCAAACCATGAATTATGAAGACCTACTGCTAATACTAGTTGCTTTTCACCTAATTCTTCTAATTCTTCAATGATCTTGTTTTCTGCAATTGCTTTACACAAAGCATTACCCCTTACTAGCTTGGTAGGCTTGATTTCTATATCATATTCTTGTGTCTTTTCTATCCATGCTCCTCTGGCATTACAACCTACATCCTATTGTGTCAACACACTTTTCATTGCTACATCCACGACATAAACGATAGAATGTGAATGTAAGATATAGAGCCAAACATTTTTAAGTGCTTTGACTACTACAAAAGCATACTTCTCAATTTGTGAGTATTTCAATTCATGATTTTTTAGGGGTATGCTCATGAAAGCTATTAGGACTTATACTCCTTCATCATTGTCTTGCATAAGTATTGTCGATAAGGTATGTTCAGAAGAATAATAGAAAATGAAGAAATCTCGCTTATAATTTGGGTGGCTCAAAACTGGGGCATTAGCAATAGCAGTTTTTATATCCTGAAAGGCCTGCCTTCCCACCTCATTCCATTTGAAATTTGACTTTCCCTTCATCATGTCCACAATATGTTTAGTGGTTTCTACAAAATTTGGTACAAACCTTCTGAGGAAATTCACTTGCCCAAAGAATGAGTTAACCCCTATTTTATTTGAAGGCAAGTGGATCAATTCTAATGCCTTCCTGTGACACTATATGACCCGGGAGCTTTCCCTCTATCACACAAAAAAATGATTTCTTTGAATTGAGTGAGATTCCATGTTCTCAACATCTTTGTAAGACTTTCCTTAAATCTTCCATGTGCTCTTTTCTCTTTTTCAAAAACACGGTGAGGTCATCCAAATATATAACTATAATCCAATCCTTCAGATCAGCAAACATTTTGCTCATACATCTATGGAATGTGGCACCATCATTGATGAGCCCAAAGGGCATTCTATGATATGCAAATGTACCCCAAGGAGTGGTAATGTCATCTTATGCTGGTCATTCTCTTCTACCTCAACTTGACTGTAACATGAAAACCCATCAAGCATGGATATCATTTTGAATCCAACCACTACTTGTAGTAGGTAATCCATATTGCGGAGAGAAAAATTATCCTTTAGGGATGCCTGGTTCAAATTGCAGAAATTGACACAAATCCTTATTTCTCCATTCTTCTTTATGACTGGTACTATGTTGGCTACCCAAGTAGAGTGATGAATGGGGTAGATGATTCTCACTTTCAATATTTTATCTACCTCCTGAAGAATGGCATCTACGACCTTAAGATTATAATTCCTTTATTTTTTCTAGAAAGGAACCGCATCAGGTTTGAGTGGAATTTGATGTTTTACCTCCCCACCTCAATAGCTTTTTAAATCTTCATAACTCCAAGCAAAAACATCCTGATATTCTATGAAGAGTCATTTCATAGCTTTCTTCTCTTTAGATGAACACCATTTCCCAATATTAATCATTTTAGGATCATGAGTATCCCCAATATTTACCCCCTTACACTCTTTGGTGGTAGGTCCCCTTTCTTCCCTTTTCGGCTTTATGCAGGCATCATGTCTATTAAACATTTTTTCCAAAGCCACAAAGTATGGGGTAATGATATTACCTCATAATTGAACTTTATCATTTTGGTTCTTCTTGACATCATAACTTTCATGATTATCATTCCTGGATTCATGTGCACAACTGGATTTGTCATTTTCTAGGAAAAGTTGTAAGCTCTTGTCATCTTTAAAGACTTGCCAGAATTCTACATTGTCTAGAATAGAGGCTCGATACACGATCTAAATCTGATATTTCTTATCCTTAAATTCTGGATGGGGTAGTAGCAGAGTAGTAGAAACTGCTAGGGAATTAGCTTTGGTGTTCATCTCCCTTGGCACTACTTCAATAGAAAAGGCATCTAAGCCTTCTATTTCATCCCAAACTATGTTCCTATAGTTCTTTAACTTGTGATTTTTCACAGAATATTGTCCTTTAATTTGTTTGACAATGAGTTCTGCATCACCTCGAGCTCTCAGGATCTTTACTTCTCTTTCTTTTGCTGATATTATCCCTAATAACAAAGCCTCATACTCTGCAGTATTATTCATATTCCCAAACTCTAATTTGAAAGCCATAGGCTCAAATTCTCCCTCGGGGGATAGCAACACTACACTTGCGCCAGACCCTAAGGAGGCACAGCTTCCATCAAATTCAAGTATCCATATGCCTATTACATCTTTATCTCCATTAAGAATTCCTTTGCTTAGATCTCCATCTCTTTGTTCATCTAGAGCCTCTTCAGTGAATAACATGTAGTTGCCAAATTCCAGCTCTTGATAAAGGATATGAGCTTTAGGATCATCAAATTTTAGAACCATGAATTTTGCCTTTTCTTTGGGTTCTAACTTGACTTTCTTATTCCCGATAGGTATGACTACTTGGGGCCAGTCCAGTTTAATTTCTCCTCCTAAGTCTCGGCAGAAACTCCTACTTAAAAGAAGTCCATAACTTGCTGGAATATCTACTACTATAATGTTTAATAAGAGTTTCTTCTCTAGATTTGAAGCCAAGGCTACTTGAGCATCTTTTATTAGCCTGAGCAAAGGAACCTATTTGGCATCCATAGAATAACATCTTCCATTTACCTTAGTGAGATTAAGGCCCAAGGCCTTAGCCACAAAATAGGGCATAACATTGTCTAATGCACCTGAATCTATTATGCAATTGCTTAGTTTGCAATCGTTGATATATAATGAAATATAAAATGAGTCATGTTTCTTCCTAGGAGAGGTTGCTAAAATAGTAGAATCCTCTTGGCTAAACAGATTAGATGGAAACATTTCATCCTCTTTCTCAATGGTCACATTATGATTCAAATCTGAAATATTCCCTTTCCATCTATCCACTAGTCTTTTTGATTCAGAGGGGTGAGACTTCAAATAGTCTATAGGGGATATTTGAATTTTTGATTCTTCACAGAACTGGATAAAATCAAAAGGCTTTTTGTCCTTACCCATTTGTGAAGTGAATACTCCTTGATTAATATGAACATTACTTGCCGAAGTGTTGGGATCATTGTTGTGAGCATGAATGGAGGATTGATTCTTTTGCCTTTGACCTTGAGTCAACACTGTGTAAGGAGTTCCATCAATAGTTGCATAGCATTCACCTTTTGATTTAGAATTTGACTCATATTCTAAAAATAAATTTCTAGAGTCACCATTTGAGTATGAATCTGATTATGGGCCAGGGGTTGTAGTGTTCAACTCATTGGTGGATAATAATTGCATCATGCGGGCAATTTTCGGATAGCTCTCACTATCATGATCTATTGTCAAATGAAAAACACACATATTTCCTTTCTTTGGTGCCACTACAATTTGCAACTAGGGTTGTGAGCCTGTAAGCTGTGGATATTTTCCATCATTATTCCTTCCTGGCAAATTTTGATAATTCCACTAATGGGAATTATTGAATCCGGGTAATTGCCTCTTTACTACTATCAATTCATTTGATAATGTTTGAATCATTTCATCAGATGATGTGGTATTACTAGAACTTCCTTTAGTTTGAAGCTCTCACTTCCATTTTCCCACTGAAATCAAATCATCTTCAAATTTAATTGCCTTCTTTTGTGCATCTGCTAAATTCGTGGGATGTGCTCTTCTCAAGTCATAATTGACATCTGGGGGCATCACACTTATAAAGAAGGTTTTCAAATTACCAGCAATAGGTCTATCAGTAGTTGGAATTCTGCTTGTAATCTTATTGAACTTAGCAACAAAATTTCTCATACTCATGGTGGATTTCTTTTTAATGGAAGTCAACTGTGTTAACAAGGCATGTTCATCTTCCATAGTTTTAAACCTTGTCTCAAATGTCATCCTCATTGTATCCCATTTAGTGATTGAGACATCATCTAGATGATAGAACAAGTCTAGCACACCTTCTATTAAGGTTTACACAAATAATCTTACGGCAACATCTTCATGTCCAACACATAAGATGTGAGTAGTTGCAAAGAAGGCTTTAATATGTTCATCTATACTAACCTTCCCATCTCCTAAATTTTTTGGGAAATTCTTCCTTAAACCAATTGGGAGTGGATGATAAGCCACTAGTGTAATGGTTCTATTGCTACAACCCATGGAGCAGCCATGATTGTTCTGGTAGTGTATGGTGGAAAATTAATAATTGGGGGAGCAGTAATTCCATGCAGGGCCAATATTTGACAGGTAGAGTGCAAAGTACTAGTGTTTTGATTCTTAATAGGGGAAGGTGGTCTGCTTTGACTTTTCTTTTCACCTTTCTGCTTTGGAATGTCTAAGATGGGAAAACCAAGCTCTGTAAGTTTACCAAAAATAGGGTCTTGCCCACCCTGTTCCTTGGTACTTTTGAGGAACCTTGTTTGTTCCAGGGTGCTAAGTTAATTTTGTCTTTGTGCTGCTTGTCTCAATTGTCTTTCTACTCTTTGGATGTCCCTCCTTTGAACAACTCTTTCTAAAGCTTCAACTCTTCTTTCCACTTCTTCGAATACTTGGCTAGAATTCTTGTAATGTTCAGTGTTCCTCCCATGTCTCCAAACAAATGTATTAAGGGATGAAATTATGTCTTCTTGATCATCTTGAAAACCAAGGTTAGGTTGGAGCACTGGAATAATGTTTTCATGAGGTAGTACCATTTTTCCTCATGACATAGGCTTTTTAGTCAATCAACTATTTCATCCCCAGCAGAGTCGCCAAAAATCCGTTGGTAAACATATTTGTTCTTTTTAATTATAACTCTTGAATACCCAAACTTGGAACAATATCTGGTTACAAATAATTGAAAAGCCACTTATGGATGGACTGGCTTTTTTCTGAATTGGTAGGTATAGCTCCCTAGAATAGATTTGTAATGAATTATGTTTTTATCCTAAAACTAATTCGAGGTATGTTCTTGACCCAAGAATAGAAGAGGTAGAACCAGCTAGACCTAAATAGGATCTAACTCAAGCAAATAAGAATTTTTGAAGATTTAATTAAGTTTATGAATTCACACATCTTATGAATTCGCAAAGCTTAACTGAGTAATAACTAATACTAAACTAAGTTAATTTGAAACTGGACTGCGATTAAATAAAGGAAAATGCTGGACAAATTTCTCTTTGAATGAATAATGACACTACTTATCACATTCATTTGCTGCTTCGAAATAGGGGGAGTGAAACTCTGTTCTTTCCTTGCTTCAATTCAAGCAAAAGAGAAAACATAAGACTAAAACTAACAGAACTGGAACATAAAATAGTTGATATAAAATACCATTCAATTATCTCTACAACATCAAGTACTTCACACCAAAAATTTGCCAACCTTTTATTAATCTTTCAATCTCATACATATACAATTTTGAGATGACCATTACAAAGGAAGTTCAATCGGTTCATCTTCTCAAAAATGACAAATGGAAAGGAAAAAAAAGAAAAAAGGAAAAAATGAGGCAAAATACAAATCACTTCGACTTCTTCCCCTTTTCTACTTTTTCTTTATAGGCCTTGGCGACAACTATGATTGGGATAAGTTCTTCATGCCTAGGCACGTGTATATTGGTATATCTGAAGAGCCATTTGGAATGTTCTCTGGCCAACTCCTTCATAACATTCAATTGATTTAGTAACTCCTCCGTGGACACGTGTACGCATCCATTGAGTGTCTAGAGTTCAACAACCTTGTTTTGACTATTGGAAGATACATCAAATAGACTATCCAAGAATTTGGAAAAGTTCACCTTCATAACATTTACTTCGATAAGTGCTTTTCCTTGGCCACTTGTCCAAGAATATGTATGTAGTCCCTTCATAAGTTCAAATCCTCTATCTTGAGTCTTTTTTACTTTATTCTCTATTTCTTTAAGCCCTTTCTCTACTGCCAAGATCATTTCTATCTTAAACTGCATGCTCTAGAGCCACTTGAACAGAGGTTCATCTCCTTTTAGCAGGATTTTTTCTTCCACAACTTCTTTTGCCTTCATCTATATGATCATCTTCAATAGAGAGCTGCAATCATCACACTTAGTCCTTTCTCCAGCCAAAGTATTGTTATTTGATAAGATGTTATCCTTCTCTGTTTCCAACCTTAAGATAAAATTACCAATTTGTTCTATAATAGCGACTCCTTCTAATTTGAACTTCTCAATCCATTCCTTACCAATCTGACCAAAATGCCTATCTTCCTGAAGTTGAGAAATGAGAGCCTAAACCTCAGCAGTAGTTGGATTTTTGGTTACTGATACTCCAGAGATAGCTGCCAATGGAGTAACTAACTGTCTAATGAACCTATTCAATTCTTCTATCTCAACCTTCATTCTGGTCTTGGACAACTTCAGACGTTCTAACTGCCCCTCAATCACCTCATTGGTTGACTTCCACAAGCCAACTTTGGTGTCATGCCTAGCCTCTCCAAGGTCCACCGAGTGCAGAGTAAAGTCATCAGTAGTCATGTCTTTAATCCTTCCTCCTTTGTTGGGCTTAGCTATCTCCATTGTCAAGTGCCCTGTTTTTGGATCTTGCCCAAGTATAGACAAGGTTTTCTGCCTCTTAACGTTGGTCAATGCAGACCCAAAATGAACTGCAAGGGATAAAGTATCTTTAGCGAAAGTGCTTTCATCTTTCCTTTTCCTCTTTCTTTCTAGAGTATCTTCCAACCAAGAATCAATACCTATCACTTTTAAGGCCGTCCCAAGTGATTCTATACTAAACATCTTTTTAACTGGAGTTATTATCACGGTAGTCAAAGAGAAGGGATTCTTCGGATCTCAAGAGATGAGCTTAGAAGAATTATGGCCCTTTTCTACTTTTGGAGTTTTCTTCATTACCTCATCAGACTCGATAGACTCACTACTACTGCTCTTTCCATCTCCCAAATCTACTATTTGTATTGTAGAGCCACTTGGTTGTAGAAGTGTAGCACTTGCTGGCAAAACAAGGCTATGATGAGGAGAGGGAACTGGAATCGTATGGGGAGAAGGAACTAGAGATACATGAGGTGATGGAACTATTGTGACATGGGGGGATGGAATTGGGGTGGTAGTGCTATCCTTTGGCTCCTTTGTCTTCTTTTCTTCAGCACCAGTTTGGGTTCTAATGACTAGGAGGGAGCCAGCATGACAAGTCTTGGCTATGGAAATGTTCTTGTCTGGAGGTTGATCATCTCCTGCCAAAGGCTAAGTTGGTCCTTGAGTAGTGGCTATTGTTATGCCTAGTGTAGCACTTTGTTAAGGCATTGTAGCTACTGGAGAGGCTTGAGTGGCTAAACCTTTGCTTCGGCTCCTCTTGGTCGTCCACTTGACCCACTTCCCAGTTCTCTTAATGATCCTGGCCATCATAATATCTAAATCCTCCTCAACATCTACCTAAGGCTCTAAACTGATAAGAAAGCCGCTTAACTTAGTTAAATATGTATTACTATACATATTTTGTCCATCGTCCTCCAAGCCTTCTATATCAAAGTTGATACCATATGTTTTAATCTACTCCACTATGAGCCTAGTGAAGGCACAATCTCTACTTTCAAGTTCATCTTTACAGTCTGCCCAATAGTTTTCAATAGTGGTAATGTGTTTGATCACACTCCCAATCTACAACACCTCTCTCGCATATCCATTCGAATCGAACATAAGTCTCACGACCTCATACTCCCCCAACTTGTACTTAGTCTCAAATGCTTTGAGCATATTTTTTGCATTAGAATGAGACTCACAACTGTAAGCTCCAATTTTCATAGGGAATTCATACCCTTTTTTCTTCAGGCTTCCACTCAGCACATTCACCTAGATAGCCTGCCTTACAATCTCTATCAGCACAATCATGTCGCTTGGATACCTGGGCAACTTCAAAGGGAATCCATCAAAAGTTGCAAGACGCAAATATGAAAAAGATGAGAACTAGATAAAATATTTTTTGAATTGACTAATAGCTGCCATTGCCTCTGAGTTGAACCTCCTCTCTAGGCATCCTTGGAGTTCCCTACAAATTCTCATTGTAAATACATCATTAACTTTGACATATTCTACATAACTATTATACAATTGCAAACATGGATAGAACTCATAACTTTTCACACAATCAAGAAAGTTCTCTATTCTTGGAAGGCTTGGCCACAACTATAGAGATGCTAACATATAAATTAGAAATGAAGGCATATAAAAGTTGTTATAAAATTTCATGACATTGAGAGCTTTGGACAGATTCTCACTTACCTCATAGGCCCAATCAATATACTATGTATCTGAACAGATAATTTTTACCAAAAAGAAATACTGTTCAATAAAATTAAGAGTCTCTACCTCACCTTTCAATCTGTGTTGGAGAACCAAAACGTCTACAATGTCAGGTTTGAGATCAGTGCTAGATAGAGTAATAGGAACCTTACTCTTGGTGCCTCGCAACTTTTGAAACTAGGATCGCATAATTTCTTTCCTCCACACCATCTTCTTCAAGGAGAACTTAGAGACTGCTCCTCCTACTGTCAATTCAAAAAACTCCTCCCATTTTGGGACACAGAGGCAATTCACCACAGTTTGCCTATCAATAGATATTAGAACTATATAATCAGGTAGTAGAATCTATCTGGTATTCAGGTTGTAGTGACTTATGCATTCAATAATCAATTCAAGGGCTTGGACTACCACCGGGAACCCAGCTGCCTCCACTAGCCCACTTCCTCAAAGCTTCTTGATTATAGGATGAATTGGCTCTGACCTCAACCTCCTTTGAAAATCTTGCATGTTATAGAAATAGAGTGAGGTATTTGTGAAACTTTGCAATGTGGATTTGATTCCATTAAGTCCGTCAAATCTAGCAAATCTGGTTGCCATTTTATCAGAGGATGAAGTAGATTGAAAATTTGAATTTAGATAAGGTGTTGAAAATCGAATTTGCAACACATAATATTTGAAAGTGTTATGCAATTCAACAGTATAACAGTTCAAGAAAAAGTGGTAGTTTGAAAAACTGTTATGTTCTCCTCTATATAGAAATCCTTATTCATCCATTAACCTTAAAGATCTGCGCTACATGAATGAATTAAAGGATAAATCTATTGAATCGGTAAATGTGAGAGCCTCTAATGGACATTTTAGTGTCTTTTCACTATTTTCGTTGGCCCAACGGTAACTTTCCTTCCTTTCATATTTACCTTTCCATTTTCCATTTAGTTTGGGAGAATTAAGAACAGAGTACTCCGTAAGGAAATATCCTCTTAACCTAATCCTACCCAGTATACCTTTCCAAGAGTGGTTAGATTATTTCCATTAACATCTAGGGATGCTTTGTGTGTAATTTATGAGCTCAGTCTGCTTAAAAAGTTGATTTCTTTGTGAATGCGAAAAATCGCCCTCATGGGTTGAAAACCCGCTAAGGAGAAGACGATTTTTGTTTTTCCTCCCAAGCTTTATTTACACTCTACCTTTTGAGTTAACATTTTCTCTAGGTTCGAGAAATCTCAAAAGGACTGTGAAAGTCGAAAGGGGGCCCACTTCTTTGCTTCTTTCCTTCACAATTTCTCTTGGCAAAAAATGAACTTGATGGGTCAAAAGCTCGCTGAGGAGAAGTGATTTTTAGGTTTTCCACTTAAGACAATTTTGAGTGTCACAATAAATCCCAAGTGTTTCTCAAGGTAAAGGACTACAATGAAACAAGGATTTTCCATAAAACAACTCATTATCTTTTTATCTTGATCCATGAACCTCATTTGTTAACCACTATGGGAAATCGCCTTCACGGGTTGAAAATCTGCCGAGGAGAAGGCCATATTTGACTTTCTGTAGACTTTCTGCAAACTTCATTCTTTCATGGGAAAAATAAGGTAAGTTGTGAACAAATTCAGTTTTGTGAATAACTTTGTGAAATGCAAGAGTCGCCAATGAATTAGGTACTAAGCTACCCATACGACGTCAAGGAGAAAACCCACGTGGCCATGAAATGCAAAAGAAGGAAAAGATGGGAAATCCGATGGAGAGTCTCTTCACCTAATGAGGAAAAAGTAGACCTAGACATACCTAGACCAAACTAAGACACAAACTTTTCCACTTTTACAAAATGGGTACAGGGTCAAAAGTGGGACAACAAAGAAGTAATTATCTATTGGACTATTGGTTTGCAACCATTTTTGTCTTTCCATTTTACCGATCATCATTCATCCTTTTAATCCCCTATTCCAGCAAAAGCCAGATCACTCGACTCATTTTAAAATATCATTTGCTACATTACACTTCCTCTTGCTTTCCATTATCTTCCCCCAAACTTCTTGTCACTACGCATCATTCTTAGTGAACTTCCTATCGCAAATTGTTACCTAAACCTTCCAACTATTATCATAAACTTCTTGCTACAACCAAACTTCTTATAGAAAACAGAGTCCATCTGAATCTTCATTACATTAGAATATTTAAAAGTTAAATTTTTTTAGTATTGACATTTAATCGAATTGGGACATATTCATGAATGATAATGCTTAATGTTTAATTGAATGGTCTGGCTATTATGATTGTTACTATCCATAATTAATCAATGTAAATAAATGTTTTCATTCAAGCATTACATGTGAGTGCTTCTTCAGTTTCATTTGTTATACTATGAATTGCAATTTTATTAATTAGAAGCCTCTTAATTTGATTTCTTAAGCATATAAAATGCATTCATAATTACTCGGCTTATTATCTTCACCCCTTGAGCAAATAGTTGTTATATCTCTCACTAGTTTACGAATCTCGAATTGACACTCATAGGGTATTCTAGTCCAAACTATATTTTAAAATAACATATAAAAAAAGACACCAACTTTACCCTACAACTATCACTCTATTAATACTATTTACTCGGCTATTTTTAAGTTCCTTAATCTTCCGCTTCATTAACCTAGTAAGACTGTCACTCAACAATGTGTGTGCCTCTTGACTCATTTTAACTTTATACTTCTATGATTCATTAGAACAATCTTCTTTTCTTCATATAATGAATAAGCAACACATTATCTTGTCAAAGTTTAATTGATCAAGTTCCCATTGTAATTCCAACATACTTTCTCTTCTTCACTCAACAACTTCACTAATTCATCTAGTTACCTCTCTTTTCAAATCCTCTTCATCAATCAAGAGATATGACACTCCACTATTAGTAAAAATCTTTCTAGTAGGCTTGACATCAATGACAACATAACAAATTTTCCAATTGTAGTTTCTAACAATGCATCATATTTTTCTTTTGTACACAGATTGTAGAATCCTGCTACAACCATGACATTCACTTGAGCCATTCATCAAACTATTTTCCATAAGGAAATAGGCAAGAAGAATCAAGTAATAAGAATTTGGTAAAGATTATGAAAAAACTTGCTTCTAATAACAAAGGGAATTGGCACAAGAAGTTACATGAAGCTTTGTGGGTAGACAAGGTAAATTCAAAGAGATCCATTGAGATTTCACCATTTGAGCTGGTATATGGAACAAAGGTTAATATTTCACTCCCTCTTAATTTTTCAATGTCCAAGTTGCAAATGACGGTGAAATTATGTATCTGTTAAGGCTAGAAGAAGAGCGGGAATAAATGGTGGACAAAATTATGCAACACTAGATGTGCATAAAGAATATATTTGACAAGAAGGCACAAACCCACAAGTTCATGGAATGATATCTTGTTTTATTCTGAGATAAGAGGTAGGGGTTGAAAAGCATGCATTCCATGTTTGAGAGCTTGTAGAAAGGGCCATTCAGGATACATCAAGTGAGCGAGTACAATTCATTCAAGTTGGCATATCCATTTGAAGAAGTATTACCATGGTCCTATAATGGTTAGGACTTAAAGCTCTACTAGATATGAAGTAAATCAGGGAACCTTTTTTTTGTACATAGTAGGCTAGGTTTGCTTCTTGCTTTTATTTTCTTTGTGTGTGTCTCCTTTCCTATTTTGTGCATCTTGCCGTCCTTTTGCAAAACTAGAGATGCTAGGTCCTTGTCTCAAGCACTTGTATGCATAAGACCCCAATAAAAGTCACTTGTTGCCTAATTTTTTGGTCACCCTATCTTTAAAAGTTCCTCCTTAGTCACCTTAAGCAAGTTGTTTTACCAAACCCCTGCTCCAAAAATTGACAAATTCCATAGTCAGGCTTTAGTAGGAATCATCTCTCATCAGGAGTCCATTTTCCCTTTTAGTTTGGTTTTCAAGAATCTCAGTGCATCAGTACTTCCCTACTTTCTTTATGCTAAAAATCACTAAGTTGGGTGCACGTGTGGGTTGCCTTGTTTTAACATTGTTTCCCTCTTACAAGAGTCTTAGGCTTCTCCCCGTGATGAGAAGGAAATTGTCTAAGTCTACAATGTTGCTCTTAAGTGGCAAAGTTCAAATTTTCCCCCACTCCACTTCTCCCATGTGTGTAGGTGAAGTGTTCTCAAGGAGATCCTACGTAACTAAATATTTCCTCCCCACGACAAGGTAGAATTCCAAAGTTTAGAGGATAATCAAGCAGAGTTTTTATGAAGGCATTTTTTAGAGGAGCACCTCATCCTTGAGATTCCCACAATAAAGAAAATATGTAAATCAAAGTGACCAGTAAAGAAGCAAAAGCGCTTCTTCAATGCTCAAAGCAGAATGTGTACTCCTAGTATCCAATTTTTGGGAGCTTGACAAAGATCATATGTCTTAGTTGAATTTCAATGTTAGGAAGTCAAGATCTTTTCTCTCCACTTGAGGCAGAAGACTTTCATATATTAAGGAAAAGGTTGTATGGAAAAGGCACCGATGATGTATTTTATACCCATTAAGCTATTACATTAATTAAAAATCTAATCATTAAGCTCCAGGTGCCCTCAAATTTAATGCAAACTAGGTTGTCAAGATTATTAGCCAACAATCAAATAGAAAGATCTATAAACAAAGATTACCTAGCATACTTCATCATCTCATTTTCTAATGGTCATTTAAAAATTTTGCAGCTTGTTAAATTGCTCGAGTGTTTAGTCATGACCATCAGATTCATCAAATATGAAAACTTGAATGGTATCAACTTCACTCTAAAGAATCTAAGTGATACCTAGTTGAGATTCTACGATTTGGGTGATTTGCATCAATGATTGCAAACCAACCCTATACATCTAGTCACTTGGAGACTGAAGGAAAGTGGCTTGGTTAAAGCAGCGGGATTCCTAGTGGTGCTATTGGCACTGGAGCTCATCATGGAGTGCATCTCACACTATGATCCTGACACTCGACATATTAAGATGTCAAGGGATAAAGTGTTGCTCTCCCTTGATCAGAATACATTGTAGAACACTTTTTCCAATTCTTAGCCTTCTCCTATATATGAATCACAATATTTGATAGTTTCCTGTTAAAGTTTCTTAGGTATCCAGATGATTGAATTGTGTTAGTAGAGTTGTGTTGGCAGATCCTGGAAGTGAATGAGCTATGTTCAAATTTGAATAAGGTGGGAATTCTATTTCTAATTGCAGTAGGAGCATACTCATGTGCTTCCCGATCAAATGCTAAAAATATGTTAAAAGCTTTTGAAGAGAAGTATAAGCCCGAGTCATATAAAGTAATCGGGATGAAGTTCAACCCTATAGAATATATTAAGGACAATCTATAGTTGGGGTCTTCATTTAGGCATGTTCCCGTCCTAGAAGACTATTGGGCCAATTGTGTGAATGAGTTTGAGAATCAAGAGATATTTTTCTCAAGAATGACTGTCAATCAAGTAAAGCTATATGGCGTAAATATTGATGTGGAAGGAGTCAAGAATGATGAGAAGAACATGCAATCTTCCACATATTTGAACCATATTAAAAACATTGTAATAGATTTGACCCCTCCTCTATGGCCCACTATTGGTACTTTAAGGGAGCTAACTTCTTGAATTATCAAAAGAATCGACAAATGGGTTGAATGGACCAAGGCTTAGAGAAAGTGAACCAATGATTCTTCATTGAGATCACAACCAGTGCAATCGTCCATCACCACTTCCTTAAGTATGATAGTCACTAAAATAACCACTTTAGTGGGTCCATCTCAAATAATTAGAGGAAGTAGAGGAGATCAGCCTCCAAAGAAGAACACTCTAATTACCCCTACTTGAGAAGGCAAGCTAGCTCTAGTGATTGACTCAAAAAGAGGGGTAGAGAAAGAGAAAGAAACGAAAGTGGAGAAGGGGAAAGTGACAAAATCTAAAAGGACACAAGATAAGGACTCTTCTATCCTAGTGATTAACTTAGATGGATCCGATAGAGCCGACCAAGGTGATGGACAAGATGTGGGACCTCTACCTTAGCAGACACCTCAAGCATTAGAATTTCAAAGTAATATTTCAGCCTCCACTTCTTCCACTAAAACTATTGTGTTTCCATTCTTAGCAAGGAAGATATGTATCCCTCCAATGGTGAAGATACTATTTGATGCTACAACACTCCAATCTTCTCTAACTATGCTTCCATCTGAATCCTGGTTGGAGACCACCTTAGAGTGGAAAAGGAAGAAAACTAAGGAAAGTGCACCTCCAAAGGATCTGATCACTTAGACAATGAAGCAAACTCCAACTCTTAAGAAGGTAGAGGTGGACCCTACATTAGCACCCTTAGGTAAAGATGCAAGCATGAGAAATTACATCACGAAGATCACCTAAGGTCAAAAAGATGAAAGCTTAGTTGATCTTGGCCTGATGGATTTTAGCATCCAATAATGTAACATGGGACAACCAAGGCATGATACGAAGCACCTTATGTGGGAATTTTTTGAATCAAGAGATAGGTGAGGAGTTGAATGACTTAAAGAGTTCTAAATCTCAACTCAAAGCCACAAACAAAGAGCTATCAAAATGCATTTGGAAATTGTTTGCCCCATTGGTTAGCAAGGTGCGAGAGTCACTAGATAGTGGGCCATTTGATCCATCCATAGAGGAAAACAAGGCTCTACTAGCTAAACTCTAGGAAGAGAGACATTTTGTTTAGGTGGGCTAGGGGTGGTTAGAAGATATGAATGTGAGGGGTCTTCCCTTGTATGATAAATTGGGAGCCCTATGCATAAGAATAGATAAATTGAAGGAGACTATGAGAAGCAATATGACATCCATAAAGATAGATATTGAGAAATACAAGGATTCTGCATCCTTGTTATATGAAATTATAAGTATGAAGAAAGAGAATGCTATCAATTTAGGTATTGTGAAAGATGGGAATGAACTATAGTCCCATTGGATGATGTCCCTCAAGTTTGAGAGAGAAAGTATGATGAGGGCTGAGAAGCAACAAAAGAAAATATATGAATCAGTTAAGAAGAATATAGAAGACACAATCTATGTCTGCCTTTAAGAGCTATATATAGAGTCCCACATTAGCAAATGTGGTGAAGTTGTAGATGTAAATAACATGAAAACAACTTACGAAGGCTTCATTGATGAGATGGTGCATCCAAGTAAGTTCCAGTCTGCAGACCTCCACACTCTAATTGCTATGAATAGAACGTTGACAAAGGTGTCGAAAGCATTGTAGAAGAGTGTTGACACTGTGGGAGGCTTGGGTACAGACCATGATTATTGGATGGTCTAATTAGACAACATGTCAATACCAAATCCAAAGGACCTCATGGAAATTATTGCAACAATGAAGCATCACAAGACAAGCCAAGAAGTTGCCAAAGTAATAGATGGTGGAAGCAAAAATATTCCAACACCCCCTAATAAATCATTACTCTCTATCAAATGACATGCATCATTCCTTTTTATTTGGTTCTCTCTGTTTTCTTTTAAAATGTAAATCTTTTGTAAGGGCCAAAGAGAAACGGCCTAACCTTTTGATAATCAATAAAGGATTAACAAATTTTGGTGTGAATTTCCCCCCTATAGTTGTGACTAATGAGTGAGAATCAAAAGTTTGCAGTAGAATTGTTGTTCATGGAGAATTTGATTTGTACTTGAAACTGGGAGTTTTAAAAATAAATTCAATGGTCATTAGGATTAATGGCTCTAGTAATATGTGTATTGTTGTAGTTTCTTCCATTTTCTTCTTGTCTATTTTGTGTTGCATGTTCATCTTGTGTAAGGGAATCAAGATATGAAGGAAATGGGAAATCATTGAGTGTAACGGTCATTAGTTTGATGGTTTTTGCTAGTTAGATAGACACTTTGTTTTTATTCTATCTTCATTTCCTTTGTTTGTGCTTGCATTTAGAAGTAGAATCACATATCATTATATGAGCTAAGTAGATACATACAGTAGAAGTAGAAGTAGTCGACATGCTGAAAAGAGGCTCTATTATTCTCATGGTGCTAGAGTAATAGTGTTGTTTTTCTTAATCTTGCTCAAGTTTCTTGTAGAAATAAGAAATTTGGAAATAGCCTCTACTGTTCTCTAGTTAAGAGCATACCTCATAGTTGGGAGTACTATTCCAAAGAAAACTCATTGAAAATATACTAGGAGGAGTAGTACCTCTAAAATTAAGAGAGAAGTTAAAGGAGGAGCAAAAGAAAAAATGCTTCTCAATATGTTGGCGACTCTTTGTCCTCTCACCTATTGGGCAAGAGAGAGAGAGCCATTTCAATTGAGGAAGAGTGGAGGATAAACTATCAACCAACAATTTTTTGACAACTCTACTAGGGAAATGTATAGTCAATAGAAGATCATCCACCCTAGACTATGAGGAAAAATGGTACTTCCTCATGAGGGCATAATCCTGATCTTTCAGTTGAACTTGGGTTTCTAGGATGAGGAAGAAGACATTATTGGACAACTAAACACCTTAGCTTGGAAATTGAGGAGAAGTGTAAAAGATTATAGAAGAGTGAGCTTAGTTCTAGAGAGAGGAGAAGCCATAGTAGAAAACTAGAAAAGATTCCTGTAGCAACGAAGGCAAGCTTGTCAACAATAGCACAACTGTAGCCTATTTTCCTGAAAATTTGTAGAAGTGAAGAAATCCACCCAATCTGGAGTAAAAGTATATAAGAAGTGCAAAGGGACGTGGTAAAATATATGTCATCTTTGTTTCTTTTCAATGGAATGACATTTTCTATTGAAAATAGAGTCCTGAGGTTGCTCTACATGTTGTTTGATATATGTTTGGAGGGTTATTGTGCTTCACTCACTTTGATTGTTCATAAAAGAACTTCATAGGGGTTTACCATTTTTTGTACCTTGTGTATTCTTTGAATTCTAAAAGTTATTTTTTGTTGATATTTGGAATATTAATTTCTAGTGAAATACTTTTGTATCTCGGGTGTCTTTTTTTTGGTTCTTATAATACTATGAAAGCTTTGATATGAAACTTGTAGAGAAAAGCTACACTTCTCTAATTTTCTTTTTGGGAAATTGTGACATCATGTTGTTGTTAATGACTCCATTGAATTTAATAGTTTCTATTTTGTAGGAAAATACACGTTACCATCTAGGTTTACCTCCTTTCTCTTAAGCTTTACAACTACATATTTGAAGACATCCAAAGCTTACTTACAGCTCCTCCTTATAGCTTTAGTTTTTCTACATTTCCATTTTTTGTGCAACATATCATGAATAAAAGATGATATCTGTTTTCTTGCATCCTTTTGTAAGTCTTGTATACTTGGACTCTAGATTGGGAGAATTGGACTCCTTATGTAGCATATCACAATGAACAAACACATTTTTAGTTTAAAAAAAGCAATAATTATGGCTTTTCATGCCAAACCTTGACATAATGCAAACTAAGAGATATCAGTATATGGCACAAACAAATTAACACCTAGCACAACATATGTAGACAAGAACATGGAAAGAAGCCCACTTTGAATGATAAAGCCAATTGTTCAGATTTTGCCAGCAATCCCGATGACAAGGTATGTACAAATATAAAGAGCCAAAGTCGCAATGGTCTCATGAGCAAAAACAATTATCATGTTCAAAAGTAGAAGTCATGACATATAACGATATTACAAGATAGTAATATAAATATAAAAAGAAATATTCGAACATAGAATGACATGTACGAAGGATACAAACCCTCGTCGAGTAGATTTGAAGAATAAATTAAAATATGTATTCATCAAATATCTTACAGAGTAAAAGAAATGGTAGAAGAAAAGTCTACACAACAAGAAAATAAGTAGAAGGGCAGGAAAAATGGGCATCTTAATACATTTTTTCACAACATTTGGAAGCCCATTTGTATTTTACAACAAATCACGATGGAATATATAACAGCAATGATATTCAAAGATGAAACCCCATTGCAACGAAGAGAGTAGCCGAGAGTGAAGCATGTACCAAATTCATAGGCATACAAATTTCCATCCCTCCAACAAACCCAATACATTTTCCAATGGTTGTCACAAAGCAAGATGTCTCCGTAATATTTGAGTTAAAACACATAATAATTTGATTAGGGCTAGGAACCCTTGTCTTATGGAGCGGACGTCAAACATGATACAAATTCAATTAAGTCAAATCCCATGTTTATCACTTTGTGATTTGTAATAGGTTTAGATTGTTTTTTAATATCCACACTTCAAATATTCCTTAATCTTAATAATATATAATACACTTCATTTTTATCTATCTTTTATATTTCATAAGTATTCCTATTATCTATTAGAAATGAATTACAAATGAAATATATAATATGTTATTAAGATTAAAGATAGTTAATAATTACATTTAATATTCTTAATATTTTTAATAGTTAATGAATATAATTTACTTAATATTCAAGATATTGAATAAAAATAACATTATTATACTCTATATATTTAATATCAAGTAAAGTTATTTTACCAAATATAAAAAATATTAAATATAATATGGGTATTATATATAAGATTAACTATAGTTACTTAGTGATAAAACATTGCGTTGGATTTGTATGAAGTCAAATTTAAGAAGGGCGTCTTTTCTTTCTTTTGCATGGGTTAGATATGGCTCAAAAGAGGGATATATTTTTTTTACATACACATGATGTTCAATTTACAAGATAGGAGGCATTTTAAAAATTTCTACCATGGATGCATATCACTCAGAATGGGTTTTCTTTTTCCTTCACATTTAGTAGTTGGTAGAGGGGTATTTTTCTGTTTTGGAGCATTTTTTGGGCATTCCAAGGGCCTTTTTGAGTTCATTTCATACAGTAGGCCCACCAAGGGAGGCAATAGGGCATGCAAATTGACAACCTTCTATTTCAAATAGGATTTTATAGAGGATCTCAATACCCAGATTGCTAGCAATTAAAACCCTTGCATCATAACGAGTAAGGAGGTTAATGGCATGATCTACTCTAATAACAAATCCAATTAGGGATAGGGCTTGTGGGATGAGATTCCATAAGAAAGGGGGAATATCTCCTAAGGTGATCCATCTAGGGCACAACAATGCAATGATTTCATGAAGGATGGCTTTTGGAGACCATGGTATTGCTCAAAACATGGTTGATTCAATCCTCTAGTATTGCCTTCTAACCACTTCTTGCTGGTGGTTAGGGTTCTTGAAAAATAAAATAAAAAGGCCTTTTTGAACCAAGCAAAACAACAAGGTTTGAAATCCATATTATTTTGTTCCTGACATTAAGCACCTAATCATTCAATTACTTTCTTGAGGGGATGCAATTAAGATCCTGATCTACCAAGAAAATAGTTGTATTCTTAAGTATACATTTTTTAGTTTCTACTGCTATGGACATTTGTGCATTTGGTTTGATAACAAATAGGCTGACCTATTGGGAACTTTACCTCCATCCTCCTCCTGAGGCCAAACTGATCGTGGCTGGTCATGCATGAAGAAACACATGCCATCAGGGACTATAGGAGAACCTTCAACAACATCTCTAAACGATTTATCGTTGTCGTCGACCCTCCCTACCTTGTCTTTGGAAATGCCATTTTGATTAATGCAAGATCCCATAAAGGGTAGAATAGACTTAGCAACAAATGAGAGTACTAACGAGGGACCTTCCACCAGAGGGAAGGTACCTCAATGGACATGCGTTTGATTGCAGATGCTCAATATAAATACTGATCTTAAAGATTATAATTACTTATTGAACTTACTAATATTCACTTTTAATATTTATAATTAATGAAATATATTTCTTCAGTTAGTATTATATTTAATATAAACATTGTTCAATTGAATGAAGATAAAATACCAATGAGGTCGTAAGTTGAGTTTGATTAATATTGCATAATTTTTTAAAGTATACTAGCTAAGCAACATTTACCATTTTAAATTGGAATTAGTTTTGTAAATATAACGGTTTAAAATACAATTACTTTCCTTCAAAACATCTAACACTGACATAAAAACAATGGATTTTATTATAGCCAAGCAACATTTACCATTTTACATTGGATTTTTTTAGGTATGGTGGTTTAAAAAACAATTACTTTCCTTCAAAACATCGTTGGCCCAGGGTAGTCACTGATGAAAAGCTTGATAGGCAAAAATGCTCTTGGATGAAACAAAATGACAAGTGGATGTGAAAATGGGATGTTAACATCCATACTTGCCCATGTGGTAATAAAGAAATAAAGAAGTTTGTTATGTAAAAATTTCGTAATATCATTTGGACAAGACACAAGGGGTGGAAAAAATCTTACTATTTAACCCCACTTCTAGTCATGATGAAAATAATGACACCTATTAAATGGAGAGCAAAAATGCTTATAGCTCAACTCAGAACTAGTTCTCACGTGAGATGTGAAACCGGTAGATGACAGATTCCAAAAGAAGAGTGGGCAAACATGACATGTTTATTCTGTAATATGGGGGTGGTGGAGATGGAGCACCACTTTGTCAAAGAGTGCCCAACATACAGTGACCTCAAATTTGGATATGCTGAGATGTTAGAGAAAAGAGACTTGAACTACTTATTTGATGCGCATCAGTTGAGGAGAACATCAACTTGATTATCAAAATTCATCGAGTGAGAGACGAATTAAACAAAAGTTCACAGCTAGATTAAATTGTCCCCTATTTTAGGGGTGGGTGCTATGTGTGGGTCCCATAAGCTGCCTTAACGTGGTGGACATTATTAAAATCTTTCATTCAATTTCATCCAACACAGACATATAAAAATAATGGATTTTATTATTATTATTATTATGAAAATCTATAAACCTGAAAGGACTTTTCATTTTATTCCCCTTTTGTGCAGTCTGATTTTCCTGTTGGCGATTGCGTTCATCGAAAGTTGCTACGTGGAGCCTTGACAGCGCATAATCGGGTCGTTTGCCAATAAGGTAAATTTCAACAGCCCAGATTTGAAATGGCGTCATCTTACCTGCGTTTTTTCCGTTTTTGTTGAATAATCCATTAGATGAGTTGGTGAATTGGGCCTGTTAAATAAGGTGCGTCCTGTATTTGGAAGGGCTCTCGAGTTTTAAAAGCGTGCAAGGTTCGTTACGCCAAAACACCATAAACTGGGTAACAGTTTAAGGGTTAAAAATCTGATCATGGTTTGCATATTAAGAAAAATAATATCTGTTTATGGATTAGACATTATTTTTAAGGGATGAAAGATCTTGGAAGGGCATCTTTGTGATTCAGGATTAGGGTCCGAGGGGCCATGGGAATACATTTTAAAGATGGCGAAATTTCTCCAAATTTGAATTGAGTAGGGGGCTTGCAAATCTCAGATATTGAATTAACTTTTCAATGTTATGTTAATTTTTTATTAAAAAAGTACCAATGGAGAGAAATCTACTGGACTCTTGTCATATCAATCGAAAAAGTGGATAACACCAGTCCATAACGGACATCCAAAACTAATGACAAACCTACAAGTTGCTGGATAAGCAGAGAAAACAGCATAGAAAAACCCAACAATAACAGGGGAGTAGAGCCCGCAGTATTTGCGAAAAGATCAAAATATGGAAAAGAACACGAACCTAAACCTCAGTGATCTGCCATCAACCCATCCCAAAATTTTATATTTAGAAATTTTAAATAGCTTAAATTCAAATAATACTAACGTTTGTGACAGTGATCATGGAAAACGATTGAATATTGAAATCCGAAATTGTTATTGGTGAAGACCAACGTTCATTTAAAAAAGGAAAAAATGTCATTATTACGGAGAGTCTATAGCAAAGAATAACACCTTATCTAGATAACCACTACCATAAGACAATATGCAGGATGATAGAAGAAAGTTTCACAGGTTCTCGTCAAAAATATTTTCCAACTTCATCCGAGAGTAGCTCATTATACCCAACTCGCCTACTTCGACTTTGTATCCAATAAATCAATAATGGATCTGCCTTTCTAGGCTATTCAAATCATTGACGAAAAAACACAAGCTTTACTGAAATTACTTACCAACATTTGTGTTAATTATATTTAAAGTGTGTGAGTGGTCTTCAAGAAGTTCCCCGCTTTCAGCTTCATTCTTTAGGTCAAATATGGGGCTGTTGATGTTATCGAGAAGCTTGTGGATGGAGATAGTAAAATTGTTCATTACAACCTTATTGTGATGGATCTCTTGGAAAATGCTTAGATTTCATGGTGCCAAGCAAGGATGGATCCATATTGCCAAAGAGAATTGAACATGACATTAGGAAAAAGGATATAAACACACCAGTTATCCAAACTGAAGTGGCAGAAGCAGAGGAGGAAGTAGCTAGTACTCAAATCACTCGTTCAATCCTAATCAAGGATGATGTGTAATCATTGAACAGGGCTGATTCAAGGCTGCTATTCTTGTGACTAGTGAATAGATAGAAATTGTTTCAAGGCTGAAAGTTGAGAACTAGTTAGTGGGTATTACGAAGTAATTGGTAACATACTTTCTTGTTATTAATAGAGACTGAGAGGTCTATATATACAAAAGAAAGGAACGATGTTACCTCAGGAAATGATCGTAAAGAATAGAAACATTCTATTCTAGCTGAGAAAGTTAAAAAAGCTACAGCTAACTAAAGCTAACTAAATATTTACAATAGATTACCATTAACTAATAATAGACGATTATCGATCAGCATAATACCCTTCCTTAATAGTTAATCTATTTAGAACACCAAGCTGTCCTTTGAATTTGACTAACTTTTCAAGACCAAGAGGCTTGGTGAGGATGTTTGCAGTCTGATCTGTGGTAGGAACATACTATAGACCTATTGTCCCATCTTCAACCAGCTATCGTATGTAGGAACAGTGAACATCCACATGTTTGGTTTGTTCATGGAAGACTAGATTTCGTGCTAACTTGATAACGCTTCGTTATCAACAAATAGAGTAGTCGGACTTGCTGCTGACATTTGCATATGCCCAAGCATCTGATGAAGCCAAACAACTTCACATCCTGCCTTAACAGTCCCTTTGTATTCGACCTCTGTAGAGGAGAGAGAAATTGCCTGCTGCTTCTTATTGGTCCATGTGACTGCACCGGATCCCAAATTGAATACATATCCAGAAGTTGACTTTTTATCATCAACTGAGCCTGCCCAATTTGAATCTGTGAACCCACTAAGTTTAGGATTAAAACTTTGAGAGTACAAAAGTCCATAATCTGAAGTACCCTTCACATAACGAAGCACACGCTTTGCTGCCATCCAATGATCAGCCTTAGGAGTTGTCATAAAGAGGGAGATGTAGCTGATTGTGAAGCTGATGTCAAGCCTAGTAGCAGAGAGGTAGATGAGGCTGCCTACTAGTTGCCTGTGTGTAGTATCACCAATGGAAGGAAAATCAGACTTTGCGGATAACTTGAGACCTTTCTCCATAGGTGTAGATGTAGACTTGCAATCCTACATACAAAATTTGTCCAATAGAGCCCCGACATATTTGGACTGAGAAATCAATATACTAGAAGATTGTTGCCAAACCTCAACACCTAGGCAATAATGCATGAGCCCAAGGTTAGTCATATCAAAAGACTGGCATATATTCTATTTGATTCCTTGAATCAAAGATGTTGAATTGCCAGTGATGATCAAATCATCCACATAAATAACCAGAAGGATGATGTCATGGTCAGTAGTCTTGATGTATAGATTTGAGTCTGAAGAACTCCTCTTGAAGCTTTGATCATTGAGGTACTTATCAATTTTTATGTAGCATGCCCGAGGGGCTGCTTCAAGCCACAAAGAGCTTTTACCAATCTGAGAACTTGATGGTCTTTACCAATAACCTTGAAACCAGGAGGCTGCGTCATGTAGACCTCTTTATGGAGATCACCATTTAGGAAAGCACTCTTGACGTCCATCTGATGGACCTTCCAGCCAAACTGTGCTGCTATGGCTAGGATTACTCTGATGGTGCTCATCTTTGCAGTAGGAGCAAAGGTCTCCTCATAATCAGTGTCAAGACCTTCACAACTAAACAAATTTTGTACTTATCCAAAGTACCATCCAATTTGTATTTGATTTTGTAAACCCATTTGCAGCCAATGGGTTTCTTCCCTAGTGGAAGATTAGAAAGGACCCAGGGGTTGTTCTTCAGCAGGCTCTGGTGTTCAGATGTAATGGCATGTTCCCACTTTGGAATTCCTTTAGCTTTGGAATATGTTTAAGGTTCAAACACACTGTGAATGTTGGCAATGAGAGCAAACTTAACAGACTTTGTAGGTTTTCTCTTTTTCTGAGCAGCTCTCCCATCAATGAGCTCATCATTACGAAGATCAACAAGTGTCTTAGCCCACCACTTAGGTCGGAGAGGAGAATGACCAACATTAGTATTAGGAGATGCTTGGTGATCAGGTTCCTCATTAGAAGAATCGGGATCAAACTCAAGTGAAGCATCTACAAATTGAGGTGATCCTGCAGGAGAAGCTGGAGGTGTCTGTATAGGGATCATTGGTATAATTGGAGCTGTAGGAGCTACTGGAGCCCTCCCATCAGGTGGACCTAATGGAAGCCGAACTCCCAAATGATGAGCCTTCATTGGCTGGTCTGTTGGATTAGGAACAAGATAAACAGGCATGAAAGGTCTTTGCTGCTCATCAAAGACTACATCATGACTGTAGATGAGACAAGATGTCTCAACATCGATCAGGCGGTAGGCTTTGTGAAGACTATTGTATCCAACAACTATGAGTTTTTGACTCTTGGCATCCAACTTGGTGTGTGACGCATCAGGGATCCAGACAAAAAACAAGGGAGCCAAAAACCTTTTGGTGACTGATTCTGGGCTTGCGACTTGACCATGCCTCTTCAAGAGTTTTACCTTTGACTGCTACTATTGGTGACTGGTTCAATAGGTAAACTGCAGTGTTAATTGCTTTTGCCGAAAACTTCTTCTGAACATGTCTGTGTTTGAGCATGGATTGAGCCATCTCAGTGATTGTTTTGTTTCGACATTCAACTACATTGTTTTGTTGTGGAGTGCGTGGTGTTGTTAACTGGCGTTTGATGCCATAAGTATCCAAGAAGCTAGAGAAAGCATTAGAACAAAATTTCCCCCTATTGTCTGATCTAAGAGTAATAATAGATTTCCCTGACACTCTTTTTCAACTAAAAATTTAAACTTTTGAAATATAGGAAATGCATCTAAGTTCTCTTTAAGAAAATGCATCTGATTTTTCTTAAAGAAAATGCATCCACATTTTTCTACTGAAATCATCAACAAACAACAGAAAATACTTGGACCCAGGAATAGGAGTGGCCATAAGGCCACAAATATTGACATGAACAAGTTGAAGTACCTAAGAAGTGCGCCATGAATCACCACTGGTGAAAGGTGTGCGATGTTGCTCCCTAGCTTGGTATGTATCACAAACTCCAAGCTTTTGAGTCTGAATCTCTAGCAATCCAAGAGCAAGCTTATCCCGAGCAAGCTTTGAGAGATAATGCACATTTATCAACTAAATAGTAATAGATTTCCCAGACTCGTTTTCAACTAAAGGTTTAAACTTCTGAAATACAGGAAATGCATCTGATTTCTCTTTAAGGAAATGCACCTACATTTTCTTTTGAAATCATCAACAAACAATAGAAAATACGTGGACCCAAGTATAGAAGGAGTGGCCATAGGGCCGCAAATATCGACATGAACAAGTTGAAGTACCTGAGAAGTGTGCCATGAATTGCCACTGGTGAAAGGTGTGCGATGTTGCTTCCCAACTTGGCATGCATCACAAACTCCATGCTGTTGAATTTGAATATCTGGCAATTCAAGAACAAGCTCATCCCGAGCAAGCTGCGAGGGATAATACACATTTAAATGCCCATATTGCTGATGCCAAAGTGTGCTAATAGAAGACCACTGAGCAGCCATAGTAAGTCTTGAGAATCACCAGAATCTGTAAGTTTGAAAAGACCATGATCCTCAAGACCCACTGCAATAGTAGACTGAGTCGCCCGATTAGTGATGGTGCACTGATGTGAACTGAGGTGACATCTAAGTGTGTAGAATGTCGCAGCAACTGACTAACTGAGAGTAGATTTAGTTCCATCCCTGGAATGTAGTACACATTGAGGAATATGAGATTCCTCCCAGCAGACTGAATCTGAATGTTGCCCTTGCCGACAATAGTTTACTCTTCTCCACCACAAAAAATAACAGAATTAGAATAAGGTTGGTAGTCAGTAAACCAGTCTCTGCGGTGAGTAAAATGAAGAGAAGCACCTAAATCAATGTACCAAGCAAATGACTTTAGGTGATCTGCAGGTCTTTTAGCCGTGAAGGTGTAAAAGGCAGACTCCGTCTGCTTAGTTGTGCTTTGCATTGTTTGCTTTGGGCTGTGAACCTGATTGCATAGATTGTGCAGCTAAGCATTTCCGACATTCAACCTTCATGTGTCCAAACTTGTGGTAGTAGATGCTTTGAATGTTCTTCTTTCGGGAACCATCTGATGCTAGAGCATAAGACTTTTGCTGAGATGGCTATTGTAACTTGCCTTTATCCTTCTAAAAGTATTTAGTAGCAAAGGCTTGCTTTGTGGAGGTGGAGGTGGAGTTGCTACCGAATTGTTGTTTCCACCAATCTTGCTGAAGCAAAAGTGTGTAGAGATCAGTGAACTTCAAATCAGCACTAGAAGACGTGATGTTGAGAGTCTCGATAAAATGCTCATAGGACTTTGGTAAACTCCGAAGAGTGATAACCACAATATCCTCTTCCTTTATCTTGCGATCGATGGCAAGCAACTGATCACAAATTTCTTGAATCCTATTCACGTGTGCTTGGAGCGAGGTGCACTCATCCATGATAATAGAAAACAGAGTGTTCTTCAAGAAGAAAGTTTTGCTTTTGTCAAAAGTCTCATGAAGATGTTTGAGATGTGTCCAAATCTTGGCTGCTATGTTGCTTGATGGAATTTGAGAGAGTTGATCATGAGCCACGAATAACTTGAGAGCATCACTGCCTCCCGATTATTTAGATCCCATGTATCTTGATCAGGACCAGGAGTAGTCAGACGCTTTGTAACACCTAGAACAAGTTGATCGGTGTTTCGATATTAAAAAATTGTGATGATCTACTACTTCTAAGTGCCATAATTTTGACCATTGAATTTAGAGTTGTGCTTGAGTAGAATGTTTGTCATAGATGCCATGGCATGTTTTTCAATGAAAAAACGTAAAAATCTGTGAAGACAGAAGACACATTCTTTGAGGCAAAAAAATGGAAGACCCAGAAAATTCGGAGAGTGACCCAAAAGAGAGCTTGAAAACCCAAAAGGAATATGTTGTCGGTTTCTGGATCTGTTGGCTCGAAAATTGAGGCACCTAGAAAAAACGAACGATAACCTAGTGTAGCTCTCGCAAAACCCACTAAGAATTTGAAATCAAAATAATTTTTCGAGCTCAGAAATTAGGGTTTCAAAGAAAACCCTAGTCGGTTGCAAAATGAGCTCCAAACAATGGCGGATTTGGACAAAATTTGTAGCAAAAGTCGACCAACAAAAAGGCAGATTTGAAAGGTGACAAAGGTTGCGAAGGGCACAATTTTATTTGGTAAAAAATCGGAGAAATGCAGAGTCGCGAGCTGCCTTATACCACCAAAAAAAGGTGTCACAGTTCGGCACGCACATGAACAGACACCAGTTCGGCACACACATGAATAGACATGATTTGGAGAAAATCGCTTAGGGTAGAGATTAGATGCGTTTTTTTCCAATCGCAAGTGGAGAAATTTGCACAGGATATAGTCAAATGGCCGAAACTTTGCATCCACAAACCACGAACTAGGGATCATTTGATTGTAGAAAAATTTGGTGATTTTTTTCGCTGAGAACCCTAGCCGAATCTATTATTGGTGCAATTTTTTGATTGCAAATCTCCAAGATTCGAACAGATGAAACAAAAAAAAGGAAACCCTAGATGGGTTTTTTGAGAGAGTAGAAATAATTTGATTAATCTTAACAAATAATTTCAAAAGAAATTATAGATTTTTTGAAAAAATTTGAAGCATTTTCTCTCATACCATATTATGAAGTAATTGGTAAAATACTTGCTTGTTGTTAACAGAGACCGAGAGGTCTATATATAGAAAAGAAAGGAACAATGTTTTTTTAGGAAACGATTGTAAAGAATAGAAACATTCTATTCTAGCTGAGAAAGCTAAAAAACTACACATAACTAAAGCTAACTAAATATTTACAATAGATTACCATTAACTATAATAGACGATTTTCTATTATCGTAATAGTGGGTAACATAACATTCCTCAAATCACCGAGAAAGAAATTTTTTCTCTAATAAGTGATTTTAGACCTACTAGCTCAAGATATTGTCTTTCTCGGCAATCAAGTATTTGATATGTGTAATTGAATACCAAATTCGAGCCCAAGATAATGCCTTTCAACTTCACAATCTTATTGGAGTTTGCTAGCATACAAGGCACCAAAAGCCAAAACATAGGATATGAGTTCACAAATTGGGTAGAGGTGGATGAGAGCTTGACAGTTGGTTGATGAAGATGAACAATCATTCTCTATAAGCTGTGTTACCAAATTCTTCCATGGCAAGTCTAAAGTCTGGTCCCACTCTTGCACAAGTCTGGTCCTTATCATCTTCTTGCAAAAGTCTGCCCAATTTCTGTTAGACAAACCTAGCACAATTTTTTCTGTTTCTATGACAAATTTCCAAATCTGTAGCAGGACCCGGGCTGAATTTTGCCAAACAATGGACTTTTTTTCACTTTGTTAAAGTCTTTTTGGTTTATCTTAGTCAATCCAACCATCCAACCCTAAAATAGACCACCAAAAAGGCCAAAAATAGAAAATATATGCCTTATAGACTAAAATGTTAATATTTTACATATATGTATACATATGGTGGTGTATTTTTGTATATTACTTTACTATTATCACAGTTGTGTATGAAGATATTTTCTGCTGTACACATACACATATATGTATATGTGTACATATGTTTTATATGGATGAACTCAAAACAAATTCAAACCCACTCAAAAAAAATCTCAAACAAATTTGAAATCCGATTCTTGAACCTGCATCTGATCTCTAGTCTGAACTGGCAACTTAGCCTATAAGTGTCCTTTCCACAAATTAGATAGATCGGTAATCTTTGTGATACAGTCATGGATGGAAGCTCCAATTAATAATACTCCAAACAGGTAGCCTCAATCACAAATACATACAATTCATTCACAGTGATACTCAATATCAATCTTATAATAATCATTTGGATTCAATACACATGTTCCCCAATCAGAATTACATTCACCATTTTGCTGTAATGGGATTACAACATGTTAGGATCACTTTCTTTTGATTACAACACAAATTCAACACTGATCTTCTTGAGGCTGATCTCCCTTCTTTAGCTCTGCTCGAACTATGTTAGATACCATTTGCTCCCTTATATTTCTCCTTGCCCTTTTCTGCTTCTCAATAAATCTTTTAAACTATTTTAAAGGTAACCTTCTTGCCTTAAGAAACTACTGGTTTTGCCCCCTAATTGTGAAATGATTGATCTGGTTAGAAAAGTTAAGGGAGGACTAAATATTAATGTTGCAATGACAAAAGAGTCTCTCTTCTAAGAAATTTTGATAATTGAGTGGTCTCCCTGTGGTGTAAAAATTTGTGGGTTTTTATACTTAGTTTTAGGATAATCGGTATGGAGCCCTTGATGGTTTGTTCAAGAACCCTGATGGGCAAAACAGAGTCTTGAAAAGGTCCTGGACCATGGGTCACTCTGTTTTCAAAGTTATCCTTGGAGTCTGCATATTATTCCTGAGTGAGTTGTTTGTTTGGCTTGTAGATGGACTGAATCTTGAACTTTCATTCCAATGTTGGTTTCTCCTTCCATATGCCTTTTCTCCTTTAATGTGCATTTGCATCCCTGGGACATATAGAGGAAACAAGATACACCCTTGTCAGTGAAAGATTGAATTTCACAATGTTTTTTGCTATCATTTTGAGGATACCATTTTTGTATAAGATTGAATTTTCGGCCATTTTGTAATCCACATAGGCTCTTTGTATAGAATGCCCGTGTTAATAGGTTTTCAGATGAAATATGATCATTATTAGTTTTGAATCTTGATCATTGGAGTTGATGTAATGGTCTTGGCTTTTCAAAGCTTCAAAATTATAAGTGACAATGTATCCTTCTGTTATATTAATGTAAATATATAGGCTTTGCCTTTATCAAAAAAAACATTTTTGTCTATAATATTAAGTTGTCGGGTGGGTTATTTCATCATTCTATAAGTATATACTGTTAAAGGACATTTGGGGGAACACCCCTTTTACACCCTCAAAAATGTGCATCTAGCTTTTGTATTGACCTCTTTCTAGATAGACAAGAGGTCTGTAATGCCCCTCTTTGGAAGTGGATTATAACAGTAATAAATGAAAATATTAAAATCTAAACATTTAAAATATAATATAATTGCAAAATATGAAATTTAAGTGTAATTTTAACAGAAACCAAGGAGCATCTAAAGAAATGTGACCATTGAAGGAAAATGATATATAAGACACACCAAACAAGCCGAAGTAACCACCATATGAAGAATACATCTCTTAATTATCAAAGTATAGCCTCTGATAGGTTTAGACATAGTTATCTTTTAATGTTATGAGTGTGCATTTAGCTATCACATGTCATCGTTGCATTGGTCTCTGCAAAGACTAAAAGACTTAAGAAAAATTAAGTCATAATATGACTAATGGGTCATTAGATAGTGGGGCTGATAAATTACCTTTGCTCTTCTTTTTACTAAGAGGTAATTTGATCTACAGCCTGCTGGTTCATTCATTTTCTCTTGCTCCTTAATATATGCTACCGCTTGATTTGATGGTATAGGTGCACCATTCTTTCTAGAGCAAACTTGATGCCTTGACCAGGTGTTCCACACAAATGGGTTTTCACCCAAGTTCCCAACGATATAAACTTGAATATTTAATATCTCATCTCTGCTAAACTCAATCATAACTCTCATTACGTGGAATCAATTGTATCATGTCAACATACTTCCATAGAGAATTAAAGTTGTTCATAAGATTTCTTGCCATAGGAGTCACAATGGCAACTAGTTCTAACTCCATGGCTAGAGTAGACTTGAAAATATATCCAAGTTAAAACAACTTAAAACAATATATATATATATAAAATTGGATATATAAAACCAAGCTCTTTTGATAAATAATAGAATCATAGAAGAATGAAGAAACATAGAAAGTGAAAGAGTTTGATTCTTGTTTGCATAACACAAATGAGGAAAAAATGAAATAGACTTGTTCTTGCAAAACTATTCTACGATAATCTTCTTAGCAGCCAATAGGCACTAGTAAATATGTAGGAATCATAGTGCAATCATTGTAAAATCTTTAAATGTCAATCTTCAACTCCTTTGATTGATTGAACAAGCAAAAAATACATGTTTTAACTAAAAGAGGGGAAAAAATTTATTAAGACAAGAAGAGATACAAAAGGGAGAGCTCAGCAAGGAGCTCATCTCAATCAACAAGGTCATCTAATTCACGAGACAATTTGGGTAGTAATTACCCACTATCCGTAACATTCCAATCCTACACATGGTCAAAAGCCCATGCAGCTTCATTGCTCTCCAAAGGGATGTATGGCAAACACATAGACTCCAAAGGTCTACAAAAGAGAAGAGTCAGATTAACAACTGAAGCCAAGTGCCAACTAACATCTTCAAACACTTGCAAACTAAGCAAGTCACAACCACTTGGGAGCCAGACTCATAGATAATCTTGTGCCATCCCCTCAAACAACATTGCTCCACAATATGTAAAATAACTAGTGCCATTATAAGATTGTTAGTATGACAACCCTTATGCACTGAGAAAATAAACTGAACTTTGCCAAAATTGCGATGAGCCACTCTCCCAATGCTAACAAGACCAGGATTCCCCCGGGAAGAACCATCAGTGTTGACTTTTAGAACTCTAGATGGAGGAGTCCAATGCCCCTCATAATTCATCTGTTGCTTCATCTGCCGCCTAGGCTGTCTGGGCAAACCATGGAAGCATTGACCTGCAGCCATAGGGACCCCTCCTTGAAGATAAAAATTAAGGCAATTGCAAATGGTAAGGTCACTAGGAGCCATAGCTCCATCTAGTACACACTTAGCCTAAATTGTTTCGTGCAGAGAGTGGGAAATTTTCAATTGGAGTTGTTTGGCTCCGGTTCAAACATTTTGAAAGATTTGCCTATTCCTCTCCAACCAAATATGCTAAAGAATAAGTAAAGGACCAGCAACCCATGCAGTTGAAGAGGAAAGGCTTTAGTGGGGGCACTCCCCAAGCGGTCCCAGGAAGTAGACAAGGAGGGAGATTGCCTACAAGGGCAGCCCCAAGCATTCCACTAAGGGTGCCAAATCTGGGTAGAAAAGGAACAATGGAAGAAAAGATGGGAGACAAAATCCTCTCAATTATCCCACGTAAGACATCGGTTATGAGCCACCTACCACATGAAGAAATTACATTTGGACCAAGAAAACTTATTCCTAACTGGTTTCCACCAAGGCACCACAACATCTCTAAACAATTGTCTAGTAAGCTCCTAGTACCCAACAGAAACAAAGTATTTACCAGACGGAGTACCACCTCAAGCCAAAACATCTAGCCCCAATAATGAACAATACTCCCTAGATGCTAGAATTTCAAAGCACTCTTGGTGTTCCTCCTCTGAGCTCCTAGGTGGCCCATATGAAGAGTCCTTCCATCTATAGCCAACAACAAGGCTCAAGTAATAAAGGGGTCTTATAATGAACTACCTTATCTAGCAACAAGAAAAGATTCATAGAGAGTTTGAAGATGAGGGTACATAGACAAGATAGGAGGGTTGCCATCCCAAGCATCAAACCAAAACAAAGCCTTAGAGCCTCCTTTATACATCTAGAAAAGACCCCTCTTAACTAACTGAGCACCATTCTTAAGAGTATGCCATAGCATAGAGCCATGACCTTCTAAAGGAAGCGAGAAAATAAAACATTGATTTGCACCCCTGAAATACTTTTGAGTGATTATATGGGCCCAAAGTTGATTTTGTCCATAGCACCATTGCTAGTAAAGTTTAGTAGCTAAAGCTTGGCTACTTAAGGTAGTAGAGCACAAACCAAGACCGCCCTCCTTCTTAGGCCTACAAATAATTTGCCAGCTGATTAGACTCCATTTATAATTACGTAAAATTACCACTCCAAAGAAATTGTCGAGAAAGAGCATCAAACTCCTTGAGAAAGTAAATAGGAATAGCCTAAACCATGCTTGTATAAATAGAGCCTGAATAAAAGATTGAAGAAGCGTAAACCGAGCAGCAGTAGAAAGCCATCTATGAGTCCAATTATTTATCTTCTTCCAAAGCTTGTTAAGTGAATTCTGCCAGAAGAGACGTGGCTGCCTAGAAACAGTGATAGGAATGCCAAGATATGTCAAAGAGAGTGACTTAATTTGAAACCACAGGACATTAGCAATCCTCCTTTAAATAGATTCAGGAGTGTTAAAAAATATATTGAGTACTTCATTAATTTTCTGGCCTGACGCCACCAAATAAATGTCAAGATATGTTTATTGGTCCTAGCTTTCAGGATATGGGCAATAACTGCAAGAGTAGTGTCATCAACAAATTGAATGTGAGAAAGAGAAGGTAACCCATTATTCCAATGCCAACCATAAATAAAATTCTAAGAGACTTGATACTTGATGAATCTTCCCAAGCCCCCAACCATAATAATAAAGAGATAGGGGGAGAGAGGATCAGCCTAGTGCAGATCCCTAGAGGCACCAAATAACTCGAAAGGTTGGCCATTAAGAAGAATAGAGAATGATGCAGTAGTAACACAACTTATAGTCCAACTTACCTACTCCGGGCTAAAGCCAAAGGCAAGAAAAATATTCCTTAGGAAACTCCATTTAACTCTATCATAAGCCTTGACCATATCCAACTTAATAAACATAGACTGCATTATTGAACTAGCCATAGAGTGAATAGCCTCAGTAGCAATAACCTCCCCATCTAAAATTTGTCTTCCTGCAACAAAACCTCCTCGTTCTTCTAAGAGAATAGTGGGGAGCCACCTTTTAAGCCTCTCAACAATCAATTTAGTAATAACTTTGTAGACCACATTACACAAAGTAATAGGCCTAAAAAACTCTAGTTGATTAGCCCCATATTTTTTTCGAATAAGAGCCAAGAAGGTGGAATTCAAGGCTCAAAGTATCTGCTTGCTAGAATAAGATTCCCTAACCACTTCCAACAAATTCCTAATTAATCATATCTCAAAATTCTTGGAAGAATAAAACTGGAAATCCATCAGAGCCAGGAGCTTTCCTTTATGCATACCAAAGACCAGCTCTTCTAACATAGCCAAAGAGAGCAGTTGTATGAGATAATCATTCATTGCCTGTGTAACACGGGAGGGAATACATGACAAAATAATAGTCTCTTCATTGACAGTTGGGGAAAGTCCTTAGAAAAGAGCGCAAAGTCCTTAGAAAAGAGTGCAAAAAAGTATCAAGTAGCCTCTTGGAACAAAGCTAGCAAGGGAGACAGCTAAAGACCTTTTGAGTTAATCAAAGAAGAAATATAGTTCTAATTCTAACAGGATTGCACAATTTTATGAAAAAAGGCAGTGTTCCTATCATCCTCTTGGAGCCAATCAACTCTGGCCTTTTGCTTCCAGTATCCTCTCGAAGTTCCCATTCCTCCAGATCTCCAAAGGCAAGGGATTCATCTTTGCCCATAGCCTTAGAGAAACCAAGATCCCTAAATCTGCTTCGTAATGACATCAAGACGCCCTTGAGCTCGCCCCTTCATGGTATGAAGGTTCCCAAAACATTCTTTGTTCCATTTTTTTGAGCTGCCTTTTGACATATTGAAGCTTTTTAGAGAGAGAAAACATAGTTGTACCATAGGTAGGGGCACCATATCTCTAACAACAAGCCATAAGATCATGAAGAGAGGAGTACCAAAGCTAATCAACTAAAATTTGAATGGATGATTTGTAGGAATAATTACTCTAGTAGCATGAAGTTTAATTGGCCAATAATTAGATTCCCTCTAGTCTAGAATTTTTGAAGAGAGAGTGAGGGAGCTACTAACCTAGAAGCAGGAAACCAAGAATCTATTCGGACGTTCAGAGATAGCTTCGGCCTGAAACCTTCTACTATTGTAGGTAACGAGCCCATTAGCTAGCTTGATATCAGAAAGATGCAATAGAATGATATTTTGACAAAGAAGATTAGAGCAAGGCCCCAACCGAGCAAACCCACCCCCCCCCTTCTCCTCAAGATTAAGAATTGAATTGAAACCTCCTACTAGAACCTAAGGATGGAAAGGATGACAATTTCTTACATACCAAATGTGTGACCAAAGTCTCACCTTTCCCACAAAATCCATTGCTGTGTACACATTAGTAATTAGAATCACCTCACCAGAATCCAAAGAAGAGGCTACCATAGAAAGGGTTGAGTGAGAAGATACCCAAGCAAGGGGAGAAATTTTTTTGTGGATCCGAAAAGAAACCCAAACCATTGGCACTCCCCATAGCCCCTACACACTAGCATTGTCCATGAGGTGAAATACTAGAGGCGCATCGGACCAAAGATTCCACTGAAAGCTTAGTCTCCTAGACACAAAAGATTTTTGGAAAACAATCAATCACCAACTTGTGAGTAGCCTTTTTTCTAGGGATGCTATTTAAACCCTTAATATTCCATGAGAGAATAATCATCACTGAGTAGAGTGGGGGAAATGAGCTTCCAAGGGTTTCAAAGCCCCAGACTCTACCAACACATCTCTTATAGTTTTGATCTTCTCCTAGTCCTTTTTACACCCAGTCTTTAAAGGAGTGAAAGAAACCCTCTTAAAAAGGCGTTTGCAACAAACCCAAAGGCAGAGTAGACTCCTTACCCTTACTAGATGCCAACACATCCTTAAACTGATTTTCCCAAAACTATGTCATTATCTTGAGGCACAATAGGAGTCACCAAAGCTCCACACTTAGGAGCAATAGGGATCTCACTCAGCTGATGAACCACCATCTGGGAAGCCACACAAGCTTCATGAGGTGGAGCTTCCCCATTTGAGCCAACCGGATCAGAAGAGATGTTAGGAGGAATACCCTTCTCTAAGACCATACTATCGAGCACCTCAAATTGGTTAGAACCAAAATCAGATTGCTGATCTATAAAGGGTCTTTGTTGTCCATGCCCCTTAGCTCGTGGGCGAGTAGAAATAAAGCCATCCTTATTAGAGCCAACTTTAGTCACTTGGGCTTTTCCTATTCCTGCATTACCCATTTGAATATTCCCCTTGGCTCTATTATCTATTTGATCTTTTCCTTTTCTTGCATTATTCGTTTGGCCACCACTATTACCAGCAACAAAACCATCAACCCCCTTAAAAGCTAAAGCCCGAGGGCACTAGCGTTGCAAATGACTATACTCATGACATATCTGACATTGGAAGGGGAGGGATTCATAATCCGATTGTTGCACCCTCGAAGAAGACCCAAGACAAATTTCCAAAGAATCTGGTATTGGATTACTCAAATAAATTTCAACACAGATTCAAGCAAAAGAAATAACCTTTTTATCTATGGATTGGTGTACAATTGCAGCCGACTTTCCAAGCAAAGTTGCAATTTGACGAAGAATGTCTTCTCGCCAAAATTCAAGAGGAAGACGTGGCAAGTGAACTCAAACTGGCACTCTTGAGAGGAGATCCTCTGCTAGATTAAATCTTGAATGCCAAGGTTTAATGAATAACCACACATGGTTGTAAAAAGAAGGGCCCCCTTCAAAAACACGATCCTGATCAGACATGCAAGAAAACAATAAAAAGAAATAGCTAATACCAACCAGCATAATCTCCATATCTTTGTCCACCCGCCACGAACAATGAGTCCATGCCTGGAGAGCCAATAAGGATATCCGAACTCCAAGAAATTTACATATCAGAGGATGCCTAGTCCAATAATCAATGTCCTCCATCATTGCCTTTGGAGGATTAACCAGAACATGGGGATCTTGACTTTGTGGAATACATCCATTAAATTTTTTTAGGTTGGAGCTCTCTCCCACATAAAACGATTTAGATCTACTTGCATGCACTTAGGAGAAGATCCATTTGCCATCACCAACGCAGAAGAAACCCAGGCTTTGCCATGCGAACAATGAAAACCCCAATTCAACAATGGCTGCAAATGCTCTCCAATAATGTGAAGCCCACACTAACTCCACCTAGCAAACTGTCAATCCAACCAAAAAGGGACAACAAACAGAGCAAACACAAGGGATCCCTAGCCCAACATGCGTTCACAACTTCTCTGCATGATATCAATTATTCTACAATTGCAATTTTTAGAATTGGTGCAACGTTAAATAAAGTGAAAATACATGTTCACTCTTTTGGAATGATATATTTTTTTGCATTATACATGAATTAAAATGGACTTCTTTTAGATTTTGATGTGTTTTAGAAGTGAGTTTTAGGGTTAAGAAATTGTTTTGGGATGCCCAAGTCGAAATCAAAGGAAAAAGTCTATGTTCCTCGGGGACGCATCCTCGCCCCAAAAGGCCAAGTTTCGGAAACGGGGACGTACTCGGGATGGGGGGACGGGTAGGGGATGTCCCCACCTCGTCCCCCTTTTTTGAAAATTTCCAAGAAACGTCCCAAAAACTTGGTACTTCAAGAAATATTTTTGGGGACGTCCTATGGACGGTTGGGGATGGCTTGGAAGACCCTAGGACGATTGGGATGAATCAGCGTCCCCAATTTTATAGACAACATCAGCACTTATAAAATATTTTTCTTTTATAAAACATTTTCTTTTTTAATTTTAAAGTGGGCCCCTCTTGCCAAGTTTACCCTAACATGCTTATTACTGTTTGGTAGTTAATTCTTGCTATTTGGGGCCCTCTGATTAGTATTTGACAACATTATGTTAAGAATCATGGAATTAATATTGCTGTTACAGTCACGGTACATGCTCAGAATTATATAGCAGACTGGTTGCAAGGTGCTGGGAAAGTCTGAAAATTGCATTGTAGACCTAGAACATGCATTCTTATGTCATTTTTTGGCAATACATTAGTGCTTGGTTGGTCTTGGGTTGATCTGGGTCCTTTGCAGAAGATATGGTGAGCATTGGAAGTTGCATCAAGATACCGTCTTACTGTAACAAACCTATATCATGATCAGAATTGTATATATTATAGAGGACTTTTTTGTATTAATTTCAGTCCACTTACAGTTTATTGGAAGTGTAGTTTCAGAATTAAATGATAATAGTGTGTTTCAAATTGGAAGGTGGGTTATTGTTCTTGTTGCTATTGAAAATGAATTCTAAATTATGTTCTTAAGTATATTTCAAATTTTTATGTTATTATTTTAATATGACATGCACAATACTGTCTTACTGCAACAAACCTATATCATGATCAGAAGTGTATATACTATAGAGGGCTTTTTTGTATTAATATCAGTCCCCGTTTGCCGTCCCACCCATCCCCAAAATCAGCAAATTTTTTTGCCGACCTAGAAACCTGTCCTGCTGTCCCTGTCTCTATCCCCGAAACTCGGGGTAACATAGGAAAAAATAAAAAAAGGAAAGCAAAGGAATGTAGGGATAGTTGCATTAATCTGGTTTTCCCAAATTTGTCTTGTGTTCAGTTGTAGTTGTGTTCATCCCAGCTAAACTGCATATCTTTGCCTAGGATCCTGTTTGAGTTCTTTGAGTCAGGTGGACCAATATGAATCACAGATCTGGTTCAGATTGGACCCAAATCTGGCTGGTCAATAGGCAGATCAAGTAACATAGGCGAGTAACAATCAGTTGACCTTGTACTGAATAGTGCATCTCCACATGTATACATTTGTTTGATAAGAGAAGTACACTTGCGGTCTTGTAGACATGCTTTATTACATTAGAATGCGGATGTTGCAATTTGACATTTCCAGGCATGTGTTTGGTTGTGTAATTGCAAGCTTTTGGCCATTTGACTTTGTGTTTTCGCTCACATGTAAACCCTTGAATGCTTGGCTTCACTAATGCACTCAGAACGGTGCTTTGGGACATCGTAATGCCAATTCAATTTGTAGCCCTTGATCACTTCAGTGTGTGCTAGAACACTAGAATGCAAGTGTTTTGAACTTTGAAATTGTTTTCTTCACAGCCAGGCCCAGGTGTACATCAAATGCATGTATGATTGTAAAAATAAAATATGAACTCCTTAAACAACAAGAGATACAGTTCAAGAATCATACAGCCAGGTGTACCTCAATGCATGTATGATTGTGTAAAAACAGAATTTGTTGTGTGGGTACAGCAGTTTGTAGCTTTTGCTTTAATCTTTACTCTGGTAAATATTGAGGAAGATGTAGCAAACATGACTTCTTTTTCTGCAATGAAAACATGATAAAATCTGGCATGCATTGATGTGTCTAGGATATGTACATTGTCATGTCATGTGCCTAGAGCTGACCCAACTCGCTGACCCTGGATACTTGCCCGACTCGCGGAGAGTCTTGGAGCAATGAATGTGTATATATATATATATATATATATATTCTTTTAAACAAAGGCATATGACTTATATTTAGTCATAAATTTATAGCTTATCTCTGTGAAATAATGGGCAAGTCCTGAACATTTATGGGATCAGGACTAGATCTATTATGATGATTAGGGAGGAAGTTGTTAAATCTCAGAAAAGCTAAGGAAAATACTCAGAAAATACTAAGAAATTTCAGAAACCAAAATGTTAGCAATCTTTCTCAATTATGATTGTAGAGAAGCATCAAACGTTGTATGGACAAAGATTGTCATGACAACAAGGAATTGCGAGTCATATTGTAGTGTCTTCTCTTAGGTACTTAGACAGTTTGTGCATATTTAACTAGCCTCCAAGTTTTTGGAGGCCAACTAGTTAGATAGGGAGATCTCCAATGTTCTTGGAGAAGCTCTTGGCCAATCTTGTAGAGCTATTATTTTTGGAGTTGAGTTTAGTTGGTTAGATGGAGCTTTTTGATGCTTTTAGAATTGATATCCGACCTTTTGGGTGCTTTCCAAATTTCATGAAGGAGGAGACCATTTTCATATAACTTCATATTGTAGTGTCTTCTCTTAGGTGCTTAGACAGTTTGTGCATATTTAGCTAGCCTTCAAGTTTTTGGAGGCCAACTAGTTAGATAGGGAGAACTCCAATGTTCTTGTTGAAGCTCTTGGCCAATCTTGTAGAGCAATTATTCTTGGGGTTGAGTTTAGTTGGTTAGATGGAGCTTTTTGATGCTTTTAGAATTGATATCCGACCTTTTGGGTGCTTTCCAAACTTCATGAAGGAGGAGACCATTTTCATATAACTTTTATGATATGGACTTGTTGGTCTATCCATTTATCATTTTAATCTTTTCATCCATCATAATCAACATCAAAACCTTAGACTATTCCATGCATAACACATCTACCATAATCGTGCATACATTGTATCTTCAATGTCATTTTGGTATGACCAGACATGCAATATATATCATTTAAGTGCTTTTGACAATTTGGAGATATTATTGGGTTATTTCATTTATATTTTGTTCACAAGTTTTTGCAAATTCATGAATGTGGGGGTACCCATGGAATTTTAGCATTTCAAGGTGCAATTTCATCTTCTTAGGGCCCGTTTGTTTTCGGGAATTGAACTGGAACAGGAATCAACAAATTCCTAAACTTTCTAATTCTCAGTTTGGTTGCACCAAATCGGAATTGGGAATTGAAATTCGTACTTCCATTTTGTAACCAAAATGAGAATATGATATTCAACCTAAATAGGTGGAATTGCAATTGGCAATGTCAAACTCAGATCCAAATGTTTTTGTGGCTTTGCAACACACAAATCAGTTTCAACAGCGTAGAGCTCGACCCAAATGTTTTTGTGGCTTTGGCAACACGCACATTAGAGCCAGTCTGTGTACCCTATTACCAGCGGTCTCATCCACACACCACCACTGGCTTCTATCAGATTTGTAGGATTTGTAGGCGGTTTCATTGACTAATTTTCCATATCCATTTTTTAATAGCAGAGCTGGAGTAGCTTTAAAATCTTAGGAAAGACTAGGACTCATTTGACACTACAACATTTTAAAGCTTCTCTGTTGCATTTGAGTACAGTTTCAATACATGTTTAACTGCGTCTCCTGTCACAGTATAGAAAGAAATGGTTTTTGTCTTCAACAATATTTGAGTTATGTACTCCTTAGTCCTTACAGAATCTCTGTTTTGAGGTTTTCAGCCTTCTTAGTGCAATATGTTGATTCACAGTGAGGTATTTCTGTATGGTATTTTTGGGTGAACCAAATGGGTCCAAAATAACAAATCCGGAATATCAAATCTGGAATCTGACAAAATCCGGAATAACAAATCCCAGTAACCAAACAGACCCTTAGTGTTTGTTGTCCTTGACCTCCACTATTTTCTATTAGCTGACTGGATTTTCATCGGTGTTTCTGTAGCCGACGGAGTGATTGTTGTCAGTGTTTTTGTAGCCGACGGGGTGATTGTTGTCGGTGTTTCTGTATTCTGTAGCTGACGGGTAAATAGTTTGTAGCAACATAATGTTTGTGGCCGACGGACTCCTTCGGGAAGGTTCGGCGGATAGTAATTATATCTCGTCTGGGATCATTGTATCTCATCTTCTATCATTGATCTTATCTTATGAAGCATAATGTAATGTTCTGGCATATGCGAATAAAATTCTGCTATTCTGTTCCATTGTATGTATGCGTTGATTTCTTTACCAGTACGGTAAACATTTGGCTGGTGTCAGTTGACTGGATTGTTGTCGGTGTTTTTGTAGCCGACGGAGTGATTGTCGTCGGTGTTTCTGTAGCTGACGGGGTGATTGTCATCGGTGTTTCTGTAGCTGACGGGGTGATTGTCGTTGGTGTTTCTGTATTCTGTAGCCGACGGGTAAATAGTTTTTAGCGACATAATGTTTGTGGCTGACGGACTCCTTCGGGAAGGTTCGGCGGATAGTATTTATATCCCCTCTGGGATCATTGTATCTCATCTTCTATCATTGATCTTATCTTATGAAGCATAATGTAATGTTCTGGCATATGCGAATAAAATTCTGCTATTCTGTTCCATTGTATGTATGCGTTGATTTCTTTACCAGTACGGTAAACATTTTCAAGTTTCATCATCCAAAAGCTGGTGCTTCCTTCGATTTTGAGTTTTTGACGTTAAATTGCAAGTTTGAGTGCAAAACTAGGTCTCTGGGCCATAAGAGCAAGCCATATGCTATATTACTTGAAATTTGGGTATTAAGACCTGAATTGCAAGTCATGTTATTTGTATTTGCATTAAGAATACTTGATTTCAACCTCCATTTGCATTTTTGGCTCCTAGAGTTACCTTTACAAGTTATTTTAAGCCAACTTGTATTTGCACTGAAAAGTTCTGATTCCAGTTAAAATGTTCAAGTTTTATGGTGATGCAAAGCCAAACCACCAACGATCTTAGTGTTCTTGGTAACATTTTTCCTATGTGGCAAACTTTTCAGCTAAAGAAGGTTCCCAATTTATGAAACATTTAAACTTCAACTTTTTATCGGTGGAATTACTGAAATCATTAAATGAAGTTGGTCCATTGGTTTGGCTCTGAGTGGTATTATCATCCATGCATAGAAAAGATTCAAAGA
The DNA here is from genome assembly GCA_028749045.1 of Cupressus sempervirens. Taxonomy (NCBI): domain Eukaryota; kingdom Viridiplantae; phylum Streptophyta; class Pinopsida; order Cupressales; family Cupressaceae; genus Cupressus; species Cupressus sempervirens. The sequence continues at coordinate 36,683,779 of CM053785.1, forward strand.
GAGATGCAAAGGAAACTGCATGTTTTTTATTAGGAAAAAAGGTTTTGAAGGGCCCCTGAAACCATGCACATAGTGAAATTAAAGATATTTCATTAAGCCCTCAAGACAAAACATAACAAAAAGGAACAAAGCCAGCAACTAAACAAAATCCATCTACAAAGGACAACACCCCTACCACTAACCACTTGACAACAACAGACAAAACACAAAAACTAGAGACAAAAGGATATAAAATGGGAATTAACTCACTTTCTTTATCAGCGCTGCTGCCTGCTCTTCCAGCTGGTCCATCTTCTGCAGCTTCTTTGATCTATTTAATGTTCGAGGAGGCCCCGTGGCTATTTTCTTCGTGCTAGCCCTCGTCCTCACCCCAGTCCCTTTCTTGCTCTCAATGGCACCTTGATCTTCAAAAACCGTGACAATGGCTTTCTCCCCAGGATTGCCTTCCAACTTGTTGATCAGGATTTTGACATGTTCATTGGAAACTTTGAGAATTTATAGCTCTGATCAACGATGCTCTTCAAAGTACTCTCAATACTATTGACCCTATTTTCTAGCTTCAACACCCTGGCCTCCAACCTATAGAAAGCCACCATATGAGTCAATGATCCCACAGAAGGGTTCTCCCTGTCAGCAATTCATGAGCTTTTGTCCATCAATCCTCCCCTCCAGAAATCCTATTCTATCTTTTAAACTAAGTTGCCGATTCGGGTTCAAGGTTCAGGTTCGTGGGTTCGAGCAATTTTTTTTCCCCATTTGGGTTCGTGGGTGGGCTTGTGAGTATATATATATATATATGCAAAAAAAAAAAAAAAAAAACTCGCATAGTTGTAAAACTAAGTCATTTCACAGTATGAATATATCAATGCTACTTGATTATTGATCAATGCCAAATGTCAAAGATAAACATTAAATACTCACTCGTTAATCTATGTTAATGTTGTAAATAAAAATTAAAATCATACATTGAATTACTTAAATGCAAAATGGAATTTAAAAACATAGACTACTTCATCAGATTGATAGATAATAAATTATAATTTAATAAAGTTTGAAACATGGTGATAAATCATAAATGAGTCAATGACAAATGTTTAAACATAGTTTATCAAAGATGCAAATGCCCTTCAAGGGTCAAATGGGTCATCAAAATATGAGGGATCAATGGCTTCATCCTCATCTATATCATTTTCCTCATCATTGGAACCCAAACCGGTTCCACTAGCCCCAGATGCAACCACATCCTCCTCCTCCTCCTCAACATCTAGTAAGGCAATTCTAGATATATCCTAGACAGTCATATCCAAGTCCGAAGTCTCGGGTAGTACATCCCACAACTTCTTTGGTCCCTTTTTATTTCCTGGATCCTTGCGTGATAGGAGGTGCCAATTGTTGTGAATAAATTCCAAGCCCTGTGCTTTCTTCGGACCCATCATTGAGTGGATAAAGGAGTATGTACTCCAATTCCACTTAGCTGTAGAAGAGCTCGCAACCTAGAGAGACAACCAACACAATTAAAAAAAATTAGAAATTGTAATTTTACAATACAATAGGAATTTAAGAGTGCTAATACGACAAGCTAAGTGGCCATAAGAAAAGGAAAAAAAACTTAAATACATACTTGTGACAAGATCTTAATGGCAAGAGGTTGGAGGAACATGTAACTTTGCCCATGTAAGTACCACCATCCAATGGCATCCATTCTACTTTGGTCATTGATTGTATTAGGGTCTGCATTTTTTCCCGAGACAAAATCTACAAACTCTCTCCTAACATTCGATGCCACATTGGGATCACTAAAGAGCCTGCTAAATGCCCTCTTATACACAATAGAAACTTCAGGATCTCTGTATGGTGCCATTCTACCAGGAATAGAAAGTATTTCACCGCTATAATATCTGGGAGAAAGTGCATATGCCAGGAGGTGTAAAGGTGTAGTCATCTTGTTCCAGCAATGTAGAACAATTTTCTTCACCTCATTGTAGAAGGTATCCTTAGGATTCTGCTCTATCCTTTGAATGACCTGGGATTTCAAATGATGTACATGTAAGTTATCTTGATGTAGTGTTAATAGCTTAATTAAAATAAAAAATCAAAATCTCTCAATAAACAAGGATAAAGTATTGTATAAAAATTTAAACTTACTGATTTCATTCTTTCTAGCATGGAGTCCATGGCATCATATATGTCCCCCAAACAAGGCTCATCAGTGTCGGCATACTGAAGCATAGACATGATTGTTGTCAGGAAATAATGTAACGGGCTGTATGCGTTAGGGTAACGGGATGTACCTGTCGGGGTAACGAGATGTAACTGTCGGGGTATCAGGAGGTATGCCATCAGGCTGACATGTATCAGGATGTATTTGGAAGATTCTATTATTGTAGTTGACATGTTGTATGTGGCCGACGGATACCTTCGAGAAGGTTCCTTGGATAGTATTTATATCCATCTTCGGGATCATTGTAATCATCATAGCAGAACCTAATGTTATATCTTGGCGTATGCGAGTATAATTGAAGGAGTTCTGCTATTCTGTCTATTATCTGTATGCATTGTTTTCTTTACCCAGTACGGTAAACATTTGTGATGATGTCGTGAGGAAATAATGTAACGGGATGTATGCGTCAAGGTAACAGGATGTACCCGTCGAGGTAATGAGATGTAATTGTCGGGGTATTGGGAGGTATGCCGTCAGGCTGACATGTATCGGGATGTATTTGAAAGGTTCTATTATTGTAGTTGACATGTTGTATGTGGCCGAAGGCGCCGTACCTGTACGGAAGTAGCCCTACAGGATGAACAAGAACTATGCGGCACGGGTTACGGAGGAAATCAACTGGATGTTGGAAGCTGGCATTATCTTCAAAGTGCAAACTAGCGAATGGGTGTCGCCAATAGTGATCTCACTGAAGAAGGATACCACTCAGATCCGGATATGCATCGATTTTAGATGCTTGAATACAGTCACCATCAAAGATCCGTTCCCAATTCCATTCATCGATAGCATCTTGGAGGCGGGACACGATATCTACTCATTTATGGATGGTTTTTCCGGATACAATCAAATTTCAATCGCAGAGGAGGATACGTTGAAGATGACCTTTGTCATAGAAGATGGGGTGTACGCCTATAATCGAATGCCGTTTGGTCTGCGCAATGTGCTTGCGACATTCCAGCGAATCATACCACACATCTTTGATAAGATGTTTGTTGGAAACTTCAAGGCATTTCTGGATGATTGGTTGGTGTTCAGTGCGCAGGACAAACATCTCGCAGCCTTGGGCGAGTGTATGGAGAGATGCCGATGTGTGCGCCTAGCTTTGAACCCAAAGAAGTGCAGGTTTATGGTTCCCTAGGGAAGGTTGCTCGGACACATAGTTTGTAAGGAGGGCTTGAAGACAGATCCGAATAAGGTGCAAGTGATATTGGAGATGCAGCCAGCTACCAATGTAACGGAGGTAAAATCTTTCCTTGGACATATAGGCTATTATAGACGCTTCATCAAAATTTTTGCCAAGGTAGCATATCCACTGGACAGGTTAACGTGCAAGGGAGAATCATTCCGATGGAAAAGGATCAAGATGAAGCATTTGAAGGGCTCAAAGTGCGGTTGGCTATGGCACCCATCCTGGCGTATCCAGATTGGAGCAAAGAATTTGATGTACATGTTGACGCGTCCAATTATGCAATTGGAGCAACCCTAGCACAAACAGGTACCCACGGGCTAGATCACCTGATCTACTTTGCCAGTCGACTACTATCAAAAGTCGAACAAAATTACAGTACGACCGAATTGGAGGCTTTGGGGATGGTCTATGCAGTATAGAAATTTTGTCATTACTTGCTGGCGACACCGTTCGTCTTCTATGTCGACCATCAGGCTCTACTGTATATGATCAACAAACCTGTCATTCAAGGAAGGATCAACCAATGGTTACTCCTGTTGCAGGAATTTACCTTCAAGATCATCGTACGACCAGGGAAGAAACACGTAAGCGCGGGTTATCTGTCACATATCAGAACAGGAGAACCGACAGACGGTGTGAATGATGACTTTCCTAATGCGCAGTTGTTTCAAATTGCTGCACTACCAAAGTGGTACACAAGCATCGGCGAGTACTCGTCGACAGGACAGTTTCCATGTAACATGCTATCGAATGAAAGACAAAAGTTGGTGATACAGAGCAGAACATTTCAGCTAATTAATGGACTGTTGTATAAAATGGGACCCGATCAGATCTTGAGGTGTTGTGTCTCGGAGGAAGAAATCCCACGGGTATTGAAGGAAGCGCATGAAGGACCAACAAGAGGACACATGGGGCCAGACACAACTGCACAAAAGATACTTTTGGTTGGACTATGGTGGCCAACGGTATACAATGACGCCAGGGAATGGGTCGTTGCATGCGATACATGTCAGCGAGCTGGGAAACCTTTGAAGAGAGACTTCATGCCTCTAAATCCCTCTCATGCTCAGGAGCTCTTTGAACGGTGGGGTTTGGACTTCATAGAACCTCTGAAGACGAGTAGAACCAGAAGGTGCTATTATATTGTCGTCACAACAAAGTACTTGACCAAATGGGTGGAGGTGGGCACACTACTAGACAACTCAGCGGTAAGCACAGCAAAGTTTATTTATGAACAAATTATTACTCGGTACGGGATCCCATTGTAGTTAACAAGTGATAGAGGAGGACATTTTGTAAATCATGTTATCCGCCTGCTCACCACGGAGTTCAAAATTTATCATTCGTTATGAAGCCCGTACTACCCAAGACCAAACAAACAGGTCGAGGCTACCAATAAAGTCCTGGTCTCGATTATATACAAATCCTGCGTGGTTGAAGGTGAGGATTGGGAGGAAAAATTACCCTCTGCCCTTTGGGCTTACTGCACGGTGTATAAAGTCACAACGGGGCACACGCCGTTTCAACCGATGTTTGGACAGGAGGTTGTAGTACCAGCGGAATTTATGATTCCGAGCCTCAGGATAGCACTAGAAAACAAGTTGGGCAACATGGAAAGTTTAAGGGAGTGTTTGTACAAATTGAACAGGCTAGAAGAGAAGCGATTATTGGCACAGTGGGCGACTGAGGTAACACAGAACAGGCAGAAGGCGTGGCACGATAAGCACTTGAAATTGAACAGGTTTCAACCCGGACACTGGGTGTTGAAGTATGACGGCAGGAATGAGATCAAGCCAGGCAAGTTCAAGGTTAAGTGGGTTGGGCCGTATCAGATCCGGGAGGTAGGCGACAACAGAGCAATCAAGTTGTGGACGCTCAACGGACAGGAAGTTCTAGACATAGTCAACGGGTGCAAGTTAAAAAATTTATCGCACACAGGGCAAGCCTTTGCCATCCGAAATTGTGAACGAGCAATAGTATTGTATCTGCTATTTTGTCTAAAATAAAAAATAAAAAATAATTTAACAACAAAAAAAAAAGAAGAAAGAAAGAAAAAGAAAAATTAAAAAAAAAGAAAAAAGAAAAAAAAGAAAAAAAGGAAAAAAAAAAAGAAAAAAAGAAGAAAAGGGCACGGCAGGAGATGGAGGAATCGGGTAACACACAGAGTGGCTGTCAGGACACATCCGACGAAGAGGACGACGACTCTGAGGGCTTGGAGGTGGAGCAGGATGGAGAGGAAGAAGATGAGGAAGGCAGAGTGATTGCAGCAGTCCCACTTCGCTTTCCGCGACAGTTGACAGCTGCACCTGTGACTACTACTTCAGGTCCGGTAATTCTGGCACCACACATACACACCATGGCAGATGTTCACATCCCAGGGTTCGGACAGTTTTGGCGTCCAATGGTGATGACCCCGGTCACTCTACACCCTACATCACGGCCAGCAGCAGCACCTGTACAACCTTCAGTAAGCCAGGGGATGACATCACCAGTGGCCATGACTATGGGTATGCAACCAACAGTTCAGGAACCAGCTCCCATACCTGTAGTAGAGAGTTTGCCTTAGCCACTTCCTGTGGTGAAGCTAGTGACAGAGGAAGGAGTCAGTGAGGGAGGCACGTAGGAGCACGTTCGGCTGGAGGTGATTGGGTCAGATGCGGTAGTCACTGTAGCAGACACTCTATTGGGTGAGGATCAGGGTGCTCATTCCAGTATTCCTGAAGCGGCACCCCAAGCGCCAGCAACAAGCGTAGCAAGTCGGACGAGTGACTACTTGAGGTGTTGACTACTTGCCGCTGTCACCAGAAGTCATTCCATTCAGTCTCCCATGAGAGAGCACATGCCCTTGGAGGCCAATTGGTCCAACAGTGAGATAGTTGAGATACCAACATCACCAGAGGTGGAGGATCAGAGTGCAGCGGCAGCCGAGAAAGTGGCTACAGGAACGCAGGTGTCAGATCCTCTACCAGTAGAGGAGGAGGACATGGATATTCATTCTCGCCTAGCTGTCATTGCAGAGTAGAGCAAGGCCATAGTGGAGATGGTGTTGATAGAGCGAAGAAGGGCAGAGGCTAGACAAAAGGCTCGGGAGGTGGCAGAGAAGGCTCGGGAGGAGATGGCCGACCAACTTACCACCCAGTAGATTGCATGGGAAGTAGAGTGAACAGCCCTGTTAGCATAGCTCGAGGAGAGTGCACGAGGGAAACAACAGGCAGAACAACAGTTAGCCACAGTGGAGCAGCAACTAGCAGCAGCCGAGCAGTGGTTGGCAACAACACTTCAGGAGAAGGACTTAGCGCAGCAGGCTCACGATCAGAAGGAAGCTGAGTGTCAGGAGGTTGCATTGATGTTGAAGGAAATGGTGGAGGAGAACTCACAGATTAGAGCTGATTTGCAGATACAAACAGATCGGCTTCGACGCAACCAGTCTTTACTGTCAAAGACTCAGCTTTTGGCTTCCTGATGTATAAATCCATGTTCTTTTTGCTTTATGAATAATGTAGTTAGTGGTTGGGTTTTTTTTGTTGTCTAGTCGTCGGGTGATGACTTTTCTTTTTGGGGGGGACGATGTCGTCAGGAAATAATGTAACGGGATGTATGCGTTAGGGTAACAGGATGTACCTGTCGAGGTAACGGGATGTACCCATCGGGGTAATGGGATGTAACTGTCGGAGTATCGGGAGGTATGCTGTCAGGCCAACATGTATCAGGATGTATTTGAAAGGTTCTATTATTGTAGTTGACATGTTGTATGTGGCTGACGGATACCTTCGAGAAGGTTCCTCGGATAGTATTTATATCCCCCTTCAGGATCATTGTAATCATCATAGCAGAACCTAATGTTATATCTTGGTGTATGCAAATATAATCGAAGGAGTTCTGCTATTCTGTCTATTATCTGTATGCATTGTTTTCTTTACCCAGTACGGTAAACAATGATGGGCTCGGTGAGTTCTAATGCATATTCCACCCTATTCCAAAAATCATCACTCAAGATCAAATCCTTTACAATTTTAGCCCTTTCTGTATTAGCTTGCTTCCATCCACCCCATTTGTTGCTAATAACCATTTGACACAATGCTTCTTTCACCCTCACAAGTCGTCTAAGGATGATTGTGTGTGAAGCAAACCTTGTTTCAGCAACCTATTACCATGTTAATTCAAATTGTAAGTTAATATAATAACACATTTCAAATATCAATTATGTAAACAACACAAAAATTTAAAAATATGTATTAAATTATGTAAAGTATGACACAAAAATTAAAATGATTAATGAAGCTAAATTAAGTTTAAAATTTACCCTCAATAATTCCAAGCGGGAGAAAGTTCTGAAGATTGCTTGTGAGATATGGTGGTTTGTCACAAACATTTGGATTTGCTCACCCTCCTCGTACACTTTTTTCACCCATTCAATTTGGGTGCCAATTGCTTTCATCACCAAGTTCAAGGAGTGGACAGTGCATGGTGTCTAAAAGATATGCTCATATCGTGCTTCTACCAAAGCACCTGCAGCCTTACAAACTTTAGCATTGTTCGTTATTACTTGGACAACATTGTCAATTCCCACGGACTCTATGGATTCAATGTGAAGTTCGGCAATAAAATTTGCATCCTTTACTTGCCCTTCACAATCAACCGTCCTCAAAAACGTTGCCCCCTTGGGGCAGACAGCAATCACATTTATTAATGGACGGTTTTTGCAATCTTTCAATCCATTGGAGACAATGCTCAATCCTGTTGATTGGTTTGAGGAGGTTTTCTACATTTTTTCTCTCATTATGCAATATAGTGGTTCTCAACTTTTCATATCCAGGGGCTCGGTAACCATGAGGTGCTTCAAGGTGATCTCACAACATTGAATGAAACACCATTTGTAATGAGACAACGACCAATCTTTATGTCAGCATTTTCTCTCTTTTCATTTTCAAATGCCTTATCTAATGGGCCTCTCTTGTGGGATGGGGGTGTCTTTATTTCATCTTCATCCACAGATGGGGTAGGTAGGAAGGGATGTGGTCTAGTGGTTGTTTGAGAGGGTGGTGTTGGTGGTTTTTGCTTTGATTTATCTTTTTTCGCCTTTGACACTAACCTATTAGCCTCTTCTTCTTTTAACATGCCCACCATTTGAGAAGCCGACAACCCCTTTTTACCTCCCTCTGGGGGCCCTTCACACATGCTAATCCCTTGACCTAGTGGGCCTATCAAATGATGTTTAACCCGGTAATATGAGCTTCTATATTGGTTTTGGCAAAAATTGCATTTCCATATATACCCTCCCTCTCCAACACATTGCTCAATTCTTGTTATATACTTCCAAAAAGGAGAGCTTTTATCAATTTTAAATCTTTGGGATCCCACCCCAACCACTGAACCTTGACTACTCATTCTATGATTCTTGGAATCTATAATTTTTTTTTTCAAAACTTAAACAAAACTTGATAAAAAATTAGAACAATAAATATTAAAAAAACTAAAAATAAACTATGAAAGAAGCAAAAGGAAGGATCAAATGCATACCTGGAACACTCAACATTGATTATTTAAAGGACTTGAGACTCCACAAACAATCTCTACGACCTTCTCTTCAAACTTGCAAAATGGCCACACCAAAATGAGAGAGCAAAATGAGAGATTAGATGAATGAAAAGTATCTAATATGCCTTACTTTAGGGTTTGCAAAAAAAAAAACAAAAAAAAAAACACATTTTTTAATGTTTTTATGGCCACTTTATGGCCCCACATGCTGCGGGTCCGAACAGGGTCCCTATTTGGGCTTGCGGGTCTGCTTGTGTGGACCCACAAGCCCAAAGACCGATCCTGCTCGGACCCGCCGCGGACCCGGGCTCGAATTTGGACTTGAATGAATCACCTGCAAGCCCAAACACGGACCCTACCTAGACCTGCCATGGACCCGGGCTCGAATCTAGACCCGGATGAATCTGGATCTGGACCCGAGCTCCAAGGTCCGAATCCGGTAACGTAGCTTTTAAATCCATAATTTGGTGAAACAACCATTTGATGGACCTAAAGTTGTCCAAGAAAATATTTCTGGCATTGTTAAGCAGGTCGATATTCTCCTCCTTGCTATAATCACTCAAAATGATCATAGAGGGGTCAATTAATTCTTAGAGCTCCACTTTACCTGGTTCCACCTCACCAACCATAAGGTTAATCTTCTTTGTGGCGATCCCTAGCCTCATTGAATTCATACTCATGTTCTTCCATGCCAATTTCCTTCCTTTAAAAGGGATGGGAGTGTCATGACAGGCCTTGTTTTGAGTAGCCTTGGAGGGAGCAACATCCTGGTCCGGATTCACTGTAGGAGAATCATCCCCATACTGGTCCTTGATAAGATTCAAAGGGGAATTCGAATCCTTGCTACCTTTGTCACCACCTTTTTCCATTTTCAGGTTCCTCCTAGAGTGCTTCGTGGCCTTACTGGTACCCTCCTCAATGTGAGTTTCCATTTCATCCCCTTCATCTTCATACTCATCTGATGAGATGACCACTTTAGCCATTTTTTTGGGAACATGGGTTTTTCCAAGCTTTAAGGCAGGCATTTTCCTCTTTTTTTTATCCACTCCCTTCACTTGTTTTTTCTTGCTATGGCCAACTTACTCTCTATTAGTAGCAAGAAAATCATCCTCGTCAAAGAAATCTTCATCCGAGTTCACCATTTTCTTAGTCTGCTTCCTGGCAAGAGGAGTAGAAACCTTTTCTTTGGAGTCTTTGCTTTCATCCAAGTTTTAACTAACCCCTTACCTTTTCCTTTACTTTTAGAGATCCACCTCATCCTCCGAGTCTATCCCTTCACTGTCCTCAGTATTAGAGAGGTCATGAGAAGTGTCTGAAACATCCTCCTCAGCATCCTCCATACCTTTCACCTCTGGGAACTTCACAGAATGGACCTTAGTGTACTCATAAATGAGAAGCATTAAGCCATCATGGAGAGGGGGATTAGTGAGAATTTTCTCCCTTATATTGTTAATACTTGCATTCATGGAAGAATAAAGGTAAAATGGGATGGAAATTGTAATTGCATGCTTAAAATGATTCAGTAAAACAAAATGATGCGAGAAAACCCTAGAAAATCTCCCATCCAGAGTTATGTAATAAACATTCGCATGTATGACAAAACACTAGAGCTTTTTAATGCAATCAGGCTGAAAATAGGTCTTACAATCTTGCTTGACAAAGGCCTCACTCTCTCCAAGCTCTTTAGGAAATTCCTTGATGGCGGCGTCCGAGAATATGCCGTCTCTGTAGAATCTCCTCCCAACAATTAGGATGCTCATCACCTTAGAAATTAGCTTCTCTGTAATAGTAATGCTCCTTCCACTAACATGCAAGATGCCCTCATTCCACCTCCTCAGAAAGAGTTGAGTGACATGTGGGTTACCAGCATGAAGCCTCTCCATGAAAATGGTAATGCAACCACTCTCTAGAATTTCCCAAACTTTTGTGCACCTCTTCCATTTGTTACAGTTAGATAGCTCATGGCATCTTCGCTGACCTCCCATTGCTTTGTAATAGCTCTTGGTTAACAGAGAACAGTTGCAGAGAGACTTCACAAGAAATTGCTGAGCCAAAAGACAAACAAAAGCTCTCAAAACAACCCAGAAAGCATGCGAAAGAGTCAATTATTAATATAAATGTCCAGCTTACTACTCTCTTTCGCCTCAAAATCAGTAATCTATTACTTCTAAGTGTGTCCATTCATGTTAATAATTACTTTCACTCTAAAGGAAACTCAAGGAAACTCCATGTTGAAGATATGGTATTAGTGAATAACTAATTCTTGATTCATAAGTGGGTATTTTCTCTTCACTTAATAATTCCTTCAAAACACCAAAAGGGAGAATACTATATCAGGGTTTATATCTTAGTGGGCATTTTTTTTAACAATCAAAAGTTGTGTAGCTTGTACAATGTGCCAACAAAGGGGGTTTACAATTCGTTTTCAAAAGACAAAAACATTATAAAGTTACAATCTATTTATTGACATTTTTGAAAAGTTTTGAAGTTTGTGAAGAACCAGATGAATTGTATTATCACTACAATGACTTGATTTTTCAAAGTTAACTCATTGGAAATTTGACCAAGTTGATAAAATTACCAATGCCTTCTTCAGAGAGGAGTGAGTTATAACTTCTTTGAAACTTCAGTTGTCCAGTTTGTGTGTGTGTACTGTGTACTTTTAAAACATTTCAAAAGACCAAAACAGCCTTCATTGCGGGATTTAAGAATATTCAAAAACTTGACATAGCATTGAAATATGGAGGGTAGTAACTATAATTTGTTCAGTCACCTTGTTAAGTTTAAAAGAGACCAAAATGTTATGATCCACTCCTTAACTCTTTGAGCTTCAAAATGTCAATTCAATTACACACAAATAGTGGGGATCCCCACTTGCAATGGGGTGGAAATGTCACAACAGTATCAATTGATGGGCCAATTAGACTGAAGTACTTATCTAGGAACCAATAAGAAAATTCATTGACACATTGACTTACATCAACTCATCTAGTTAATTTTCCCCCTTATGCTTTTCCTTTCTTACATATTCAATGAACCTAGACCTGATTGTTAGAAAGTAACTCCAACCAACACAACTAAGAAGGGATGGGGGTGGGGTGGTGGGTGAATCAATTGTGTGTTTAAAACAACTTATAATAACTTTATCAAATCTGAAAAATGTAATCAAAAGATGCAACAACGATAGAAAGATAAACATACATAATAATGCTAGATTTGTTAACTAGGGAAACCCTCGGTTAGAGGGAAAACTCTAATGGGAATGATGCCCACAAGATGATGTACTAATGTAGAAGTTACTTGTGAAAGGATGGACTCTATTAGGAGCCAATGAAATACAATTAGTACATATGAGTCCTTGTTAGAAGACTTTGAATCCCTGTTGGGAGATTTCAACCTTGTTAGGAACTGTGCCAACCCTGTTAGGAGTTGATAGGAAGACAATTTAACCTGCTGTCCATATTCCTTCAAGACAGTCTTCACTAAACAATCTTTTGGATAACATATCGAAGTACATGAATTGACTAAACAACAACCTTTTTTCCAATACAGTTCCACTGAAGCTCACAATACATCCTCAACATCAATCTCTGCTCTGATCTTACATAATTCACATCCAAAGCTTCACATAACATAACATATGATCTCACTGATGATTACAACTAAGTCCTAAAACAAGTATTTAGTCGGCCTTGAGGCTTTCTCAATTTATGAAGAATAGTATAAGACCACACTAAGATATTACATTACATGTTTTGTTACAATATAGTAATATACACTTCCCATAATGATATTAACAACAATTGGCCTCTTGGGAACAGCACACTGAACAAACATCACAAATCTTCATAGAATGAACCTCTGATTCTGCCACGTTAACCATAGCATGCTGAATATGTCTTCAACCATAATCCAAGCCCGCCGAATGATCTTCAACCTCACCAGAAAGATACAACTCAATTACAAGATCTCGCTTTCTAAAAACTCACTCTAAGAGCAGTCTCCACAAAATCTTTTGCAGCTCATTCAAATCTGCATATCTCTTTCTGCGAACATGGAAACAACATCAGAACACGTTCCTGAATTCTCCTCTTAAGTGTGTAGAACATAACTCTTTGACCACGAACGTCGCTGAACGAATCTTCCTCTGCAACTCTGATTGAGCTAAGAGAACTGATATATTGACGTCAATGACAAACACAGTCATGAATGCAACACATAAGCACTCAATCATCTCTCTGACATGCTGAAAATCTCCCCCATACAGTTCTACCTCCATCAACATCAAGCATTCATGCTAACAATCTGCCCTTTTGGCATTGCTGACAACTAATGATGACAAACATTGAAGTACCATGAATACCAAAATATATTTATACCTTATCTTCTTTTGCTCCACCATTCATGTTGCTCATGAATGTATAAACACATATCACTCTTATAGACAGGTTGTAAAGAGTTTTTCATGTATACAATGTTTGATTCTCCCCTTAGATCAACAATGTTTGATTCTCCCTCATTATAATGTTTTTCATGTATACTTCTCCCCCATTGACATCAATGACAAAGGGTGTCATTATGCCAATTCTCGAAATCATCTCTGCCATGCTGACAATCTCCCCTATACAGTGATACCTCCAGCAACATCAAGCATTCATTCTAATAGCGATCTCATTAAAGCTCAATCATGGGGACACTCGGTGCAAACCTAACTTTGTATTCATGGATATTCCTTGTTTAAGTGCCACTTGTGTTCTTCCAATCGGTAACATTCCAAATTGCCATGAAGTTTGGCAATGTTTTAGCCTTCTCCAAGTGATTGAAATCCATGATATTATCTATGAAATTAATAATATGTTTTTGTCCTCTGTTATTTTTGATTCCTGACTTTTTAAATGTCTTGGGCTTGCTGAGTTATGACCGAGTTTGAGTTTTTCAATTATGGTAAAGAGACTTACAGACATAGATCATTCTAGAGGTTGTGTATAGGTTGATTGTATCTAGTCAAAATGATTTGTTTGTAGTTTGTGCAGGAAGTTACTAATTTTGTTATTAGTAAGCATTTTTCCACTTTTTATTATATTTTCTATTTCCATATTAAAATGACTGCGCTATGCCAAACATATCTCTGGAGAATATTATCCTACATCCTTTTGGTTTTGAAGGTGGGATTCTATTGTTTTGGATGGTGCCCATATTTATTTTATTCTTGTGTGGTGGTGCTTTGGAATAATTGAGCAATACAAATTTCAATAAGATATAGGATTTAGGTACCCCAATTTTTTTGTCTTGAAAATATTCATCTGCTCTGCACCCTGTGAATAATCAAGACAAGCAACATAAAGTAAATTTCTGATTAATTGTGAATAGTTCCAACCCACTGAATTTACTGTGTTCTGTTTTGCAACATTTGGAAAAATGATTCAGAAATCTTTGTTTTTAGTTCATTCTTCTGCTAAATGTAGAAAATATAGATGTACTAAATCTGTAAAGTTCAGGGTCAGGGTAAAGTTGGATTATGTATAAATTAAATTGCTCTATATCAGAAATTTGAACGTAAAAACTTAAGGTCTTCTTTATAATATATACCCGGATTAAGGTTTGTCTGGTTGTGGTTCACTGCAATGCTGCTTACAATTTTAGGGCTAGTTCTTTGTTTTTGGATAAACCCTCTTACATATAAGTGAAAACTTTAATAAAACCCAAAGCCTTGTTGGAATTATTAGTGTTGCCATTGCTTCGAAAGATCGACCTGTCAATGCTTGATACAACCACAGGAGGCGGTTAGGCCATGTAGCGGCCTGCGTGGATTCGTACTTGTGACCAAGTTCTAATACCACTTGTTAAATTGGTCAGGGTTGCTTTTGCACCAAAAGATCGACCTGTCAATGTCTGATACAACCAGTAGTCTTATAGAACCACATTAGGCGGTTAAGCCATGTCGCAAACCCTGTGAGAGATGCTGGCCCACAACCAAAAAACCTAATTTGTTTTTAGTATATTATGCTTTTATTTGTTATGTATTCATTATATTTGACAAGAAATACAAAACACGTATTTACCTCTCATTTTTGGTCCCTTGATATTAAATTTGTGTTAATATTTTTCCAGTTTTTGGTAACTGAGTTTGATTTATACTTTTGCCTCACCACATCAATGATGTGCAACTGATATGCTATCATTTGTCATCATGTAAACAAATTTTTAATTTTTTTAAAGACATTCAAAATCTCATGTAGGTGTAATTCATGAATTTAAGATGACCTTATTGAACGTAGCTCTTCACTAATTTTAGTTTGACCTATTTGTTTGTCTTGATTTAGTGGTTTATCTGTATTCTCTTCAGATGTTTTGTTAGAATTTGCAATTCTGACCACCTTCACTAATTATTTCTAATCTGGAATAATCCTGCAGAATGTGCTTGAGATTCGCAGATCACTTTTAGTTAAATTTCAGGCCATCATTCCCTGTGGAATACAATAAGAACTGTAATACGGTGGAAGATTTGAAAATTCTAAACAGCTCTAGAATAATCCTGGAGAACATGTTGTAGCCTGGCAAAGTCATTTTCAAGTCAAATTAAGGTCATAATACTGGTGATGTATAATAAGAACTGCAATACACTGGGGCTTTTGGAGATTTGTATTCAATGGGAGATAATGAAAAAATTTTGAGCTACGGTGATGTAATATTAAGGAAATCTGATTTGAAGATTCTTCGAGGCCCAAACCATCTTAATGATCGCATTATCGAGTTCTACTTCTGTTATCTGTCTTCTTTCATCTCTCCTGCAATCAACCTTGTTGCACCTTCAGTATCGTTTTGGATTCTTAATACTCCTGATGTTGATTCCATCAAACTATTTGTTGATCCATTAATGCTTCCAGAGAAGGAGCTGGTTCTTTTCCCTGTCAATGATAATGAAGATTTCAGCCTGGCCGAAGGTGGAGCACATTGGAGCTTGCTTGTATATGACAGAAAGAAGAACATGTTTGACCATTATGACAGTGCATCATTAAACAAATCATATGCATTAAAATTATTTGCAAATATTAAAGATCTCATGGGTCCTCCCTCAGCTTCTGCCACATTTATTGAGCACCGCACGCCTCGGCAAGTAAATGGCTATGATTGTGGTCTTTATGTCCTTGCCATAGCAAAAGAGATATGCTCATACAGAGGAGACACTTCTGGTGAAGACTGGGAATCTGTGCTAAAAGCACGTGTAACCCCAAGTAAAGTGAGTGAGATGAGAAAACAAATCCTAGAGATTATCAATAATCTAGCCAACCAGAAAGGGAGTTCTGTTTCTTGTTAAGTTCTTACAGCTCTTGATAATGAAGTGAGATGGACAGGTTAATAATCTTCCTTTCTTACGTGAGCTATCATCCAAAGAACTCCATCAACTAGTTTACATTGACTGCATGCTTATGTATCCCTACTTAGACAACTAACCAGAGATAGAAGTGATCTGTTTTTGTTGATGGTTTATTACTTTAAAGTTTCATTCCATGATAGAAATTGGAAAAATATTTTAATAGAAGTATTTATTAGAACTTCCCATATGCAGTTTTTGTCAACTTACTTATCTGGGGCTAATGTTAATAGCTTTAACAGGCTTCATGGAAAAAGGGTAGGTGGCAGAGGGAGCATTATAGTTGCTGGAAGCATCAGAAATTGCTGCTTGCCAAAGAAAATATTTTTTTGAGAAAAAAAAAGAATTGGTCCATTAATTGGGTTAACGATTTTTTTCAAATAGCAGGGTTTCAAGTGCAATTAAACTGCACGTTCTTTTTTGTGATCCCCATTTAAATTGGAATTTTGCATGATTTTGACAATTATTGAATTTTTCTTTTTTACCCTGATTTCTTTGGTAATGTTCTTCCAATTCCTTTCTACGAGTCATCCTTTTCATGTCTTGTGCATGGAATTTTTATAAATGTTCACATAATTGTTAAGACTTAAATTGGTTTTTTAGTTCTTGGCATTGATAATATGGAATTTTTAGCACTTAACCGATGTTAATTTAAAAAATGGTCATTTATCTAGTTAAGAACTTGAGATACAATGCTATGATGTAATTTTTTTCTTTAATTGTAGGCATATTTTAAGGAAGTTGTTTAGAACAAATGTATGTGTTACTTTTTGCATCATCAAAGATGTTTCAATTTTTTTAATGTACTGCTTTTACTTTCTTCAATTACATTTTTAGGCCACTCATCCATCTGAAATACAATGGCTGTTCTTAAACAAATTGGACTATGGAAAAAGAGAACATGACAAACCACCACTAGCATTGTTGTAGTGTCTAAAGTTAACTCATTTCACTGCTAGTTACTGATTCCTTCTGTGGGTCATCATGTGTTAAAATTTATATTCAATTATTATTTTTCTTAATTAATAGATCTTCAGAATTTAATCCTCACATGCAAAAGTGAATAAGAGGTAAAGATGGAGCACGAGCTATTAATAAGACCTAGGTGGCAGTAGGGATCTTTTTTGGGGTTGAGTTGTTCTGTCTTAGTAGCCCGAGGTGCTGTGTGTGGAGAGCTTTTTATTGTTATTAGTTTTAAGATTATGAATACGTTATCTAATAATATTATTTGGTAACAGCGAAAGGATTGCTGAATACGGACTTTACTATATTTGAACTCTATTTATAATCTTTTTGGTTTAAAAAATAATTAGTTTCGTTCCAGACAGTACATTATTTTTGTTTCAATTTTCAAGAGAAAATTATGTTTTACCAAAAACTATATTATCACCGGGAGAGTAATTGAGGAATAATTAAGAAAATATTGAATGGATTAGTCATCCTTATTAGTGGTGTCAGCTTAAAAAGTGATGGATGTTCCAGTTTAAGAGTTGAGGCTAAATTGCATTGATACATCCAAATAGGGGTATGGGTTTCCAAGCCACAGCAATCGAATAGAATTTAATGAAAGATGGAATTGGTCGAGGGCAAAATGGTCTTACTATTTCAAAAGCAGGCTATCGAAAATGTCTCATGTACCCAGTCAAACAAATTTAGATAAAAATGTACTGTCATTCGGAGGGAGAATTTTTTTCAAAGAAACATTTGGTTTCTGTTTTGTTGAATGAACTTTTCATTTTTTCTTCGTATTGTGTGTTAAAGAAGGGAAAGTTGTTTCAATTTCCATGAGAGTAAAATTGCAGTTACTTTGAAATAGATGCAATGGCTTTTTGAGCCACCTTGAGCAAATTGGTCATCCCATTACAACATTATTCTAAAGCATCACACCAGACAAAGTGACTTATCCATTCCAACTGCTGTTGAAGGGCTTTTGGAAGGTTTAATCGGTTCACATTCTACGCCACAAATACGCCTAGCGTGTCATAGTCGTCATCCCATAAATAAGCAAGATGTATTCAATGGTTACTGATCTTATCCGTGCTTAGTCAACGAGTAATTTCACCTTGTCGCAGGGGAGTTGAGATGTTCATAGCCACTGTGTAGGGAATTAAGCTTTTGAAAATTCATCAATAACGGAGTCTTGTTTTCTCTCCATTTGAGGTTGTTAGAGGGTAAATATGTATCTTGATAGTCTTTCCGTGTAATGTTTATCATTACTTACAACATTTGCTTCCAAATTTCTAACATTTTAGAGTGTGAAAATTCCAATTCTAGCCACTGATTATGATTATTAATTTTCTATCGTAAACGATTATTAAATTGTCGAAAAATAATTAACGACTAATATCGAAAAATAACACAACTGCAACTTCATCAATAAAATATGGAAATAAATTCATAACACAAAACACAATACTGTCGGACAAATCTTCCTTGGAAAACTCTTCAAGGGGAAACCAATTTTGCAAATGGAAATATATTATATTCAACAAATCAAGAGATACAAAATTCCTTGACTCTCACTGACAGAATTGAGATGACCTCCTAATATCTCCTGCTGATATTTTTCATTGCTATCCCTAACGCTATCACGGTGCCTTTGCTAACTCATTTGCTAACACTGCAAATGCTTCTACAACTTCTTCTTGTCCAAATGCCTCCTTTGACCTCTTTTTATGCTACCTAAGCAAGAGGTTTCTAGTTGCTTCTTGATGAAAGACGACCTAACCAAGAAGTTTCTAGTTGTTTTTTGATTAAAACAACCTAACCAATAGGTTACTAGTTGTTTCTAGGAGTTAGTTAATTATCAAATATTTGTCTCGACTCTAACCCATTAGTTAGTAAAATAATTATTTGCTAGTTAATCACATATGGATGAACAACTGTCCAAGCTACCTAAACTAACACTCCCTCTTAGCGAGGAAGTTGTTCTGCATGACACCCAACTTATCTCTAAAGAAGATGAATTTTGCCTTCCCCAATGCCTTAGAATATTTGCTACTTGCTCCTCTATAGGTATGTACTGTAGCTGAATAGCCCCTCGTTGTATACAATCTTTGATGAAGTAATATTTGATGTCTATATGTTTAGACTTATCATGAAATATTGGATTCTCAGACAACTTAATGCAACTTTGATTATCGCAGTGTATCATAGTAGTCTCAACCTTTTGACCAGACAAGGCTACTAACAACTTTTGAAGCCATATAGCTTCACATGTCGCCATGCTAGTTGCTATGTATTATGCTTTTACTGACTTAGAGCATGGACTTTTGCTTCTTGCTGAACCAAGATACAACTCTTGATCCCAAATTGAAACAACACCTTGAAGTGCTCATTTTGTTCGTTGTACTTCTTGCCCAATCTGCATTAGTATAGCCTATCAATTTGATACCTTCACTTTGAACATATTTGATCCCATACTCAACTGTAACACACAAGTAACGCAATACATGTTTGGCCATTGTCCAATGCATTCTCTTCAATCTGCACATGTGGGTCTCTTTGCTATGTGCTATAAAGCCTTCTAGTTGCTCTATGTATACCTCCTCCTTGAACTCACCATTAAGGAATGTTGTCTTAGCATCCATTTGATGGATCTGCCATCCCATCTGTGCTGCAAATGAGATCACAATTTGTATAGAAGTATACCTGGCCACTGGGGCAAATGTCTCCTCGTAGTCTATTCCCTCCTTTTGAAAGAATCCCTTGGCCATGAACCTTGCCTTGTATTTCTCGATGCTACCATCTGCACTGTGTTTTATCTTATAAATCTAGCGTGATCCAACTATTGCTCTATCTGTTGGTCTAGGCACTCCCTCCCACACATCATTCTGCATGATAGAGTTATACTCCTCAACCATAGCATCTTGCCATACTTGATGTCGTGCAGCCTCCTGATAGCTATAAGGTTCACTATCTACCAATTGACTAACTAATGCCACATAGTCATTGAACTTGGTTGGTTGCCTCCACTGTCTAGTGCTCTTCCTAGGAGCTCCCACAAACTCCTGAGTATCCCTTAGTGTCTCTTGATCCTCGCGATTCTTTCTGCCAACTGTAGAGGATGAAATATCAACCTTTAAGTCTTCTAGATGCATTTCCCATTGCACCTATTGCTTCATACTCCGTGAATCTTCACCACTTGAGCCTACACTTGTACTGGTAACTATACTTGTGCTTTTTTGGCCCTTGACTAGGCCTTGGAGCTTCTGCTGGTTGCTCACTCTGATCATCTATTGGGAAATCTCTGGACCTTCTAAATTCCTTGTCCTCCATGAACTTTACATCAGGTCTGACAAAAATTCTTTGGCCCCGGGGATAAAAATTCTATATGCCTTTGAGGTTTCACTATACCCAACAAAGTACCCTCTCTTTGCAGTTTGATCTAACTTGGTACGTGTATCACCTGAAAAATGACAATATGCCAAACTCCCAAAAATATTTTGTAGTGACCAACATCTGGCTTCTTTCTTGTGAAAGCTTCCTCTGGTGTCATCTTTCCTAGTGCCTTATGTGGAACCCTGTTATGAATGTAGACTGCTATACTACACGCCTCTACCCATAAGTAGCGGGACATATCCTAGTCATGTAGCATAGCTCTTGCCACCTCTGATATAGAATGGTTCTTCCTCTCAGCAACTCCATTCTACTATGGATTATAAGGAACAATCCACTCTCTTGATTCCTTCTCTAGTATAGAACTCTTGAAAGTTATTTCCTTTATACTCGCCTCCATTGTCTGACCGAAGAACCTTTATCTTCCTTCCCATAGAGTTCTCCACAAGAGCCTTGAACTCTTGGAACTGACTAAAAACTTCATCCTTGGTCTTCAAGAAGTATATATAGGTCTTCTTGGAGAAATCATCAATAAAAGTAACATAGTACTCATCCTATAAGAGACTTTGTCGACATCGGTCCACAAACATCTAAATGTACTAGATCAAGAGCACCTTTAGATCTGGTGTCACTCCTTGGAAAAGGTGATTTCACAAAATTTCCCAACACGCATCTCTTACATACATCATCATGCTCTGTGCTCACCTTTGGAACACCTGTCACTGTCTCACGAAGCAGTTTAAGCGCTCCATGATGAATATGGCCCATCCTCCTATGCCATAGCTCTCCAAGATCTCTAGGATTACTGTGGCTCATGAGTGCCTTAGGAGTATCAAACTGCAACCTATAAAGGCGACCACTCCCAACTCCAATAGTTATGGGTGATTTCCAATTCTTGTGCTTAATCAACACGTGTCCCTCTAAAGAGTACATTATACCCCCTATCCTAAAGAACATATATAGAAATCAAATTCATATCTAATCTTGGCACATGCAACACATTATGAACTGGAATTATCTTTCCATTCTCCCTTTGAAATTGAACAATCCCTTTCCCAATCGAGTTGAGTTTGTACAAGTTTCCCATAGAAATTTGGATATTGGTGTTTTCCTCATAACTAGAGAAGTACTATCTAACTCCTGTCATATGAAATGACGCCCCACTATCTATATACCAAATAGTCTATGAGGTTGAGCTCACCATACAAGCTATAAGTGCAAACTCATCTTCCATTTTATTGGAGAGTTCTTTTGCACTTGTTGAAGCTGCCATCTGCTTCGTTGCCTTCTTCCTTTCTAGGCAATTACTGACACAGTGGCCATACTCATGACATCCAAAGCACTTGATCTTAGAAAGGTCCTTCTTGCTTTGTGAATTTGATCCTTTGCTAGACCCTTTCTTTTCTTTCCCTTTCCCCACTAAGTTTACGTTCTCATGTTCCACCTCACTTTTCTGACTCTTGTTGGCCCCATTGACAAGATTTAGTCTAAATTCCTCTTGAGTGAAATTAGTCCATAGTTGATCCCAACTCGGTAAGGTATCTCGTCCATTGACAACTTGAACAAAGACACTCCATTGTTTAGAAAACCCATTTAGGGCTATTCTCACTAGCTCATCATCACTGGGACTATCTCCAACAACAGCTAACTCGTCCTTGACAAGTCTAAGCCTGGTTAGGTAACTTGTAACATCTTCTTCTTGGTTCATCCGAGTATTCTTTAGCTTCTCTCTGAGAATCATCTCCCTGTTGGTGGTAGCATTCTTGTACATATTCAAAATGGCATCCCACATCTTCTTTGCCATATATAGCTTTGAGATATGTGGAACAATATGATCCTTAACACCATCAAGGATAATGCTTCTTGCCTTGGCATCGTCCTTATATGCTGCAAGCTGTGTCGCATCTGTTGCTACAGCTACAACATTGGTAATATAATCTTTGATACCATTCTCTTCCAACAATAAAGAAATTTTGGCCTTCCAGACACCAAAATTTGAGGGACCATGCAATCTATCCCAATCTCTCAAACCAGCTGAAGCCATCTCAAAGGATTAAAGCAATAATAAATCTAAAGAGATCAATCTAGGTTATATAAACCCTTAATTTCTTTCCTAGGACAAAACTCTTCTACTCTCAACAATGCTTTGATACCATGTGAAAATTCTTATTCTAGCCACGAATTATTAATCTCCTATCGTAAACGATTATTAAACTGATGAAAAAATAATTCACAACTAATATAAAAAAATAACACAATTGCAACTTCATCAATAAAATATGGAAAAAAATTCACAACACAAAGAACACAATATTTTCGGACAAATTGTTCCTAGATAAACCCCTAAGGGAAAACCATTTTTGCAGATGGAACATACATTATCTTTAGCAAATCAAGAGATACAAAATTCCTTGCCTCTCATTGGTAGAATTGAGACAACCTCATAATTTCTCCTACTGATATTCCCCACTGCTATCCCCAACACTATCACTGTGCCCTTGCTAACACTGCAAGACTGTTTGCTATCACTGCAAACTCATTTGATAACATTGCAAATGCTTCTACAACTTCTTGTTGTCCAAATGCCTCCCTTGATCCCCTTTTATACTACATAACCAAGAGGTTTTTAGTTTCTTCTTGACGAAAGACAACCTAACCAAGAAGTTTCTAGTTGCTTCTTGATTAAAACAACCTAACCAATAGGTCACTAGTTGCTTCTAGAAGGATTCAATTAATTAACAAATATTTGTCTTGACTCTAACCCATTAGTTAGTAAAACAATTATTTGCTAATTAATCACATATGGACGAACATCTGTCCAAGCTACCCAAACTAACACAGAGGACAAGTAGATAAAAACTAAATGTATACAAAAATGGCCAGCTTTGTGAATTGGTAAATGTTCACATACATGTAATAGGATTTATTGATTATTAAAGAAAATTCTTTCACTGAATGTTGTGATTATGAGCATTTTAAACCTTACACAATAAATGTACGTTGTTTGAAATTGGCCATAGAGTTGTGTGAACATCATTATTTGTAGCCTTTGGTGTTGTGCACATATACATAGAACTTGTGCACGACAAGTTGGTAACAAATCAGTTAAAGGCTTTTGGTTGTGAATCATTCCCAACTAATTTTTTTAATCAAAAATATACATCAAAGTGGTTCTAATAGTTGGAAGTGATTAACCAGTACATTTCATATGTGTGTAAACTTTTATATGACAAATAATTACTTCCGCCAATTAGTAAACCAACAACAAATAAAATTTGTAAAGAATTATATTTCCAATTTTTGCAATCTATCATTGTAATTGAGACAATTTAGAGATGGAAGTTTGACTAACATTTTTCTTCGCATGCTCAAGGAACACATCCAATATGAGCTATACACGCTTAATTTGAATTCTATAGTTGAAGCTGCTTTCATGACATGTAGATAAATGGATAGGGCACTAATTATCAAGTATAAGATATATATTCCTGCATAGGCAAACTAATTAGATCTATTTTTCAAAGAAAGAGGAAAAAAGGGGCCATACTTGGATTGTGATAGGAGTACAAAACAAAATGTAGAGAAAGTAAATTGTTCTATGCAGAAGTTGTCAAATGAAAAAGAAAAGGGTCCCTTGTAAAGTATGATTTAGTGTTCCTAGGAATTTTTGAGTCATAGGGCATTAAATAAACAAGTCTACAAATGATTTGCACATAAATTGCACCATTGGTGAAAAGTTGTGAATGTTGATAATGTTGCTTGACAACATTGTCAACATTTAGTGCAATTTACCTTAAACTAATGATCAAATACCCTTCTCAATGACTATGAAGTTCAAATTTTGGTTGATTGAGAGGGTTTTGACCTATTTAAGACTTTGCGGGTTGAATTCTAATTAAGTAGGTATAAAGGAGTTTTGGTGAAGGAAAGGCAATAAACCTACCTTTTCCTAGAATTTTAAGTAGTGAATGTTGACAATGTTGCTTGACAACATTGTCAATATTTAGTGCAATTTCCTTAAACTAGTGACCAAATACCTTTCTCTATTACTAGGAAGTTCAAATTTTGGTTGATTGAGTGGGTGTTGACCTATTTAAGACTCTGTGGGTTGAATTCTAAATAAGTAGGTATGAAGGAGTTTTGGTGAAGGAAAGGCAATAAAATAACTACCTTTTCCTAGAATTCTAAGTTGTGAATGTTGACAATGTTGCTTGACAACATTGTCAACATTTAGTGCAATTTAATACCCTTCTCAGTGACTAGGAAGTTCAAATTTTGGTTGATTGAGAGGGTGTTGACCTATTTAAGACTTTGTGGGTTGAATTCTAAATAAGTAGGTATGAAGGAGTTTTGGTGAAGGCAATAAAATAACTACCTTTTCCTAGAATTTTAAGCTGTGAATGTTGACAATGTTGCTTGACAACATTGTCAACATTTAGTGCAATTTCCCTTAAACTAATGATTAAATACCCTTCTCAATGACTAGGAAGTTCAAATTTTTGGTTGATTGAGAGGGTGTCGACCTATTTAAGACTCCGTGGGTTGAATTCTAAATAAGTAGACATGAAGGAGTTTTGGTATAGGAAGTGCAATAAAATAACTACCTTTTCTTAGAATTTTTGTGTTTTGATCCTTTCCATTTGTGTTCATGCTTTGATTTGCATTCATTATTGTCTGAATTTGACAGAGAATGAGTCTAGACTAACTTGGCTTTGATTTGGTCAAATTTGGTAAAGTTTTGAAAGAGATATCAATAGACAAGTAGTCATTGGTTCATAATCCTTAGTTTAACAAGGGTTTCACAAGAAAATGCTTACATTTTGAGTTTCCACTATTGGAATTCAATGACCTTTAGTAAAAACTAAGTAGAGGCAATGCACTTTCATTTTCCCAAAAGCTTTTTGCAAGAAAATCTTATTTTTTTCCACTTAGCCCTAATCGAGCATCTCTATTTGATCAACCATTGAACAAAGGAAAAATTGGTTGAAACAAGCATTTAATGGTGGATCAAGACCAAGTAATGGTGGATTTAATGTTCTAGTGATATTAGCACTTTCCCAAACCCTACCAAGTTTGTGCCATTTTTGTAGAGAGTACTTGTAGTCTAAATCTACACATATAGGCATAGTTGTCCAATTAGGACCAAATTGGGGGTTTTGTACTCAATAATCAAACTAGGAGTTGAAACCTTGAATTTGATAGAGCTTCCAAATGTGTATTAGGAATTGTGCTTAGTTTTGGGGGGATTTTTATGAGTTTTGGAAACTAATTCCAAAATACTCATTTTGTCGACCTGATTCCATTAGGTTTCCTTAATAGGCCATACTGCAAGAATCAAGCTAGTACTATTTGGGGTTAGTTTAGTGGTGATTTTGAGTCATATTTAGCAAATAGAAGATGTCTTGATCCGCTCACAATGTTTAGGAATCCTCTCATATCATTTTTTATAAGCCTTGAAATAGTAAGGGTTCCTATATTAAAGGGAAAGATCAAATGGTTTCTCATATAAAGCATGCATAAAATTTGTCATTAAAGAAGAGTCTAAGATATTGGGTAGGGAATCTTGAGTGTTGCACACATTTTCTTATTTTCCTTGCAAGTTGTGGGGTTAAGCCTATAAAAACCATCTTTTACCGTTTACTTCTACATCATAGTGGTACCAAAGAAACAAGTTTGATTAGGCATTGCAAGTTATAGTCAAGAGGGTCTAATTTTGAAGAAATAGAAGTTGAGGCTTCCAATATGACTCCTAAAGGGATGACTGTTGAAGTTTCTAATAATAACCATCCTAATCAACATAATACTCCTACTAGAAAACCCCAATATACTTATTGTAGGAAAGATGGTCATTTAACTAATTATTCTTTTGAAAAGAAAAATGATAGGCAACTTATCAATAACAATCATAAAAGTAATCTATATGGCTTGGACGTGAGACAACAAAGCACCATAGAATTTTAAGTGATATATTCTATATGTAATATGCCTACAAGTCGAGATACAAAAGGGGAATTCGTGATTAACAGCTAGGGCTTTCAAATTATTTGCTTTTGCCGAACCCTAGAATTGATAGGGGCCCACACTTTCAATAGTAGGAAATTTGAAGGGGCAATAATCGGCTCTTTCCTACTATTCTAAGGGCTTGACAGGCCCCTTTCAATCGTAGGCTGCCATAGAATTTTGTGAGTTCAGAGTATTCTAGCCCCTACTATTTTAAGGGGTGAGACTTGGGGGTGGTGGAAAGGCCGTAGCAAAGGTTTTTGTATGCCCCTCCTGGGATTCCCGAAAATGACATTTGTCTGGACAGAGCACCTTTTAGCAATATCTGGTGGGGGCAACATTGACATGTTACGTATAGAATATATTCCCACTGCCTGGTAGGCGGTCAGCTTGGGAGTTGGACAAATTATTCAATTCATAAACCTTTACTAGGGCTCTCAACCACCTATTTTTGTTAAAGAAGGTAATGAACATTTAGTATGTAAACTAAAGAAATCTGTTTATGGTTTAAAGAAATCTCCTAAAGAGTGTTATTCCAAATTTAATTCTTTCTTTATTTCTCAAGGTTTTGATAAAAGTAAAAATGATCCTAACTTATATATTAAACATACTCAAAATAATATTGTCATTATTATTTTATATGTTGATGATTTGATTCTTAGTTCAACTTCTTGATGCTGTGCAGGGCCTAGAGAATCCCCAAACGAATGGTCCAAGCCCCTAGCTAATAACACTACAATAGAAATGCAAGAGACAAGATCTTATATCAAAATCAACTTCTTTATTCATAAAACAATTTATTACATGCAATAATTCAAGTTGTAAGGCCTTCTTGGTTATGACCAATTACAAAAGAAATTACAGTAATAGTTCAACAAGACTACACAAGATCCAAACAACTCTAACAATAGTGTTGCCAACTTTCAATTTTTCCCCTGTGAGCTTGTAGTTGTTGGTTTGCATGGAGATTTTTTTTCAAGATTGCTTGTCAAGGTAGCCCCTAGGTAATTCACTTCTCATCAAATTCCCAAGGATCCCACTTTGCATCTTTTCTTGACCTCCCTTGTCTTTACCATTCCTTATCCCTCCATGCAGGTTTCTTGTCATTTTAATGCATTCGGGGTTTAGGTGATATAGGTTTGATTGGGATATGTTTTAAGCCTTTTCTCGATGAGAAGTGAGTTCTCATTGTTTCCATAACTTCTTTCTTACTCTAGCATTCTTGAGACCTTCAGATTCTAAGTAGTTCAACTAGCTATCTGACTTGGTGAACTTCATCAAGCATGTACCAAAGAAAAAAGTCATGATAAATGTTAACATATGTACACTCAATCGACTTATGTTGAAAAGATTTAGGAAAATGCAAGTCAAAGTTAAGCTCTCAAGTCAAAGATCAGAGGTAAAATCCATTTCTATGAAGAGAAACGAGCCTATGGATAAAGAACCATGTGACTATAATATGAGCATATTCTACGGATATGCCTAAAAGATGCTTATGGTAAAGTTATTCCAAGAGGTGCATTTCTGATGTAAAAGAAATCAAGTGTTCAAATTCTCGATACAAAGAATAAGAAATTGAAGTGCCCAAAGTATCGAAGGCAAACTTCCTACACTATGATCCCAAATAAAAGGAAAGATAAGCTTACAAAAAGATAGATATGCGCTTTCTCCTCCGTATGCAATGAGTTATTGTATGAATTATTATTCTGGATCTTGAAGTAAGGCATTTTCTGTTAAACTAAAACCCCTTCTTCTAGTGAGTGGCTTCTCACTATACTACTTTAAGTGAAGTAATATGGCCTTCGAATTTATGAGTCTTTATGTGCATAGAAATAGAAAGTTTCAAATAGCCGCTGATTATCAAATTTATTGCAAATGTTGCCTTTATGATCGTTGGTTATGCTTAATTTCATTCGTGTGGTGCCAACATTCGCATTTCTGCATCTATTTCATCAGAATTGCCTCAAATTTATTTCCTCATTGTTTTAAATGGCTATTTATCAAGAATCACATCCTCTTTGAATCATAGAAAATGGAAATCAAGGCAATAGGTTATGATAGACTTATAGGCTTGGAAAGTGAATTAAGGATCTTACTGATACCTCATTCAAGTTCTATGATTTAAATGATCTTCACAGAAGGCTTAAATGAAGGTATTTTTAAGTGGCTAATATTCACCAATTGGCTAATTTTAGAGAATTTTGGCTAGCAATTTGGCTAATAATTTAAGATTTCATGTAACCTAAATCTCCATATTTTTATTAAATTTAGTTTTAAAATATTTAAGATTGCTCAATAAATTATTTCATTGAAAATTTAAACTCAAAGATTCGCCAAAATATTCAATACATTACTAGATTTGATTCAACTAAATATTATATATTATTAGAAAAATTAAAATTAATTCACTAATAATTATCATAATTATTAGTTACTTTAGGGATATATCACCAATATTCAGTTTTCATTATTGATTTAAAATATAATGCAATGATCCTCATAATATTCCATGAGGTAAAATATATTCAATTTTGATTTGTAATATTCCATGGTGATTAATGAACTTCCTATTAAGATTGAAATTGTCCAATATTTGAGAGATTTGCCAAAAGAAATAATTTTGTTTTCCAAAATAATGAAAATTTTGCCAATCTTTTATATCTTTTTCTGAAAGAAGGTTTCTTAAAGTTTACCTTGGGCTTAATTCTTAGCCCATCCACCTGATTACCTAGAAATTGAAAGAAAGCGGATTGGTGGAAGCAGTTAGATTTCCCATGGTTGTGCAAGCTCTAGAGCTTGTTTAAGAATGCATAGAAAGATATAAACTAGAGACAAATCAAATCTTGCTTCTTGATTAGCCTATCATTCTCTCGATAAGCAAGGCCTTGATGTAGTCTATATTCAACGTACCAGTGAAGGAGGAATATCGTGATATTGATTTTAGGTCTTTTGTATCTATGTTTAATGAGAAGAAAACCTTGAGAAGGGAGGATATGTAGAGAACCTGGTGTTGAAACAATTGGTTAATTGTGTATTGTCTTTGATGTTACACAAAATGTCATATCTTTACCAGTTAGTGTATGTCGAGCTCACTCAGGTGATGAAGACAATTTTTCGTGTCTTCCAAGCATTCCAATGTTTTCCAAGTTCAGAAGTTAGTGTCCACTGAGTTCACTCGGGTGTTGAAGAGAAGTTCACAGAAGTTGAGTGTTAACTGAGTTCACTCGAGGAACAAAGGAAATGTTGGATGTAACCAATGTTAATCAAGCTCACTCAGTTACCAAAGGAACTTTGTGAAGATGTAGTGTTAATTGAGTTCACTTGGTTAACATAGAAAAATCACTTTTGAGTTAGCGTCTACTGAGCAGGGTCGACTAATAAAAGATTTTTTTATTTTGACATATTGAGTTCAATGGATTTGTTTGTTGGTTCTAGCTGATTGAGGAGATGAATATTAATTATTCTAAGTTATATTCAAAATGAATCGACAATGGATATGATATAAGTATAAGGTCAAGTTGAGGATTGAATGTGTGAAAGTGTATGGAAGAATAGAAGATGCTTAAAGGAAGCAAATTAGAAGGATAAGCAGAATATCCTTGAGGAGCTGCAGAGATACATTCGATCAGGAAGGATCAAGTATTCGAGCCAGAATTGAGATCTTTAATCAGTAATTCAATTGAATTAGAAATTGGGTCATCTCATTGTTACTCTCTAACCATTATAGAAGTGACCAAAATCTCTTAATAGACTTGGCTTAACAACTATTTGTAAATCCTCTAATAAGGTGGCATCTATAGATTGAAGTATCTAAAGACCTCTAACAAGGCCACTCCTAATAGGGTGATTAAATCCTCTAATAGGGTTACACCTAACAGTGTGTTTTGTAACCTCTAACAGGGTTGGTTCCTAACAGGGCTCACTTAAGAAGAGTGAAAATCAGTAAACAGTTGCAATTGGTGGTTTTTTCGAAATTGGGTTTCCATGTTAAATATTGGTGTCACTTGTGTTCATGCTATTTCTTTCATGTGTATGCAACTAGGTTGATTAAGGTTAATCATAGATAATATCTTAAGATTTGCATGTTAAGCATTTGCCAAGTTATAGTTGTTATTTCAGTGGTTACTGAGTTACAACATATTATCAGTTTTAATTGAGTGCTTGTGTGTTTGCCAAGCTACAATATTTTTGTACAGTTTATGTTTTGTACTAACATCTAAGGGACTTGGGATTTATTTTAGTGGTAAATAATTCACCCCTCCCCTCTCAATTACTCCTATATTTTCAACAATTGTTATCAGAGCCTGTAGTGCTTGTAGAAAAGGTTTCAAGGACCTAAGATAAAGATCAGGATGTCTTATAGAAGGGAGATCCCTAAGATGAACAAAGATAAGTTCAAGGCATGGTAAGAACTCATGAGACTACATTTGGCAACCATTGGAGATTCAAGCCTAAAGTACCTAGACACCAAATATATGACACCTACTGGAACTATGACTATTGAAGAAATTACAAAGAAGAAGAGCCATAACATTATATGATTGATATTGCTTCATCTCTCAAATATGCCAAATTTGATGAAGTCAAAGACGATGGAACTGCTTATTAGATGTGGATCAAGCTAAAAGCCATCTATGGAGGAGATGATAATGTAAGAAGAGCTAAAGTTGAAAGTCTTAGAGGACAATTTGATCAAATAAAGATGAGAGAAGATGAGAACATTGCAAAGTACAATGACGAAATCAAAGCCAGTGTTTGTGCAAGCAAAGCTTTCAGAGGAAAGATTGAAGATGAGACAATGGTAAGTGAGTTTCTTATAACACTTCTTTCTATATGGAAGATGAGACAACAGTAAAGTAAGTTTCTTAGAACACATCTTCCTATATAGGAAATCAAAGTATCAACAATTCAAGAAATGAGATGCAATCGAAAGAATGATATGACATTGGATGTAGTAGTTGGAAGACTGACAATATTTGAGCTAGACAACAATGGCAATTATATTCCTAGTTCTAGCAATCTTGAGTTTGCATTTGAAGCCAAGTTGTCACTCAAGAAGAAAGCTAAAAGGTCAAAAGGAAAATAATCTGAAAGTGAAGAAGAAGATAGTTCTATCAGTGATCTTGAAACTATTATAGTTCTATCAGTGATCTTGAAACTATTGAAGCATTACTTGCAAGGTATCCTGAAGGAAAAGGAAAGTATAAAGGTAAAATTCTTTTAATTTTTTTTCTTGTGAAGAAGTTGGTCACATTATTGCAAGGTGTCCAAATAGAGAAGACAAAGATGAAAAGAAGCATAACAAGTTCAAAGGAAAGAAGGATTTCAAGAACTTCAAGGACTACAAGGATAAAGGTATGAAATCTTGTTTTATGGCTAAAGATTTAGATAGTAGTGATGATGATGAGATGGTCTATATTGTTGTAAAAGATGAATCTGATGATGAAGAAGATTAAATGGCACTTATTTCTTATATTAGCAAAAATGATACGTAGATTATTGATAGTGATTGTTCACGTCATGTGAACTTTGATAATCTGATCAAGATAAGCAAAAACAAAAGAGTGAGAGGTATTCCTAGTTTGAGGAAACCTGATATGGTCCTATGCAAAAATTGTCAAATTGGTAAGATGGGCAAGATAAGTTTCAAAAGAAAAAACTATCATTCTAAAGAAGTCTTGGAGCTGGTTCATACAGACTTATGTGAACCTATTGGAATTGACAACTATAGTGGAGATATGTATTTTATTCTTTTTGTTGATGATTATTCTACAATGATGACTGTAATGTATCTAAAAATAAGTTTGAAGAATTTCAAAAGTTTAAGTGGTATCTAGCAAGAGTAGAGAAGGAAATTGGAAAGAAGATAAAGTGTTTAAGATCAGATAGAGGTGGTGAATTCATTTCCAATGAATTCTTCACTGAAAGAGGAATTAAAAGACAAGTATCAGCCCCTGGTACACCACAACAAAATGGTATAGTTGAAAGAAGAAGCAGATCAATCATGGATTGTGCAAGAACTTTGATGATAGAAAAGAATATTGCAATCAAATACTAGAAGGAAGCAATCAGTACTGCAGTGCATACCTTCAACATAGTACATCTAAAGAAAGATGTAAATCAAACTCCTTATGAACTATGGTATGGCTACAAACCGAATGTAAGTTACTTAAAAGTATTTGGTAGAATATGGTATATCTTGAAGGAATCTAGGAAACACAAATTTGATGTCAAAGGTGATGAAGGCATATTCCTAGGATATTGTAGAAGTAGAGCATATAAATGTTTGAATTCATCTACTCATAAGATCATAGAAAGTGTACATGTGAGAATTGATGAGTTTGCAGAAAAGAGTGAAGAAAAGAGTAGAAAAGAACCTGAGGATTATATAAAGTTTATCTACTATGAACCTAATATATTGCCAAATCTAATTGGAAGTTAGTAGACTTCACCTCCTAAGTCCCCAAAACCTCCAGAGGCTACCGAGTTGCATCCAGTGCAACATGAGTCATAGTATGAAGGACCTGAGTCACAATATGAAGGACCTTAGTCACAGTCAAAAGCTACTGAGCTGTTGCTAGAGTAAACTGATTTTTAAGGACCCGAGTCACAAATAGTGGGACCTGATCTTGATACAGAAGATCACAGTGAGGCAAGTGGAACAAGTTCTAGATCCAAAGTACTTGTGTTAGCAAGATATGTTAGAAGGCACCATGCATCTAATCAGATCATTAGAGACAAGTCAGATGGAACAATGATAAGAAATAAATTGAAAAGTACATGTTTTCTTACTGAATTTGAACCTAGATCAGTTAAAGATTCTTTGGATAATGAAAGCTAGATTGAAGCAATGAATGAAAGGATAGAATAGATAAAAAGGAATAAAGCCTAGACTCTTGTTCCTATGCCTAAGGATAAAAATGTAACTGGCACAAAGTGGGTTTTCAAAAATAAGCTAAATGAAGATGGAGAAGTTTCCATAAACAAAGCAAGGTTAGTATGCAAAGGTTATTCTCAAGAAGAAGGTATTGATTATGGTGAAACTTTTGCTCCTATTGCAAGACTAGAAGGTGTTAGGACCTTACTTGCTTATGTTGCACATAAAGGATTTAAAGTTTATCAAATGGACGTGAAATCTACATTCTTGAATGAAATTCTTGAAGAAGAAGTTTACATAGAACAACTTGAAGGTTTTGTAGATCCTAGCAAAAAAGGATATGGTTTGTAAACTATACAAAGCATTGTATGGACTCAAGCAAGCTCTCAAAGCTTGGTATGAAAGACTTCATAACTATTTGATAAAGATTACTTTTTGAAGAAAAAATGATAACAAAAACCTATACATCAAAGAAGGACTAGACAAGAAGATTGTGTTGGAAAAAATCTTTGTGGATGACACATCATTTACTGGAAATGATGATTTATGCAAAGCTTTTTTAGAAGAGATGAGTAAAGAATTTGAGATGTTCATGTTTAGAGAGATAAAATTATTTGTTGGATTACAGATTCAACAAAAGAAATATGGTATCTACATTACTCAATCTAAGTATATCAAGGAGATACTAAAGAAGTTTGGAATGGAGGATTCAAAACCAGTTGGAACACCTATGTCTACTAGACATAAGATTTCCAAGAATGATGATTCCAAAGAGGTAGATCAGACCACACATAGATCAATGATTGGTAAATTGCAATATGTAGTGTATACAAGGCCTGATATTGCATTAGCAGTTGGTATGGTGGCAAGATTCTCAACAAATCCTAAATAAAATCATATGATGGAAATCAAGAGAATCATGAGGTATTTGAAGGGTACTAAAGACTATGGATTATGGAACAAGAAAGGAGGAAATTTGGATCTAAAGGCCTTCACAAATGTTGAATTGACAAGAAGTGTTGATGACAAGAAGAGCACTAGTGGTGGAGCGTTCTTTCTTAGTAAAAGACTAGTGTCTTGGACAATTAAGAAGCATAATTTCATTTCTCAATCTACAATAGAGGCATAGTATGTTGCAACAATAGTTAACTGTTCCAATATTGTTTGGTTCAAACAATTGTTGGGAGGTATAAAGATAGAAATCAAGGATCCAGTGGTTATCTTCTATGATAATACCAGTAGAATTAATATATAAAATAATCTTGTGATGCATACCAAGACCAAGCACATTGCTATAAAATATCGTTTTATGAGAGAATTGGTGCAAGATAAAGAGTTAAGATTAGAATATGTGAATACTAAAGAAAAAATTGTAGACATATTCACTAAGACATTACCAAAGGATGTATTTTTGTATCTAAGAGGTAAGTTAGGGGTTATTCCCCTATTTGAAGCTCACTATATGAAGTTTAGTGATGCATCAACTAGTGCATGTTGAAGATCAATCAAGTTGACACAATATTGAAAATGATAGATTGCATATGAATCTGTACATGAGGTACATTGATATTTACTGAATATTGTCCTCAACACAAGATGTCAAAGAGGGAGAGTTTAATGTCATATTTGTAGAAATTTTATAAAGTTGGAGAGTTTCGTGA
Organism: Cupressus sempervirens; assembly: GCA_028749045.1. Taxonomy (NCBI): domain Eukaryota; kingdom Viridiplantae; phylum Streptophyta; class Pinopsida; order Cupressales; family Cupressaceae; genus Cupressus; species Cupressus sempervirens. The sequence continues at coordinate 36,718,978 of CM053785.1, forward strand.
AGAGGGAGAATTTGCAAAGATGTCAAAGTGGAAGAATTTGGTCTAATATGAAAGGAGTGTTTGCTATCCGAAGAAGATGTTGAAGATAGAGTTTTATGACAGAGGGAGAAACTAAAGGCAGAGGGAGTTCACACTGATAAAGGGAGTTCTCATGGATGAGAATCAGAATGAAACTAAGGATATTTTCTTTACTTTATTTTTATTTGAAATTTCATTGTATTATGACATGTTGTGTTGCCACCAATGCCAAAGAAGGAGATTGTTGAAAACAATTGGTTAATTATGTATAGTCTTTAATGTTACACAAAATATCATATCTTTACTAGTCAGTGTATGCTGAGATCACTCAAGTGATGAAGATAGTTTTCTATGTCTACCAAGCATTCCAATGTTTTCCAAGTTTAGAAGTCAGTGTCCACCGAGCTCACTAAGGCATCAAAGAGAAGTTTGTAGAAGTTGAGTATTAACCGAGTTCACTTGGGTAAAAAAGGAAATGTTGGATGGAAGCAGTGTTAACTGAGCTCACTTAGTTACCAAAGGAACTTTTTGAAGATGTAGTGTTAACCGAGTTCACTTGGTTAACATAGGAAAATCACTTTTGCGTTAGTGTCTACCGAGTAGGGTCAACTAACAAAGGATTTTCTTATTTTGGCATATTGAGTTCAATAGATTTGTTTGTTGGTTCTAGCCGACTAAGGAGATGAATATTAATTATTCTAAGTTACATTCAAGCTAACTTGACAATGGATATGATATAAGTATAAGGTCAAGTTGAGTATTGAATGTGTGGAAGTGTGTGGAAGAATATAAGATGCTTAGAGGAAGAAAATTAGAAGGATAAGCAGAATATCCTTGAGGAGCTGCAAAGATACATTCGATCAGGAAGGATCAAGTATTCAAGCTAGAATTGAGATATGTAATCAACAATTTAGTTGTATCAAAAATTAGGTAATCTCATTGTTACTCTCTAACCATTGTAGTAGTGATCTAAATCTCTTAACAAAGTTTGCTTAATAGTTATTTATAAATCCTCTAACAAGGTGGCATTTCTAGATTGAAGTTTTTTGTAACCTTTAATAGGGTTGGCTCCTAATAGGGCTCACTTTAGAAGAGTGAAAATTATTAACTAGTTGCAATTGGTGGTTTTTCCCAAATTGGGTTTCCACATTAAATCTTGATGTCACTTGTGTTCATGCTATTTCTTTCATGTGTATGCAACTAAGTTAATTAAAGTTAATCATAGATAATTGTAAGAATTTTTCTTAGGGCAGAATTCACCCAAGACCAAGGAACTCAAACACAAGCACAACAATAGACCAAAGAGAGAGCATGATCATAATGATGATATATTCATTCAATATGCCATATGAAAGTACACTAGGAGTGCTTGTATATAAAGGCCTCTGGAGAGCTTCGAGAATGCATAGAAGTCAGCAACATGATAAGTCATACAACCAGACACATGTCCACCAGATATGGGTTATCCTCCATTAAGCACGGGAGTAAGTGTGATGATGAGAGGATAAACCTACAATGGTGTAGCATGCAAATTTATGTTGTAGACAACATGTACTAAAAAAAGAGTGTGAATAACTATGTTGTCTATATGACAACTTAGTGAATGATGCAAACTCCAGTGCTGTAGACACCATGTGCTAAATTAGAGTTGTGTACTTATGTGTTGTCAATATGACAACTCATGAGAGTACACAAACTCCTAAGTGTCTCACAAAATAAAATAATAAAATATGCAAAATAATAAAATAATGCATTAACCCAAGTAAACTTAAGTAAAGTGTAAATAGTAAATACTTATTTACACCAACACCCCCCTTAAGTGCAACTTAGGGAAATGCCCTTAAGCTTACAAAATCTAGGATGTAATGCATGATGGGTCCCAGCTACTAGGCCATGTTAGGTACCCATGTATGTAATGAAATGAAATCTCTCATAAAGCAAAGAAAGAGGGAAAACCTCATGGGAAAAACCCTCCCTCAAAAAGAGAGATGAATAACACATACGATGTATGGATGGATGGAGTAATCAAGACTCCCATTATGATATACATTCAGTATATACATAAGAGAATGATAAGAAGAGGAAGAGAGATAGGATAGGCTCCCCCTCCCCCAAAGAAGAATTTCTATCAATGACTGCTCTTATGAAGAAGTTGATCCAAGACTAAAGAATGGTGTTCCTCCCCTTGGGAAGAAACAAGACCAAGGGTACAAATGAGACGCTTCTGCTGTGCATGGAAAGAATCCCATAGGTAAGTGATGTCTCTGAAACATGATCAACTGGATGAAGAACCTATCTCAAAGAACTATCTTTCTCCTTAGCTAATGAAGAACCCTTATGTAACTGCTTATCAGAAGTATCCACAATCACTTCAACCTGTAATGATCGATCATGTAGAGAATGAATAATAGGGTCAAATGGAGCCCTCGTGACAACTGAAAAAGGTGCCGCTGCATCAAGAAGAAGAGGCAAATCATTGATACTATCCCCCAAATCTGTCACTGATGTTGGACTTGGAAGACTGAATGTATCTTGCTGTGCTAGACCTATCACTATGGCAATATATTAATGTGGACTGGGCTAATGTAGTGACCTCTTGTTGCAACTATCGATAGAACCCCATGTGTCTGAATCTGTTGAAGCACTATCACTAGTGTCACTATCAGTTTTCACATGATGTGATGTGTGGAGAGGATTAGAGGACAAGCTCAGTGAACTTTCCTCAAAGTGTACATCCTTCTCCACAAAGATATGATGTGTCTCTACATCTAATAGTCTGTATGCCTTCACATCATCTTCATAACCAATGAAAGTACAAGGCCAAGGTGATTGAGCCTTGCATCCCCTGGAAGATATCTTTACCCATGCAGGACAACCAAATACTTTGAATTGTGTCACAATAGGTTTTCTGCCGCACCATGCCTCAAAAGGAGTCTTTCCATCCAAGGCTAGATGAGGAGACCTATTAAGAATGTGAGTGGCACTACTAATTGCTTCGACTTCTAATGATGGATATAGAGACTTGGCCTATATCATGCAACTTGCCATGGACTTAAGAGTGTGGATCCTTAATGCTACAACATCTGTCTTATGCGGATTGAATGCTGGTGGATTCTGAAGATCAATTCCCTCAAGTCTGAAAAAGTCTTTAAGTCTTTTGTTCACATATACACTTACACTGTCCATTCATAGAAATTTGATGGATTTCTTGGATTTTCGTTCTACATGAGTCTTGAAGGCTAGAAACTTGTCCAACACTTCATTCTGATTATGAAGAAAATACACCCAAGTGTACCTTGAAAAATCATCAATGAAGGTAAGCATGTAGTGACCCTGGCTAACTGCAAAAGGTCCTGCTAATACCATGTGAACCATTTGTAGAACAACTGGTGCTCTTGATGACTTCCCTCTTTGTAACTTACCCTCTAGATGCATATCCACTGAATCTATTGAATATTCACCATGGGAAAATTTTATTTGGGGTAGACCTTTGACCATTCTATTTGTGCAAAGTTGCTAAAGATAGTGGAAGGAAAGATGTCCAAACTGCTCACGCCATAATTTGATTTGAGAATTTGATTGTGATAACAAGGCCTTTGAAGGAGACTTGGGCACAAAATGGGAGAAAGAGTACAAACTTTTGTTATGATTCACTTTCACCACTGCAACCAAGGAGTCATCTTTTAGATTGTGCACTTGTATTGAGTCAGGAAAGAACTCAACTCTATGTCCATCTCCAAGGTAAGTGATTTGTTAGATTGATAGGAGATTAGAACTTGGGTTTGGAACATAAAGAACATCTTGAAACTCTCCATTGTCGATTTCCACATTTCATTTTGCTTCAACTTCCATTTTAGTATCATCTCCCACAAAGATGTGCATTACCTTTGACTGCTTCATTGAAGAAAAATCCTCCTTTGAAGAACCCATGTGATATGAGGCACCTGAGTCAAGGATCCATTTCGTTAAAGAATTTGTATTTTCCATGAGTGCTTGCCCTTTGCCCTTTGAATTTGAAGAAGATTCTTTATCCTTATAAGCATTAGGTAGTGGAACGTTATGTTTCTTCATGATGTTGGTCAAGTCATCAATTTTCTTATGATAACACTCATATTCTTCATGACCCATTTTCTTGCAACAAGTACACTTTTTCTTCTCCTTATTGTTGTCCCCCTTCTTGTTGGAATTTGAGGACTTGCCTTGTTGATTTGATTGTGGTGTTGTCTTTTTTACATCCTCTGATTTTTTCTTCTTCCACTTCTTTTTCATACCCTTTCTTTTATTTGAAGACCATCCAGCTGAATTTTGAGAACCCTCATTATTGGCCACCAATGCTTTAGACATAGGTGAATTGAGAATCCCCATTGATTTCAACTTCTTTTCTTCTATATCCAATAGATCAACATATTAATCAAAAGAAAATTTCTTATAGGCAGACCTTAATGTAGTCTTTGAGGTGTTAAAAGAAAAAACAAATGTGGACTACTCCGATGGTAGCTTTTTATGTATGAGATAGATCAATCTGTCGTCTTTGATAGGACTCCCACAATCAGTAAGCATTGTCCTTAGTTCATTCATCTTAATGATGAAATTCGGTATAGAATCAAATGACTTAGGATCTAAGGAGACAAGCTCATCTTCAATTTTGAAAATATCCTCTTCAGACACTTTATCATATAGGTTTTCAAGGGTATCTTAAGCTTCCTTGGATGTAGAAGACTTCTTAATTTGATACATGATCTTGTCATCAACCCCCAAACATGTATCACCTAGGGCTTTCCTATCCATAGCCACCCAAGCTTAGATATCACTTGCTGATACATTATCACCTACTGGTTTAGGAAGAGTACCATCTACATATTGTGAAACTCCATTGTGCATTAAATGATACCACATTTTGATGGACCATGTAGCATAGTTATGTGGAGTTAATTTTGGAAACTTAAAAATTCCCATAATGCAAAAAATGAAAGAAAATTGCAGAAAAGAAGGAACACAACACCAAGAACACCCCCCCTCTTCACTAAATCAAGAAACCCCCCCAAAATAGATGCTTTTGGCACTTTATAAGTAGTGTGATTAGAATGGCCACTTGCCAAATTTGGCCTTCATGAACTTCTAATTTTGCTTGTTACAACCTCTGTTTGAAATACAAATCTAGAACTTTACAATGTGCTACAATTATGAAGCAATACAAAGCAAAGAAAGGCCCTATTTTTAAAAGTGAATTTTTTTCCACACAAACCTACAATTTGATTATAGATTTGGAACTTTACAATGTGCTACAATTATGAAGCAATACAAAGCAAAGAAAGGCCCTATTTCTAAAAGTGAAACTTTTTTCCACACAAACCTACAATCTGATTATAGATCTAGAAAGTAGATGAAAAATAACACACTTTCAAAAAAATAGAACCTATTTTTGACTCCAGATCTGCCCGTACGGAGCATTTGAAGTTGCAAAATGTAGGATTGGATAGGTTCAGTCACCGAAAGATTCAATTTATGACAAATATATGCACCAAAACTAGAAAAGAGCTACACAACTAAAAAATTTAAGAAATTCTACCCAATTTAAAAAAAAAATTGCACCTGATTTGGAGTCCGAATGACTGAGATATGGCCTCCCAAAGTCAAACTGCAAAATCAAAAATCAATTTGGAGAGGGATTGCATCAGCAAAAGATGGGGTTAAATTTGACAATCATACAGTCGTTAGAGATGATTGTCAAATTTAGGCTCAGGAACTAGATGACATTAGCGACTCCAAGCCCAAGGATGATGTCATCATGACATCACAATGATGTCAACAAATTAGGTGGTAGTATGGAATTGTACAAAAATGGCTAACATGTTAGGGTACTTGGATGCTAGTTGGACCGCTGACGTGTCCCTGACTGTGTAGACATATGAACTGTTGACTCGATATCCATGTAGGCGCATAGGATGATGTGGTAGTCACTGTTACGTTGTTGACTGGATCATACGATGGGATAGGTGTCAGTCCACGTATTGTAGTGCAGGTGCAAATTTAACAGGGTCCACAAGATAGTAGATGAGGTGGATGACTTCTGATATTGCTGCATGGTGGTCTTTGAACCCTGCGCAGTGAGCCAAAATATTCAGCGATCGTTAGAGACAGAAAATGTACACCGAAAAACCTTTATGATGGTCGGGTTTCTACTTCACAGGCTGTCGGAACCTTTTCAAACTTTCAACATAGAATCGACTGTATGGGAGCCAAATGTAAGTTATGGGCTATTGGATTTCATAGTGGATGCTAGAACTATTTTTCGGTGCTGGGTTTTTCTCTTAATAGTCCCACATTTGTGGGGTTAGCACATCAAGTGCTATTTAAAAAGAAACTTTCGCTCGGCTTAAACAAAATACGAGCTCACCGGTGAGTGAGCTGCCTGCTAGTAATTTGTGCCAAAAAATGGTTTGAAGCCATCGGGAAAAATTTGTGCAATTGCCCGATAATATGTTGTGTGGCCTAGATTTGTATGTGCTCGCCGTATGAAGAATATTCACCCAAATTTGAGGGCTACGATGTGACTGCTCGGTTCTTCAATTTTTTTTCTCTGCTAGCCTAACTGGGCAAGATTTTCCAAAAAATAAATTTCAAAAAATAATAAAATAATAATTGCAGAGAATTAAAATAATTCATATCTGAAATAAATTCGCAGATCGAATTAGATCATACCCGGTTTGCAAATTGGTGCCTTCAGGTGCTAGTTTGCAAATTTTTTTTGCCTCACGATCAACTTTAGCCCAACATAGGAAAATTTATAGTCAATCTTCACCTAATTGACATTTCAGACACAATGGCAAGGTCAGATCTGGCTCTAGACACTCCCAATTTTTGCAGATACTCCAAATTCAGGTCGAGGTGTTAAAGCATGAATAGTCTCGAATGGCTATGTGTAGAGAATCTCCCCGAGCTTTGATACCATGTAAGAATTTTCCTTAGGGAAGAATTCACCCAAGACCAAGGAACTCAAACACAAGCACAACAGTAGACCAAAGAGACAGTATGATTAGAATGATGATATATTCATTCAATATACCATATGCAATTACACTAGGAGTGCTTGTATATAAAGGCCTCTGGAGAGCTTCTAGAATGCATAGAAGTCAGAAACATGATAAGTCATACAACAAGACACATGTCCATCAGATATGGGTCATCCTCCATTAAGCATGAGAGTAAGTGTGATGATGAGAGGATAAGCCTACGATGGTGTAGCATGCAAATTTATATTGTAGACAACATGTGCTAAAAAGGGAGTGCGAATAACTGTGTTGTCTATATGACAACTTAGTGAATGATGCAAACTCCAGTGTTGTAGACACCATGTGCTAAATTAGAGTTGCATACTTCTGTGTTGTCAACATGACAACTCATGAGAGTACACAAAATCCTAAGTGTCTCACAAAATAAAATAATAAAATAATGCAAAATAATAAAATAATGCATTAACCCAAGTAAACTTAAGTAAAGTGTAAATAGTAGATACTTATTTACACCAACAATAATATCCTAAGATTTTTATATTAGCATTTGTCGAGTTACAGTTGTTATTTTAGTGGTTACCAAGTTACAACATATTATCAATATTAAATGAGTGCTTATGTGTTTATCGAGCTACAATATTTTTGTAGTTTATGTTCTATGCTAACATCTTGATGGGGACACAACCCAAAAACAGAATAGACACAATAGAAAGAGGAATTATATTAACTGAGAAAATACACTAGTACAAACAGTGCAGAGAAAATAAACTTCAAAACATGCCCTACGGGCTTACAATAGCATAAATCTGGAGAATATTTCTCCTTTTAGCACCTCCTCTCCAGCTCCAATCTGAACTGCCTTTTACAATGCCAAAATCTCCTTAAATAGACCTCGAAGGGTTAAGGACTATGAGTACATTCTAGAAAGTGCTAGTAGGCATCCACCGACAAAATAGAAGGTTCCAGAAGCCGCGTTAGAAGTCGGTGCAAATCTAGAAGAATCCAGAAACGGTAGCCGAACTTTCGGGAGGCATAACTTTTGAACCGTAGCTCCAATTGACGAACCGTTTACATTTTCGGAAAGCTCTCGAAGCGCTCTATAGCCCTATGGATGAGATTTGCTCGTACCCCATTTTTTGGCCCTTTTCAAGGTCATTTAATGCCCCAAACCTGACTTTGAAGCATTCTCAGGAGGTCTCCAAAACCCAAAAAATTGCAATAACTTTCAAACCGTGGGGCCTTTTGACCTGATTCTTTTTCTGGAATGCTCTAAATCTCAATTATATTCATCTGGCCAAGTCGCACCTTCTAGGTCACCAAAATGATGGTCAAATTGCATGCTCCTATTTTTTTCAAGATTTTCAAATGCACTGATAGTTGAACTATGAGAGTTGGAACCTTTATTTGAGCCAAATGGGTATCCAAAAATGTAAAGACATAAAACAGAAACTAAGTCTAAGTACATTTTTTTTTGGGTGACACAGGATTGCCCTTATACCTCTGGATGCTCCTGCATCAGACACCCAGGGTAGATTGAAAAGTGACCCTGTCACTTTATGGATGGTAGAGGAAATCCCAAATGGGAAACCTCAGCTACTGTAATCCAAGTTGAGTCTTCAATCGGTCGTCCTTTCCATTTGACCAAATACTCTTCATACTGCCTGTTTCTGGTACTCCTACCCACACGATGATCTAGAATGTCTTCTATCTCCTCCTTCTTAGAAGCAAGAATTGGGCATGGCTCTAAAACCAGCTCCTCATCTGCACCATCATCATGATACTCTGTTAAATCTGCAATGTTGAAAATGGGAGAAATGTGAATACCATCTGGCAGCTCCACCTCATATGCATTTCCTGAGTTATGTTTCTTCAAAATTTTGCAGGGGCCAAATTTCTTCATTTTTAGCTTGTTGTAAGTACCAACTGGAAATCTTTCTTTTCGTAAGTGCACCATGAATAGATCCCCTACTTGGAATTCCTTATGTCTTCTCCTTGCATCAGCCCTAGCTTTATACTCTTGATTCATCTTGATAATGTGTGCTTGAACCTCCTCATGTAGACGCTTGATGTGTTCAGCAAATTCTTCAGCTTCAACACTTGTTCTCTCCCCTTGTTCTATCTTCCTCAATTCTGGTGCAGTCCTTGGGCTATTTTCATATACAATTTGAAATGGTGATTTTCCAGTACTCCTATTTACAGAGTTATTATAAGCAAACTCTGCCTGTGGTAGAATCAAATCCCATCCCTTGGGCTTATCTCCAACTAAACATCTCAGCAAATTGCCTAGACTTCTATTTACCACTTCTGTTTGGCCATCATTCTGTGGGTGATGCGTGGAACTGAATTTTAAGTCTGTTCTCAACTTCTTCCACAATGTCCTCCAGAAATACCCCACAAATTTAGTATCTCGGTCAGAAACTATACTCCTTGGAAGACCATGTAGTCTTACCACCTCTTTGAAAAACAAGTCTGCAATATGGACAACATCATGAGTTTTGTGGCATGGAATGAAATGTGCCATTTTGGAGAACCTATCAACCACCACGAATACTGAGTCATTACCCCTTTGTGTCCTTGGCAATCCAAGAACAAAATCCATACTTATGTCCTCCCATGGCCTTGATGGAACAGGCAATGGCTAATATAGGCCAGTATTTTGACTAAACCCCTTGGCAACTTGACAAACCTGGCAACTCTGTACAAACTTCTTCACATCCTGTGTAATTTGAGGCCAAAAATAATGTTCTCTAAGAATGGCAATGGTCTTATCCCGACCAAAATGTCCTACCATCCCTCCACTGTGTTTCTCCTTAATCAAAATTTCCCTCATGGAACTCCTTGGAATGCACAATTGACTGCCTTTGAACAACATGCCATCCTGAATCAAATAGTCTAACCACTTGGTTCTATCTACAGCAACATGTTCTTTACAAGCTTTCCATGCTTCAGCAAAATCAGGATCCTCGGGGTACAAATTCTGGAGTTCATCAAACCCAACTACTTCAACCTACATTGTTGTAAGCAACAACTGTCTCCTACTTAATGCATCTGCAACCCTGTTAGATTTTCCACTTCTATGCTTCAACACAAATGTATAACTCTGCAAGAATTCTACCCACTTCATATGCCTTTGATTCAATTTACCTTGGCTATTTAGGTACTGTAATGCCCGATGATCAGTATACAAAAAAAATTCCTTTGGCAATAAATAATGCCTCCATTTCTTTAAGGCCTAAACTATTGCATAGAACTCTTGATCATAAACAGAATACTTCTTCTTTGCATCATTCAATTTTTCACTAAAATATGCAATAGGCTTACCTTCTTGGCTTAATACAGCCCCAATAGCGCTACCACTAGCATCACAATCCACCTGGAATACTTTTCTAAAATCTGGAAGTGCCAACACAGGCTGTTCAGTCACCTTCTTCTTCAGCAATTCAAAACTCCTTGCAGCTGCTGCAGTCCATTTGAACTCTTTTCTATCCCCTCTTATTGTATCAGTTAGGGGTGCACATATGCCACTGAAATTCTTAATAAACTTTCTGTAAAAACTAACCAGACCATGAAATGATCTTACCTCAGTAGCAGACCTTGGAGTAGGCCATTCCAAGATGGCTTTTACCTTCTCTGGATCCATTTTGAGACCTTCAGGTGATATAACAAATCCCAAATAGACTAACTCCCTTTTTGCAAAGACACACTTCTTTAGATTAATTAACAGTTTCTCTTCCCTTAGCCTTTCAAGGACACTACGAATATGTAGTAAATGTTCTTCCAAAGTCTTGCTGAAAATTAAAATATCATCCAAATAGACAATAACAAATTTTCCCAAGAACTTCTTAAGTACCTCATTCTTGAGCCACATGAAGGTGCTTGGGGCGTTCGTCAATCCAAAGGGCATGACTAACCATTCATAAAGACCCTCCTTGGTCTTGAAGGCTGTTTTCCACTCATCACCTTCTCGAATCCATATCTGATGATAGCCACTCTTCAGATCTATCTTTGTGAAGTACTGAGCTCCACTCAAGCAGTCCATAAGATCATCCATCCTTGGTAAAGGAAACTGGTACTTGATGGTTATCCTATTTATAGCTCAAAAATCTGTACACATCCTCCACTCTCCATCCTTCTTTGGTGCAAGTACTGCAGGTACTGCACATGGACTCAGGCTCTCTCGAATCAAGCCCTTCCTCAAAAGCTCCTAAACCTCTCTATTTAGCTCCTCTATTTCAGTAGGAGTCATCCTGTAAGCAGCCTTGTTAGGCAAACTAGCTCCTGGAATCAGATCTATCTGATGACTGATTTGCCTTACTGGTGGCAATCCATCTGGAACATTATCAGAGATAATATCTCCAAATTCTCCTAGTAAATTTGAAACTTCAAATGGTATTTCACTACTACCTTCTTTATCTTTCCTAGGAATCAAAGCATAGCACATACGCTGATGTTTCATGCCATCTAAAAACTTCCTTCCATCAACAAGACAAATCCTAGCACTGCTACATACCTTTTCACCTTCCTTTTTCATGGGCTTCAATTTGTGGCGAACTCCATCCTTTGTCAGAGAGTATGTGTTTGCATGTCCATCATGTATTGCATGTCTATCAAACTGCCATGGTCTACCCAACAATAGATGGCAAACATCCATCGAAATAACATCACAGAGAACTTCATCATGGTAACTCCCAATTTTGAATTTTACTAAACATTGTTCACTTACCAGGACCTTATGATCATCTTTTACCCAAGAAATCCGATAGGGCTGGGGATGTTTCTCCCTCTTGAGCTTCAGCTTAGAGACCATCTCTTCTGATACCAGGTTATCAGTGCTACCACCATCAATGATCACATCACAACATTTATCCTCACACTTGCATCTGGTACGGAACAAATTCCTCCGTTGTCCTGGTTCATTCTCACCACTTAGTAGGACTCTTTCATTTACCAAGGCCTCTCCTCTTTCTGCATCCTCTGAATGTGATGATTGTGCATCCTCATCCACATGAGCAACCCTAGCTTGGCCCTCAGGTCTTCTATCTGTCCTTCCTTGTCGTTGAGGGCATTCAAAGGCACGATGACCTTCTTCATTGCAATGGAAACAGGTACCACGGAAGCCTCCTCTTCCTTGCCCACATCCTCTACCTCTTCCTCTTTGATTTCCAAAATCTTGATCACGGGAGCGATTGAAACCCTCATTCCTTTGGTTCCTGCTAGTACCCTCATCTTCATTTTTCTTTTGAGTTTCATTGCGGCCTCCAGATGATCTACCGCTTCCCCTTCCTCCTTGACCGCGCCCTCTTTGTCTTCCTTCAAACCTTTTACTCAGCTTCTCTTCAACTTGTAGGGCAAACTGGTATGCTTCTTCAACGCTGGTCATTCTTACCAGACTTAATTCCTCCTGGATGCTAGGTCGTAACCCACTGATATAACGAGCAACCTTCTCCTTATTTGCTTCTGCATGCCCCGCTCTAATCAGGAGTCGGTAAAACTCCTCTGTATATTCTTGGACTGATCTTCTTGCTTGCTTTAACCCATGCATCTTCTTAAACAGATCAAGCTCGTAGTCCATAGGAATGAACTGCTTCTTCAATTTGTCCACCATGCGATCCCATCTTGTGATCTTCTCCTTTCCTCTTCTAAGTCTTTCCAGTTGAACCTCTTGCCACCAAATTTTGGCATGGCCTTTTAGTTTGGCCTTTGCAAACTTAACCCTATCTAGGTCCCTTATATCCTCATACTCAAAGTATTCATCTAGTTCATTGATCCAGTCGATCAACTCATCTGGTTTCAAATTTCTCGAAAATATACCCACTTCAATTGTAGGTCTTTTCCCAAACCTAGTAATGGCCCTAAAAAGCCTTTCCTCTACAGGATTCAGAACTTCCCCGTCAACTTCCATTACTTCCTCTTCATTGTCATCCTCACTATTGTCATCTGCGGCAATATTTGCTCCTCTACGAAGCTCCTCTTGCAATGCTTGTACTTGTCTCTGGAGGGCTCTAACCTCCTCAGGATCAATAGCTCTGGCCCTTCCGCCACGCTCTCTTCATGGAGGCATCTTCTAACTCGAACCCATAACCACACAGTCCTAGTGCAAACTGTCTCACAGTCGGCGCTCTGTCTACACACTCAGGAAAACCCGCTTTGATACCACTTGATGGGGACACAACCCAACAACAGAATAGACACAATAGAAAGAGGAATTATATTAACTGAGAAAATACGCTAGTACAAATAGTGCAGAGAAAATAAACTTCAAAACATGCCCTACGGGCTTACAATAGCATAAATCTAGAGAATATTTCTCCTTTTAGCACCTCCTCTCCAGCTCCAATCCGAACTGACTTTTACAATGCCAAAATCTCCTTAAATAGACCCCGAAGGGTTAAGGACTAGGAGTACATTCTAGAAAGTGCTAGTAGGCATCCACCGACAAAATAGAAGGTTCCAGAAGTCGCGTTAGAAGTCGGTGCAAATCTAGAAGAATCCAGAAACGGTAGCCGAACTTCCGGGAGGCATAACTTTTGAACCGTAGCTCCGATTGACGAACCGTTTACATTTTTGGAAAGCTCTCGAAGCGCTCTATAGCCCTATGGACTAGATTTTCTCGTCACCCATTTTTCGGCCCTTTTCGAGGTCATTTAATGCCCCAAACCTGACTTTGAAGCATTCTCAAGAGGTCTCCAAAACTTGAAAACTTGCAATAACTTTCAAACCATGGGGCCTTTTGACCTGATTCTTTTTCTGGAATGCTCTAAATCTCAATTATATTCATCTAGCCAAGTCGCACCTTCTAGGTCACCAAAATGATGGTCAAATTGCATGCTCCTATTTTTTCAAGATTTTCAAATGCACTGATAGTTGAACTATGAGAGTTGGAACCTTTATTTGAGCCAAATGGGTATCCAAAAATGTAAAGACTACAGATCGATTGGGCCCAAATCATATGTGATGAGCTTGCCTCATGGTTAAGTTTAGTAAAGGCATTCAAGCAATTCTACATGTCTTCATATTTAATATACACCTTGGCTACACATCACCTATGGTTGGGTATTCCCAACATTGAGGACTACAATGAAAATATGAAGGTGTATGAGTTCTACCCACACCTTAAGCTGTAGAGGATCTTCGAAGAGTATGTGAAAGTGAATGACACCATCATGATGAGATTTTTCATAGAATTGCAAGGCTGATCCAAGAGAAGATTTTCACCTGAAGCAATTTCAACTATTACCCCAGTTCAGATGCTTGTTCATCGAATTCCCAAGTTTCTCCTACCTACGGATTGGTGCTTTTGATGGTTTTCCTAAAAGACTTAAAAGACTTCCTAGGTACCCTAAGGACAAAGTTTTTCTTATTGAATTGTGTCAACAAATACTTAAAGTAAACACTTTGTGTTCAAATGTAAAGAAGATAGCCGAGATTTCCTTCCCAATAGTGGTTGGACCCTATTCCTGTGCCTCTAGATTTGATGCTAGGAATATAGTTAAAACTTTTGAAAGTAAGATCAAGTTGATTGATTATGAGGTATTCAAGCCTTAGTATGACCCTATCAACTTTGTGAGAGATCAATTGAAGCTGGGATATGCCCACAGACATGTTCTAGACATTGAGGATTTTTGGGATGGATGTCTTAATGAATATCAAACCTAGGAGAAGTATTGGTCCTCACTGATAGTTGATGAAAATAAATTATATAATGACTCCATTGATGTTTTTGATCTTGCAAATGATGTCTCCTATATGCATCCTTCATCTTATGAGCAGATTAAAGGAGATCCCATTGTGTCTACTCCACCTATAGGTCCTACCATTGATACAATGGAGGTCCTAATCACAAGATCATTAAGAGGATGGAAAAATGGGTGGAGTGGACCACAATGAGAAAGAAAAGAGAAGGAAGCATAGGATCCACTAGTGGAATGGCCTCTGGAACTACTCAATCAACTACAATGACCTCCACCATTGCTTCCACTTCAAGATTTGTGGACCCAACCTAGTCTATTGGCCAAGGCAGAGATCAACCTTGGGAGAAGAGTGTTCGAATCACCTCTACTTGTGGAAGAGGTTCTCTTCTAGAGACATGAAGAGTTGGGGAGAATGAGAAGGACAAGAAAATAAAGCAGGAGCATGAGAAATTAGTAGGTCATCCTACCTCCCCTATCAAAGTCATCAATCTTAATGATGATACCAAACCCATGGATGGTCAAGAATAGGATGCATCACAACAAGGGGACACTTTGGCACTCTCAGTTACCAAACTCACTACTTTTTGTACTACTACTCAGACTAAAGAGACACCTCCAATAGAAAGGAAGATCTTTGGTCCCACAACCATTCAATTAAAAATTAATGTCCTCTCAACTGAGTCATGGTTGGAGGAGACCGTCGATCAAAAGAAGTGAAGATATGAGGATGCCACCCCATCCAAAGACCTCATTACACATGCAACTTCTTCTCAGCCATAATCTTAGAAGATGATGAAGAAGAAGTCCATATACACATTGTCCATTGGTCCCTCTACTAGTCACATGTTAATGGAGATTGTAGAGACTCAAAAGGAAGACAAGTTTTATGAGTTCACTATCAATAACTTTCAAATCAAGACTGTTGAAATTGGTATCCGTGTCCATGATTCCATGGTTAACATATAGAAGTCTACGAATGAAAAGATAGAGGACTAATTGGAGGAGTTGAGGGTGGAGAAAGAGGTTCTTAAGGCCTCAAACAAAGAACTAATGGACTACATCAGGACTGCACTTGGAAGTACTTTGAAACCAATTCATTTGATCCAAATGCAGAAGAGAAAAAGAACTTTCTTTTGAAGCTTCAATAGGAGAGGCAATTTAGGCAAATTGGTCGATCATGGATTGATCAAATGAAGGATCAAGGTCCCCCACTCATCGAGAATTTGAGAAATCTAATATTAGATCTTGACAAGTTGAGGGAAGTAGTTTCTAGTCACCAGACTACCATGCAAAATGCAATAGACAGATTGACAGAGCAATTGGCATTATTGCAAGAGGTGATCAATATGAAGACTAACATTACCATCATGCACGAGATCCTCAAAATAGGTCAAGAGCCATTAATTCATTGGAAGCAATCTTTAGAGTTCATAGTGGAAAGCTCTGTGAGATCTATAAGTGAGCTTAAAGATGTACATAACCTAGTGTAGAAGGTCATAGAGAAACTTTTTGAATACTTAAAAGTGCTGCACACAGAATCATATGTATCTTGTAATGACCAATTGGTGGACATTAAGTGAATGAAGGCCAAATTCCTAGCATTTTTCAATGAGGCCACTAATCCAATCAACTTCTAGATGTCAAAAATCTAGGAGCTTTCATCAATGGATTCCATTTTAAAGTGAGCATTGGAAAATCTCCAATCAAAGATTGCTAGAGTGGATGAGTTGAGAGAGATGCTGACTACTGGGTGATTCAAGATGATACAATCATAATCCTAGCCGTCGAGGAATTGGATAAAGTAACATATGTAATGAAGGCTTATAGAGATAAGGTTATTACCTCAAAGAAAACTTGATTCTTTGATATTCTCTTAGACATCTGTCATTCTCTCTCTTCTCTCTCATTTCTCTTTGTAGCCATTTTTGGCATTTCCTTAGTAGGGTTAGACTCTGTAATGGATGATGACTCAAGCAAGTCCTATTTTTAGCTTCCTCCATTTAGAGATGCTTTGCATTGCAATCATTGAATGTAACTAGCCATTTTGAAGAGACCTATATATATATAACTTTTTGACAAGTTGATAAGATCAAAAAAGTTATTCGGTGGGTAAACACCTGTAGCTGAGACTATTGTGTGTGACTCTAAGTCTACATGTTAATTTTGCTGTTCATTTATATACTGCATGATATTTGGAATGAATGTGCTATAACTGAAAACTGAATGATGGCAAGTAAACTTGGTTTCATCTCCTTGATCTCAATGGATTGTAAGAATTACTTTCCTTAGCATAAGTATCATTCTTTTCCTTATGTTGTGCACTATAGTTCATGTGTGTTTAGTAAATTTTATGAGAATTCCAAAATTTAATTAATGGAGTACACTATGGGTATTGTCAAATCTCAGTTAACTTAGCAATCTGGGAATTGCCCATATAGTTATTCCTTCTCCTCTTATATTATTTTAGGTAGTCTTGTATGATTTTATCCTTGCATTCAAGTTAGAATAGATTTCATATTAGGTGTTAGTCTCCATTTTGAAATTTCCTGGGTTGTTTTAAGCGTTAAACAATTTGGTTGTTGGCCTTTTCTACTATCTGGTTAAGCACATGCCCCCAAAAACTTAAAAAAAAATTCATTGCAAATATTGCATTTAAAAGGGAGCTATACCTTTCAATTCAGGGGTCTTTGATAGATTACTACATTGACCCATTCTGTTGTTAGCTCCTTTGTTTTCCTTTAGCCATTGTGTACTCTGAGAGTCAAGGTATAAACCAAATAATTAGGGAAGGCAAATTGTTAACCAAAACATAGCTAGCCCATATCTGTGACAAAAATATGGAGGAAACACCAAATAAGATCTAAATTGGTGCTCACAAGCCACCAAGCAATCTCCTTATTTCCTAAGCTTACACTCAGATACTTTGATAAAAAATTTGCAACTACTGATTCCTTCCTGAATCTTTGTTCCACTCTAATTCCATACCTAAACACTACCCAACCCCTCCTTTTATACTTTCATGACCACAAGTTGGCTTGTTACAAATAAAATCATCTAGAAACACAAATAAATTTAAAATGCATTAGTTGAATTACAAAAAGCATTAAAGGCACATAGGAAAAATAACTAAGACCAAAATAGGTCCTCACATGTCCCATGATCGATCCATGTTATGATCACATGCAAAACAAATCAAATGCACAAATTCGGCTAATCAAATCTCCCAAGAAAATTATTTAGTGCACCAAACCACTAAGCATGCCAATACACACCAATAATAAAGCACCTTAAGCTTTACCAAACACTTTGAGTCAGTGAGTCCCTTGGGTGACACTACACCCCAAGAACTACCCCATAATGATGGAGAAACACCCCTTCTTGAACTGAGTTCTCTAATTCCAAGGTCAAAACCACTCCAACATATACGATTGCCAACTACCCCACAATGCTTCTGCATCAAACACCCTAGGTGCATAAATATGTTCTTAGTAGCTAGAAGAACATCTTCTAGGATTCAACGCATAAACCCTGAATTGGTTCTTCACATACATGCCCCCCAAATCAACTTGTACACTCTTCCCTTTGTTTCATTTCTACAAATCATTCCCTACAACAAACAACTATTTACTGTGATTCTTTACATCTTTCCTCATTGTACAACATGTTTTCTTTCTGTACTGATTTCTAACCCTTTTAGATTCCTTCAAATCAACTCACCAACCAAAACTCAGGTTCCTCCTATCGAGTTCTTCATTTTGCAAAGCAATTAAGGGAAACTTCCTACCACCCTTCTCAAAAATTGACATAATCGTGCACAAATTTGCAATCATACTACCAAGGTCTACCAATTAATATGTGATAACTACTTTTGTCCACAATATCACACAAACTTGATCCACATACTGCCCGATTTGAATATTAACAAGACACTGCTCCCTCATTTCCAAAACATGTGTATCTTGCAACCAACTAATCCTATAAGGACAAGGATGTCTCACTCTCTTCAAACCAATTTATGAACCATCTCCTCAACAATTAGGTTATCAATACTACCACCATCCACAATGACATTCCATCATTTACATCTAGACTTACAACAAGTCTTGAAAAAAATTCTCATTTGACAAGGTTTCAACATCTTCATTCCAAGCAACACTCGCCGAACCAAAATGTAAAATCTTCCTTTTTCTTAGGTTCAATCACTGAGTGGTCAGCCTCATTCACCAAAAAATTTCTTTGATCACCAACCTTCTTGGAACATTCAAAAGATCTATGCCCTTCACTACAACAAAAATAAGTACCCTTAAACACAACTCTACCTTTTTTCTTGTCTGCTCAATAGGTTTTTGTTCATCCTCAACAATCTGTGTATCTTTTATAGAGTGTTCCCTCTTCTCCTTTTCCTGAGAACTACCTTGATGTCTTCTTTTTATCTTCTACCTTCAAAGCATACTGATAATCATCCTCAATCAAATCAACTTTCATCATACCAATCTCATCCTAAATATTGAATCTCAAACCATTAATATATCTAGCCACCTTTTCCTTAGAAAGTTCTCTATATCCAGAACAAATTCTTAACTTCTAAAATTGATGTAGGAGCATCTTGCATGGGAAAATTATTGAAAAAAAAAAAAATTGAAAAAAAAAAAATTTGGAGGAGAGAGAAAGAGACGAAAATTAGAGGAGAAATAAAAAAAAAAATAATAAAAAGGGGAAAAAAGGAGAAAAGAAAGGAAAAGGGGATTTCTATTTTTGAGGTGCATAGGTGGCATAATAGAAAAAAATAAAAATAAATGGTTGTCATTCCATTTATTGAGGTGTGTGGGTAGAATTCTAGAAAGTTATGAATATTGTAGAAAGTTGTGGATATTGTAGAAGGTTATGGAAGTTGTAGAAGGTTGTGGAGGAATTCTAGAAGGTTGTGGATAAATCGTGTATTGGGTGGTCAGTGCCTATTTAAGCAAGGCATATGAGCATTTCTAATCAAGCTTGAGAAGTGGAAGCTCAAGGAGAAGCTCGAGGAGTAGAAGCTCAAGGAGTAGAAGCTTGAGAAGGAGAAGCTCGAGAAGGAGTAGCTTGGGAAATAGAAGCTTTGGAAGGAAAGCTTGGAAAGCTTGGAAGGCTTCAAGGTGTGAAAGAGAAGGAGGAAGTAAAGAGTGATTTTTCCTAAGTCTGTGGATAGAGCCCCAAATTTGAGGTAGTTTACAGCAGGATTATGGTGAAGTTGTGAGTGTAGATAGAGTGTACCTTCATCAGTGGTATCAGAGCAGGTTTTCCTGAGTGTACAAGCAGATCACTGAAGAGTGAGGCAGTTTGTACCAGGACCTTGGTTGGGCAAAGTTTATCAGAGCTTTTGGATTGCAGATTTGTTGTCCTAGACTTGTGATGTGGTTCTTGATTGTTTGTGCGAGGTGGCAGGTTGCGATCTGACTTGCAAACAATTTGGTTGTCACAAGGAGCATGGGAAGGATTTGTTGCAGAGGGTTTACAAAGATCTTGGGAGATGGCTCCAAGAGGATTGGAACCTAAGATGATTGTGACAATCCATGATACAGTGGAGAGGAATTTTTCTAAGATGCTTTCTCGGTTGGATGCTAGATTGGCTGATCAAGCTAAGAAGGTCAAGGTGGAAGAGGTTGGTTTTGCTGATCAATTTGTGGAGCCTGATGCAGAACCTATAGAGAAAATAGAGGTTGTTGCTAAGGATATTCCTAACCTTGTTGATGTTGGGATGGAGATTGGTTTTCATGATTAGTTGGTTGAGTCTGACATGGAGACTACAGAGCATTTGGTCGTGGATGATCTAGTTGATGTTGGTGGTGACTTGTATGTTGCAGAGCGCTTGGTTGTGGATGATCTGATTGTTGTTGGAGGTGCATTATGTATTATAGAGCATCTTTTTGTGAGCAATTAGGTTGTTGGTGTTGAGAGTTTGGCATGTGTTGATGGAGATCTACATGTGGCTGCTGATATGGAGTTTGTTGTTGCTAGTGTGGATTCACTAGTCCCTGATGAGAATGAAGTTTTGTTGATTAAGCATTATGTTCAGTTTGTTCCTGGGAGTGAGCATGTCGATTGGATGGTTGAGATTTTGGTGTTTGATAGAGTAATGTAGATGTGGAAGATATGCATGGTGGTTTTATTATCCTTGTTGAGGTGGAAGCCTTTGGTGAAGATGAAGATGGTTGTAGATTTTTCTTTTGGCATCAAAGTGTGGGACACACTTTTCTATCTATCGGGGGAGTCTGATGTAGGAGCATCTTGCATGGGAAAATTATTGAAAAAAAAAAAAAATTGAAAAAAAAAATTGGAAAAGAAAAATTAAAAAAAATTTGGAGGAGAGAGAAAGAGACGAAAATTATAGGAGAAATAATAATAAAAAATAATAAAAAGGGAAAAAAAGGAGAAAAGAAAAGAAAAGGGGATTTCTATTTTTGAGGTGCATAGGTGGCATAATAGAAAAAAATAAAAATAAATGGTTGTCATTCCATTTATTGAGGTGTGTGGGTAGAATTCTAGAAAGTTATGAATATTGTAGAAAGTTGTGGATATTGTAGAAGGTTATGGAAGTTTTAGAAGGTTGTGGATAAGTCATGTATTGGTTGGTCAGTTCCTATTTAAGCGAGGCATATGAGCATTTCTGATCAAGCTTGAGAAGTGGAAGCTCAAGGAGAAGCTCGAGGAGTAGAAGCTCAAGGAGTAGAAGCTCGAGAAGGAGAAGCTCGAGAAGGAGTAGCTTGGGAAGTAGAAGCTTTGGAAGGAAAGCTTTGAAAGCTTGGAAGGATTCAAAGTGTGAAAGAGAAGGATGAAGTAAAGAGTGAGTTTTTCTGAGTTTGTGGACAGAGCGCCGAATGTGAGGTAGTTTACAATAGGATTATGGTGAAGTTGTGAGTGTAGATAGAGCATACCTTCATCAAAAACTCCGCAGTATAATCCTTCATAGGCATATCCGTTTGTTTAAGATTCTGTAATCTCTTTAACAACTCAACTTCATAGTCAATAGGAATGAACTTAGCCTTCAAATTGGTCACCATCAACCTGCACCTAGTGATCTTTATTTCACCTTCTTCTTCTTTGTCTCTTTGCAATGCTTTCCACCATGAAGAAACATGTCCATTAACTTAGTCCATGTCAACCTCACTTTGAGTGTATAACCAATATCCTCTAACTCAACATAGTCTTCCAACTCACCAATCCAATCAATTAGGTATTTAGGATTCAAATTACCTAAGAAATTAGAAACATCCATCTTATGCTTTAGTTTTAACTGAGGTTGAGATCTATCCAACTAACCAGTTCTATCTTTTGATGATCTTTCCATGCGATCGGTTCTATCCTCACCACTAGATCTAGCAACCTCAAAGTCTTCAACAACTTACTCATAGCCATCTTTAGTACCCACATTCCTCAGTACATCAGCACTAGCTCTCATGATCTCAATGACCACATCATTCTTCATCAACTCCATTTTAGATATGAAATTTGATAAAATCTTCTCTAAAATTTTAGTCTCCAAAACATCACAGAGATTTGCAATCGCCCTAGGGTCTAATATTCTTGGAGACATCCTTGAAGATCTTCAAAAAACACTCTGCAAAATATCCTAATTGACAACCTTGTGATAAACCCTAGTTGCTTGCAAGCCAGATCACAACCTGCCACCTCACATGAATAACCAAGAACAAACCACAAGTCTAGGAACACAAACATGTAATACAAATCATATGAAATCTCCATAATCATGCCTCTAACAATCACCCACTAGATCAACCTTCACTATGATACCACTTGACATCATGCAAGGCCTATAGGATCCCCAAATGAGATGTCCAAGCCCCCAACTAATAACACTACAATGAAAAACATAATAAATGAGATCCAATACCAAGCTTAGCTTCTTTATTCATAAAAAAATTGATTACATGCAATGTGATGGGTTGTAAGGCCTTCTAAATTACTACCAATTACAAAATAAATTACAATAATAGTTATACAAGACCTCACAAGATCCAAATAACTCTAACCCTAGCTAGCCTAGATCTGTAACAATAATATGGAGGAAACACCAAACAAGATCAAAAATTTTTCTTGCAAGCCACCAAGAAATCTCCTTGTTTCATAAGCCCACACTTAGCTACTAGCTCTACTAAAAAATTGGCAACTATAGATTCCTTCCCAAGTCTCTATCCCACTTTGACTCTATACCTAAATAGTACCCAACCCCTTCTTTTTATACTTACACAACCAAAAGTTGGCTTGTTACAAATAGAATCATCTAGAAACCAAAATAAATTCAAAATGTATTGGTTGACTTACAAAAAAAATTAAATGCACATAGGAGAAAGAACCATGACCCAAATAGGTCCTCACACATACCACAATTGATCCATGTCATGATCACACACAAAAAACATTAAATGCACCAAGTTGGCTAACCAAATCTCCCAAAAATTTCATTAGGTGAGCCTAACCATTGAGCATGCTAGTAGACACTGAGTAAACACATCCAACGAGCTCTCACAAGCATCACCAACCAAAAATTCCATCAATAAGATCATCAACCGAGAACCTTAAGCTTTATCGAGCTCCTTTAACCACCTAGTCCATCAGGAAACATTACACCCCAAGAAATACCCTATAATGACCAAAAAACAACCCTTCTTTAACTAAGTTCTCCAATTCCAAATTCAAAACCACTCCATCATAAATGATTGCCAACTGCCCCAGGATGCTATTGCATTAGGTCTAACACTTTAATTTTTGATATTAAATTTTGACTTAATAAAAAATTGCAAATAAAATATTTAGGGACTTTACATTACTTCTTAGGAATGCAATTATTGAAAATACCTAAGGGTATTTTTCTTTCTCAAAGTAAGCATGCTCAATATATTTTGGAAAAGTTTAAAATGAATGATTCTGATCATGTTTCCATTCCATGTGATTTGGGAACTAAGTTAATGGTTGAGATGGAATTTTTTTTTTGTTGATGCCACTTCTTATAGACAACTTGTAGGAAGTTTGAATTATCTCACTTTTATAGGACCTGATATTGCATATAGTGTTGGTTTAGTTTCAAGGTTTATCTCCAAACCTGAACATTCACATTATAAAATTGATAAAGATAATTAAGATATGTAAAAGGACTCTTAATCTTGGATTATTTTATGATGAAAATTTTGATATTACTTTACAAGGATTTATTGATTCTAATTTAGGTGGTGATCCCAATGATGGGAAATCTACTTGTGGTTATTGTTTGTTTGTTGGTTCATGAGATATATCTTGGAAAATTAAGAAATATACCTCCATTTCTCTATGTTCTATCAAAGCTAAATATAAAAGTTTTACTAATGCATTTAGTGAAGTTCTATAGATTAGAAAAATATTTGATTATTTGGGTCTACCTCAACAAGAACCTACACCTTTGTATTGTCACTATCAAAGTGCAATAGCCTTGGCAAACAATCCTATCTTCCATGCAAATTCAAACCATATTTCTCTCCACAACCACTTCATTAGAGAGAAAATTGAAGAAAATAAAGTGTCCCTCATCTATTGCAAGGGTGAAGATCAAGTTGTTGATATTTTGACAAAGCCTCATTCTAGAGATAAATTTGAACTTCATTCTAAAAAAATTGGGTTTTATACTCTCTCATGTAATCTCCCCAAATAAAGATTAAAGGGGAGTGTAAGAATTAGTAATATTTCCTTGGCTGTATTTATTTATTAATTGGGATAAACCAAGCTACCCCTTATGGATTTTTTTGTCATCTAGTCCAAGTGTGAGGACATGTCATTTATTTTTCCTCTTGTCCATGTGTGAAGACATGTCATTTTTGTACTTCCTTCATTAAGGAAAATAGTTTATCCTTCTTAAGTGGACCTTGACACTTGAACACACTTATATAGATGTTGGCATTCATAGATTGGTGATCTAATTTAATGACTCCTTTGTTCATCTCTATTTGAAAGATGCTCTTCTCTCTCATTTCTATTGAGATCTAATTGAAAAGATCATTGTTGAGAGAGATTATTGAAAGAGGGAGATTATTGAAGAAGACTATGTATTTCAATCATTGTTTTGCCACTGATGTCAAACCTACTATTTGTTGGTAAGAAAAATACTTATAAGATTCAAGTACTATCACTTATTTGATTGATGAAGAGGATTTGATCAAAAGATGTAACAATAGCACATAGAGGAAAGGTTGAGTTATGATTATGTAATAAAGTACACGGATCAGTTAAAATAGTGATGACATGATGTATTGATAATCTACTTAAGGTTACAAAGGCTGGTTACACTAAAAAAGATTAGAAGAACAAGTTACACAAAGCTTGTCTACCAAGCTTGATCGAGTGGATAGTAGGTGCCGAGTAAAGTCAGTGCAGGTCAAGCAAAAAATTAAGCTGGAGCCATGTAAAAGTTCATTCTAGTGTATACTGAGAAAAATAGTTGATGTTGAGTAAAGTTTAGTTGACGCTAAGCAACACTAAACTTTAGTTCATGCTGAGTAATTTCATAGTGGGTGTCAAGAAACATAGTATGTGCCGAACATCAAAAGGTTGATAATATCAAGCTGCTGCATTATTTAAAAGATCATGAATTTGATGAATTTGAGCTGACAAGTTTGTTTTCTTGGATTTTGTGAACTAGGTGGAAGATAAGGTTGATGAGCTGGTGGCACAAAATTTGAGGTAAACCATTTAAAGGAAAATTGAAAAGGATTCTAGGAGAAGTTTCTAAAAGAGATATGAGATATGGGGTAGATACATTTTATCCTACCTAATCCATCCAAACCCTAAATTGGACGATAGAAAATGAGTGGAAAAATATCTTGTTGGTATAAATAAGTATTTGCTATTTACACTTACTTAAGTTTACTTAGGTTAATGCATTATTTTATTATTTATTTAGGTGAGACATTTAGGAGTTTATGTACTCTCATGAGTTGACATGTTGACAACATAGAAGTATGCAACTCTATTTTAGCACATGGTTTATACAACATTGGAGTTTGCATCATTCACTGAGTTGTCATATAGACAACATAGTCATCCACACTTTTAATTTAGCACATGTTGTCTACACCACTAATTTGTGTGCTACACCATTGTAGGCTTATCCTCACATCATCACACTTACTTTCATGCTTAATGGAGGATAACCCATATTTGGTGAACATGTGCCTGGTTGTATGAATTATCATGTTGTTGACTTCTATGTATTCTAGAAGCTCTCCAGAGGCCTTTAAATACAAGCACTCCTAGTATACTTTCATATGGCATATTGAATGAATATATTGTTATTCTAATCATACTCTCTCTTTGGTCTACTATTGTGCTTGTGTTTGAGTTCCTTGGTCTTGGGTGGATTTTTCCCTAAGGCAAATTCTTACATGGTATCAGAGCTTGGAGAGATTCTCGTCACTAGCTGTTCGAGACCATTATTGCTTCAGCACCTTCGATCCAAAGATCTAGAGAATTCACAAAAATTGGAGTGTCTAAAGCCAAAGTGGACCTCACCACTACGACAGGTACATCGATTAGATGAATTGACTATAAATTCACCTATGTTGGGAAATGGTCAAAATTGAGACAAATTATTTTTTGCAAATCGGCAACCTAAATGCCTAATTTGCAAAATTGGTATGATCATTTCAGATCTGTACATTTAATTATCAGATCTATATTTTTTTCATCTGCCTCTCTACAATTTTTTTAAAAAGATTTGCATTATTTTTTCTAGAAAAATTGTCCATCAGGCCTTTAGGAGAGATATTTTGTAGGTGAAAATTGAATCTTGCTGGTGCAAATTAAATATTTGCATCATATTTAGAAGGTCAAAAAACCTCCAAATCATATTTTGTTTCATCCAAATCGGACATCTGAAGCAAAATCTAGAGCCTTTTGATTTTTGGAGGTGCGGTAATGATTTAGGAAAAATAATAACAACAATGATTTTCAAACAGTGATATCTTCCTCATACGG
The DNA here is from genome assembly GCA_028749045.1 of Cupressus sempervirens. NCBI lineage: Eukaryota > Viridiplantae > Streptophyta > Pinopsida > Cupressales > Cupressaceae > Cupressus > Cupressus sempervirens. The sequence continues at coordinate 36,745,697 of CM053785.1, forward strand.
AGTCCTTTTTGTGAGCAATTTTTTGTTTATTTTGGGATAGAATTTTGTGATCTACACATTGGTGCAGGTGGTTTGAGATCTCTATTCTTGAATTTTTTTGCAAGTCACAAATTTTGATTTTTGCCACTTCAAATGCTTGATACGGGCTTATCTGGACTCCAAAATAGGTTCTATTTTTTTTGAAAGTGCATATTTTTTTGTCTACTTTCCAAATTTGTAATTAGATTATAGGTTCTATGGATAGAAATACTACTTTCAAAAATAGGCCCTAAATTGGCATGTGGCTATTACGCTAAGTGCCAAATCATACATTGGGGGGGGGGGGGGGGGTTGATTGATTATTTCTGTATTTTGGGGGGTGCATACATTCATTGATCTCATGAAGGCTTTTCACATATGTTAGTCTGGTATACGACCAAAGTTGACACCGAGGAACTATAAAAAATGGGGTGCTTTGATGCTTGATCATCTAAGAGAACATCAGGAAGTGATTCCTTCTCTTTGCTCGAAGATACCACCTTCATTCAAATATCTTTCTAAACTTCTTGGCTTTATGTATAACAATATGATTAAGGAATTCTTTGCTCCTCTTCTTATGGCAAGTTTTCCTCATGATGTTTGGATGGCTCTTTGGGAAGCATATGGAGATTCATGTGTTCCTCCATTTCCAGAGGACATTCTACATCCAATCACTCTAGATGAGATCTCACCTCCTGATACTTCTATTGATTTTGTTGATCCAATTCTAGCCACAGATGCTTTAGATTCAGTGCAGCAGGAAATTTAATGTCTTCCTACTTTAGCTTCATGGGATGACTTTCTTCCAGATATTACAAGGTTATTCATAGAGTCTCACATTGAAGATGTGGGAGACACTACTGATGATATTCATTTTCTCTTTGAGGTGAATTCTTCATCTGTTGCTGCAGTGACAAATTCATGTACTACAACACAATAGGGTACACTATATCTTCCAGTTCTAGCCTCAGGTGATGACTTCTTGACTGACATTTCAAGTTCTTTTGTCAAGTCAGACACAACAGATTTGGAGGACTTATTTGATGATATTCAACTTCTCTTTGATGAGGATGATCCTTCTATAGTTGTTGTGAGGGCCCACTCTAACCTTCATGTCCATTCTTTAAATGATCAATCTTTACAGGCTGATATGATTATGGATACTTATGTACAATAGTTGCAGGAGGTCTCTTTATCCTTTCAGGAGACTATTGCTTCTTTGAGACAAGTTCTACATGGATCCTTGCTCAATGTGCACATGTTCTTTTTAGAAGTCTTGGAGGGAGCAACCATCGACATTGACATAGGGACACTTGAACAAGTTTTAGAGATACCTTTCATCATCGAGATTCTTTCCACACAGAGGGGAAGCATCTCACCTGTACCTTTTTCATTATTTCTTCTAAAGGGGAGGAACATTATACAATGGTCATGGATCAACTTCTACATTGGAGCATTTCTCACTAATCGACACACTAGCTTTAGTGTGGGGGGGGGCACTAGCTTGTCTCCTTCTTCTCCTTTTTTGGGGGGAAATTTTTCCTCTTTAGGGTTTTGTCCTTCTCCAAATATATTTGATGTATGTCATAATGGGGGGTCTTGATTACTCCATCCATCCATACATCATGTCTATTTTTCATCTCTCTTTTTGGGAGAGGGTTTTTCCCATGAGGTTTTCCCTCTTTCTCTACTTGATGAGAGATTGCATATCATTATGTACATGGGTACCTAACATGGCCTAGCAGCTAAGACCCATTATGCATTTCATCCTAGATTTTGTAAGCTTAAGGGCATTCCCCTAAGTTGCACTTAAGGGAAGGTGTTGGTGTAAATAAGTATTTACTATTTACACCTAAGTTTACTTAGGTTAATGCATTATTTTATTATTTATTTAGGTGAGACACTTAGGAGTTTGTGTACACCCATGAGTTGTCATGTTGACAACATAGAATTACATAACTCTATTTTAACACATGGTGCCTACAACACTAGAGTTTGCATCATTCATTGAGTTATCATATATACAACACAGCTATTTGCACTCCTAATTTAGCACATGTTGTCTACACTTTGTGTGCTCCACCATTGTAGGCTTATCCTCACATTATCACACTTACTTTCATGCTTAATGGAGGATAACCTATATCTGGTGGACATGTGCATGGTTGTATGACTTATCATGTTGCTAACTTCTATGCATTCTAGAAGCTCTCTAGAGGCTTTTATATAAAAGCACTCCTAGTGTACTTTCATATGGCATATTGAATGAATATATTGTCATTCTGATTATACTCTGTCTTTGGTCTACTGTTGTGCTTGTGTTTGAGTTCCTTGGTCTTGGGTGAATTCTGCCCTAAGAAAAATTCTTACATATCTTAATTTCCTATTTATAGGAATGACTGGTCATGAAACAAAGTTGTCATGTGCGAGAACCAAAGGGGAGACAAGGAGTCAAGGGTTTTGCTTCATCAAGTGACCTAAGAGAAGAGCCTGCAATGACATGCTAAGAAAGAAGGCTTAAGGAGATAAATTCTTAAAGGTTGAACAAGCTATCAGAGTTGCAAAGTATAACAAAAAAGCAATAATTGAGCACTAAATAGAGATTTGTAATCTGCAAGTGAAGTTGTAAGTTGTATAAGATGAAAGCCTTATTATTACTCTCTAACAATTGTATTAGTCTAGGGTAAATCCTTTGGATTAAGGTTGACCTAATAGTCATTTGTAAATCCTTGAACTGGGTGGCATTCCAAGTGAATGGCCTAAAGTCCTTTAACAAGGCTCACTCCAAATAGCGTGATTGAAATCCTTTAACTGGGTCATATTTAACAGTGTGTATTATAACCTTTAATAGGGTTGGCCTTTCACTAGGCATCACTTCATAAGACTAAAAAGAGTAGCATGTTACTGGTGTTTTTTTCCCAAATTGGGTTTCCACGTAAATCAGTGTGTCAATCATGTTGATGAATTTGTTATGTTTCATGCATTACATTTTTGCAAGTTGATTTAATAGTAACCTACAAGTTTTAAGTGATTGCATAATCTTATGGATGCATGAATAAGTATAAATGTTTTATGGGTTCACTAAGCTATGAAAAGTTTTATTTATACATATGGACCTTGGATAACTAATTCACTCCCGAGTTATTCTAAAGTATTCCAAAAATTTCTACAACTTTATATGTATTAGTGTTATTGTAATGAGCTACTTTGTCTCTCTATCTCCATCTCTTATCTACTAGGCATTTTCCACATTCATAATATTACACAAGTTATTTTGTTCTTGTTTTTCCCCTTTCAAAAATCTCTATCTCCTCTTGTGTTGATCTTTGGAAAGCTCTTCTATAGCTTTGAGTTTTATGGTAGCTATTTTCATAACTTATATCTCTAGGATTATTTGATATCATTTAATTTAAATCACTCTCTTTCTATTTTGCACACATGTTAAAAAAATATAGAATAATTTTTTTCTCATGCGATTCATAACACCTATAAATTGTGATCATGGTGGTGAAAAAAAATAGTTTCTTTCTTTGAGATTTTTTTTCCTTGGGTAATGTTTATATCTCTATTGTCAAGGTTTCTTTGACACATGGAATCATTTTGGAAGTGCCAATCATAGATATAACAACTTTGGTATAGGAGGTGTTTCACTAGGTCACTTTACTATGAAAAATGTAGGAACTTGAAGGTTTCCACATATGATTTGCGATAGATCTCAATTCTGGGATATTTTGTATTAAATCAATGTGTAAATAAGTCAATTTGGCTATATAGTTATTCATTAATTAGAAATTCACGCTCAACATGGAAATTCATATTCACAACTAATTTTGAAAACTACAACCATGAACCAGAAAGACCACAACCATAATGATTTCTCTCCATTTAATGTTTGCAGGTGCCCTATTTACCCTTAACACCCATTTATCAAGGAAAAACCTAGTGCTCCATTCCCGCAAAATGGATTTATGTTTTCCATAACTCACCATATTTCAATATATGTGGTTCATTAAAATTTACTAAAAGTTTACTCAAATTAAAAAATGTCACCTCTTAATACTTCTTTAAGCCTAATTCTAGGGTATTATAGTAAAAAAGTCATGGAATGAATATAGGAAACCTCTCTAGAAATCTATGAGCATGTATACAATCATATACATAAACTTATGAGATTCAAGAATGCAATATATCTTATTTTGGACTTCTTCATGTGAGTATTTGCCAAATATTTAATGTACTCTAGCCCATGCAATGATGTCTCCTAGCACAAGAGATATGAAGTTGTGGCTGCCTTAGGGGAAATCTAAACTTTTTAAAACTTGAATTTGCATTACTAAATTATGTAAAACACATACAACATTAAGAGTAATGAGACACAAATTAAATTTAGAAATACTTACAAAAAATCCTCTATAAGCTTTAAATTTTTAGATTTTGATGCAGTACTGGTCTGAAGACTATTACTACTTAGGGCATGTTATTGAAAAACATACAAATGGCATCAAATAGTTACAAAAGATAAAATTTTGAAGAAAATTTATGTAGAGTTAAAATGATATTGCTATAGCTGTGTGGAGGAATGATAAGAATACATACACCTAAGAAAACATAATAGAGCTTTAGAAGGGATACTTGAGGTGTCATGCAAAGTGCCATGTAGAAGGTCAATGTTTCCAATGAGTTTAGTGATCTTTTTTTTTGTTACTCTTTGTCTCACACACACAAAGAAACTATTGCAAGAAAATCAATGTAGGTTGCTACCCTCAATACAAACCAAACTAAAAATCAATAAACTATGAAACAAACATCATACACTATCAAAGGGCTCAATTTTGGAAATGTTAGGATAACCACCAAACTAAGTTTTAACAAAAAAAATTATAAGAGCAAGAAAAAGACACTAAATAGAATATGAACAAGGTCTATTCTTGACATTTTCCTTCTATCAGACTTGTGAACTGTCAACCTTCATGTAGCCTTCTGGAAGACTTTCCAACTATCAAGCTACATGCAACATTCCATGTTTCCAACACCTTCCTATTTTTATACTAATTTTCTAACATAAAAGAAAAGAATAATGAGATAAAGCTCATAGCCAATGAAAAAAAATGAAAATGAAAATGAAAAAAAATTCATTACGAAAATCTCCTTAGACCACAAGTTAAAGGGAGAATACAAAATGTCCAAGAAAAATAAATATTGAAAATGCTATAGTTAAAAATATTATTGTCCAACATTAACAACAAGGACTACTAAGATAATCAGCCAAGAAAGCATGGAGAGAAAGAAATTTCATGGATTATCTGTATAAGTCATGGTAAAAGACTCTTATTTTGGAAATCAAAAGCAACCAAAAAATGGGGGCCAACCCATGCAAAACAACCATGAATTACAACCCAACAACGCCAATTAAGTATCACAAATATTGACAACACATTGTTAGCATATCTATTCCCTTAATTAAAAATAACTTCCCTTATAAAATAGAAAACCATCATAGTAGGTTTAGTAATAGTAAGTGGAATATTCACTATAAGGAAAAAAAACCAAACGATCTAACTTCCTACGAAAACTAGTATCAAAGCCATTATAGCTTTCATAATAAATAATATAGAAATTATTGTGCCATGCAGGGCTATTTTTGAAAATATAATCAAGGATACTAAAGATCCTCCATCAATAAATTAACTTGACAAGCTAAAGAACATTAAATTTTTTTATTTCCCTCCTTGTATCAACAACTATTGGGTCCAATCCTTAGCTAGGAAGGCAAATAGATACCAACTAGCCTCTCCATCAGAACCCTATTTTTTATCCTTCATTTTCTATAAAAGGATGAGAGTAGTGTTAGACAAGTGCATAACCCTAAGGGCATAAGTAGCCAGTCTGGTGTACCTCACGTATGTATTCTCCATCTCATTCTTGAGTTTGGAAATAACCTCCTCATTGGCCACACAACCACTATAGACACCTAAAAATTTATAAATGCTACCCATAGAAACATCCTCTAGAACCAATTTGACCTTTTTTGGGGGTACATAAAGTCACAATTTTTTAAATTATTTTTTAGGGGATTCTTTAGTGTCTTCATTAAGTCTGATGGAGACATAGGTGGAGCTTTTAGCAACACTTTCCTCATTTTTAGAAACATCACTATCTTCACAATTAACTTGTCCTTATAGGACTTTTCATTTATTTTGATTAGGTTTATTAGAAACCCTATGGGACCTACATAGGTTTTTACCATCTTTTCCTTTAGAGTCAACCACACGAACCTAGGGCTCAAGTTTCAATTTTTAGTAGCAATAGAAAAATTGGTGGGGCCTTTTTAGATTTTTCCCTATTTTGGATAGGGTAAGAGATAGGGACCCATTAGGAGGGGAGGTTTTAGCCTTGTGGGTTTATTTATTAGCAAGAGTATTAGAAGGATTCATGGGGGCTTTGGGGGTGGGGTGGGGGTGGTGGTAATCACTTTCTCAACCATCATGTTTCTAGGCGGGTAGAAGACATGATGGAAATTGTACAGATACAAAATTAGACCTTGATAGAGGATGGTGTAGTTTATGCCTAGATATGACAATATTTGACACAATTAACATTAAAATCTAGTGAATGCAAGAAGAATAAAGGAAAGGAAATTATGTTGTGATATCAAAACTGACCCAGTAGAGGAAAGTGATAGTAATAAAAAACCTCAAATATTCCTTTTAGGGTGAAGTACTTCATAATTTGACCATGCATACTTGATCCTAGGGCTTGGGTAGTGCCTCTCTCTTCAATCCACCATATCATTTGGTAAGAGCTTCATTTCTACAAAAAAATTTGTTGAGGCTGGTACCATTAGGAACCCTACTCATTTTCTTCTATTTCCAGCCTTCAATAGATAACCTAATTACTTGAGCAATAACATCTTCTTTTATCCTAAAGGAAACACCACCCATGATGTTCTATTTTTCATGCTAGCTATTAATGAATTGAAAAGACAGGAACTTGTCATGCCAATTCATAATCTTAATAAAGGGCACAATGTCTGCCTTGTCTAGGATGTGAATATTTTCATAAATTTGGTAAGAGCCTCTCTCTTCAATCCACCATATAATTTGGTAAGAGCTTCATTTCTACAAAAAAAATTGTTGAGGCTGGTACCATTAGGAACCCTACTCATTTTCTTCTATTTCCAGCCTTCAATAGATAACCTAATTACTTGAGCAATAACATCTTCTTTTATCCTAAAGGAAACACCACCCATGATGTTCTATTTTTCATGCTAGCTATTAATGAATTGAAAAGACAGGAACTTGTCAAGCCAATTCATAATCTTAATAAAGGGCACAATGTCTGCCTTGTCTAGCATGTGAATATTTTCATAAATTTTGTTTGGATCCACCTAGACTTTTTTTTCCACCCATCTCTTCATTTTCCATAGTGTTAATAGAAGAAACATGCAAACCACATAGATAGTGAATGCAAAGAGATGTTTTAGAGATCTCAAAAACATCAAGAAGGTAACTTAAGAAATGCTAAAGAGTGTATTTATAAGCTTTAGTTGCACTACGTAGGGAAATGAAATCCCACTTAAGGGATACACTTGAACTATCTAATTTCAAAAATCTAGCCAATATCAAATATGTGACAGAGAAATGTTAGAAAGTAAATTCCACCAATATAACTGAGAGGGGGGGGGGGAGGTGAATAAGTTATATGCTTAAAATAACTTATAATAAATTTATCAAATCTAAAACATATAATCAAAAGATGCAACAAGAATACAAGAATAACCATACACAATAACACCAGATTTGTTTGTTATCCCCTACTTATAAAGTTAAAGATAAGGGAGATAATCTATGCAAATGATTCATATAAGTTGTTATGTTTTTATTGATTCCAAGCTTATATAAGTAAGACATTATGCTAATTTAGTAGAATATCAAATCATCTAAAGGATGTAGTATTGATTGATGAAGAGGATCTAAAAAGAAGAGAATGAAATTAAAGAAAGTACTGATAAGTGTGAGGAATTCAATGGGCACTTGATGAGTTAGAATTTTATAGTATAATGTTGATTTGATTAGGTTGATAAATAAGGAAATAAGTTATGAAGTGAGAAGACAAAGAAAAAATAGGTTCCATCGAGCTAGTAAGTGAGGTTGACAAATGGAGGACTAGTGGTCACTCAATATTCATAGTAGTCTCTGAGAACAAGTAAGTAAAGAATGAGAGATATTGACAGAAGAAAGAACAATGTTAACTGGGCACAATATTGATTGAGTGAGTGTATTGTTAACCAAGTAGGGGAAAGATGGATCTTTTCTAGAAGAATCAATTGAAGGCTGAGATTTGATGAAAATATGGATTGATCAAGAAGTTTATAAGATAAGGATGAGGTTTTCTATGAGATCTACAACTATAAAAATTCAAAGAAGATTTGATAATGTAGATTTAATGGTTTGAAATGAAGCTAAAAGTTCAGTCAAAGTGAAAGAGTGATACCCAAGTCTATATACTGAATGTATCTTAGCTAGATGAAAATTAGACAATTGCAATTAAGAAGACAAATATTGGAGAACCTAGTGAAGAGAAAATAACCCATCTATTTAAGAGATGAATCAGATGTTCATAGTTTCTGATCAAGTTATTATTGAAGTTCTGGCAAGATGTCACTGAGTGAAACTGTAATGCTAGATCAAGTAAGTGAAGTGAAAATTTGATGTGTATGTGAGTGGATCAACCAGAAGGAAGAAAGAGGAAGAACATAGGAGAAATGATAAGAAAAATGGAGATCTCAAACAACAAAGGTAGTTGCATGATTTATCAGATCATATCATTGTTAATCTATAATTATTGTAGCATAAAATATCTTAAATGATTTGACTTAAAACTCTTAATTATAAACCTATTTTTTATGGCGACATTCCATTAAAAGTTTGTAACTCTTTTAGAGAAGGCCACTCAAATTGAGGACATATAAGGTTAGATTATATTTGGTGGAAATTCCCTAATAGGGTCACATTAACAATGTGCATGTAACATTCAACAAGGTTGGCTCCTAATAGAGCTCACTTCAGAAGAGTGAAATTTTTGGGTCTCCAATTTTCAGGTGGTTTTTATCTTAACAAGATTTTCACATTAAAATACTTGTGTCAAAATATGTGGATGTTGATTGTGTTGCATGTTTATTTCATGCTTATTGTTTAGTGCTGCAATTTGGTATATACATGAGATGAATAAAGTTTACTCAGATACTTAGTACACAAGTTAACAATTTACGAGTAATGGTTGAATAAGTTATAAGCATGATGTTTGATTTGTTTACCGAGTTTGTTAATTGAAACTTGAAATTGCTACATTGTTGAAAAGTGTACAATTTGCACATCATTGTTAGTCTCAATGAAAACTTCAATATTTTCAAACATTCCAATGTTATCCTCTTCTTCATCAGAATTTTAATCTATCATCATTTCCTTAGTTCCAAACTTTTCATCAATTTTTACACTTGCGCATTCAACTATTTTCTTGGTTCTATGATTAAAACATCTATATGCTTTTCTTTTCAATGAATAACCAAGAAACATACCTTCATCACTTCTTGCATCAAAATTACCAATATCATCATCTCTCTTAATGTAACACTTGCTACCAAATATTCTAAAATACTTAACTAAGAGTGAATGACCAAACCATAATTCATAAGGGGTCTTGTTCATACCTTTTCTAATCAGTACTCTGTTCATGTTGTATATTGTTGTATTGACTATTTCTCTCCAAAATGTCTTAGATACACCATTTTCAAACATCACTTCTCTAGCTGCTTTAGAAACTAATCTATTTCTCCTTTTTTCAATCGAATTCTTCTCAGGAGTCTTAGGTGAAGATAATTATCTCTTAATTCCATTCTTTTCACAAAACATGTTAAACTCTGTAGAGGTGTACTCTCCTCCTCTATCTGATCTCAAACATTTTATCTTAACATTAGATTCATTCTCAACTCTATTCTTAAATATCTTTAACTTCTCAAATGCTTTAGATTTTTCTTTAAGAAATGCTACCCACACCATTCTAGTGAAATCATCAATAAAAATTATAAAATACCTTTCTCCATAGAATCCTCTTGTCCTAGTAGGGCCACTCAAACCTGTGTGAACAATTTCCAGCTTCTTTGTAGTAGTGAACTTCTTACTGGGAAATGACACCTTCCTCTTCTTAGCCATAATACATTCATTGAAAATAACATCAGTAGGCTTTATTATCTTGGAAAAGTCTCTAACTACAAATGTGCTACAAACCTTCATAATGTTATCAAAGTTTATATGTCAAAATATCTTATGCCATAACCATTTGTTATCCACTTTTGCAACCAAACATGTCATCTTAGTAGGATTCAACTGAAATACATTATCTCTGGACCTTGTCCTTGTTCCAACCATCTTACAATCTTTATCCTTGGTAGTGAAAGTCTTTTCTATGAATTACAATTGATAACCTTTATTGAAACAACTATCCAAAACTCAACAAGTTATGCTTCAATCTATCAACAAAGTAAACATCATTAGTGTTAGTCTTTCCTGTATCACCTAATCTAGTAGTGCAATATTGAATACTAACTATTAACAAAAGCATTTACAATACCAAATCAATTAACACTTATGATAGGATCAAGGTTATCACCAAGAATGGTAAGCTCCTTGTGTGTAACCTACGATGACGTAGATATGTCCCTAATGGATAGAGGGATGTATGCTCATGGTGTGCTCAAGCTTCCAACGAGTGGGTGTTTATCAAGCATGTAGATAGGTGAGGGTTTCAACAATGGAGATGAGGATGGATTTTAGCATGGTGATGGTGTAAAATGGTTATGATGTAGTGGTCAGTGGGGCATTATAAGTTTTCATAAAAGTGGATAATGGATTGCGACAGGGAAGGGCTTTATTTATAAGCCAAAGGGTAGAGAGATGGAGGGTCAGGATGTAAGGATGGAAGCATGGTGAGGGAGGGCTAGGATGCTTTAAAAGGGGAGCACATGGATTGTGCTTGTTTGGAACCAATAGGGGAGTGGCGCTTGTCACAAGGAGGATGAGTGTGAGGGGATGGGATAATGGTTGGTCAAAGGGAGTAATGAGGGAGGAAGAGAGTGGAAGAGGGATGTAAGAGGCATTTAATGACATGTAAGAGCCATTAATGCTCTTGGATGGGGATGAAAGGGTATAAGGGAGACTTTTTGACTTTGGCTTGGGTTAGCATGTCTTAACCCTTGCTCAAAGTTGTGCACATGTTTAGGAGGGGGATTAGACTTAGTTTAGAAAGGGGGTTAGGGGGCAAGTGGCTTAGGTTTGATGGGATGGGTTAGTTAGGTGGCTATGTGAGGTTAGTATGGGTGAATGGGTTGGATTAGGAGTAAAGGTAGGGCTTATGGATATTTTAGGGGTTTGGATAATTTATTAAATGGTTTATTTACTAAAGAGAGAGATGTGGGATTACATTAAATAGATTTGAAGATTTATTTAATTTAATAGAGGAATAGGTTTTTGATTGATAAATTGATTTTGGGTTATTATTTGATTTTATCAATAGGACTATTGTTAATTAAGTAAATTAATTACCTAGGGGGTGATGATTAATTAATTAAATAATAAATATTTAATCAATAATGTCCTAGGAGATGACTAAATAAGATAACCTAGTGACATAATTAGATTTAGGTGTCTACATTTTGCCCCTCTTTGACATAGTGTTAGATCAACATTATTTCAAAGAAGTTTGGATGTAAACGACATGAAGAAGATTTTTATTTTATTTTTAAAGCAACTTGATTGCCTCAATTTTGAGTAGAAGAGGAGAGAATGGACTATGTGATGCCCCCTCAAGAAGGTAGCGGGGGAAGAAAATGAGGCTCAACAACTTCTTGAAAAGTTGCAGTAAGTCAGGGTGAGTAAGAGGACATAAAAGGATTAAAAGGGGGTGAAAAGGAGAATAAATGGAAAAAAGAAATAAGGTTGGGAGAAAAGGAGGTCTCTAAAAGAGTCATAGAGGAAGATAGAGCACCCTAGGGGGCTTATAAGGTGTTTGAGGAGGGCTAGAAAGGGTTATTTGCTGTCATATAGACAACGGGATATTACTATTTGGAACTTTGATTTGGACAATACAATGGCTACGCTTGGACAACCAGAGCATTAGGTGGACGTGGTACGATGAGTATGAGTGTGGTGGACACAAAATTGATCGATAGGGTCAAAAAACTAGCCCATTAATTTTTATTTTGTAGTGTTGGTAGCTTTCCCACAACGTTGGAAACACGATCTCACAGACATAGGTCTGGCAGGATCATGTTAGGGATCGCTAGGATCGTGAGCCTACGAAAATGACTAGATGGGAAGGGTAAAATAGGGCTTGGAAATACCTTTCACAAGATGGTGAATTTGTTTAAGTAGATATTGTGGGATTGAGAATCTGGTAGTGGGAAAGTGATCCTGCCAGCAAAAATGTACTCCAGGTGGCAGAAACACAATTTTTCTATAATGGGTAGGGTCAATGTGGCAACATGATAGGAGTTGATTGATAGGGTCAAATCCAAGTGTGATCCCATTATAAGCAGGGTCGATGAGATCACTAGGTTTTAGTTCATGCAAGAATGAGCTTGCAAGAACACGGGTTAGGGTTTTGGGGGGGCAAATTGTTAAAGAACAATCCTGCAATAACCTATTTTAGCGAGATCATGAGTTTTGAGTGTTCACAGGAATGCAATGGTGGGAACGAGGGAAAAGAGGGAAAAGGGGAAAGGTGTGTAAGAAAAAGAGGGATTTGGTAGAGGGATAGGGGGTAGAAGTTAGGCGATGTAAACATGAAAAGGAAGACTAGCACGCTGATGGTTTGTGTATAGTGGTCCCTAGACGCTTTGGTGTCATGTGAGTGATGGGTGACCATACTACACACTAGAGAGCAGCTTACACCGACTGACTGGGTGAGGATTGATGGCATCATCTTGGGGTACTTGGCAAGATTTCCCCATAGAAGGACATATATGGTGATGGTGACTACCCTGTGTAAGTGATGGCATAGCGAGACAGACACATTTCACTTGTCGATAGGAGAGATGATAGTGACACTGGAGGATGTTTATATGATTTTTAGATTACCAGTGCGAGCGAAACCAATGATGATGATGAGAGAGGTGATAGGAGAGGCAACAATGTAGTGATTGGTGGGGCCAAGAGTAGCATATCGAATCCAGAGGGGGCAATTCCCATTAGATGAGCACTTGGACTAGGTACCCGTAGAGAGGCAAATTTATTTTTATGTATTCGGGCTAGTATTAGAATACATTGCCCCAGATATAGGAAAGACAAGAGTCACCTTGGCTTTGATACCGACCATCATGTAGATAGTGGATCCTGGAGTTCCTACAACTTGGGGGTCATTGATGTTGGTAGAGTTGTACCAGGATCTGCACCAAATAGTCTATCAAGGGGCAGAACGACAAGGGAGGAGCATGGGGTTCTTGACATTGTTATATGTATGGGCATGGGAGAATATCATGAAATTCAAGTTGATTGGATAGAGGGATAGGTAGGCAGAGTAGCTAGTTGTGTATAGCTGGGGAGAGCCATTGACATACCGTCATACGAAAAAGGTGGACTAATGACAAGTCCAGATAGATGAGATTTGGGTGGTGGTATGGAGATCATACATGGGTCTGGGGCCATGGTAGGAGGAGGGACAACACCTACCATACTCCATAACACCATGTTACATTTTTGGGAGATGAGATTATATTGTCAAGTAGTACCAACTAGATAGGGCCTTGCGACAGTTTGGATGGGTATAGGTGACTCCAGGAGAGCCGAATTGGTATCAATGAGTTACATGTGAGTGAGTGTTGATGTTTGGGCCAACACTCTAGAGAGAGGGATCATTATAGGCCTGAGAAGAGTTAGCACCATGATAGTGGGATTGGTTTGGTAGAGTCGTAGATGTGGCCTCCACAAAGGAGTATCGAGATTGGTTTGAGTGGCCAAGGCTAGTAGGCTGAGTGTAGGTGACTAGAGCTACAGTGGTGGTAGGAGAGATAGCTCGGGTAGCTAGACATGGAAAATATGTAGCTAGGGGGCTACAACAGTGGGAAAAGGTAGTGGTATAGGAGGAGGGGCCAATGAGGCAGAGGCGGAGGGGTGCAAGGGATTTAATGCAAGAGGGGAGGAGGGCACAACTGAAGAGGGAAGAGGAGGGGCTAGTGGTGGAGAGGAGACTACAGGTGGAGGGGGAGCAGAGGCCATAGGGGCTAGTAGGTAGAGGAGGAGGGGGCTCATCATCAAGGGGAGGAGATGATGGACTGGTGAGCCAATACGCGTCCCTGCATTAGACACACGAGGTAACCAACTAGTTGCTATGAGACACTCAGTAGGAGGGAGATCAACTCAAGATAGAGAGAGATCAACTATGTCATGAGCATGATGTGGTGCAAGGACAGATTGATAGAGTTCGGATAGAGGTGGGGATACTGTGGGTAGAGGGTAGGCAGTTGGAGGGGAGGTTAGAGGTGGTGACTATAGACACCTAAAAATCTTTTAGAAAATAAAGTATTTTTATTTTCTAAAAAATCTCTAATGACATCATCATTTATTAATTAATTAATTTATTTATTTTTATGTCATTAAATCCCTTTATCTTAATTAAAAATATTTAATTAAGGAATCCCTCCCAAAAATGTTTAAATCTTATTTAAACATTATTTCCTTATTTATTAATTATTTAATTAATAAATTGACCAAAAATTTCAAAATTTCAAAATAATTTATTTTTTGCCCAAAACTTGGCCAATTTCTTTAAGATCACTAACCTCTTCCAAAATCTTCTAATCCTTCATTAATTTCAATTAAAGGCTAATCCCATCATTTCCTACCCCTAATCCCAACTCAAAATATTTAATTAAGATTAAATATTAATCCTCATGTTTATAAAAAAAGTTTTAATAAATATCTCCTCAATCCAAACCCTTGAAATAAATAAAACTTTATTTATTTCCTAAAAAACCTTTTATCCTCATCCTAAGAAATTCTAGACTCTTCTAGAAGCTCTTCATCCTCACCCTAAGCCTATCCCTAAACCCCCTTCTTAGCCTAATCCACCCCATCCACCCATACTAACCAAGCTTAGCCACTAACTCACCCACCCTCATTAAATGCCATCCACTTGCATATCTCTAACATCTCTAATATAAATCTTAACCCAAGCCTAATCCCCCCCTTAACCTTGTCACATTCCCTAAGTAAGCTTAAGACTTTCCTAAGCCAAGCAAAGTCAACAATCTCAACTCTCTCCAAAATATCCCAACCACTCAGCCATGAATTCTCTTACAAGGCCATAAAGACTCTTACAAACCCATTCATTGCTCATACAAGCCATTTATGGGGGTCTTTAAGGCCTACAGCCTCCTTTGTTGACTCATCCTTGCCTTTTCCTCTATCCACTCATCCTGTGACATGTGTCACTCCCTGATTGGCTGTAAGGAAGCACAATCTATGTGCTCTCCTCTCATGCAATCCTAGCCCTCCTTAACATTTCCCCATCCTTGTATCTTAGCCCTCAAACCATCAAGCCCTTAGCCTATAAATTGGATCCCCTCCCAAGCCATTTCATCACAATCCTTGAGCTAAAGTTATAATGCTAGTTTGAGAAATAAAAGCTCTTAACCATACCCTTATAATGCCAAATTGAGAGCTCACAAAGCTATCAATTTGCCATTTTCCATCTCTATTGAAGCATAGTTTGAGTATCTTAAGCACACATCTCAAATCCTATCAAATAGACACATCCCCAACTCAAGAGAACAATCTCATTGAGAGAGCCCCTTAAATGGCTCATATTCTCATTTGAGAGCTTCTCTTTTGTCTATCTTGAGGTTATGTTAATTTAGTTTCATGCTAATACTTTTTTTCATTAGATTAGTATTTATTTGCATACTAAAGTAGCATATACATTTTGGCACGCCCGGTGGGACTCCACTATGGGTCATTCATTCATCCATTTCAATCTATGTTTTATTGTTGTAAACTAAAAATCTAACATTTTTTTGTTGTTTGAGTGGGTTCTAGGGTGTTTCTCTTATTTTTGCAGGTTTAAGAACGCACTTGGGAAGAAGACATACCTTCTAAAACTCGAAAATAATAAAAAAAATCAAAATTTTTGAAAAAATTTGCGCATTTCAATTTTGTTCATGCAATGTCATCTTCACAGTTCAGCGTCTCCACAGATTGGCGTTTGCACCTAGTGAACTATCGTCTACGCCTGGTAAACTATCGTCTCTGCAACCTCAACCATCATCTCTGAAGATTGGCATCTGTGCCTCCAAACTGTCATCTCCGCAACCTCAACTGTCATCTTCGCAGATTGACATCTGTGCTTGCAAACTATCATCTCTGCCAGATACTCTATCGTCTTTGTCACTGCCTCTAATCTTCTATCGTCTCCACCATCACCAAACTGAACTGTCATCTTCACAGTTTAGCGTCTTTGCCTGGTTTCCTATTTTCTACGCAGCTGAACTAAACTGTCGTCTCCACCTCTTTCTCTGTCATCTCCGCAGATTGGCATCTCTACAGTTTGGCATCTCCACCTAATGAACTGTCATCTCTACCTGTTATTGTTGCATTTCTGTTCCTACACTTTTTATTTAAAAAAAAAGAAAAAAAAAAGAGTATAAATCAAATTTTAACTTTTGGTGGTTCCATAGAGTAGAGGTTTTTTAAAGCATTTTTCTAGGAAAAAGAACAAAAAAAGTTGATTTTATTTTTCTCATAGTTAAGCTTCAAATTTTTGAGATTTTTGAGTTTCTAATCAAATTGGCTTTTGTAGCTTTGCAGGTTGGAGCATCTATGAAACCATTAATCATGTTTCTTGCAGATTCTCCTTACATGGTTTAATGCACTTGAAAAATGAACTTGCATGCTTAAACATATTTTTCTTTGAATGAATGTTGCTCAAACACAATCTTGAATGCCATGGATTAAAATCAAAGTTTTTCTTGGAATGCATGCTTAAAACAAACAAACACAATCTTGAATGCGAAAGGGTCAATTAATCATTATAATACATCACACTTCATCTTTTGGGGCATAAAAAGAATCCACATTTAAAAAATTTTCTAAGTTACAAAAACTAATTAAAGACGCTTTGAGTGAGTTTGTAGTTGGACTCACCCTCTTTAATCACCCATCAATTTAACCATTGGTTGCAATCTTAGTGCCATCTATGGGGATGGGTCTACCTAAGAGGGCGTTAAGTGCTCCATGCAAATCAAACTCCACTTACTTGGGTTTTTATTAGTTTTTCTAAGTTAAAAAATTCTTTGAATGCACATTAGTCTCGCTAACACCTTATTTGGGCATAAAATTGAACAAATCTTGACATAGAGGGCCTCCGGGTGCGCGCTTGACAATTGAGTTTCACACATCTTTGTTTTGAGCTTAAAACAAAATCGCACCAACTCTTGAATGCCTTAAAGGAAATTAATCGATACTTAACATGGAGGGCCTCTGGGTGCGTGGGTTTACTTTCTTGTTGACCCTAACTCTTCTTCTTGTTCGCATTCTTCGATCAATTTTGCTTTGTTGGCGCATTTCAAGGTTGGAATTGAACATTTGCATCTTAAACATGAGTGCTTGTAAAGTCTAGATCAGCACACATAAGAGTCAGTTGGTAAAAGAACAAACGTGTTTTTTTAGCCCAAGATCATCCAAGTCTTCTCTCCCCTTGTCGTCTTTTGAGGCCATCTTGGGTGCATAAGATTAGGATCCAAAATCTTGTTTAAGTTTTAGGAGGCCTACTTGGGGATTTCATCACCCCTTGGATGATCTCAACTCTAGCGTTCCAATGCTGTATAAAGATTGGGAGGTGAATCCAAAGACACCTCTCTTGGGATCAAAATTTTGTCACTCGGGCTAAGCCTCAAGGAACTTTATACCCTTGAGAAGTGAAAGAGGAGAAGTGGGTTATCGCTCCTCTCGGCTGTGTGACATTTTTTTGGTTTCATCTATGGATTTGGGCCTCACGTACCTTGGGTATATTGAGGACTCCCTAGCTAAACCAACTGTCAGCCTTGCAGACAACCATCTAGGGTGTTAATGTGTTTGAAGTGACTGATCGAAACATTTGTAAAACATACACACTCCTCGACACAAGTATCACATTCTGAGAATCAAAAACTTCTATCTGGTTGTTCATATCTATTGCTTGATTTTTTTTTTTACTTGTTGAATGAATGTTTGCCAAACTTGGTCAATCCTAGCTTAGGGCATACTTACCGTAGTCACTGCCTATTCTAGAAGTTGAACAAGTCGAAGTAAAACAACCAAGATCTCTCAAAGCCAAGCAGATTCAAGTATTTATGTCAGAACAACCCAAACCCAAACAAAAGTTTCACAAAGCCAAACTCAAGCCATCTCAGGCATACCAAGAACTTTCATCCAAGAGAAAGGAAATAACACCAAGCCCTCGAATTGCCAAACTCCACAAAGCAGAGGAAAAAGCTGCCGATGAAGCCCTTCAAGATGCCTAGTTAGATCGCACCATCCAACTTAACCAACATCCAGGAGTTAACCCTGCTTATGCCTTAATAACTAAGCATGATTTCTATGATTAGACCCTCTTGTTTCTCCACATCTTCTTGCATAAGCTTCACTTTAGAGTCATCTTTTTAGGAAAGCCAACCATCTTTAGTCCTCCCCTTAAGAATTTTAGCTCATCCATCTCATTTAGAACCAAACCATCTAGCCAGCGATCCAAAAACTTCACATCTAAGCCTTCAAAATTGTTGTCACCTTGCCAAGATTTTGACATTCCTAACATCTTCCAAATCCACCAATCTCACCAAGGTTATCCCTTTGATAGAGCTTTGTCTAGGGTAATCTAGCTTTTGTCACTTGTTATCCCTCATCACCTTGAGCTAAAGGTTGGGATCCACAAGTGGTCAATCTCATATTCTTCCTAAAGGATCATCAGTCTATCCTTAAGTTGACACAATCTCCACCAAGCTTGCACATAGGAAAGCAGACCTTTCATGCTTTGGCAACATATCTTTGAAGTTAGAATCCCCAACCCAATCCTCCTTAGGTTTTTTCATATAGCTTTGCCTCAGCCTAAGAAATCATTTGCATAGAAAAGCCTTCCCCTTTTGCATCTGTCAGCATCTGTTGCATCTCATCCCTGGGAAACATTCTGCATTTTCATGCCACCCGTCACTCGCTTAGGCAACAAGAAGAAGGAAACCATGGAGCCCTGTCATTTGGATCAAACAACATCGCTCCCCTTGAGTACCCAACCATCCTTCAGCCCAGAGAAAACTATACCATCACCTACTAACATTGAAGCTTTCATGAACCAACCAATAAATGTAGTATTGGTGAACACCATTATAGAAAAGAACAAAGAAACAATCATGGCCAAATTTTGAAGGGACAACATAGGAGCCTTCAACTTTGGAAGACCTCTTCCCTTATCAGAACCATTTCACCCACTATTTGAGCAACTACCACTCCCAATAGGCTCTTATGATTCAAATTATCCTCAATATGTGCCAAAAGAAGAGCCTCAAGCCAATCCATATGATCCAACTGACCCAAACATACCATCCTCCACCCAAGTTGAAATCTCCATTCCGCAAGCCAATCCAGCCACCACCACTCCACCATTGGTCCATACCACTCCATCCTAAACCCCCTTTGTTAAAAACACCTCACCATTAACTCCCTTCACTATTGCTGCTGCTACTCCCCAACCCAGCCTTCCAAATCCACCCATCTCCCAAATCAGTACTAGCATCTTTGGCCAACCTTAGCAATATACAACCGGGATGCCACCCATGGGGCCAAGTAATCAACCTTTCATCACCCCCAAATTTTTTACCTTAGCTCAGAACACAATTCCATCATTTCCACTAGGTCCTTGGAGGTCAGTGCCATCAACCACAAATTCACAAGCTACTACCCTCACTCCACAAAGCTATCAAACCCCACAAGCTACTACCAATGTTCTGCCAAGCTCTCAAGTGACCCAAGCTCCTACCACCACTCTACCAAGCTTTCAAATCCAATCACCAAGCTATCAAACCCCATCAGTTCCATTTCCAAGCTTTCAATTCCCACCACCTCCACTACCAACTAATCCATTACCTCCTATTACCAACTATTTTTCTATGCCACTTCTAGGAGGAAATCCACCACCACCAACCACCAATTACTTGGCCTCTTTTGCCATGCAGATACCTTCCCAAATGGGGGCACAACCCACATATATTGGTCAAACTCCTCAAATCCAAAGTCAAGTTCCTTAAGCTCCCCGATCCTTTCCCCAACCTTCACAACCATCTTATACCTTACCTCCACAAAGCAATCCATTTATCCCATAGCCAACCTACATCCCTCAATCCCTATCCCAAATCCCATACTAACAGCAAGCCTCACAACACATGCAACAATATGTACCACCTCCACCTCAGCAACCCATCATCCACCATTTAATTGCCGAAGCAATGTACAATCCCTACCAGCCCATACCTCAAAGCCATCCATATTCCATTGCCCCATCTAGCACATACCTACATTAGGGCACTCCTACATTGGGGGCACCCCAACCATCACCCATTAATTCAGAATGGGAAGCCATGAAGATAGCTTTGAAGAAAATCCAGGAGGGAAATGATCCAAAAACTTTCAAGTTTGAGAATGTGTGTCCTTACCCATTTGACAGAGCCATTACCATGACACCATTTCCCAAGCATTTTGAGACACCCAAATTTAACAAATTTAGAGGAAAAGGAGACCCTATCACACATATCAAAGAATTTTACATGCATTGCCAAGAAGTGGCATACGATGATGTCTTTCTCTTGCATCTCTTTCCCAAAAGCTTGGCCGGACCAGCTCTTGAATGGTTTTATAGAATACCATACGACACAATTAAAAACTTTGCCGAATTGTTTGAGGCATTTGTAGCCCAATATGCCCATCTTGTTGAAACAAAGCAATCAGTAGTTGATCTTGTCCATATTAAGCAAAAAGGTGGAGAAAGCCTTCTCGAATATCTGCAAAGATGAAAAACCTTTACCACTCGCATATCTTGCACCTTGCCAGAGCGCCATTTGGTGAAAATGTTTATTGATAATGCCCATCCTAGCTTGGCTCACCACATGACCATGAACTGTTTGTAGACTTACAAAGATATCAAAGAGAAAGGAATGATCCTTGAGCAAGGACTCATTAAAGATGGTGTCGTCAAGATTTACAAGGAAGCCAACCAAAATCAATCACATTCCAATGACAAGTCTAGGTATTGGAACAAAAAAAAAGCACATTGCAACAGATGGGGTCACTAACATGAGACATGTGAATATTGTTGGTCCTTCCCAAAATCAGTCCAACCCACCTTATCAACCAAAAAATCAACAAGCTATTAACTACCAATAGTAGAATAACCAAAGCTATCAAAACCACAATCCAAGACCCAACTTTCAAGGGTCTAGCAATAGAGCTAATGCCATCAATGTAGCTGCAGGGCAAAAGCCCAGATTCTAACCTGCACTTAGAAATTATACACCCCTTGGTGAACCTTTGGATGTCATTTTTGAGAAATTAGTCAAGGAAAACTCATCAAATTTCCTCCTACCTAGCAAATTGACCCTAGCCAATCCAAAGCTACATGGTACAAAGACAATGAGTACTGCAAATTTCATAGGGTAAAAGGTCACACTACCCTCAGATGCATGAAACTGAAAGATTATGTGCAGGACCTCATTGATTGGAAAAAAATCACCGTTATAGATCTATCAAAATGCTTTTCCTCCTCACAACAACCAAAATCCTGGAAAAGCACTTATCCAAACCAACAAAAACAACACCAACAACCGCTAGCCAAACCAACAACATGGGAAGAACAATGACCACACTTCATCCTATATAGACTATGGTAGCCTCATAGGTTGTATATCTGAGAAAGAGCCTTTTGTTAATGTTATCAATATCTAAGGCCCAAACAATGAGTTTGTAGTCACCACTCAAAGAGCATGATTTAACATCGCAGGCCCACCAGTTTCACCAGCACCATCATCTCCATCAAAAAGCCAATACAATATTTTGGAACACCTCGAGAACATGCCAGCCCAAATCTCCATTTTAGACCTCCACACCAGTCCTGTGTACAAAAACATCCTTGACAGTGCTCTCATAGAATCCCATGTCCTTTTAGATATCAACGCTACTAATTTTTGTAATCTCATTGGACACCTATCCTCCTCATGTGCCCTATCATTCAAACTCATCAACATACCCGTGGTCGAGCCGGATCACACCCTGCCGTTCCGCATAGCCATCATGGTATCCAATTTTTTGTAAAAAGAGTAATGATAGATAATGGATCAACCTTGAATATTTGCACCCTAAAATTCATAAAACAAGCTGGGTATACTGAGGCAAATATCATCAGTGAGGTTATCACCATCAAAGCTTATGACAACTTGGAAAGAACCACAGAAGGAACTATTTTGCTGCCAATCAAGGTTGGGCCAGTCATCCAAGAAACACTCTACCATGTTATTGATCTAAACCTACCATTTAACATCCTCCTTGGTTGCCCATGGATTCATGTCATGAAAGCCGTTCCATCCACTTACCATTAGTGCATCAAATTTCTACATCAGGGCACTGAGGTAACCATCCATGCCGATCCAGAACCCTTTGCTTACTGCAATACGATTGAAGCTTCATATACAAACCATTTCCTTGGAATTGATATCGGCACAACCATCACCAGCTCATCCCACACTTGTAATGACCGAGAAACCATCCTTGCCTCCACCCTATTTATCATGAAGATCAATAACAAAGGCTATGGAGAGTATAGTCTATCAAATGCATTTGCTGTCGGGGCACTCCCACTTGATCCACATGCCCATGGATGACCAACATATCACAAAGCTAAGGAGATTCCACCTCTTTGATACAAATAGTTTGGCCCAACAACCTTTTTATCCTTGAAAATCCCTCTTCATGAGGAGCTCACTCCAGATATCAACAATTGGTTACATAAGGATGCACCTCTAAGAAATCAAGCATGCCTTGATCACTTCAGCTAGAAGTATCCCAAAGAACATAAGCTCATCACTAACAAATGGAACTATCAAGGTGGTGGTCTAGGACCAGAAGAAAGAGGCATGCAATGCCCCATCAATGCACACAAGTGGGAATTGAAGTCAAGTCTTGGCTTTGGCATACCCACAACTGGGGGCACCAATACAGATGGTCACACTTTTTCAAACATTCATCGCGACCTTGTCAAAATTGAAGACATTTTTGAGGAAGTTGAAAAGAGAGCCTACGATGATATCCTAGACCAAATCTCCCTGGGAGACTCTGTTCTCCAAGAACTATTCATCCATTTCATTGACCTACCACTCACCCATCCACAACTCATAGATTCGGACCAACCAAGCGTCATACACATTGATGAGTTCACATCAGAGGAAGCACTTCTAAGATTCATGGGAGCCAAAAATCCTCACAAGCAAACAAAGCCAAATTTTGCCTATATCTATAAGCTAGATCCCAAGGGGTATTTTGGAGAAAATCCCCAACCTAGCTTCGATACACCCAAAATTGGAACTAAGGTGAATCTGAGACTAGCTAAGGCAACAAAGAGAACCCCTCAGCAAGAAAATCCAAAGTCACAAGCAGAACATGAGAATTTAGCATTGCCTCCTCAAGATAATCGACCAGAGATGTCTTCTATTCTAATTGAGGATACTAGAGAAGTCAACATCGGTTCTTCAGAGATCCTCAAAATTGTTCACATTGCTGCATCCCTATCACAAGACCAAGCTGACCTCCTCTTTGAGGTCTTAAGAGAGAACATTGGCCGATTTGCATGGTCATATCAGGGCATGTCGGGACTTGATCCAAAGCTTGTAGTTCATCATCTTGTAGTCGATCCAAAGATCAAGCTCGTCAGACAAAAGCTTAGAAAAATGCACACCAAGGTGGCATTACTGGTCAAAGCTGAGTTAGAAAGAATGTTATTTGCTAAGGTTATCTGACCTATCAACTACTCAGAGTGGATCTCCAACATGGTCGCTGTCACTAAACATGGATCTTAACAAAGCTTGTCCAAAAGATGATTTTCCCTTGCCCAACATAAATATGATTGTAGATCTTACAACTGGACATGAAATTTTGTCCCTCATGGATGGATTTTTTGGGTATAATCAAATCAAGATTGCAGAAGAGGATCAACATAAGACAACATTCACTACCCCTTGGGGGAACCTTTTGTTACAACATGATGCCTTTTGGCCTAAAGAATGCTGGTGCTACCTATCAAAGACCTATGACAGTGATTTTCCATGATCTTATCCATAGCATTTTGGATGATTATGTGGATGATATCTTGGTTAAATCTCACACCTTCATGGATCATCTTGCTAACTTGGAGAAATTCTTTGATAGGTTAGCCAAATATCATCTCATGTTGAATCACATCTGGCAAGCTTCTAGGCTTTATAGTTTCTAAATGAGGTATAGAGATTGACCCCAAGAAGGTCAAGGCTATCTTAGACATGCCTCCTCCCCAGACACTGCGATAGCTTCACTTTCTTCAAGGAAAGCTTCAATCCTTTTGGCACTTCATCTCCCAACTTATAGATAAGTGTACGCTATTTGCACATTTATTGAAGAAAGATGAAAACTTCAAGTGGGATCCTTTATGTCAACACAACTTCAATCATCTCAAGCAGTTTCTCACAAATCCCCCTATCTTGGTTCCACCAGTTCTTGGTCGTCCCTTGATCTTGTACATATCAGCAATGCCTACTACTCTAGGGGCACTTCTAGCACAACTTGATGACTATGGGAGAGAAAGAGCCATCTACTACATCAGTAGAACCCTAGTTGGTTATGAACTCAATTATACTCCTATGGAAAAAGCTTGTTTGGCAGTTGTTTTCTCAACTCAAAAGGTTCGCCACTACATGCTAAGTCATACCATTGAACTAGTCTCCAAGGTTGACCCTCTCAAGTATATGCTCTCTAGAATAACACTTATAGGCCGTTTAGCCAAATGGGTTATGCTCCTTAGCGAATTTGACATCCAGTATGTGGAAAGAAAGGCAATCAAAGGGCAAGCTATAGTAGATCACCTAACTGATGCACCTCTAGTAGATATAGATCTTTTGATCACAAAATTTCCAGATGAGTATATCTGTATAATTGAGGAACAACCCCCATGGAAACTTTATTTTGATGGCTCATACACATCTCATGGATCAGGGGCAGGAATATTGTTGGTCACACCTCAAGGAGATTACATTCCAAAACCTTTTAAGCTACAATTCTCTAGCACCAAAAATATAGCTGAATATGAGGCTCTCATAGCAGGATTAAAGATAGCCATAGTATGGAACATTACTAAGTTTACAAATCTTTGGTGATTCTTAGCTCATCATTAAGCAAGTCCTCAATGAATATCAAACCAAAAATGAAAAGCTATTACACTACAAAGAGCTAGTTGATCAGCTAACCCAACATTTTACAAAGCTTCAGTTTACACAAGTGCCTCAAATGCAGAACAAAGTAGCAGATGCTATGGCTACTATCGGCTCGCTCTTGGAAATTCCCCAAGTAGCTACATAGTATGAGTTTTTAGTCAAGAAGCTCCTCACACCCACCTATGCGAATGAGGATTCAAACCATGTTTGTATCTTAGTTGGTCCCCAATCCCCTTGGTACCATGAGATTCATGCTTACCTTAATGATGGTATCATATCCCCTCACCTCACACGTACCCAATGCTAGAACCTCATCCAAAAATCATCCCGCTATGTTATCATAGCCAATACCCTATATCGTTGGGGTTATCACGATACTCTCTCTCAATGTTTAGACCAAAATGAGGTCATAATGGCATTAAAAGAAGTACACTTTAGACTTTGCGGTGCCCACACGAGTGGTATTGTCCTAGCAAGAAAAATCCTTAGAGAAAGCTTCTATTGGCCTACCATTGAAGAAGACTCCTATGACTTTGTCAAAAAATGTCTCCAAGGTCAGCAACATGCAAATCTTGTGCACGCTCTGGCATAGGATCTACAGCCTATTGCACCACCTTGGCCTTTCGCTTGTTGGGGCCTTGATCTAGTTGGAACTATCATACCCCTCTCATTTGATGGACATAAATGGATAATAACAACTATAGAATATTTCACTAAGTGGGTGGAAGTAGTCCCCCTAGTCTCAGCTACAGGAGTTCAGGTCTCCAAGTTCATCTTGTACCACATTGTTTGCCGCTTTGGTATCCCATCCACCATCTTCACCAACCACAGAGGTAACTCTGAAAATCTCAACATGGAAGAATTATGCACTTCCCTCCACATCCATCACTACTTTTCTAGCCCATATTTCCCACAAGGTAATGGCCATGTAGAGGCAACTAATAAAACCCTCCTCAAAATCCTAAAGAAAGTTGTCAATGATTCTGGCCGTGATTGGCACCTACAGATTAATCCTGCCCTATGGTCTTATCAAACTTCCTTCCATACATCCACAGGCACAACTCCATACTCCCTAGTCTATGGTGTTAAATTTTTACTACCTATAGAGGTTGAACTTCCCTCCTTGTGCATATCTTTGCAAGGGAAAATATCAGATATAGAATACAGAGTAGCTCGACTCACCCAGCTAGATCTCTTAGAAAAGAAGCGACAAGCAGCCTATGATCATCTCACAGTCTATCAAACTTGTCTCAAAATGAATTTCAACAAGAAGGTGCTTCCATGACACTTTCAGCCGGGCGACATGGTCCTCAAAGAAAATATGAAAGTCCAAGTTGATCGAGAAAAGAAAGGCAAGTTTGAACCTACCTGGCTTGGTCCTTATGTTGTCACTGCCTCCTTTAGCTTCGGAGCCTATCAACTATCTACACCAGAAGGAGAACTCTTGAATGATCCTACTAACATCATTCATCTCAAGAAGTTCTATGCTTGAAGATCCTTGGTATACCCAGTTTTTGAAAAATACAAAAAAATAGTAAAGAGAAATAAGTGTCCAATGGTGAAAACTTGGCAATTCAAGCGCCTTGGATAGGTAACTTGGTGAAAACCTGGTAATTTAGGCACCTTGTGTACTAAGACTAATCCATTATCTATCACTATCCTATCCTTCATCCAACCATTCACAATCCAATAAAACACCTGCTTGTTCCCTTGGTGTACCAACCAAATATCCAAAATCTAATGAAGCTTGTAAATACCTCCTATACAGCTTGTAAATCTTGTACCTCAGCTTGTAAATCTTGTACCTCACCTTGTAAATCTTGTACCTCAGCTTGTAAATCTTGTACCCCAGCTTGTAAATCTTGTATCATCCCTTGTATCATAGCTTGTATATCTAAATCTTGTCCAAAGCTTATACCATATTTCAGCTTGTATTATATACCAAAGCTTGTGTCCTAGTTTGTATCCTATCACATGCATAGAAAGAACCCCATTTTCACTTAAGCTTTTTGCAAACCATCTACCTATCCGCCTATCAACTATTACATACATCCCATCCTTCACAAATATTTCCATCTCACAAAAACCACAACATGAACAACCTTTTACATTTGTAACCTATCTTGGTCTGTCAGCTTGTACATCCTCTTTAGCTTAGTACGATTGTATCTACCTAGCTTTCATGTCCTTCATCAACATCTTGCACACATTGCACAAATTTTGGTTAGCTATTCCAATGCATCATTTAGCTAGATCTCCTATTGCCAAAGTGTTATCCTTCTTAGTTCAGCTTGCTAGATGCATCACTCATCCAAATCCATCAGCTTAGGTGCTCTCCAATAGATCCTTGTAGGATATAGCTTTCCTTATGTTTGATCTTGGTCCATTAGTACCGCATCCTACCCATCTCATTGGTAAATGGTTCTCTTTTGGATTTTTGCTTTCTTTTGATTTGAAATCTTCCGTTTTGGGTCTTGAAGTATCTTTTCCAAGCAATCTTTTTGTTCCCTCCTCAAGGTTGCAACAATCTTCCATATCATGGTATGCTGTGAATGGGGAAATCTGAGTGTAAGGTTTTGATCAAGTCTTTTGTTTCTTTTTCTTTTTTTCTTGTGGGTTACCCAGTGTCGATTCCATGCTGTTTCCTGCGGGTTTCATGTGTGATGCTGGGGCAATCCTTGCGTGTTTGTTTTGAGTCAGTTCGTTAATCCTCTAGATAGTTGGTGAAAAGGCCTTGATGTTCTTGGTAACCTTAGAAATTAACCAAAAGTCCTATAGAAAATCTAGTGCTCAACTACATGGTGGTACTTCTCTTTGAAGTATCCCCCTGCTCAACAAGCTTTAATGGATTCCCTTCATCTCCATTATCCCCCATCCATATCTAGCATCTATCTCTCCTATCCCAGCTTATGCATCAGTATCTCTTTGAATCTATCTTCACTTTTAGCTTTAGGTATCCACAATCCTAGTCTTAGGGATCCATTAATCCAATCAATCCACCAAGCCTCATCTTTCAAGATCCACAATCCTAGTCCTAGGGATCTTCGAAACCCATCTTCCGCCAATCTGACTCTTTGAAATCTTGTTGCATCAGCTTTATCATCCCATCATCCATCTCCCTATCCTAGATTCCTTTTTATAGCACTCTACTCCTTCATCCTCCACCTTCCCTAAAGTCTTAAGTTTGCTTCCTCTTGTGCCTCTGATTCTCACTTTATCATTCTCCCGTAGTGAGAGTTTGAGCTAATTCAGCCCCTTCTCTTTGCCAATCTGAGTCTCCTCGCTCATCCCATCCCAGATTCTTGTATTTTTTCAAGAAATCATCGAGCCTCACTTTCTCTCCTCGCTGCCTTCTTGAGGGGGCATCTCGCAATCCATTCTCTCCTCTTCTGCTCTAGCCTTGGGCATCTTATTTTCTTATCTTTGATGCCATGCCACTTGCGGCATCACATCAAAGAGGGGCAAAATGTAGACACCTAAAAATCTTTTAGAAAATAAAGTATTTTTATTTTCTGAAAAATCTCTGATGACATCATCATTTATTAATTAATTAATTATTAATTAATTAATTTATTTTATGCCATTAAATCTCTTTATCTTAATTAAAAATATTTAATTAAGGAATCCCTCCCAAAAATGTTTAAATCTTATTTAAACATTATTTTCTTATTTATTAATTATTTAATTAATAAATTGACCAAAAATTTCAAAATAACTAATGAATTTTTTTTTTGCTCAAAACTTGGCCAATTTCCTTAAGATCATTAACCCCAATTTCCTTAAGATCATTAACCTCTTCCAAAATCTTCTAATCCTTCTTTAATTTCGATTAAAGGCTAATCCCATCATTTCATACCCCTAATCCCAACTCAAAATATTTAATTAAGATTAAATATTAATCCTCATGTTTATTAAAAAAGTTTTAATAAATATCTCCTCAACCCAAACCCTTGAAATAAATAAAACTTTATTTATTTCCTAAAAAACCTTTTATTCTCATCCTAGGAAATTCTAGACTCTTCTAGAAGATCTTCATCCTCACCCTAAGCCTATCCCTAAACCCCCTTCTTAGCCTAATCCACCCCATCCAACCATACTAACCAAGCTTAGCCACTAACTCACCCACCCTCATTAAATGCCATCCACTTGCATATCTCTAACATCCCTAATCTAAATCCTAACCCAAGCCTAATCTCCCCTAACCTTGTCACATTCCCTAAGTAAGCTTAAGACTTTCCTAAGCCAAGAAAAGTCAACAATCTCAACTCTCTCCAAAATATCCCAACCACTCAGCCATCAATGCTCTTACAAGGCCATAAAGACTCTTACAAACCCATTCATTGCTCTTACAAGCCATTTATGAGGGTCTTTAAGGCCTTGAACCTCCTTTGTTGACTCATCCTTTCCCTTTTCTCCATTCACTCACCCTGTGAAATGTGTCACTCCCTGATTGGCTGTAAGAAAGTACAATCCATGTGCTCTCCTCTCATGAAATCCTAGCCCTCCTTAACCATTTCCCCATCCTTGCATCTTAGCCCTCAAACCCTCAAGCCCTTAGCCTATAAATTGGATCCCCTCCCAAGCCATTTCATCACAATCCTTGAGCTAAAGTTATAATGCTAGTTTGAGAAACAAAAGCCCTTAACCATACCCTTATAATGCCAAATTGAGAGCTCACAAAGCTACCAATTTTCCATTTTCCATCTCCATTGAAGCATAGTTTGAGTATCTTAAGCACACATCCCAAATCCTATCAAATAGACACATCCCCAACTCAAGAGAACAATATCATTGAGAGAGCCCCTTAAATGGCTCATATTCTCATTTGAGAGCTTCTCTTTTTTCTATCTTGAAGTTATGTTAATTTAGTTTAATGCTAATGCTTTTATTTCATTAGATTAGTGTTTATTTGCATACTAAAGTAGCATATACAATGACTTTGGAGAGACAAATATTACAGGCATAGAGGGACATTTTCTAGGAGGAGAGGGATAGGTTGGTGGTGGATGTGGTGATGCTAAGAGCATAGATGGTGGTAGGTGGAGGGATGGATGAGTTGAGGAGGTTATGGGGGGAGGTGGAGGAGTTGAGGGAGAGAGCAGGGTTTTATCAGGGGAGATATCATGCAATAGTTCTAGTAGATCAGATTGAGCATTATAGACAATTGACATGGTCAAGGATAGTTGGGACCCATATAAGCATGCAAGGAGGGGGAGAAAGTGGATGGAGCATGGAAGGCTCATAGAGATCTTAGCGCATAGGAAAGAGCCACAGGACAAGGAAGAGCTTGAGGTGAGACTGGGGGATGAGTGGGATGAGGGATGAGGTGGAGGGCTTGGGTACAAGAGGAGGATAGATGAGGCCACCGCCTCCATTAGCAGTAGTGCCAAGGGCAGAGAGGGATACCTATGAGTCCCATGATGAGGAGGCAACATATGAGGGAGAGTAGTGATATGCTATTTTTGATATATTATTTTTGGATCTACCGTTGGATGTATTTTTGTGGGTACAAACCCAATGTATTAATGTGGTTATTTGTATGATATGGATACTGGATATCTAGACTATGATGGACTTTGGTATTTTTGCAGGGGGTTGATTTATTCTTTATTCTTTGTGGCTGAGAGAGATATATAGATTGGATCATTCTTTTAGGTGGGATATGAATGTATGGATTTATGATGTCATGATTTTGTTTACAATGTGTATGTTTAAATGATTAGATGTAGATGAGAGACTAATATAGTTGTATGTAGGATGTGATGTTTATGAGATACATGATGTTACTGATAGTTTGTGATGCAGGATATGTCATTTATGATGAGTTTTTTAGAGAGTGCTAATGTGTTTGTGATGCGAAATTTGATGTTTATGATGTGATTTGTATGGATAGTGCTGATATGTGTGTGATGTAGGATGTGATGTTTATGATGAGTTGTATGGATAGTGTTGATATGTTTGTGATGCATGATGTGATGTGCTTTATGATGAGATTTCGAAATTTTGTATTTATGATGATGTGTATAATAACTAAGAAAATAATTAAAAGACAAACCTAAGAGATAGATGTAATTTGTTTTGAATTTTGAAAAAGATAATTGGAAATGAATGTTAAGAAAATAATAATGATAAAAAAAAATGACCCAAGACATGAAATACAAATGTAGGATAAAAAATGGAATAAAAGTGGATGCAAAATTATGATGATGAGTATGCTAAAAAAGATAATTTTAAACTATGATAAAAGATGATAAAAAGAACATTAACTATGATAATGACTTATGATAAAATGAATGCAAACTATGATAAAGTGAATGTGAGATTTATGATGATGAAACATAATAAAAATGAATGTCAGTTGTGATGATAAGATATGATAAATGAACTCAAAGCTATGATGAGAACATATGGTAAGTGAACTAAAGATTAAGATGATGAAACATGAGAAATATACCTAACATGTAACAAAATGAATTTAATCTATGATGGTGAAATATGATAAGATAAATCCAAACTATGATAATAGACATGATAAATGAACCCAATCTATGATACATGGTAAATAAATTTAACACTATGATGGTGGATAGGACAAATAAACATAAGCCATGATGATAAAATATGATAAAAGAATTAAAAACTATGATGTGGGAATATGATAAATAAACTCAATTGAAGATGGTGAACATAGGATAAATAATGCAATTGATGATGGTGAAACCATAGCCTAGAGATTTTTGATTTGTAAGAGTAAGATAATGAAGATGAACTCAATGTGTGAGGAGAAGGAAATTGAATCAAGAGATTTAGATGATGGAAGGATGCAAGGGGTGAAAAATATGGGTGATGTAAAGAAAGAATGCAACTGAGGCAATTGATAAAGAAAATAGGAGAAGGGATTTGAGGGGATGTAGGTCAGATGAGTGATTTATTATATGAGAGGTAAGTAGAGTGATAAGAAAACATATATGGGGTGTAGGAGAATGGTGCAACATATCACTAATTAGTTAGGGCCATGGTTAGGAGGGAGGAACAATATGTAAAACTTTAAACATAACATGTGTAGAAGACTCAAGGGGATGGGATTGGGTAGGAGATTAGGATGATGGGGAAAGGTGAGAACATGGTACATAATAGCTTTTTAGGGAATGAGGGTAGAGAGGGTAGGTGTGATGTAGGAAGATAATGCATAGGGGGGCTAGTAGGAATGTGCACAAGGGTGGTACAAACAAGATATTTCTTTTATATGAGACAAAATGGCAAGAGTGAGGGGATGTATTAGAAGCTTGAGGCTGGGGTACTTCATAAAGAAGTACCACCATGTAGTGTGAGCACTTTATTTGATATAGGAATATTAGGGACATGCCAACGTTACTAGGAATGTCAAAGCCTTTTCCCCAAAATTATGTAGGACTGACTCAAACAAGCATGCAAGGATTACCCTAGCATCACACATGAGTCCCATAGAAATCAACATAGAAATGATGCTAGGTGATCCACAATTAAATGATATTTCCCAATTGTATCATGTGATCATTAATGAAAGCATGTTTGGAATATGTAAGGGTGATATCTGACTAACTCACAAGTAGAAAAGACCTTGATCAAAACCATGCTTTCGAGTTGCCCCAGTCAAAGCACACCATGATATAGAAGACCATGGTGAATGTGGGGAGGGAACAACCAAATCACTTGGAAATGACCCATTCAAATAAAATACACACAAAAACCCAATATTAGAAGGAAGAATAAATCCATGAGAAAGTAACCTTTTTCCAAAGAGATTGGGATAATGGGATATTGATAGGCCAAAGTTAGGTATGAGTAAGGACACATCCTGTAAGGACCTAGTGATAGTATTTTTAGGATGATGACAAAATTGGCAACTATACCTTCTTATAGACAACTAGCTAGTGACATGGGGTTTCACTATAACACAATGGGTAGACGACTCATGAATGTATGATAGAAGACATTAGCGGGTGTGCGTATGATGGGGAAAAAGCTTGGGATGAAGAGGTAGCTTTCATGCAATATGGTTATTTCCACATGGGTATGATACACAAGGTATTTTTATTGTTACAAGGGTATGGTACATATAATACTACTATTGTTACAAGGATATGATACTGAGACATGGTACAATGGATAAAATACACCTGATATGATACATGTGGTAGTGTACAAGGATGAAATACACTTGATATGATACATGTGGTAGGGTACAAGGATGGGATACACTTGATATGATACATGTGGTAGGGTACAAGGATGGGATATATATACTAACCAAGGGAGAATATGTGATCTAGTTAGGTGTTCCAAGCTAATGGATGCTGAAAAGGAATGTTTGAAGTGCGAGGATGGAATTCATGGAACACCTTGAAAAATGGGAAGATAGGTGATGAGGTGTGAAGGGGCGATGGGGTAGATGTAGGTCATTGATAGATAATAAAAAGGCTAAGCACACCTAAAACCTAATTGATAGGTTTTCACTAAGGTACCTATCCAAGGTGGTTGAATTGCCAAGTTTTCACCATTGGACACTTATTTTTCTTCATTTCTTTTCTCTTCCATTTTCTCATTTTGAGGGAGTAGGATACACTGAGGATTTTTAGGCATAGAATTTCTTGAGGTGAATGATGTTGGTGGGATAATTTAGGACCTCACCTTCAAGTGTGGATAGTTGATATGCCCTTGAACCAAAAGAGGCTATGACTATGTAAGGACCAAGCCATGTGGGCTTGAACTTGCCTTTTTTTTCTCAATTTGCTTGGACCTTCATGTTTTCTATGAGGACCATGTCTCCTTCTTGTTGAAG
This sequence comes from Cupressus sempervirens, assembly GCA_028749045.1. Taxonomy (NCBI): domain Eukaryota; kingdom Viridiplantae; phylum Streptophyta; class Pinopsida; order Cupressales; family Cupressaceae; genus Cupressus; species Cupressus sempervirens. Next base: position 36,780,058 of record CM053785.1, read on the forward strand.
TTGCACTTGAGGAGATTCTGGTAGACCATGAGGTGGCCATAGGCCTCTTTCCTTTTCTCATCAAGTAAATCTAGTTGGGTAAGTCTAGCCACTCTATAATCCTCATCTAATATCTAGCCCCACAAAGAAATGCACAGGGATGGGATTTCAACCTCAATAGGTAATGCTACTCCAACACCATAGACCATGGAGTAAGGGGTTGTGCCTATGGATGTATAGAACGAGGTGTGGTAGGCCCATAGGGTGGGGTTGATTTGCAAATGCCAATCATGGTTGGAATCATTGACAACTCTCTTTAGGATTTTGAGTAGGGTTTTATTAGTTGCCTCCACCTGACCGTTACGTTGTGGGAAGTATGGGATAGAAAAATGGTGATGGATATGAAGGGAAGTGCATAATTCCTCCATATTGAGATTTTCAAAATTACCTCCATGCTCAATAAAAATGGTAGCTAGGATGCCCAAGTGACATATGATATGATAGAGGATAAATTTGGATACTTGAATTCTTGTGGCAGTAACAAGAGGGACTACCTCTACCCACTTGTGAAATAATTGGTGGCACTGATTATCCACTTGTTCCCTTCTAAAGAAAGAGGTGTTATAACACCAACAAGGTCAAACCCCCAACATGCAAATGGCTATGGTGGTGCAATAGGTTGCATATCTTGAGCTGGAGCTCGAATTAGGTTAGCATGTTGTTGATAGGGTGGACACCTTTTCACAAAGTCACATGCATTATGCTCTAGAATAGGCCAATAATATCCAACATGAAGGATTTTCTTAGCTAGAACTATTCAGCTTGTGTGAGCACCACAAAGTCTGGTGTATACCTCTTTGAGGGTCATTGTAGCCTCATTTTGGTCTAAATAAGAAGATAGAGTATTGTGATAGCCACAATGATATAGGGTTTGAGCTATGATAGTCTAATGGGATGCGTTATGAATAAGGTTCTAGAATTGGGTTTGTGTGACATGGGTAGATATGATACCATTTTGTAGGTAAGCATGAATTTCATGGTACCATCGGGATTGGGGACCAACCAAGACACATACCCATGTTGATTCATCATTCTTGTATCTAGGCTCGTGTAGCTACTCAACTAAGAATTCACACTAGGTAGCCTCCCGAGGGATCTCCAAAAGTGAACCAATAGTGGCCATGGCATCTACTGCCTTGTTTTACAATCTAGGGAGTTGTATGAACTGGATCTGAGTAAAATGTTCCTTCAATTGGTCTACCAACAACTTGTAAGGTTGTAGCTTGTCATCTTTGGTCTGATATTCATCCAAAACTTGCTTGATAATAAGTTGTGAATCTCTGAAGACCTACAACACTGTGATTTTTTGCTCAACTACTATTTTTGAGCCCTACAATAAGGGTCTCATAATCTGAGATCTTGTTGGTACAATGGAACTGTAGTTTAAAAGATTTATGAATGTAATCTTCTTGAGGTGTGACCAAGAGTATGCTGGCACTAGATCCATGGGATGTGTAAGATCCATCAAAGCATAATTTCTAGGATGGTTGTTCTTCTATTAAGTAGAGGTGTTCATCTAGGAATTCCATAATGAAAGGGTAATCCATAACCAAAGGTGCATCTGCCAGGTGATCTGTTATAGCCTGGCCTTTGATGGCCTTTCTGTCAACATATTGGATGTCAAATTCATTGATAAGTATGACCCATTTAGTCAGGCACCTTGTGAGCACTGTGCATGACAACATATACTTTAATAGATCAATTTTGGATATCAGTTGCACAGTGTGGCTTAACATATAATGATGCAACTTCTGAGTGGCAAATACTACGACTAAGCAAGCCTTTTCTATTGGTGTACAATTGAGCTCATATCCAACTAGAGTAACTAACATAGTAAATAGCCCTTTCCTTTCATGTATCATCAAGTTGTGTGAGAAGAGCACCTAGTGCTATTGGGGTAGCTATGATGTATAATATGAGAAGATGACCTACAACTAGAGGAACCAATATAGGTGGATTAGCCAAGTATTGCTTGATTAGTTCAAAGTTACATTGGCAATTGGGGTCCCATCTGAAATTATAATCCTTTTTGAGTCAATGTGTAAATGGTTGGCACTTATCAGCGAGTTGGGAGATGAATCGTCTGACTGATTGTAGTTTCACCTAAAGAGAGAAAAGCTATTTGACTGTCTTAGGAGGAGCCATATCCATGATAGCCTTAACCTTTTTAGGATCAATCTCAATACCATGCCATAATACAATGAATCCTAGGAGCTTTCTTGAGGTAATGCAAAAGATGCATTTCTTAAGATTGAGCATGAGACGATATTTGACCAATCGATCAAACACTTCTTCAAGATGAGACAAGTGATCAAGGGCATTAAGAGATATGACTAGAATATCATCCACATAATCCTCTAGAGTTTTATGGATTAGGTCATCGAAGATGACTGTCATGGTGTACTAGTATGTTGCCCCGACATTCTTTAACCGAATGGCATCATGTTATAACAAAATTTCTCCCAAGGGGTGGTGATTGCTATTTTATGTTGGTCTACCTCTGCTATCTGAATCTGGTTGTATCTAAAGAAACCATCCATGATCAATAAGAGCTCATGGTGTGTAGTGAGATCAAAAATAATATCTATGTTTGGTAATGGGAAATCATCATTCAGGCAAGCCTTGTTGAGAACTTTGAAGTCCGTGCAAATCCAAATATCACTAGAAGGCTTTGTGACAGGTACCACATTGGAGATCCATTCTGAATAGTCAATCAAGCAAATGATCTTTTCCTCTAGCAATTATTCTAACTCTTCTTTAACTAGTAAGGCAACTTTGGGATGCATCTTATGGAGTTTTTTCTTGACAGGCCTAGCCTTTGGATCCATAGCCAAATGGTGTACCATGAGCTTGGGATCCAACCCTGACATGTCTTGATAGGACCATGCAAAATGACCAACATTTTCACAGAGGACTTTGATGAGAACTTCTGCCTGTTTAGGTGGTAGAGATGTCACAATGTATGTGATTTGTGGTACATCGATCAAACTAATATTGATCGGTCTAGTTTCCTCTGTCAAGACTAATGATATGGTAGGCCTATGATCCTGTGGGGGAGGATGAAATTTCCATCCTCAAGTGCTTCAAAGAGGTTTTCACCATCAGATGTGTCCTTTATTTTCTTTTCATTTTTTGAATCAATCAGTGGTTTTCTAGAGGAGTTTTCACTAGAGGATGGTTTTGCTTTGCTCTTTTTCTTTTTTACTTTTATTTTCTAATTCAATTTTGTGACTAGAGATTTTCTCCTCCCTGAAGTAACCTGCTAGGTCCAGTTTGTAGATATATGTTGATGGTGTTGGTAGTCATTTATGTGGTGTTTCTACTCCCATAAATCTAAGGAGTGCATGCTCTGTAGAGAATTTGTCAACATGGACAACAATTGGTTGGTCCCAATCAATGAGTTTGGGGTGAGCAAGTGGTAAGTCTATGAGATTTAGGGATAATTGGGAGAACACAGAAGCTTGTAGGATAATATCATCAAAAAAGATATCATTGTAGGCTTTCTTTTCTACTTCTTTAGGAATGTCTTTGACCTCGACGAGACTATTTTGGATGTTTGTGAAGGCATGGCCTTCTTTTGTGGTGCTCCAGTGATGGGGAATCCATAGCCTAAGCCTTTCTTTTTCTTTTCTTTGTATGCTTCCATAGGCTACTTAATGCTTGACTCTAGATGATGTAGACCACCTCCTTAATAATCCCATTGCTTTGTAGCAAGGCAATGTGACCATGGTTATTTTTGTTTAAGGTGGTTGAGAAGTTCTTCACTTTTCAAAGATGGCTCTTTGTATAGCCATGCACTAATGTTTGGAACAATTTCCTCTCCATCGAGGATATCTTTGGTAATAAATGTGGTATTGCCCAATTTTTTGAGTTGAGGGGTTGTATTTAGTCTTGGTCCCTAATGTGTCATGTGCCCTTGAGTATGTGGATCAAGTGGTAAAGCACCAATAGCAAAAGCATTTGTGAGACTGTACTCTATGTAACCTTGGTAGTTGATCTTTATCATAGAAAGGGTGGAAGCTAAAATGGTATCCAGATTGTGGTAGGTACCAAAGGAACTAGCCATGGTGTGGCCAATTTCGATTCCAGGACAATGGTTGGTGTATGCAGCTTCGACTACATTGTAATAAGCAAAGGGTTTAGGATCTGTGTGGATAGTTACCTCAATGCCATTGCATGGAAACTTGATGCAATGATGATATGTAGATGGAATGGCTTTCATGGCGTGAATCCATGGTTAGCCAAGGATGATGTTGTATGGAAGGTTAAGATCAACTACATGACAAACTATTTCTTGAGTGGCTAGTTTGACTCTGAGAGGTAGCAATATTGTTTTGTCAGTGGTCTGTTCCAAGTTGTCATATGCTTTGATGGTAATGACCTCATTAAGGATATCTACCTTAGTGTATCCTACTTGTTTGATGAGCTTTAAAGTACATAGATTTAAAGTCGATCCATTATCTATCATGACCCATTTGACTGCAAAGTTAGAAACTATGATAGCTATGCGAAGTGGAAGTATATGATCAAGTTCAACTATTAGGATGTCAAAGGTTTTGAAGGACAGAGCACATGATGTGAAAAGGTGACCAACCAAGTTATGAAACTCGGTGGATTGATGTCAGTGGGGATGCATGACTCATGGACAGTACTGTCAAGGATCTCTTGATAAAGTGGGCTTGTTCGTAAGAGATCTAGAATGGAAATATGGGTTGGCATATTTGCAAGGTGTTCCAAGATATTATACTATAGTCCTAATGGGGTGATCCTGATGAAGGTGGTTTCGATGGAGGTGGTCTTGATCGTGTAGATATAGATGGGCCAACTATATTGAGTCAAACTTGTCGAGTAGTAACCACACATTGGATGTTTGGGCCTTTGATGTTTATAACATTGATAGAAGGCTCAACTTGTGATATGCGTCTAATAACCTTTCCATAGTCTAAGTATGTTGAGGTGTAGTTTTGAGACTTATCTCAATTATCTCCTTGTTTGTTTTGAGCATTGTTGGGTTTTTTGACTAGAGTTTTTGTAGATGGTTTACCTATGTTTGTCTCATGGGGAGGAAAATTATTTTGGTATATTAGTAATCCTGCATTTGGTGAGGCTAGTGCCCCTACTCTGATCTCTTTCTGATCAATAAGGTCTTGGACATAGTGTATATGTGAATTGTGGGCCTTGGAACCTCACACACACTTCAACATGATCATTACCTGAGAGATCATCCTGAAATGAACATTGAATTGTTCTTCTGAGTAATCTAATAGAGCAGCTTGTTGCCTTCTAACTAGAAGGATTTTTCCTTTTCTCTTAGACCGAGAAGCGAGCAACCAAACCTTTTAGTACAAAGGATTTATGTAGCTATATGATAGTGCAATTAATTTAGATGAAATGCAATTCTAATCTAATAATAGGAAAATCAAATCAAGCTATATGAGTGCATTTTAATCTAGATGATATTAATGCTAAACAATTATTAAAGCTATGAAAGTATTAAGAAATTGAGTATCTATTTCGATAGTAATTTGATGCAATTCAATTCCCATCCTCGTAATGAGGAGTTAGAACCCTTTTAAATAGAATTCTCAAAATCAACCAATGGTCAAAATCAATTGGAATGGATGGTCAAGATTGAGGCCGAGATTTAGTCAGGATGGAAGATTCCCAGTGTAGGTGAGGTTAACTAACTTAGATCCTGAGTATAATGAAGAGTTAACTAAAATTCACTTCAGTGTGAGAATAAGTTGACTAAGTCAATTCCAATTTGAGAGATAGATCACTTAGAATTCCCATTCCTGAACTAAAGATAAGATTTAGAAGATTATTTAATTTAATAAAATGAGATATGACTTCATAAATGCACATTTCTTATTAATTGAACAATTACATTCAATAATTAAAGTGAGGACATTATTAAATTAAATATATTTAATTCCCTTGTACATTAGCTTAAAGAAGTAATTTAATTAAATTAAAGTCTGAATGCTTACAATTAAATCAAATTTGATCAATATGTTTAATGTAGCTAATTCGAGTCAATACTTACAAATTAAATAGAGAATGTGATTAATGCAGATTAGGGTTTTCTACATCTGACAATTAGGTCAAGTAGCGATAACCAGAATAAGAATTGCCTAGTAAAATAGGGCTTAGGGTTGATTATAATAGACCAGAATTGGTTTACATGGCAATGTGCCAATTTTGGGGTATTACATTTTTTCACTCTTTGAATAAATGTGTGAGCACCACGTTCAATTCAAAGAAATCACAAGTATGATGTTATGATCAACAAATGAGATTGGTTCTGAAATTGATGATACAAAGACCAATTGATAAGCTTTTAAAGGTTATCTCTAGAATGAAGCTTAAATTTAGGGAATCTAGATAGAACACCTAGATATAGAGATTGATAAGCTTTTAAAGATTATCTGTAGAATAGAGCTTAACCTTAAGGGATCCAGATAGAACACCTAGATACCAAGATTGATAAGATTTTAAAGATTATCTCTAGAATTAAGCTTAACCTTAAGGGATCTAGATATAACACCTAGATACCGAGATTGATAAGCTTTTAAAGATTATCTCCAGAATGAAGCTTAACCTTAAGGGATCTGGATAGAACACCTAGATACCTAGATTGATAAGCTTTTAAAGATTATCTCCAGAATGAAGCTTAACCTTAAGGCATTTAGATAGAACACCTAGATATCGAGATTGATAAGATTTTAAAGATTATCTCTTGAATAGAGCTTAACCTTAACAGATCCAGATAGAACACCTAGATATCAGTCCATAAAAGACAACAAGATCCCATCATGAGTCATAGAATCATCCCCAGAATGAGGCTTGACCCTCAGGAGTCGGGGTTTAGACTGTCCTGATACCTATACATCAAACTCTAATAAGGACTGCTATAAGATGTGATTAGCTGATCAAAAGATGCGATAGATGATGTAGGTGTCAGATAGAAAGGGGACAAGATGCCTTGAGTGATGAGATGTCTCGAGTGATGAGGGCATAAGATTTTGACTGAGTTGAAGCTAGTTTTGAAAGATTCAATGATGTAATCATCCTGCCCCCTTGGGAGCAAAATTGAAAGATGACACACCAAAATAGTGATGCAGAGCAATATATCAATAGATATAGAAGAAACATGAGATTCCAAAGAATAATTAGAAGAAAATTTGGAGTCAATCTAAAGTAGTTTCAAGGTCTAGAAGACCAAGTTTGACCTCATTTTGACCAGATTTGACATAAGTTGACTTTTTCTAGAGGTTTGGAAAAATTTGAAGAGAATTGTGATTTGAAAAGATTCTAAGATGCACAACGTATCAAAAAAAATGGACTGCACATTCGTTTGATCACATGGGTCCCAAAATTTTAAAATGCATTTTTGAGCTACTTAAGTGTGTCAGATTTCAAATTTGATCCTAAAAATGGATTCATAGTGGTCAAATTAGCCAAGAGGGTGATTAATCAATCATTTATGTAGTCATGAAGAAACATGATACTTTGAAGAGGCCAAAAATTCCTCATCACATATGATGCAAGTAAACTAGTGATTGAATCATATGCTTATGCAATGCAACCCTATGCTAGATGCAACCCTAAGTCTGTTTACCAAACTTTGACAATTATCATCACTAAGCATTTAGCAAAATCCCTATGTTGTATAATTCCCATTGACATTGCAATCATGGAAATATGAATAGCACATATGTTCTAGTTTTGTTAGGATTAAATGTAAGTATTCAAGGCACAAGAAGCCAAAATGACAAGAATATTTGTCCCTTTTAATGTAGCAAGTGAACATAAGCATCAAAGCATAAATGGTAGGATGACTAGAATGTTTCTTGCATGCAAAAATACCTAACACATGAGAGATCCTTCTTATGCTAAGTAGTCAGTAAGTTTTCTTTCTACAATGACCCTTGCATTCGTAACCTGAGATAGAAGTGTGCTAAGTATACTCGCAGTGACCCGTACATTCACTTAGTAGGATGAGTATCAGTATTTACTATAGCATAAAGAGTTCACTCTAACAAGCAAGGAGAAGAACCAACCTCATTGATTTATCCATATAAAAGGAGTCGAGGTACACAAGACCAAATACGAGATGGAGGATCTTATAGTGGACACCCATTTTATGTGGATGTTTTAGATCGTTAGAACTAAACCACAAATAGAAAGCAAAAAAAAAAAGAAAATCATTACCCCAGTCCTCACTTCTCTAGTTGAAAAAGACATCATTGAGTTGCTCAAAGAGACATAATAAAGCAAAAAAAAAACAAACAAAGAAAAGCTCGATGTATCAAAACAAGTTTATCATTTTGAGTTCATTTTCTGTGTTATAGGATTTATGTCAAGTGTCAATGTCTAGAACATAGATGAAAGAAATCTCTTTAGTAGGGTGACAATAGTAGACAGACATAGTTACAAAAATTGGTGACTAAAGTCAAAGAGGAATCTTCAGTAAGAAGAACCTTAGGGGGAAACTGAGTGACAGTAGACATACGTAGTTAGGACAAACTAGTGACTAATGTGAGAGAGATCTTCCGTGAGAGGAATCTCTAAGTGTCACTAGCGACAGTAGGTAGATGCAATTAGGAAAACTGGTGGCTATTTTGAGAGAGATCTTCCATGAGAGGGATCTTGAAAAGTGACACTAGTGATAGTAGGTAGACACAGTTAGGACAACTGGTGACTTTTGTGAGAGAGATCTTCCATGAGAGGGATCTCAAAAAGTGACACTAGTGACAATAGGAAGACATAGTTAGGACAACTGGTGACTGTCTTGAGAGGGATATTCCATGAGAGAGATCTTGAAAAGTGATGCTAGTCATAGTAGGCAGACGTAGTTAGGAAAATTGGTGACTATAGCAAGAGATTATCCATGAGAGGAATCTCAAAAAGTGACAATAGTGACAATAGGTAGACGCAGTTAGAACAACTAGTGATTATCGCAAGATATTGTCCATGAGAAGAATCTTAAAAAGTGACACTAGCGATAGTAGGCAGACGTAGTTATAACCTATTGACTAATGCACATTATTATCCATGAGAGGGGTCTCAAAAAGTGACACTAGCGACAGTAGGCAGATGCAGTTAGAACAACTGGTGACTGTTGCAAGAGATTTTCCATGAGAGGAATCTCAAAAAGTGACACTAACAATAGTAGGCAGACACAATTAGAACAACTTGTAACTATTGCAAGAGATTATCCATGAGAGGAATCTTGAAAAGTGACACTAGCCATAGTAGGTAGATGTAGTTAGAAAAACTAGTGACTGACGCAAGAGATTCCTATGACACTGTAGGGTGTTGCCCTCGAGTTATGACAAGATTCAATCTATGGATACACGAGAAAAAGCAACAAACTAAAGTAGGAAAGCAATTGTACAAGAGCCAGAAGATGCGGTGCAAGATATACCATTTGAAAAAAGAGGCATCTATCTACTAGGTTTTCACCTTCTTGGCAGAGAATTTTTTTTGCTACCATGATGCCTGTTTGCCAGGTTTTCATCAGTGACACTTTTTTATTTTTCAATTTTTTTGTATTTTCCCCTTTTTGTATTTTTGTATTTTTGTATTTTTGTATTTTTTTGGTATTACCAAGGTGCCTATTGCTAGGTTTTCACCAAGATAATGATTTTTTTAGGACCTTTTGCAATTTTAAGGTTTTTTTTAAAGACATTTAAATTTTTTTTTAAAGAACTTTTTTAGAAATTACTAGCTCTCAAGTAGGATCACATTAGCTTTGCCACCAATATCTAGTAAGGAGTACGATCAGAAAGATGAATATGAAAGTAGATGAAGGAGAAGTAAATGGGCCATGCCAGGTGGAGTAGTGAATGTTACCATCAAGGAAAGTCTCCATAAAACTGCCCAAGCTAGGGAATATGATATAGCAATATAAGCTCATGGTGTAGTGAAGGATATCAGGTAAGTAATCCAAAAAAATGACAATGCCAAGAGATTGCTAAGAACTGAGTTTTCTTCTTTCTTTCATTGAACAAGACCAAAGGGTTAACTAAATAGGATAGCAAAGTTTGTTATGGAGGTTATGAGTGCATGACTTTGGGAATGAAGACATTTGAAGGATAAGAAAGATCATGATAGGATGTCATGGAGGGAAGAATTATGCATTGATGCTTGTTTACCAGGTTTTCATCATGGTACTTATTCAAGGTGCCACAAGAATTGGTTTTCACCATAGGATGGATTTACTTATCTTTACTTTTGCTACAAAGGTGCCACAAGAAGTGGTTTTCACCAAGACACTTTTTCAAATTTTTTTCTTTATTTTTAGAAAGAGCTCAAGCTTTCTCAAGTTAGATAGCATGCCTATAAGAAAGATAAGTTATGACAAGTTAAGGCCATAGAAAGGTATGCTCAAAGATGCTGATAAGGTAATGGAAGGGAAATGATAGGAAAATGAGGATAAGGTTGTTGGTGTTGGAAGATTGAAACAAGAAAAGATAGCAAGTAGGCATAAGATTTAGAGGATTCCATGATGGTGGATGAGATATTAGGCAAGATCAACATTGACACACACCTTGAAGGGTGATGGAATGATGGGAAAATCATAGAAAAAATAGATTGAGGCTTAGATATATGAGGTAGTAGAGCCATTTTGGAGAAAGGTGGAGTGAAAGTTTGAAACCTTTTAAGGAAGATGTTGGGAAGAAGATGGAGTGGAAGCCTTTGGAAGCTCGAATGTCAACTTTGATTTATTTTTAATATTCAAAGCCTTCAAAAGAGACTTGGGAATCCATATAGCTTTTGATTTTTCATTAGATGCTTTGGAACACATTTCTTCAATAACAATTTAAAAAACCCACACTTTCTTTGGTTGAGCTCTTTGAATAGTGGACCATTGCGGTTTCTTTTGTGTATTTTCTTTCTTAACATTCACATGTCGATTATAGGAGACATAGTGAAATTTTGAAGATGGATTCATGTAGTTGTGTTTGAGTTGATCATCCAAATTGCTTCCAAAGGACTTGGGATTTGTGGATGAACGAGGCCAATATAACTGGTTTAGATGAAAAGGTGAATGTGAAGAGTTCAAGTCTGTGTATCTTTATTGATCTTGAGGTAGGGTAGGAGGAACATGTAATGAGTTGAGAGTGGAAGTAGGAGATAAAGGAACATAAGGTCCCAATATGGATGGAACACTTGAAGGTTTTAGCTTAGATGGATAGGGCCCAAGGATAGATTTAGGAGATGTGAATGGACTATGAGTAGGAATATTAGCATCTTTAGAGTGAGCAACATGACCAAAACCATCAATAGATTTATTAGTAACTGTTATAGGAGCAATACCTTTGATAGGAGTATTTAAAGCTTGAGCATAGTTTTGAAGTGAATGTAGTGAGGTTAAGAGGGTGAGGGAACACTTTTCTCTTCAAAAGGAATTTTAGGTAGTATAGGAAAAGTATCCTTTTGTTAGTCTTTAATAATCTCCTTAGGGATGGTGGAAGGAATATCTTGATCTTGCTTAGGAGAGGTGTATGGCATGGGAGATGGAGGACTATGTGGCTCTTGAGATGGAGGCACATGATCTTGGAAGATTTGAAAGGGGATGAAGGAATCTTGGTTTTGATCAACGCTTGTTTCTTCATCATTTAAGTAGTCATCTTGACACGAAACTAGTTCCAAGGATGAGAGAGTAGTTGAATATGTATTTGATTCTATTCCTAGAGTCTACATAATAGGCTCTTGAAGTTCAAAAGGAAAATTACTTGGAGTGGAATTCATAGGCATAGTAGGGCATGAAGACATATGATCTGTGAAGGTAGTGAAAGACTTGCAACCCAATATTTGTTGGCTTGAGTTTCTTTTAAAGGCAATCCTTGAGGGTACACATAGTCAACAGGGGAAGTAGCGAGTTCTTTGTGTGGTGAATATGTGTTGGAAATATTGGACACCTTAGAAGGTGGTTGTATGTTGGAAGAGATAAGTGTCACATTTAAACCATTAGTAGACTTGGTTTCACTACGTTGATCCTTCTTGAGAGTAGAATTTCTAGTAGATGAGAGCTTAGATTTTTGAATTATTCCATTATCAAAGAGATATTGGATCTTGTTTTTCAGCTCCTTACAATGTGAAGTTTTACGTAAGTTATGTCTATGATAGGCACAATAGTTACTTAGAAATGAAACTCTCACCAAAGTGACCTTAGGTAAAACAATGAGTTTTGCTTCAAGAAATTCTTCAAAGCTTAAATCGTAAGATTTTCCCAAAGGTGTGAAATCATGCTTTGGTTTAAATTCCCAAGGTTCATTTTCAAAGATACCTTTATATTTCTTGGGTACACTATTTTCCAAGGGTTTGGTTTCAACATCGTAAGAAGCTGATGGCCCATTGTCTAGAGGAACTGGAATAACTTTGCAAGGAGAATATGCTCGATGATGTGTTTTCCACTTCTTTTAGTCTTTGAAGTTGAACACTTATTGTTTCAATTTGTTTCTTCATATTTGTAGTTAGAATCCCTTCTTATTCACTAGGAATATTAGATTGAGTGTATTTGTTGCCAGCCATTTTGATGTACTATATTTCAAGTAGTGACAACCAAGTTTTAGAACATAAGCCCACTACAGATGGAGGAATAACGTAACATTTATAGCCATAGGCAATGACAAAAATCAAAAGCCTAGACAAGGACCACATAGGAATGTAGCCTCAAAGAAACAAGATAAGAGTGTTGTATACTAAGGTACGAATCATCTGAGTAATAGCTTGAACAACCAAAGATTATGACTATCATGATATAGAGTATGACAAGCACTAAAGAACAAGAACAAGGTAATTAATAAATGAGACTAGGTTGATTGTAGGTGACACATTGTTAGCTAAGAAAGATGCCACTGTTTGACACTGTTTGCAGACAGAAATGTGGTAAAATGTCACAGGTAATAGACTAGACTTAGAGCATAGATAGCTATGATAGAACAATTTGACAATTTTAAGAGAAGATCTCACAAGAAGATTCTCAAGGAACTATGCGAGAAAGTGCAATGAAGTAGACAAAGACTCAGAACAACAATTTTGGACTAGTTTTCTCATGTGAGTACTCGTATAGGCCGCATGAGGATGTGCTAGACTGACAAGAAAACAAGATTTTGATAAGAGGATAGAGCTTGCAAGATCTCACATAGAGATTTGTGTAGGATCGTGTGAGGACTTGGATAGGGTTGCATGAAGAAGTGCTGGCTAAAAAGGTACCTGCACAAGATTTTGAAAAATTGGGCACAAAAATAGAGACCAGACTAACAACTGAGAATAAATTTGAAGAGATTTTACAAGTTTTAGACTATTCTAGATAGATTGTTGGTTGTTTTGATAGATTTCAAACAAACAACAAGATGGTTTTAGAGTTGTTAAACAACATTTTGGTTTTGAACAAGACAACTGTTTTTTAGAAAGACACGAGAAGCAAGCAGTAGTCGCAAACAATCTAACCAAGGACAAAGCAACTTGGAAGGATGGGGGAGTCTTGACTTCCAATTTTTTTTGATAGGTTCAGACAGGTTTAAGACTCAATAAAAGACATGCTTTATCCCTATAACCAAAAATGTTAGAGGAAGCAAAACCTTTGTCTCACAACTTATGTGCATGCATTCACCTCACATAGCCGTGTCACCCCACTAGAGGGCACCTGTGTTTTTGGTGTATTCCAAGGGCTCAATAACATATATGCTTAATGCATACCCTTGTGGTAGGATCAAGTGCATATACCACCTTCCAATGCCTAAGTCCATGCCTATGGTGAGTTCTACAGGAGAGATTCTTCCCCCTCCTTGCACAAAGATTATGCCCCCTTTCAGAGGTGAACTGGGTAGCAACTAACTAAAAGTTTTTTACTTGGCTTCCATTCACATTAACCCCCGGTGGCTTTGCAATTGAAGTTGAGGCCAATAGCCCACACCAGCATCTATAAGTGCACACACTTGACTAGCAAGACTGGGGCCAGGATTGGCTAGTGCAATAGACAAAGCCTCCTCTTGATATACAATATCAGGAATCAAGAGGAAGAATTTAACATGGCTTTGGAGTCTTTCGCTCTATAAAGCTTCTTTATTATAGTGATTTGGAATCTCTGGAAAAAGGAGTGTGCTTACTTGGGTTGTTCTCGGAGGTTGGATTGCTCTGACAGGCCCTCTAAAGGTTGACTTAGACTGGTGGTTCAAATCTAAGGGTCCAAGTTTTAGATTTCCCTCAAGGGGAAAGAGCATACTCCTCTACCTCATCACCTCACCCAAACACATAAGACATGTTAATCACTGAGTTAGCTTAATCAATCCAGGCTTGTCCTTTCTCAAGATTTTGATTCCCTAAAAGGAAGTCATCATCCCTTCATAGAAGAGGACTCATACTAGAGAACCACTAACTTGCTTGTCTCCCTTGGATGCCATCTTTTAGAGGCTTCTAGATTTCTGATTTACTCTTGGACATGACTTCCAAGTGGTAAAGAACATACTCCCCTATTCCCCTATCTTGTACCCTACGAAGTTCACAAGCCCTAATTATACTATGTATGAAAAGCAAAAAGAAGACATGAAGTTTTGAGTGGGTTTAAAATAAGTCTTCGACATATGTATCTTTGGCAAGCATCTTGCAATTACACAGTCAGTACATGTTTGAAGTGTTTAGATAATGGTGTCTTCATCAAAATGTCCTGGAAACCACTTTTATGCTGCAAAAAATTAGAAATTTGAAAGAAAATGCTTCAGAGAAAACTGTTAGCCAAACATGAAGATAAAAAATTGAATTCTAGAAAATTGTATTTTGCATGTGCTATTAGAAAATTTTGCACGAAATGTTGCACAGGCTCACATGAAAAAATGTTGTGCACCATGCAAGAAACCGCACAATTATGCTCTTTTTCACATGAGGAAGTGCAATGAAAGGGGCAAAATCTTTTGTTCTTTGTGTGAAAATGAGGTTTCTTGTGCAAAAATCTAGAAATCTGTATGAATAAATGTGACAGAATCATTAAAAAAATAGAAAATAGAGTAGATGAGGCCAAAAAAATTGACTTCTTGACCCCATAGTGGGTGCCAAAA
This sequence comes from Cupressus sempervirens, assembly GCA_028749045.1. NCBI lineage: Eukaryota > Viridiplantae > Streptophyta > Pinopsida > Cupressales > Cupressaceae > Cupressus > Cupressus sempervirens. Next base: position 36,795,165 of record CM053785.1, read on the forward strand.
ATGTATCTGTGAATTGTGGGCCTCATATCCTCACACACACTTGAACACGGTCATTACTTGAGAGATCATCCCAAAATGAACATTGAATTGTTCATCCAAATAATCTAACAGAGCGACTTGTTGCCTTCTAACTAGAAGGATTTTGCCTTTGCTCTCAAACCAAGAAGTAGGCAACTAGACCTTTTAGTATTAAGGATTCATATAGGTATATGATAGTGCAATTAATCTAAATGAAATGCAATTCTAATCAAATAACAAGAAAAGAAAATTAAGCTATATGAGTGCATTTTAATCTAGATGATATTAATGCTAAGCAATTATGAAAGCTATGAAAGTATTAAGCAATTGAGTATCTAAGTAATTTGATGCAATTCAATTCCCATCCTCGTAATGAGGAATTAGAATTATTTTAAATAGAATTCCTAAAATCAACCAACGATCGAAATCAATTGGAATGGATGGTCAAGATTGAAGCTGAGATTCAGCCAGGATGGAAGATTCCCAATGTAGGTGAGGTTAACTAACTCAAATCCTAAGTATAATAAAGAGTTAACTAAAATTCACCTAAGTGTGAGAATAAGTTGATTAAGTCAATTCCAATTCTAGAGATAGATCACTTAGAATTCCCATTCCTGAACTGAAGATAAGATTTGGAAGATTATTTAATATAATAAAATGAGATATAACTTCATAAATGTATATTTCTAATTAATTGAACACTTAAATTCAATAATTAAAGTGAGGACATTATTAAATTAAATTTATTTGATTCCCTTGCACATTAGCTTAAAGAAGTAATTTAATTTAATTAAAGTATGAACACTTACAATTAAATCAAATTTGACCAATATGTTTAATGGTGCTAATTTGAGTCGAGACTTAGGAATTAAATAGAGAATGTGATTAATGCAGCTTAGGGTTTTCTACATTTGACAATTAGGTCAAGTAATGATAACTAGAATAAGAATTGGCTAGTAAAATAGGACTTAGGGTTGATCAAAATAGACCATAATTGGTTTACATGGCAATGTGCCAATTTTGGGGTATTACACATAGTCCTTGAGTTGCATGCATTTGAGGGTGGTATGTCCTTTGACATGATGGAATTTGCAAACCTCATTATCCTTATAACAAGATACCCTAAACTGATTAGTTTCCAAGGGTTGTGTTTGTGGATATCGAATAAGATTATCCTTGACCAATTTCTCAAAGATTGCATCCAAGGGATCCGCTAATGGGGTGTATACATGAGGTTGTCTCTAGACACGTGGTTTCGGTCCAATCAAAAGTGTGATAACATTAGTTTGATTTTGATGGCTAGGTTTTTGGACATTGTGTTGATTGTTATGCATAGGTGACTACAGATATATTGGTGGTTATTGCTGGTAACGTTGTTGTTGACAAAACATGGTAGGAATGTTAGATGCTGCCTTGACAATTTGAACATGTTGGGTGTCGGTGATGCCATCGGTAACTATGTTCTTATTTTTATTCCAATAGCATGGTTTTTCTTTACCAAGACCTCGATTCTCGGTGTTTTCTTTGTGAATTTTGATGACACCATCCTTGATGAGCCCTTGCTTGAGTCCCAACCCCTTTTCCTTAATATCTTTATAAGTTTGTAAATATTTCATAACCATGTGATGGGCAAGACTAGGATGTGTATTGTTAATGAACATTTTTACAAGGAGAGATTTAGGGATAGTGCATGAGATCCTAGTTGTGAGATTAAACAAGGCTTTCTCCTCCTTTTTTCTTTGTATGAACTAGGTCCACTATAGATAACTTAGTCTTGACTAGATGAGCATATTTAGCCATAAAGGCTTCAAAAATATTGGAAAAGGTCTTAATGGTACCCTAGGGTATACAAAAAAATCATTTGAGGGTAGGGCCCCCTAAGCTTTTTGGAAAAAGTTGCATGAGGAATACATCATTATAGGCCACTTCTTGGTAGTGCATATAGAACTCCTTGACATGTGTAATTGGGTCACTTTTCCCTCTATATTTATCAAACTTGGGGATCTCAAAATGTTTAGGAAAAGGTGTCATTGTGATGGTTTTGTCAAACGGATTGGAACAATCATTTTCAAATTTGAATGTTTTGAGTCTGTCCCATCCTTGAGGGCTTTAAGAGAATTTTTCATCTCTTCCCATTTAGAGTTGACAGGCAAGGTAACGGGTGCCCTTGGTCTAAGTGTCCTCGGTGTGGGATATGTAGTAAATGTTGAAGGCTGATATGGGAAACCTTGACTGCCATATGGTGGTGGCTGAAAAATAGGTTGTACTAATGTTGGGATGGATGATATGGGTTGTTGGAATGTAGTCTAGGCATACTGCTACATTTGCTAAGTATATTTTTGTTAAGGAACATAGGTGTGAGGTTGTTTCCCTACTAGATATTTTTGTGGGGATGCCTGGGTATACTACCGATGTGTGATTGTGGCTGAAAAGATGGTAATCTAAGTAATACCTGGGCCATCCTTTGGGAGTGTATACCTTGCCCAAAATATGTGGGTTGTGCTCCTTCTTGAGAAATCAAGTGAGTATTAATAGGTTCTAGGCAATTGATGTGGGGAAGGGTGTTCACAACTGGGTATTGCGATGGAGTGGTGATTTCGCTATTGCCTAAAGGTGGCATAGAAAAAAAATTGGTAATGGGTGGTAATGAATAGAATTGAGGAGGAAGGGATGAATGTGACTAAACCATGGGTATGGCGATAGTGCTGAAGGGGATACTAGTCGCAGGCCCTTGTGCTATACCAAAACTCCAAGGTCCTAGAGGAAATGAAGCTGAAGTACTTTGGCTAGTGACAAGTGGATTGATAGTGATGTTGGGTGGGATGGAAGACAAAGTATTTGACCCTAATGGAGGCATTCTAGTGGTGTACTGGGATGTAGATTGGATGCTTATGGTACTAGTAAATGGATTGGATGTGTTTTGAGATGGATGGGAAAATGCAGTATTACCAAGTAAAAAAGGAGTATATTGTGAAGTAGGGATATGGGTGGTGGAAGTAGATGAAGATGATATGCTTGTGGTTGGTTGAGATGTGGTATGAACTAAAGGTTAAGTGAGGATGTGTTGAGTGTTTTATGGAATGAGAGCAGTAGCCTATGTTGAGGGGATATTCGAGTTTGTTGGTTCTGCTTGTGTTGGTTGGTACCCACTATTTGGTGAAAAGAAAGGATCACGAGGAAAAAATGACCTTGTGAATGGTGGTTTCCATCCAAATAGAGGATGTGTAGGATCTGTAATGTTGGTGGGTGGTGGTCATCTAAAGTCAAAGGTGCCAACATTGTCCCTTAAGAAGTTTTACCATGATGGTCTCCCTATTTTGATCTATGATGGCATTAACAAAGGTTGCGTGTCCAGGTTGGTTCATGAAAGCATCAATATCTATTGAAGAGGTTGTTTCTTCGAGAGTTTGTGGTGGTGGATCCAGTGGTGTCATGGAAACTATGGGGTATGGTTGAGCCCTAGCTATACTACTACTAACACTAGGATCCATGTCCTTCTCTTTCTATTTATTCTTACCGAAATGTGTGGTAGGTGGTATGAAAAGATGATTTTTCTAAGGATGGAATGCAAAAGGATGATGATAAGTGTATGTGAAAAGATGATTTTTTAAGTATGCGACTAGGATGGAGGGATTTCCCTAAGATGCAAAGGAGAGTGTGTGAAAATGTTCTTTAGTGATATCTAGGAAGCCTAAATGATATGGTACTAAGTGAAGGAGATTGTGTTTCCCTTAAGTGTGAACTTTGAGAATGTGGTGGCAATATCAAGCCCTAAGGTAGCCTTGTGACCTTTTGGAAGACAAATGGGGATCAAGTGTGTAGCCCAACCTTTTTCTTAAGGTGATGTGGGGCACAAGTGATAGTTTATCCTAAACAATGCTTAGTTTTAAGGACAACTATAATAGTGAGATGGATGAAGATTTATTGAGGGAAACAAAGCTTAATGGGGTGATGCTAAATTTTTCCAAATGTGGAGTAAATAATGGAGGATACTAGGGCTTAATGATGCTTAATTTGGAGGATTCCTTAAAACCTAAGGTTGATGACTAAAGGGAAGGAGATGATTCTATCAAATGCTTAAATGGGATGGTGGAGCTATGTGAAACACTACGCCTATGAGAAGATAAGTGCATAAGTGTGTGTGGAAAAAGAAGGACCTAATCAAAGTAACACTAGAGTTATTGATAAGGCTATGGTTGACACTTCGTCGAAGAGTTAGGTTTTGAATTTTGCAATCCCACTTAGTTTGTAGTGTAATGTTCACACCGTATGTCTCAACTTGGTCTAGTTTAGCGATCCTTGGGTTGGGGCTATACTTCTTGTGTTTTGCTTCTATTTCCTTGTAAACTGGTATTTGTGGAAGTTTAGCCTTTTTGAACTTGGTCTTGGTTTAGCCTGACATGAGATAACTCTAGAGGAGTTGCTCATAACTATGGGTTTTGATAGGTAGTGACTATGCTAAGTATACCTTTTAACTTGGGGTTGAAAACATTAAATAGTTGAGGAGTAACTAAGTTTAAAGAGAATAGTGTGTTTGTGTAAAAGGGGCAAAAGTGGTTTGGGTATTTTCTTTAGGATTTAAGTAGCAAGTTGGGGCAAACTAGGCTTAGGATTGTTGCAAATAAACTTGCTAACAATCCTTTTGAACAAAGGTAAGGAGGACCTTTTGGTGAAAACAAAGGTTTTTTTTACAAGGAAAGTTTTCGATCAAGTAAGACATGTAACAAGGGTATTTTGGAAAAGATAACTTTGGACCAAGGAGAAAAAAGTTTGTTTGCAACTAAATTTTTTTTAATGATTGTTTTTGAGATAACAAGGATAGTTTTGAAAAAGGTAAAGTTGAACCAACACAACTAAAGTTTTTGTGAATGGACTTGCTAACAACTATTTTTGAAATAACAAGGATAAGACCTTTTCTAATGTGATGAGTTATGAGCAAACAGTTTCTCAAAGGACAAAGCAACTTTGAGAAGGACAAACAAATGATCTCTTTACCAAAAGGATTTGATAGTAACCATAGAAATTGTGTAAGTTTATACAAATGTTTTTCATAGGTCTTTTGCACAAATATGATAATTCAAACACACTCTTTATCCCTAAGGTCAAATTTTGGTTGCAATATGCTATTCAATGGGCCACAACTTGATGTCTCTTGATTCTAGTGCAATATGTCCCTCTAATTGAAGAGGTGAGTTGATACAAGAGTTGATCAACAAATGATACACATCAAAGAATCTTCAAGGCATGACAAAAAGAAGTTCTCCTTCTATAGGAACAATGATCCTTGGAGATGAAACCCAAGTAGCCTTATGCCTCTACTAGGGGAGCACAATGGTGAGTAATCTTGGGGGATGTTATTTCCCTTGCACCGTGAATTAACATACCATGGATAAAATCATGATGACTAAAATAGGGTAGTAAATAGGTTTGTGGAGTCTCTCCAAATGGTTGTTACGTATGTGATCCACTTAAGGATCTATTCTAGACATGCTGAAATTGTGGGAAAGCTTTTCCACCTCAGACTACCCCTAGAAACACACCATCCAAACTTGTGAGATAAACCGAGAAAGTTTACCTTCCCTCATTTATATACCGGCCAAATTTTTACCATTTTAAGCTTCTCACCAAAGGGGACATGCTTGCCAGAGGTGGATGAACTCTCTAGAAGCACTCCTAGGTTGTTGCAGATGATCTTGCTAACAACTTTTGGTACATGCGTCGTGTATTTTAAGGTCTTAAGATGCAAAAAATAGAGGAGAAAAAGATGTGCTAGCGGACATAATCTCAAAACACGAAAGACACTTGGTTCATTTCTATTTTGGACACTTTAGTGTATCCTAACAAACTAGTTTTTGAAAACACACATGATCTTAGCATTTACTTGTTCATTTCCAACTTCACAGCAATGGTCAACAAAATAAATCATGTCAACAAAAGGGAATCGATTGAGAAAGATTTTGTTAAAAAGAGAGAATAAGAACGAGTTTATCCTTAGATCATTCAAGATTTGATGAATTTATTTTAAGCCCTAAAATGGAGGTGTTGTCACATAATGTTCATTTGCACTTTTAAATGAAGTGTTCATCGCATTGGTTCAATTTTTAATACTCGACATTCAAGAGTGGATTTTTTAAAATTAAAATATCCAAACATTCCAATGAAAAACATTCTAAGATTTAGATATGCATCCATGAAAGAGTGGAAATTGTTCATTTTAAAGCATTTAAACATGGGTTTTCTAGCAATCATTGTAAGAAAACCTGCAAAAACCTGTTAGCATTCTGCTCCAACAAATACCTGCAACAAAAAAGTGTTAAAATTTGCACTGGTTGGAAAAACTAGCAAACTCGTGGGTTTTAATCCGTGATCTTGTAGCACGGGAACGTAGTTAAAAGGCCGTGGGATTGAGGTGCAGAGAACTTGTGAAACGATAGAAAAATGGGCCGCAAGAAGAAAGCAATAGAGTGATCCCGCAAAATAGTGATCCTTTGGGTTTATGGGGATGTGTTCTTGCTGACAGATTTATTTGTGGATTTGACAAAGGGGGTAAAAAGTGGGGTATAATGGTTGACTAATTAGCTCAAGCGTTCCTACAGGTCTTTTATAACGATCCCACTAGTAAAAATTGGTGTTCCCATGGGAATAAAGTCAACAAAAATGATGGGAGTATTTTTAATGGCATGTGTTGGTGGGGTTTGTAATAGATAGTGGTCCCGCCCTTGCAAGTTTGCGTTCCCACCATCTTAGGATTGCAATTTCGTGGTTGTTGATTCGCAATTTCGTGGTTGCGGGATCACAAACAAAGGCTGCTGAAATGTTGCTTAAATTGGAATTTGATTTTATGGTTGGGAGTGCACTTCCTGATAAGAGACCTTGGTGCCTGGAGAAAAGGTCAGAAGGTTGCCTGCATACACAAAAAAAACAAAACGTTAGTTTGGTTAGTCAAAAAAATGTAAAAATGTGATTATAGAGACTCGAATGCGGGGTCCCATTGGGCATGCCAAAATGTATCACCTAATCTAGTAGAGAAATATTGAATACTAACTATTAATGAAAGCATTCACAATACCAAAGCAATTAACACTTGTGATAGGACCAAGGTTATCACCAAGAAGGAAGACAAACCAAGAATGGTAAGCTCCTTGGGTGTAACCTACGATGATGTAGATATGTCCCTAATGGGATAGAGAGATTTATGCTCATGGTGTGCTCAAGCTTCCAATGAGTGGGTGTTCATCAAGCATGTAGATAGGTGAGGGTTTCAACAATGGAGGTGGGGATGGATTTTAGCATGGTGATGGTGTAAAATGGTTATGATGTAGTGGTCAGTGGGGCATTATTAATTTGCATAAAAGTGGATAATGGATTGTGAGAGGGAAGGGTTTTATTTATAGGCCAAGCACTAGAGAGATGGAGGGTCAGGATACAAGGATGGAAGAATGGTGAGGGAGGGCTAGGATGCTTTGAAAAAGGAGCACATGGATTGTGCTTGTTTGGAACTAATATGGGAGTGACACTTGTCACAAGGAGGATGAGTGTGAGGGGATGAGATAATGGTTGGTCAAAGGGAGTAATGAGGGAGGAAGAGTGTGGAAGAGGGATGCAAGAGACATTTAATGGCATGTAAGAGCCATTAATGCTCTTGGATAGGGATGGAAGGGGATAAAGAAGACTTTTTGACTTTGGCTTGGATTAGCAAGTCTTAACCCTTGCTTAAAGTTATGCACATGTTTAGGAGGGGGATTAGACCTAGTTTAGAAAGGGGGTTAGGGGGCAAGTGGCTTAGCTTTGATGGGATGGGTTAGTTAGGTGGCTAAGTGAGGTTAGTATGGGTGAATGGGTTGGATTAGGGGTAAAGGTAGGGTTTATGGATGTTTTTAGGGGTTTGGATAATTTATTAAATGGTTTATTTACTAAAGAGAGGGATGTGGGATTAGATTAAATAGATTTGAAGATTTATTTGATTAAAGAGAGGAATAAGGTTTTAATTGATAAATTTATTTTGGGTTATCATTTGATTTTATCAATTAGACTATAGTTAATTAAGTAAATTAATTAACTGGGGGACAATGATTAATAAATTAAATAATAATTATTTAATCAATAATGTCTTAGGAGATGACTAAATAAGATTACCTAGTGATGTAATCAAATTTAGGTGTCTAGATTTCCATCAAGAGTAATGGATCCTATCCCTATAACATGGTAGGCTACATTATTACCATCTCTAACAATACCTCCATCAGCATTCCTGAATTTAACAAACTTATTCATATCACTAGTCATGTGATGTGAACTATATATTATTAAATTAGATTTCTTTTCAACTTGGGAAACTAGAGCTTTTTCTTCTCTAGTTTCTTTGTCAAGATCATCTTGTTTAATAACTATGAATCCTAGCTCATCATCAATTTGACTCTAAACTTTTTCTTCAGATTCCTCTTCTTCATTTGCATACAACCAATTTCTAGGTCTCCTAGACTTAAACTTTCCCTTAAACGTTTTCTCTTTTTTAGGACATTTAAATGCATAATGGCCAAATTCACTACAAGTCCAACATTTAAAGATATTCTTACCATCTGGTTCTCTTCCTACAAGAAGGGTTATACCTTCTTCAATTTTCTTATCTTCATTAGATCTGGTTCTATTGCTGCTAGAAAAATCTCCATGAGTGCTCACACTTCTAGATAAATTGGGTCGAACACATAAGGCACTAAAAGTTGTTTCCACTCTTGTCAAATCTCCAAACTATCTCAGACCTTCTTCTGTTGCTTCCAATCTTCCAAGAAAAGTTTCTCTAGTAAACTTCTCAGTACAGGGTATCAATAGTTCAATCATCTACGCTACTTGCTTGAATGGTGGTGTCAAAGTTTTCAAGATCTTCCATACAACTTCATCTTATTCCTTGGTTCCACCATATGGTTTGGTCCCTACAAAAATCTCTAATATCCTACTATTATAGCTTCTTACATATTCATGTTCCATCATATTAGCATCTTGAAATGAACATATCTAGTTCTGCAATCTTATCACTGTTTGCATGTGCATCACCTTCAAAAATAGATTTTAATGCTTTCCAAATCTCATGAGATGTTTGAAGTGACTTTACCTGACTATATTCATTCTTTGGAAGAGTTGATAGTAAGGCTTCTATGGCTCTCATATTACACATAAAAAAATATCTTTTGGCTTTACTACTTCTTCAAGCTTTTCTTCATTCACAATCATCTTGTTGCCTTTTGTTAAAAGACAATAACCTAGACCCATACATAGAAGATGAGTCTTCATCTTCTCTTTCCAACTATCATAGTTGACTCCATCAAATCTAGGACTATCCTTTCTAAAGAGATTCACCATAGATCTCCCAAAGTTGTTAAGGTTGTTCTTCAAGCATCTAATGCTTTGATACCAATTGTTAGGATATATAGTCCACCAATATAACTGAGGGGGGGGTGGGTGGTGGTGGTGGGGGTGTGAATAGTTATATAACTATTATCATAATTATCAAACTTATTAAATCTTAACCATATGAGCAATATAATTAGAAACCACAACAAGATACTCATGCACAATAACACTAGATATGTTAACTAGGGAAACCCTTGATCAGAGGGAAAACCTTGGTGGGGATGGTACCCACAAGATGATGTACTAATATAAATATTCCTTGTTAGAGGATGAACCTTGTTAGGAGTCTATAACAACATTCAATACATATCAGTCCCTATAGCATACTTTGAATCCTTGTTAGGAGATTCCAACCTTGTTAAGAGTTGTAGAAGGCAGATGGACCCATTGTCCAAATAACTTTAGGGGCAAGACCAATGAACCTACTGTCGAAATAATCTATGTATTATTCCTTGTAGAATAATATAATTGAATTGTACTACTCCTTTCTCTTTCTTTGTCCTGTCAACCAAACTTCTACTCCTTCTGATCTTGTAACCAGATCAAAAACCTTGCATCCAAGAACCCCTTGGATCACTTACTCACATTCACCAAAGACTATGCTCCTTTTCACACTCCCTTAATTACTTCGTGCATAGAACACACATTACAAACAAGGAAAACTATATCTTCAAAATAATTCCTTGAGTTGGCGTTGAGGCTTTCCCAATTAATTGAGAATGCATGTTAGCACTATGTGCATTTCAAGTAGACAATTGTTAGTTGCACTATAGGAAGAGTTAAAGCATATTTAATACAATCTCATTTCTTTAAGGAATTTAATAGGCCCCAAGATGCCTTTTAATATCAAAAACTTCTTGAAACACATATTCATATTTTCATTATATAATACAACTTCTTGAAGGTCAATTATGTTTATTACTGATCTTGAACCAAGATGCCCCATGGCTAATTTTATAGGCCTCAAGATGCTTTTTAATATCAACAACTTCTTGAAGGTCAATTTTTTTTTTTTGGTTATCTTGCCCACTTAGTTTTAAGTGTTTCATATGCCATGTTTGACGATTATCAAAACAACATGTCATGCTTGACTATTGAAAATCTTTATCAAATTTTTTGTCTTTGACATTTGTATTATTAAATCATAAAATAAGAAATGTGCACATGAAAACCTTAACAAAATATGCATAAATTTGCACCTATTACCAAGGCAATAGCACTTGTCTCCAAAATGTCAAAACCATATGCCATGTTTAACTTTCCAAAATCTTGATCAAAACAACATGTTATACTTGACTATTGAAAATCCTTATATTTTTTGTATTAGAAATTTAGTACATTATGCAACTAGAAAAATAAAAATAAAACTTGTACAAATTTAAATAAATTTAAATAAATTTGTGCCTATCAAAAAGTCAATAGCATTTCTAAATATTTTTTTTTCTTCAAAATGGTACCATCATACCATTTTTGTTAAAACCTTCTAGAATGTTAAAAGATATGAAGTAAAGGTCTTAATAAGCATATCTTTGATCCCAAAGAAATAGGTATTTTTAATGGAAGGTGTGTATTGAATTTCGCACTCTCTTTGCAAAGAATTTGAAAGGTCTTCTAGCCAACTTGAAATAGTGGCCTCATTGTGAGCAACATTTGATTCCCTAGTTGTGTTGTATGGGTAGTCCAGTCAATAACTTGGAGTACAATTGAACATGGCAGCCACTCTCGTTCATGGCCCACTGTACATGTGAAATCAATTACTTTTCATAAAGGAAAACCAAAATCGTTGGAAACAATTTAAGCAATATAAATTAACTATTCAGCTGCCCATTGTTTACGATCTAATACCACACGAATTCCTAGAAAAATAATTGTATAGAAAAATAATACTATTAGAAACGACAAACATAACCCATTGAAAGAAGTAAGAGGAAAACCATGTGAATTATCTACTACAACCATGATAACTACCGTGTTCTGTTGGGAATAAAACAATAGAATTGTGTTGTACTACAATTGTAGTAATCATCTATTTCAAGGTCAAACGGCAGTCCCACAGTTTGTTTCAGCCCATTGTTTTGGCCAGACATGGGGTATTGTTTCAAAACCGGGGGCAGAATTACAGAATTGTAATAAGTGCTTTGAAAGCAGTTTAACAGATAAACCACTCAGATTGGGCCTCATATTTGTATTTCTCAAATTTTCAATGGGCTGCCCGGATTAGCTTTCTTACCTGTGGGTGCTGCCCTACTACAGAGCTTTTTTTTGTCATACGTGGCTTGGGCTCCAATCAACCCCATGATCTGCCTCTACTTTTTGTATCATTAATGTGCTTTATTTATCATATAGTGCTTGGACTATCATAGCAATGATACTATTAATGACAAAATCCAATAATGACTAAACCATCGTTAGGATTACTGATACAAATTAAGTAAAGCATTATGCCAATGAAATACAATATTTCCACCATCATTAGGATTACTGACACAAATTGAGTAAAGCATTATGAAACTGAAATGCAATATTTCTTTGTCAATGTAATATATTTTTTCTTTGAGAGTCCAAATTGATATAAACACAATAGAAAAATCCAATCCAAATTGATATAAATACAATAGAAAAACCCAACAAATATAAATTACACGAAATGCATTTTGGTTGGGCAGCCAGTTTTGATTGCATCCCAAGAGACAAACCATTGATAAATCTGCCCTTAACCCTAAACCAAAGCAGTTGGGTATGGACTCTCTCATTGCATAAGACAATCAATTAATAATGATGAATAAACAATAAATACAATTCTTTTTTGTGCAGCAGGCCCAAGACAATGCTAATAAAACTTAGAATTAGACAATAATATCTGACAAAAGCAGTTGAGGGGGAGCAGAAAGATTCATATGCAGACTTTGCCAGTTTTTGATGAATGTCATGGTCAAAATAAAATTACCTACTCATGTAAAGAGAAAAGGAAAACCAGTCAAAAAAATCCTAATGGGCCTCTCCTTCCCTCCCTATAAATTGTGCTGATCTTCTACGATTTTTCATACCCAGCTTTCCTGCAGTGCTGTACCTTCATTTCACATCTTTGAACTTGTTTTGCTGTCCAAATTTTGTATTGGCAATCATGGCTGCCATTACTGCTGCTGTTCCAGTGATTGATATGAAGAAGTTGAATGGAGAAGACAGAAAGATGGCCATGGCTGAGATTGACAGTGCATGCCAACAGTGGGGATTTTTTCAGGTCTTTTTACAACTCCCTTTGGTAACTTGTATATAGAGGGAATTTAGTCACCTATCAATTAGGTTACTTTCCTTTTGTTTTATTAGTGATGTCAATTTCTATTGCAATCTTATGTACTTTCAAAATGTTTTCAATTCATGTTCTACTCACTCTTTTTAAGGTCTTGTTTTTCAAACATCTTGATCTCTAACAATGAAATAGAACAATTATTTTGACCTTTTTCACTTTACTGATTGAGCTGAGTGTGTTTGTGGGTTTTCAGCTTCTGAACCATGGTATTCCACACAGTCTTTTAGATAAAGTGCAAGAACTTTTCAAGGAACATTACAAAAATTCCATGGATGCCCAGTTTCAGAAATCTGCTCCTGTCCAGATGGTGAATAAGGCTTTGTCTGAACAAGAATGCAGTAAAATAGAGGCTGACTGGGAATCAGGATTCTTTCTCCAGCATTCCTCACATCAACCTCCTATTTCTGCTCCTCCTTTGCCCGCTAACTTGAAGTATGTTTTAATTTTCTTGAATGTCCAATCAGTTTGATGATTTTTTGACTAATAAAATTAGACAACAATTTATTGTTATGAATTTAATAAGTTGCAAAATTATTATTTATTATTTGACCATTGAAAAACATGATGTTTATATACAATAAGCTAGATTTCATATAACAATAAACTCCAAATATCTTTGGAGGAATTTGATATACAGAAATTTATCATTTTCTCAATCATATTATAAACAACTAGAAAAGATAAATTGATAGATTGCTAACTATTAAATTTGTTGTACAATACTGCAGGGAAATCATGGATGAATTTGCAGAAGAAATGAGTAGATTGGCAGATAGAATGCTAGAAATAATGGATGAGAATCTGGGACTGGAGAAAGGCTATTTGGAAAAAGCTTTAGCAGGAAAAGATAGTCCTTTCTTTGGCACAAAAATGTGTCACTACCCTCCATGCCCAAGGCCAGACATGATTGATGGTCTTCGATCTCACACAGATGCAGGTGGAATCATTCTGCTCTTTCAAGATGACAAAGTTGATGGTCTTCAAGTTCTCAAGGATGGCACCTGGTTCGATGTGCAACCAATGAGCCATGCAATTGTTATTGACATTGGAGATCAGTTGGAAGTAAGTTAGATTTGAAAAGCATTATATATTCAAGTATTTTGCATTGTTGTATAAAACATAGTATCACCATATAAAAGATAGTTTGCAAGACCATATTTTTGATAAGCTTAAAATCAAATCATACCTCATTTCAGATGAATATTTTGAGTGAATTTTGAAATTAGGTTCAGACCTATTAACTATTTTGGGATAATTTATATGCAATGCAAATTGGTCTTGGTTGGGTGGTAAACGTCCTTTGTAATTAATGCACTGCAGGTTATTACAAACGGGAAATACAAAAGCATGTGGCACCGAGTACTTGCTAAAACAGATGGAAACAGAATGTCAGTGGCATCATTTTATAATCCATCAAGCTCTGCAAAAGTATATCCTGCTCCTAGCCTCGTTACAGACATAAGCAATGCTGAGAATTATCCAGAGTTCATATCAGCAGATTATATGAGAATATATGGAGAGCAGAAGTTCCTTGCCAAGGAGCCTAGAATTGAAGCCATGAGAGCCATCCTGCCAGCCTATTGAGTGAGGGCTCAATTGACTGCTGCAGTGTGAAGATGGTGAAGACTTTGAACCATCTTCATATGCTGTGAGAAATTAAAAATGAGACATAACCCTCACACCTTACTATTTAAATAAATTACTACAAATGGTGCAAGGTTTCAGTGTCGTAGAGGTATTGTAAATTTAGTTTGTTAGAGACGTGTTTTGTGCTTATATTTCGTATATAGAAATGAAGGGGTGATCAGGATCAAACGAGTTGCTTTATGGTTGTTGGCTGAAACAGAAATGGCAAATTTGGGATGTTATTTATTATTATATATTTTAATTATAATGATTTTGGTTTGTTAAGTTAAATATATCAAAATCAATTGTTTCTTTCTATAAAATAATGGGATTAAGCAGATGAAATTTAGATTATTGTCTAATCAATAAGTTTGATTACAACAAAATCAAAAGAATCATACATTAATAATTTTGTAATTAGAAAAAAAAAACATTAGTTCTTGTTTATTCAAAATTATTTAAAACAAAATATTGATTATTAACATATATTTTCTATGGTTTATTTATCTAAACTTAAGTGAAAGTAAAATAAAAATAATTAAATTAAAATTTATTTGTTCATAATATTTAAAACAAAATATTGGTTATTAACATATATTTTCTATGATTTATTTTTATTGTATATTCATCTAAAATTAAGTAAAAATAACATAAAAATAATTAAATTAAACTTTATTTGTTCATAATTCATAATTTTTCTAGATTACTAAATAAATTATATTTATGAACTATTTTATATAAAGAAATACAATTGCTAGTAGATTTACTTATAGTGAGAGATATAAATCCAACTTAAACATCAAATACAACAAATATAATTTATCATGTTAAGTTTTCAAAATATTCTCTTTACAAGATCAACTCAAGTTTTTGAGTGGATAAGCTTTGTTTCTTGTGGGATAAGATAACTAGGATCTTGCACAAGCATAGGTATGGAAGGAGGAGGAAATCCTACACCCTATCTATATTATTGGGTTGTTAGTTCTTTAAGGACTTTAATGCCTTATTCCATCCTTCAAGACCTTGTCCATTACAACCTTGTTTAGAGACGATATCAAAACTAATTTCTTGTAACTTCTTTGAAAATGTGAAGGAGATGCAAAACTTATTACAATTTATCATTTAATTATGTTTTCTAAGGGACAAAGCGATGAATAGAGAGAAATAGAGTGATCCTTGTAGGAGGATGCATATCTTTTTCGTTACTTGTATTGACATGAGAAATAAAGGATTGATACAAAATCTCCTTTTTTAGAGTTATATACTTACTCAATGTTATAATAGTGATATATATCATTAAATAAATGCATATAAACACATGTTTTACTAAAGCATTTTGATGGCTAAGATAAACTCTAGGAGAATGAGGTGGTTTTAAGTTAATAGGTGTTAAGGTTTGGATTGATACTCGAATCTTGTCCCTCTTGCATTGAGTTATCCTATTAGAAGAGAATTTATCACTACCCCAAAATGCTTCATATCCATTAGAGAGATCATGTATAGGAGAATTATTTATTTCTCCTAATTAAGGGGGTTCTCTAGGAGAGGTACTCACATTACTCATTTCAATATCATTCCTACGAGGATTATCAAAGATTACACTTGAAACATTCCTTATGTTTTTAATATAATGATCATAGATAAACATGAAGAATGTATGAGAGCTTTAAGGAGGGAATTGAATGTGGGAAACATCTTTAAAATACTTATGATGCAAAATATCAAAATGCAATGGTTTGTTGCAAGCAATATAAAGTAAAACAATCTATCATTTAAAATATTATTTTGATAACTATAGCTAATAATCAATGCAATCATATGCAAAATTGCAATCCAATTAGATATTGTAAATACCATAATAAAAAATCAAATAAAAAAAATTCTAATTAGAGAGATGCAAGAGTGATGGAATAGGTTCACCAAAATGTGAGGTGATGGAATAGGTACCCATTTACTCTAAGTACCACACAATCAATCCATAAGCAATTCGACTGCACATAGCCATTTGTTTAAACTAAGAATCAAGCCTATCAAATAAACCAACATTTAAGGATAACATTTAAGAGGCCCAACTTCAAACTAGTGGGAATTGTCCTTATTTTTGTTGATTAAATTGAATTGATTGATTAGGATTGATCATAACCATGTTATATTATATAAATTTTAATATAATCAAAATAAGCTATAAGCTTTACATCTGATAAAACAATATTGAAATAAAAAATAGAAAGGAGAATCAAAGAGGAACTTATTATTGAAATTTAGGCTTGAAATGGTAGAGGAGGTGTTTTGGTGATGTCACAAGATGATATCACTTATGAATTTGGGATCAAGATGTCATTTTGATGTTTCCCTTAAAAAAATTAAAAAATGTGTTAAATTATTTCACTAATCATGGAATATGTTAATAATTTACAATGTTATAGTCACTTTTTAAGGATCTAAATCTTCTTGTCTTAGTCCACGCTCATTAGGTCTCGAATAATTTACTCTTAGACCTAAGAACATACACACAAGAGGTAGAGAAATAGTGTTTTATTTATGTATTTATAGGGGATTACCTAAGTAAAATCTTGGGAAGATTCAACCTTCACATATAAATTCTAACTAGGAAATAATCTTAATTTGACTTATAACACCAAATACGACAAGATTATAGCTAAAGCTCACCAATCTTGATGGATGTAATGATTTTTGAATAAGATATTCAAATGTTGATGCACATAATGACACCTCAAGATAAGGTCAAAGATTAAATACTCTAATTGACATGTTGATATTGCTCATTGTTTTGCCTTAACGCTTACATCATAGAGTTCATCCAAAATGATTTCTCTAGGAAATGATCAAAATTCTGGAGGATATTTAAATAAATGAGAGAAGAATTTTATTTTGTAGCATTTATTGCAAGGTACTCTATAAATTAGGATAACATCAAATGTGCATGCACATATATTGAGATTAAATAAAAATTTGTAGGAACCAAGATGTTACCATATTCAAATTTAAACCCAGTTTGGAAGGACTATGGTAGCTAGTGCCATAGTCCACTTATAAAAGGTTGAACCAATGGAAGATATAACATGCATATCCCATGAAACATAATTTGATCTCCATCCTAGTGTACACATTTTTTTCATAATAGAGGGTGTAGAAATAGGCTAGGAAAGAGCTAAGAGGGGCACAAAAAAGAAGGGGCTAAAAAATGTAGAATAAAATTGTGAGGGAGTACAATTTATGGCACGAAAAAATATTAAGCAAATGAAAATAATAATTATAAAATACAAATTTACACACTAAGGAAGGGCACACAAGTAGAGACTAAAATTGTAAGGGATTAAAATTCATAATATCTTTTTCAGCAATCAATAAATATAATTATAGAATACATAGTGGATTTTTTTAAAGAATAGGGTTTAATATTACTTAATGATGTCTATATATAAGACATGTAGTGTGTAATAGTTTATCATCTAATAATGAAATGTATTCTTTTAAAATATTTATAGTGGTTTTTCCCCCTCATAATAGTGTATTAGTATACATCATTTGTAAAACAGGTTTTTTTTTCTTTTCTTGTGCAAGTTATTTTATATACTTCATGAAAAAATGCAATACTTCAACTCATATGTTTTTATATAAATTATTGTAGGTCCACTTGAAGGTAGATGTCTTGTACACAAGATCTCTTCCTTTCAAGGGTCTCTTCTCATTTATGACATATCCTTTTATAATTTATCTATTTCCTTAGCTTATAAGAGCTCAAGCTCTTTGCTAAGTTTATGGTATACATTATTGATAAAGGATATCTCCTTGTTGTTAGAAGTAGTTATCCTTGATAATCTTCCTTACAATGCCCATGGCTACATATTCATCCTATGGAGGTGGGGAATATATATACACCCTCTTTGTACATAGTTTTCATGAAGCACAAACATGGATTTGAGTATGATTTATAGGTCACCATCAAATCTATGCATGATAGCTTCATGTCTCTTTTGCATAATCAAGAATATATGCTAAATATCATACATATGGGGGTATGTGTAGGATCATGGTATGCCAAAAAGTGGTGATCTAAAAAATATGTAGCTCTAAAATGCCTCAAAGTATTTCAAAATCTATTCCAACTTTTTTCCAACTCATCCTGATACTAAAAAAAATAAATTAATATCTTTATAAGGCCTACTATATCTTTTGATACCAACCCTATATGGTCAACTTTAAAAACGTCCCGAAAATGTGTTTTTGGCCTATTCTTGCATTTTTTTTAATACTTCAAACATGTAGCTGATGACTATTTTTTCACCAAAATTTGATGAAATCAAAAGGGTTTCTTAAGAATGTTCTTAGCTTTTGATAAATGTAAGGTTTGTCAAATTACAAGTTCAGTAAGTAATTATTACTTATTTTCTAATGGAGTTATGTATAAAGTGTTGATTGACACACTACTTGAAAAATAACTATAACTTTCAAACGGTACAACATTTTTGAAATCCAAAAGATGCATCACATTCTATGCTTCTTCTACTATAAGAAAAAAAAAGAATAATTAAATTTTGCAGAGTTTTGAATTAGTTAAGGTGGTCAGACATGAGAGTTTTTTTAATTCTAAAAATACTAAAGTAGAAAATTAATAATTAATAATTTATTTAGAATTAAAATACCCAAAAATATTTGTCACATCCATCCATGAGTCTACTTCTTCTATCTAGAATATTATTAAAAAATATTATCATTCGATTTTGATTAAGGTGGTTAGACATATGTCTACTTATTTTTATCCTAAACTTTTTGTACTATTTCATTAACACTAGTACATTATAGGTCAATTTTTGACCTTTTATTTTGACCAAGCCCTAAATGAGCTTGTTGAATACTTTTATTTTATTATATATGCCCGTGTTGGTCAAAATTTTGACCAAATTAGGGTTTCCCAATTTGGTCAAAATTTTGACCAAATCAGGTTCTAAAAAAAAAAACATGTTCACCATTTGTTATTTGGTAGAGTGTGTTTGGTGGCGGTATGTAGCATGGGAGCCATTTGAGGTTAGCGCGTATGCAAGATAATTTATGGCCCCATTTGCTTTCCTCTTTAGTGGTTTGGATTTTTCATTTGATAATTGTATGTGCTTGATTATCACATGCAAGCTGCTTCAAGGTCGATTACATTTTCCCAAAATGTTTTAAAACTTTCTCATTTTCTCAACAAGATTATTGTATGCTTCTTTGAATTTTATGTTTTGTCTAAATTTACTTCTTTTTAAATTTTCATCATTAGAAGGATTATTGTATGCTTAGGTCTTTGTTTACTAGTTGGGCGATGCTTACTAAATTATTACATACGTTTAAGGAGACGACATCGAATCTCAGAACTTCATCGGTGTTAGCCCAACAATGTGAAGAGTAACAAGTTATCAATAAATGTGTGTTTGAAAATAGTAAGTTGCATTTGAAGATTAAACCAAGGCTACCATACTTATTGAAATGCTCATTTGAATATGAAGATCAGGCCAACCCTACCATAACTTATTGCTAGCATCCAATTGAACCTAATTACCAAACGAGAATAAAAACTGTTATAATGAATTTTTATGATAATGGGATATAACTAAACCCAAATTAAAAGCTTTAGAAATTTGGCATCGTAGGAAACATTGAGCCTCCCATCATGTGTTGTGAGGACTTCCACATTGTCGAGACCACCAATGTTGACCATTAGACTGAGTTCCACTAAGACATGTCCTAGAAAATATGTGGTAAAAAAAACTAAACCTATATAGAGAGAAAGGGATAACCACATAAAGATATAGGAGATTTTCCTAAAATTGTGAGAGTTAACTGATAAATTATACAATTATTGTGATCAGGCACATCATACACATCTATAGCATTTTTCTAAAATAAGAATATTCTTCAAGGGAATGTAGCCTATGGTACTCAATCTTAGTTGTAGCGAGTGTAAAGTAGAGTCTACCAACCCTTTCGCACTTCACTTGCTTAGTAATTCAACCAACTTAATAGATGTAAGGGAAAAGATGAGTGTTTAATAATGCAAGCAATGGTTCATTTGTTCCATATTTATATCATTATATTACATTACTTCAATGATATATGTCTAAGATGCTACAGAGATGGTGGAAAGTATGACAACTTCATTTGGTTATTGTCACCTATTCCTATTTTACTTGAGTTGTTGTGTATCAAAATGGACGAGGATATCTTCTTGTTTTAATGGAAATTTATATTTGACTAGAGGTTCAAAGAAGAGTAGCAATTAGACACAATTTTAATTAAAGATAATAGTCATATGAAATGAAACAAAAACATCTATCAAGTTATGGAGAAACATAATTCTATGCTTAGGCATGAACATAAGCCAAAATTTGTGAGATAGAGCATTGGAGAAATTAAAAGGAAAATACCAAACTAGTTTCTAGACTATATAATAACTTATTATCAATCCCAACATCCTACCAATGATCTCATTTCTTGGTCAAGTATTGCCTCTAATTGCATACTAAGATCTAGTTTAAAATAATCAAAGAATGACAACAAGAAAGGTGTTATTTTTTTTGCTACCATACTCAATCTCTATTATGCAAGTGTCAAAAATAACATGAGATTTATATTGGACTGCTTCATTTTGAAATAGGCTATTGCTATTTTTGTAAGTTTAATACTAGTGAATTTCAATCTTTGGAGTATTTACTCACACTTTGTGTTGGGTATTGAACTTGTAGTAAGTCCCATGGTAAGATTTTCCATGCTAAGATGTTTATGCGTTATTCTTTGTGGTTGCTCTTGCATCAAGGTATCAAATTGGTGAAAAAGTTCATGTCATAGTCTTTTTAATTTTAATTGGGGTATCATTCCAAGTAGTAAAATTTAGAGAGTCTATTATCTACTTTATGATTATCAAACATGGTTGAGTTTAGTATAAAGGTTATATCAGATTAACTCCAAGCTTCACACATCATTTAAATCTCAAGAATCTCTTAATTTGATCCTTAAGTCATAGCGAAGCCTCTATATTTTTAATCATGCATTAGCATAATAAATTTTCTTATTTTTATTTTTTATTTTTCACAAGAGGTAGTAAATGTATGCATTTTTTTTTTTTATGCCATGAAAGTCTCGCTCTAATTATTTTATAAGGTGACTATAGATCTATGCGTTGAACTCTTGTGTTTATTGTTCCATATAACCATTAAGGACAAGCATAGGATGGTGAGAAGTAATCCTATGTCCAAAAAATATACCCTACATTTTCCTGAATCAAAATGATTGTGATCACCTACTCATAAGTTCTGCTAGTTAGCAAATAACAACCTCCTGTTCACTGCTAGGGTTAGCAGTGTTTTCTTAAGTGAGTACTACATTCACCACCAGGGTAATTGTAGTAACTCTTTAGTTAAAGCCTTGAAAATAATCTCAATATTTTATTCTTAATTTGGCTTTCTCGAAGTTGAATAGCTAGTTTTCATTTTGATTGGATTCATATTTGCATTTTCACATTTGATACATGGTTTTGTGTTGTAGAATTTAAGAATTGAGACTAATTTCCTTGCATTCAACATAAGGAACATATTAGGGAATCAAGATGTAGAAATTCCCCATAATCACATATTATTAAGTGGATATGTTGTAAAAAGTAAATGAATGTCAATTTTTGACCTTTTATTTTGACCATAAGAAATTTGTGCTACACTATTGAAGAAACCAAGTGTTGAGTGAATTTGATGGAATAGAACCCTTGGGGCAGGAATAAAGAAAAATATCATTAGACATGGTGGTATGATTTATTTGATGTTAATTATATCCATACTGAACACAAATACTAGCTTACGCAAACTCAAGGAATATGACTTGACTGTAGAAAAACCAAACTATTTTAGTCAAAAATTCTTATCATGCAACAAACACAGATTTCCAGTGACATTTCATACATTTAAAGGAGAAAGAAAGCATGGGTAATCATGTTTTTTTCTAGATAAAACTCTCTCTACATTATGACACATTATATTCATATCTAATCCTTTCTATGAGTAGTTGATTACAAGATAAAAAATGGTGAGTCTGCATATGCTTATTTTATACTCAAAACCCAAAAATTAATCATTTCCAGAAACTTTGGATAATAGAAAGATGTTGAAAACACTTTTTCCTTGTAGGTTCATCACACTCTATACAATCTCAATCCATTGTTAAGTATATGAGTAGTACAATGATAATGTAGGTTATTTTCTATAATAACTACAATATTTGGGGTCAAATTTCAATGGCAGACTAATTTGTGGTGATTTTCATGTTTTTTTTGCAATCTACCCCAATGTCATCGCAATACCAATGTAAGTGTCGTAATTGAGACAACTGTGTAAGTATAAACAAAAAAAGAGAAAACATGACATAAATCATTCCCCATTTGTTTTGATTGTGGAGAGCTATGCACGAAAGAAGGTTGAGTGCTTCAAATATGGTGGAGAGCCCTGAACGTCATCATACCCTCATACTTGGTGCATTTCATTCTTGTGATATATTGTTGTCACAAAAGTTTGCACCCTTGCCTGAAGTTTGACCTAAAGGAAACCTTATGAAATATGGAAACAATCTCCAAGTTGTGGGACTAGAACAATGAGATTGAGTCTCCAGAGAAGGTCAGTCTCCTCACTATTAGGATGCACCTAACTACTTCTTTGAAGGAAAAGGGAGAAGGAAATACATGAAATCAAACTACCTAGTTTAATCTAGAGGGGTGATACACCAAATAGTATGTTCAGTCTTATTTTTGCCTAGAATTGCATATTTCATTAATATAATACCAAAGTACATAGATTCAATCTTTTCTTTAACTCAACAATCACATACATATCAGAAATGAATGAAATTTTATGAGGAAGGAACTTCACTCTATATCATTCAAAGGCAAAATAGATACAACATACAACTTGAAGAATGAAAGCAATACATTAATAGAAGGAAAGAAGAATTTATAAATGTATTAATGGAAGAAAGAGGTACAATAGAGGAATATTTTCACTCAGAGGAAAAGAAATTACAGTAGTAGAGTATGCAATATAGATGATACAGAATCATAGAAGAGACTAACCTCTGAAAGAGTTACAAAATTTGCCTTTATAGCTTAGGCATAACTGAGAAGACTTCTACTGATTTAACCTAAAACTCAACCACTACCTTCAAGTTGTAGAGAACAATAACTATTGATCCGAGGAAGATTTGATATGATGCACGTCTATATGCAGGAAATCTGTCCTTTACATGCAAATTTGGGCCTTAAAGAGATAGAAATAGTGGCCATAATTTCTTTGACTAGTAGATGGATAACCATGGCGGTGGCATACTGAAATTTGTATTTCTCGAGCGCCGAGAACACCAAAAGATGGTTGCAAGAAATCAAAGGATTTTTTCACCATCAATGAGCCACTTCGAAAGTTTTTACAATAGTGCTAGATTAGCTGTGTCATCGATTCAATTGGAATCAACAGTCAACCTTGCCACGTGGCCTTATATCTTTGAAGCATTCTACCAGATCATCTTGTTTCCAGCTCAGAAAAAGGGAGAAAGCATTTTCATGTCTTACAATCTTATGAAAGTCTTTAGTATTTAAACCCTCTATATCATCTTAGACAAGGAACTTGTCTTTTACAAACATAGAATCACTTACTTATCGCATGATCGGGGGTCCTCTTCAAATATTTTTTGATATCATGACAAAAATTTGTTGTAAGATCAGGGTATTAGTTGGAATTATGATCTTAAATGCTTATCATTTTATAACCTTTTTTTAGCATTTCCAACATGTGTCTTAGCCCTGACGACCATATGACATATCTTCATGCAGCATCGAGCTTTTCCTTTTCTTTCCTTGCAATCTCTTGATCACAACTAACTAGCCTTGTCCTAACTTTGAAAGTTTTCTCCTAACTACTGCCTCTGACTCTGAATCACCTGTTGGTAGTTTTATCTCCTTTTCAATAACTTCAAAGACTCTTAGATTTACTTTATGTTAGCCTTTACGACCATAGGCTCACCTAGATTTTGTCGCTTCAAAACCTTCATTGCTTTCTCCTAGGATCTTACAGTCTACAATTTTTTGTATCTTCAGAAGATTCAATTTAATTGTGTAATAATTATTTATGTTCATGTATTTTTCCCACCATTCCACATGTCAATACATCAATTTTTCACTTTGGCTAAACTTCATGCAACTCTGTAAAGTGAGAAAGCAACAATCATTGATCTAACAAGATCCAACCATCACTATAAACTTGAAATTCCAATTATTGATCTAACAAGATCTGACCATCACTATAAACTTTAAATTCCTTGTCATAGTCAGCACCTTTGACCAACCAGAACATGCCAATCTATCAACTTGCTCTAACACATTTCCTTTTACAACCCACACCTGAGTCTGGTCCCACTACGTCCACATGTCGAACACTCACTTTCTCTCTTTGGCTATCCTTCATGCAACTTTAGAAAGAAGGAATATGACAAGTGGTGATTTGCTTCCAGATCAATAACAATGATTGATCGTGGGCTTTTGAGACATTCTTCCTTTCTTATGATCTTACAATCCTTACCTTCATAGCTTTGAAAGTCTTTTTGGGACCCTTATGCTTACATGATCTTCCCCTTATCATAAGATCATAACCCTTCATAACCTCAACAACTTATGTTCTTACAATCTCATGATCTCTTTTCTCTTGAATGGTCATGGGTTCCTTTTTTAAGCCTTTACATTTATATACCCTTCAGCTTGTCATAACATCATATCACTTGCCATCTTACCATAAAACACTTACGATGACATGACATGGAATAATTGTAAGATAAAAAACTTCAAAACACACACTCACAATGCTATGATATACGGTATATCATAAGATTAGGAGACTCAACATTTGCCTTTATGATCCCTTGCTAGCCTTTACTTCGTAAAATTGAAATAGGGAAAATTTAAGGCTAACAACTAGATGCTAAAAACCCTGATTGTAAGATCATAACACTTGATGGAAAATATGAAAATGACATACAATCTCCTACTTAAACAACATGATCATAACATTGAAGGGGATAACTAGGGTTTTAGTTAGGTTTTAGGCACATGCCTGGCACATTGTGCAATCTTGATGCCATGAATAGGTATCTTTGATCGGATTTTAGTGATGACGACAAGGGAATAAGGGGTAGCAGGGGGGGGGGGGGGCTAAAATGGCTAACATTTTTGGCAACTTAGAGGGGATGCTTGCCTAATAAACATAGGATTAGTAGCCTTAAGAAATCCATTGGGCTACAGAGTCACAAAAAATGAGCCCTATTTTGCAAAAAAAAAAAATGCAACTTTTGCAATCGAAAAAATTTGAAACCTATTATTTCACAAAGAAATAGATTGTGCTCGTGCACTTCCTGAAAAGAAGAAAACACCTAATCTACTATTTACAAAATTTTATAGAGATGGAAGGTCAAACAAACCCATTAACTAGTTTGTTGAAGTAGCTGCCCCTCCTCTCCAGTTGATTTCTTCTTTTATGCATGTGGGCAACTGAAAATAGCAGCAAGCATGATAAGCATGTTTCTACAACTTGAAGCACCTTCCAAATTCTAAAAACAATGAAGCTTTCCAACACTGGGACACCTTGGTGTTGAGAAAGATCAACTTGCTCCTTTTGGTGAAAATCTTCTTCATGCTTTGAGGTAAGCATGACTGGGGGCAACTTGCATTGCTGTAGAGCTAGATGCCTTATGGCACATCCTCTTGATGATGATAGGTCTAGGCAATCAACCTTGACTGTGTTGTTCTCTGCAACACTTGTATCCTATTGGTTAGTAGGGGATGGCTCTAATGGTATGATTGGTAATGCACTCTATTCTTCTTGCTACTAAAGAACATGCTCTTCATCTATAGGAGATGATGATTCACCATCTATGAAAGAGAAGATAGCATCAAACTCATCCAAAATATCATCCTCATCATCAATTTCCTCCATTATAGTTGTAATAACATGCATAGGTTGAGGAGAAACCTCATGCATGTTAGCATATTCTTCCTCGAGGATAGAGCTATCCTTGGGATCCTCCTTTCCATCCTCCATATCAAAAAGGGCTATCTGCTATAATAAATATTCCTTATATGGGGGAGATGATTTGTTAGATAGATATGAGGCTTCAAGCTCATATAAATCAATCTCCACCATCCATTGTGATGTCCCTATATCACAAAAATCCCTATGAAAACTTGAAGAAGAAAGAAACTCTTCTTTCTAGATGGTCTTCTCTGTTGTGACATTGCATATAGGCTGGGGAGAAGCTTCATTCACATTAGTGTGTTCCTCCTCAAGGACAAGGATTTCCTCTTGATGTTCTTCTTCCTCAACCTCCTACTGCAACATATGTTGTTCAATTGGTGGCTAGTCATTTGTTGTCTTTGATGTAGGAAAAGATATATCCACTTCTTTATGAACAACAAATAAGGGACAATAATCATTTTGGAGCTCACCATCATTGATATGTGGAGGTGTCTAGACTACAAGCTAAGGTTCAAGGTATCTTTAAATATAAATATGAGAAGGGTTGCCTTGTCTGAAGCTAGAAAACCTCTGCCTTGGGGGCTCTTTCACTTCAACTTCTTGCATTTGGGCACATTTGAGCTTTGCCTCTTCCTCAACCTTCTTTATTTGTCTCTCCCTCTCCTAAAACTAGAAGAGATCCTGATTGAGAATATCATAGGTTTCCTCTACCATGTTGCAAACATGAGGATCATATCCCCACATCTCCAAGTCGCTGCGCATCGCCTCTAGCCAAGAACACATAAGGAGCATCATGAAAGCAAAGTTCCAACTATCTGAAAATTCATAAGGATCATGGATTTCTTTAAAAATCCTTCCCAAGTTAGAAAATCCAAGGTATAAACCATCTATACGATTGCAAAGCTCCTCTAACTTGGCTTTGGGATCATTATAAGGTTTTATGGAAAATTGAGTAGGTTAATCATTTGATGTTGCAGGGGAGACTAGACCTAAGGAAGAATGAACATATGGGCTTGATTTTTTCTTCCTTTGTTGCCGCTCTTGGATTTTTTGGACTGATATTTACTTAGAGGGGGAAATCTCAACACATTCATGGTCAAAAGTAATATGAAAGTTTGGGGTAAAAGGGGATCCATGATAAAGCATTTAAGGAAAAACCTTCATAAAAATCCTGAAGAAACATACAAAATTAGAAACATACTAGCACTTGGTCTATTGGAACAAGTAGATGCATAGAGTAACCATGGTGTTAGAAGAATGCTTCCAAAGGATTATGACACTGAGAAAAACACCCAATTTCTCAGTGGATGGATCTTCAAACTTGCTAACTAGTGGACTTATGAATCTAAATCTATCCCATCGGGTGTGCCAAAAAATGTGGTTTGATCAGTGGAGTTTCTGGAAATTGATTTGAAGCTTTGAATGTGTGTCCCACAAACTGTGGTATGACTAGTGGAGTTTCTAGAAACTCATTTGAAGATTTGAATGTTTGTCCCATCGACCATGCCAAAAAAATGTTGTCACAAAATTTGGCACCCTTTTCTAAAGTTTGACCTAAAGGCAACCTTGTGAAACATGGAAAAAATCTCCAAGTTGTGGGACTTGAACAATGAGATTGAGTCTCTAGAGAAGGCTGGCTTGCTCATTATCAGGATGCACCTAACTACTTATTTGAATGAAAAGGGAGAAGGAAATGCATGAAATCAAACTACATAGTCTAATCTAGAGGGCTGATACACCAAATAGTATGTTCAGTCTTATCTCTTCCTAGAACTAAATAGTTCATCAATATAATACCAAAGTACATAGATTCAATATTTTCTTCAAGTCAATAATCACATATAGATCAGAAACCACAAAAATGTTATAAGGAACTTCACTCTATATCATTCAAAGACAAAATAGATACAACATACAAATTGAAGAATGAAAGCAAAACATTAATATAAGGCAAGAAGGTTTTGCACATGTATTAATGGAATAAAGAGGTACAATAGAGAAATATATTCACTTAGAGGCAAAGGAAATAACAATAGTAGAGTATGCAATATAGCTCATACAAAATCAGAGAAGAGACCGACCCTTGAAAGAGTTACAAAATTTGCCTATAGCTTAGGCATAACTGAGAACACTTCCATTGAAAACCTAAAACTCAACCACTACCTTCAAGTTTCAGAGAATAATAACTACTAATCCAAGGAATATTTGATCAGATGCATGTCCATATGTAGGGAATCTGATCTTTACATGCAAACTTAGGCACCAAAGAGATAGAAATGGTGGCCATAAATACTCTAACTAGTAGATGGATAACCATGGTGGCAATAGAATAAAATTTACATTTATTAGGCATCGAGGACATCAAAAGATGGTTGCAGGTGATCAAAGGATTTTTTTTCCATCAGTGAACTACTTTGAAAGTGTTTATAATAGTGCCAGGTCAGCTGTGTCATCGAATCAACTAGATTCAACAATTAACCTCGCCATGTGGCCTTATATCTTTGAAGTGTTCCACCAGATCATCTTGTTTCTAGCTCAGAAAAAAGAAGAAAGTGTTTTTATGTCTTATTTTAGGGCTTGCAGTCTTACAATTGAATTTAGGATTCAAACCCTTCATATCATCTCAGACAAGGAACTTGGGTTTTACGATCTTATGATCACTTATTTATCGCATGATTAAGGGTCCTCTTCAAATCTTCTTTGATCTCACGACTATAATTTGTTGTAAGATTAGGGTATCAATTTGAATTATGATCTTACACTTACCATTTTATAACCTTTTCATAGAATTTCCAACATGTGTCTTAGCCCCTACGATCATATGACACAACTTTGCATAGCATTAGGCTTTACCTTTTCTTTCCTTATGATCTCTTGATTGGAGCCAACTAACCTTGTCATGACTTCAGAAGTTTTCTCTTAATTGCTATCTCTAACTCCTAATCACATGCTAGTAGTTTTCTCTCCTTTGTTGTAACTTTAGAGACTCTCGGATTCACTTTATGTTACCCCTTACGACCATACATTCATTTGTATTTGTGGCATCAAAAACCTTGATTGCTTTCTCTTGTGATCTTATGATCTATTGTTTATTGTATCTTTAGAAGATTCAATTGCCTTGTTGAATAGTTCTTTATGTTTATGTGCCTAGCTCCACAATTCCATGTGTTGCTACACCACTTTCTTACTTTGGCTAAACTTCATGCAACTCCATAAAGTGAGAAAGTGAAAACCATTGATCTA
Source organism: Cupressus sempervirens (assembly GCA_028749045.1). NCBI lineage: Eukaryota > Viridiplantae > Streptophyta > Pinopsida > Cupressales > Cupressaceae > Cupressus > Cupressus sempervirens. The sequence goes on from CM053785.1 coordinate 36,824,823, forward strand.
ACAAGATGTAAGGATCCCTATAAAACTAAAATTCCTTGTTATAGTTAGCACCTTCGACCAACTGGAACATGCCACTCTATCAACTCACTCTGACACATTTCCTTTTGTGGCCCACACTTGAGTCTGGTCCCACTATGTCCATGTGTTGAATGCTCACTTTCTCACTTTGTCTATCCTTCACACAACTTCAGAAAGTGAGAATATGGCAAGCATTGATCTACTTCTAGATCAATGACAGTGATTGATTGCAAGATTTTGAAACATTCTTCCTTGCTTACGATCTTACAATCCTTACCTTCATAGCTTTGAAAGTGTTTTTGGGAACCCTTACGCTTACACAATCTTCCCCTTATCATAATATTGTAACCCTTCATAACCTCAACAACTTTTGTTCTTAGCATCTCATGATCTCTTTACTCTTGTATGATCACAGGTTCCCTTTTAAGCCTTTACACTTATACGCCCTTCATCTTGTTGTAACATCGTATCACTTTCCATCTTAACATAAAAATCTTATGATGACACAACATGGAATGATCATAAGATCATAAAATTCAAAACACACACCCACAATACTACGATATATAGGATATCGTAAGATTGGGAGACTCAACATTTTACTTTACGATTCCCTACTAGCCTTTACTTCGTAATATCAAAAGAGGGAAAATTCAAGTCTTATGACTGGATGCTAAAAACCTCAATCGTAAGATCATAACACTTGATGGAAAATATGAAAATGACATACAAGCTCCCACTTAAACAACATGATCATAACATTGAAGGTGATAACAAAGGTTTTAGTTAGGTTTTAGCCACATACCTTGCACATTTTTCAATCTTGATGCCATGAATAGATATCTCTAATCAGATTTTAATGATGATGAAAAGGGAATAAGGGGTGGTGGACTAAAATGGCTAACATATATCTCTTTATTTCATTGTCATACCCTTGCTCTGCAATTTTGTTGCTATGATCTCTACATTTCATTGCCGTGCCTTTGCTCTGTGATTTGGTTGTCGTGCCCTTTCTCTATGATTTTTCTTTGTGATTTGGTTGTTGTGCCCTTTTTATCTTTGTGTTTCATTTCATTCCCTTGCTCTGCAATTTTGGTGTTGTGCCCTATGATTTTGTTTCCATGTTGTGCCCTTTTTTTGTGATTTCATTGTCATGTTGTGCCCTTTCTCTGCAATTTCATTGCCATGCCCTAGCTCTATGATTTTCTTCAAGGGTATGTAAATTTTGGTTTCTTTTCCTTCTAAACATGTATCTCTTTATATCTCCTTCTAAACATGTATATTTATAGATCTTTTTTAAGGTGCTTATTGTATACACTAATCTAATGTGCTAGAAATACTAATTCAATGAAAGCATTTACACATTAAACTAACATAACATATAAGAGAGACAAAGAGAAGAAAAACTCAAATGAGAATGTGAGCCATGGATAGGCTCTATCAATGAACTTGTTCTCTTATTTTTGAGATGTGTCTATGTATAGATTTGGGATGTATGCTCAATTGCTTTCCCAATTGCTTCAATGGTGGAGATGGGTAATGACATATTGGTAGCTTTGTGAGCTCTCAATTTGGCATTATAAGGTTAAGATTGATGACTTTGGTTCTCAAAATAGCATGGTAACTTTAGCTCAAAGATTGTGATTGGAATGGCTTGGGATGGGATTCAATTTATAGGCTAAGGGCTTGAGGGATGGAGGGATAAGATGCAAGGAGAGATGAAGGCTTAAGGAGGGCTAGGATGCACTCAAAGGAGAGCACATGGATTGTGCTTGTTTAGCACCAATGGGAAGGTGATACTTGTCACAAGGAGGATGAGTGTGAGAGGGTAGGGTAAAGGGTTGGTTAAAGACATGATGAGTGGGGTTGAGTATGTAAGAGATATGTAAGAGGAATGAGTGTGGAAGAGGGAAGAGTGTGGAAGATGGATGTAAGAGTCATGAGTGGGCTTGTAAGAGTCTTTTATGGTTTGTAAGAGCATTCATGACTTGGTGGTTGGGATTTTTTGAGAGGAGACTTTGGTTTGGTTTAGGAAAGTTTTAAACTTGCTTAGGGAATGTGACAACATTAGGGGGTGGATTAGGCTTGGGTTTAGGATTAGATTAGGGATGTTAGAGATGTGCAAGTGGATGGAATTAATGAGGGTAGGTGAGTTAGTGGCTAAGCTTGGTTAGTATGGGTGGATGGGGTGGATTAGGCTAAATGGAGGATTAGGGATAAGTTAGGGGTTTTTGGATTTGAGGATTTTATTTATCAAATAGATTTATTTAATAAATGGGGATTTTTGGAATTAGATAGAAGAATAGGATTTAATTGATAAATAATAGGTTATTTGATTTATCAATTAATACTATAGATGATTAATTAAATTAATCAGCTAGGGGATGGCAAAGGATTAATTAAATAAGAATTTAATTAATGATGCATTTAGAGATAACTAAATAGGATTACCAAAGCGGTGTAATCAAATTTAGGTGTCTACATTTTGCCCCTCTTTGACATAGTGTTGAGACAACACTATTTCAAAGAAGTTCGAATGAAGACGACACGAGGAAGATGTTTTGGCAACAAGGTTGCCCCAGTCTCAGATAAGAAGAGGAGAGACTAGACTTAGATTATGCCTCCTCAAGAAGGCGATGGGGAGAGAAATGAGGCTTGATGATTTCTTGAAAAGTACAAGAAATTGAGATGAGCTAAGACACAGGTTGGCAAAGAGAAGGGGCTGAATTAGCTCAAACTCTCACTAGGGGAGAATGATAAAGGAGAATCAGAGGCACAAAAGTAAAGCAAGCTTAAGAATTTCCAGGATTGGGGGGGGGAGGATGGAAGAGCGGAGCGCTATAAAAGGAATCCATGGTAGGGAGATGGATGATGGAATGATAAAGCTGATGCAATAGGATTTCAAAGAGTCAGATTGACGGAAGATGGGTTTCGAAGATCCCTAGGACTATGATTGTGGATCTCGAAAGATGAGGCTTGGTGGATTGATTTGATTGGTGGATCCCTAAGACTAGGATTGTGGATCCCTAAAGCTAAGGGTGAGGAGTGATTCAAAGAGATACTGATGCATAAGCTGGGGGAGGAGCAACAGATGTAGGATATGGATGGGGGATAATGGAGATGAAGGGAATCCATTGAAGCTTTTTGAGTAGGGGGATACTTCAAAGAGAAGTACCACCATGTAGTTGAGCACTAGATTTTCTATATGACTGTTGGTTAATTGCCAAGGTTACCAAGAACATGAAGGCCTTTTCACCAATCGTCCAAAGGACTGACGAACTGACTCAAAAAAAACACGCAAGGATTGCCCCAGTATCACACATGAATCCTAGAGGAAGCAGCGTGGAAATGATACTGGGTAACCCACAAGCAAAAAAAAAAGAAAACAAGCAAAAGACATGATCAAGACCTTACGCTCTGATTGCCCCATTCGCAGCATGCCATGATATGGAAGATCGTGGCAACCTTGAGGAGGGAACAAGGAGATTGCTTGGAAAAGATATTTCAAGACCCAAAAGGGAAGGTTCCAAATCAAAAGAAAGCGAAAATCCAAAAGAGAACCGTTTGCTAATGAGATGGGTAGGATGAGGTACTAATGGACCAAGATCAAACATGAGGAAAGCTATATCCTGCAAGGACCTATCAGAGAGTACCTAAGTTGGTGGATCTGGATGAGTGATGCATCTGGCAAGCCGAACTAAGAAGGATAACACTTAAGTGACAGGAAATCTAGCTAAAGGATGCATTGGAATAGCTAACCAAAATGTGCGATGTGTGCAAGATGTTGACCAAAGAGGAATTGACACAAAAGCTAGATAGATACAATGGTACTAAGCTAAAGAGGATGTACAAGATGACACACCAAGATATTTACAAGCTAAAGCATGACCAAGATAGTTACAAGCAGGCAAAAGCTCAGGATGATAGGATAACGGGATGGTTTGATGTTGTGCAAGATGCAAAAGCTAAGGATGGGGTGATAGCAAAAGATATGAATTTGGAGAGGATGCATCCCAATGATGATGAGAGATTTTATGACCGAGGATAGCTAGAGGAGCAGGATGAGATGGCTGGATAGGATGGTAGATAGCTAGGATTATGATGGATATAAAGAGATGACATTGGGTTTGCATGAGGATAGCCTAGAGCTAGATACCAATGACAAGGGAGGATGGACAAGACAAGATCTCCAAGGAATACAATGTCCCCAGTCAAAAGATGACATGTGGAAGGAGGTCTTACGATGGATGTGGTAGGATTGAAGCTAGGATGGAAAAAGCTGAAGGGGCTAGGGAGATGGATGATAGCTATGATGGTTGGCTGAAATTGTAGGAGATAAGTGGATGGTGTGAGATGGAAGCTGGAGGGTGGAGGATAGGTGGATAGATTGGAAGATGGAGTTGGATGTCAAGAGATGACCAAAAGCATGAGGGTGATAGGCTAAGCTGGGGATGGCTGGATTACGCATGACACTTGTTTGCCAAGTTTTCATCATGGTACTTGTCCAAGGCACTTGAATTGCCAAGTTTTTACCAGTGGATGCTTTATTTTTCTTTATTTTTTTGACTTTTTGACTTTGGACTTAGCTGGAATGATTTTTTCTTTCTTAAGCTATTTTTGGCTTTTTTGGAAATTTTCACTGGCTGTTGGAATGTTCAATTTTTTTGCTAGTTGTTGATACATTGAATGTGTGATTTATGCAATAGATTGGATTAGATGGGATTGATGGTAGGAGATGGAGGGATGAAAAGGCTGGAAAGGAGCATGAGATGGGGATGCTTGTAGGATCAACATTGGCACATGTTGGGACAGGTGTGAAAAGAGCATATGGGGGATAGATGGTAGATGCAAGCTTGATGGAGGATTTGTGGAAGCGCACTTGGGGATATAGGCACCCAAGATGGAGTTAGGAGATGGGGGACACGAGTCACTGGATGGGGGATTAGCAATGGTGGATGCCATTATGCATTGAGTTTCAACTTTTTTCTTTGGGATCCACATGGTTCTGGATTTTTCGTTTCATAGGCTTTTGCATTGTTTTGCATTCTTTGATTGAATTTTTCTTTTTTGGAGTATGTCTTTTAAAATAGACATATGATTGCCTAGGATGTGGATTTTTAGCTTTATGCATTTTGAAGTTGGCATTTACATTGCTATGGTAAGCTTTGGGAAGATGGTTAGGAGAAGCTTTGTGAGATGGAGAGGATATGGAAGACCGTGTAGGGGGATGATGATGGATGATGTGCCTTGATATGTGCCTTTGTTGATCTTGCGTAGGAATGGATGGAATAGGATTTTTATGATGGCTGATAGGAGGATGGAGGATGGTAGATTTTGGGACATAGGGACCCAAAATGGATTTAGTAGATGAAGGGGGGATATGGTAGGTTGTTTTGGGTTGCAAGGATGGTGGAGGGGGGATGTCATAAGATTTCTTGAAGGAGTGATGGGAGGCCAGCATGGTGGGCTTGGAGATAGGCTTGGTTTGGGGATGGTGTGTACCAACACTTTTAGATGGTGAGCCTTTGGATACATATCCAAGACCATGAAATCCTAGATTCTGTTGTGCAATAATAGGCTTTCTGATTCTTTGTTCTTGTGGTCCTAAACCTTGATCTTGATAATGCCATCGATTGAGCATTTGAACTAGCTGAGGATACTTTTTGCTTGCAGAAAATGGTGGAAGTGCTTTCTTAGATGTACTGCGATTGGGAGATACTGTTCTTAATTCTTCTGCTGAGAGGAGACCACCATGGATGAATGTACCTGAACCAAGAGGGTAGATTTTAGATGGTGGAATAGCTTGGATAGGTGGTAAGATGGAAACATGGAGTGGAGGAGATGGTAGGATAGGATCTTAATTTAGCTGATGGGATGAAAAGATATCCTGCAACGGAGGAGGTATGGCTTGAGTTTTTGGAGATGGAGGGGGTGGTGACTGCACTATGGATGGAAGACATGATACGATGATATCTTCATTTATGCTTTGGGGGATGTCAACATGCTTTTGGGTAGGATCTTGATAGGATTGGATTGGAGTGGATGGTGTGATAGGAAGTGAAGGGATGGATGCTTCAAAGGCAGCAGATGGATAGATGGGAGATTCGGTAGTGGAGATGGGTGAGTAGAAGATGGATGCATAAGGATCATCACGAGAGATTTGGGAAATGCTTGGAGGGGATGTGGATAAGATTTGGAGGGATTTGACAGGTGTTGGGATTTTGATGCTTGTGGGAAGTGGAAGGATTTTAAGCAATTTGATGGATTGTATGGGGATGATAGCAATGGGAGATGGAGGTGATATTATAGATGGGGAAGATTCATCACTGACTACTTCACATGTTTGGATTAGATGACATGGCTTATTGACTGCTGGAGGCTGCTTTTCTTGTATTTCCTCTGGGAGATTCCTTGGAGACTTGTGTGTCGGAGGTGGAGGTGAATTGACAGGAATAGCTAGTGTGATGGGGGTGGAGGATTGGAAGCTCGGTTGATTGGGTGATGGAGGAGAAGCTGGGATATCAGATGGCATGACTAGATAGTTTGGAATAACTCTTGGATTTTGGGGGATGGTTGGTGGAATGTTTCTAAGGCTCTCAAGATACCCTTCATAGTCAACAAGATTTTCATCATCATTGGAATAGCAGGTGGCAGGAGCAAGGACAATACGACCGAACACATCATTATAGGATTGGTACTTCATGTTTTGACGATGAGTTTGATGGGGATGGGGTCTTGCATATGGATGAACATGAAAGCTCATGGTCGGATTTGGATTAAGCTCAGATTTTGGATTGGTTGATGAAAGATTTCCTAGGGAGAGTCAAAGCTGTATGACAGACCTAAGGAGGATTGGCTAGAGATTTTTGGCTTTCCTGTGGATGGAAGACTTCAAGGGCATGCTGTCAAAAGGTGAGAGTTTTTCTTTCCTATGTGCAGGATTGGTGGAGATTGTGTCAACTTAAGGATAGACTAGTGATCCTATGGGCATGACACGAGATTGACCACTTGTGGATCCCAACCTTTAGCTCAAGGTGATGAGGGATACAATTGACAAAGCTGGGTTACCCTAGAAAATGCTTTGTCAAAGGGATAACCTTGGTGAGATTAGTTGATTGGTAGGATTGATTGGATAGCAAATTCTAGCAGAGTGACAACAACTCTTTAAAGGCTTGGGTGTGATTTTGGATTGGGTTTCTAGTTGGTTGGGAGGGGGTGATTTGGATGGACTTTGGATTTGGGATTGTTCTAAAGCAAAGAACTAGATAGATTTGATTGCGGTGGGGGAGCTTGGATGATTTTCTCATGAGGTAGTGACTATGCTAAGTATGCCTTGAGCTAGGAGATTTTTGCTTTTTTGGGATTTTGACCAAAGTTGGCAAACATTCATTCAAAGGCTATGAACAAACAAGCCTGCAGACATAATTTTGGAGCAAGCACGTCAAACACACCAACATCCTAGGAAGCTTTCTACAAGGATGAAATTTGGTTTAGCTAGGAAGTCCTCAATATACGCAAGGTATGTGAGGCCCACATCCGTAGATGAAACCAAAAAGATGTCACACAGTCGAAAGGAGCAGTAACCCACTTCTCCTCTTTCACTTCTCAAGGGTATAAAGTTCCTTGAGGCTTAGCCCAAGTGAGAAAATCTTGATCCCAAGAGAGGTGTCTTTCGATTCACCTCCTGATTCTTATACTCCATCGGAACGCTGGAGTTGAGGTCGTCCCAAGGGGTGATGAAATCCCCAAGCAGGCCTCCTAAAAAAGAAAACAAGGTTTTGGATCCTAATCTTATGCACCCAAGATGGCCTCGAAAGACAACAAGGGGAGAGAAGACTTGGATGACCTTGGGCTAAAAAGCAGAGTTCTTTTCCAATTGATGATTTAGATTTTGTAAGCTATAATTGAAGACACTCGTGATTATGGCATACAATGTTCATTCCAACTTGATAGCGTCGTCAACATAATAGAAATTGAGAATTCGTCAACGTAAGAAATGCGAGCGTCATTGAGATGCATCAAAACCATGCAATGTTCATTGATTGTTACGCATTCAAGATTGTGTTAGAGTGTTTTAAGCCCAAATTGGAAGTGTGAGATATTGCAATGATTAGTTGATTTTTGGCATTCAAGATTGTGTTCATTTTTTTTAAGCATGCATTCCAATAAAAGGTTGATTTTTATCCATGGCATTCAAGAGTGTGTTTTTGAACAACATTCATTCAAAGAAAAATGCTTAAACATTCAAGTTCATTCCAAGGAAAACCTAAGAAACATGATTAAGTTCGTTGCTCCAACCTGCAATAAGACAAAAAAGTAATTTGATTAGTTACCCAAAATCTTCTAAAATGAAAGCTTAACTATGAAAAAAAAATTTTTAAATTTTTTTTTGTTCTTTTTGATATGCGTAAAAATGCTTAGAATGGTTTATTTCCTACGGAACCACTAAAAGTCAAATTTTGATTTATACTTTTTTTTTTTTTTAATAGTATTTTTTGGTGTTTTTAAACATACAGGTTCATTTGTTAGAGTTTTGAAAGCATGCAAAGATAATGACTTGGACAAGATAGTCAAAAAGTAGGCGACAAATCCGAGAAAACATTACAACAGGCGGAGACGACAGTCTACAGGTGGAGACGTCAATCTGCGGAGACGCTGAACTATGGAGACGACAATCAACGGAGACGCTAAACTACGAAGATGCTAGTCAGCGAAGACAACAGAGAAGATAAGCAGAGATGACAGTTTGAGTTTGCTGGCACAGGCTGTCAGAAAATAGACGAAGATGCCAAAATTTGCAGATGATAGTTTGGGCTTTCGGAGATGTCGGTTGAGCTCGTGCAGATGATGATTGTGCAGGCGCAGATGACGGTTGAGTTTGCGCAGACGATGTTTTGCAGAGATGACAAGTAGAGATGCCAAACTACGGAGACGACAGGCAAAGACGACACTGCGCGAAGGGAACCGACGGGCACAGGTTTTTTCCAGAATTTTTTGTTTTCTTGGTTATTTTTGAATTTTAAAGGGGATGTCTTTCTCTCTAGTGCGTCTTTCAACCTGTAAAAACAAGCAAAAACACCTTGCACCCATTCAAACAAAAACAAACCATTAGATTGTTAGTTTGTAAAAGCAAATTGTAGATTGAAATGGATAAAAAGAAAATAAAAAATGACCCATAGCGGGGTCCCATCGGGCGTGCCAAAATGTATACACTAATCTAGTGTGCTAGAAATACTAATTCAATGAAAGCATTTACACATTAAACTAACATAACATATAAAAGAGACAAAGAGAAGACAAACTCAAATGAGAATGTGAGCCATGGATAGGCTCTCTCAATGAGCTTGTTCTCTTGTTTTTGAGATGTGTCTATGTATAGATTGGGGATGTATGCTTAATTGCTTGCCCAATTGCTTTAATGGTGGAGATGGGTAATAACAAATTGGTAGCTTTGTGAGCTCTCAATTTAGCATTATAAGGTTAAGATTGATGACTTTGGTTCTCAAAATAGCATGGTAACTTTAGCTCAAAGATTGTGATTGGAATGGCTTGGGATAGGATTCAATTTATAGGCTAAGGGATTGAGGGATGGAGGGATAAGATGCAAGGAGAGATGAAGGCTTAAGGAGGGCTAGGATGCACTCAAAGAAGAGCACATGGATTGTGCTTGTTTAGCACCAATGGGAAGGTGACACTTGTCACAAGGAGGATGAGTGTGAGAGGTTAGGGTAAAGGGTTGGTTAAAGACATGATGAGTGGGGTTGAGTATGTAAGAGAGATGTAAGAGAAATGAGTGTGGAAGAGGGAAGGGTGTCGAAGATGGATGTAAGAGTCATGAGTGGGCTTGTAAGAGTCTTTTATGGTTTGTAAGAGCACTCATGACTTGGTGGTTGGGATTTTTTGAGGGGAGACTTTGGTTTGGTTTAGGAAAGTTTTAAACTTGCTTAGGGAATGTGACAACATTAGGGGGTGGATTAGGCTTGGGTTTAGGATTAGATTAGGGATGTTAGAGATGTGCAAGTGGATGGAATTAATGAGGGTGGGTGAGTTAGTGGCTAAGCTTGGTTAGTATGGGTGGATGGGGTGGATTAGGCTAAATGGAGGATTAGGGATAAGTTAGGGGTTTTTGGATTTGAGGATTTTATTTATCAAATAGATTTATTTAATAAATAGGGATTTTTGGAATTAGATAGAAGAATAGGATTTAATTGATAAATAATAGGTTATTTGATTTATCAATTAGGACTATAAATGATTAATTAAATTAATCAGCTAGGGGATGGCAAAGGATTAATTAAATAAAAATTTAATTAATGATTCCTTTAGAGATAACTAAATAGGATTACCAAAGCGGTGTAATCAAATTTAGGTGTCTACACTTATTACATCTTAACACAATAGAAAAATTGATCCACCTGCATATATATTCTAGAATCCAAAAAAAAATCACTCAACCTGTGCTAAGTGACTTGCCTCAAGATCCTCCATAAAAATAATGTAGACTAGGAAAAATGGGCAGAGTTCACAAGAAAGTTTACAAAAACATATCATAGCAGATATTTTTAGATAAAAAACTAGTCATAACTAGTTAAATGGATCTAGTTGCTGAATAGCTAGATTGATTACAAATTCTTGTACAACTATCATCATATTAGGTACAATAAAATGAACAAAGAATTGTTCCCATCTAGTAGGATCAAATACAGTTTTCTAATGTGATAAAATTGCATTTGAAAGGAATTGAAGAATAAATTCAATGGAGAGTTTAGTGTGAGGAGTTGAAGAAGCAAGTTCTACTTCTGTGTAAATGCCATAATCATGAGGCTCATTCCCTTGTAGAAGCTTCTACCAAAATGACATTACCTCTAAACCATGCAAAGGATGTTGAAGTGGTTCCCAACCTTGAAACACTCTTATAAACATTTCATACTTGGGATCATCATACGGAGATTGTGCCAATACTTGAAACACTCTTATAAGAATTTGATATTTGGACTGTAAATTCTCGAAGACACTTGCAAGTGATTCCAATGTCATAGTACCTATTGCAACACTTTCCCAGATTCTATCTAGTGGCTCCTCCTCCTCCTTCTCTTTCTAAAGCCACTCCTTCTCCTTCTCTCTCGTGCCTTAAATTTTGATTATCAAAATTTTGAATATCTGCCTCTACCTTATCTAATATCAACTTCACATTGTGTTGTAACTCTGGCATAGGTGTTTGATCATCGATAGTTGTCATTTTAGCACTCAATTTTTCAAGATTGGTCAACACCCTTAGTTATAGACCTTTCATGTCAAGCACTTTCTGTATTGTTTCAACACCATGTTCTTGCTTTTGAGCTAGCAGTTCTTTAGGTGCATTTTCTTGTAAAACATTAATTTTTTTGAATAATTGTAAACACTTAGAAAGTGCATTTTTTTCTTTCATGTATGTATGTATATATAATAATGCATAACAATAATGTTTTCATGTATGTCAAAATAAAAACTAACATTACCATTGGATCATATAATAATGAAGTAATCAACCCAATTAATCAACAACTACACCAATTTAACTATTGTTTCCAATGTCATAGTACCTGTCGCAACACTTTCCTAGATTCTATCTAGTGGCTCCCATAATATCCTTTATGTTGTCTAGCTATTGTTTCTATCTTGCAATCTCTTTCTAAAGTCACTCCCCGTTCTCTTTCTAAAGTTGCTCCTTCTCCTTCACTCTCGTGCCTTAAATTTTGATTATCAAACTTTTGAATATCTATTTCTATCTTATCCAAAATCAACTTCGCAGTGTGTTTTAACTCTGGCATAGGTGTTTGATCATCAATAGCTTTCATTTTAGAATTCAAGTTTTAAAGATTGGTCAACACCCTCACTTGCAGACCTCTCATGTCAAGCACTTTTTGTAATATTTTAAAACCATGTTCTTTTTTCTAAGCTAATAGTTCTTCAGATGCATTTTCTTTTAAAACATTAATTTTGTTGAGCAATTGTAAACTTTTAGAAAGTGCATTGTTGTTTTCATGTATGTATGTATGTATACAAAGAGATCTTATGGATTGTAGATTATGGATTATAAACAAAAAAGAAAAGAAAACATGACATTAATCATTTCCCATTTTTTTATTGAATGTGGAGAGCTATGTGCGAAAGAGGGTGGAAAGTTCCAAATGAGGGTGGAGAGCTTTGAACATCGGTGGAGATCGATGGAGATCTAGGGTTTTTTTGTCATTCCCTTGTGATCTCCGTGCCCTTTCTTAGTGACTTTCTTCAAGGGGAGAAGAGGTACCTATGTAAATTTTCTTTTTTTTTTTCCTTCTAAACATGTATCTCTTGTTCATATATAATAGCTATGGTTAGATTCAAGGATAACTGATTATGATGGTTGTATGCATATGTGCATGTATGTATGCAAATCAGTTCACTATGTTAACTTCTTTACATGCATACATAGACAGTTGCATAGTACTTGTGCTAAATTAAATTAATCATTCATGTCTTTAATTCACACAAGCAATTATCCTTGCATTCAATCAAATTTATTCATACCAAACTAAGTATGCAAAAATATGTAGTTACAAATTATATTATCTCTTGGTGATTGAGTAAAGATCTCATGCATAATATCATCTAGGTAATGATCAGATGCATTCACATTAATTCATAATAGGATCGAGAAGATGATCCATTTATGCTACTTCATACTTGTTTTATTGAACATTTTGTTTAACATAATCAATAATACTAGAATTATATAGCTACAACTAGTACTCTTGTATATTTTATTTAATCATATATATTTAAGATGATTATTTTTCTTAAAATTAGACCGTATATTTTTTTAATCACTAAAACACAAATGTAGATCTCTAATAGTTATCTTTTTAAATTTTAAGATCTTCATATTTAATGTGAAGAGTTTTCACTACTGGACAGTGGAATAGCCACAATGTGGAGCCGCATAGCTCACAGTTTTTTCCACCAAATTATATTTTTATTATATTTTTGTCCTTCAAAAATATTATAGATGAATGTTCTTCTAATTTTCCATATATTTAATAATTTGTCACTTGTTTTTTGAGGTAATTTTCTATTATGAGATAGAGACATCTATCATAAGGATGGACATGCCAATTTTGATCATCTTGCTTTCAAAGCTGATTCCCTTATCAAATTAAAGAAACTACTTGCAATTAACACCCTAATTTTTTGCAACTTGCCCAATCAGCCATTCACACAACCATCTTCCTCCTATCCCACCATAGGATGCAACCCTTGTTTGAGGTTTATATCTTAGTCCCACCATTTTAGAAGACCAAGTCTAGTGATTTGTATCTAGCAAATTGATGATATAGAAATATAATATGAAGGAGGATATATTGGCATCACAAATGAATCATCCTATATCCATAAACAACATCTAATCTTCTGTAAGTTTCTGTCCTCTAAAGACCCAATACATGGAGCCATTATCATCATGAGTAGACTCACTCTCCTTAGATGAATTCAATCAAAACTATTCATACCAAACTAGGTATGCATAAAAATGTACTTACAAATTATATTATCTCTTAGCTGTGATTGAGTAAAGATCAAATATAGTTTTCCAAGGTGATAAAATTGCATATGCAGATGTATGTATGTATGTATGCATGTCTATATATATGTATGTATGTATATATGTATCTTTACATCTCATTGTTGTACCCTTGTGATCTATGTATATGTATGTATATAAATAGAGAGATATCTGTATACATACATACATACATACATACATAGACATACACATGTGTGTGTATATATGTATATATATACATAAATATACATAAAGAGAAGCTTCTCTAATCACCTACTGGGGGAAATATAAAGAGATACATGTTTAGAAGGAAAAGAAAATAAAATTTACATAGGTACCTCTTTCCCCTTGAATAAAATCGTAGAGCAAGCACCACTGCATTTGGGCCCAAACACTACAAATTACACCGTCATCAAAATTGCTATCACACTTTAACCCCAAATGTTGTAGTGTTTCAAAGGGCACAAAGATCACAAGGGCATGACACAATAATGAAATTATAGAGCAAGGGCACAAAGATCACAATGGATGACAATGAAATGCAGAGATCACACAGGCACAACAACAAAATCCTAGATCTCCATTGATCTCCACCAAGGGCACAAAAATAAAATGCAGAGGTCATAAGGGCATAGAAAAAAAATGCAATGATCACAAGAGCATAACAATGAAATCTTTACCAACATTCAAATCTCTCCACCCTTATTTGGATCTCTCCACCCTTATTTGGAGCTCTCCACCATCTTTCATACATAGCTCTCCACAATCAAAACAAATGGGGAATGATTTATGTCATGCTTTTATTTTTATTTTTATATATATCTAAAATCAACTTCAAATTGTGTTGTAACTCTGCCATAGGTGTTTGACCCTTGATAGCTTTCATTTTAGCATTTCAACATTCAAGTTTTCAATTTACTCTTCTTTATATAGTCCTTTCCACCCTAAAAACCACTTTATTACTTCATTAAAATCAAGAATTGAAGAAAGACAATGATAAAAAAAGCCCATATTCTAGAATCTAAATAATAAAACAGTAAAACTCACTCAACTTGTGCTAAGTGACTTAGCTCAAGATCTTGCACAAAAATAATGCAGACCAGAAAAAATGGGCAGAGTTCACAAGAAATTTTAGAAAAACATATCATAACAGATATTTTTAGCAAGAAACAAGCCATAACCTAGTTGAATTGGTCTAGTTTTTGATTAGCTAGGTTGATTATAAATTCCTGTATAATTGTCATCATATTAGGTACAATAAAATGAATAATCAGTTGTTCCCAACTAGTAGGATCAAATACCATTTTCCAAGGTGATAAAATTGCATATGTAGATTTATGTATGTATGTGTGTGTATATATATGTATGTATGTATATGTATGTATATACATATATAGAGAGATCTTGTGGATTGTGGAGATTAGTGGAGATCTAGGATTTCATTGCTATGCCCTTATGATCATTGCATTTTGTTGACGTGCCCTTGTGATCTCTGCATCTTGTTGTCATGCTTTGGTGATCTCTGTATATGTATGTATGTATACACATATATACATAATACATATGTATATGTATATATGTGTATATGTATGTATGTATATAAACATAGAGATCTTGGCACCACAAAATAATAATAAAACTTACCCAATAGGTAGCATGACCACAAGTATTGTCATAAGATTTTAAAAATAACTATGTAAGGACTGAGTTAGGACATATATAGTTAACCTTATATTAAATATAAACTGCAACACAAAGGTTGCAACAGGGTATTGCAATATTGTAATTATAAAAAACTACTTGATTCACCCTAGAGGGTGTATGATGGTGAAGAGTTGTATTAGGTGAGTAAAGCTCACTAGTGGTTATAGGAAAATAACTACATAAAAAAATTAGAAACTAGAACTACATATTTGTTAGAGTGAGTAGTTCAAGGGTCTTGATCCTATGGATATGGGTATGTAGGCAACCTAGTAGGTAGAGTATGCCTCCAGTGTTCATACTCCTTGGACATAGCTAGGTAACACTTAACTATTTTAAGACATTATATGTTAACTCATGAGGCTTATATTTGAAGATATTATATGTACCTAGTGTACTTGGCTTTTGAAAATAGAAGGCTAAACTCTATGTTTCAGCATTAACTTGACTGGTCTATTTAGACCCATTGATTATTGTCACAAGCTTTTAAACATGAATAAATTGTTGGAAATACAATAGGGAAGTAAAATTTGAGTTGGGGCGGGTGGAGGGGTGAATCAACACTTAAAACTTCAACCTCAAAATCATTCACCACACATCCATCTCACAATCTATGCATGTAAATTGAAATACCAAATTAAGCATATACATCCATAGCATGAAAGTAAAACATTCAACATATGCATGACACAAGACTCCAAGGAGAGGGGAAAACTAGGGTAGGGATGACACCTAGAAATCTCCACTCCTATAGTAATAAAGTGTATTCAATGAAGGTTACAATATTTTGATCATGAAACATGATCTACCCTATGAAAGGTCTGCCCTGTTAAAGGCTTACAAGATTGTTAGATCTTACCCTGTTAGAAGTGTGCCTAGTAAAAGGACTTTAACTTACAATGAAGTAAGCACCCTATTAAATGATTTACAACAACCTATCAAGACTACTCTATTAAGATATTTAACTAATTCACCTATTAAAATGTCTTAACAATGATCCTTAAGTTAACACTCTGTTGCTTGATGTTAGATCTCCTCTTTCTTGATGTGTACTTGATCCTTCCTGATTAGATGTATCTTTGCTATCTTCTAATTCCTTTTCTCTGTTCTCCTTTAACTAATTTTTCTATGTATCTCAAATAACAACTCCTTAGTCATCATGAATTCTTTTTTTGTGCATACCAACTTCTCTCCTTTCTCCTTACACATTCATAAAAGTTTAGGGTTTTTCCTCCTTAAGAAAACCTAGGTGACTTAGGGTTAGGTATGAATGAACAATTGTGATTCATCCATATTACTACTTAATCCTTCCCTTTTTCTAATTGGATGCATGCAATTCATAGTGATTCATAATTAAGATTCATCCTAATCATCTAAGATCACAAAATAATCCTTAAGTCAGCTAAAAAATGGTTAAAATAGAAGTTTGTGCCATTAAAAACAACTATGTAAAAATTGTATAACTCGACACTTGAAGTCCTTGATGCTTGGCATCAATTGCAATTTCAATGCTATAACCTGGCCTCTAAAGGACATAGCATCTATTGATCACTAGAAATCTAAATAACTTGGCACATACTATCTACTCAGCACTTGAGTGACTCGACACTTACTAGTTACTTGACACATACTAAATATCCTTTGCTTGGCATATACTATCTGACAACTAATACTCAACATGCATTACTTGTTCGGCATGAACTAAGTAAATGAATTAAGTATATTTCCACTCATATGTCAAAACCAATATGAGATTAAAAATCTACCCCTTTGACATAAGTGGAAAAAATACTTGGTCATGCATGAATAACTTTAAGCCTTTCAAACATAACTTAGATAATATCCATTTACATATAAAATTTCAAAATTTTGCAAAAAACTTATGACTCATTAGTCATACCTCAAAATTCAATAACTCCCTTGAGTTAATTGTGCTATTTTTTTTTTGAACCAAAATTATTCCTCTTGCTGAGTAGATATGCATAAACTGATTTGTGTACTTTGTTTTTATCATTGAATCCCCCTTTCTAAAAAATAGTAGCTCCCCAAAAAATATTATCTCCCTCTATTATCTCCCCCATATTTCTTTCTCCCCCTTTTTGACACTTATGTCAAATGGTTATACACTTATAGTGTGTTTGTCCAAAAATGTTTTATGGACCTCAAGCATAATTTTCAAAGAAGCATCCCAATTGTCACAAGCTACCTCCAATGATTTGATTTGGATGGCTAGCTCGACATCAAGGTGAACTAAGCTTTCATGAGTAGAAAGATGTGGATCTTTCTTCATGAGTGTTTTAGCAAAGGCTAGTTCCTTGTTCAATATCTCCATATGTAGAGTTAGGATAGACTAGATGCTGATTAGTTTGGCCTTTATGTTTGCCTCATCTACATGTAGCACTACTAACCGACTCTGGGAGTTAGTTTAGGAGATTCCTAAAACATTTCTCACTCTGGGCTGGAGACCTTGGCAGAGTTATGTCAGATGTCTGCATATGACTCTCCAAATTTATTATGTGGCTTCTGACTTCCTGTGTGAAGGGTGTTCGATTTCATAATTTGGTGTATAAAGAGAAAATGTTCTCTAGTACCTTCTTTACATTGTCAACTTCAGTTTCTAACTCAACCTGTGATAGTGCAATATCACTTGATATATTTTCATTAACCTTATTTTGAAACTTTCTTTTAGACCATTCAAGTAATTCCACATTTGAATCTAGGTCTATGTCATTAACCTTCTCAACTAAGTTGGTTAACTACTCTATGATAGGCTTTATTTCTTCTAGTGCTAGTAGGCTAAATGTATCAAGAAATTTTTTGTTGATATCTAGCAAAGATTGCTTCTTCCTATGCTCCCTTTTGAGAAGTTCTTGGTTTTTCTTCTTTGCAAGAGCATCCTATAGTATGCTCATCTATTCAATAGTGATGGTTTCAAGATACAACTTTGGGAACTCAATCACTTTAGCCAAGTTTACATCACCAAATTATGTAACTTCATCTACCTTAGATGTGCTTCGACTTGGCCTTGATTATTATAAAGGCATAGCTTCTATACTCAGCCTATAAAGAGCTTGACTTGGAGGAGTAGCAGTTTCTTGTAATGTCACTAATGTTTGTATTACAAGAGGCTCCTTAGGTTTTGTAGTCAAATATAGCTCTTCAGTCCTATCCTTTGCTTTCTCTACATTCTTAGTAGCACCTTGATCTTGTGTTGTAGGTGCAAGAGTAACAACCTATCCTAGTTGTGCTTGTGTTCCTTCATTCTCTTCTATTTCATCTTTTTGCTCTCCATTTGTCTCATCCTTGTCATTTTCTTTTTCATTTTCATTGTTTGAGACTGGAGTACTTTGCACCAATGTACTAACAGTAGAAAATGGGTAATGTAGTTTGTACCATGGTGGATTGAGGAGGGGCAATAGATGTCTCTTTTGTCTGAATTTCGTCCCCTGCAGATGTCTTGTTTGCCTTCTCAATCTCATCAATACTTACCAGTATAGGATTTTCACAAAGTTTTTCCTAGGTAGTGGATTTTATTAGTATCTTCTTCAAGTCTTCCTCTATAAGGGGGTTGATTTTCTGAGTGATAATATTAGAAACATCCTTAATCTTTATAGTGTCAGTGTCTATATTCAACTCATGTTGAGGACTGACACTCGAAACTAGTGTATCTAGTACACTCTATTCTTTTTGTTGCTCAACCGTAACTGGTACCTATGTGTCTATGTTCATTTCAGTGCATTCCATAATTGTATCTTTTTCAGTGTCTTCTTTGGTAACCTCAATTACTTGTTGTTCATCTTTGTCCTCACCTACCTCAATAGGTGTTTGTTCTATTGCCTTGGGTGCTATCAAACCATATAGTGATTTCCACAACCATGTGGTCTTTTGTACAACATCCTCAATATTATTCTGCAATATGCTAAATGCCTTGTATCTAGGTGCAAATTTCCTTGTGTGCTTCTTTATTGCCTTTTTCGTTGTTTCCCTATCCAATTCTGGGATGACTTGTGCAAGTGTAATCTCTCTAATTTATCTTTCTATATTGAGACTATATTGCTACTTTTTCTCAACTCTTTCATATAGATATTTTGGTAATGAGTTGGCAATCTCAATTGGAGTCTATTTGAATGTTTCCATCATGATATATATTGACTCCTCTACTTGGTTCATCTCAATTTTTCCAAGTTTATCAAACTGAATATTTGTGAGACTAGATAAGTCAGTATTATTTTTTATGTTCTCACATATATTGTCTAAATTTGAGGAAGAGCTATGACTTACCACTTTGAATTGGTTGTTCTCATTAGATTCACCTGGAGCTATATACTTTCTCTTCACTCTCTTCTCAAGCTCTTCTTCCTTACTAGCTAATCTAGCTCTCTTTTCTTTTAGCTTTTTTGCATCTTGAGCCTTTTTAGTAGTATCTCTTGTTCTTTCTCTAGGAGCAAGAACTGTAGGCTTAGGTTTTGCAACCTTCTTTTGCTTGCTCACTACTAGAGTCTTATCTTTTCTCTTCTTCTTCTCA
The DNA here is from genome assembly GCA_028749045.1 of Cupressus sempervirens. Taxonomy (NCBI): domain Eukaryota; kingdom Viridiplantae; phylum Streptophyta; class Pinopsida; order Cupressales; family Cupressaceae; genus Cupressus; species Cupressus sempervirens. The sequence continues at coordinate 36,844,646 of CM053785.1, forward strand.
GTGGATATAGGTGCTTCACTAGCTTCTTCTCCCTTGACACCTTCTTCTTTTTCTACCTCTTCTTCTTGGTCTTCACCTTGACCTTGAGTAATGGCCAATGGTTCTTGGGTAGGTACATCTTCATCTTCTTCTTCTTCTTTTGCCCCCTCATCAAATTTCTCCTTGAGTTTCTTAACCATTTTGTTCTTCTTTCTTATTATTGAGGTAGTCTTCAAATCCATAGTAATTTTAGATTTAGCCACATCATAATTTCTGAGGGATGTAGCCTTATTATCTATTTCTTCTACAAGTAATGCTGTAATAGCTACAAAGGCTTCATCCACATTAATTTCATAGCCTAGTGGTCTTAACCATCTCACTCTTGGGACTGCAGCTTGTACATATGTGAAATGAGTGTCAACTAGAAAGAAAACATCGTTGAAATGTTTCTCAACTAGTGAAACTGGTATCCTTAGTCTTTTCTTCATTAACTGCTTAAAATTTTCAAAGTAGCTAGTCATTATAGACTCAAAATTCTCTCCAAGTTGCTCAATAAATTCACCTATTTGCACTGCAATAGAGCTATTTTTTTTCCATACATCTTTACCAAAAGTAGAGAATGTATTATGTACATAAAATAATATATATACAAGAATTGAACCAAATTTTCATTGTACACTCTTGGTCTTCCTTATTGCTCACAAATTTTCTAACAATTGTTGCATCTACAACTCGGCAAGGTCATAAGTATGATCCTTAACTATTTTGTAGCCCATGTCAACAACAATACAAGGTACACTATTGAGCCTATTGGATTGATAGAATTTGTGTGCTATAATCCTCACTGCAAAAGCAATTAGGGGATATGAGATAGTGTCAATTGTCATTCCTCTTTTGTTCCACACTGCCCCTGTATTCTTCTCAATAACTTCTTTTGCTTCACTCATGGTTTTAGGTCAGTCAAGGGTTGGATACCCTATTAATCTGTGTACAATCTTCTTTATGATCTTCACCAGTCCATTTTCCAACCATATAGAATTATCATGAATTCTGCTCATAACTATCTTTATCCATTCTATTTTGAAGACCTTGGGGAAATCTAGGGCACGGGTTAACATTTTTCAATCTACAATTTTGAATTCATCTTTCAATACTTCATTTTTTGATAGTTTTCCATAGGTTTCTCTAATCTCCATGTCACCTATGCTACTCACCTTGCATGTGTAGCAACATCTCACATCTTGAATCATTAAAACTTGTGGTGGTATCATTGATAACACACCAGATAGATCTTGCTTGTAAGAAATATTAGGAATAGCTCTAAAGTTTTGTTGTCTAATCTCATTGCTTATTAATTGTAGATTAAAAACTTCCTTACCCTCTTTAACCTTAGGAGCTGAAGATGGTGTTGAGCAACTATTGAATACCTATTTACAAATGCTTGGAATGATCTCTTTAATTCACCTTTAGCTCTTTGTGTTCTTCTTCAAATTTGAATGATGCCAAATGAGTATAAATAAATCATATAGACCTTAAAACCTTGCATTTAATTCTTAGTGCTTACACAACTACAAGCTCAGCTTCAATAGAAATTTCAACTCACTCGGCTTGCATGAAGTTTCCTTTACACTTGGAAACCACCACGCACTTGGTCAAAACTATCACTTGTGATAGCTCGTCATCAACTATATTTCACTTGGGAACCATAGTAAAACTTTTCATGCTTGGTAATAACATGAAAACTAACAAAACTTAAAGATTTCTTCCAGGTTATAATCAACACCTTGCATCTTTCTTCATGCATATATAATATTTTTAGAACTAAATCCTTGGAACTAATGTATAGTATGTCTTTTAAATATTAGTCCCACACATACCTCTTGATTGCTTAATTGGAGGTGGTGTGATCACTTGACCTATTGGGTGAAGTGATCCCATCTGCACTTGATGTGCTACAATCTTCCTTTCTCTTCCATGATTTACTCATCTCATCTCTGACATTCTCAACATATTCCTTTGCTTTACCTTTGTTGAACTCACTTCTTGATGCCTTTGACCTTGTTGGATAATTCTTGCCTATGTGACTAGTCTTTAAACAACTAAAACATGTAGTTTGACTCAACCATCTTTTGTAGTCACTTCTAAAGTGTGTTCTTATGCAATTTTCAGAAACATTTCCATACTCTTGACAATAGTGACAACTATACCTAGTATTATAATCCCAATTATAAGAGTTTCCATTGTGCTTTATCTTTGTCTTCTTGTTTGATGACCATTTAGGTTTGGATCTAAACTCATATGCTCTATGTCCATACTTCTGATAGTTATAATAATATCCTTCAAATCTTCATGTGCTTATGGTCTTGGTTCTGCATTCATGTGCCTGATGTTCTTGTTTGTTGCATTTCTGGTAGTGACCCATGAACTTCTTCTTAGGATTTTGATTTGCAATCTATCTTCTACAATCATTGGTAGTATAACCTATCTTATCACAATTATGAAAAGTAGGTTTAGAGTTCTTACCTTTGTTACTTCTTTCTCCACCACTTTTGGACGATTCTCCCTCTTTAGTACTAGTGTAACCCAATATAGTAGTGTTACTATTGGATCTAGGAGATCTCATCAATTACTCAAAGTATTTGATGGCTTCATTGGATTTGTTGAAAATTTTAACAAACTCTTTTTCTCTTTTTAAATCATTTCTCAGTTGTTCATTATGCAACTTTAGTGTTGTGATTTCAATATCCTTTTCATTTAGCTCACAAAGGAGTGCGTGATCATCAAGTTTCATCGTATGACTCTCAACTTCCTTGAGATCACTAAGAGACATAAGAAACAACTGACAACCCTTCCACACACTCCACTTTAGCTGATTAGCTAAGATCATACGAAGTGAGACTGGTCTCTGAAGTCCCAAAAGTTCCACCTGCCCACCTATGTCATCAACACACTATACCAACTTACGATGGCAATCAATATTTTCCTGATGGGCAGCTAGCCAATCCATGCCCAACACAATGTCATACGATCCAAAAGGTAGAATGCGTAGATCCACTATGGTGGTGAAGGTTCCCAAATTCAAACAACAACTCCTAACCAACGAGTCAACAACCACCTTAGAACCTGTGGCTAACTTAACTTGCCACCTATCGACCTGATGCATTGCCACTAGCCCACTCACTGAACAAGAGATGGTGATATGAAAGAATTAGAAGCACTAGAGTCAAATAAAATTGAAGCAAAAATACCACGTAACATACTTGTAGCCTCAACTACCATACCTTGATGCTTAGCTTGACAGTTGTTAATCACTGCAAAGACTCTATGATTCCTACCCGCATCTCCTACAGTAGGCTCAGATCTCGCTGCACCCTTACCAAGTCTAGTGGATGGTTTAATCAAACAATCATATGATTTATGGCCAGGTTGGCCACAAGAAAAAAAATTTCTTCCAAAGTTGGCACCTATTCCATGGCCACCTTGAGTAGCACTAGGGTAAGGTGCACTACCCCTGCTAGAATTCTACTGACTGCTTTGAGGAGGATGATCCTACTAAGATTTCTATCCTCAGTTCTGGTTATCTCCTTTCTTTCTTGATGTACCAGAAGATTGTCCCTTCTTTCCCCAAAACTTCTTCTTACTCTTACCATGATAACCACTCGGAGAGGGTTCTGATTGGGATTGGCCCTTCCCTGAGGATTGAGTGAACTGAGCATCCTATTTGGAATTTTGAGCACCTTGGTTGTGAGAACCAAATTTACCACTGTACTCCCTAGCCACATTGCTCTCAATGATCCTTTCTTCTCAATGGCAACAACAAGTGTCCTTAGTTGATGAGCATGAACATCACCAATGATGGAGTCTCTAAGGCCTCTAACAAAATGCTAGGTGATGAGTGCATCATCATGCCTATAGCTCAAATACTATTTCAGACCAAGGAACTTCTTCTCATATGATCAACCATCATAAAGCCTTGTTTAAGCTCATAGAATTCATCAATGCGAGCTTCTCAATAATTTGGTGATAGAAACTTCTCTCTGAACCTTTCCTCAAAGATCTCCCAAGTGAGATCTGAGACATTGATACCAAGCCTCTCACTCTCTTCACTCGACCAGATGGAACCATGGTCCCTCAACTGTGTGATTGCGCAACGAGAATTTATGTTGCTCCCATAAGGTAATAATGAGAAACAATGCCCCATATCAATTAAACAAGTCTCAGCCTTGAGTCTTGTTCCCTGGCCATCAAACTCTAGTGGTTTGAACCTCTAAAGTTCTTGCATCATCTCAATATGTGTGAGATCAAAATCATCCCAGCCATGGCCCCTCCATCGGTGCCTTCTTTCACTGAGTGGTGAATGAGAATGTTCACGCTTACGCTCATGTTCCTCCTCTCTATGCTCTAAACAATGGGACTCTCCATGATGTGATCCCTCTTCTCGCTCTTGATCATGTTGGCACTCCTCAACACAAGGGCCCATTCAAGTAAGAATTTCTTGGAGCATTGGCATCAATGCCCCTAAGAGATTCTAATTAGCATTGTTATCTTGTTCTCCCTCCCCTTATTGACGTTCCTATTCATGGTGTTTCTCCTCTTGAACAACCTGTCAGTTACCACCTTGACCAGACCTACGTGTAGGAGGCATCCCTATGGAAGCAACAAGGCAACATCAGACATAAGGATCATAAGCATAAGAGTTAGAACATGAACCCAAGAGACAACAAAATAATAGCATAAAAATAATAGTACACAATGGAAATAAAAACCATAGTGGAAGCATAACACAAAGATCCCAATGTTGCAACATGGGCCCTGATACCAGATGTAATGCCCTGCCCAGAGATCCTTGGAACAAGGATGAAAAACAAGCAAGATTTTTTTTTTAAAACCAAGTGTAAGTGCACATGATAACAATCTACACAAATCATAAAGATATCAACAGAAGACTGAAAATCAACCAACACCAAAGGATCTCCAAATGCCACTACTAACCAAAACATCAACAAGATAACAAACGAGATCAACCAAACTGATAGACAAATGCAGACTCCTAAAAATTGGCTAAGTCTAAAATTTTGAAGCGGTGAAATTTGGCTAAGTCTAGTTTTTTGAAGCCCTAACATTTCTTGAATCTTTATCTTAGCTCGTAGAGGTCTGGAACCTATCTCAAATGAATGGTCACATATATTAAAATATATCTTAAGTATAAGAAATTAAATATATGTCAACTTATACTTTAATGATATAATTTAAACCCAAAGACACTGATTACTAAAAACACACTCAACATAAATCAAAATGCAACACCATAGGGTTGAAGAACACTAAAGAGGGTATCAAAATCAACTCTCAAAAAGTTCAGACCAGACCAAAAAGTGTCCCTTTCCTGTCCACATAGGTTTTTACAAAAACCAAGTGATACTTTATTACATCACATAAAAGTATCATGCAACATTTCTAAAGGAGGGTGACACTTTCAGGGACTGGGTGATACTTCTCCCAAAGGCGTGCGACACTTTAAGAGTGTCGTATGACATTTCTTACAAGGAGGTGCGATATTTTCCAATATCACGTGATATTTCTCTTAGAGGGATGCAATAGAATTAGGGGACACATGATATAGTTTCAATGGGCATGCGATACATTTTTGTGTCACACCATGCTGATAAAAGGTCACCTAGGAAACTAAAGAAAAACACTTAAGGACAAATAAAAGACTAAAACTGAGTTTAGAACCTCTACACCGGGGAGTACCAGATCCAAATTTTGAAGATAGAACCCTCAAATTGAATAAGGAAATATGAAAAGAAGAACATCTAACCATCTAACAGTTAAGAGTAAAAGTGCAGAAGGAACATTGTAGTGAACTAAAGTAACAACACAATAATTGAAATAACATTGCAATATACAAAATAACCAAGTAAGTATGAAGTTCCTCCCAATCATCAATGACATCATAAGACCATCATGGGCCATAACCATCCCCCCACATGTAACATCCCAAGCCACCAATCAAATTATTGGTACTGTCGTAATAGGGACGTCACTATTAAACATGCTAAAAACCAAAAGCATAAGGAAATCTAACATGCTAGTAGTACAACAAAAGATAAACCTGCAAGTAGATAACATCATCTATCACATGCTAATCATCATAATAAGCAATTAGTCAAGCTAAGATCATCTAAACATGATAAACAACATCCCAATGAAAGCATAAATCACAAGAAGCATACTCTATAAATCGAAGTACCTAGTGAACACATCCGGCAACAGTCACACTAGGATATAAGATCATCTTTGTACATCGGTCCCTAGTAGTGGTGTAGGTAGCTATGCCTCCCAACCACTTGGAACCTATAGGTCCACACCCACCATGCTGATGGAGATAATGATCCAACCAAAAACACACACAAAATAACATCCATGGCTAACACACACGCCAACCAGTATGATGACTAAATACAAGACAAAGATAATGCATAACTATAGGTCCTGGTTAGACATCTCAATGGGTTACTATGTAGGGGCTAACATCATGGAGAGTCGCTTGGCATGTACAAGCCCAAGTTTGGATCGTGGGTCCTCAAACTTAAATGGGTGCTCACACATTATGTCCTCGAACTTAATTGGTTGCTCACACATTTTATTATCTTAAGTTTTATTTCCACCCAATATTTTCTTTAGTTATAACTTATATAAAACTTCTTCTACCAACCCATGGCATCATGACCACTGAGCCACAAGATAGAAGCCCCCTCCATATGCTACCCTACCGTACTCATGCTCATCCAACGATGAGTGCCCATCGGCATGCAAATTCCCAACCCAACCCCAATGATAACAATTTTGAAAATACCATTGAAGATTGTGACTCACAAGTCATCTGATAATGTATGCGCATGTACTCGTGTATGGCACACCACCATCATAGAGATCATAACAAAGGATTGGATGAGAATCCAAACAGAAAGTCAATCAATCGAAAACAAAAATTGGGATGATAGATGCTACACGCATCCTAATGCACCATAAGGTACAAAAGCGGTTTGATAGATATCCAAACAGATCATCCAAGTCCACCACCCACATTGTGCCAAGAAAACCCAAGAAAACAAGATGGCATGAAAAATGAGGTAAAAACCCCAAATTTTATAAATTTTTTGAAATTAAAACCCAATTTGGCCTTTGGGTGCAAAAACCTTGAAAATCCAAAAATAAATGAAATCGGGCACCATATGCAAAAAAGGCCAGCATAACGGCTCAAAAACCCAAACCCCCATTTCAAAAATATGGAAAATGTTCATACCCGACCAACCAGGCATAACCAGCAAATAGAAACAAAAGGGAACACTAGTTCTCAGCCTCCTAACAAATTACTGCAAGAATCAAAAGCTGAAACGAAGTGAAAACAATAAAACAAGAAAGCCCTACCTGACAGCAAAAGGGGCATAAATAGTAACTCGCACAATAAAATAAATCACCTGCCAAATCTATTGAAAATGATGGCAAAGCATAAACTCCTCAAGATAAATCCAACGAGACCAACCTCGTACAGATCCTAGAATGAACAAAACAAGAATCCTTCAAACAAGGATTTCCAAATTTTCTCTCCAAATTCTATTTCCAAAATGTGAGAAGTGCATAATGAATTCACTTTTCCAATACTTATTCACTTTTGAGTGAATAGTCAGTTCTGGAAATCAACCAGCTGGAGTGGCTAAACTTTGAATTGATCCAAACAAAAATAGGTTATTATCCATAATGGAAATTCACTTAAGGAAAAGCTGCCAGAAATTAAATCTGGAAAGATTTAAATTCAAAATCATAGAAAATCACTTAACACTTTCACAACAAATGTGAACTTCTAAATGCACAGACACACTCACTAGTCTAATCACATAATACAGATGAGTTTGGATTTACTAATCACTAAAAGGTTTTAATTAAAAACAACTAAATAAGGATACGTCAACCATATAGGGATGACATTGGTAAAATATGGACAGCTCAATCACTATCTCCATGTGCCACTGCCAAGGGTACAATTCCTGCACACTAAAACTCATGATCAAGTACAATTGCATATAATATCATAGACAAAGCAACATGTATTAAAATATCTATTTAATCCATTTACATCACTCACATTCACAGAAAGCGTAAACATACAGGAATGAAATAAATCACCATAGCATAAAAATCCATCACATAACATAATCAACAAATATGTCTAAATAAACCATATAACAAGATATCATCATAGATCTACTATCATCTCAAAATAGCATCAAAACATAAAATGATAAACTGAACAACATAGTAGCATAACATCTATGGAACTGAATCAAAGTATAACATTTGACCCTCGGGTCATCACAAAGTACAAAATAAGAGTATCACATATCTCTCAAATAAAAATAGACAAGGTACAGACTACAAATATGAGAGGCACTATATTAAAAGCTTACAAGATTGTTATATCGTACCCTATTAAAGGATTTCAACACCCTATTAGAAGTGTGCCTAGTAAAAGGACTTTAACTTACAATGAAGTAAGCACCCTGTTAAAGGATTTACAATAGCCTGTCAAGACTACTATGTTAAGAGATTTAACCAATTCACTTGTTAGAACATCTCAACAATAATTCTTTAGTTAGCACTCTATTGGTTGATGTTAAATCACCTCTTTCCTGATGTGTACTTGATCCTTCCTGATCAGATGTATCTCTACTATCTTCTAATTCCTTTTCTCTATTCTCCTCTAACTGATTCTACTATGTGTCTTAGATCACAACTTCTTAATCACCATGAATGTTCTATTTGTGCATGCAAACTTTTCTTTTTTCTCCTTACAAATTCATAAAAAGTTTAGGGTTTTTCCTCCTTAAGAAGACCTAGGTGACTTAGGGTTAGGTATGAATCAACATTTCTGATTTATCCACATTGTCACTTAATCCTTCCCTTTTTTTGATTGGATGCATGCAATGCATAAGGATTCACAATTAAGATTTGTCCTAATCATCTAAGATCGTAAAGAAATCCTTAAATTGGCTCAAAAATGGTTTACATAGAAATTTGTGCCATTACAAATAACTATGTCAAAATTGTATAACTCGGCACTTGAAGTCCTTGATGCTCGGCATCAACTGAAATTTTTAACTTCAACTTCAATGCTGTAACTTGGCCTTTGCATGACTTAGCATCTATTAGTCACTTGACATTTGAATAACTTGGCACATACTATCTTCTCAACACTTGAGTGACTTGGCACTTACTAGTTACTTGGCACATACTAAATATCCTTTGCTTGACATATACTATTTGACAACTTATGCTCGACATGTATTATTTGTTAGGCATGAACTAAGTAAATGAATTAAGTATATTGTTACTTATAAGTCAAAACCAATCTAAGATTAACATATATAAGGAGTGAGTTAGGATGTATATAGGTTAACCTTACATTAACTATAAACTACAACACAAAGGTTGCACCAGGGTATGATAGTATTATAATTATAGAAAACTACCCGATTTGCCTGAGTGGGTGTATAATGGCAAGAAGCTATATTAGGTGAGTAAAGTTCACCAATGGTTATAGCAATACAACTACATCAAAAAAATTAGAAACCAATACTACATATTCATTAGAGTGAGTAGTTGAAGGGTCTTGATTGCGTGGATATAGGTATGTAGGCAGCTTGGTAGATGGAGTATGCCTCTAGTGTGTAGACACCTTGGACATAGTTAGGTAGCACTTAACCATGTATGTATGTATGTAACTATTCTCTACTTAATAGTGCCATCCACATGGAGTGCGGGGGTGTTGGGGGGGGTGGTCGAGGGGGGCGGGGGGGGGGGGGGGGGGGGGGGGGCAGTTGAGCTTGCACCTTCTACAATACTTCATTTGCATTATTTGCACTCTCTAAATAAAAAGGTATATAACTTTAACACTTGTAACTATAATTTTCAAATAGTACAAACGACAATAGTTTCTTATAATTCTATGGTTCTCTTTGTAAGTTTATAAAATTGAAGTTTAAAAATTAAAATTGCATTTATGTACATCTTTTTCAAGTTTGACATTTCTCTTTTTTCTAACTCATAGTCCAAGAATAATTTTTCAAAACACATAATGAGCAATTGGAGATTGAGCCAAAAAATTGTAAAAATGATTGTGCCAAAAGAGCTAAAAAATATGATTGGTGCACAATAATCATCTTTTAATGCTCTTTTTGGCACAATTGTTCTTACATTTTATGATTTTTGGTGAGAACAAAATTCCAAACTAATCAGATACGTGATCCAAAATTAAATCATAATTGGTTGAGGCATGTTTAAAAACCTTATTTCACATGTTATTGAATGTTATGTGTTTATGTGCTATTGTTAATGAATGTTAAAGGATGAACTAATGTTAGATGTTATCTTTGGACATTATAAGATTATTTTATGGATGCTCATAATTTTTTTTTACTTCATGTGATAATGAATGAATGCTATATTTGATTAATGAATGAATGTGAGATCCATCTCTTCTTAAGTACTCTTTCTAGCCTGTTGTACCAACTCTTAAGCCCAAAATAGATAAATCATTATTTGAAATGAAAACTTGGGTGGTTAACTTAATGGATGAGTACACCAAGAGAAAAACCTTGTGTAATGAAGGATTATATGATTGTCTACATATTTCACCACATCACAATGCATTACAAGTTCACATAAATTATTAAGTATACATTTGTGAGCACTAGGTGTGTGAAGGCTCCATGCAAAAACATGTAGAAGAAAAAAAGGTCGTGATGAACATTTTTGATGACATGTTTTCTAAGAGCATACACAAGTTCCTCAAGATGACTTCACATTATTAAATTTTCATATTTTCCAACAACATTGCTTTTCCTCCATATCCTACAAAAATAAAAATGTTGCCTCCAACATTGCAACCATATGTTAAATGAGAATAACACATGCCCAAGCCATAACCTAGTTAAATTGGTCTAGTTGCTGAATAGCTGGGTTGATTACAAATTCATGTAGAATTTTCATTAGATTAGGTACAATAAAATGAACAATCAACTATTCCTAGCTAGTAGGATCAAATACAATTTTCCAAGGTGATAAAATTGCATATGCAAAAGCATCACTTGAATGCCATGCATGAAGCACATTACCCAATTTATAACAAATGGTTGGATATAAAGTCTCCATATGCTTGCCCAACAATGGAAGCCAAGGATGCAACCATGAATGTATTGGCATGCTCTCCCCTATGAGGATCCCAAGTATCTACTATGGCTGTTAATTTGGTCTAGTTGCTAATTAGTTAGGTTGATTACAAATTCTTGTAGAACTGTCATTAGATTAGGTACAATAAAATGAACAATCAGTTGTTCCTAGCTAGTAGGATCAAATATAGCTTTCCAAAGTGATAAAATTACATACACAGATGGATCACTAGAATGCCAGGCATGAAGTGCATTCCTTAATTTATAATAAATGGTTGGATATAAAGACTCCATATCCTAGCCCAACAATGGAAGCCAAGGATGTAACCATGCATGTATTGGCACACTCTCTATGCAAGGATCCCAAGTATATACTGCTGGTGTTAATTTGATTTAGATTCTATTTAGTTGGGTTGATTACAAATTCCTATAGAACTATCCTTAGATTAGGTACAATAAAATGAAAAATTAGTTGTTCCCAGCTAGCAGGATCAAATACAGTTTTCCAAGGTGATTAAATTGCATATGCATATGTATGTATGTATGTATGTATGTGTATATATATGTATGCATGTATATGTATATGTATATAAATGCATGCAACCATGCATGTATATGTATGTAAACATGCATGTATTGGCACACTCTCTGGGCGAGGATCCCAAGTATATATCGCTATTGTTAATTTTTTCTAGTTACTAATTAGCTAGGTTGATTAAAAATTCCTATAGAACTATCATCCGATTAGGTACAATAAAATGAACAATCAATTGTTCCTAGCTAGTAGGATCAAATATAGTTTTCCAAGGTGATAAAATTGCATATGCAAATGTATGTATGTATGTGTATATATATGTATGAATGTATGTATAGATGTATGTATGTATATGTATATGTATACATATGTGTATATATACATACATATATATACACACATATGTGTGTATTTGTGTATGTATGTATGTACATATATATAAAGATCTTGTGGATTGTGGAGATCAGTAGAGATCTAGGATTTCATTGCCGTGCCCTTGTGATTGCTTCATTTCATCGTTGTACCCTTGTGATCTCTACATCTCGTTGTTGTGCCCTTGTGATCTCTATATATGAATGTATGTACATATATATACATATGTATATGCATATATGTGTATATGTATGTATGCATATAAACAACAAAAAAATAATAAAACTCACTCAATAGGTAGAATGGCCATAGATACAATGGAAAAACCTATTGGTAAGTAGATTCCTCTTTCTCTCTCACATTTTTCATGTGTTTATTTCACTTGAACTATTATTTCATAGGGGGAATTTTGTAATATTGTATTCATTTTATGTAGGAGATGATGAGGACATTCCTAGATGTACTTGTGTAATGAATTTCTTGTGAGCAATGAAGATGGACTTCTCCTGAGAGTAGCAGGAGGCGATGAGGACATTCCAAGTACTTTAAAGATTGATTCTTTCTTGAAGATTTTTGATGTTAATAGGGAATTTAGATGTTGGGGGGGTGGGAGTGGGGCCAAATGAGCTTCCACCTTCATGTGGTTGGCCCTAATTAGTAGAGAATATTAAACTATTCTTGAAACCAAGTGAAGCTCAACATCAACCTATGATTGTATGATAACTAATTGTGTGAAATTTTCATTTTTAGGCAATGCAGAAGGATGCCATAGTTCAATATGAAATGTCAATTGATATGTGTATGACATTAGGTGAAGCTGAAAAACACAACATGTTTGCATTTTTGTTAGAGGTCTTTAATTATATATTTTAAGTTTTAGACCATCATGAACATTGTTCATGATGCTCTATAATTTTAAAAACTTAATATACTCATTAAATAAATGTAATCATGTTGTGTTTTATCATCTCTGCCTACTGTCCATGCATTTGAATGTAGTTGCACGTGCATTCTCAATTCAAAGTGGCAAAATTTTATTTTGGATTCAATAGAAAAATCTAAACAAAGTGTCCTTTTGGGTCTGCTATTAAAATCTGATTTTAAATGCTTTAGATCTTCTCATGTACAAAAGGATATTTGAGAATTGCTTGCTTACAAAACTTTCCACATTCCCTTTTCTAATATCACCTTAAAGAGGGTGACTGATTAAAAGGACAAATGACTTTGCATGGGGTGGCATCATTTACTAATATGCACCTTTTCATACCAAAATTAGGCACTCCATTAGGGAGGTTGGGAATAGTAAGGTGTTTTTTTGTTGTTATTTTAGAAACCTCTTAACATGGACACCACATAAAGAGGAGTATTCTCACTACATAAAGAGATTGTTTGCAATTCTAATCAACTCCAAAGAGGTTAACCAGTATCTAATTATAGATCTTATTTTTAAATTACTGTCACCCAAGATGGGAAATAACCAATGAAGGTCTACCTAGACAAACATAAGAAAATTAATTGATTTTCAAAATGGTTTTCATTTTCATCTCCATCTTCACAGATCTTGCTTGAGCTTTGATATTCTTTGACATCAACAACCACTTTGAAACCAACGACAATTTATCTTACATATGTATTGGTGCAACTATGATGTGTATTAGTTGTACAGGTTTCATAATTTGTCTTAAAAGAATAAAAAATAAATCCAAAGTGTAATTATCTATATATATTTAGCTATCTGAAGCTTCATTGATGTATTATTCTTGCAAAGTTTTTTAGCATTCACCAAGTATTCTGTCACCATTCTCTTAATTCTTCCAACTTTTTTCTTACTTATAATGGTTGAACATCCTTATGCATTCATTTTCCATGATAGGTCATGAGGAGTATTAAAAAAAAGGTGCCTAGGATGTGCATCCTTCTCTAGCCCAAAGGCATTCTACTTCATCCTCATTTGGTCTTTGGGGATGTCCAAGGGCACCTAGGATGCCCATCCTTCCTAAGCCCAAAGGAAATCCTGTTTGTTCCCATTTGCCCCTTGGGACTCCTTTGTCATATACTTTGAGATGACATGCTTAGAAGGTGACCCTATCATCACTCCACTTCCTATAGTTTCCCATACATATATCCTACACTAGAACATTCCTAGACCAATAATATATCAATGATACTATGATAGATAATAATGAAATGCATATTAAATCAAAGTTGTGTAGATGCAGACCAAATTATCTATTATTTATGTAAATCCATAGCAATATATGTACTTAGCATTGTAAGTCTACAATACATATAGTTAGTACTATAAGTATGATCGCCTTTCTTATGAATTTATTATTTTCTTGCATTCTAACTATCTTTCTTCTGATTTTATTCTCTTGTCTCATTTGATGTTTGAATGATTTATACAGCCTGGTTGAACTGATGGAAGAGTTGATTGTATTGTATTTTCTTGATTCCCAATTAAACTAACATCATGCTTTTATCATCATTGTTAAGAACTTGAGAATTAGTAAATGAGTTGCTTTCTGACGTTTCATGTTACATTGATTAGCTATTTCTATTAGAGCCCAACAATTTTTCCTATAATTATATTTGAAGGTATGTTTTGTTGAGAGATTGTTGGCAGCATGAATGCTAATGATATTCCTATGGGGGAGTATTTTAGACATGTTACTATGATGATATGTTACATTCATAACTAAGCTTGTTATTGATGTCAACATAGTAGTCTCCTGTGGTATCTAACAGAAGAACAATAGAAAGATCAAGTTGGTACGAATGGATAGTTGAATATTCTAATTATCCAAGGTTATGGGAGATACTTCTAAGTATATAGTATATGTAGTTAATGTCAAAAGAAGAAATGATAAGTCTGGAAGAAGTTATGTAAGTTTTGGTAATGTTTGTTTTGAGATAGAGTTTACAGAGGCATGTTCTAGTAAATTTGTTATATCTCTTATCAGATATGTTATTCTAAGAATTGAGGTTGAGGATGTGAAGAAGAAATGTTGGTGATGACATGGCTAAGTTTTCTCATCATAATATTACGTGTACATAAAGATATTCAAGTTGTAAGGATGAAGATTAATGTTATCACTAAGTGTAAGGTGTTCTTAATGTGGTCCTATAATGATTAATTCAGAAGTTCTAACAATTGACTCAAGGAATTGTTTTATGGACTTGATATATAGGAAGGACATTTTCCTTTATCATGGAAGTATGGAATTGTATTGATGTGGAATAATTGTAAGCATTCAAGAGAGCGGAATGTGTATTGAGAAGAGCATAGTGGAAGTGAAAGAAACTTCATTGTCGAGGTTTTTCTAAGTGTTTTGAGGTTTGATATGGGTATGTGCAGGATTATGGTGTGCCAAAAAGTGGCAATGTGAAAAAATAAGAATTTGAACACATCTAAAAGCGCTTCAAAATCCGCTCTGACTTTTTTTCACCTATCCAGGTACCAAACCTGGAAAGTAAGGCCCAAGCCTTACCGGATATCCGATATGAGATCGGATATCGGATCTCATATCGGATATCGGCGGCATAAAAATTGGAGGGAAAATGGACAAAAATTAGAGGGAAAAACAAATTTGTAAGTGATATAACTAATTTGAGTTATGAAATATGTAAAGATATAATATATAATCTATAAATATATAATATAATAACATAACTATTATATATAAAATAATATATAATCTATATATTATATAATAATATAATATAATATTATATATATATATATAACGTAATGTAAAGATATAATATATAATCTATTAATATATAATAATATATTATGTTATTATTATTATTATTATCTATAAATATAATATATATTATTATAATATATTATTATAATATATTATTATTATATTTACTATATTTTTATTAAATATAATAACGTAATATATTATATATATGTTATTAATACATATTATTATTATTATCATATATAAATTATAATCTATAATATATTATTATTATTATTATCATATGTAAATTATAATATATAATATATTATGTTATTATTATTATAATCTATAAATTATATATATATATATATATATGATTGTTATACTATATTATTATTATTTTTACTATATTATTTCTAGTGGAGTCATTTATATGGGTCAAAAGGGCTCACAGGATGACCTATGACCCCTTTCGACACATTCCATGATGACATATGTCCCTAAGGGATCCTAGGATCCCTTAGGGACATATTAGAATAGTTTATATGGGTCGAAGGGGGTCACAGGATGACCTATGAACCCTTTTGACATATTACAAGACGACATTTGTCCCTAGGGGTCCTAGGACCCTTAGGGACATATTAGAATCATTCATATGGGTCGAAGGGGGTCATAGGGTGACCAATGATCACCTTCAACACATTCCATGATGACATATGTCCTTAGGGGTCCTAAGACCCCTAGGGACATATTAGAATCATTCATATGGGTCAAAGGGAATCATAGGGTGACATATGACCTCCTTCGACACATTCCACGATGACATATGTCCCTAAGGGTCCTAAGACCCCTAGGGACATATTAGAATCTTTCATATGGTTTGAAGGGGGTCATAGGGTGAACTATGACCCCCTTCAACACATTACATGATGACATATGTCCCTAGGGGTCCTAGGACACCTAGGGACATATTAGAATGCTTCATATGGGTCAAAGGGGGTCATAGGTTGACCTATGACCCTCTTTGACCCATTAAATGATGACATATGTCTGTAGGGGTCCTAGGACCCCTAGGGACATATTAGAATCATTCTTATGGGTCAAAGGGGCTCATAGGGTGACCTATGACCCCCGTCGACCCATTAGATGACGACATATGTCCCTAGGGGTCCTAGGACCCCTAAGGACATATTAGAATCGTTCTTATGGGTCAAAGGGGGTCATACATTGATATATGACCCTCTTCGACACATTACATGACGCCATATGTCCCTAGGGGTCCTAGGACACCTAGGGACATATTAGAATGCTTCATTTGGGTCAAACAGTGTCATAGGTTAACCTATGACCCCCTTCGACCCATTAAATGATGACATATATAGCTAGGGGTCCTAGGACCCCTAGGAACATATTACAATCATTCTTATGGGTCACAGGGGGTCATAGGTTGACCTCTAACCCTCTCTGACCCATTACATGACGACATATGTCCCTAGGGGTCCTAGGACCCCTAGGGACATATTAGAATGTTTCATACAGGTCAAAGGGGGTCATAGGTTGACCTATGACCCCCTTCGACCCATTAAATGACAACATATATCCCTAGGGGTCCTAGGACCCCTAGGGACATATTAGAATCTTCAACCCATTACATGACGACATATGTCCCCAGGGGTCTTAGGATCCCTAGTGACATATTGGAATCATTCATATGGGTTAAAGGGGGTCATAGATTGACCTATGACCCTGTTTGACCCATTACATGATGACATATGTCCCCAGGGGTCCTAGGATCCCTCGGGACATATTAGAATCGTTCATATGGGTCAAAGGAGGTCATAGGTTTACCAATGACCCCCTTTGACCCATTAAATGACAACATATGTCCCTACCGATCTTAGGACCCCTAGGGACATATTAGAACCGTTCTTATGGATCAACGGGGGTCATAGGTTGACCTATGACCCCCTTCAACCCATTAAATGATGACATTTGTCCCTAGGGGTGCTAGGACCCCTAAGGACATATTACAATCATTCTTATGGGTCAAAGGGCGTCACAGGTTGACCTATAACCCCCTTTGACCCATTACATGACTACATATGTCCCTAGGGGTCCTAAGACCCCTAGGGACATATTAGAATCCTTCTAATCGGTCAAAGGGAGTCATAGGGTGACCTATGACCCCCTTCGACCCATTACCTGATGACATATGTCCATAGGGGTCCTAGGACCCCTAGGGACATATTAGAATCTTTCATATGGGTCTAAGGGGGTCATAGGTTGACCTATGACCCCCTTTGACCCATTATATGACGACATATGTCCCTAGGGGTCCTAGGACCCGTAAGGACATATTAGAATTGTTCATATGGATCAGAGGGGGTCATAGGTTGACCTATGACCCCCTTCGACCCATTAAATGATGACATATGTTCTTAGGGGTCTTAGGACCCCTAGGGACATATTAGAATCATTCATATGGGTCAAAGGGAGTCATAGGTTGACCTATGACCACCTTCGACACATTACATGATGACATATGTCCCTAGGGGTCCTAAGACCCTTAGGGACATATTAGAATGCTTCATATGGGTCAAATGGGGTCATATAATGACCTATGAACCCCTTTTACCCATTAAATGACAAGATATGTCCCTAGGGGTCCTAGGACCCCTAGGGACATATTAGAATTGTTCTTATGGGTCAAAGGGGGTCATAGGGTGACCTATGACCCCCTTCGAACCATTACATGACGACATATGTCCTTAGGGATCCTAGGACCCCTACGAACATATTAGAATGCTTCATATGGGTCAAACCTATGACCCCCTCCGACCCATTAAATGATGACATATGTCCCTAGGGGTCCTAGGACCCCTAGGGACATATTAGAATCATTCTTATGAGTCAAAGGGGGTCATAGGTTGACCTATGACCCCCTTCGACCAATTACATGATGACATATGTCTCTAGGGGTCTTAGGACCCCCAAGGAGATATTAGAATCATTCTTATGGGTCAAAGGGGGTCATAGGGTGACCTATGACCCCCATCAACCCATTAAATGATGACATGTCCCTAGGGGTCCTACGACACCTAGGGACATATTAGAATGCTTCATATGGGTCAAAGGGTGTCATAGGTTGACCTATGACCCCCTTCGACCCATTAAATGATGACATATATCGCTAGGGGTCCTAGGACCCCTAGGGACATATTAGAATCATTCTTATAGGTCAAAGGGGGTCATAGGTTGACCTATGACCACCTTCGACACATTACATGATGACATATGTCCCTAGGGGTCCTAAGACCCTTAGGGACATATTAGAATGCTTCATATGGGTCAAACGGGGTCATATGATGACCTATGACCCCCTTTTACCCATAAAATGACAAGATATGTCCCTATGGGTCCTAGGACCCCTAGGGACATATCAGAATTGTTCTTATGGATCAAAGGGGGTCATAGGGTGACCTATGACCCCCTTCGAACCATTACATAACGACATATGTCCTTAGGGATCCTAGGACCCCTACGAACATATTAGAATGCTTCATATGGGTCAAAGGGGGTCATAAGTTGACCTATGACCCCCTTTGACCCATTAAATGATGACATATGTACCTAGCGGTCCTAGGACCCCTAGGGACATATTAGAATCATTCTTATGGGTCAAAGGGGGTCATACGTTGTCTTATGACCCCCTTTGACCCTTTAAATGATGACATATGTCCCTAGCGGTCCTAGGACCCCTAGAGACATATTAGAATCATTCTTATGGGTTCAAGGGCGTCATAGGTTGAACTATGACCCCTATGACCCCCTTCGATAGATTACATGATGACATATGTCCCTAGGTATCCTAGGACCCCTAAGGACATATTAGAATTGTTCATATGGGTCAAATGGGGTCATAGTTTGACCTATGACCCCCTTCGACCGATTACATGATGACATATGTCCCTAGTGGTCCTACGATCCCTAGGGACATATTAGAATCGTTCATATGGGTCAAAGTGGCTCATAGGTTGATTTATGACCCTCTTCGACCCATAAAAATGATTCTAATATCTACCTAGGGGTCTTAGGACCCCTAAGAACATATGTCATCATTTAATAGGTCGAAGGGGATCATAGGTACCCCTATGGGCCCCTTTGACCCATAAGAACGATTCTAATATGTCCCTAGGGTTCTTAGGACCCCTTAGGGACATATGTCATCATGTAATGGATCGAAGGGGGTCATAGGTCAACCTATGACCCCCTTAGACCCATAAGAACGATTCTTATATGTCCCTAGGGGTCCTAGAAACCCTAAGGACATATGCCATCATGTAATTGGTCGAAGGGGGCGATAGGTCACCCTATGACCCCCTTTGACCCATATGAATGATTCTAATACGTCCCTAGGGGTTCTAGGACCCCTTGCTATAAATGTCATCATTTAAGGGGTCGAAGGAGGTCATAGGTCAACCTATGACACCCTTTGACCCATATGAAGCATTCTAATATGTCCCTAGGTG
The DNA here is from genome assembly GCA_028749045.1 of Cupressus sempervirens. NCBI lineage: Eukaryota > Viridiplantae > Streptophyta > Pinopsida > Cupressales > Cupressaceae > Cupressus > Cupressus sempervirens. The sequence goes on from CM053785.1 coordinate 36,864,984, forward strand.
TCCTAGGACCCCTAGGGACATATGTCGTCATGTAATGTGTCGAAGAGGGTCATAAGTCAACCTATGACCCCTTTGACCGATAAGGACATATGTCATCATCTAATGGGTCGAAGGGGGTCATAGGTCACCCTATGAGCCCCTTTAACCCATAAGTATGATTCTAATATGTCCCTAGGGGTCATAGGACCCCTAGGGACATATGTGGTCATGTAATTGGTCGAAGGGGGTCATAGGTCAACCTATGACCCCCTTTGACCTATAAGAACGATTCTAATATGTCCTTGGGGGTCCTAAGACCCCTAAGAACATATGTTATCATTTAATGGATCGAAGGGGATCATAGGTCAACCTATGACCACCTTTGACCCATACGAATGATTGCAATATGTCCCTAAGTGTCCTGGGACTCCTATGTACATATGTCATCATTTAATGGGTTGAAGGGCGTCATAGGTAAACCTATGAAACCCTTTGATCCATATGATGCATTCTTACATGTTCTTAGGGGTCCTAGGACCCCTAGGGACATATGTCATCATGTAATGTGTCGAAGTGGGTCAATTGTCAACTTATGACCCCCTTTGACCCATAAGAACAATTCTAATATGTCCCTAGGGTTTTGAGGACCCCTAGGGACATATGTCATCATATAATGTGTCAAAGCGGGTCATAGGTCAACCTATGACCACCTTTGACCTGTAAGAATGATTCTAATATGTCCCTAGGGGTCCTAGTACCTCTAGGGACATATGTCATTATGTAATGGGTCGAAGGGGATTATAAGTCAACCTATGACCCCCTTCGACTCATATGAATGATTCTAATATGTCCCTAGGGGTGCTAGAACCCGTAGGGACATATGTCATCATGTAATGGGTCGAAGAGGGTCATAGGTCAACCTATGATGCCCTTTGACCCATATGAATGATTTTAATATGTCCCTAGGGGTCCTAGGACCCCTAGGGACATATGTCATCATTTAATGATTCGAAGGGGGTCATATGTCAACCTATGACCCTTTTTGACCCATAAGAATGATTCTAATATGTCTCTAGGGGTCCTAGGACCCCTTTGGACATTTGTCATCACGTAATGCGTTGAAGGGGGTCATAGGTCAACCTATCACCCCCTTTGACCCATAAGAAGCATTCTAATATGTCCCTAAGGGGTCGTATGACTCCTAGGGACATATGTCATCATGTAATGGGTCAAAGGGGGTCATAGGTCAACCTATGACCACCTTTGACCCATAAGAATGATTTTAATATTTCCTTAGGGGTCTTAGGACCCCTAGGGACATATGTCATTATGTAATGACCTATGACCCCCTTTGTCCCATAAGAACGATTCTCATATGTCCCTAGGGGTCGTAGGACCCCTAGGGACAAATGTTGTCATTTAATGGGTCGAAGGGGATTATAGGTCAACCTATGACCCCCTTCGACCCATATAAATGATTCTAATATGTCCCTAGGGGCGCTAGGACCCATAGAGACATATGTCGACATGTAATGTGTTGAAGGGGGTCGTAGATCAACCTATGACACCCTTTGACCCATAAGAACGATTCTCATATGTCCCTAGGGGTCCTAGGGACATATGTCATCATGTAATGGTTCAAAGGAGGTCATAGGTCAACCAATGACCCCCTTTGACCCATATGAACAATTCTAATATGTCCCTAGGGGTCCTAGGACCCCTAGGGACATATGTCATCATTTAATAGGTCGAAGGAGGTCATAGGTCAACCTATGACCTCCTTTGACCCAAATGAACAATTCTAATATGTCCCTAGGGGTCCTAGGAGCCCTAGTGATATATGTCATCATTTAATGGGTCAAATGAGGTCATAAGTCAACTTATGACCTCCTTTTACCCATATGAACAATTCTAATATGTCCCTAGGTGTCTTATGACCCGTAAGGACATATGTCATCATGTAATAGGTCAAAGGGGGTCATAGGTATTTGACCCATAAGAATGATTCTAATATGTCCCTAGGGGTCCTAGGACCCCTAGGGACATATGTCATTATGTAATGGGTTGAAGGGTGTCATAGATCACCCTATGACCCCCTTTGACCCATAAGAACGATTCTAATATGTCCCTAGGGGTCCTAGGATCCCTAGGGACATATGTCATCATGTAAAGGGTCAAAGGGGGTCATAGGTCAACCTATGACTCCCTTTAACCCATAAGAATGATTCTAATATGTCCCTAGGGTTCCTATGACCCCTTTGGACATATGCCATTATGTAATTTGTCGAAGGGGGTCATAGGTCAACCTATGACCCCCTTTGACCCATAAGAAGCATTCTAATATGTCCCTAGGGGTCCTAGGACCCCTAGGGACATATGTCATCATGTAATGGGTCAAAGGGGTCATAGGTCAACCTATGACCCCCTTTGACCAATATGAACAATTGTAATATGTCTCTAGGTTTCTTATGACCCATAGAGACATATATCATCATGTAATGGGTCAACAGGGGTCATAGGTTGACCTATGACCCTGTTTGACCCATAAAAATGATTCTAATATGTCTCTAGAGGTCCTAGCACCCCTAGAGACATATGTCATCATGTAATGGGTTAAAGGGTGTCATAGATCACCCTATGACCACCTTTGACCCATAAGAACGATTCTAATATTTTTCTAGGGGTCCTAGTACCCCTAGGGACATATTTCATCATGTAATGCATTGAAGGGGGTCATAGGTCAACCTATGATCCCTTTTGACCCATAAGAATGATTCTCATATGTCCCTAGGGGTCGTAGGGACATATGTCATCATGTAATGGGTCAAAGGGGGTCATAGGTCAATCTATGACCTCCTTTGACCCATATGAACAATTCTAATATGTCCCTAGTGGTCCTAGGACCCCTAGGGACATATGTCGTCATTTAATGGGTCGAAGGGGATCATTGGTCAACCTATGACCTCTTTCGACCCATATGAATGATTCTAATATGTCCCTAGGGGACCTAGGACCCCTAGAGACATATGCCATCATGTAATGTGTCGAATGGGGTCATAGGTCAACCTATGACCCCCTTTGACCCATAAAAATTATTCTCATATGTCCCTAGGGGTCCTCAGGACATATGTTGTCATGTAATGAGTCAAAGGGAGTGATAGGTCAACCTATGACCTCCTTTGACCCATATGAACAATTATAATATGTCCCTAGGCGTCTTAGGACCCTTAGGGACATATGTCATCATTTAATGGGTCGAAGGGGGTCATAGATCAGCCTATGACTCCCTTTGATCCATATGAACAATTCTAATATTTAATGGGTCGAAGGGGGTCATAGGTCAGCCTATGACTCCCTTTGATCCATATGAACAATTCTAATATATCCTTATGGGTCCTAGGACCCCTAGGGTCATATGTCATCATTTAATGGGTCGAAGGGGTTCATAGGTCAACCTATGATCTCCTTTGATCCATATGAATAATTTTAATATGTCCCTATGGGTCCTAGAACCCCTAGGGATATATGTCATCGTTTAATGGGTCGAAGGGGGTCCTAGGTCACCCTATGACCTCCTTTGACCCATATGAACGATTCTAATATGTCCCTAAGGGCCTTAGGAACCCTAGGGACAAATTTCTTCATGTAATGGGTCGAAGGGTGTCATAGGTCAACCTATGACCCCCTTTGACCCATATGAACGATTCTAATATGTCCCTAAGGGTCCCAAGACCCCTAGGGACATATGTCATCATGTAATGTGTTGAAGGGGGTCATAGGTCAACCTATGACCCCCTTCAACCCATAAGAATGATTCTAATATGTCCTTAGGGGTCCTAGGACCTCTAGGGACATATGTCATTATGTAATGGGTCGAAGGGGATCATAAGTCACCCTATGAGCCCCTTCAACCCATATGAATGATTCTAATATGTCCCTAGGGGTGCTAGGACCCCTAGGGACATATGTCATCATGTAATGGGTCAAAGGGGGTCATAGGTCAACCTATGACGCCCTTTGACCCATATGGACGATTCTAATATGTCCCTAGGGGTCCTAGGACCCCTAGGGACATATGTCATCATTTAATGGGTCGAAGGGGGTCATAGGTCAACCTATGACCCCCTTTGACCCATAAAAATGATTCTAATATGTCCCTATGGGTCCTAGACCTCTAGGGACATATGTCATCAGTCAACCTATGACCCCCTTTGACCCATAAGAATGATTCTAATATGTCCTTAGGGGTCCTACGACCCCTAGGGACATATGTCGTAATGTAATGCGTCGAAAGGGTTCATAGGTCAACCTATGACCTCCTTCGACCCATAAGAACGATTCTAATATGTCACTAGGGTTCCTAGGACCCCTAGGGACATATGTTGTTATGTAATGGATCGAAGGGGGTCATAGGTCAACCTATGACCCCCTTTGACTCATATATATTAATAATATACATATATATTAATAACATACATATTAATATAATAATATATATTAATAACACACACACACACACACACACACACACACACACACACACACATATCTATATATCTATATATATGGTTATTATATTTAATAAAAATATTACGTTATTATATATATATTAATAACATACTTATATATATATATATTATGTTATTATCTTTAGTAAAAATAATAATAATATAAATTATATTTATAGATTATAATGAGAATAACATAATATATTATTATATATTAATATATTATATGTTATATCTTTACATTACGTTATTATATATATTAATAACACACACACACACACAGACACACACACACACACACACACACACACACACACACACACACACACATATAACTTTATTATATTTAATAAAAATATTACGTTATTATATATATATTAATAACATACTTATATATATATATATATATATATTATGTTATTATATATATTAATAACATATATATATATATAAGGTTATTATATTTAATAAAAATATTACATTATAATATATATATATATATATATATATATATATATATATATATATATATATATATATATATATATATATATTACTTTATTATATTTAATAAAAATATTACGTTATTATATATATATATATTAATAACATACTTATATATATAATATATATATTACGTTATTATATTTAGTAAAAATAATAATAATATAAATTATATTTATAGATTATAATGAGAATAACATAATATATTATTATATATTAATATATTATATGTTATATCTTTACATTACGTTATAATATATATATATATATATATATATATAACATATATTATAATACATATTTACATAGTAATATAACAAAAATAATTTATAAATCATAAGCTATAAGTCTTAAATCCGGTTTTTCCTCCAAAATGGGTTGGGATTTCAAATTTCCCACCAAAATTCACCTAGCCATATCAGATATCCGATTTGAAATCCGATATCCGATTTGAAATTTGATATCCGATTTGAAATCCGATATCTGATTTCAAATCCGATATCCGATTAGGCTTGGTATTTACCAAGCCTACCCGGTCAACCCAAAAGACGTGTTTGAAGAGGGTTTTAGTGATACTCAGACTTCGGGTAGTCGTCTGACAATATTATTTTGATTGAAATTGAATGAAATGAAAAAGGTTTTTTAATATCGCTCTGAAGATTCCATCAATATAATTTCTGTCAAATTCTGAGATCGATAACTATTTATTAGTTAATTATCAATGAAGATTATTGTAAAGTGCTGATTGACATACTGATTGAAAAATAGCTATAATTTTCAAACGGTATAACATTTTTTAAATCTAAAAGTTGCATCACATTCTATGCTTCGCCTAGTATAAGAAAAAATAAAATAAAATAAAATTTGGTAAAATTTTCTATTAATTAAGGTGGTCAGACACGGGACTTTTTTTTTTCCGAAAAAGTTTTGGTAAAAAATTCATATTTAATTATTTATTTGGAATAAAAATATTGAAAAATATGCGTCACATTTGGGCATGAGTCTACTTTTCATATCTATAATTATATTAAAAAAATATTATCGTTTGATTTTGATTAAGGTGGTCAGACATACACCTACTTTTTATTTTTGCCCTGAAATTTTTGTAGTACTGCATTAAAATTCAACCTTTTGACCAATCAATTATTTTTTTCTCTTGATAAGGCCTAGTAGTTTAGAAACTACATTCAATTTCTTATAGATTATTTTCTTACAACTTTTTGATATAAAGTATGTGTCAAGTTGACATAACCCTGATTTTCTGATTTTTCACTGCCACTTAAGGCCATAGTTTGGTACACCATGATCCTGCACATACCCATATTTGGATCTAAGGTTTGTGACCTAGGGTACAAGGTCTAACTGTGATTGGTTTGGTTGATAGAACAAAGGAAAGAAGAACATAATACTAAATTGCATGTTTGAGTAGTGAGCTCTTCTTGTAGTTGAAATTGCATGTTTGTGCATTGGGCTCATCTTGTATACATTGTACTACAACTCCTAACAAGGTTGACACAACTCCTAACAAGGATTCAAAGTCTCCTAACAAGGACTCATATGGACTGAATGTTGTAATGGACTCCTAATAGGGTCCATCCTCTAACGAGGAATATTTATATTAGTACATCATCTTGTGGGCGTTATTCCCATTGGGGTTTTCCATTTGATCAAGGGTTTCTCTAGTTAACATATCTCATGTAATTATCTATGTGCAACTTATTATGGTTGCTATTTACTTTGGTTGAATGGTTAAGTTTTTTTTAAAGAAGATAAATATTTTAATTGTTGGATAATTGATTCTTATCTTGGTGGACTATTGTTTCTAACATGTTTCCTACCTGACACTCTTGCACTTGGGGAAACTAGAGGCCTAACAAAATAAAGGGAAATGGAACAAGGTTTAATGACTATTGAGGACGTAGAAAACTTGGAGCTTTTAGAGGATATCATGAAGAATAGTTATGAGATGTATTTTGTAACAACTACTAGCTGGCCTGGCACCATAAATTGCACATTTTCATACACAAGTGAGGTACTTTGGAGGAATTAATAACCTGTATCAAATACATTTTGTTATTTTTCTAACTGCTCATGTTTTTTGTAGCTTGTTTTGAGGTTATAATTATGAATTTGAAACTTTTGAAATAATAATTTTATGAAGATGGATTACAAGGAGGGAATAAAAGTTATGAGTTTCTAGATGACATAATAATTAGACATGTGGACCGACATAACCTTCTATGACCTGAGACCGTGGAGTCATTATTTGTGTTGCACCACATAACTCAAGATCCCAAGTAAGATGTTTATCAATATTAATTAATCCTACTGCATGTTACAACATCTAATTTTTGCACTTTTTTTGAATCATTATATTTCAATTCATTAGCCGATTTGACCTTTCTCTACTTGTTTATTATTTTATAATGGCAAGAGTTTCTTGATTTGATCTTTCTCTGCTTGTTGATTGTTTTATAATGGCAAGAGTTTCTTGATTTGATCTTTCTCTGCTTCTTGATTATTTTAACATGTCCTTGTATAAAATCTTAAAAGAATCTTATTTTGTTTCACATTTTATATAAATATTGATTTGTAGGAACTAGCTTATTTAACTTATATTTTCTAAAATTTGCAATATACTATTATCTTGAAACTTGTATATTTTATAAATGCAACATTCCATCATCTTATTCAACTTATTGTACACATTCAATATATTAACCAATTTTTTATAATTTGCACAATAATCATTATCATTTTTTATTGCCTTGATATTCAATTCCAAATAAGGTAACAACTAAAATTTGAAATGCTGAATTGTTTTATACATAGAAAGCTTGAAAAAAGTTAAAATGATCTTGTTCATCTATTTCTGTCATAATCTAACAAAACTATGCTAAACTTTCCAATAAATAATTTAATTGAATAAAATATAAATTTTTGGATTGATGAGTAAGACTCTAAGTGATTCAATGAGATTTTTTTGAGGGGATAAGTTGTGAAACCTTCTGATTTAAGGAAGGGGAAACAAATATTTTTTCTTGGAGGAAGGGGAAAAGAACAACATCGATTATGTGAGTACTAATGCATGCAGTAGTAGTGTAAAATTGAAGGTATAAAGAAAAAGAGAAAGCATAAAGAGAATGAATTGTGACCATGGAATATAACTCCAAGATTAGAATATCACTTCAATGTGAGCTCATTGGAAAATTGTCTAGAACAAAATGGTGACTCATTGTCTAAAACCTATGATGTAAAAAATCAATCAATTAGCACTTTTGCTAACACTGAAAAAAGTTTTCTTGGAAGCTATCTATAATTATACAAATGCATTGGCCCAACTTGATCTTGTTGCTTTATTCATTTAGTGGAGGCCTTGTGTCATAAGAGCTTCAATCATTTTATGAATATGATATCAAGCGTTGTGGGTACCCTCTATTTTGTGTGTGGATTCAATCACATTTGTTTTGGTTTACCTTTGAAATATGTGGGTGTGAGGCAGCTAAGAATCAATAGGATAAGGTTAACTAACATGCCTACTCATGGTGTAGGTGGGCCAACATGCTATGACCCCAACATATATTCTCTCCCTCTCTATGGTCTAGATGTAGGGAATGAGACACCTTGATAGATGTGAACCTCATCCATCTATAGCCACTTGTAGTGCCATCAATATAGGTCTATAAAATCTCATCTCAAGGTGGTGGTAGAACCACCAAATACTTGGAGATAAATATCCAAACTAATCACTGACCAAGCTATCATCAGTGATTACTTTGGATATTTATCTTCCAGTAATTTTTTTTAACAAAACATGTTGGTCAAAATTTTCACCAATCCTTACCAACATTGGTGGAAATTTTGACCAAGATTGGTCAAAATTTCCACCAATGCATCGTCCAGGATGTTGTTATGGGTTTGGTATCTTGGCCGATCGAGGGCCAACATTGGTCAAAATTTTGACCAATGCATTGACTAGGATGTCATTATGGGTTTGGCATCTTGGTCGATGCTTTGGTTGACATTCGACCAAACTTGGTCAAAATTTTCACCAATGGTCTTATTATCAAAGGAGGCCATTTTCAACCAAATTCATCATCAAAATTTTGATACCTACAAGACTTGGTTGAAGTTTTGATAAAAAAAATTGAGACACAAAAATTGGTCAAATATTCTACCAACACAAGTAAAAAATTTGACCAATTTTCATCGAAAAATGAGTCAAAATGTACTAGTGTAAAATTCAAAATTTTGACCTATATATATATATATATATATATATATATATATATATATATATATATATATATATATATATATATATATATATATATATATAAGGCCTAGTAGTTTCAAAACTAAACTCAATTTCCTAGAGATTCTTTCCTCTCAAATTTTTGATATAAATTTTATAATAAGTAGAAAATTGCACATCAAGTTGACATAACCCTAATTTATCAATTTTTTTTTTGCCAATTAAGAGCATAGTTTGGTTGACGATGATCCTACACATACCCATGGGTAACACATGAAATTGTTAAATCCTCCATAGGTATAAGTGATACTTCTCCATTCCAAGGACACACATTTTTTTTTTGGCTAAATCTCTTCTAGGGTAACACACTCATTTACACTTTGTGGTGATACTAGGAAATAGATCCATGGGTGGACAGACATGCATGCACAAGCCTCTGCTAGGCATACAAGATTGACTACTGGGCACACAAACATGCTAGACTATTTGATTGTAGTTTTTATTTTTATTTTTTAGGATTGACTATCAGGTACATAGACCTGTAGACCATTCAATCCCCCCTCATTGTGATTCATGGTAAGGACACAAACCTTACTGGACTAACAATCACTCTCTTTATGCTTTCATGTTGGTGGAATATAATCATGAGGGATCAATCCTTTGTGGTTATTTTTCCTTTCCTATATGGTCTCTTATGTTTTGTAATAGGATTTCAAATATGATATATTAGTGAACAAGAAATTTTCTTAGTTAAGGTCTCTTTCACTAGTTGATTTGGGCTTTAGTACTAACCCTTTTTTTGTCTTTTTGGCTTTATTTTTTCTTTGGCCTTCTTTTTTCTTTGTTTTTGTGCTCTTATGCATGGGAATGGAGTTAGCATCCTAGGTTTTGGGGCTTGTGTCCTTAAGTTTGGTGATGACCTACCTCGATGTGACATTGCCTCTCTTCTCTTCCTTCCTTTAAAATGGATGCACTTCATTTTGAGACCTTTTATCCCTCCTTAGTGTGGTTTTGATCTCTTTTTCTCCTCTCCTCTTCCATTTAACTCTTCTCCATCATATCTTGCTTCCAAAAATGGTCTTCTATGAACCTTCTTGATACCCTTTTGACCATATCATTTGTTCTATCCATTATCTTCTAGTTTCATCTACACCACATTCTAGATTTTTTTGAGGCCTTTCTGACCTATCCACTAGGACTACAGTGTTTGGGGTTTGAAAGTGTTGGAAATACCAATGGGAAGTAAACTTTGAGAGGGGGGTGAATCAATACTTCAAAACTCCAACTGTTAAAACATTCACCACACATCCATCTCACAATTTGCAAGTAAACTAAAATACCAAACTAAACATGTTCATCCATAGCATGAAAAAAAATAATACACATGACACAAGATATTTGGTTAGCCAAAAACCCTTCAATGAGAAGGTAAAATTGGGGTGGGGATGACACCCATAAATATTCACTATGACAGTTGTAAAGTGTAGCCAATTAAGGTTACAATAAGTTTGATCATAAACTATGATCTATCTTGTGAAAGGTCTACCCTATTAAAGGCTTACAAAGACTATTAAATCTTACCCTATTAAAGGATTTCAAAACCCTACTAAAAGTGTTTCTGGTTAAAGGAATTTAACTTACAATAAAGTAAGTACCCTGTTAAAGGATTTAAAAAAGCCCGTTAAGACTACTTTGTTAGGAGATTTTGAATGATTCACCTTTTAGAATGTTTTAGCATTGATCCTTTAGTTAGCACTAGTCTGCTAGATATCATATCTTCTCTTTCCAAGTATATCCTTGATCCTACTGATTAGATATTTCTTCTCTATCCTCTAACTGTTCTATTTCTTTCTCTCTAACTGATTCTACAATTCAGTCCTTTCACATCTCCTTAGTCACCATGAATGCTCTGTCTGTATAGGAAAACCTCTCCCTTCACATGAAATCTTTTAGGGTTTTGCCTCTTTAGGAAGACTTAGGTGACCTAAGGTTAGGTAGGAATCAATGATCATCAATTTAGATTCATTCTAATCTTCTAGAATCATAAAACAACCCTTAAGTCAGCCCAAATATGGTTGACATAGGAGTTTGTGCCATTACAAACAACTATGTCCAAAATTATTTACTCAACACTTGAAGCCTCTGATGCTTAGCATCCACTATATCTTCAATGCTATAACTCAGTCTCTGAATGACTTGGCATCTAGTATTCACTTAGCTTTTGAATCACTTGACATGTATCAACTTGTTTATCATTGGAGTGACTCGACACTAATTTTCTACTCGACACATACTGAAGCTTGACACATACTGTGTATTTTGCTCGACATGCATTATTTGACATCTTATGCTCGACATATACTACTTGCTCGACATGCACTAAGCACTGTTAAGTAATGACTTAAGTTTATTATCACTCATATGTCAAAACCAAAATGAGATCAACAATCTCCCCCTTTGACATGAGTGGCAAACACACTTTTCATGCATATATAACCTTAACTTATGAGCATAACTTAGATAATATATATTCTTTACTCAACTCACATACAAAATTTCAAATTATCAAAATTTTGCAAAAATTGATGACTTATCATTCATACCTAAAAACTTCATAACTCCCCCTGAGTTGATTGCTCTTTTTTGTATCTAATTTTGATACTCCTTTTGAGTAAATTTTTTGAGATGTTATCTTCCAATATTTCTACATTTACTCCCCCTTTGTGTATTCTCTCCTTTTTGTCTCAATCCCCTTTTTTTCAATATCCTCCTTTTTTGACACTTATTCATGGGTGGTACACTAATAGTGTGTTTGCCCAAAAATGTTTTATGGACCTCCATTATAATCTTTAGTGCTACATCCCAATTATTGCACGCTATCTCTAGAGATTGAAATTGAACATCTATCTTAGTAGAAAGGTCTACTAAGCTATCATGAGTGGAAAGATGAGAATCTTTATTCATCAATGTTTTAGTGAAGGCTAGTTACTTGTGCAACACATCCATGTGTGGAGTCAACATGGAATGAATACATATCAAGATAGCCCGAATGTTTGCATCTTGTGTATGTAATGCAACTAGTTGACCTTGAGTGGATAAAAATCTTTGAAAATGAGCTCGTCTTGACTAGGAGACAACTTAAAAATCTTACCTATTATTTGTAGGTCTCCTTGCAGCTAGTTAGTGACCCTCTGAACTCCTTGTGTGAATAAATTCACATCACAAAGTTTTGTGAATAGAGAAACCATATTTTCTAACACCTTCTTTACACTCTCCATCTTGGTTTCTAAGTCAACTTGTCATAATGTAATGAAACTATAAATATTTTCATTGACCTTTGTTTGAAACTTTGTCTTAGACCATTCTACAAGTTTAGTATTTGTATCTAGGTTTGCATCACTGATCTTATCAATTATATTCACTAGTTGCTCAATAATATATTTTTCCTCATTAGGTGCTAGGAGGCTAAATGTATCAAGAAATATTCTTTGATATCATGTAGAACTTGTCTTTTCTTATGCTACCTTTTGAGTAACTCTTGGTGCTTCTTTCTTGCTAGAGTTTCCTACAATATGCTCATTTCTTCTATGGTGATTGTTGTAAGATAAAAATCTGGAAGTTTAATCACCTCATCTAAGTTGACATCTCCATTAGATGTGCCTTCTATAATCTTAGATATATTGGGACTAGGCCTTGATTATTGTAATGGTGTAGTATCTACACTCTGCCTATGAAGAGTTTGACTAGGAATAGGGGATGCAGGGATTGATAGGGTAACCAATGTCTAAATTTCTATTTGTTCCTTTGGTTTTGTAGTCAAAACTAACTCTTTTGTCCTATCCTTCTCCTTCTCTTTTTTTTCTTCTTTAGCTTCTATCTATGATATGGGTGTAGGACTTATTTCCTTACCTACTCTGGTTTCTGGTCCATCCCTCTCAATTGTGAGTAAGGCTTGCCTCTGGGATATGAATAGTAAAAGAGGTAATGCAATTAGTGTTGTAACAACACCTTCTTGTTCTATGCTTGCACTTTTTCCTGCTATAATATTTACCTCTAGTGGTACACCGGATGTGTCTATTTTCTTTTCCCCTGTTGTTGGCATTCCATCCTTTTCAATTTCATTTGTTCTCACCAGTATAGGATTTGAGCATAAATTTTCTACCATGGTGGAACCCTGTAATATCCTTTTAAAGTCATTCTCTATCAAAGGATTGATGTTTTGCACTATGTTATCAAAAACATCCTTTATCTTTATTGTGTCCTATTGACTTGCTTGATCCACATGAGAGGGACTGGCACTCAAAATATGTACATCAAGTACATTTTGTTCATTGTGTTGCTCAAATTTAGCTGTAACCTCTTCATATGCTTCATTCTCTATGCCTCCCTCATGTCCATGCTTGATAGATACAACCTTAGCAATCTCTACTATCTCTTGATCATATTTTTCTTCACCAACCTCCTTAGGTGCTTGTTCACTTGCCTTTTCTGTTGTCAACCTATAAATGACTTCTCTATTTGAAAACCTCCTCAATATTATTCTATAAAATATTGAAAGCTCTTTATTTTGGAGCAAATCTCACCTTATATTTTTTTATGGCCTTAGTCATTGTTGACTTATCCAAATCTAGCATTACTCTTGCTAGAGTAATCTCCCTTATTTGTCTTTTAGTTGTTAAATTGTATTGCCACTTTTGATCAACTCTATTATATAAAATTTTGGGTAATGAGTTGACCATCTCAATAGGAGTGGTCTTAAATGTGGCCATCATCTCATATACAGACTCTTCCACCTTATTCATGTCTAACTTTCCAAGTTTATCAAACTCAACATGTGTGAACCCTGATAAATCTACATTATTCTTGATGTTGTCACACAAGTTGTGTAAATTAGAAAAGAGGTTATGGCATACCACTTGGAATTGACTATTCTCATTTGATTCTGTCTTCTCCTCATCTAACTTGGCTAGAGATACATACTTTCTCATTTGTCTCTCCTTAGGCTCATCCTCCTTTGTAGTAGCAATAGCTCATTTACCTCTAGCCTTCTCAACTTCTTGTGTCTTCTTTCTAGTTTCCCTTATACTAGCCTTGGTAATAGGTAGTTGTGTAGGTTTCACAACTTTCTTTGGTTTACTCACTGTTGGCTTCTTAACTTTCCTCTTCTTCTTTTCTACTAGTTTAGGTGCTTCCTTGGCTTCTTTTTCCTTGACACATTTATCATGTTCTACTTCTTATTGTTCCTCTCCTTGACTTTGTGTAAGTGCAAGTGGGGCTTAGGCTGGTTGATCTTCTTCATCATCCTCATCATCCTCATCGTCTTCTTCTTCTGCTCCACAAAATCTTTCCTTAAGCTTCTTCACAAGCTTGTTTTTCTTTCTTACCACAGAAGTTGTCTTCAAGTCTATTGTGATTCTTGACTTGACTTCCTCATAATTTCCAAATGAGGTTGCATTCTTGTCTATTTCTTCTACCAATAAAGCTATCATTGCTGTAGATGCCTCATCTACATTGATTTCATAAGGCAACAACTTGAGCCATCTGACCCTTGGAATAGCTACTTGTACATATGTATGATCAACATCAACTAGAAATGAAACATCATTATAATATTTCTCCACTAGTGATAGTGAAATCCTCAGTTTCTATTTCATAGATTTCTTAAAGTCCTCAAAATAACTTGTCATTACTAACTCAAAGTTATCCTCAAGTTTCTCTATGAACTCTCCAATTTGAAGTGCAATAGACCTATTGGTCTTCCAAGCAACTTTTCCTAATGAAGGTAATGCATTTTTCATGTAAAAGAATATACAAACTAGTAGTGAACCAAATTTTCATTGTGCACTCTTTGTCTTTCTTATGGCTTCCAAGTTTTTTGATAATTGCTAGAGTTGCAACTTAGAAAGCTCATAAGTGTGGTCCTTCTTTATTATCTTGTAGCCTAAATCCACTACCATATAAGACAAATTGTTCAATCTACTAGATTGAAAAAACTTGTGAGAAATTATTCTCACTACAAATTCAATTAAGGTATCATCAATTTTGTCTATAGTCATTCCTCTTTTATTTTATACTACCCTTGCATTCTTCTCTATTATCTCCTTAACATCACTTCACATGGTCTTGGGTTTTCCTAGGGTAGTTTATGTTGTTACTTGGTGGATGATCATTTTTGTGATCTTGGTAAGTCCATTTTCCAACCATATAGAGTGATCATATATTTTGCTAAGTATAATCTTAATCCATTCCATTTTGAATACATTTGGAAAATCTAGGGCATAGGTTAACCCTTTTCTCTCTACGATTTTGTTTTCCTCCTTCAATACTCCATCTACACAGTTTTTATACAAATCTCTAATTTCCATATCTCTAATACTTCCAACTTTATAAGTGTAGTACATCTAACATCTTGTATCATCAAGACCTATGATGGTATCATCGATAATGCACTAGAAGGATCTCCTTTATATGTTATCTCAGGATTAGCTTAGAAGGGTGGTTGTTAGACCTCAATACTTATTAATTGAACATTTAAAACTTCTTTTCCTTCCTTCTTAACAATAGGAGAAGAGCTAGACATCACTTTTAAATAACTAGGGTTTGAGATAATTCAGATAGCATAGCTTGACACATGATAAACACCTTATGAATATGAAGATTAGTGACAAGTAGCAACTGAATCTAGTTCACAAATTCTTGAATCTTTCTCCTCAATTTTCCTTATGTTCTTCGTACTCTCTTCGATCTCAAATGAATGTAAATGAGTCAAAAAATGACTATATAACCCTTATAACTTGACAATAAATGCTTAGTGCTTACACAACTACAAGTTCAGATCTCATAGTAATTTCAACTCACTTGGCTTACACATATTTTCTATTATGCTCAACAACCATAGCAAGCTCAGCCAATACTATCACCCTTAATAGCTTGGAATCAACTAAAATTTCATTTTCACTACAAAAACAACTATGAAACTTTTCATGCTCATCAACAACATGAAAACTAACAAAACTTAAAGATTTCTTTCAAGTTCTAACCAATACATTGCATCTTAATTTATGCATATATATAATGTTTTTAGAACTTAGATTCTTGGAACGGATGTAAAATATATAATTGAGATATCAGCCCTGCATACATTTTGATTTCCTAGTTGGGGATGATGTGATCACTTGATCCATTGGATGAACTGGCCTCATCTGAACTTGATGTGTTGCAATCTTCCTTTTTCTTCCATGTATTGTTCATTTACACTTTGACCTTCTCAACACCAACCTTCTCTTTTCCTTTATTGAATTCATTTCTTGGTGCTTTTGACTTTGTTGGACAATTTTTGCTGATGTGACCAATCTTCAAACAAATAAAGCATGGCGTTTGACTCAACCATCTACTGTAATCACTTTTGAAATGTGTTCTAATGCAATTCTTAGGAACATGTCCATACTCTTGACAATAGTGACAATTTTACCTTGTATTATAATCCCAATTGTAGGATTTTCCATTGGGTTGTACCTTTGTTTTCTTTTTTGATGTCCACTTGGCATTAGATCTACATTCATATGCTTTATGCCCATACTTATGAAAATTGTGGCAATATCCTTCAAAATTTTTTGTCCTTAAGTAATTGATCATACATTCATGTACTCTATGTCCTTGCTTGTTGCACTTATGATAGTAACCCTTGAACTTCTTCATAGGGTTCTGATTTGGATTGTTGCTCCTACAAAAATTTGCTGTATGACCTAACTTTCCACAGTTCTGAAAAGTGGTTTTGTAGTTCTTATAGGTTTTTTGTTTCTTTGTTCACCAATTTTAGATGATTCTCCTTCCTCAATATTGGTGTATCCCAACCCAAGAGTATCATTGTTAGATCTAGGAGATCTCATCAATTTCTCAAAGTATTTGATGGCTTCACTGGGTTCATTAAAACTTTCATCAAATTATTTTTCTCTTCCTAGTTCATTCCTCAATTGGTCATTCTGTAACTTCATGGTTGCGATCTCAATATTCTTTCCATTAAATTCATGATTGGTAATCATCACTTGATTCATTGTTTCCAGTTCCATGTTAGCAATCCTTTGTACCTTTGATGTCTTCTATTCTAGTCTGTTGGTCAGTGTCCTTTTTTCATCTTCAATTATGACTTTTTCTCCATTTACTTTTTTTTTCTTCTTGATCACCTTACATAGAAATACTGATTGGACTTCTTGTTCTATCTTTCTAACCTCTTTAGTTAAGGCGCCATTATTTTCCATCAAATCTGCAACTACTGCATCATACTCACTTGAGTTTCCATTTGCAAATAATTTAGTAGTGTCTTCCTCTTCGTAATGTGTGTCATTTTCCTCAATAGATATCTCTTTCCTTCTCTTTAATGAGCACTTCAACTCATCTCTTCCTTCATTGAGTTGGTGTAGGGAAAGTTGGATTTCAATCTTTTGGTTCTCAATGAATTTTCCCAACTTGTAGACTTCCATCTTCAAGATCTTTCCTCAAAGATGCAAAGCTTTCCTTTCTAAAGAACTTATCTTTGATAGCAATTGTTGGAAATAAAAATGGGAGGCGAGGGGGGTGGGGGTGGGGGTGGGAGGGTGAATTAGTACTTAAAAAATCCAACTATTAAAACATTGACCACACATCCATCTCACAATTTGCATGTAAACTGAAATACCAAACTAAACATGTTCATCCATAATATGAAAACAAACTAAACATATGACACAAGATATTTGGTTACCTAGAAACCCTCCAATTAGAAGGTAAAATTGGGGTGGGGATGACACCCACAAATCTACTCTATGAAAGGTCTACCCTGTTGAAGGCTTACAAAGACTATTATATCTTACCCTGTTAAAGGATTTTAGCACCCTACTAAAAGTGTGCCTGGTTAAAGGACTTTAACTTACAATAAAGTAATCACCCTGTTAAAGGATTTACAAAAGCCTATTAAAAGACTACTATATTAGGAGATTTTGACCAATTCACTTGTTAGAATGTTTGAACTTTGATCCTTTAGTTAGCATTGGTTTGCTAGATAATAGATCTTCTCTTTCCAAGTATATCCTTGATCTTCTTGATCAAATATGTCTTCTTTATCCTCTAACTTCTTTGTTTTGTTCTCTCTAGTTAATTCTACAATTCAATCCTTTCACATCTCTTTAGTCACCATTAATGCTCTATCTAGATGCAAACCTCTCCCTTTACATGAAATCTTTTAGGGTTTTCCTTCTTTAAGAAGACATAGGTGACCTAAGGTTATGTAGGAATCAACAAATGTGATTCACTCATTTTCCCACTTAATTCATCCCTTTATCTGATTGGTTACATGTACTACATACGGATCCTCAATGTGGATTCTTTCTTATCTTCTAGGATGATAAAATAATCCTTAAGTCAGCCCAAAAATTGTTTACATAGGCATTTGTGCCATTACAAACAACTATGTCCAAAACTGTTTACTCAGAACTTGAAGTCTTTGATGCTTGGCATCCACTATATCTTCAATGCTGTAACTCGACCTTTGAATGACTCTACATCAACTATTCACTCGACATCTATTAGCTATTTTCTTGTCATTGGAGTGACTCAACACTATCTACTCAACACAAATTGGTGCTCGACACATACTTTATATTTTTCTTGACATGCATTATCTGACATCTTATGCTCGACATGCACTAATTTCTTGAAATAAACTACATACTATTAAGTAATGACTTAAGTGTATTGTCACTCATATGTAAAAACCAAAATGAGATCAACATGAAAGTTCTTGAGTTTATCAATTAATTCATTTACTTCCCTAGTTGGCCTAAGTTGTTTTCCCTCCTAAAAACTAGTATAAAAGGAGGCTTGGGGGTTTTTATATTTCATTCTCAAGTTATGTCATCTCCATAAGCAAGTATTCAAGAAATTCTTCCTCAAGAAAGCATCTTCAAGCATCTAGGTCTAAGCATCTCCTTCTTGCATCAAGCTTCTTCCTTCAAGGTGGTAGTGGAGTTTGGCTCTGAGGAGAAGATCCATCATTCCAATCCAATCAAGCTCTTTCATTTTTCATCGATGGCATGTCACATACATTTCCATACATGAGGCTTTGGCTTCTTTGATTTCCTTATAGTTTCCTTGAGTCAAGGCTATTACACTTACATACTTGATCACATGTCAAAGGCGGTTACATCTATAGAGGTAATTATATCTCTCACTTGATATTATTAAGATCTACTATATGAAAGCATTTCATTAACATTCACATTTCTCAATTATGGTTAATTCCTTAACCTAGGGCTTGACTAAGGCAAGCCCTCATCAAACCCCAACCCCCAAACTATTCTTTTCTATGTTGATTTATAGGTTGGGAGTAAAAAGGATTACAAATTTGGAACATTATTCACAAGCTTCCTATAGTCATAATTTTCAGAGTCATGGACTACATTAATCTGGTAGTAGGACATCCTTCCAAGTCAACCTAGTCCTTGAGTCACAAATTTTGGGAAGATTTATGGGTTTAGTTGATTTTGTCATTTTATTCCAAGATTCGCAGTTAGAAGTTCATAAAATATTTAGATCCAAAATTTCTAGAGTGAAAATACATCTTCCTCTATGCATTTCAAGGTGACTCTTTCATATTACATTTCCTTTCTTATCTTTGTCCTAGATTTGTATCTTAATTGGGCTAATTGTATTCACATAGCATCTGGATTTACATTTCCAAAGTAATTAGTTCAATTTCATATTCACACTATCCTATAAAAAGGCCAAAAAGCACATTTCATTTTATTGTATTCCCCCTATAATCTGGATTTAGTATTAGAACCCTTCCTTTCTTGGGTTCTAGTTAATTTCATTTGGGTTAGAAGTGGAATCATATTTGGAAATTCCCCTCTTTCCCTTTCACATTACAATATAATGGCTTAGTGACCATTCAAAATGGAAGTCTACATCTTATTTAAAGTTCTTCTATTTTACCACTAAATAGAACTTATGTGTACCAAAGTCATCAACCATGGTTCTCAAGACTTGTGTTGAGTCTCTTTCTTTGCTTCCTTCTTCAAAGAATATTTTAGTTTATGAGTTTGATTGTTCTCTTCAAGTCTTAGTAGTGTGCGATGAATACTTTCTAGATTTTGTAACATTTTTTATACAACAAACACTACATTCATTGGGGGCTGATTGAGAATCTTCACAAACAACTTAAACATCACACACTAAAGCTTGATTCCTAGGCTAAAAGTGTCAAATAGTCAAAGTTGACTTATTTTTCAAAGCTTAATTACTTCCTTAGTGTGTGATGTTTAAGGTTGACCAAATCTTCATCTCCTCTTTGATGACAAATTGTATTTTCTTGTTATCACATTTTTAGTACCTTATGAGTATGTTTATTAGGTATCTTCATAAGTGTTTGATTTTTCTTAAGTTGATTTGACATTTCTTTATTTAGACACATGGACAATTAATGAATCTTCTATAGCATGGATCATGAGACTATTCCTATTGTCTCCTTTCTAATGCATCAACTTCCAAGAATCATAACATTTGACTCGAATATGGGTTTTTGCTGAAATTTTAGAGGCAGTTGCATGAGGAGTTATTGGCTTTTTGTTTTTTTACCAGTTTTTAGAAAGTTGTTTTTGTAATAAATCTGAAATAATATTCTTGATTTCATTGATTAGTTGGCAATTCATCTTGCCTTAGTTGGGGACTTTTCTTGGGAAAAATTGAGATTCGTAGGATGGGTTTTTGAAATTACCAAAAATGGAAAAATCTATTTTTCCCAAAAATCTACCAAATATGGTAATTTTTGAAATTGTAATAAGAAGTTGTTTTCTTTCATTGTAGAGGCAAATTAGAGTTGGACGAATTGAATGAAGAATCTGACATTCTAAAAATTTGTGTTGTTATTGTTTTTGAGTATTATCATTGAAGGGATTTAAGCTACATCACTTTTCTTAGAGTTTCTTCTACCTTGTCCATTTCATGCTTTTCATTCTAAGGGGAGGAACATGGTTTCCACTCTTGGACCTTCCTCAACATTCATCGTTGTGTCAGTATCTTCACCATTGAAGATTTTTTATTATTGGGGAATACATTGTTTCATCATTTCTCTAGTGTTGGGAGGATCTAGATTCTACTTATATGATGGATTGAGCAGGTGGGGGAACATTTGAATTCCTTCATGCATAGTCACATGTACACATTTCTTTCAGTTATTTCTCTCTTTTGGATATGGGGTTTTTCCAAGTTGATTTATTTCCTTTAACTTTATTTGTGAGAGATTATATTGCATTGGTTTGTACATGGATACCTAATCATGCCTAGTCACTAGGACCTATTAATTCTTGCATTTAATGCTTAGTGGTATTAAATTCTACCAAATTTTCACTTAATGATGGGCATTAGAGTATGCATAAATTTATATTTGTCACATTAGGCACATTTGCATACAGTGTATAAACTAACTATGCATGTGCTCAAGAACATTCTCATGTATCGTTGAGAACATGTTTGGACCTACACGACTAGCTTAATTTTACTTTTGATCTATTGCTTTCTGCAATTCTAGATCACTTAATTCACAAGGTAGGTATTAGAGTATGCATAAATTTATATTTGTCACATTAGGCACATTTGCATATAGTGTATAAACTAACTATGCATGTGCTCAAGAACATTCTCATGTATCGTTGAGAACATGTTTGGACCTACATGACTAGCTTAATTTTACTTTTGATCTATTGATTTCTGCAACTCCAAATTCAATCTATTCAACCTTGGTGGATAGAATGGAAGTGGTATCCTACCACTCCCTTCACCAGCTACAAACCAAGTTTGGGGTATCAATAGCTTTCTTCCCATTTGCCAATGGTGGATATCCTCAACCAGTGCTGGCATTTGTAGTCTTCCCTTTCTCAGTGGAGAAAGCATTTTAACACTATATGGAGTGTAATTGCTAAGCCCAAGATTTCCCATTTTTCTTGGTTCCTGGTGTTTAAGGTCTTCCCCTTGGGCCTTGGCTCAAGCATATTGGGGTTCTAGATCCTCGGTGTCCATTTTGTGGGCATTTGTAGTCTTTTTTGTATCTTTTTTGGTTCTGTAGACGTGCCCAAAACTATTGGCATTGGATTCATGATTTTTTAAAGTCGTTTCGGCCAAAAAATTTTCAACCAAAACCTTTTTCTTGGCATATGGTTCTATTGGGTGACTCCCCCAGGTTCCCTAGGCAATTTATCCAGATCCGGCATATCTTCAGGAAGGAGATTTTGTTTACATTGTGGAAAGATAGGAATGTTGTTCATTTCACTCATAATTTTCTTGACATAAATGTTGCTATGTACACTAAAGCATGCATTTGTAACAATGTAATGATCCAGATTCAAGTCCAAGCCAATAAGGTGGTTGTAGAGGTGGCCCACCATCAAGAGCTACTCAATCATTTGGGTAATGCTCACTGTATGGTTGCCAAAGTGCCTCCTGACACATTAGCAGATCACACTCTGCCCGGGGGCCATCGCCGAGGGTGCAACTCTTCTACCTACCTCTCTTGCACGTCACACTTGTAGGCTTCCTATGACCACTCTCCTAGTGGTGGTGATGGTGGTTGGCATCATCTCTCAGCTTCTCCACCTTGTCGTGCTCCTTGTGCTCCTTGTGTGGTTTCTGGCGAATGACCTTTTTGCCTGGAGTTGGCTATATCATCCCTACGAGCTAATACAAAGGATGAAGATCAAGCCCCTAATGATGCTATTGATGGCTGGACTATTCCCAGCCTGCTTGCCAATCCCAAGGATGATTGGGGTTTTTATGATTGCGATGAATCACCCCCCTCAGCTGGCACTACTTTGGTAGCCTGAGGCATTGCATAATTTTTTTTTTGATGAATAGTTGTTGATTCCAACTTTGGCCATGTGAACTCTCACAGGGTGATCTTGTATCCCCCAACCCCTTTTTTGTGAATTGTAACTAGTATAATATTTATTAATAGAAAAGGACTATTCATAAAAAAATAAAAATTAGTCAATTAGTTCTTGAACAATCTACCAATCACAAATAATAAATTTTCTATTACAAAAATATTTCTAAAGTTTATTTATTTATTTATAATTAAATATTTTATAAAAATATTTTATCTCAATTCTGATAGGATAATGTGATTTCGTGTTATAGGAGCCCTTTTTTTGGAGGCTTCCCATATTCCTTTTTTTGGGCAAAATATTAGCTTTTCTTAAATCAAGATTATTTGATATGTTTTGTCATAAATTTGAAATAGTACATTTAGAAAGTAAAGTAAATTGGAAATTATATTTTAAAAATAATTGTTACTCTTTGAAAAATGAAATTATTACTCATTAAATTTAACACACATTAAAGTAGAACATCCACACAAATTTTAAATTCTACCAATCAAAATAAAATTTTCATATTAAAATATTTTTTGTTGATATAAAAACTTGTTAGATTTTTCTCTTATCATATCATACTTTATATTATGTCTTCAAAATTTTGAAACTAAATAATTATTATGGAATTATTTGAACTATTTTGAATTTGAATTTAATATACAAATTAACTCTTCTATTATTTAAAATGTAAAGTGATGAAAGTTTACATTTATTTATCCTTAACTTTTTATGTACTCAATCCAAGATTTTTGAAGAAATTTATTTTACTTTTACTTTATTTTATATTTTTTCAATGAATAGTCTCTTTCTATTAATATACTAGTTACAAATTCACAAAAAAGGGGACGGTGGATACGAGATCAACCCGTGAGAGTTCACACGGTCGAAGTTGGAATCAACAAGTATTCATCAAAAAAAAAATTTAAGCAGCTCCCTCAAGCCACCAGAGTATTACCAACCATGGGAGGTGGTTCATCAAAATCATTAAGACCCTAGACATCCTTAGGGTTGGCAGGTGGACTAGGAACAATCCAACCATCGACAATGTCATCACTAGCTTTTTCTTTGTCTTTCTCCTCTGCCCACGACAGAGAAATAGCTAGATTTAGGTGGAAAGTTCATTTGGAGCTAGCTACCAATACCATGAGGAGCAATAGGAGGGGAAGTTACATGAACTAGGGACTAGCTAGAGCTATGGCGAGGTGGAGAATTCAAGTGTTGTCACCAATCCTCATCACCACCACTAAGAGAGTAGTGTTGGGGAGCTTGTGAGCACAACGTATGTGAGTAGTGAGAAGAAGAACTGCACTCTAGTGACTATGCAAGGTGTGTTACCCCAATGATTGAGCAATTCTTGAAGGTGGGCCACCTTCAGAGCCACCTTGTTGGCTTGAACCTAAATCTGCAATATGATATTATTACAAATGCATGCTTTAGTGTACATAGAAACATTGATATCAAGAAAGTTGTGAGTGAAAAGAACAACATTCCTATCCTTTCATAAAGTAAACAAAATCTCCATCCTGAAAGTATGCCAAATCTAGAAAAACTTCCTAGGAATCCTAGGGGAGTCACCCAACACAATCATGTGTCAAGAAAAATGTTCTAGTGTGAAGGGCTTGAAAAAATCATGTATCCAGTGCCAATAATTCTAAGCATGCCTATAGACCCAAAAAAAATACAAAAAGGACTCAGAATGCCCACAAAAAGGACAATGAGGATCTGAAATACCAAGATGCTTGAGCCACAGCCCAAGGGGAAGCCCTTGAAACATCAAATACTAGGCAAAATGGGAAATCTTTGGCTCAGTGATAACACTCCAAATAGTTCAAATTGCATTCTCCAATGATAAGTAGAGGACTGAAGATGCCAACACTAGTTAAGAGTATCCACTATAGGAAGATGGGGAGAAATCTAGTGATATCCTAAGATGGGCTTGTAACTGGTGAAGGGCATGATAGGATACCACTTCTATTCTTTCCACCAAGGTCACATAGACTGGATGCCCACTTTGTGGTGTAAGGAAACTCAGGTGCGGAAACAGCTTCCTATACTAATCTCATAAGGAAAGTATGATGCAAATCCTATTAAAATATTCTACACTTACAAATTCAATATCATGTAAACAACAATATTGCAACCAACTATGCATACAAAAAATAGATAGAGAAAGGAACACATAACACAAGGATTTGCCGATGGGTAAAAACCTTTCGGTAAAACAACCCCACCCCTTTAGAACCTGCACAATGTATTATCTTCAACATGAGGTTAAAATACACATGCAATGCAAGTTCAACATCAACAACAGAAGACTCCAGTAGCTACTCGCAGTACCAACAATACACCTTTTTCACATCGCATCTCTTTGCAACCCTAAAAATGCTTATAACATGCACTTCACTTTAGGGCTACTCCCAAAGGTAAATCGTATTAGGGTTTTACCATTCTTTGAAAAAATAGGAACCCCAAAATTTTTTTTGGTAGAGTGTATAGTACTCAAATATCTTAGTTGCCACATGTCTTCACCTGTCATTGAATCTTCCTAACATAGCTCTTACGTGTCATAGGAATCCGTCATAATCGTTTTAGTCATGATCTCCTTACACACAATTCAAGATGTCAACACATCAACATTATTTACAAGAAATACATTTTACAAAACAAATAATAAGAATAGGAATTATACAAGGTTGAGACACCTTATTCCTAACATTCTCCCACTTGTCGAACACCTTGTAAGAGCAACAGGAACATAACAAGAACTAACTGCTATAGGCCGTAAGGACCATAGACTTCGAACACCATCTGAACTTCTTAGTGCCCACTGGTTTCATTAATGCATCTGCAACATTCTTCATAGTATCTACCTTTTCCAAATTTACCTTTCCATCTTCCACCATATCTCTCACAAAGTGATATTTCACATCAATGTGCTTCGTTCTGGCATGGAAAGTTGGATTCTTTGCAAGGCAAATAGCACTTTGACTATCACACCAAATAGTAATTTGGTCTGCATCAACACCAACATTAGAACACAATCTCTTAAGCCAAATGGCTTTCTTACAAGCATGAGTAGCAGCCATGTATGCAACTTATGTAGTGGACAAAGCAACCACAGGTTGTCGCTTGCTCATCCAACTAATGGCACCACCAAACATAGTGAACACATAAAAACTGGTGGATCTCCTACGGTCAATATCACCTGCCCAATCTGAATCAACAAACCCATGAATACAAAATAAATGCTGAGATCTAGAAGAGTTACCATGATAACATATGGAGTAATCTGTTGTACCCCTCAAATATCTGAATACTTGCTTAACTGCATCCCAATGTATCCGTCTAGGATTAGCCATAAATTGACTCAGGGCTCCCACTGCTTGGGCAATGTCTGGTCTAGTATAGACCATAGCATACATAAGACTGCCAATTGCACTAGCATAAGGTACTCTACTCAAGTCCTCCACCTCACTAGGAGATTTTGGACAATCATCTACAGATAACTTTGTTCCCACAGGAATAGGAACACATAGTGGTCTACAATCTGCCATATTGAACCTGTCCAACACAGACTTCACATACTTACTCTGACTCAACCAAAGTTTTCTGTTAGACCTGTCTCTACTGATTTCCATACACAAGATGTACCTAGCTGCCCCAAGATCTTTCATCTCAAACTGTGCTGACAACTGAGATTTAAAATCAGAAATCATACCCTTACCCTTCCCAAACTGCACCATATCATCAACATATAATGCAACAATAAGAAGGCAATCATTTTCAACTCCGAAATAAACACAATGATCTGATTTCGATCTTACAAATCCTATTGACAAACAAAGGCATTAAACTTAAGGTACCAGATCCTAGGAGATTGCTTCAAACCATATAGAGATTTCTTTAATCTGCAAACTAAGGATTGTTTACCTTTAACAATGTAGTGCTCAGGCTGTGACATATAAATCTCTTCCTCCAAATCACCATGAAGGAAAGTTGTCTTCACATCCATCTGTTCTATCTCTAAATCATATGATGCAGCAAGAGATAACAAAAATCTAATGGATGTCAACTTTGCAACAGGAGAGAATATTTCACCATAATCTATTCCCTCTACCTGTGAATACCCCTTTGCAACCAATCTAGATTTGTACCTTTCAACACTGCCATCTGCTCAAAATTTCTTCTTGAACACCCAATTAAAGCCAACATATTTTCTCCCTTTAGGAAAAGGTACAAGGTCTCATGTTTTTTTTTTCTCTAATGAAGCCATCTCATCATCCATAGCCTCAATCAAGGAACCTGCATCTTCCATGCCCAAAGCCTCTTTCACAGATCTAGGCTCATCAGTGTTAGTAATCAAAGCAAAAGCACAACTAGAATCTAACATAGAATAACCAAACCTTTCTGGTTGCTTTTTTTCTCTCGTGGATCTCCTCAAGGGATGAGGTTGAGGTTTTTCTTCCTCTTCTTCTGAACTATCAGAGCTGCAAGAGCTCTCCTCATCATTAGACCCAACATGGTCTCTCTGTTCAGTCTTCTTAGGGGTAGGAGGCAACTGAACATCTTTTTCCTTTTCTTTTTCATCTGGTTGTAGCACAATAGGAGAAGATGTTAGCTCTCTAAAAATAATATTTCTACTATACAACACCTTACTAGTCACAGGGTTCCAAAGCTTGTATCCTTTCACACTAGCACTGTACTTGATGAAAATACATTTAACAACTTTGTTTTCCAACTTAGATGTTTTCTCCATTGGAACATGTGCATAAGCTTCACAACCAAAAACACGAAGATGTCTAACTGAAGGCTTCTTACCAGGCCACGCCTCCATGGGTGTCTTACCAACAAGAGCTAATGTAGGAGATCTATTAACCAGATAGCAAGCAGTGGCCACAGCTTCGGCCCAAAACCTTTGTTTTAAACTAGCTCCACTAAGCATACTCCTAGCCTTCTCCATCAATGTCATGTTCATTCTCTCTGCAACTCCATTTTGTTGTGGGGTATAAGGAGTTGTCTTATGCCTCTCAATACCTTGTTCTTTATAGAACTGTTCAAACTCTGCTGAGAAAAACTCACCGCCATTGTCAGTTCTCACACACTTAATATTCTTACTAGTCTAATTCTCTACAAGGGCTTTACATTCCTTGAATCGACTAAAGACTTTTGTCTTACTTTTAAGGAAATAAATCCATGTCCTTTTACTGTAATCATCTATGAAAGATACAAAAAATACAGACTTGGAGATTGAAGGAACTTTTACAGGACCAAATACATCAGAATGAATAAGATCCAAAACATCAAAAGATTTGTGAAAACCAGAGTAAAACTAAACACAATTTTGTTTACCATAGACATAGTGTTCACAGAAGTTGAACTCGAGATTGCAATCATTTAACCCCTCAATGAGGTTTTTATTTTTTAGGGTTTTGAGACCCTTCTCACCAATGTGGCCAAATCTCATATGCCACAACATTGTCTTTTCTATAGGAAGCTTTCCTTCCAAAGTGTTTGCACCCTTAGGTACACTTGTTGCACTACCATCAAAACCACTAACCCCAGTCTTTTTTACTGCTCGTTCAGATGGTGGGGATGAAGTGATAGATGCTCTCTTATTTGAAACAGAAGAACTATTACACTGAGAAATGTATGCATCAAGCTGAAACAAAGTACCTCTCCTAGTACCCTTAGCAAGCACCATAGCTCCTCTCATCATCTTACATCCATATTTAGAAAAAACAACTTGCACACCTACATCATTCAGTATAATTACAGATAATAGGTTTCGTGCCAAACCTGGAATATGCATAACTCCATTGATTCCCTTTACTCGTCCATCAGGAAATTTGATAGTGACCCTTCCGCGTCCAACTATCTTTAGGTGAGAATCATCACCCAAGTACGCCTTTCCACCATCGAACTCTTCATATCTTGAGAACCAGTTTTGATGAGAGGTCATGTGAAAAGATGCACCCGAGTCAACCAACCACACATCATCAGATGCATGGGCTACCAAAGCTACGATGAATGCATCACCATCTTCTTGAGACTTTTTAGAACCAGAATCTGAGGCTTTCTTCTTCTTCTTAGGCTCTTTACAGTCTTTACGGAAGTGCCCAGTCTTATCATAGTTCCAACATTTTGCCTTGGACTTATTGGAAGTCTTTGACTTCCCACAAGATTTGGATCTACCCTTATTATCAGACTTATTGTCATTTTTCTTTCCTCTTTTCATGGATCTCCCACAAATAGCAAGGGCTTCTTTTTTTGAAACAGAAGCCTTTCTCTGCATCTCCTCTGATAGCAGTGAAGACACCACATCATCCATTTTGAAGGTGACTAATGTTCTTCCAAGAGCCATCACAAGATGGTCCCATAAATCTGGTAAAGAACACAAAAGTGTGTAGCAACGATCCTCCTCCTCTAACTTGACACCAGCTGATGTCAACTATGCAACCAACTGATTAAATGCATTTAAATGATCTGTTAAGGATCCACCTTCCTCCATTCATAGAGAATACAACTTCTTCCTCAGGAACAACTTGTTCACCAAAGATTTGGCCTGATACACGGCCCCAAGTCTCTCCCACAAACTATATGCAGTTTTCTCATCTAGAACATTCAGAAGGACTGCATCGGTTAAATAGAGTCTTATGAGACCCTTAGCTTTACGGTCTTTGATATCCCAATCTGCTTGAGCTATAGTTTTTGGTCTTGTAGAACTTGTAGTCGCTTCCCATAGGTCACAATCTTCCAACATGTCTTTCATCTTGAATTTCCACAACTCAAAATTAGTGCCATTAAATTTCTCCACTCCATTCTTCCATATGATGAACTCACCATCTCAATCTGCAAATAATATTTAGGATGCTCTACACAAGACTTCCACTCAACTTGAGATTAGCTCAAAAAACCCTACCCAACAACTAGGATCAAAAGTTGATCAAGCTTTGATACCACTTGTAAGGAACCTCAGGTGCGGAAACAACTTCCTACACTAATCTTATAAGGAAAGTATGATGCAAATCCTATTAAAATCTTCTACACTTACAAATTCAATATCATGTAAACAACAATATTGCAGCCAACCATGCATACAGAAAATAGATAGAGAAAGGAACACATAACACAAGGATTTTCCGATGGGGAAAAACCTTTCAGTAAAACAACACCACCCCTTCAGAACCTGCACAATGTATTATCTTCAACATGAGGTTACAATACACTTGCAATGCAAGTTCAACATCAACAACAGAAGACTCCAGTAGCTACTCGCAGTACCAACAATACACCTTTTTCGCATCACATCTCTTTACAACCCTAAAAATGCTTATAACATGTGCTTCACTTTAGGGCTACTCCCAAAGGTAAACTGTATTAATGTTTTACCATTCTCTGAAAAATAGGAACCCCAAAATTTTTTTTGGTAGTGTACAGTACTCAAATATCTTAGTTGCCACATGTCTTCACCTATCATTGAATCTTCCTAACATAGCTCTTACGTGTCATAGGAATCCGTCATAATTGTTTTAGTCATGATCTCCTTACACACAATTCAAGATGTCGACACATCAACATTATTTGTAAGAAGTACATTTTACAAAACAAATAATAAGAATAGGAATTATACAAGGTTGAGACACCTTATTCCTAACATGTGGATCAAATGATTTGGAAGGGTAGAGCAGAAGATCAAAAGTTTGTCGATCTAGATGACAAAGATGGAACTAGACTTGTATATGCTCCCAAGATCTAAGACTCATAGAGATCTTGGAAAAAGGATCCTTGTGAATCTTGATGCCACATTTGAAAAAATGTAGAGCACTAACGTCTTGAGACTTGGCCAGAGGAACACCCTAAATGGAAAACAACACGAACCACCAAAGGTTCTACTAATTCAAAGAAATCCCATTGCAAAACCCATCACCATCCCAACAAAGTCAAGGCTTCACAACTTTCTAAGCCTTCCAAATGCTTTTGATAACAAAGGAGGCCCTAGATATGAAAATGTTCTCACATGATGAGAAGGGTATGAAGAGCAATTCCCTTCCACACAGGTCTATTCACAAGGAATCCAGAAGAGATACAATGCCAAACCAATAATTTCCAAGCTTCACCATGAGTGAGAGAATGTATAATATACTTAGCTCAAAGAGTGAGCCCTTTCTTCTATGTGGAAAGAAGGCCAAGGCCACCAAATTCTTTGGAGAGACAACAAAAATTCCAGGCAACCTTGTGAAAACCATGATGATCAGACCCAAAATCCCAAAGAATGTCACGAAGCAAATGCTCCATCTTGAGATAAGAGGTTTTGGAAGGAGCCTGACAAGAAGAGTAATATGCATGAGTAGCCACCAACACCTTAGAGAAAACTTGGAATCTCCTTGCAAGAGAAAGGGGTTTAGTAATCCAATAATCAAGTTTTTTCTCAATTTTCATGAGTACAACATTCCATAATTCCACTAGAGAAGCTTGAAAGGAAAAGGGGATGCCCAGAAATTGGAATATCTCCTTGTGGGTAACCCATTTCCACTTGAATTGAGCAAGCTAGGGAGACACTGGAAGGAAATATTGCTTGTAATAGAGTGTCTTATGTCATTGAATAGCCAAACCAAAGGCTTGATAACAAGTGTCCAAGTATTGCAAGGCATTAGTGATATTTTCCTCGTCCTCTAGGAGAGTGATAAAAGAGTCATGAACAAAGTGGCCTTTTACAAGCTGAGAAGAAGACTTGAGCAAGGAAATCCCATGAACCAAACCAACATAAATAGAGTGGGCAAGTAAGTAACCAAACCCTTCAGTAGCAAGAACATACAAGGTTGGAGCTAGAGGGCAACCCTACCAAATAGATAAAAAAAGCCTAAAGGCTTTAGATTGAGAGCTGTTAATGGTAATATAAGCATTAGCTTCACCACCAAGTATTTCTATAGATTGAAGAAAGTTAGGGCCAAAACCAAAAGATTGGAGCACAACCAAAATGAAGGGCCATTCAATTCAATCATAAGCTTTGGCAAAATGAATTTTCAAAAACAAAGTTTGCTGATTGGACTTGCGAACCCACTCCATGCCTTCCCAAACAACAATCATGTTTTCAAGAATATATCATGACTTGATAAAATTGATTTGTTTTGGGTGCACAATTAAGGGAAGAAGATGTCAAATCTTGAGAGATAAAGCCTAAAAAATGATCTTTAATGACACATTAAGCAAAGTGATGGGCTGCCAATTGCAAATATCCTCAAGGTGACCAATTTTAGGTATGAATTTAATGTTTCCTTTGTTAGTGATAGTTCCTAGACTCTTAGTGTGGTAGGCTTCAAGATAAACTTTGTATAGGTCTTGACCAATAGACTCCCAAAGGTGTTTGTAAAATTCATGTAAGCGAACTTGTCACACCTAGGGGACTTATCATTTTCCATAGAAAAGAGAACGTCCTTGAGGTCTCTGATGGTGAGAAGTTACTCACAAAAAGCCCATTGCTCAACCACTAGGCAATTTGGAGTAACAAAAATATACTTTCTGAGAGCTTCCTCTTAGGCAACTGAATTCCCCTGTGAAGCAAAAATATTTTCATGATGATGAAAAAAAACTTGCAAGATGTTAGGGTGATTGGAAAAAATAGCATTGCCCTGTTTAATCTTTTAAATCCAAAATTTGGTATGATGAGCTCTGAGAGCCTAGAAGAATTCTTTAGAAGCTTTATCGCTAACCTCCAAGCAATGAAGGAAAGCTTTGATTTGGGCACCCTGAACAACATAGTTAACAACAATTTGTTTCTCATGGCGAAGCTTGGCAATTTGGACTTGCAAATTAGAATCAAATGGGTTAAGGGTAAGAGCTTCAAAAGTCTTCTCGAGAGCCTTGGTATTGGTTTCATAAGATCTTTTTTTGACAGTAGCCAATTTTCGCCTATAGATGTGAAGAAACCTAGTGGTTCTAGTAACAATATCATCCACCATTAAATCCACCCTCTTTGAGAATGGGGATGTGGCTCCATAATCTAGAAACGTAGGATGTGAGCAATAGTGGAAGCATGCGTAAGCACTGACATGTTGAGGAAAAATTGCATTCTGACAGATCACTGGACAAAAGTTGACCAAGAAATGGTAAAATAAATGGGATATTGGTCTGATAAAATCACATCTGATAGAGGAATGACAAGTAACTCTCGATCTTTAGAAAAGGAGAAAAAAGATTGTGCAATAATCATGGCATGATTGAGACATTTTAAAATATGATTAGAGCCAACTCAAAAGTTAGACCAAGTGTGCCAAACCCCACTCTGTCGGTGGTGGTTAGCATTGGGATAAAAAAGACCCAATTTACTGTGCATGTAGTACAACACTTCCCTTTCCTCAACTGTCTAGCAAAATGGTAAAATACCTTCCTTGTTAGAAGCCAACTCAACCATATTAAAATCACCACACATAACCCAAGTAGCTGGAGGCAAGTTGTCAACCATCCAACACCAAAGTTGAGATCTTTCCACAACATCATTAGGAGCATACATATTAACTATACCAAAGGAATGATTATTGGTAGAAAGAAAAATCTAAATAATTATGTACATGGGGTCAAAACCATGTAAAATAATAAAAGAATGAAAATGAGGTGACAGGAGAGTAACTACACCACCTCTACCAGTTTCATGTTGAGAAGAAAATATAATGTCATTTGGCCAAATGATGTGACATGCAGAAGGAAGCATGAAACTAGAGATTTTAACTTCTTGCATATAAGGGAAATCTAAATTATGAAGTCTATGACAGGTATCCTGGACATAGTACTTTTTGGAGAGGTCTATAAGACCTCATACATTCCATGATAAAAAATTCATGAAAACTCTTCCATATCTTCTTCATCCTCAAGGGAGGAGTAGATATGTTGCAAAAAAGTAGAAACTAGGTTGAAACCAGAGGGAAACCCTTCGGGAGTGATGAATTATCACTTCGCATTTGGTTTCTCAGTATTTCGAGGAGGACTATGAAAATGCCACACATTCTAAGTCTCAATAGAGGACATAGCAAGTGAAGTGCGAATCACTGTAGGAGTAGTAGCCCTCGCAGCTGTGTTGATCCCCTACAAAACAATAGGGTTTGAATCCTATGGAATAATAGAAATTGACTTTGGTGAAATCGTTGTTGACCCTACAATGGATGAGGTTTGTGCTCCATTTCCCACAGGAGGAGTGGAAGCTGAAGAAACATTCAACTATTTTGAGGCCGAGGAAGCCTTGCCCTTGCACCCAACAGTGGTCCATTCCTCTTTTTGTTTTCCTTTCGCTAGCTTAGCAAGATCATCCTTGGGTGGGGGTTTAACCCTAGGCATTGTCAAAGGGAAATCCCTAATCTTGTGTTCTATTGTCTGACACCTATCATAGGTGTTTGATAGGTTAAAATAAAGCACCTTCTGGGAGAAGGTGTGCAAACCAATCTAAATCTGCATAGAATCCTTGAGATCCTTGGAGAGATCAACCTCAAAGCAAACATTCTTCTAAGGGAAAGCATTGAAAAACTTATCATGTTGCTTAGTAACAAATTTTCCAAGAGTGTTGGCAATGGACTCAATAAAAGGCCAACATGGTAGGGGAAGACCAGGAAACTCAACCCAAATAGGAACCCTAAGCTTTTTGTCATCAAAGACTGTAAAGTCTCGTGACCACCTTTGGAACACAAGCAAGGAGGAATGAACCAACCTTGAGGGCCATTTACAAAGACCACATCAACCTGGGATGGGTTAGCAAAGCAAAATAAAAAAAAACCTTTGGTAAGGTTTTGCACAACTTCAAGGTAGACCCTGTCAGGAGTCCACCTCTTGGTAACCCATTATCCAAGCATGGATTTAGGAGGAGTCCTACCCACAAAATACCTTATAAATGTATGTTATTTTAACCATTCACATGCAAAATCCAATTTTTGAAAAGGAAGGATAACATCAGGATTACCTCATGGAAGACCTTCGAGACAAACTTGCGAGGATGTTTGTTCAATGGAGGTGCCATGGCTATCCAAAGTAGTAGTGTGAATACTAGTATCAACTACTGGGTCATAGCTGGCCAAGGCCATTATAACTAGCCCTAAAAACTCCCGCACTAAATATAGTTTGATAGATAGGGACGAAAAAAGGAAATATCAGACAGAGAGCTATACACAAGAGATGCATGAAACCCTAACAGAGCCTAAAAAAACCAAAATCGTTTGATTTGATTTGATTTTTTAATCCTATTTTATATTTTAAATTAAATAAACTATTAAAATTAATTGATAATTAATTTTAGAACTAAAAAATTATAGTTTAATTATTTCTAAACTATTACAGTAAGTACACGCCACTACGTGGCACTTGTTATAAATATAGATAATCTAATTTAACAAACTTGCAAAATGGCATGTGGATGTAGTGAACTTGCAAAATGGTCTTGTAGTTTTCTAATTGTTTTCTAGTATATTTGTTCAAAACCAACCTAGTTTAGTGCATGCATGTGGAATGTAAGCCACACTTGATCATTGTTTTGATTTTGTAGCACTGCGATCCATTCTATTTTGTTACAATTATCTTGAATAGTTTTAGATAATTGATGAAGAGAATTTGATAATTTTTTAAAAAGAAATTATAGTATTTGGGAGAAAATATACAAAGACAAAAAACAAGATCAAGGAAGAAGCTTGGAATTCTAGGTTCCATTTTAAGCTCTCTTTTTGTGAAAATGATACTTGTCATGACCATTGTATTTTTGAAAAGTTGTTTTCGAAGGAAATGCTTTAATCTTTCTACACTTGTTGATATAAAAGATTGGTCTAGATTATGTTTCATAATCATCTTTCATGTCCCTTTCCTTTTGTTTTGTCCCCATTTTGTTTTATTTTAGGCTTGAAAGGTTTTTTTATAGCAGCTTTCAGTAGCAATTGAGAATGTTTCTTGGCCTCTAATTCTCTACCTCTGTAACAACTAAATCCCTTATAATCTCTACAAAGACTATAGCTAAAGCCTTTGCTACTAAACTAGACTTAAAACTAATGACCCATTTAAAGATTGTGTAGAAACCTATTGTGCCTCTTCTAATGTTACTGGCAGTAAGGTCCTTAATGATGTGAATGCTCTTAGTTTATTAAAGATTCAAAAAGCCACATTTCTTTGAAAACTACAACATTTCCTATGTCCATTACTGATACCCATAGACAATAAGGTAGATGTAATGATGATATTGTCATGAATTGATTCAACCAAACCTGCATTACAAGTTTTCTAAGAGGAAATTGGCTGAAAAATATAATGATTCTATCCGAAAGTAACTTAAATTGGTCACATTTACCAATGCTATGCTCAACTTCAAGTCTTCTCACTTATACAACATCAAGTTTAAACTATTTGTTGATTATGGTTTATACGTTTATATTTCAGTTTGTGGTAGAATTTGACAATCTATGACAGATTTATGAGAAAATATAAGATCATCGTTGTATGCTCAATTGCACGTATGCTAATTATTTTTTAATTGCAATGGAAAATTTGACAATATTGTCTCTCCATATCATTTTTGTTGTCCTTTTTTCCATTATCAACACTTTCTAAACTTAATCTTGATATGTAGCAAATTTTTCTATGCATTTCATACACATTGTTGTTGTTGAAGCAGAGGCAAGAGAAATAAATATTTTGCTCACATGAAACATAGAGATAATACAAAACAAGCACACAAAGAAATTAGATAAGTATAAAATACTATTTTATCTACATATGCCTTTGCTGAACAACCAGCTACCAATCTTTTAAAATAGAGCAATGTTCTTCTCATCTATTACTGCCATAAAGCCTAGCATTTCAATATTACAATGAGTCTTCTCTCTCAAGCTAGAAGCTTCTAGATAAGTCTTAAACAATCTAGAAACATAGTTTACAAAATAAGAGGTCTAGAGCTCTCCATGAGAAAACAACAATAAATAAAGTAGTTGGAGTAAGTAAAGGGCAAGGGAGATTAAAAAGAGGATAGGCTAGAAGCCTATGTCACCAACACTCCCCCTTAATCTTCATTGCCATGTATGTCTGTAATACCAATTCTTTCTCAAAGACCTATTCAAATACATTCTTTGCAAGAGGCTTTGTAAAAATGTTTGCCAATTGTTCTTTGGACCTGCAAAACTTAAGACATATGCCACCATTGTTCACTAATTCATGAATATAATGATATCTTATATCTATATGTTTACTACATTGATGAAAGACATGATTTTTTGATAAATCAATTGCAAAATTATTATCACCATATATTCTTGTAGGTTTTTCCTATGGATGCTTTGAATCTGAAAGTACTCTTCTCATCCACATTTCTTGACAAGATGCTGATGTTGCTACAACATATTCCACTTCATTTCATGATAATGTCAGAATCAGTTGCTTC
Organism: Cupressus sempervirens; assembly: GCA_028749045.1. Classification (NCBI taxonomy): domain Eukaryota; kingdom Viridiplantae; phylum Streptophyta; class Pinopsida; order Cupressales; family Cupressaceae; genus Cupressus; species Cupressus sempervirens. The sequence goes on from CM053785.1 coordinate 36,902,526, forward strand.
TTTAATGCCCAAGAAATAGCTCTTGATCCTAGGTGAAAGATATATTCGAAAGTACTTCTTTTATCATCTAAGCTACCTGCCTAGTCACTATTTGTATAACCAATCAGCTTGTAATGATCTAAATGCGCATATAATATCACAAAGTTCTTTGTTCTAGCTATATACCTCAAAATCCTCTTTCCAACTTTCCAATGAGTTTCTTTTGGTTTTTCCATGAATCTAGAAATGAAACTAACTCCATGCATTATATCTGGTCTTGTAACTGTCAAATATAGAAGGCTGCCAACTAATCTTTTGAATAAAGTTGTGTCTACATTAGGACTTTCATCATTCTTGCTAAGTTTTAAACCCAATGCAACTGGTGTAGGGGCTGAATTCACATTTTTCATTTTAAATCTTTTCAAAAAATTAGTAGCATACTTACTTTGACAAATGAAAATGCCTTGATCATTTTGGTTTACTTGTATCCCAAGAAAATATCTCATGAGTCGCAAATCAGTCATATCAAATTCTTTTTTCATGGTTGCCTTGAAATTGTTAAATGACATATTACTGGTGAATATCAAATCATCTACATATAAGAAAACTATCAATAGCTCTCCTTCATTGCTCATTTTGACATACAGAGTTGGTTCATAGCCACACTTACTAAAACCATTATTCACAAAGTAAGAGTCTATTATGCTATACCAAGCTCTAGGAGCTTGCTTCAAGCCATATAGTGCCTTTTTCATCTTGTATACCTTATGTTCTTCCTCCAAAATTTCATATCCCGATGGTTGTTTTATATACACTTCTTCTAAAATGCCATTCAAGAATGTTGATTTCACATCCATCTGATAAACCTTCCAATTATTTTGGGCTGCTATGGATAAAATCATTCTAATAGTGTCTAATCTTTCCATGGGTGCAAATGTCTCATTGTAGTCTATTCCCGGTTGTTGTGTGAAACCTTTGGCTACTAGTCTTGCCTTGTGTTTCTCTTCTTTTCCATTAGCATTATATATATTTTTGTATACCCACTTAGGTCCAATCACATCCTTGCCTTTAGGAAGATCTACTAAGTCCCAAGTATCATTCTTTTCTATTGATTGAATTTCTTCATCCATGGCTGAAATCCATTTGTCATCTTTAATAGCATTTTCAAAATAAATTGGATTAGCATGTGCTCAGACTGCAAAATTAATGCATAAATCACCATTTTTAGCCTCTTGTAATTCATCATATATGTCTTTAAGGCTTCATGTCTTCCTTGAAGTGCTTATAGACCTTGATCTTAATGATGCAAGTGTTGGATTAGATGATTCACTACTGTTAGTGCTTGCTGGAGTAGTAGTGTTTTGAGTGATAGGTGCCCTTGTAGATGTTTTAGGAACATTTGTTTGTGTTTTAGAATGCACATATTGAGTTTCATTTTCTTCATTTTCTTGTGGAACACTAGTTGCAACCGTAGTTGACTTATCCAAGCTACCATCCCATGCTTCTTCTACAAACTCAACATCACGACTTATTATTAACTTCTTTGTGATGGGATTGTATAGCCTATATGCCTTGGATTGTTCACTATATCCCACAAATATGCACTTCTCTCCTCTATCATCCAATTTTTGTCTCACTTCCTTAGGTACTAATGAGTATGCCACACAACCAAATATTCTCAAATGTGCTATATTGTGCTTCCTTTTGCTCCAAGCTTCTTCTGGTGTTTTATTTATTACTTCTTTGTATGTTGAACATGCAATTGCTTCAGCCCAATACTCAGTTGGTAAGTGTTTCTCCTTTAACATACTCCTTGTCGTCTCGATAATTGTTCTATTTTTTCTTTCTGCTACTCCATTTTGTTGTGGAGTGTACCTTGTTGTAAATTGTTTCCATATGTCATTTTCTCTGCAAAAATTCAAAAAATCATTTAAATCAATAAAAGAAAACTATTAATAAAAATACAATTTTTATTCATTTATTTTGTTAGTAAATAGATTTGTCACTTGAAAATGGCCCAACGGAGTGTATGTGGCAAACTATTCACAAAAGTTGGATAGGCCTTTGATATGTAGTCTTCCTCTATGTTTAGAGGGGTAGCTCCCTCGTATGATATAATTTTGAAGTTTTTCAAATAAAGATGAAATCAAACTTTAAAAGATCAATAGCAAGCCATTGATGATGAATGCACTAGATGACTTCAAAAATTTCATGGACTAACTTAAACCGCTAATAACAACAATCAAGATCTATGCTTGAGAAGTACCACTAGCACAATGTTGATCCAAAGATTCATAAACATCTGCACAATACCATGTAAATGCTCACTGCAAAGAGAATCAACATTTCTAACAATTTAGATTTTAAAAGAAGAGAACTCGAATAACATTTTTCTTTATTTTCTTGCACCAAGAACATAATGGAGATTTTCGATGCCAAAGACAAAATTTGTACATACTTTCCAAAGTTTGTCTTCTTATCAAAATTTTAGCATAAGTGTTCCCTTATTCTAAAGTCCAAAAAGTCCCTTTACAAAGCTAAGACGATTGCTTATATAGACATCAAGGTTAAGAATTACTCCTTTGTGGTTAATAACCACCTCCCAATCACTTGTTTTGGGAGAGGTTAATTAACCTTGATGAAATTGACCAAAGTGACTAAGATCACTAATTGAAATGTATGGCTTGGAACATGTCTTTAGAAGGTTGAATCATTGACTTGGTGAGTTATTTGATGCAGACTCTTCTCATGATCTTCACCAAGTTTGACATATTGAGTATTGGCATAGAAACAATCATTCACAACATCAACTGCTCATGCACTTACTATAGTCTAGACAATGATACTACAATCTTGGCTTTCCATTAATATTAAATTATAGAATTTTCAATCCTTTTGAGATTAATTTTAATGAGCCATTAGCATATCCACTTGTTGATGCTCTATTGACTCTGAACCATTGACTTGATATTTGTGAACCATGGTATAGTTGAACTAGACTACAACAATGGGGGCATTATGTCCAAGAAGGTCAGATATCGTAGAACAATTCCCCTTTCCTAATACTGGTGTAGAGTGGTGTGGCCTTTGAAAGCCACATGTTGACGATGTTTATTCCATCATCTTTCACAATCTATAGAACCAAAGGGGTCATGAAGAGTGACAAGCAATAGGTGACTAGGTTGATCATTAATAACCTTTTCTGTCGCTGGCTTCATGCTCCATATGTGAACATCTATATATAGGTATGTTGATGTATGGCTTTACATGAAGTGATTCTATTAGATCAATGTCGTGTCTTTCTATGCCTTTGTCTGTAATTGTATTCATATTGATCAAGCATCGATTACATGATATTCTTGCATGGTTTTGGCTCATTTAAAACCCATCATGAGAAGGAACTGAAAGCCTATGAGCATGATGAGGTGACTAATTAACATGCAACATGTCTCTATCCATGTGATTTACTATTCTCCCAATCTGCGTAGGCAATTTGTTTATGGATGAGGCACGTGATGACTTTATTTTGAAAGATTTGAAAGCCTTCACAACAAGCTCATTACCTTTGGATTTAGAATCACATCATGAAATGAGATGTTATTTTCTTCAAGCTGTAATGAGCATAAAAAGGTCATTTTTCATCAATGTGACATTTGTCAAATGGTTGTTGTGACATATCAAATATTACTCTCTCAATTTCATCTTTGCAACCGAACTCTCCAACTTGGCTCACAGCTATATAGAGTATCAATATTTGATCTTATTCCTTAGTGTGCTTCTAGCACTCACACTATAAATATTGACGAGTATGAGACAATAATTATTGATGCATTCTATGAGATAGTCACGAGTTGAGGGAAGTTGGGCATTTGGTCAGACAGTTGACGATATCACAAATTACATATCACACTACATACTTCCTTTGGGTAGCATCACATTTCATCATGGTGAGATTCACTATAGACTAGAGGCATTGTATTCTCACAATCTAATTCTTTGTATTCTCCCTTCGATCGGTCATATACAAGCCGTAAGCTGACATTATGTAAAACAGATGATGCTTAATACTTTGTTTATCGTGTGAGCAATAAGACATTATTTTCACATTGAGAATTTCTAAGTCATTGGGGAAATGACATATTAGGCTGGAAGGATTAAGACCATGGTCAAAACAACCCACATGCTTTGCTTAAGATCAAATCGGTACACAAGGATTTTACCAAACAGTTAACATGCCTTCTTTGAGATGCCACATCTTATACTTTATCTGCCATATAACAAACAATTTGCACACAATCCTCACCAATTCTTTCTTTTATACTTGGATTGATTCCCATGTCATTGAAGATTTGGATCATCAGTTTCTCTTCCATGATGTCTTTAGTTTTATTCACCAACCAACTTCTTTATGTGCCATGGCTAGAAATGGTATGGATCATCGTGCATGCTCCTCTAAGATTTTGAATTACTCCACCAAGCTCTCTGCATTTTACGATATCTATGGCTATGATTGCATCATCTCATGATCCAACTGGTCTCTAAAGTAGACCAAACATTCTGTCAAGCAGTTCATGTGCAGAGGCACTTCCATTATATTAGTTCTTTGGAACAAACTTCACCAGTTCCCTAAAACTATTCATTATCCTCGCAGGCTGGGTGGTAGCTATTCTCACGATGAAGTTTGCACTTTCACTATTCTTTACATCAATAACCAATGTCTTGGTATTATAAAGTTGGGATATTTACATGATTAGACATATTTATAATCCCCTTTAATCATGCTTTGAGCCATAGTCTGAGTGAATGTGATCTCAGATTTCTTCTTGCAAATCTTGAAGATTATATCCATGGCTTATACTCCCAACATTGTATCTTTGGGTTGCATCGATCCTTGATGATGTGGCATTTTTCTTAGATTTTCTCTGCCTGCAAGTTAGAAATGTGATGTAGGTAGACTTGTCTTTCATATTTCAAACTCTCCATTAGATACCTTCAAACAATTGATTCCATTCCTTTATGATTGATACACATTTTTCTATCATAGAGAGGCCTTTGAGATGACTCGTCTTTCGATTCTTATCTATCAGCGTTCAAATTAAGAAGGTTAATAACTGTTTTAGAAATACGTGTTTTGAGCTTCTAATCTTAACATTTTTGGATGAGAGGTTAAGGTTAATAGTTCGGAATATGTATTTTAAAAATTTATCTTAACCCTTTTTTGATGGAGAGGTTAAGATTTTAAGATGAAACATGTGTTTTGAAGCCCGAACCTTAACCTTTTTAGATGAGGTTAATGGTTAATAATTTGTTTAAAAACACGTACTTTGGAAACTTATCTTAACCTCTTTGATGAAGAGGTTAAGATTTTGAAATGAAACACGTGTTTTGGGATGCTTCATTAACCTTTGATAACTTTAGACTCGGGAATCGGGTTTCAAAAATTTGAAATACTGGAAGGAGCTGTAGACAAAACGAATGCATCAAGATCAAAAAGTCATTAAAAATACAATCAATAATTGACCCTTTCAAAACTTGAAGTTTGATACATTCAAACTTGCTTTGACTCAAAATAGAGATGATTTTTTAATTTATTTTTTACACTTCAGCAGGTACAAGAACTAGAACTATGGCAACATATTTTTAATCGAACCCAGCTTGGAAAATATCCTTACAAACGAAACTTCTAACCATAACAACCTCACACACACACAAATGGTATATTGCATAACCGACACTATATAAATGTATGTTTAGCCTTTTGATTCTTTGGCAGATATTTCCAACGCGATTTTTAACGAGAAAACCATATAAGTCTGTTTAGCCTTGAAATATCGAGGTAGTTTTCTTGTTATATATTGTTATTTATTTTTTAATTGTAAAATTAAACAGGAAGCCGACAATATCGTTTTAAATCTAAAATCAGCTATACTATCGTAAATATCTAAATTTATTCAACTGTCATCAAAATTCTCAATATGTTTGTCCTGATAATTTTTTTAAAACAAATTGATGTTAAAAAATAGAGAAAGCCATCGTTAGGGACTATGCAAAAGGGACATCCTCACCGATGATCACAAAAACCACAGCATTGTAGTTTATACACAGCCTTTTCTCTGTTTGTTACAAGTTTCGCAAAATAATGCGTAGAATATGTAGTGGAGAAAGATTAAGGAGCCTACTTAAGCAGTATTTCAGTGCAGATTATGACGATGAAAAACGCAGGCGGAGGCAGAAAGTTCAGTCAGTTAACAATTTATGTTGCCCTCCTCGCCATATTTTCCTGCACTAAGGCCCCGTTTGGTTGCTGGCATAGGAATAGAAAATTAGAATAGAAAAATGGAATGGGAATGGAAATGAAGAATGGGAATAGAAATAGGCAATTCCAATCATGTTTGGTGCAGACTGGGAATATGTTAATCTATTGTTTGGTTGTACAAAAATAGAATAGGAATAAGGTTAAGTTTTGTATTTTAAAAAACATTTTTCCTAATTTTTTTTTAATTTTTAATTTTTTAGTTAATTCATTTTCATTTTCTTTTTTTTAAACAGATAGATATAATTTAAAAAAATGTTATTAAAAAAAATTTAACAAAAAAAATTCAAAAAGTAAAAATTAAAAAAAAAAATTCAAAAAAAAAAATTCAAAAAAAAAGAAAAATTCAAAAAAAAAAATTTAAAAAAAAAAAAATTCAAAAATATTTTTTAATGGAAAATTGGAATGGGAATGGAAATGGCCTATTCCAATAACAGATATTTTTTGGCATAGACAAATGCTCATTTTAGGGGCAAAATTGGAATATGTCTTCCTATTCCCAATTTCGATTGAGCTTACCAAACATCGAATATAAAACATATTCTAATATCGTTTTCCTATTCCACTCATATTCCAGCAACCAAACGGGGCCTAAGAGAACCGAAGCAGGTATTTATTTTACATTTTAAGAAATAGAAGTTCATGGGATTTCATCTTTCATGATATGTTATTGTCTAATTGAATGTCAAAGAACGATCTATCGATGAAACCGTTTTTCTCTTTACAAGATTTAAAGAGTTGATAGTGTAGATATCTAAAGATATTTAATATATGATCTTTTTCATTAAATATTTTATGTGAAACATACGAAGTTCTTTTATTCATTGGCTTTTATTAAAGCTAAGAATTCTGATATTATTATCACAATTGATTTGTTCTTAAAAATATTTTAAATAAATAGTTCATAAGCAAAAGATAATTTGCTGAAGATTTTGTCCATGGTATTGCATGTAAAGTGGGTTTAGACATAGAAGAAATTTGGTAGTTCAGAAGATGGAGTAGTATTGGGATAAGTGACTTGGTAGGAAGTCTCTGTGTGAACATTTAGTAGATCTAATGAGTGCTAAGTGTTTCCTTCATTCTTATGAGAGATGGGTTCTTGTGAGCCACTACTCATAAAACGTATGTCTGTGAGTTTGAATAAAAAACTACACAATTTAATTCTAATAGTAATATCACAACCTGATTTGTTGTAGAAAAAATCTCCTACTTGTCAAAGCATCATCTTTTATACGAAAATTTATGCCGACCATGGAAAGAAGAAATTTATGTACCAATAAAGCAATCTAAGACCTTTGCTATTATTTTGTGGAACTAATACAACTAGCTTATATATACCTCTATATATATTACGCCGAGAGTAATCGTTCTCGAGGCGCCTATTTTCATTTAATCCCAAGGTTATTTTAATCACAGTTGAGATTTATGAAAATGAAAATAGGTGCCTCGAGAATGATTACTCTCGACGTAATATATATAGAGGTATATATAAGCTAGTGGCAATCGCGGCGCAATAGGAAAAGTATTTTTAAATTTTTTTCTATTTTTTTAAGGTAAGTGCTGAATTATTTATTTCTTTTTAAATACAATTGTATAAACTTACTATAAAAATGTAATAGTGTAAACTTACTATAAAATTATTCTTGAATATTTTATTTTTAAATTCTATATATGGTGTTTATTTGCATCACTTTAATTCAGTTTTATTTTAAGCATATTGTTACGTAAAATGTTATATTGAAGAGTAGAGTTATAGTTAGGGTTAGGGTTAGTGTTAGGGTTGGGGCTATTGTTAGGGTTTGAGTTATGGATAGGGTTAGAGTTACGGTTAGGAATAGAGTTACAATTAGAGTTAGGATTAGCATTAGGGTTAGGGCTAGGGTTATTTTTAGGATTATGAATCTTGTTAGGGTTATAGTTAAGGTTAGGTTTAGAATTAGAGTTAGAGTTAATGTTAGGATTAGGGTTAGAATTAGGGTTACAAATATAGTTAGTGTTAGAATTAGAGTTAGGGTTAGGGTTAAGGAAAGGGCGAGGGTAAGAATAAGGGTTTAGGTTAAACATATACTTAGGGTTAGGATTAGAATTAGAGTTAGGGTTTGTGTTAGAGGTAGAGTTAGAATTGGAGCTCGAATAAGGGCTAGAGTTAGAGTTTAAATTAGGGTTATAATTAGGGTTAAAATAAGGATTAGGGTTAGGGTTAAAATTAGATTCACAGTTAGAGTTAGAGAAAGGGGTAGAGAAAGGGTTAGTTTTAGGTGATGGTTAAGGTTAGGTTTATATTTAGAGTTAGGGTTGTATATAGAGTTACATCAAGGTTAAGGTTAGGGTAAGGGTTTGATTTGGGGTTAAGGTTAGGGTTAGGGCTATGGTTTTCATCTAGATTAAAGTAAGGGTTAAGGTTAGAGTTAGAGTTTTGAGTCAGGGTTAAGGTTAGAGTTAGGGTTAGGTTATGGTTTTAGTGAAGGTTAAACTAAGGATTAGGGTTAGGATTAGAGTCTAATTATGGTAGAGTTAGATTTACAGTTAGGGTTATATTTAGTGTTAGAGTTAGAGGTAGGATTATGGTTTTAAAAAAGTAATTTTCTTTTTGGCATATTGTATTGTAAAATGTTATAGTCAAACATAGATATATGGTTAGGGACAAAGTTACCATTACAATTAATGTTAACCTTAGGGATAGAATAAAGGTTACGGTTAGCATTAGGGTTAGGGCTGGAGTTAGGGTTAGGGTTTGAGTTATGGTTAAGGTTAGGGTTAGAGTTACGGTTATGGTTATTGTTAGAGTTATGGTTAAGGTTTGGGTTAGAGTTATGTTTATGGTTAAGGTTAGGGTTAGAGTTATGGTTATGGTTAAGGTTTGGATTAGAGTTATGTTTATGGTTAAGGTTAGGGTTAGAGTTATGGTCATAGTTAAGGTTAGGTTTAGAGTTATGGTTATGGTTAGGGTTAGTGTTATAGTAAGGGTAGGGTTAAGGTTTGAGTCAAGGTTAAGGTTAGAGTGAAGGTTAGGGTTTGAGTCAAGATTAAAGTAAGGGTTAGGGTTAGGGTTAGAGTTCGATTATGGTCGTGTTAGATTTAGGGTTATAGTTATGCTCATGGTTAAGGTTAGGGTTAGGGTTATTATAGGGCTCGAGTTAGGGTTATTATAGGGATAGGGTTAGGGTTTGAGTCAGGGTTAAGGTTAGGTTTAGGATTAGGGTTAGGGTTTTAGTTAGGATTAAAGTTAGGGTTAGGGTTAGAGTCTAGTTATGGTAGAGTTAGATTTAGGGTTAGAGTTAGGGATAGAGTTATGTTTATGGTTAAGTTTAGGGTTAGAGTTATGCTCATGGTTAAGGTTAGGGTTAGACTTATGGTTATGGTTAGGGTTATAGTAGGTCCAGGGTTAGGGTTAGGGCTTGAGTAAGGGTTAAGGTTCTAGAGTTATGGTTAGGAAAAAGTTTTGAGCCAAGATTAAAGTTAGGGTTAGGGTTATGGTTAGAGTCCAATTATGGTAGAGTTAGATTTAGGGTTAGAGTTAGGGACAAATTAATGTTTATGGTTAAGGTTAGTGTTACAATTAGGGTTAGGGTTAGTGTTAGAGTTAAGGTTAGGGTTAAGATTAGAATTAAGGTTAGGGCTAGTGTTAAGGTTAGGGTTAGGGTTAGAGTTAAAGTTAGGGTTAGCATTAGGATGAAAATTAGGGTAAGGGATAGGGTTTGAATTAGAATTAGGGTTCTTGTTAGGGTTAGAGTTAGAGTTAGGGTTAGAGTTAGAGTTAGGGTTAGGGTTAGGTTTAAAATTAGAGTTAGAGTTGGGATTAAGGTTAGGGTTAGAATTAGGGTTAGAAATATAGTTAGGATTAGAGATAGAATTAGGGTTAGGGTAAGGGTAAGAATTAGGGTGAGGTTTAGAATTAGGGTTACAAATATAGTTACGGTTAGTGTTAGGGTTAGAATAAGAGTTAGGGTGAGGGTTAGAGATAGAGTTAGAATTAGAGTTTGAATAAGGGTTGGAGTTAGAGTTAGAGTTAGAGTTAGGGTTATATTTAGGGTTAGAATTAAGGTTAGGATTAGAATTAGTGTTAGAGTTAGGGTTAAATTTAGTGTTAGGGTTATAGTTAGGGTTAGCATTAGGGTTAGGGTTAGGGTTAGTGTTAGGGTTATGGTTAGGATTAGCATTAGGGTTAGGATTACAATTAGAGTTAGAGTTAAAATTAGAGGTAGTGTTAGTGTTAGTGTTCATATAAGAGTTAGAGTTAGAATTAGAGTTAGAGTTAGGGTTCAAGTTAGAGTTAGAGTTAAAGTTAGAGATAGAGTTGTGATCAGGGTTAGATTAGGGTTAAGGTTAAAGTTACTTGATTAGATTTAGGGTTAGGGTAAGAGTTAGGGCTAGGATTAGGATTAGAATTAGGGTTAGGGTTAGAATTAGCATTAGATTTAGGATTATAAAGGGTTAAGGTTAGGGTTAGGGGGAGAATTAAAGTTAGATATAGAGTTAGAGTTAGAGTTAGGGTTAGGGTTAAAATTAGAATTATCTAGTTAGAGTTAGAGTTAGAGTTAGGGTTTGTGTTATTACTACAGTTATCTCAAATTGTTATTACTAAGTTTTTCTAGATTTAGTACTATTCTTTGGATGAACTCAAAGATATTAATAATCAATATTTGTAATAATAAAATTAAAAACAACATCAAGACTAACAATAATTATTAAAAAATTAAAAATGGCAGCAACAATAATAATAAGAAAAGAGTAATTTCTTTCAATGTTTTGTCTCTTCCATGCACCGTTTAATCTAATATTCATGCACCAATTCACCGAATAAGGAAGAGAATGTAACATGCAGTTTGAACTTTGAGTTTTTAGAATCATGAATTTACGCATGAAATAGGGAGAATCAAGTAGTTATAAATTATTAATCACAAGTTCTACAACTGTCTATGTTTGTTATAACAACAGTTACATAGGAATCTTGTTAGATTAAGTACAAAGTTAGTTTTGATTGTAGTGTAGTTAAATAAGCATGTGAAAGTCCATATGAGGCATTTCTCAATATAAAATATGGCAATTGTAATCTATTTTAAGCAGACGAATTAATACAAAAATTGAATTTTTTTCTCCATTCTCATTTTGTTGTAGCAATTGTGTTTTTGATATTTTTGATAAGCGTTGTAGCATGTTATATTTAACATTAAATTAATCTTTATTATTATATTTAATAGTACTTTCAAACATTATTAAAAAGACTCTAAATACAACCAAATCACATAATCTAAGAACTAAAACACAAGTACCCATGACAGGAACAGTTAGAATGCCCAAAATTGCTAAAATAATTGCACCTGCAACTATCGTTACAGAAGCAATTTTGTTCCTCCAATCTGTTATCTTTCTTAGACTAAAGGAGCACAAGAAAAAGTGATATTGATATTATGAGTTACAAAAGAAATTTGAATGTATTGATAAGCATTTCTGCTCAGAGATTTCCTATAACATTGTGTTAATACCAGATTTACCTTTTTTTAAAATTGTATTGCTAAGAAAATCACCATGACCACACTCTATATCCAGAGCAATTATCACATTGGACAAGTCATTCAGCATTGACATAATTATCCGCACCATTTTCCAATGAAGAATACCATTAGAATGCCACACGCTAGACATCATGACAAAATTACAAACCAGTGGGAATGAGCCAGAACCTCTCAATCAACACTTAACTAGATTAAACCACCGAAAGAATAGGTAGCAGGAAGGAACCTATAAATTGGAGCCACAACAGAGCCAATTCCAAATGCATATCCAGATCCAGAGTCAGTCGTTTACCTTTAATCCATTCCCATTCAGTCCCAGCAACGCGCTAATAGCATCAAGAAGCTCCATGCATGAATCAAAAGAAAATGGATAGATCTAGTTAGGAAAGTACATATTGGACCAAAATATTTCAGAAACAGAAAAGAAGACACCCCTAAAACACTCCCATCAAGCACCATTAACAATGAAATGTATTATAAAATATATAAATCAAATAGATTTTGAATACAAATCTAAATCTAAATCAAACATGCAAGACTAAACTATTAAATGCAAGCCTAAATAGTTATGAACATAATTCAAAATCTAAATGAAATTAATTAAAATTGAAATCTAAATCAAAGTAGAATATTATAACTAATTTTGAATTTCAATTTACATCTACATCTAAATCTAAATGAAAATGTAAATAAAAAATAGAAATCTCACCTGCAAAAATGTTACTCCAAAACTTCAATCTACTCCTATTCAAAAACTCCAATCTAATCCTCCAATAACCTCCACCTCTTCCTTCTTGCAAAAACATAAAATGAAAATGAAATGAGGAGCCTTGGTTTTATAACTTCTAAGAGGCTTCTCATATCCCCCAACAGATGTCTCTTCACATTCCACGAATTTGTTTCAAATTCCCCCACTCCCCGCAAAAAATAAGCATGAATGTGCATGCAAAATTATATTTAACAAAAAAAAAATCATATTGAAATTATTTCGCCCCTATTTTTTCAGGCCCTACTTTTTCGGGCCCTATTATTTCGGGCCTATTATTTTGACCTCCATTTGGCTTCCTATTATTTCGGCCAGCTATTATTTCGAGAATTCTTTTTTAATATTTAATTTGAAAGTTTGTAACCGCTCCCAATTCTTTTTTATTGACAAAGAATCTTGGCATATTCCCATGCTGTGATTGTATAGAACGCCTCTCAGCATAAAAATAGAAATCTCACCTACAAAAATGTTACTCCAAAACTTCAATCTACTCCTATTCAAAAACTCCAATCTAATCCTCCAATAACCTCCACCTCTTCCTTCCTCCAAAAACATAAAATGAAAATGAAATGAGGAGCCTTGGTTTTATAACTTCTAAGAGGCTTCTCATATCCCCCAACAGACATCTCTTCACATTCCATGAATTTGTTTCAAATTCCCCCACTCCCCGCAAAAAATAAGCATGAATGTGCATGCAAAATTATATTTAACAAAAAAAAAATCATATTGAAATTATTTCGCCCCTATTTTTTCGGGCCCTATTATTTCGGGCCTATTATTTCGGCCTCCATTTGGCTTCCTATTATTTCGGCCAGCTATTATTTCAAGAATTTTTTTTTAATATTTAATTTGGAAGTTTGTAACCGCTCCCAATTCTTTTTTATTGACAAAGAATCTTGGCATATTCCTGTGCTATGATTGTGATTATATAGAACACCTCTCAGCGTAATGACATATATGTATATTTATCATTGTTCTAATCTTCATTATGTGGTCTTCTCTAAGTAGAAATCTGAAGTGATGCTCTCACATGTACAGATTGTAGCCTAGATTTCATGGTATACCCGTATACGCCTTCTCCCAATTGCTTGAGCAAGAATGGCCGTGTACGTTGGAGGGCACTGGAGGCAGAAGCATGTTGTATGGATGCAAAGGTAGCTTTTGCAAAAGCATTGGCCCTCAAAGCAAACCACAGTGGCCAGGGTCCCATCTTCTTGGAAACCGATGACATGTTGTCTTGTAGAGACATCTTGATCGACCAAGGCCATAATTTTGAGCTTGCAGACTGCTCTTTTTACGAGTTCACCAAATTGGGTGCCGGTTTTTGCTACGATGAGAGCATTGATGACATTGGAAAGAAGCTTGGAGAGTCATTTAATACTCTACAAACAATATATAGTGGCAGTGCACTCCAAGAGAGGGTTAATCATATGAACAACACCATGGCGGCCTGCAGGGATTGTATTGGAAACTTCACTTATGAAACTGAGGTTTTGAATGAGATGATGGGTGGTGAAAGTAATGGGATAGTGAATGCACAAGATTGTACGCTGGCCCTTCTCATTACAATAGATTCTTTTCACATAGATGATCGTCGATCCATTGGGTCCTCAACCACTTGCTTGGTGTATCAACAACTTGAGAGCCAAGGTGATCAGTTCTTTCATATACCTCTTAAAAGTACTTTAAACGTTTGATTAAATCTGTCCAATTACTTGTCACTCTAATTACTGAAATTAATTAGTTCCATCCCAGCTTATGTTTTAATTATTATTTGATAGAATCTAATGCATCTATTTTTTTATTACTTTCGCTTCCAGGTCATTCTCATAAAAATGTGAGAAATATATTAAAATTTAATTTAATACTCACAACCCTAAACCTAAAAATTTTACTTGGCACTTAAAAGTTGCTCGACACATGAAGGTGCCAAGTGCCAGTTTTACTCGGCACTTGAAGGTGCCGAGTGACAGATTGCTCGGCACTTGATGGTGCCGAGTGGTAGGTTGCTCAACACTTGATGGTGCTGAGTGATAGGCAACATGTGCCAAGTTAGCTCGGCACTCAAAGAAATAATACTTGGCAACAATGGATGCTGAGTAAGCTCGGCTCAAAAGGAAATGCTTGACAACAATAGATGCCGAGTGAGCTCGGCTCCAACTGAGAAAGAGGATGTCGAGTGTTCTGTTCAACTAAAAAATTATAATTTAAGAAATTCCAACATGAATGCTTTCACCATTAAAACCAGAGAGCCAAAGCTTTAAGCTTTCAAAAAAATTACTCAAATGCAACATACAAGGGAAGAGCAATGGATTCAAGTATGCTTGCTTTCCTTCTATTCAATCTTTGATTTAAACTATTACAAAATTTGGGAGCATTCAACTTCAACCAAAAAACCCTAAAAAAACCCTAAACTGGTAAAACTTCAAACTTCAATAAACTTTAAACCTGCAACTCTAATGGGTGCATACAATGATGCTTGGAGCAATCACTGCTTCAATAGGACAAATCCAAACAACAACTTATAGAAAGAATAGGGGAAACGCGTGCAACTGCAACACAAACTTCTTTTCTTCTTCCTTCTTCTGCTCTGCTCTCCTCTGCAACTTCTGATCTGCTTGATCTGCTTAAACTCTATAAATGAATGAATAAACATTCCTTTTGTCACATTCCATTTTCCCCCTCTTTTTCTATAGGGTAGATGGGTGTGGGGCTTGAGGACAACCTGCAGACATTTGACATTTAAATTTCCAACACTCCCCCTTTATCCTGAGCCAAACAAGAAAGGATCACCACTAATCCACATCAATTACACCAAGACATTCTCTTAGGTGTACAAAACTTCCTATGCCTAATGGCTTTGTGAATATGTTTGCTAGCTACTGCTCTGACTTGCCAAATTCCATCTTGATATCCCCATTCTCCACCAAATCTCTGATGAAGTGATATCTGATCTCTATATGTTTGCTTCTCCCATGAAAGACTGGATTCTTAGACAATGCAATTGATGAGATGTTGTCACAATAAATTGTGGTTCCATCCTCTTGCCTTTCATTCAAATTTGTCAAGATCCTCCTTAGCCAAATTGCTTGACATGCTGCTGCATTTGCTGCAATGTATTCAGCCTCTGCTGTAGATTGAGCAACAATAGGTTGCTTCTTGGATGCCCATGAAATTGCACCCGATCCCATATGAAACATGTATCCGAAAGTGCTCTTCTTATCATCTATACTTCTAGCCCAATCACTATCCGTGTAACCAACCAACTTGAAATCATCATTTGCAGTACATACAAAATCCCAAATCCCTTGGTACCTTTCATATACGTTAGGATCCTTTTTCTTGCTTGCCAATGGGAATCCTTTGGTGTTTCCATAAATCTGGAAATCAAACTTACTGCATGCATTAGATCTGGCCGAGTTGCAGTCAAATACATTAGACTTCCAACCATACTCTTGTATAGTGTTGGATCCACTCTCTTGCTAGAGTCTTCCTTGCTCAATTTCAAACCTACTACTATTGGTGTGGGGGCTGCCTTACTATTTTGCATTTTAAATCTCTCCAAGATCTGCCCTTCATACTTTTCTTGAGAGATGAAGATGCCATCATGCATTTGTTTTACTTCTATGCCTAGAAAGTATTTCAAGAGACCTAGGTCTGTCATTTCAAATTCACTTTTCATGGCTTCTTTAAACTCACCAATTTAAGCCTTATCATTACGTGTAAAAATCAAGTCATCTACATACAAGGCAACGATCAATACATTACCATCTGCTGCCTTGATGTAAAGAGTGGGCTCACCATTGCTTTTGCTAAAGCCATTGCTCATCAAATATGAGTCAATCCTACTGTACCATGCCCTTGGAGCTTGCTTGAGCCCATAAAGAGCTCTCTTCAATCTATATACTTTGTTCTCTTCACCTATAACTTCATAACCAGGTGGCTACTCCACATATACTTCTTCTTCCAATACACCATTTAGGAAGGTAGATTTCGCATCCATTTGAAATACCTTCAGCATTGCATTTAGTCTTGTAGACCCATTTCACTCCAATCACTTGCTTCTTGGGAGGCAATTCAGTTAGCTCCTATGTCTCATTTCTTTCTATAGCATCTATTTCCTCATCCATGGCATTACACCATTTCTTCTCCTTGATTGCTTCTTCAAAATATATTGGATCACTATGAGAAAATAATTCAAAATTAACACTCTCATCATAATCTTCATACATTTCATCTTGGTATATCTCCCTAAGACTCTTGGTCTTTCTTGGTAATAGGGAGGAGAGTGTGGGATCAGAATCTTCACTGCTGCTTGTTGGTAAACAGATTTGTTCTTTTTATCTTTCGTGAAATTATGACTCTTAATGCCCAGATTATGAACAATATCTATTCACAATAGTTGAAAAGCCATTTTATGGTTACCAGCTTTTCTTTGAATTGGTAGGTACAGCTCCCTATATGAATGATATTCAAAGAATTTTGTTTGTTCTTCCTATCTAGTTTAGGGTATGTTCTTGACCCGAGAATAGCAGAGGTATAACCAAGTTAGACTTAGACAAGACCTAACTCAAGCGAGTTTGAGTTCTAAGCATCTAATTATTTTTGTGTATTCACAATCTTATGAATTCAGAAAACCTTTCGATATCTAACTATGAAAACTTAAAGCTAAACTATTGCTATTAATTAATTATACTAAATTTTCCTCTTTGAATGAGCAATAACAATGCTTATTACATTCACTCACTGTATTATGAACAAGAGAAGTAAAACTCTGTTTATTCCTCATTCCAATTCCAAACATTTGAGGAAAACACTAATTTCCACAATTCTACGGAATAGAAAATAATTGATATTGAGTACTCTCAATTGTCTCTGCAACAAAAAGAATCTCACACCAAAAATTTGCCGACCTTTGATTCACCATTAAATTTCATACATATAGGATTTGAGAGGTGACTGTTACAATAGGAATATCAATCGGTTCATCTTCTTAGATGACAAATGGCAAGATTCTAGTTTGTTAGATTTCAAAATTTACAAAAATTTTTAACATTTACATCAAAAAATAGAAAAGGAGTATTGAATAAGTCATTTAGAATTCTTTTCTTTTTCAGTTTTTGCCCTATATGTTCTGGCAGCCACTATAATTGGGATCATCTCCTCGTGACTAGGCACATGTACATTGGTGAATCTTAAGAGCCACTTTGAATGCTCTCGAGCCAACTCCTTTACTGCACCTAGCTGACTTGTCAACTCTCCAGCTACCACATGTGCGCATCCACCAAGTGTTTGTAACTCTACCACTTTGTTTTGACTGCTTGAAGTCATCCCAAATAGATTATTCAAGTATGTGGAGAAGTTATTCTTCATTGCCTCTATCCCAATGAGAGCCTTTCCTTGCCCATTGCTTTGTGGATCTATGTATAACCCTTGCATGAGCTCAAATGCTCTGTCTTGGATCTTCTTCACCTTTTCCTTCATTTCTTTGAGTCCTTCCTTTGCCTCTTGAATCATTTCCTGCTTGAATTGCATGTTTTGAAGCCATTCAAATAGAGGCTCAGTCCCCTTCTTCAAAATATTTGCTTCGATTGCCTCTTTTGCCTTCATTTGAATGACCATATTTAGGAGAGAAACACATTCATCACATCTTGCCTTTTCTACAGCCAAAGTGTTGTGGTTAGAAGTAATATTATCCTTCTCAATTTCTAACCGAAGGATAACATTTCCAATTTGATCAATCAGAATAGCTCCATCTGTATTGAGCTTCTCAATCCATTCTTTTTCAATTTGGCCAAAATGTCTATCCTTTTGGAGTTGTGAGATGAAAGCTTGCACTTCTTCTGCAGTAGGTTCTTAGTAGCAGGCACACCAGTAATGGTTGCCACTGGAACAACTAGTTGCCTGATGAATCTTTTCAATTCCTCAATCTCTGCCTTCATTCTGATTTTTGACAGCTTGAGGTCCTCTAGTTGTTCCTCTATCACCTCATTACTCGATCTCCATAGACCCACTTTTGTATCATTCCTAGCTTCCCTGAGATCAATTGAATGTAGAGTGAAGTCTTTTGGTGTCATATCTTCAATTCACCCAGCCTTGTTTGGTTTCTCTACCTCTAGAGTTAAGTGTCCTGTTTCTGGATCTTGTCCTAAAATTGACAAGGTCTTCTGCTTTTTAGCTTTCACCCTGGTAGATCCTAAGCAAACTTCTTGGATACAACATCTTTCGAAGGAACACCTTCATCTTTCCTTTTTCTCTTCTTTTCCAAAGTATCCTCGAGCCAAGATTCTATACTAATCACTTTGGAGGCTGTCTCAAGTGACTCAATGCTGAACATCTTCTTCTTTACTAGAGTCATTGTTGCTGTAGTTGTAGAAAAGAGGGTCTTGGGATTCTGAGAAAGAAGCTGAGATGAACCTGGAGCTTTCTCTTCTTTTTGGGCTTTCTTTGTAACTTCATCAGAATCAGTAGATTCGCTACTACTACTTTTATCATCTTCGATCTGTACTATTTGAATAGGAGAAATAGTGGGCCTTAGAAGAGGAGCACTTACGGATGGTGTAGGGCTATGATGAGGGGATAAGATAGGGGCGACATGAGGAGATGGAGTTGGAGAAGCTTGAGGAGATGGGGATAAAGTGGCATGTGGAGGTGAGACTGGAGTAGGGGATCCATCTTTCTGCTCTTCCGTTCCCTTCTCAACTCCAAGTTGGGCTCCAATGACTGGTAGCGATCCACCTTGACAGGTTGGGGCTATTGGAACATTCTTCTCTGGGGGTTGGTCACCTCCTTCCACAAATTGGGTTGGTCTTTGAGCTGCTGCACATAGTAGCACTGGGAGTGGCACTTTGAGATGAAGTAGGAGTAGCTGCAGCTGGAGAAGCCTAAGTAGCTTTACTCTTGCTTTGGCCTTTCTTAGTTGTCCATTCAACCCACTTCCTAGTTCTTTTGATAATTTTTGCCATCATGACATCAAAATTTTCTTCTATGTCAACATGTGGTTTAGAGATAACGGGAGTATTCCTCAAATTTTTCAAATATGTATTACTGTACATATTTTGACCATCATCCTCCAGCCCTTCCACATCTAAATTTATCCCATATGTCTTTATCTGATCAATTGTAAATCTAGCAAAGGCGCAATCTCGGCTCTCCAGCTCATCTTTACAATCTGCCCAATAATCCTCCATGGTTGTTACATGTTTGATCACGCTTCAAATCTAGAGCACATCCCTAGCATATCCATTAGGATCAAATAGGGGCCTCACTACTTCATACTCTTCCAATTTGTATTTACTCTCAAATGCTTTGAGTATATTTTTTGCATCTGATATAGTTTTGCAACTGTATGCTCCAACTTTTATAGGGAATTCATACCCTTTCTTCTTTAGGTTGGTGCTCAACACATTCACTTGTATTGCTTGCCTCATGATCTCCATGAGCACGATCATATCATCTAGATACCTGGGAAGCTTCAGTGGGAATCTGTCGAATGCTGCAAGACGCAAATAAGAAAATGATTAGAACTAGATGGAGTAATTTCCAAATTGGCTAATGATCGCCATCGCTTCTGGACTGAATCTCCGCTCCAGGCACCCCTGTAGTTCCTTGCAAATCCTCATGGTGAATGCATCATTTACCCAGAGGTATTCTGCATAACTATTCTGTAATTTCAAGCATGGATAAAACTCGTAATTTTTTACATTATCAGGGAAATCTTCAATCCTAGGGAGTCCCAGCCACAATTGAAGAGAAGCCAACATGTATATCAAGAATGAGGACATATAAAAAGAATTATAAAACTTAGCTGCATTGAGAGCCCTAGAAAGATGTTCACTGACCTCATGCACCTAATCAATATACTGTGTGTCTGAGAAAATAACTTGCTTAAAAAAAAAGTACTACTCTACAAAATTAAAAGCTTCTACCTCACCTTTGAGTCGATGCAATAGAACCAAAATATCAACAATTTTTGGTTTGAGGTCCGTGCCGAAGAGAGTTTCAGGGACTTTACTCTTGGCCCCCTTGGCTTCTGAAACCAAGACTGCATGATCTCTTTCCTCCAAACCATCTTTTTCAATGCGTACTCAGACATGGCTCCACTCATTGTCAAATCAGAGAACTCCTCCCATTCCAAAATTTGAAAGCAATTCGCCACTGATTGTCGATCAATTGAAATCAACACTGTCTGATTAGGAAATAGAATCTACCTTGTATCTAGGTTGTAATGATTGGTGCATTCTAAAATCAACTCTGGGGCTTGTACTGCTATAGGGAACCCAACTGCTTCTACTAATCCACTTCCCCAAAGTTTCTTTATTATGGGGTGGATTAGTTCTGCTCTCAATCTCCTTTGAAAATCATGCATATCATAGAAACGAGGTGAAGTATCTGTGAAGGTTGACCATTCCGACCTAATTCCACCCAATCCATCGAACCCTGTGAATCTTGTTGCCATTTTATTTGATGTATTATAGAAAAAACTCAAATAGTTACAGCTGACACAAGATGCCAATTCTATATTTGAAAAATACTTGAAAACACTATCCAATGCAATAGTATAACAGTAAGATGGTAGTTTGAAAGTTTGTTACTTCACTCTTTATAGAATAAACCCAAATTTGCTCGTTGAATTTCATAAATTGTGCTACATGAGTGGAATTAAGAGTAAATCCATTGGGTTGGTAAATAGAAAGATTATAACGGATTTATCTTTGTCTTTTCACTATTTCTATTGGCTTCAATGGTAACTTTCATTAATTACTGGTTTACTTTCCATTTCACCTATCTTTCGAAAAACAAGAATAGAGTACTTCCTAGGGAAAAATCTGCTTACCTCAATTATGCTTGCAAACACCCCATCAATTCACTGATTTGCTTCTATTTACTTGTCCAAAACAATCTGCAATGAATTCACGTGCTTACCATGCTAGCAAGAATGATTTTTCCTCAAATGCAGAAAACGGCCCTCGAGGGTAGAAAACCCATAGTGGAGAAACAGATTTTCGATTTTCCCTTTTAACTTTAGCTTTTACCTTTCAATCCAAAGCACTTTAATAAAAAAATATGAGAAATATAAAAGGGGCTTTGCAGGTGAAAAATGGGGTCCACTTAGTAACTCTATTTTTCCATTTGGGCCTTTGTGAAAATTTCAACTCTTGGTTTGAAATCTGTCAGAGGAGAAGCCACTTCTGAATTTTTCGCCAATGCTTATCCTGCTCATCTTAATGAGCTCTAAGTAATTCCTGCTATGCAAGCTCGATGATATTTGAATGATCTAACCATTAGGCAACTTACATACCCTTGTTTTAGTCTACCAGTAGAAGCTATGGATCTCTGCGGAGTTTTACCTTCTAGGTGCGAAAATCCGCAATGGAGAAGAAGAAACTTGTTTTTCTGCCACTACTCATTGCTTCACTCCCTCTGCCTTATTCTCTTTATTTTAAGCCTCCGAAAAAAACAAAACTGACTTTGAAAGTGAGGGGTGGGGCCCATTGGCATTCTCAATTCCTTTACATAGGCCTTTTCAAAAAGTTGATTATTGACTTTGAAGTCCTCCACGGAGAAGCTCTTTTCTAGTTTTCCGCCAATGCTTATCTCGATCATTTTCCAGGCTTTAAAATGGTTCTCGCCGTGAGATCATGATGTCACTTGAATGATCTTTTCTTATCATGATCCACTTTACTTAAAGGAGGCTTACAAATAGCTTTTTCCAGTCTTTGCAAAAATTTGCCTTTGGGGTGCGAAAACCCGCCAAGGAGAAATTAGAACTTGATTTTTTGTTGATTCAATTTTCTCTAATTCCAGATCAAATGAGCTGCATGGAAATCAAAAGATGTAGCACAAATCAAGAATCTCCATCGAGGATGGCTCTAAACTACCCCTAAGAATCATGAAAACCAAGAAATACCCACCCGGGCTAACTGTGATATGGGAGAAAGGAAAAGATGAAAGTCCGATGGAGAAACTCAGCACCCTAAGAAGAAAGACCCAGTGACCCGACTTGATAGAACATGACATTAGTTTACTCTCCACTTTGCAAAAATTTGTATATGGTGTAAAAGTGGGGCAACACTGCTGTATTGCCAACCAGCTCGTTCTTCACTATTACTTGTCGCTGACAGTTGGTCATGCCTAGAGTAGCTCGATAATGACTGAACCTTCTTACCTTTTCTTCTATTTGCTCCTTCTTCTTGCTATTCATTAATGTCTTCTTCACTCATAATTAGCACTTTACTTGATGTGCTCGGTGACTCATCAGTTGAACCATACCAAGAATGATTTTCAAGAAATTCCACATCTCTTGAAAGAGTCATCTTGTTGTTCAATGGGTCATACAATCTGTATGCCTTAGATTCTGAGCTGTACCCTATGAAGATGCACTTCACACCTTTGTCATCCAATTTTTGCCTTTTCTCTTTAGGCACATGTGCATATGCAACACATCCAAACACCCGTAGGTGTTCAACTATCCATCTTCCTCGTGACCATGCTTCCATTGGAATTCTGTCATGGACTGGCTTTGTAGAACACCTATTAATTAGGTAAATTGTTGTTGCCACAACCTCTCCCCAAAATTCAGTTGGGAGACTTTTCTCTTTCATCATGCTCCTTGCCATTTCAACAATGGTCATGTTTTTTCTTTCAGCCACTCCATTCTACTGTGGTGTGTAGCTGGCTGTGAGCTCTTTCTTTATGCCATGTTTCTTGCAAAAGTTTACAAAAGAATTGGAGGTATACTCTCCTCCTCTATCTGATCTTAGGACTTTGATATAGTGTCCACATTCTCTTTCAGCCTAGGCTTTAAATTCTATAAATTTTTCAAATGCTTCATATTTATTCTTTAAGAAATACACCCATGTCTTATGACCGAAATCATCAATAAATGTCATGAAATAAGTACTCCCCCCAATGGAAGTAACTTGCATAGGACCGACTAGGTCAGTATGCACTAACTCTAATGGATATCTAGCTTCTAAACTACTAAAAAAAGTAGTAGTCCTTTGAATCTAGTTTCTAAACTACTAATTTATTTTCAAAATTGTTTAGTTATAGGTCCTCAAAAAAGGGGGCCACAAAAACTAGTACAATTTTTCAGAAAAAAATAACATTGTGCAAACTATGGTCCCCCTAAAATTTTAATTTTTTTTTGAAATTATTTGATCACTATGGTCAAAAGTTACCGAACACCATGTAGTTTGTCCCATATTTTTAAGGTAATTTTATAATGTGTATTTTTTATAATGAATTTTTTAATTGGACACATCCCAAAAATGTGAAATATATGTATAATCCCCCCTATATATGATCGAAAACTAATTTAAAATCAAAACTTTCTTTTTCCAAAGTTTGTAGAATGGAGTCTAGTTTCTAAGGAACTAAGTTGTTGCGAGATTCAATGAACAAGCTAAAATCTACACTCCAATTAGTACATGTTGGTTTTTGAGATAAAAAGAGTATACATTCAAAATAAATTATATTTGAAAGGCTTGAAATAATTCAAATTTAAAATAAAATATATGGTTATATAGCTAACATAGAGATCTATAATGTTATATAACCTAACTTTATTGATGCTCAACAATGAGGAAACATGAAGGAGAGCACCCAATAAAAATCAATCATTTTTTGTATGCTTGTTGTAAAACATGTCTCATACCAGTTTAGAGACTCCAAACCTTTGGGTTGGATCCCCAAGGAAAATCCAAGCCTTAGGCTTGGTAGAATCCAAAGCTTTAAATAACACGTGCACACTATAGAGCACACACACTAGTTAAAGCATTTTAAAATTTAGGCTTACATAGCACATACACACTATAGTGCGCAGACACTTTGTAAGCCTGAATTTCAATAGAGAGGGAAGGAGAGAGGGAGAGAGAGTAGAGGATAGGGAGAGAGTAGGAGATGGGAGAGGGTGGGTGTAGACACTCAAAAATGGTTCACATCTACAACTTCATCACTTCTTCATACTAATTTGTCCCATTTTCTCATTCTACTAACTTTGATCTTTTGGCCAGATTGAGCATATTTCGTCATTTGTTTCCCCTTTGACATCAATTTCATATCAACTTGGAATCATATCAAATCAACTCAAAATCACCCCAAATCAACTCGGAATCATTCGAAATCAGTCCTAATCAACCCAAAACATATCAAACATCCCAAATCAATCATCATTTGTCTGACTCCTAGGTATTGTTGTGGCTTTCAGTGCCTTGAAAACCTATCAACCTATCAATCTTATCAATTTGACCTTAGTACTATTGTGGCTCTCAGCGCTAGGTCGAACTATCATTCATGTCATCCAATCTTTGACATTGTTGAGGCTTTCAATGTCAGATCATGGCATCATCAACCATTTTAATAACATTGACAATGTCCATCGATGTTATTATGATCAAACCTTATCAATCGATTTCAATCTTGTAGTATTTACAATGTTGGTTAAATGTTACATATCAACCAATTCATGTCATGTGTCCTTGGCATGTTATCAATTTTGATCTATCAATCAATTTGACCATGGATTTGGTCTACCTTTTCATCATCTTATTCCATATCCATCATTGTCGCATTTTCATCAAAGGATACTGTCGCATTCATTTAATCAATTTGGCTAATTATCTACTAATTTTCTCTATAGGATTAAATAACCCATGATTTAATCCTACTCTTTCTAATTATTCTTCCTAATTATCACCCTCAATTAATTAATTTTATTAATTAATTGATTCATCATCTGCAAAGCATGGAAATTCTTAATTTCCTAAGTTCCATTTTGCATCATTAATTCCATTTTCTACTAATTCTTATTTTGTGGAATAAGAGGATTTTTAATTCAAATATTCCATAAAATATTGCATCATCATGACACTTGGATATGACACCTCATGGATTCTCCTTTGACACTTGGCTGAGATTTTTCATAATCAAATATTCTTATTCTCTTACGCATGTCTCTATTTGTCTTATTCATCATAGATTCTTGGCTTTAAGTGGGTTGAGGTGTCTTGTGACGTGTCATAGTTTCTCTTCCACATTTAGCCAAGTTTGACTTTCATGTGTCATAGAATCTCACAATTGGCATATTTTGTCATATGCATCATGGATTCTCAAAGGAATCTCTTGCCACATCACATATCTATGGGTGAAAAATCCAATGCCTTCACTTTGAGTGTTGATTATAAAATGGACACTCTTTCTCTCATTTTGGGTCTTCTTGAAGCCCTCTTGAAGTCTTGGAAGCCTTTAGGTCCTGATTTCTTTTAGATTTCTCACTCCATCTCTCACATTCAAATCAAAACTTCAATTATTCTCATGGCATTATCCACATCATAGACTTTTGCTTCAATTTTGTGTGCACTATAGGCAACTTTGGAGCTACAATCATTTGGAGAAGAAAGAAGGACATGGGAGCTACAAACGGAAAAGGGATTTTTTAATTATGTTTTCTTTATTTTGATTAGTTTGGCTTTCATGGTAGACTAGTGGGTGCTAATATATGTTGATTGAGTTTGTGATTTTCTCATAGTGTGTTATGCATTTAGCCCATTTTCTGGTCCTACATTTTGGTGAACCCGACGTGAACATGCATATCTAACTTGCATTTTCTTGTTATATGCTTACAGGGGCAAGGAAGGAGCTCACTTGGAAGGGTATAACGACTATCTGATATTCCTTTTCACACTTAGATTAATTAGGGGGTCTAGTAAAATTCTTATATGCTCTTGTTTCATGCATTCTATTAGCTTGCTGTCCTAGGGTGCACTCTACTCTGTCAAGGCACACTTGGGACCCCTAGGAGTAGTTTTAGGAGTCCAGAAACCACCAAAACCTCTCTCTATTGTTTCTAACTTACCAACTATGCCCAACTAGGCCCCAACTGCATCATTGACATAGTCTACACTGTTTGGGTGCACTTGGGAGTGTAGCTTTGAAAATTTCAGTTTCTGGGTTTTGTCTAGGCACCATTTCCCCACACTTTGCACTTGACTTCCCAACTACGCCCTAAAACTACCAACTATGCCCAACTAGGCCCCAACTATGTCATTGATGTATTTGGCACTTTCTGGGCACACTTGGGAGTGTTCTAAGCCAATTTGGCCTTCTGGGGTGCAATCTGCTCTGTCACAGCACACCTGGGTTCATAGTAAGCACATGCATCAATCAAAATCTGCATTTCAGGTTCCTATCACTCTCTAGGATATAGATTAGGTGATTTTGTGTTACTGATGGTCTATTTGCAGCATGTGGCAATCATTGGATGAAGACATGATCATAAGAAACTACTAATGTGTGCTTTGCAGGACGTTGTCGAAGACTTTGTGTGTCTTTCAAAACTATGTGTGTGGATTTCCTAGATTAGATAACATTTCGTTTGGTGCTTAAAATGAACCTTTTTCTTTTCTGCCTAGCGTGTCTACAGTGTTAAATCCCTAGGAGTTGCATTGGACGTATCCTCTCCCCTCGCCATTCATGGATCTTGGGTGTAAGAGAAATCCATGTAACTTCTATAGGAGGCCTACCTTGGACCAAGATACTCGATATTGGGTATGCCAAGGGATGACCTCAGAGCAATAATGGGCCAAAGCCATGTCAATGTTCCAGCTGCTATATAAAATTCAATTACGATGAAAGTCGTATCGACAGTATTGCTGCGTGATAGCTCTCCTCCAGTACCCTTGTGGTGCGTCAAACCCCGATTCTCGGGGTTGGGAGACCTTCTGCGGAAGTTTATCATTCACTTTTCAAACGGAATGCCCTTACTAAAAACCATGTTTTAGTGGCCAAAATCCTTTCTATCCACTGGCTCAAGGGGTCACCCATGCCCGTGAAGACATCCTACATTCTTGCGGTCCTTAGTAGAGGCGACAGTCCCTTGGGAAGTCATGCCCCTTGGGAAGCGGATCTTGGTAGCCCCAAGAAGTGAGTGTGCTGTAAGGGGGAGCCTGTGATGCCAAGATCCTAGGTTGTTCACTCTAGATAAGCGTGGATAAACTTCGGTTCAAGTACGAATTTAGTGGATATAGTCCTAAAAGCCTAGGTTGTGGTGTGTTTGTTAACTTTTTACAACAACTATTCTTATCTTAATGTGTCTTGCATGTGTGTAAAACATAATCAAGATAAAAGCCAAAATTTAAATTTACACCTTAGATATCATTTGAACTTGTCAAAACATCACACAGTGCCAAAAAATTTAAACCTTTATCAAACTTTGCAAACTTTGGTTCAACACACTCAAACCTTGGAAAACATGGTGACTTGTGCTCCTAAATGTGCTTGGCAAAACGTAGATCCCACACTTGCATAGACTTCACTTACATTCACCCTAGTCTAGGCTTCATTATTCCATCATATAGACTTCATATTGCACCTTTTAGTCCTCATTTAGTATCTATTACTTTTCATATTGCATCCATTGAGGTTCAGTTTACCTTCCTTAGTTTTTGCATTCCCATATCAAAATCAGCACTTTACATTCACCACCTTGCATCTTTGCATACCTATTCATCATCTTGACTACTTTAACCCTCATTCTAGGTGTCCTAACCATCATTTTGAGCATTCAAACTGGTCTTAACACTATCCCCTACTATTGGCCTCTCTGTAACATCAATCCTGAAATCATAGCTTCCAGAATTGCCTCAATTTCAGCCCAATTTACCAACTACGCCCAGAAACTACCAACTGTGCCCAACTGGGCCCCAACTACATCATTGACATAGTCTACACTATCTGGGTGCACTTGGTGGTCCTGAGATTTAGTTTTGGGTTCTAGATAACATTTTGGGGCTTCAATAGTGTCCTCAGGTACCTAGTTAGCTCCCCTTGCACTAGCTTGCCTAGATCTGCATTCTACATCACCTAGTCTTCATCACCTTCACTTAAGATGTCATTCTATAGGTCATAACTTCTATTTTTCATCTCCCAACCCATCCTAACATCAACCCCATCACCTTAGCTTCCTGGCATACCAGTTTGGCAACCATACCTCTCAGAATCAACAAACCTTCATTCTGACTTACCAATTGCACCCAGAAACTACCAACTGCGCCCAAACTGGCTCCAAGTGCATCAATAACATAGTTGGTACTGTTAGGGTGCACTTGGAACTGTTAGGGTCCACTTGCGTACCTGCATGACCATTTTGGGCCTCTGAACTGCACTTTAGGACCCCAAAACTGCATCTAGGAGCCTCTAGACCTCCTCGTTCTGCACTTTACCCAAAACCACATCTTGCACCCAAAATTCCCTTTTGCATCATAGGAATATTCCATATCACATATCCACTCAACATCACCACCATTTTGAGTCCTCTAAACATCATTTTGAACCCCCAAAACCTTTGAATTTAGTCAAAAATCTAAATAAAGTATGAGTCTTAGAGTATCTCCTAGTGTTGACGGATAATGGATCTTGACTAGTCTTTTTATCTTTTATGATCATTTTATTTGGTCAAAAGCTATCTATGTCTTGATATATTTGACCTTTTCATCTTTTATCAATTTGATCTTTTCATCTTTTATCAGTTTTTTGGTCAAGATCCAAAGTCCTTTATCACAATGTTAAACTCCTAGACAAAATACTTTCTAAAAGGTTTTACCTAAGTTCAAAAATTTCCATATACCCTTGTCATTGCATAATCATATCCCCAGCATCCCCAAACATCATTTTGACTTACCCTAGTGGTATATCCCCTTCATATTGCATTGATCAAAATCCTTAGCATCATTTTCACTACCAAACCCTATCAAATTTTCCATCAACCAAATTGCCTTCTTCAGCATTTACCCTCATTTTTCATGTCCCAAACGTCATTACGAACCCTAGAACACCATCCTTTGCATAGTCTAACTTGCATATACCTACCTTTAGTATCATTAACAAGTCCAAGACATAACCCTAATTGTCATTTTGCATACCTTGGAGTCATTTTCATCCCCTCTAGTCAAACTTCAAAACATCACCTTGCATTTGCATTTGCATAACATCCCTAGGACATTTGCACTTTTCACATCAAAACCATAATTCATCTAGCATTTCCTCACATTGCATAACATTCCTAAACACTTAAAAATTTAGAAAACACTCATATCTTGCATACCCACCACTCTAAATCACCCAAAACACTCAAAAAATTCCATTGCATTTGCACTCTTAGGTATCATGCTAGCACTTACTAGGACACAATCAGCTCAAAGACCCGAGGAACTCTATCAACCTTTGTTTTTTGAGGCACAAGCACAACCAAAACCTCGTCCAAGATAG
This sequence comes from Cupressus sempervirens, assembly GCA_028749045.1. NCBI lineage: Eukaryota > Viridiplantae > Streptophyta > Pinopsida > Cupressales > Cupressaceae > Cupressus > Cupressus sempervirens. The sequence goes on from CM053785.1 coordinate 36,932,368, forward strand.
AAAAAGAGCAAGAAAACCCAACAAACCTTTGACGAAGACCAAATCAAGGCATCATAACCATTACTAGCAGACCCCTTGAACATGTATCCGCAAGATACTCATAATCAAGCTATGGCACAACAAACCTTGAACAATGCACCTACCATGAGATTTTGTCCAAATACTTCCCCCACACATGGGATGGTTCAATGGAGTCCTGACTTTGAACCTATATTCGTCCCAATACCACCAGGAGGAGGGAGTGTACCAACCACACCTGAAGATGAACAATCACATTCCTTTGAATTTAGCAAACCTAACACATCAAACATGCAACAAGGTACTGTACACCTAAGTGATGACTCTGACACTGATTATGGCATCATTGATGAAGAAATGGCTAGGGCATGTCAAGAAAAAAGTTTTCGCAAGAACTTCAAACGTTTGGCAGCCCAAGAAATTGTCAAATTTAACCCAAACTTGGAAGGTCCTAAGTCCAAGCATCAAACCAAAACAACTATTGAAAACATACAACCCATGATAAATTTGGACTTAGACAAGGGAAAACAATCTTTGAAGTTTTCAAACACAATAATGGCACCTATAAGGTCCCATCAAGAGTCAACTATCAAAATCCTCCAAAGTACATTTGAACACATCAATGTTAATCCCTTGTTTGATGAAATACCACCAATCCCTAAACACCCCAAAAGGACATTAAGACTTATTTTAGTCACATGATGCAAAAAAAAGATGCACCTAAAGGGACTTGTGCTCTAGGGATGCCAAACATACCTCCTTTGGAGGAAAATCAACAAAGTACACCTTTTCTCCTAACTTTACCAAGTGCTATGACATCAAATGCTATGGAGCCTCTCATAAATACAACATGTGAAACATCAAGTGCAACCATCCCAATGGAAACAAAAAGGAAAAGTCTTATTGACATTACACCCATTCCCAACAGGGACACATCTCATAGTCAAGTCAATATGATGTCACAAGCAGGAACATCTAACACACAAAGGTACCAAAACAACAATACAAACATGACGTTCAATTCTCAAGGACTTAGTCAACCCCCACGACAACAACAACCTACAGTGGTACAAGGACTCAACACTTCCAAGGTGTAACCAAGTATACATCCACTTAAAACACATCCCACATATCAACAACAACATCAACTAAATGACAAAAACTTCAAGTGGGGCAAACATCCAACATTCCTAATACGTAGTCCCATGTGAACCCACTTGACTTGCACACAATTTATCAACAACAATTGATGTTTGCTAAACAACAAGAGCAACTCAAGCAATAGTTGGAATACCAAAGATGCCTTGAGCAAAAAATCACATACCAGCAACATTTGTTACAACAAAAACATGTACCACAACAACCTCAACAAATACCTCTACAACAACAAGCACGCAAATGGTCTCACATACAACCAACAGAGGTATCCCAACAATGACCACAACACATGGCACAACAACAACACATGGTACAACAATCACAATCAATCCCACAACAAGTGCCACATCAAATACCACAACAAGTTCCCCCAAAACAAGGACTTTTCTATCTTCGAGGTGCCAACATACCTCCACCACTTAGCGACACTTCATCAGACTCATCAGACATAGAAATGTCAGAACTAAGTAGACATAGTTCTCGCCATAGCAAACAGTCTACTCATAGACACAAAAGACTTGAAGGAAAGACCATCATGTAAAACCCCAATGAAGAACTATTACAACAATTCAAACAACTTTCCAAACAAGTCAAGGCATTGGGAGTCCAAAAGAAATAGGCTCTATATACAGAAAGGGACCTACGTCCTAACCCATTCGATAAAATTCTATATATGCCTCCATTCCCAAGACACTTTGAGGCTCCAAGGTTTTAAAAATATCGAGGAAAAGGAAACCCTATTGATCACATCTGAGAATTTTGTGCTTCATGTACCGAACTCATTGATGAGCCCACATACCTTATGAGATTTTTCCCTTGTTCTCTAGGTGGGCCTGCACTTGAATGGTACTCCAAACTTCCTGGTAATATCAAATCTTGGTCAGAGCTAGCAGATAAGTTTATCTCCCACTTTACCTTTAACATTATAAATGAGGTGACACTTTTTGATTTGTGCTCAACTAAACAGAAGACTGGAGAATCTTTCATCACATTCTTACTGCATTAGAGAAGCCTAGTTAGTCAATACTCACTAGACATTCCTGAAGAACAACAAGTAAACCTGTGCATTGAAAACTTAGTCCCAGACTTAATGTATGAACTCAAAATCAAGAGTCCAAACACCATTTCTAAACTGATGAAAAAAGGGGCTAGTATTGAAGATGCTCTTATCCATAAGGGAATCCTCAAGATAAACAAAGATAACACAAATACCAACTCGTCTAATGACAAGGCAAAATTTTTCTCCAAAAACAAGAATGTGACTAATGATGGCATTGTAGATGCTTGCACGATTAGCACAGCACAACCTCAACTAACTTTGAAAGGTGTACACCCTACAAATTCACAAACTCCTAATCAAACAACACCTCAACAACAGAAAACTGAGACTTCCACACAAGACAAAAGACATCCTGGAACCAAAGATAGGAAATTCACACCATTGAGAATACCACTTGAGACTACATTACAACAGTTGCTGAGTAATAACTTCCTGTAGCTATCCCCAATCAAAGATGAACCATTAACTAAAGTAGATTGGTGGGATGACAAAAAGTATTGTGATTACCATCGCACCAAAGGACACAAGACTTCATCATGCTTCCAATTGAAACATGCAATACAAGACCTTATTGATGATGGTGTAATCATAGTTGATCCATCACTGTTAGCATCCAACTCTGATCATACTATTTTCAAAGATCCTTTGGGTAATCATGACAAAGAGAAACCCTCAAGTTCAAACTCAAACTCACAAGGTAATGTGAATTACACATGCACTGGCTATGACTACACCATCAATTGCTTTAATGAGTCCGACTTCTGCATATCCACATTCACATTGAAGGCTGAAGACCCTCGTTGTGTTGTCACTACATGCCATAGCAAGATCGCCCTACTGGGAGCCCCATCTAGACCTACTGCTTCTACTAGACCTGCACCTCCAAGTAGACCTACTGCTCCTACTTCATCTGATTATAGCCTTGTTGAACAAATCGAAAAAACCCCTGCACAAATATCCATTTTGGACCTACTACGTGCATCTCCCCAACATTAGAAGATCTTGGATCAAGCCCTTAAAGAGTCAGTAGTCCTAGATAACATTGATGTTGCCCAGTTCCAAGCCATGGTTGGGAACCTATCTGCATCACAACATATCACTTTTTCACCTCGAGATATTCCTAAGGAAAAACCTAACCATAATGATCCCCTTTAGCTCAAAGTCTTCATCCATAATGCCAAAGTCAAACGTGTCTTAATAGATGGAGGAGCAAGAATGAACATCTGTACTCTTAAGGTTGTCAACAATTTGGGTTATTCTAAAGATGATGTGGATCCCTCTCGAAGAATCACAATAAAAGCTTATGATGATGGTGAACGCTTCTCTAAGGGCATCATCAGATTACCTGTCAGAGTTGGTCCAGCTACTGAAGACACATTGTTCCATGTCCTAGACATTGAAATGAATTGCAACATGATACTAGGATGCCCTTGGCTTCATGCTATGAAAGCAGTCCCTTCTACATATCATCAATGTTTGAAGTTTTCCTATCACAACATAGAGGTTACCATCCCCGGTGATTCAGATCCTTTCCAGTTTTGTGCTAATCTAAGAGATGCTACTGCATTCCAAATCCCAACAAACAATGAAGCACAACCCACAAATCCCTCTTAAGTATGTGGATGCTGATATACTGCTCAGTAAAGCCAAGGAAAAGATGAAGATTGAAGACAATGGGTGTGGAGAGTACTTTATCTCTCAAGTCTCTCACATTAGGGAGTCACCACTTTCTCCCATTAGCACAAAGAATGATACTTCTGTCAATGGGAATACAACCATATGTATTGAGAAAGAAAAAGCAGAATGAGAACCCACTTTGATATCTCCTAGCAAGTATGGACTTGGGTTTACCATCATGCAGAAATAAGGTTATGATGGCTATAGTGGTCTTGGATCTTAGAAACAAGGAATCATTAAACCTATCACTACAAAAGGACAACCTCCTAGTTTGGGGCTTAGATTTAAACCATTACGAATAGGTCCTCCTACTACCACGGTACCTACATGTAAGACCATGGATGTTTCAAATGATGAAAAGGCATCTGAGGATATCCCACTTGAAACCAACAATCCCCTAGCCTCTGAGCATAACCCCAATGACCCATTTGAATCAGTTACCCATATATCTATCTTCAACCAAAGCCCATTCAACACTAATGATGACATCTCCTCAAGTTATCCTGAACCTTTGGATTGGGACCAACGTGGACCACCAATGTTTGATTGATTCGACAATGATGGCACTCTTATAATAGAATTTGAAGGCATTATGACTAAAGATCATAAAGAAGTAGTTTCTCCTAAAGAGAACACATTGGCATATTTTGGGGAGCCAACTCCACTTTCTAGTTACAAATCAAAAAGAGAAAAAGATAGCAAGCATAGGTCTCTTGGTGAAAATCAAAAGGCGCCATTAGACTATAAAAAATCAAAAGCTAAGCAGCTCCCATTGATACAAAATGAAAAATATGATGCCATGAATATCAGTGTTCCAGTGTTCAACATGCCACAAAGTCTTTTGGAGCTCTCTCAATCAGCGTTCATGCAGAAGGTTATTGGTCTCAACCCTCCCAACCCTCCCTTATATCCCTTTGTTTATCCCCCAATCCAGCTACCTAATTTTTCCTATAACCAAAATCAGTCCTTTATCCAACAAGCCTTTGCATATGTCATCATCAGTGACATCCCACATGACATTTCTATTGACCCATTTATCCTTAGATGCCTTGATTTGCAAGAGATAGACATTGTCTTACATATGGTACATGATGGTATTTCTCGAGGCCTTTCTAGTGGTTTGATTTTAGCTACAAAATCAGAACAAATCCTCCATAGTTATGGTTAGTCATGGATCCAGAGCTCATCAGCTAGTAGCACCAACAACAAATATCTTCTCAGTATTTGTCAGTGACATTCTTGATTTCATCTAAAATTCTTGAAAAAATATAAAAAAAAATAGTAAAAAGTCATGAAAAAGAAAAGAAAAGAAAAAAGTGAAAAAAGTCAAGAAAAAATGGATGCCTTGATGAAAACTTGGTAAATAGGTGTCTTGGCACGAAAATTTGAGTCAAGAGAAAAGTTTCGTCCAAAAGTGAAAACCTGGCAAACAAGCACTTTGGGCAAGTACCATGGTGAAAACCTGGCAAATAGGCACCATGTGTAATCAGTTATTGCTCCTCCATCTATCAGGGTTCCATCTAGTATTTTCCTCCTCTATCATTCCTTAATCATATCCTTCATATTGCAAGACATCCTTGGTTCCTTATCATGGCTCACGAACTGGTTAATGTCCCTCGTTACCTTGCTTAAGAGTCACCAGTCTACACATGCACTTTGTCATTGGCCTTTGTACATAATTTGAATCTTTTCTGGGGGCATATTACCTACATGGTGCATAATTTTGAATTTGAACTAGGGGCATACCCCTAAGTGCTTTTTATCTATTAGACCTATTGCATAACGGATTGGAGCTAACACTTGTTTATGCTTATAAGATCCTGAAAAAATCCCTAAAAATCATAAAATGTCCAGAGAAAATCACTAAAAATCACATAATGTCCTAAAAAAATCCTAAACATTCACATAATGTCCTAAAAAAATCCTAAACATTCACATACGATCCTGAAAAAATCACTAAAAATCATAACACGTCCTGAAGAAAACCCTTAAAATCATAAAATGTCCTAAAGAAACTAGTCACGCAAAAACATCAAATATCCTCAAAAACCCTAAAAATCACAAAAATCATCAAAAATTTGAATAAACCTTGTGCATATTCACTGTGGATAACCATCCCTTTTGCGTTCACACTTGCACTTTGCAAATTGAAACTCAAAGCACTACACTTTCAAGACAATCACACTATCTAACCAACGTGAACCAACAATCAATCCAACATGTCACTACGAACCTATCAACGGAATCCACAAACAGTGCTATCACATTATCAACCTATCAAACACCATCTAAAAACCTAAAACACTAAAAATCAAGTAATAATGGACAAGGATAACTGTTGGTTCACACTGTTTAGTGAGTGATTTATTTTTTGCTTTGTTTTTCTTTGATCATGTTCCTACACCACTTGATGATATAAAACTAATCTATGAGACTGGCCAGGATGGTTCATGGTCATCTTTTTTCCATTTTTGTCTATTAAAATGTACCTTTGAGAGTTTGGGATATGTACATATGCCTCAGGAAGGACAAGGTCATTCTCTATCTGCATTGTGCTTGTTTATGCAAAATGCTTGCATTTGCGCTCTAGCCCTTTATGCCATGATGCGTTGCATTCCATTTGCCATATCAAAATAAAGCTCCATTTGACATATAGTGCACTTTATAGAAGCAAAAATCTTTCCATCATACTAACATCTCCTCATCTCATTCTCCATCACCATGATCATGTCTTCTGATTCACCAAATCATCTTCATCTTGCATTCAAGCATTCTTGCATCATCCTACACTGTCAATCAACTTTTTATGGCTTTCCACCTAGTTCAACCTTAGTCTGATAGTTGTCTCATTATATTTGACCAAATACAACCATTTTTGATGATTTCCCTCATGTTATGACATCTTTCCATCATTTTGGGCATGCACACATAGTTTCGGGGCATTCTGAGTCCAATCAAGCTGATTCTAGGCCCTGGAGCCTTTTAGGGTGCAATCTGCACTTTTAGGGCATAGTTGGGGTTCCCAACTATATCATTGATGCACTTGGTCATGCCAACTATGTCATTGATGCACTTGGTAGAGTTTGGGCGCACTTGGGGACCTAGGTTATCTAGAACTGCTCCCAGAACCCCTAGGTTGCACTCCGGAGGCCATAACTTTTGCATTTCAACTCTAATTTACGAACCATTAGTTGCGTTGGACTCATATCTTTCTTGTGAAAAAAATGAGCTATCATTTTCATTATTTGGTCATCGTATGGAGTATTAGTCCTTACAATTACTCTTGGGCTCCTAGTTCCCCCCCCCCCCCCCGTCATGTTGATTTTGGCCCCTAGAGCCTTCTCGGGCACATTTTGCACTTTTTGAGACCACTTGGGCTTCTCAAGTGCATCATTGATGTACTTGGTATTTTTATGACACACTTGGGCTTACCAAGTGCATCAATGAGGCACTTGGTTGAGTTTTGGGCGCAGTTGGGGACCTAGGATACCTAGAACTGCTCCCGGAGCCCCTATGTTGCACTTCGGAGCCCATAACTTTTGCGTTTTAACTCAAATTTGCAATTCGTCAGTTGCCTTGGATCCATATCTTCATTGTGGACAACATGAAATATCATTTTCATTATTATTTTTTTATTGAGTGGTAACCCATGCAATCATTCTCGGGCTCTGGAGTGACCCTATTTTGCACTCTAGACCTCATAACTTTCACATCTTAGCTCTGATTTGCGATTTGTCAATTGCTATGGTTTTGTCTTCTTGCTGTCAACAAATTGAATTATCATATTCTTATCTTAGTCAATTTCTCGAGGGGGCACCCAAATATATCATCCCTACTGGGGCATGTTGTGGCTTTTTCATTAGCATTCTTTGATACAACGCTCTAAATCACATTGTATCAAAGAGGGGCAAAATATAGATGCTCAAAAATGGTTCACATCTACGCCTTCATCACTTGTTCATACTAATTTGTCCCTTTTTCTCATTCTACTAACTTTGATCTTTTGGCCAGATTGAGCATATTTCGTCATTTGTATACCCTTTCACATCAATTTGATATCAACTCGGAATCATATCAAATCAACTCAAAATCACCCCAAATCAACTCAGAATCATTCAAAATCAGTCCTAATCAACCCAAAACATATCAAACATCCCAAATCAATCATCATTTTTCTGACTCCTAGGTATTGTTGTGGCTTTCAGTGCCTTGGAAACCTATCAACCTATCAATCTTATCAATTTGGCCTTAGTACTCTCGTGGCTCTCAGTGCTAGGTCGAGCTATCATTCATGTCATCCAATATTTGACATTGTTGAGGCTTTCAATGTTAGATCATGGCATCATCAACCATTTTAATAACATTGACAATGTCCGTCGATGTTATTATGATCAAACCTTATCAATCGATTTCAATCTTGTAGCATTTACAATGTCAATTAAATGTTACATATCAACCAATTCATGTCATGTGTCCTTGGCATGTTATCAATTTTGATCTATCAATCAATTTGACCATGGCTTTGGTCTACCTTTTCATCATCTTATTCCATATCCATCATCGTCGCATTTTCATCAAAGGCTATTGTCGGATTCATTTAATCAATTTGGCTAATTATCTACTAATTTTCTCTATAGGATTAGATAACCCATGATTTAATCCTACTCTTTCTAATTATTCTTCCTAATTATCACCCTCAATTAATTAATTTTATTAATTAATTGATTCATCATCTGCAAAGCATGGAAATTCTTAATTTCCTAAGTTCCATTTTCCATCATTAATTCCATTTTCTACTAATTCTTATTTTGTGGAATAAGAGGATTTTTAATTCAAATATTCCATAAAATATTGCATCATCATGACACTTGGATATGACACCTCATGGATTCTCCTTTGACACTTGGCTGAGATTTGTCATAATCAAATATTCTTATTCTCTTACGCATGTCTCTATTTGGCTTATTCGTCATAGATTCTTGGCTTTAAGTGGGTTGAGGTGTCTTGTGACACGTCATAGATTCTCTTCCACATTTAGCCAAGTTTGACTTTCATGTGTCATAAAATCTCACAATTGGCATATTTTGTCATATGCGTCATGGATTCTCAAAGGAATCTCTTGCCACATCGCATATCTATGGGTGACAAATCCAATGCCCTCACTTTGAGTGTTGATTATAAAATGGACACTCTTTCTCTCATTCTGGCTCTTCTTCAAGCCCTCTTGAAGTCTTGGAAGCCTTTAGGTCCTGATTTCTTTTAGATTTCTCACTCCATCTCTCACATTCAAATCAAAACTTCAAGTATTCTCATGGCATTATCCACATCATAGACTTTTGTTTCAATTTTGTGTGCACTATAGGAAACTTTGGAGCTACAATCATTTGGAGAAGAAAGAAGGACATGGGAGCTACAAATGGAAAAGTGAGTTTTTAATTATGTTTGCTTTCTTTTGATTAGTTTGGCTTTCATGGTAGACTAGTGGGTGCTAATATATGTTGATTGAGTTTGTGATTTTCTCATAGTGTGCTATGCATTTAGCCCATTTTCTGGTCCTAACTTTATTGATGCTCAACAATGAGGAAACATGAAGGAGAGAACCCAATAAAAATCAAACATTTTTTGTATTCTTGTTGCAAAACATGTCTCATACCAGTTTAGAGACTCCAAACCTTTGGGTTGGATCCCCAAGGAAAATCCAAGCCTTAGGCTTGGTAGAATCCAAAGCTTTAAATAACATGTGCACACTATAGACCACACACACTAGTTAAAGCATTTTAAAATTTAGGCTTACATAGCACATACACACTATAGTGTGCAGACACTTTGTAAGCCTGAATTTCAATAGAGAGGGAAGGAGAGAGGGAGAGAGAGTAGAGGATAGGAAGAGAGTAGGAGATGCGAGAGGGTGGGAAAATGTGGGAGGGTGGGAGAAATGGAGAGAGAGAGAGAGAGAGTAGGGGATGGGAGAGGGTGGGATAGAGAGAGAGAGAGGGTTGGAGAGGAAGAGAGAGGGAGAGAGGGAGAGGAGAGAGAGTATGGGATGGGAGAGGGTGGGATAGAGAGAGATGAAGGGAGAAATAGAGAGAGAGAGAGAGAAAGTAGGGTAAGAAAGTAGGGTATGGGAGAGGGTGGGAGGGAGGGGGAGAGAGAGGGTGGGAGGGAGAGAATAGGTGATGGAAGAGGGTGGGAGAGAGAGAATAGGGGATGGGAGAGGGTGAGAGAGAGAGTAGGGGATGGGAGAGGGTAGAGAGAGATAGAGGGATAGAGGATGAGAGAGGGTGGGAGGGATGGAGAGGGAGAGGGAGAGAGAGAAAGATAGTAGGGGTGGGAGAGGGGTAGAGAGGGAGAGAGAGTGGGGGATGAGTGAGTAGGGGATGGGAGAGGTTGGGATAAGGGGGAGAGAGAGAGAGAGTAGGGGATGAGATAGAGATAAAGAGAGTGGGGGATTGGAGAGGGTGGGAGAGAGAGAGTAGGGGATGGGAGAGGGTAGGAGGGAGGGAGAGAGGGAGGGAGGGAGGGAGGGGGGAGAGAGAGAGAGAGAGAGAGAGAGAGAGAGAGAGAGAGAGAGAGAGAGAGAGATTTCACATAGTGTGCATGCACTATATGAAAACACCAAAAAATGGTTATAACAAAAGTTTGGGTTCCTACTAACCCATATTATCTTTTTTATTTGTTGTTTGTTCTACTATTCTGACATAAAACACATATTTCATGCCATTGGAAGCTAGGAATCACCAAATTCAATTATTGAATACACTAATTGAATTCTTTTTGAACATTCTTTCATGCTATTGGAAGCGAGCAAATACCAAATTCAATCATTGGATATTTTATTTGAAGACATTTAGAACATTCTTTCTTTTTATAACTTTCTGTAATGATAGATGAATCAAGAGACAAACTTATGTACATAGGACCCCTCAACAGAATGGGATAGCTAAAAGGAGGAATAGATCTATGATGGACTATGCTAGGACACTGATGATGGAGAACAATGTTACTTTGAAATACTGGAGAGAAGCTGTCAGTACAACTATCTATACCTTGAACAAAGTACATGTGAAGAAAGGTACAAATATCACACCTTTTGAATTATGGTATGGACACTCACCCAATGTGAAATATTTAAAGGCATTTGGAAGAAAGTGTTACATTATAAAGGACAATAGAAAAGGTAAAATTGATGCTAAAAGTGAAGAAGGCATATTTTTTGGTTATTACATAAGAAACAAAGCTTATAAGTGTTTAAGTACTAACACTAACACAATTTTGGAAAGTGCTAATGTAAAAGTTGATGAGTATACAAATATGTATGAAGATGAACAAAATGAGGAACCTAAAGATTACAAGACATTTTTGTACAACTGTGAAGGCATGACTATTGATGATTTCTAAAATCAAGTTGTTAATCAACAAGAATTAGTGATTGCCAAGTCACATACTATGGATGCCGAGTTGCATTTAGAAGTTGAGTTGCAGTATGATGACGAGAACAAGTTACAAGAGAGGAATGTTGAGTTACCTAATAGAGATATACATAATGAACCTGTGATTGAACTTCCTAAACATACTATTGTTGAAGAAAGAAGAATAAAGCCAAGATTATCCAAATATGTCAGAAGACACCATCCTACTAAATAAATATTTGGACGAAGAGAAGATGGACCAGTACCAAGGAATATATTGAGAAATGATACATTCTTGTTGAGCATAAATCAACCTAAATCTGTGAAGGATGCATTAGAAAATGAAGATCAGATTAAATCCATAAATAAAGAAATTGATCAGGTTGAGAAGAACAAAACTTGGTCACTTGTACCTAGACCAAAGGAAAAGAATGTTATTGGAACCAAGTGGGTGTGTAGAAATAAATTGGATGAGAATAGTGAAGTGACAAGATATAAGGCAAGGCTAGTTTCTAAAGATTATGCTCAAGATGAGGGAGTTTACTATGGAAAGATGTTTGCCCCAGTTACAAGATTAAAAGGGATAAGAACTCTTCTTGCTTACTCTACATACAAAGGATTCAAAGTTTATCAAATGGATGTTATGTCAACATTTCTTAATGGTATACTAGAAGATGAGGTTTATGTTGAACAACTTGAAGGATTTGTTGATCCTAACAATATGAATATGGTATGTAGATTGCATAAAGTTTTATATGGTTTAAAGAAAGCTCCCAGAGCATGGTATGAAAGATTGCATAATTATCTTGTGAAGATTAGTTTTGAGATGACTGATGAGAAAACTAACCTATTTTTGAAGACTAAAGGAGGTAACAAAACTTTACTAGCTGAAATATTTGTTGATGATATCATAATTGGAGGAAAAAATACATTATGTAAGACATTTGCAAATGAAATGATGAAATAATTTGAGATGTCTATGTTTGGAGAGATTAAATTATTTGTTGGTTTGCAAGTGTATCATATGAAATATAGTATTTACATTAATCAGTCAAAGTATGTAAAGGAAATATTGAAATTTTTTAGTATGGAAGATTCAAGACCAGTTAGCACTGGTATGGTGACTGGATAGAAACTCTCTAAAATTTATGATTCTATTGAGGTAAGTCAAACATTATATAGGTCTATGATTAGGAAATTACAATATGTAGTTCATAGTAGACCTTATATTGCTCTAGCTATTGGGATTGTTGCAAGGTTTTTTGCAAATTCTAAGGAGAATCACTTAATGGCTATCAAAAGGATTATGAGATATCTAAAAGGGATAGAAGATTATGGTCTCTACTATAAGAAGAATGACAAATTTGAATTGAGATCCTGTACAGATGCTAATTGGGCTAGAAACATTGATGACATGAAAAATACAAGTGGTGGAGCATTTTTCTTACGAAAGAAATTAGTCACATGGACTAGTAAGAAATAAAATTGTATCTCACAATCTACTATTGAAGCTGAATATGTAGCTATTGCAATGAATTTTGCAAATGTGGGGTGGATCAAACAATTACTCAAAACTATAATGGAAGAAATCACTAAAATCTATGGTAATATATTGTGACAATACAAGTGCTATAAATATTTCTAAAAATCATGTGATGTATAAAAAGATAAAACACATTGCGATCAAATATCATTATTTGAGAGAATTGGTTCAGGAAAAAGAAGTGAGAATGGAAAATGTGAATACAAAGGAACATCTAGCTGATATATTCACAAAGACTTTACCTAAGGATGTACATAAATATCTAAGAGGTAAGCTAGGGGTGATACTCTTATCTCAAGATACTTAAAGGTGAAAGAGTGGTGTCCTCCATTAACTAAGTTAAATTCATATTTTACAACTTAATGCAATGGATCTTACTTTAGGATCTACCTAAAGTAATGAAGGAGGTGAAATATAAGATTTACAACCACAAGAAAAGTGACAAATGGAGAACTTGAATTATAGATATCTACATGAATAGATGACAAGTCTTTGGCATTGTTGTCAAAGAGAGAAAGATAAGATTGAAAATATTAAGAGATGAAGAAGTAGTAAGAGGAAGATATAACTTGAATATATTTAGAGAGAGTTTGTTAGAATTTCAAGGAATAATTTGAAGAGGAAAGAGATTACAAAGAAAACATTTCCCTATATAGAGGAAAGACACATGCTGATAGAGGGAGAATTTTCAAAGGTATTAAGTTTTTTTTTGGTATTGCTATTAGTATTGGTTTTCCATCAAATCCAAAGAGGGAGATTGTTGAAAAAAAGATTTCTTGTAGATTTGGAACCTATCATGGAACAATCATTAGTTTGTCAATGATGTCAAACCTGCTACTTGCTAGTAAGATAATTTCTTTTTGGTTTGAATGCTATCATTTAATTTATTGATGAAGAAGATTTGAAAATAAAGGATAACAAGAGTACCTAGAGAAAGGTTGAGTTATATGGTATATAAAAGGAACACTAAGACTAGATAAGACCTTAATGATATGATGCATTGTTGATCTACTCAAGGCTAATGTAAAAGGTTACTTAAGCTTCGACAAGAAGAAAACTATGTATCAAAATGTGTTTGCCAAGTTTGAGTGAGCAAACAATGGAATCTGAGGGCTTTAGTTTAGGCCGAGGAGAAATGAGTAGGTATCGAGAAAAAAGTTAGTGTGAGTCAAGCAAAGAAAATTTAGTAGGTATTGAGAAAAGAAAAGTTAGTAACTATTGAGAATCAAGGGAATAATAGTTATGAGCAAGAAAGGAAGACTTAGTTCATCTTGATCAACCCACTACTAGCTGAGCATTTGAATACCATTGTTCCTAAGTAAACAATATAGATGTTGATTGAAAGCATAAATAATTTAATCAAAGATTTGATAAATTTGAGCTGACAAAGTTGATTTCTTGAATTGTGTGAAACATGTTGAAGATAAGTATGATAAGCTAGTTACATAGAATTCAAGATAAAGCATTTTGAGATGAACCAAGGAGGATTGTAAGAGAAATTTCTAGAGGGAACCTAATAGAAAGAGGGAGGATTCAATGAATCTGACCTAAACCTAATATGGATGATTGTGATTGAGCTGCAAAAGATCAAAATTCTCTTTCTAAGGGGATACAATGCTAGAAGAAAAGTGTCAAGAGTGAGAACCAGAGAAAGAAAAGAAGTCTAGAGGTGTTGCTTCATATGGTGGCTGAAGGAAATAACATGTTATTGGCATATTGAGAAAGAAGGCTTAAGGAGGTGAAGGCTTGAAGGGTGGACAAGAAATTAGAGGTGAAAGGAATGAATGCCAAGAAAAATAAATTACTAAACCAGAGATCTATAATCTATAAGTGAGTCATTTTGTTATTAGATCAAGTCCTACTACTACTTTCTAACCATTGTATCAGTCTAGATAAATCCTTTGGATTAAGGTTGACCAAATAGTCATGAGTAAATCCTTTAATAGGGTGGCTTTTTAATAGAATTTTCTAAATTCCTCTAACAAGACTCACTCCTAATAGGATGATTGAAATCTTTTAATCAAGATCACATTTAAAAGCATTAATTGTAACCTTTAACAGGGTTGGCTCCTCACAAGGCTTACTTCATAAGAGTGAAAATTGGTAACATGTTACTAGTGGTTTTTCCCAAATTGGGTTTCCACATTGAATCCTTGCGTCAAATTATGTGAATGAGGTTGTGATATTTAATGTTTATATTTCTACAAATTTATTTTGACCTAGGACAATAATCTACTTAGTTATAGAGTTATAGGGTAATCTAATCAATGCATTCACTTATATGTTTGGTGAGTATTGAAAATTTTTATTTGTATATTTGGACCTTGGATAACTAATTCACCCCCCTCCTATTTATTCTAAATATTCCAATAGGAGGATCTAGCCTCTTATTTTAATGGTCAACACATTGCCTTGGAAACATAAAGGAGTTATGGGAGCATTTTCTTGCCAATGTGCTAAAGTATGTTTCAAGACTATGTTTGATAAAGTGTGAGTTTTTACATATTTTTTATTATATTCTTTGGAATCATTTCCAAAAAGGGGGTATTTATAAGATGCCATATGTGTGAACTGTTGGGATCATTGGTGGATGGTTTTTGATATCCCTCCACATAATAATTTAGAGGTGCCATTTTATTTCCTTAGAAAATTGTATGCAGAATTTGTGTTGGGCCTCAAGGTGAACTATTGGAGCATGAAGCCCAACATGGATGTAGGACTAGGAGCTCCTTAGGATAGACCCTCTTCCTAGCAGAAGAAAGCTGGCCCTTTTGTCCCCCCTACTGATGTCTCCCCCCCTCCTCAAGTGTAGCATCCTAATATCATTATAGAGGCTAGCTCTATGATTATTAGAGCCATCCATAGATTGAGTAGCCTATTCATATCCTAGGATGGGTCAGTGCTGCCTCCCCGTGTTGATGATGTTGGTGCAAGCTCGTCATTGATGAGCTCATCACATGTTTGTGTGCCCCATACTTGCATAACATGCAAGAATATTTTTTTGGGTCCCATAGGTGATCATTTTGAGTATTAGTTTGTATTTGATGAGGATACACCAAATGCACATGTAGAGGCTACAAACCTTGATGCGAGAGAGGAGGGGCATACAAAGGAATGGACTCCTTCTGTGTTGGTACCTATATACATTTTTTTGTTATGACAAATGTGATTCAATGTTAATATTTATAATAGAGTAATTTTAATTTTTAAGCCATACTAAATTATACACGTATGTGATCTTCATTCATGTTTAGTTTGCACCTAAATATTATACATGTAATGTATGACATCTAGCATATAATTTATAATATATAGATGTCATACCATAGATGTCTATAATGTCATACATTACACCATAGATTTCTATAATGTATGCCATCTATAGTACATTATTTTGTGTTCTCATTTTTTTAAAAATTTGATATTGTAGCATATATGGGTTGTAATCTTTTTTTAATCTTGTAGGTACCACCTATCCCTAGGGGACAAAGTGCGGGGGATGAACCAGGACCCATTGACAAAGAAAAGGTAATTAGGTTCTTTTTATTTGATTAAATATCGATGTATTCTTGTTGGTAATGAAATTTAATTACATTCTTTATTGTATAGGGTGTGGCTACTAGTGATGAGCCCATGTAGATTTCACGTCATAGATGCTCAGGCATTTCCATTTGCACTGAGAGCCCCATTTTATGTATAAGTATCATTTATTTATTTTTTTCCTTACTTTCATAAATAAATTCAAAACTCATTTATGTGATATTAACAACTAGTATTTTTTATCTCATAGGAAACTCCTAGTGCACATGAGGTTGGACGAGAGAGTTTTGTATCTTTGATGATAAAACCACTATATCCTGAGGAGGAGCCTACACTAGTAAGTTTTAGTTTGAATTCTTGATTATATGTTATAAATTTAGCATGCTATGAATTATAATATTATAGTTTAAGTTGTAGATTCTTCTGGCAAACATATTTGAACATACATAGAACATAATCAGTGAGGTACAAGCATTGCCGAGGGCATATGAGAGGACTCTTGACTGACATAGGAGGTTGACGAGGGAGGTATTTATGATGAAAGTTAAATAGTATAAATCTTCATTAAAAAAATATCATTATGGATTTGAGTAATTCAATGCTAGATACAAAGAATCATATAAATTTAGTAGTCTAACTTTGGGTTTTCTTTATTTGTTTATGTCAGAGGCATCTGATCCACCTAGTGCAACGAAGAGGCTACATTTTGATCATTGACCAACAGCCTAAGATAATATAGTTGTCATAGGATGCATCATGAGACATTTTGAGATGGAATATGCCACATTGTTTATAGAAACATTGATATTATACACATTTTGATGGCATGATCAGCCACATTTTGTATATGGATCTATGTATTTTGATATATATTTGTGTAATTTGTCTATGGATACATGAAATTTGATATATATTTGTGTAACTTGTCTATGGATACATGTATTTTGATACATATTTTTGTCATTTATGTGTACAATAATATACATATTAATTTAGCATCTAGTATTGTTCAATTTATCATGGATCACGTGTATTGTTCATGTTTATGGAATATCATTAATTTTGATCATGTTTGTTATATTTGATTCAAATGAAATAATTTGTGAATAAAATTTTAACAACCTTTATTATTAAATTTGGATTCAATGTTTAATTTGAAGTGCTATCATAACATAAACACACTTATTAACCTCCTACACAAGGTTCACATAACCCCAAATCTGATTTTAATCTCCACCTTCAACCTTGAAACTAACTCTTGGCTTCAAATCTAATCTTAACACACTTAAGGAGTCCACTTCTCAACCATGGATTCTATTCCCAACCATGAACTCATTCCTAGACTCATAATCTTTGATAACTAGCCCTTCACTTTGTTACTATCCTCATACTACTACTTTTCAATTTCAACATAAACTCAAAATATCCCAACTTAAGAGACTTGATTGGATTAAACCTTTTAAACTTGGTTCCCCAATACCATATCCATATGAATAACATCTATACATTTCTCACATAGATCATATTACCCATATTGAACCACTTAACAAAACTTAGGAACCAAATCATCCAAAATATACCTTCTTTTTGTCCTTTCTATAGACCCAAACACAACCATTCATAACTTTTGAACCATACTTCATTTCCTTAACCCAACCATCAATTAATGCATTATATCATTATGTAAACTAGCTTCATTAATGAATTCTATCATTTCAAAAATTATATAGGTGTTTCTAACCTTGTATGATCATGCTCAAACCCTTAGCTAATTCTTTGCACTCATTTTCACTTTGCAAAAAAAAGTTGCAAAAGTTGCAAAATTGCAACTTTTGCAACTTTTGCAAATTTGAGAAAATTTTTCTATAACTTTAAATTCCTAATTAGATGAGTTCACCAAACTTGGTAAGGGTTTATCGATAGCCCACATAAGCTCCAAGTTACAACCCTCAGAAGATTAACCTCGATATGCACTTAGAGCATCTTGGAGACTCCTCAGTACTGGGTGGCCGTAGATGATGGAGGCTCTCCACATCCAAAACAAGGGTCTCACTAGGGTTGACCCACCCATCTAGATTCAATTCCAAGATCAACGGTTTCAAAGTTACAATGTGGTGCACCTATGAACTGAGGCACATTGTGAGTTTTGGCATCGAGCAAGATTGCTATGTTGAATTTAAATGAAATGTGATCTCTCAAAAATGAGATAAATTATTTTAGGCCTTGGCATGACTTTCCTATAAAATTTAACATTTCATCAATAGCCCTCACGAGCTTTGAGTTACGACCCTCAAAAGATCAACCTCAAAATGCACCTAGAGCACCTTGGAGACTCCTTGGTATGGGGTGGCTGCAGATGATGGAGGCTCTATATAGCTAGAAAAAGGGTGTCACTAGGGTTCACTTTTCCATTTGGAGCTAATGGAAATGACAATTCGATGCCAAGATCAACAGTTTCAAAGTTACGCTGTGGTGCACCTATGAACTAAGGTACATTGCAAGTTTTGGCATCGAGCGAGATTGTTGTGCTGAATCCAAATGGAATGTGATCTCTTAGAAATGAGAAAGATTATTTTAGGCTTTGACATGACCATCCTATAGAAATTTATGTTTCATTGATAACCCTCATGAGCTCTAAGTTACGACCCTTGAAAGATCGATCTTGAAATGCATTTAGAGCACTTTGGAGACTACTTGGTACGGGGTGGCTACGGACGATGGATGCTCTTTATAGCCAAAAAAAGGGTGTCACTAGGGTTCAATTATCCATCCAGAGCTAATGGCACTAATGATTTGATGACAAGATTAGCAATTTTAAAGTTACGTTGTGGTGCACCTAACAACTAAGGAACACTACAAGTTTTGGCATCGAATGAGATTGCTATTCCAAATCCAAAAAAAATGTGATCTCTCAAAAATGAGATAGTTTATTTTAGGCCTTGGAATGACCATCTTGTAGCATTTGACATTTCATTGATATCCTTCATGAGCTTTGAGTTACAACCCTTGGAAGATCGACCTCGAAATGCACTTAAAGCACCTTTGAGACTCCTCAGTACAGGCTGGCTGCAGATGATGGATGCTCTTTGAAGTTGGAACAAGGGTGTCACTAGGATTCACCCACCCATATAGAGCTAATGGCACTGATGATTTGATGCCAAGATCAGCGGTTTCAAAGATACATTGTGATGCACCCATAAATTGAGGCACACTATGAGTTATGGCATTGAGCGAGATTGTTGTGTTGAATCCGAATGGAATGTGATTTCTCAAAAATGAGATATGTTATTTTAGACCTTGGCATGACCATCCTATAGCATTCAATGTTTTATCAATAGCCCTTACGAGCTCTGAGTTATGACCCTCGAAAGATCGACCTTGAAATGCACTTAGAGCACCTTGGAGACTCCTTGGTATGGGGTGGCCACAGACAATGGAGGCTCTCCATGGCTAGAACAAGGGTGTCACTAGGGTTCACCCACCCATCCAGAGCTAATGGTGCTGATGATTCAATGTCAATATTAATGATTTCAAAGCGATGCTATGGTGTACCTATGAACTGAGGCACACTGCGAGTTTTGGCATCAAGCGAGATCACGGTGTCAAATCCAAAAGGAATGTGATCTTTCAAAAATGAGATAAGTTATTTTAGGCATTAGCATTACCATCTTGTAGCATTTAATATTTCATTGATAGCCCTCATGAACTCTGAGTTACGACCCTCAGAAGATCGACCTCAAAACGCACTTAGAGCACCTTGGAGACTCCTCGATACAGGGTGGTTGTGGAAAATGGAGGCTCTCTGTGGCTAGAACAAGGGTTTCACTAGGGTTCACCTAACCATATGGAGTTAAAGACACTGATGATTTGATGCCAAGATCAGTGATTTCAAAGTTACGTTGTGGTGTACTTATGAACTGAGGCACACTGCAAGTTTTGATATCAAGCGAGATTGTTGTGCCGAATCCAAATAGAATGTGATCTCTTGAAAATGAGATAGGTTATTTTAGGCCTGAGCATGAATGTCCTATATCATTTTAAATTTCATCAAAAGCCCTCACGAGCTCTGAGTTATGACCCTCAAAATATCAACCTCGAAATGCACTTAGAGCACCTTGGAGACTCCTCAATACAAGGTGGCAACAGACAATGGATGCTCTCTACGGTCGAAACAAGGGTGTCACTAGGGTTCACCCACCCATCTAGAGCTAATGGAATTGATGATTTGATGTTAAGATCAGTGATTTCAAAGTTATGTTGTGGTGCACCTATTAACTAAGGCACACTGTGAGTTTTGGCATCAAGCGAGATTGTTGTGCCAAATCCAAATGAAATGTGTTCTCTTGAAAATGAGATAGGTTATTTTAGGCCTTAGCACGACCATCCTATAGCATTTGACATTTCATTGACAACCCTCATGAGCTTTGAGTTATGACCCTTGGAAGATCAACTTTGAAATGCACTTAGAGCATCTTGGAGACTCCTTGGTACGTGGTGGCTGCAGATGATGGAGGCTCTCTGCAACAAAAAAAAGAGTGTCACTAGGGTTAGTATTAAATTCAAAAACATTAATTTTTACCTCTCTCAAGTTTTTGGCATTTGGCATAATGTAAGTTTGGTGTTAGTATGTATTAAAATCATCATTTTTTAGGTCCCACCACATAAATTGCATTAAGTACAATCATCTTTGTTTCTTATAATAAATCAACAAGTTTACATTTATAATATATCAAGTGTTTCATTATTATTACATCAATACACAACTACCAAAAATTGTAGTGTCAAAAATAGAATAGATTTTTCTTTATTCTGCTCCTTATTTAGCTTTTTATCTTCATGCATGGCTACTCTTCATGATGTACCTACATTCCAATATCATAAAAAATATTAGTAACTTATTGTATTAAACAAGAGAATCATCAGTTCACTGAATCGTTATGAAGAAAATAATGTAAGAAGTAAATATACCTAGTCGAGTGTTCTAGTAGGGTCCTCTCTTTGTTTTAGGGTCTCCAATAGGGCTTCATGATCAGCATTAGTAATAGTAAAAAGTTTACTTTTGGTCTTCCTTGATGCTTCAACAAATTTACATTTGTTGCTATAATAAGATGTGAATATATGAGAATTATTTTGTGTTTTTGATAGTCTTCAAATGCAGGAATTCCGTTCCTTCTAAGCATGTATGTCCACAACCATGTTCCAATGACAACCACTGAACCTATAGGATATGTGAATCCATCATCATTTTTGATTGGTTGTGAAAGCTTTTGTTTACCTCTTACATGACATGCTAACCAATAATCTGATTTCTCATGATTCCTCTATGGTGCAACTAATGCAAAGACATGTCCTGGCTGAAGAAGATCCGATAGATGGTTATGCTCAAGTGAACTTTCCATGTCATCATTTTTGATAGAGGGTATGATAGATAATGGAGAAAGATAATGTGGAGCCCATGTGTCCACCCACTCACTTGACTCACAGTGATCTCAATCACACTATAAACAACTAGGACAAAAGCAAGCTAGCTATCATGTCCAAATGGTCCATGTACTAGAATTAGAGCTTTAGAATGAATGAATTTTTTATGAGTCTCTCCCTGTAGCACAATCTAATGTATCACCTATGGACCCTCCTCAACAAACCAAAAGAACCTATGTACTATTGAATCAAGAGTCCCTCCTGTGATAATGTTGAACTACACTTATCAACAATGCTATGAGCATCAAGAAGCTCTGCTCCTGAAATCTTCAATTGCTCCTTAACTAGAGCTCTCTTCACACATGCCCCTGCTCCATCATGTTCCCCTTTCCCATGGCTAGACTAAAAAAAAATCCAAATATGAGGCACCCCCCTCTCTACATGCATCCTACACAACCAATAAAACATGTGAATATTCTTGAATTGACTTGTACAATTATATGACCAAACGATATGTCTATCCATAGCAATTGCATGCTTCTATAAGAAATCAAAATAATTCTCAAAATAATGTTGCACAAACTCGTGAGAGCAAGATCTATCATCACTCATATCAAAATAATATTCTCTAATGATTCTTCCAATTATCTTTCGTACTATCAGGGGCATGTCTATATATTATGTGGATAAAAATAATAATCTGAATGAAGTTGTAATACTAAGATTGTGTCTCATTTTGAGGTTGCAACGTTTAGTTCTCAGCAAAGGCAACAACTGATATAATAGTGCCAATGGAAAAAGTCTCCTTACACATCTAAATTGTTGGTCCAATCACTGAGATTTGTGACACTGTCTTGCATATTTGTAGAAAAAAATTGTCTTGAAATCTGAAATAAAACTAGCCACACTAATTTTTTTTGCAACCAATTCACATCTAGAGCCCTCACCCCCACTCTTCAATGTGTATTTCACCATTTCATATACCTTTTTTTTTTACTAGTCTTTCCAAGATCTTGTTTTCACTCCTCATAGAAACATGTGTCAAACATGGATAAGCCACCACATTCTAAACACTTCTCATTTTAAGCAAGCATTTCTATATAAAAAACAACCATCAACTCTAAGACATAAAAATTGATCTAGCAAGTCTCTTGATGATTTTGGAAGCCCACTAGCACCATATTTCTCTAACATTTCTTTACTATGCAAAGTACAATGGATGGAGCGTAATAGTTCATGATGCATAGAAAACTTGAAATGATATTTGCAACAACATGTATTTGAAATTTTAAGTAGCACACAATAAAATGTCTTCAAAGATTCAAAAGCCGTTTGTGATATATGAAGACTTGGATGACTCTCTTTAAATTGTTTGAACAACATAGTTTGACTTACCTCCAAATAATGTTTAGGATGTGGCATGTAGTCTTTGATGCCAATTCTCAACTTTAACATGTCTTTAAGATTGGGTGATACTCTTGAGCTAGAGTGCCAAAATTGTGTAATTTCTTCCTTCACATCATCGAATAGCTTCTTATAAAAATGTGGAAGTCTCCCACCAAAAGTCCATTGATAATTTTGAAGAGGATCATCAATTCTCTCTCGTCTACTAAGTGTTCTTCTCAAAGTAGTATGATTTTGGTTTAAGTCAATACAAATTTGTCTCATATATGTACCTTTTCTCAAATGATGGCTTACCAAAGAGGTTGTAATAACCCTTTGAGCAACTCTCTTATCCTTCTCCTTATTTTTTTTCCAATGCTATTGAGAGCACGTAAAAGATTCATCACAATAATGGAATTTCTTTCAAATTTTTGATTGACACAAATCTTCAATTTGGAAAGCATAGGTCTCATCTTTTGCATCTTTAATAAGTGCATAAAAAGCTGACATTGCTCCATCACTGTCTTGATGCCAAAAAACATCTTATATAGTCTTCAAGCCCATAACCAAATGGTTCTTTCTAATTTTTTCCCTTCCAAATTGGTACTAACCATTTCATCAATTTCAATTATCCATTTTGGTGTTCTAGAACCTTCATGTCAATTATAATTAGGAGATATCTAAGATTCCTATGCATTGCCATGTTTGGCATGGTCAATCATGCAATTTACATTATGACCTGGTAGCATTTCATCCTCCAAATTTTCATTCTCTAAATTTTCAATCCCAACATTATCATTATCAATTGGTACATTTTCATTCCCCAACTACACATACTCATTATCTGACTCTATGATTTCACCTTTGACCAATACATCATCAACTTGACTCACATTTAACATACCTTGTCTTTTCCTTCGGTGATTTACCTTGTTCTTTTCTCTATATGCCACAACGTCTTCATTGGATGCCTTCCTTTTATGTTTATCCTTTTGATGACTACTGCTCCCCATTTAAATAAAAATATCAAACACCTAATGATATATTATCCAACCTTTTTTGACCATTTGGGCCCTAAAAAGTCAATTTTCCCAAAACCTGTGACATTGGCCCACAAAAAGCGATGTTGTTGGGTCTTCAGTGATAGGGAATATGTTGAAAAAATAATGCTCGATAATAAATTGGATATTTAATTTCAGATTAGATATCCGATATTGATGCCCAAATTTTGGAGGGAATTATGGGCAATGTATGATGATTAATATATATAGGATTATTATTATGTATGGTTAAATGTATGATGATTAATAAATATAGAATTATTATTATGTATGATTAATATATATATATATATATATATATATATATAGATATAGATATAGATATATAGGATTATTATTATATATGATTTATTGACGATAATTATTATATATGATTATTATATTATATTATTATTTTTACTATTATTATTAAATATAATAACGTAATATATGTTATTATTATTATTATGACCTATGATCCATTTGGTTAGTTCCAATGTGTTGAGAGGTTCATAGGTTAACCTATGGCACCTATCAATGCATTTCATGACAACATATTGGCCTAAGGCCCCTAGATGCCATTTGGTTGGTTCCAATGCATTAAGATGGGTCATAGGTTACCTATGACCCCTATTGATGCATTTCATGACAACGTATGTACCTAGGGGCCCTAGCACCCCTAGGGACACATGTGGTTGGTTCTAATGAATCAAGAGGAGTAATAGGTTAACCTATGACCCCTATTGACATATTTCATGACAACGCATGTTCCTAGGGGCCTTAGGGCCACTAGGGACACATTTAGTTGGTTCCAATGTGTTGAGAGGGATCATAGGTTAACCTATGACCCCTATCAACACATTTCATGACAATATATGTCCCTAAGGGCCCTAGGGCCCCTATAGACGCATTTGGTTGGTTCCAATGCATTGAGAGGGGTCATAGGTTAACTTATGATCCCTATCAATGCATTTTATGACTAAATATGTTCCTAGGGGCCCTAGGGATGTATTTGGTTGGTTCCAATGCATTGAGAGGGGTCATAGGTTAGATGCATTTCATGACAATGTATGTCCCTAGGGGCTCGAGGACCCCTAGGGACACATTTGGTTGATTCTAATGCATTGAGAGGGGTCATAGGTTAATCTATGACCCCTATCGATGTATTTCATGACAACCTATGTCCCTAGGGGCCCTAGAACCCCTAGGGACACATTTGGTTGGTTCTAATGCATCAAGAGGGGTCATAGGTTAACCTATGACCCCTATCGACACATTTCATTACAACATATGTGGTTGGTTTCAATACATCGAGAGGGGTCATAGGTTAACCTATGACTCCTCTCAATGCATTTCATGACAACGTATGTCCCTAGAGGTCCTAGGGCCCCTAGGAACACATTTGATTGGTTCCAATGTGTCCTATCAATGCATTTCATGACAACATATGTCCCTAGGGGCCCTAGGGCCCCTAGGGATGCATTTGGTTGGCTCAATGCATCAAGAGGGGTCATAGGTTAACATATGAACCTATGACCCCTATCGACACATTTCATTACAACATATGTGGTTGGTTTCAATACGTCGAGAGGGGTCATAGGTTAACCTATGACTCCTCTCAATGCATTTCATGACAACGTATGTCCCTAGAGGTCCTAGGGCCCCTAGGGACACATTTGATTGGTTCCAATGTGTCCTATCAATGCATTTCATGACAACATATGTCCCTAGGGGCCCTAGGGCCCCTAGGGATGCATTTGGTTGGCTCAATGCATCAAGAGGGGTCATAGGTTAACATATGACCCCTATAGATGCATTTCATAATAGCATATGTCCCTAGGTACCTTAGAACCCCTAGGGATGCATTTGGTTGGTTCCAATGCATCAAGAGGGGTCATAGGTTAACCTATGACCCCTCTCAATGCATTTCATGACAACATATGCCCCTAGGTACCCTAGGGCTCCTAGCGATGTATTGGGTTGGTTCCAACGCGACAAGAGGGGTCATAGGTTAACCTATGACCCTTCTCGATGCATTTCATGACAACATATGTCCCTAGGGGCCCCAGGGCTCCTAGGGACATATTGGGTTTGTTCCAACATGTTGAGCGGGTCATAGATTAACCTATGATCCCTATCAATGCATTTCATGACAACGTATGTCCCTAGGGGCCCTAGGAGCCCTAGGGATGCATTTGGTTGATTTTAATGTATCAAATTACAATGTATGTTCTAATGCGTGAAGAGGGGTTATAGGTTTTTCTGTGACTCCTATTGATGAATATCATGTTAATGTATGTCCCTAGGGGCCCTAGGGCCCTTAGGGACACATTTGATTAGTTATAATGTGTCAAGAGGGGTCTTAAGTTAACCTATGACCCTTATTGATGCATTTAATGATAAGAAATGTCCCTAAGGGCCCTAGGGCCCCTAGGGATGCATTTGGTTGGTTTGAATGCATTGAGAGGGGTTATAAGTTAACTTATGACCCTTATCGACACATTTCATGACAACATATGTCCCTAGGGATGCATTTGGTTAGTTTCAATGCATCGAGAGGTGTCATAGGTTAACCTATGACCCCTCTTGAAGCATTTCATTACAACATATGTCCCTAAGGGTCCTAGGGCCCCTAAGGATGCATTTATTGGTACCAATCCATTGAGAGGGGTCATAGGTTAACCAATGACCCCTATCGATGCATTTAATGACAACATATTTTTCTAGGGGCCCTAGTGCCCCTAGGGATGCATTTGGTTGGTTCCAATACATTGAGATGGGTCATAGGTTAACCTATGACTCCTATCGATGCATTTCATGACAACGTATGTCTTGAGGGTCCCTAGGGATGCATTTGGTTGGTTTCACTAGATCGAGAGTGGTCATAGGCTAACCAATAACCCCTATCGATGCATTTCATGAAAATGTATGTCCCTAGGGGACCTGGAAGCCCTAGGGACACATTTGATTGGTTCTAATGTGTTGAGATGGGTCATAGGTTAACCTATGACCCCTCTCGATGCATTGCATGACAATGTATGTCCCTAGGGGTCTGAGGCCCTCTAGGGATGCATTTGGTTGGTTTCAATGTGTCGAGAGGGGTCATAGGTTAATCTATGACCCCTATTGACACATTTCATGACAATGTATATCCCTAGGCGCCCTAGGATCCCTAGGGACACATTTGGTTGGTTCAAATGCATCAAGAGGGGTCATAAGTTAACCTATGAACCCTCTCAATATATTTCATGACAACATATATCTCTTAGGGTCGTAGGTCCCCTAGGGATGCATTTGGTTGGTTTCAATGCATCGAGAGGGGTCATAGGTTAACCTATGATCCCTCTCGACACATTTCATGACAACGTATGTCCCTAGGATCCTTAGGACCTCTAGGGATGCATTTGGTTGGTTCCAATGCATCAAGAGGGGTCATAGGTTAACCTATGACCTCTATCAATGCATTTCATGACAACATATGTCCCTAGGGGCCCTAGGACCCCTCAGAATGCATTTGGTTAGTTCTAATGTGTCAAGAAGGGTAATAGGTTAACCTATGACCCCTACTGATGCATTTCATGATAACATATGTCCCTAGGGGCCCTAGGACCCCTAAGGATGTGTTTGGGTTGTTCTAATGCATCGAGAGGGGTAATAGGTTAACCTATGATCCCTATTGACACATTTCATGACAACATATGTCCCTAGGGGCCCTAGGACCCCTAAGGATGCATTGTCATGAAATAAATCGATAGGGGTCATATGTTAATCTATAAACCCTCTTGACGCATTAGAACCAAACAAATGCATTCCTACGGGCCCTAGGGCACCTAGGGACATATGTTGTCATGAAATGCATTGAGAGGGGTCACCCTCTCAATGCATTTCATGACAACATATGTCCCTAGGTGCCCTAGGGCCCGTAGGAATGCATTTGTTTGGTTCTAATGCGTCAAGAGGGGTTATAGGTTAACATATGACCCCTAACACTGTATTTCATGACAACATATGTCCCTAGGGGCCTATGGCCCCTAGGGACACATTTGGTTGGTTCTAATGCGTCGAAAGGGGTCATAGGTTAACCTATAACCCCTATTGACACATTTCATGACAACTTATATCCCTAGGGGCCTTAGGACCCCTAGGGAAACATTTGGTTGTTTCCAATGTGTTGAGAGGGGTCACTAGGGGCCTTAGGGACATATGTTGCCATGACCTCTTTCAATGCATTTCATGAAAATATTATATTTAATAATAATATAATACTGTATATTTTAATATAATAGTAATATATTATTAGACTATATAACAATAATCATCATATATATTACTAGATTATATATTTAATAATAATAATATTTGTCATATATATTACTATATTATAAATAGTTATAATAATAATAATATTTATAACTATATTATATTTAATAATAATAATCATAATCATATGTAATAATAATATTAATGCCCACACTTCCTAAAAATAAATTTCCCTCTAAAACCCTCTAAAGTTTCCCTCTAAAACTTTCCTCTCAAATTTCCCTCCAAAATTCCCAATTGAAATTTTGTAGTAATCAGATACCCGATTTCATATCCGATTTCAAATCGAATACTCAATTTGACTTCGAGTATTTGATTAGGCTTGGTATTTACCAAGCCTATTTGGTCAACCCAAAAAATGTGTTTGAGAAAGGTTTCACTGACACTCAGACTTTAGATAGCCATCTGACAATGTTTTTTAATCAAAATTGAATGAAATGAAAAGGGTTTCTTTATAACACTCTCAAGATTCCATCCATATATTTTTTGTTAGCTTCTAAGTTTGATAAGTATTTGTTAGTTAATTTTTAATGAAGATGATTGTAAAGTGTTGATTGACAGACTGATTGAAAAATAGCTATAACTTTCAAATGGTATAACATTTTTTTAATCCAAAAGTTACATCACATTCTATGCTTCACCTAGTATAAGGGAAAAATAATAATTTGGTAAAGTTTTCAATTAGTTAAGGTGGTTAGACATGAGAGTTTTCTTTTTCCAAAAAATTTCTAGCAAAAAATCAATATTTAATTTTTTATTTGGAATAAAAATACTCAAAAATATGTGTCACACATGTAGGCATAAGTCTACTTTTTAAATCTATAATTATATTAAAAAATATTATCATTTGATTTTAATTAAGGTGGTCAAACATACACCTACATTTTATTTTTGCCCTGAAACTTTCATAATACTGCATTAAAATCCAAACTTTTGACCAATCAAATATTTTTTTTCTCCAGATAAGGCCTAGTAGTTTAGAAACTACATTCAATTTCCTATAGATTATTTTATCACAAATTTTTGATATAAAGTTCAGAACCACTTTAAAATTGTGTGTCAAGTTAACATAACCCTGATATGCTAGTTTTTCACTACCACTTAAGGTCATAGTTTGGTTGACCATATACCCATAGTTGTTTGAGCCTTAACAAACAAATATGTCAAAACTGTGTTACTCAATATCTGAAGTCTTCTGATACTTGACATATACTATTTTATATGCTATGACTTGACATTTGTATCACTCAACATCCACTATTTACTTGGCTATTGTGTTACTCAACATACACTATTTGCTTGACACTTGAGTGGCTCGGCACGTGAATGGCTCGATGCTCACTATTGACTCAACATGCACTATAATATATACATATTGTGCTCAACATGTACTATTTATTTGACATGAACTAAGTAAATAACTTAAGTGTGTTGACACTCACTTTTCAAAACCAGTCTAAGATCAATAATCTCCTCCTTTGACATGAGTGTCAAAAACACTTGAGTTTACATTAATATCCTTAATCTCATGAGAATAACATATTTCTAACTCAATTTATGTACAAAACTTCAAAATTTCAAAATTTTGTAACAATTAGACAACTCAAAAATCTGATAACTCCCCCTAAGTTGATAGGTGTGTTTTGTATTCAAAATTTTGTACTCTTGCTGAGTAAATGTGTCTTAACTGATACTCTTTCATTTGATACTTCTTGTATTTTGATGCTTGTGATGCTTTCTTAGCTTAGTCTTTTTGTTGGCCCTTTTCTTACTCTTATCTCTTCCAATTTATGCTCCTTTATTTCTTATTCTCCTTATATCTCCTTCAAAATTCTCTCATTTTACTCTCCCCCTTTGCTTTATTCTCCCCCTTTATTCTATCTCTCCTTTTTCTTACTTGATACTCTCCCCCTTTTTTACACTTATGTCAATGGGCTTTACACTTATAGTGTGTTTTTCTAGAGATTTATGGACATCTAGGATTATCTTGAGAGAAACATCCCATTTTTCACATGTGACATCCAAAGATTTGATTTGGATAGCAAGGTCAGTAGCAAGGGGAACTAGGCCATCTAATGTTGAAAGATTGTGGTCTTTCTTTAGTAGAGTTTTAGCATAACCTAGTTTCGTGTGCAAAATTTCCATATGGTGGGCTAAAGTTGTTTGAATGCTAATCAATTTGGCCCTTGTGTTGGCCTCATCTACTATTAATGCAACTAATTAACTTTGGGTTTGTAGCAATGTTTTGAAGTTGTTTTCACTTTGAGCTATTATCATTGGTAGTTGTGCACCTGATGAACTTATCTGACTTTCCAAGCTCAAAATGTGACTTGTAGTTTCTTTTGTGAGGAGTGTTGGATTGCCCAATTTTGTGTACAATGAGAATATATTCTCAAGTACCTTCTTCACATCCTCAACCTTACTTGCCAATGTGACTTGTGTTAGTGCTATGTAATCTAATATCTTTTCATTCACTTTGCTCTGAAATTTCTTTTCTGACCATTCTAATAATTTTGCATTTATGTCTAGGTCGACATCACTCACCTTTTCCACTATGTTTGTCAATTGTTCAATGAGTGGCTTGGTCTCATCTAGAGTTGACAGACTAAATACATATGAAAAGATGTCTTTACTATCTTGTAGTGCCTACTTCTACCTGTGCTCCCTTCTAAGCATTTCTTGATGCTTCTTTCTTGCTAGAGATTTTTGGAGTATGTCCATTTTTTCTATAGTCATTGTATCATAATCATATTTTGGTAGGATAATTTCTTCATCAAGGGTCACATCTCCATATTAGATTACTTCCTCTACCTTTGATGTACTTGGGCTTAGCAGTGAGATCTGCAATGGAGTTGCATTTGTGCTCAACTTCTAAACAGTTTGAGTGGAAGGAGTGCTAGATGATGGTAAGGTTACTAGAGCTTGTGTAGTTGCTTGCTCCTTCATTCTAGGTGGAAGATTTTTCTCTTTACGCTTTCCCTTGAATTACACAATTACTTATGATGCACCTAGATCTTGTGTTGTAGATGCAAATAAGTCTATCTAACCTATTTCTTGTTGTTTTTCAGTAGTGACTTGTGTTTCCACTATATCTTTTTCAACTACATCAACCTTCTCTGATGTAGCTTCAGGTACTATGTCCAAAGGTTGTACATGAGAGACTTGAGGGGACATTGTAGGTTGTTCTTGTATATTCACCTTCTCCCTAGTTGTATTGGTCATTGTCTTCTACAATTCTTCCACACTCACCAATACAGGATTATCACATTGCTTTTCCTATAGTGTGGACTACTCTAGTATCTTTTTGAGATCTTCCTTTGAAAGGGGATTGATGTTTTGATCTGTGACATCAGATACAACCTTAATAGTTATTGTTTTAGTATTCTAATTTTTTTCATGTTGGGGCTGACACTAGGCAATCGTGTGTCTTGTACACTCTATTCTTCTTGTTTCTCTGGCTCAGTTGTTGTCTTGTCATTTGTATGCATCTTAGTTCCTCCCTCAATAGTGTCAGCATGATATGAGCTCTTCTTGACCTTCCTTCACTATAGTTAACCCATATATAAGCTTCCACATCTGAGTGGTCTTCTTAACTACATCCTCAATGTTATTTTGCAAAATGCTAAAGGCTTTCTATTTAGGTACAAATCTAACTGCATATTTCTTCATAGCCTTAGAAATTTGACTCTTATTGAGTTTAGGCATCACTTGTGTAAGAGATGTCTCTCTAATTTGTCTCTCCAAGTTCAAACAATAGTGCCATTTTTGCTCAACTCTATCATACAAAGTCTTAGGCATTGAGTTGGCAATCTCTAGTGGGGTAGTCTTGAATTTTTCCATCATGACATATATAGCCTCCTCCACTTGATTCTTATCCACTTCACCAAGATTGTCAAAATCTACATGAGAAAATCCTGATAGATCTACACTATTCTGAACATTTTCACAGATGCTCTCTAGATCTAATAAAGGATTATGATTCACCACTTTGAATTGGCTATTATCATCTGACTTTTTTTTCTCCTCATCAGAATCTACTTGTGCCACATATTTCCTTCTTGGCCTTTTCTGTACTTGACCTCCTTATTCTACTAGTTTGGTCTTTTATTTAGCCTTTTGTGTAGTTGCATGTGCAGTAGCTCTTGTAGTAGGTGCAATAGGCTTGGCTTGGCTTGGTTTGACAATTTTCTTAGCCCTTGCCACAGGTTGGACCTTAGCCTTACTCTTCTTTTGATCAATGAGTGTAGATGCTTCCTTGACTTCTTCTTCCTTAGCACCTTCAGTAACTTCAGTCTCCACTTCTTCCTAGTCTTCTCCCATACCTTGTGTAAGTGCAAGTGGTGCTTGGGTTTTTGAATCTTCTTCCTCTTCATCCTCTTCTTCCTTCTTGTTTGGCACCCTCTCCAAATTTTTCTTTCAATTTCTTCACCAATTTATCTTTCTTCTTAATTATAGAAGTATTTTTCAGTTCCATTGAGATTTTGGCCTTTGTCATCTCATAGTTTCCAAATACCTTTGCATTTTCATCAACCTCTTTTACCAGTAAAGTTTTTATAGCTATAGAAGCTTTATTCACATTGATTTCATATCCTAAGGGTCTAAACCATCTCACCCTTAATGTAGCAACTTGTACAAAAGTATAGTTAGCATCTACTAGAAAACATACATCATCATAATGTTTTTCTACTAGAGATATTGGTATTCTCATTCTCTTATTCATTGATTATTTGAAGTCCTCAAAATATCTTGTCATCATAGATTCAAAATTCTCTCCTAATTGCTCAATGTATTTACCAATCTATACTGTTGCTGATCTATTTGTTTTCCATGCAACTATTCCAAAAGTAGGAAAAGTGCTTTGCACAAAAAAGAATATGTATATCAATATAAAACCAAATTTACATCATGCACTCTTTGTCTTTCTGATTGCTTCAAGGTTCTCAACTAGTTGTTGTAATCACCCAAAAATGGTCATTTGGACTATGAGCCCCCTTTCTAGCATTTTTGCTTAATCAAAATTCTCAAAAATCTATTTATTCAATTATAACCTATGGTATGACCACTTTATCCCAAGTTCATATTTAATTAAAAGAATATGTCCCCTTTTAATTCAATAAAATTCCCCATTCATCTCTTATCTTAAGTGTTCACACATAAAGCATTATTCCTATTTTAGAAATAAAAGAAAAGGCATTTTTGTCTACACATGAATGCACAATTTCCTATGTGAGAGGAAATTTCTATTTTAAAATAACTTTAATTCTCCTCCACACATTTCAAACCCTCTCAAAAGTCAATCATTAATTGTGATTGGTTGAGATGCTTCTGCACATGGATCACTCAAGATGTATTCTCCTCCCTTGATTATTCCTCTTTTGCCTCTTAATCTCTACCATCCATTTTTCTTTAAAAGGGAGGGCTCTCTTCTCATTCCAAAAATCTTAGTCTCTCATACTATCGTTATGCTGCAAGTTTTCTTGGTGATTTTGGGGACTTGGAGCATTCTTTCATTTTTGCATTTTAGCTTAGCTCTCATTCTACTTGCATTATGATATGCTTTTTAGCTTAGCTTCATTTATTCTTTAGCTTAGTTCTCTTTTGTAGCTTGCATTTCATTTAGAATAGATTGCATTTGCATTGCATTTTATTCTAGATTCTTAGATATTTGCACTCTTGCCTCTACTCTTGGAATCTCTCATTCTATGGTGCACCTTGCAACAGTTGAATAGTTTGGTTCATTTGAGAGCCACCATCTCATAGCCTTTTCATGTCATAGATAGAGAGCTATAAGATGGCTCTTGAGACTCCCTCTTCCATGGGTTCTCTCAAGAATAATGGTTTATATAAGTGTAACACTTTTATGCACATATTTTTGTTGCCCACCGTGGGCTTGAATCAAGTTTCTAACTTCATTTGATTTCATTTCTCATTTTTGGTTTTTTATAGTAGCATATTGGATCTAATCAAGTGGTTTTGTAGAGTTCTCACTTTGGTTTTAAGGCCAACCCATATGTGGATTGGTTTGAAGGCCAAAACCCTAGATTTTTGAAGATTCGATCATATCTCCTAAACCACTTGTAGTTTAGTTTTGAATTTTTTTTGTAAGTTGATTATGTGTTTGATTTTTAGATCATTTTGACTTGATTTTTGTTAATTATGAATTTTTCTTTGTTTTTCATAAAAAATCATTTCTGGTCATAATTAGTGACTTTTTCAGAAAAACCTACATTTTTAGAAAGGTCTCTTAATTGTAAAGGGGGTTAGCTCTTTTTTTTTGACTTCTGAACTCATATTAGGCCTCAAAAACTCGATTTGATAAATATGGCCTATTTTGACAAAATGGGTCTCTAGGGCACAAATTAAGATATTGTTTTGAATTTCTTACATTTTTGAAAAGCTCTTTGGTTTTTAGTAGGGGTCTCTTCTTTTGATTCCTATTTTTGGATCCAAAATCATAGCAAAAAAGTCCAATCTTGTTGACCATGTCAAAATCAAATAATAAAAAAGAGATCATTTTGTGATTAGATTGCACTTTCTTAGCATATAGTTGGTTAGAAGATAACTTGGATTTTTGAGGCAACTAACAACTTTTTTTTGGAGGTCTGACTTGGTTATTATGCCTTAACCTTGGTTGTTTTGTAGGGAATTTCTCATTTCATTGCTAAAAAAAATGCATGTCAAAGCTTCAAATGCACAAGGGCTACTAACACTTGTTTGCAAGGCTGCCCAGTGCATAAAATTCAAACTTTGTTGTATTTTTTTTATTCCATGTGCAACATTCTACTAGTTGCTTTCTTTTGGTGTAAATAAGTATTTACTTATTACACTTAAGTTTTACTTAGGTTAATGCATTATTTAATTATTTTGCATTATTTTATTATTATTTTAGGTGAGACACTTAAGAGTTTGTGTACTCTCATTGACTTACACAACTCTAATTATGCACATGGTGTCTACAACACAAGAGTATGCATTATTCACTGAGTTGTCATGATGAAAACACAGTTATCCACACTCCTTATTAAGCACATGTTGTCTACACCACTGATTTGCGTGCTACACCATTGTAGGCTTATCCTCACATCATCACACTTAATCCCATGCTTAATGGAGGATAACCCATATCTGGTGGACATGTGCCTGGTTGTATGACATATCATGATGCTAACTTCTATGCATTCTAGAAGCTCTCCTGAGGCCTTTATATTTAGGCTCTCCTAGCGTACTCTCAACTAATTATTGAATGAATATCGTCATTATGATCATACTCTATCTATTTTGGTCTATTGTGTACTTGTGTTGAGTTCCTTAGTTCTTGGGTGAA
Source organism: Cupressus sempervirens (assembly GCA_028749045.1). NCBI lineage: Eukaryota > Viridiplantae > Streptophyta > Pinopsida > Cupressales > Cupressaceae > Cupressus > Cupressus sempervirens. Next base: position 36,968,261 of record CM053785.1, read on the forward strand.
TTTTGGCCTAAGCCAAATTCTTACATGGTATCAGAGCCAAGGGGGATTCTCATCACGTAGCCATTCGAGACCATTCATGCTTTAGTACCTTGACTTGCATCTGGAGGATCTGTAGTAATTGGGAGCATCTAGAGCTAGATCTAACCTCGCTGTTGTGTCTGGAGCATCAATTCAATGAAGATTGACTATAAATTTTCCTATATTAGGTGAAAGTTAATCGTGAGGCAAATTTTTTTTGCAAATCAGAACTCGGAGGCCCCGATTTGCAATTCGGGTATGATCATTTCATTGATCTGATTATTATTTTTTAGATCTAATTTAATCTCTACATTAATTTTCCATTTTGGATATATTCAATTTTTTTTACAATAGAGCAGAGAATTTTTTTTGGTCGAATCGGGTAGTGACACCCCAACTCGGCTCTCTGTATTTGGTTTGGTGGCAAATATATATTGCAGGGTTTTATTCTCTTTAGGCAAGCTATTTATTAAATAAACCAGGAACTACACACTACGCCATTGTACTACACAAGGTGCTATTTACAAATTTGGGCACACAAATCACAACTAGCAACCTCAGACCAGCCCTGCCCTAAACTCGAGAATCGATAAAGATTCAACCTACGGCCACAATACCACTATCGACGAGAAACTCAAGCCGGAGGCATTGGCTTTTGTTTCCAACATGAGGAAACGTCATTTTAAATGGTTACAAACTCACATTTCCCAAGAATGTGGGATTAACTCTGAGGAACCCGACACTGTTGCAAAATATCCTGGCAACGCAGTTTGAAGTTCCTGGCAGTGTTTCCACCACATTCTAGTGAATGTCTAAACAATATTCCAGCAATGGCTAACCAAACCAGTGATCACTATCTTCAAAATGCTTGCAACACACGTCCCTCTTGCATTAACTAGTCATATGTTGCCACAGTGAACAACAACAAAAATGAGGAATAATCTACACAAGGACACATGGCATCCTTTGATTCACTGTCTCCAGCCCTGTCAGCAGACATCTGTACCTGCCGTCAGACTGAGTTAGTAGGACAACTAGCATGTAGTCATCACATTGTCAACAAGACACGTTGATATTTTCCATACTTTTCGTATGGATCCGTATAGTACGTGGACACATAATTTGCCACATCATCAGTGGCCAAAATTTTTGCTGACATTATCCTGTGCATGTTCCTAAATTTGACGACTGTCTGGATGTCATTATAGGGCATTTTGTAACTGCTACAATGGTTGAATGATCGTCAAATTTAACCTTCTGATTCGTTGATGCAACCCCTCTCAAAATTGATTTTCAATTTTGTAGTCCGACTTCAAGAGGCCATAACTTGAACATCCAGACCCCAAATCAGGTGTGATTATTTTTGAAATTGGGTAAAATTTTCTTATTTTTTTAGTGGTGCAACTATTTTCTAGTTTTGGTGCAAGGATTGTTCAGAAATTTTATTTTTTTGTGATTGTACCTAGATAATCCTACATTTTGCAACTTCAAATGCTCCATATGGGCACATCTAGAGTCGAAAATAGGTTCCATTTTTTTTGAAAGTGCGTATTTTTTCATCTACTTTCCAGATTTGGCATCAGATTGTAGTGTTGTGTGGACAAAATTGTCACTTTCAGAAATAGGGCCTTTCTTTGCTTTGTAATGCTTTAGTATTGTAACACTTTGTAAAGTTCCAAATTTGTACTCTATTAAGAGGTTGTAACAAGAAAAATTAGAAATCTACAAAGGCCAAAATTGGCAAGTGGCCCATTTTAATCACACTATTGATAAAGTGCCCAAAGCATCTATTTTTGGGGGGTTTCTTGATTTAGTCAAAAGGGGGGGGGGGGGGTGTTCTTGGTGTTGTGTTCTCTCTTTTTTGCACTTTTCTTTCATTTTTTGCATTATGGGCAACTTTAAGTTTCCTAAATTAACTCCTCATAACTATGCTTCATGGTCAATCAAAATGTTGTATCACTTAATGCATAATGGAGTTTCACAATATGTAGATGGTACTCTTCCTAAACCAATAGGTGATAATGTTTTTGCAAGTGATATTTCAAATTGGGTAGCAATGGATAAGAAAGCCCTAGGTGATGTATGTTTGGGGGTAGATGATAAGATCTTGTATCAAATCAAAAAAGTACTACATCCAAGGAATCTTGGGATACCCTCGAAAGCCTTTATGGGAAAGTGTCTGAAGAGGATGTGTTCAAAATTGAAGATGAGCTTGTTTCCTTAGATCCTAATTCATATGACTCCATACAAGACTTCATCATCAAGGTGAATGAGTTAAGGACAAAGCTTACTGATTGTGGGAATTCTATCAGAGATGACAGACTGATCTATCTCATCCATAGCAAGTTGACATCTAAATATTCCACATTTGTATCTTCTTTTAACACCTCAAAGACTACCTTAGGGTCTACCTACAAGAAAGTCACTTTTGATGAATATGCAAAACTGTTGGATGATGAAGAAAAGAAGTTGAAATCAATGGGGTTTCTCAAATCACCTCAGTCCAAAGCATTGGTGGACAATGAGGGTTCTCAACATTCAGTTGGACAGCCTTTAAACATAGGAAAGAGTAAGAAAAAATGGAAGATAAAATCAAAGGATGCAAAAAAGACAACACAACAATCCAATCAACAAGGCAAGTCCTCAAAGTCCAACAAGAAAGGGGACAATAATAAGGAGAAGAAGAAGTGTGCTTATTGCAAGAAATCGGGTCATGAAGAGCATGAGTATTATCTCAAAAAGATTGATGAGTTGACCAAAATCATGAAGAAACATAATGTTCCATTGCCTAATGCTTACAAGGAGAAAGGATCATCTTTAGATTCGAAGGGCAAAGGGAAAGCATTCATGGCAAATGCAAACTCTTCAAAAGAATGGATATTTGACCCAGGTGCCTCATATCACATGGGTTCTTCAAAGGAGGATTTTTCTTCATTGAATCACTTAAAGGTACCACACATCTTCATGGGAAATTATAGCAAAATGGAAGTTGAAGGAAAAGGAAATGTGGAGATGGAAAATGGAGAGTTTCAAGAGGTTCTCTATGTTCCAAACCTAAGTTCAAATCTCCTCTCAATCTACCAAATCACTCACCTTGGAGATGGACATAGTGTTGAGTTCCTTCCAGACTTAGTAAAAGTGCATAGTCTCAAAGATGATTCCTTAGTTGTAGTGGGGAAAGTGAATGATCATGAGAGGTTGTACTCTTTCTCTTATTTTGTACCCAAGTCTCCTTAAAAGGCCTTGTTATCACAATCCAATTCAAACATGTACTTATGGCATGAGTGGTATAGTCATCTTGACTACCGCTATCTTTAGTAACTTTGCATATACCACATGGCAAAAAGTCTACCTCAAATCAACTTTTCTAAGGGTGAATGTTCAATAGATTCAGTGGATATGCATTTAGAGGGGAAGTTACAAAGAGGAAAGTCTTCTAGAGAAACTGGTGTTCTACAAATGGTTCACATGGTATTAGTAGGTCCTTTTGCATTTAGCTAGGGTCACTACATACTTACCTTAGTTGATGAATTTTCAAGGTTCACTTGGGTCTACTTTCTGCATAGTAAGAGTGAAGTGTTGGAAAAGTTTCTAGACTTCAAGGCTCATGTAGAATAGAAATCTAGAAAGGCCATCAAAGTACTCTGCATGGACAATGGAAACATGGATGTGAATAGAAGACTTAAGGACTTTTGCAAACATGAGGGAATTGATATTCAGACTTTGCTAGCATTCAATCCACATAAGACAGATGTTGCAGCATTGAGGATTTCAACTCTTAAGTATATGGCAAGTTGCATGATCCATGCCAAGTCTCTAGATCCATCATTAGAAGTCAAAGCAATATCTAGTGCCACTTACATTCTTAATTGTTCTCCTCATCTAGCCTTAGATGGAAAAACTCCTTTTGAGGCATGGTGTGGCAGAAAACCTATTGTGACACATTTTAGAGTCTTCGGTTATCTTGCATGGGCAAAGAGATCTTCCAAGGGATGCAAGGAACAACCATCTTGGCCTTGTACTTTCATTGGTTATGAAGACAGTTTGAAGGCATATAGACTTCTAGATCCTAAGACATATCAAATATTTGTGGAGAAGGATGTATACTTTTAGGAAGGTTCACCCAACTTGTCCTCTACTCCTCTTCACACATCATATAGTGTGGAAATTGATAGTGATTTCAGCGATAGTGCTTCAACAGCTTCAGACACGTGGGGTTCTATCGACAGTTACAGTGAGAGGTCACTTCATCAGTTCAATCCACATGCATACATCGCCACAGTGATAGGTCCAGAACAACAGGGTACATCTACATCTAGTCTTCCAGATATAGGTTCAGTGATAGATTTGGGGGATAGTATTGATGATCTTCCCTTCTTCTTGATGCAAAAATACCTTCTTCAATTATCACGAGGGTTCCAGACTCTCTTGTTCATTCTCTACATGATCGATCCTTACAGGTTGAAGTGATTGTGGATACTTATGATCAACAGTTGCAGCAAGGTTCTTCATCAGTTGCAGAGATAGATAGTTCTTTGGGATAGGTTCTTTAGCTAGTTGAGCAGGTTTTAGAGACATCACTTATCCATGGGATTCTTTCCACACATAGCGGAATCATCTCATTTGTACCCTTGGCATTGTTTCTTCCTAAGGGGGGGAACACCATTTTGCAGTCTTGGATCAGCTTCTTTATTGGAGCAGTAACTGTTCGACATTCTTCTTTGGGGGGGGGAGCCCATCCTGTCTCTCTTCCTCTTCTCATCATTCTCTTATGTATATACTGGATGTATGTCATAATGGGGGGGTCTTGATTACTCCATCCATCCATGCATCCTTATTTATCTCTCTTTTTGGGGGAGGGTTTTTCCCATGATTCCCTCTTTCCCTGCTTTATGAGAGATTTGCATATCATTATGTACATGGTTACCTAACATGGCCTAGTAGCTGGGACCCATCTTGCATATCATCCTTAATTTCATAAGCTTAAGGGCATTCCCCTAAGTTGCACTTAAGGGGGGTGTTGGTGTAAATAAATATTTACTTATTACACTTACTTAAATTTTACTTAGGTTAATGCATTATTTAATTATTTTTCATTATTTTATTATTATTTTAGGTGAGACACTTAGGAGTTTGTGTACTCTTGTTGAGTTACGCAACTCTAATTATGCACATGGTGTCTACAACACAGGAGTATACATCATTCACTGAGTTGTCAAGATGACAACACAGTTATCCGCACTCCTTATTAAGCACATGTTGTCTACACCATTTATTTGCGTGCTACACCATTGTAAGCTTATCCTCACATCATTGCACTTAATCTCGTGCTTAATGGAGGATAACCCATATTTGGTGGACATGTTCTTAGTTGTATGGCATATCATATGCTAACTTCTATGCATTCTAGAAGCTCTCCTGAGGCCTTTATATTCAGACACTCCTAGTGTACTCTCAACCAATTATTGAATGAATATCATCATTCTGATCATACTCTATCTATTTTGGTCTACTGTGTGCTTGTGTTGAGTTATTTAAATCTTTTGAACATACACATGACAATAGTTCTAGAGCTTTCTTTTAAGGCCTCACATATGCTTGTATCATGCAAGGTAAACTTTAAGAAATCCACCTCCAAAAAAGATATAAAATATTGGCAAATCTTTCATTATTTTGAAAAAATAAACTTATTTCTATTGAATAATCTCTCAATTTTTATTCTCAATATGATTAACATTGGCGATTATTTTCAAATCATAATTTTTTTGTATAAAATATTGATGAATCTCAATAATAATAAGAAGTTCATTAATCACCATGGAATATTACAAATCAAAATTGTTTTCTTTTACCTTGTGGAATATTATGAGGATCATTACATATACTTTGAATCAATAGTGAAAACTAAATATTGGTGATATATCCCTAAAGTAACTAATAATTATGATAATTATTGGTCAGTTAAATATAATTTCTTCAATAATATATTATATTTAGGTGACTCAAATCTAATCATGTAATAAATATTGTGGTGAATATTTTAATTTAATTTTTTCAATAAAATAAATTATTGAGCGATTTTAAATATTCTAGAACTAATTTTTTTAAAACTATGGCAATTTAGGCTGTATACAATCTTATATTATTAGCCAAATGACTAGCCAAAAAATTCTAAAATTAGCCAATTTGCAAATATTAGCCACTAAAAAATACCTTGGTATCATGCAAGGTTGCTTTGTCCCTTGCTTGATTGTTTGAAGACTACTCTAGGTGTCACTATCTTGCTTGGAAAGAAATTGCTTTTGAACATCAAACTTGCTATGATATCAACTATTGTCAAAAATTTTCAACTAAGTCAAAGCATCAAGTCTTAACTTTTTTGTGTTTCTTGTTGAGGGGAGTCTCATCATTTGATTTTTTTTCCTATGTCTCAAGTGCTTGAACATGCTTAAAGTGAGTCTTTGGTCTCAATGCTCTTGGTCTTTCTATCTTCATGGTCTATGTCTGCTTGCTAATTATCTTTTTGCTAAAAAAGTTACCTTGATTTCTTGACTACACTCTTATGTCAGTAAAGTTGTTCACTTATCACCTAGCTAGCTCTATCTACTTGGCTATTTGGCTTCTTTCCTAGATCTTGACTTGAGTCACTAGTGTTGTAAGTTTCTTGGACACTTTCTTGACAAGTCACTTTACTCTATCTTTACAATTTTGGCAAGTGAACAGTCTACCTCTTTAGTTTTGAGATCATGTTATCTTGTGTCACCTTCTTAGCTTCCATTAGTCTCTTTCATGCTTGATTATCTATCTACCATTATGGCATTCAAACCTTGTGCTACCAAACCTCAACTAAAGTTAGATGATCATGATATCCTCTATGCCACTAAAGAGTTTCAAGATCTATATGCTCAATACAAAGAATTATAATAGACAAATGATCTTTCTTACCTTCATTTCTCTGAGTGTATGATAGAAATGAAGTATAAAATTGAGAAAAGATTAGAGAAGAAGATTTCATTCTTAAATGAATCTTCCTTAAGAACTTTACATACACATGGTTCATCTTTGTCAAAGTCTACATATTCTACTCCAGACATCAAATGTATTCATCTTCTAGATCTAAAGACCTCCTTAGAGAGAAATAAAGTGGTACCTTTTTTGAGCCTATTCTAAGCTATCATGATGGACCTATCTTTGACCAAGGAAATGATGAAGACATGGATGTATACCATTCACTTCAAAAACAACAAAAAGACTCTAGACATACTTTTGATAGAATTTTTGCTCCCTTGGAAGAAACTTATGATAACACTTTGCAAATACTTCATTGCACCAAGCTCATCACATTACCTAAGTCTAGGTCATATGGAAATCCATTCTTGGATATCTATTGTGCTTATCATCAACATAATGAGCATAGTACTTCAGATTGCATTGAGCTTAAACATAAAATCCAAGATCTTATTGATAATGGGATTATTGATACCTCTAATGACTCATGTGATGAGGACACTTTCCTTGAGAAAGATCATATTAATGAACCTATGTCTAGTGATGGTTTCCTTGATACCTCCACTTCTTCCAACACTCATGCACCTCCAAACACTTCAAATCTATCCAACATGCCTCTATCAAATAAAGAACCTAATGCTTTTCATGTACACTATGTCTATCCTCAAGGGCTACCTCTAAAAGAAAATCAAGCTAACCTTCAGTTGGATGCAAACCTTTTCCATGCTACTAAGCCTAAAGATCTAAGCACTACTCCATTCACTCTTCATTCTCCCTTGTCCTTAGAACTGGCTCCATATCAAGAGGACCCACAAAAATATAAAGCTATAAATGTCAAGAAAGATCAAGATCAAGCACCCTTTCATCTCTTTCAAGATTTTTCCCCTCCATATCCTATGTCTTTTCCATCCCCCAAGTATGATGAAGACACCGCTTCCACTATCTTCCTTGAGCTTTATAAGAGTTATGAGAAAAGTTCTCTTACTATGCTATCCAAAGCTACTTGTCAAGATCAAAGCATCTCCTCATGTTCTACTTCTTCATATCCACTTCAAAATTGTGCTCAAGCTTCAAGTGCTCCTATTAAAAATGTTGTTCCTATCAAAGCTACTCATGAGTCTATTGATAGATTTGACCATTTTTCTCACTCTAAAGATGTTGATATCCCTTTCCACTATCCATTTGCATCTCCTAAGTCTATCCTTGGTCCTCATCCATCAAAGCTAAAGCCTTCAAACATTCCATCTATATTGGGACCTTATGTTCCTTCATCTCCTACATTTTGCACTCCTATCTCTCCCATCATTCCTCAAGATCAACAAAGACACTCATCCTTGATGAATTTTCACCCATCTATCCATCTAAACTAGTCATATCAGTGTTATTCATCTACAAATCCCAAGTCCTTTGGAAGTGAAAATAAACATAATAATCCATTGAAAAATGAAGATCACTATGTCCCATCTAAACAACATGTGAATTATAAGAAGGAAAATGCAAAAAATAGATCACAAAGATCCACTATTAAGAGAGCTAAATCAAAGAAAATATGGTTTCCTAAATCCATCATTGAAGAAATGCACTCTCAAACATCCAAATAACAAGAAAAATATAAAGCTATATGGATTCCCAAGTCTCTTTTGAAAGACTTGAATATTGAAAATACTTCAAAATTGACATTCAAGCTTCCAAAGCCTTCCACTCCATTTTTTTCCAAATCTATTTTACCACCTCATACATCTAAACCTCAAGCTAGTTCATCCATGATTCCTCCATCATTCCAATACCCTTCAAGGTTTGTTTCAACATTGATCTTGCCCAATATTTCAGCTATCCTCATGAAATCCTCTAAAACATACACTTACTTGCTATGCATGCTGAAATGTCCCTTTTCTGATTTTTATTATATTTCAAGCCTCTAATCAGATTTTTAAGATCAAATAACCAATATTACAAAGATCTTCCAATTTCTCAACAAACCCCAAATCGGGTATGTCCGAAATAGTGCCAAAAATTTCACAACTTCACATATTATTAATAAATCTGAAAATGGAAATTTTTACAGAAATTTCAGCAGCATAAAGACTTAAAAAATTATATTTTCAGATCTATATAGCATTTACACAAAAAATCTCAAATGTAGGACAAAAAGCATGCTCATCGGGCTCCCGAAATTAGCACAAAAATGCCCGAAAACACCACAAAAACACTAATAATCTATCTCATAAGTTTAACCACATACCAATACATATATTCCATTTTATTTTAACATCTTAAAGTCTGAAACACAATGACAACCCAAACTGATATGAAATACTCAACCTGAAACACCAAACTCTTACAAAAAACACACCCGAAAACCCACAAATCTGCACTGTTTAGCACAAAGGAAAACTCTTTATGAGCATGCACATGGAATGGCTTCAAAATAATTTCCTTAGCCTTCTTGGAAACCTAAAAAATCCCGTTCTTGGGTCTCCTTCTCCATAGGTTTGGCAGCCTCTGAAGAACAACAAAGAAATGAGCAAAAATCAAGTTCTAGAATGAGCTCAAAATGCCTCCAAACCCCTTAAAAGAGGGCATAAACCTAACTCACGTCCAAGAGGGGTTAATAAAATATAATTTAATAATAATTTTTATTTATTATTCCATTGGTTTCCAAAGATTAGCCATTTTTTCCAAAACTTCGCCTTTCTGGAGTCTGCCTGCCTTAGCAAAGTTTATTATTTTTAATTATTTGAAAAGGGGACATGACAAATCCTCCCCTCCCAAATATTGCTTGTCCTCAAGAAATGAAGGTTTGAATTCTCAAGAATATGTACTCCTTCCCAAGTTGCATCCTCTAGTGGTAATCCTTTCCATTTGACCAAATGCTCTATGACACTCCTGTTTCTCAATCTTTTCTCTCTTGTATCCAAAATCTCTTCTGGTATCAAAACTAATTTCCCTTCATCATCAAGAGGTGGTAATTCTATAGATACTATGGTTTGCTGGCCTAGAACCTGATTCAGGCAAGATACATGGAAAATATTATGTATTTTTCTATTTGGTGGGAGCTCCAATTCATAAGCTACCTCTCCTACCTTCTTGATGATCTTATAAGGCCCATAGAACCTTGGCTTGAGTTTCTCTGCCCCACTCCTCTTCAAGGTGCTTTTCTTATATGGCTACAACCTAAAAAATACCAAATCTCCCACCTCAAAAGATCTTTCAATCCTTTTCCTATCACCATATAACTTTTGTTGGTTATGTGCATGTTGTAGATTATCCTTGAGGGACCTTATTATGTCTTGGCTTTGCTTGACGAAATCACTTGCTGCAGGTACTCTGCTATCGTAAAGTATTAGATCAACAAAGGAAAGGGCATCATAACCATAAAGAGCATTAAAAGGAGGCATACAAATAGACATGTGATGAGATGTAGTGTAACAATACTCCCCTAGGTGTAACCATTTCATCCAAGCATGTTGTTGATTTGAAACATAGTTCGTCAAATATCCCTCTATCCATTTATTAACTATCTCTGTTTGTCCATCTGTTTGAGGGTGATAGCTAGTACTGGGAGTGAGTTTAGTTCCTACCAAATGAAAGAGCTCCTTCCAAAAAGAGCTAAGGAATCTACTGTCCCGGTCACTAATAATGTTTCTAGGCAAGCCATGTAATCTAAAAATTTTCTTGAAGAACAATTCGGCCACTTGTGATGCCTTGAAATCAGATGTGATAGGAAAGAAATGTGCATACTTAGTTAGTCTATCTACCACCACATATATGCAATCCTTACCTTGAACCTTGGGCAACCCAGTGATGACATCCATGGAAATACTTTCCCATTTTTGTTCAGGAATAGGAAGTGGCTGCAACAACCCTGCAGGAAAATTTTGCTCACTCTTGCTTTGTTGGCATACCATACATTCCTTAATGTGTTTAAGGACATCCTCCTTCATAGCCTTCCATGAAAATTGCTCTCAAATTTGCTTGTATGTCTTGAAGTATCCCTGATGACCAACCAAAGGTGTGTCATGAAAGGCCCTCAATATCCTCTCCTTAGTTTTTGATCCTGGCACTAAGAAGATCTTGTTCTTGTAATAAATCAATTCATCAACAACCTTGTACCTGTTATCATCCACTAACTTATCCAAAATCTTGGTGGCAAAGGAATCTTTAGCATACTTTGAAATTATGGAAATTTTCCAATCAGCAGAGATAGATGTTAAGGAACACAAAGTGGGCTTTCTTGAGAGAGCATCAACAACCACATTATTTTTTCCTTTCATGTATTCAATATCAAAATCATAAGCTTGCAATTTACTTACCCATTTTTTTTGACAATCATTCAAATCCCTTTGGTTCAAGAAGAACCTGAGGCTATTATGGTCTGTCTTTACAATGAATCTCCCACATACCAAATATTGTCTAAACTTATGAAGTGCATGCATGATTGCCAATATTTTCTTATCATAGATGGAGTAACCTTTCTCTGATTGATTTAATTTTTTACTCACAAATACTATTGGATGTCCCCTTTGAGTTAGGACAGCCCCTATACCTTCTCTAGAAGCATCACATTCAACAACAAAAGGTAAAGAGAAATCTGGAATTGCAAGCATAGGACATGAACTCATTACCTCCTTAAGCTCATGAAATGTTTTTTATGCCTCTTCTATCCAAAAAAAAGCTCCTTTCTTTGTCAAATCAGTCAAGGGGGCAGCAAGCTGAGAAAATCCTTTGGAAAATCTCCTATAGTAGCTACACAACCTGAAGAAACCTCTCAACTGTGTAAGATTAGTGGGTGGAGCCCAATCCAAAATTGCCTGAATTTTTTGTTGATCAACCTATACTCCTTTAGAACTTATAATATATCCCAAATATAGGATCTTTGTCAAACCAAACTCACATTTAGATAGCTTAGCATAGAAGGATTGCTGCTCCAAGATTCCCAAAACAGTGTCTATGTGCTTAAGATGCTCTTCCCATGTTTTACTGTAAATCAAGATATCATCAAAAAATACCAAAATAAATTTTCAAAGATGCTGGATGAATACCTTATTCATACAAGATTGGAATGTTGCAGGTGCACTAGTGAGGCCAAATGGCATAACAAGAAATTCAAAGTGCCCATAGTGACATCTGAAAGTAGTCTTTTCCACATCTTCACTTCTCATTCGAATTTGATGGTACCCTGATCTTAAGTCAATTTTTGAGAAGTATACAACACCATGTAACTCATCAATGAGTTCATCTATGCATGGTATGGGATACCTATTTTTTATTGTCTTCTTATTTAGAGCCCTATAGTCTATACACATTCTCATTGTACCATCCTTTTTCTTGACAAGTACCACATATGATGCAAATGGACTAGAGCTAGGCCTTATGAATCCCATGTCCAGGAGTTCTTCAATAGTTTTTTCAATTTCTTCCTTATAACCTCTTGGATGGCAGTATGAGGTTGTTATAACTGGTTTGGCACCCTGTTCTAACTCTATAACATGCTCAAAACCTCTATCTAGTGGTAATCTTGGAGGCAAGTCATTGAAAACTATACTATGCTTATCAAGAATATTTTGAATTTCAAAATGGAAATTACCTTGATTCTTTGGAGAGCTTGTTGGATGGATTATGACTCCTACTACCCATGCTACTTGTCCTCTTTGAAAAGTCCTGTCCATCCTCTTTGCAGAGACTGCCTTAGGTTCTCCATTCGATAAGCTTCTCAATATGACTTCTTTCCCATTGGAATAAAATTTAAACTCCATAGTTTGATGGTTCATGTAATAGCCTCCCATAGAGTGCAACCATTGAACACCCAATACAAGATCTGTCTCCCCAATACCAACCACATAGAAGTCATCACATAACTCATAATCTCCTAAGGTCATATTGAGTTGTTTCACCACCCATGTGCAAGGCATAGTGAATCCATCAGCTATAGTAACATTGAATCCCTCAAAATCTTCTGCTTTAAGCCCTCTTTTCATGAAAAATCCCTCATCAATAAAATTGTGAGTTGCCCCACTATCAAGAAGAACTGTCAACCTTTGCCCTGCTAGTACCCCTCGAATTCGAAAAGGATGGTATCTTGGGACTCATGATAATGCTGCTAAAGTGTCATCCTTGCTGATTTCTTTTTCTTTGTCTTCTTCTACCTCCTCCTTAGTGTCATGAAATTCCTCATGCTCATCTGAATCAGATTCTAAAGCAACTTTAATATAGTGCACTTGACCTTTCTCTAAACATCTGTGTCCTGGAACCCATGGTTCTCTACAAGTAAAACAAAGCTTTTTTCTTCGTAATTCACTCCTAGTCTCTTCATCTACCTTATTTTTTGCCACATTTATCACATCTTTTGGTGGTAGTGTTGGAAAATTCTTTTTCTAAAAATTTCCCTTATGTTGCCAAAGATTTGGGGGTTTTTGATTAGTGACTAATTTTATAGGCACGCAAGTTTCAAGTTGCAAGCTTCTTTTGATAGCTTCCTGTAAGGTTGAGGGTGAGAAAGCCTTAACTAAACCCTTAACAAAATCTTCTAAACCATCAAGAAAAAGATAAACAATCCTCTTTTCACTCATATCAGGTACCATAATAGCCACTTTTTGAAACTCTTCTATATACTCATTAACTGATTTGGTTTGCTTCAACTTTGACAATTCTTTAAAGTACTCTTCATCATCCTTGAGGTCAAATCTATCTATCACTCTTTGACTGAAATCATCAAATGTAGTTACCTGATCATAACCTTGAGTAGTCATTCCATGATACCACCAATCATAGGCTGCATCTTCCAAGTGTAGACTTCCAAATTGAACAACATCACTCTCCTTCATGGGGTTAAGTGTGAAGAAAGTCTGTAATTTTTGTAGCCATGCTCTAGCTGAAATTTTATTTTTTCCATCAAAAGTAGGTGCTATAAACTTGCTTATTTTATTTTTGAGCTCTCTTCCATGTATGTCATACTCCCTCCTGTTCTCTTTCTTGGGCATCAAAGTGTTCATCATATCCACATATTCTCTAAAAGGAACCAAACTATGAAAGTCATCATCTAAGCCATTGTAAATAGCTCTTAATGCAATCAAATTACCTGTAACCTCTTCCACAGGATTAATGGCTGGATTTGGTATTGGTGGCTCATCTACAGGCAAGAAAATAGTTTTGGTTGATTTAGATGGTGTGGATTTCAGATTTCTTGGCTCCTCTGAAGTGCTCCCTTTCTCATTAATAGATGCAACTCCTTGTAGTTTTTCTATCAATATTCACAGAGCCTCTCTAGTTTCTGCCAAACTATCCACTATTTGCTTCTGAGTATTTTGGATGTCTTGAAAGAATTTCTTTGCCATCTCATCTAGATCATCCATACTTTTCCCTTCCTTGGATTTTGTACTTTTACTTTCAACTGGAGGTTTGATCAAATTTTTTTAATTCTTTTCTCACTGCAAATATCTTTTTTTCTCTTTCACTTAGTTGCATGCGACCATAAATTTTGACATGCAACTGATTAGAAGCAACATGCAACCATAAATTATGACATGCAAGATCTGGGTAGTTGTCAAAACTGACATGCAAATTTCTACAAACCCTCAGGCTGGCAAGATAATTGCTCTAATACCATTGAAATGTCCCTATTCTGATTTTTATGATATTTCAAGCCTCTACTCAAATTTTAAAGATCAAATAACCAATATTACAAAGATCTACCAATTTCTCAATAAACCCCAAATCGGGTATGTCCGAAATAGTGCCAAAAACTTAACAACTTCACATATTATTAATAAATCTGAAAATGGAAATTTAAAAAAAAAATTTAGTAGCATAAAGACCTAAAAAATGACATTTTCAGATCTATATAGCATTTACACAACAGATCCCAAATGTAGGACAAAAACCATGCTCATCGGGCTCCCGAAATTAGCACAAAAATGCCCGGAAACATGAAAATAATAATAATAATCTATCTCAAAAGTTTAACCACATCCCAATACATATATTCCATTTTATTTTAACATCTTAAAGTCTGAAATACAACAGAAACCCAAACTGATATGAAATACTCAACCTGAAACACCAAACTCTTACAAAAAACACACCCAAAAACCCACAAATCTGCACTGTTCAGCACAAAGGAAAACTTTGTATGAGAATGCACATGGAATGGCTTCAAAATCCCATCCTTAGCCTTCCTAGAAACTTGAAAACTCCCATTCTTGGGTCTCCTTCTCCACAGGTTTGGTAGCCTCTGAAGAACAACAAAGAAATGAGCAAAAATCAAGTTCTGGAATGAGCCCAAAATGCCTCCAAACCCCTTAAAAGAGGGCATAACCCTAACTCACGTCCAAGAAGGGTTAATAAAATATAATTTAATAATAATTTTTATTTATTAGTCCATTGGTTTCCAAAGATTAGCCCCTTTTGCCAAAACTTCACCTTTCTGGAGCTTGCCTGCCTTAGCAAAGTTTATTATTTTTAATTATTTGAAAAGGGGACATGACACATGCTCATTCATTTCTTTCAAGACATGAACCCTTATCCTTCATATACTCCTCCTACTATCATCTCCCTTCCATCACCCTATCAATATCTTTGAGCATACTTATCTATGGTCTTAGCTTATCATGACTTATCCTTCCTGTAAGAGCATTACCTAAATTGAAAAAAAGCTTTACCTATTTCTAAAAATTCTAAAAAAGAAGAAAAAAAATAGAAAAAATGAAAAAAATGAAAATGTGCCTTGGTGAAAACCACTTCTTGTGGCACCTTGGTAGCAAAAGTAAAGACAAATACAATTCATCCTACGATGAAAATTACTTCTTGTGGCACCTTGGATAAGTACCATGATGAAAACCTAGTAAACAAGTACCATGTGTAATTCTTCCATCATCCATCTATCCCCTTTTTCCTCTTCTCTCTTTGATCTTGACAATGTTGAGCTATCTTTACATATTGGCTATCTTATCCATGAGATTCTCTATTGTGCTTTCTCATCAATCATAACCCCCATCTTGAGCTTTATTCTTATTGCTCTATCCCATCACTATCCTATCTAGTTGACCCCTTGGTCTTGATCGCAATAAATAAAACATAGTTCTCATAGGTCTCTTGACATAGATACTCATTTAGACTACATGCTTCATGCTATCTCACTTATTGGATTCCATTACTTATCCCATATGCTATCTCAGTTAGTGGCTTCCATTACTTATATTTTATCTTTCTCATTGCTATCCAAAACCTTATTCATTTAGCTATCTTTCCCTAGCTTGCATACTCTTGAGGATTCAATCCTTGAGGATCATTTTCATGCACTTCATACTCCTTTCTTATCCATCTCCACTTATCCACCAACTTACTACTCTATCACATTTTACACCTTGCTAGACATTGGAATAAAATAATGTGATCTTGCTTGAGTACTAGTAATTTCTAAATCATTCTAAAAAATCCAAAAAAAAACATATATGATGCAAACTAAAAATTAGAAAATGTCTTTAAAAAATGATCATATTAGTGAAAACCTAGCAATAGGTACTTTGATGTATCACCAAAAAAATACAAAAATACAAAAAAATACAAAAAATTCATGAAAAATTTGCCAAGTGGTGAGAACTTGGAAACAAACACTACTTGAGACCCTTGCACCTATGTCTATCAGTCTCAATCACTCACTCTACAACATATTTCCTAGCTTGGAATTGTTTCTTGTCCTCATCTTAGGGGCATCCTTGATTAGGCTATTTAAGGTTTCCTTGTGCATTAGGGTTTCTTTGGCAACTCACAAAATAATGTTTCTCAACACTACCCCCAACTTGACATCAAGTGTTTCTCAACACTTTTTAGATAGTTTACATACAGTCTTCGATGTCACGATATTTCTCACCATCAGAATCAAGTCTTGAAGAAATGGCCAAGTAACTTACATACACACACTTAAACACTTAAATGACTGAGCTATGATGAACTTTATTTACTTTGTGTGTTTTCTACGATAATTTCTTTGCTATATGTTCCCTCCCTAATAGCCTTTCAAGGATGTCATAGACTAGAGGACTAGGGGCATGGGGCATGTTTTCTTGATTTCTACTTGTTAGTATACTTTGTTAGTCTATAATGTTTCGAGCATTCATGCTTGTCCTACTTCACACTTTGGCTTACAAATATATCATCCTTGACTATTTTTCCAAGATTGCACTTGGGGGTTATCTTGGTGCTTATGCCTTGATACAAGTGTAATCTTTCTATACGAAAATTAGGGACTCTAACTACATATTCACCTTGACCTATATGTCTTTGATGCATAGGTTGGATTCCACATACCTATCTAATATAGATCATATTCATATCCTCATAGTTTATGCTAGTGATGATTGTATGATCTTCTAATGTCCCTAATAAGGCTCGATGATAAAAACTAGGACCTACTTATGTAACCCTTGTAATTGCACCTTTTCATACTAGCTTGCATTCTAGGGTTCATTCTAGCTTAGCTTTTCATTTTGCATGTTGAGAGAGCTCTCTTCTTTATCTTTCATGGACTTTTCAGCTATCTACATTCATTCTTCTCTTGTGTCTTCTTGATCTTATCTTATCTCTTCTTTCCTATTTCTCACTTCTTTTCTATCTTACCATCTCATCTATGCTTTTGACCTATCTTTTCTAATCTTGACATCTTGGATCCATTTTTGGGATTGAAATCCAAATTTGAGTTCATCTTGCTAGTCAAATTTTCTTCCTTCTTTTTTGGGCCCTATTTTTTCAAGATTTTGGGCTGACATATAATTATTGATTATAACCCTAAAGCAGTTAAAATACTTGTATAAAAGGGCTTAGGGTTAGGGATTGTTTCATAAGATGTGATGCAAAATTGGTTCTTGTGGCGGTATTGAGCTCTAAGGGATTACAGATTGTAATCAGGTTGTAATCATTAGATCATAAAAATATTGGACTTGTTGTGTGGTGGATCTAGCCCAAGGGTTGGGTGAACCACGTTAAATCTTGGTGTCTTGTGTTCTTTTCTATGTGATCTATTATTTTCTATTATTGGTTATATTTGCATGTAATTATTATTTCTATTTGTGGTTTAATCCTAACAAGTGGTATCAGAGTCTAGTTGTTTTTTTAGTTATCCTCTATAGGAAAGTTTCACAGTTGAGTGAGAGTCTCATGGTTGAGTTGGAGCAATGGCAGATGAGGGTAAGCTGAGGGTTGATAGGTTTAATGGGTAGAACTTCTAGTTATGGAAGATGCAAATGGAAGACTACCTATATCAGAAGGATTTATGGAAGCTATTGGAAGGAAAAGCCAAGAATCAAGGATCTATATCAAATGATGAATGGGATCTTTTGGATAGAAAGGCACTTGGAAGCATTCGATTATGCTTGGCACCATTGGTGGCATTTAATATTACAAAAGCAAAGATGATAGAGGAATTGATGAAAAACCTAGCGACACTATATGAAAAGCCCTCTACTTCAAACAAGGTATTTCTCATGAAGCATTTATTTAATATGAAAATGGAAGAAGGTGGATCTATTACAGATCATTTAAATGAATTTAATACTATTACTAGTCAGTTATCTTTTGTGGGTATCAATTTTGAAGATGAAATTAGGGCTCTCTTAATTTTATGTTCTTTTCCTGAAAGCTAGAATGGCTTGGTAAAGGCTGTGAGTAATTCTATTCCTGGATCTAATACCCTAAAATATGATGATGTGATCGGTGTTATTTTGAGTGAGGAAACTCATAGGAAAACCTCAAGTAGATCTACATCAAGAAGTGCTTTGAATGCACAAAGTAGGGGCAAAATGAATGATAAAGGAAGTAGTTCTGGAAATCATGGGAAATCAAGAGGAAAGTCAAAGGGGAGGAGGTCTCAATCAAGAGGACCGAACAACTGCTGGTACTATGGGAAACCAAGGCACAAAAAGAAAGATTGCCGGAATCGAAAGAAAAATGACGGAGATAAATCAGATGGAGACAAGGAGGCAAATGTGGCAAGTAAAGAAAACAAGAGGATGCTTTGCTTTTTTCTTTAGAAAGTGTTGATGATTCATGGGTTTTAGATTCTGGTGCTTCATTTCATGCTACACCTAATAGAGGTTATTTCATTGATTATGTCCAAGGGGATTTTGGGCTTGTTTATTTGGGGGATAATGAACTGTGTCAGATTGTTGGAAAGGAAAAAATTAAGATTAAGTTGCAAAATGGGAATCATTGGCTACTAGATGAGGTCAGACACGTTCCAAAGCTGAGTAGGAATTCAATTTCAGCAGGGCAACTCAGTGATGAGGGTTGTGTAGTTACTTTTAATGATAAAAATTGGAAGGTTTCAAAAGGTTCCCTTGTAGTAGCAACAGGTGTGAAAGTAGACACCTTATATCTTTGTATAGGTCATATTGTTCCTTCTACTTTAATTGTTTCAAAGAAAAATGAATGTTCAGGAACAATTGTTGCAGTTAAGCAGGGAGAATAAATAGCTACTATAGATTTTGATACAACATTGTGGCACAACAAAATTGGGCACATCAGTGAGAAAGCTATGAAAGTACTTCATTCAAAGAAAGTTTTACCAGGTCTGAAATGTGTTAATATGGATTTTTGTGAAATTTGTGTATGGAAAACAAAAGAGAGTGAGTTTTGCAAAGATTGGGAAGGAAAATAAAAGGGAGAAATTAGAGCTTATGCATACCGATGTATGGGGACCGGCTTAGGTATCTTCCCTTGGTGGCTCTCATTACTATGTTACATTTATTGATGACACAATTAAAAAAGTATGGGTTTATTTCCATAGACATAAATCTAATGTATTTCGAACTTTTAAGAAATGGAAATGCTCGGTTGAAAATGAGACTAGTAAAAAAATTAAAATGTCTCTGATTTGAAAATGGTGGTGAGTATTGCAATCATGAATTTAAGATTATTGCTCCACTAATGGTATTAATAGATAGAAAACTTTTTCAAGGACTCCATAAGAAAATGGAGTGGCTGAATGCATGAACAGGACTATAATGGAACGTGCAAGGAGCATGAGGTTGCATGCTAGGTTGTCCTTACACATGTGGGCAGAGGCTGTCAATACTGCTATATATTTGATTAGTAGAGGTCCCTCTACCCCTGTGGGTTGTGGTATTCCAGAGGAGGCATGGACTGGTAAGAGGGTGAGTTATTATTTTCTTAAAACCTTCAATTGTGAAGCATTTTCTCACATAGATTCTGAAAATAGAACCAAGCTAGAAGCTAAGTCAAAGAAATGTGTATTTGTTGGATATGGCATTAATGAGTTTGGTTATAGGCTTTGGGATTTTGAAAATCATAAAATTGTAAGAAGTAGGGATGTCATATTCAATTAGATAGTGTTGTACAAAGATCTATTGTAGCAACATGACAAGAAAGAAGATGATTATGTAGTGCTAGATGATACTCCAAAAGTTGATGTTCCAACCATTCCTCATGATGTGCAATAATCACAACAAAAAATACCACATACACCAATGAATGTTAGATAGTCAACAAGGAAAATTAAACCTCCACAAAAATTTTCTCCCTCTTTCTATTTTATTTTACTTACTAATGCTGGTGGACTTGAAAGTTATGATGAAGCTATGTAGGTGGATACTTAGATTCAGTGGGAGTCTACAATGAAAGATAAAATGGACTCTTTGCTGAAGAATAAGACATGGGACTTGTGCAAGTTGCCTACAAATAAAAATGCTTTACATAATAAGTGGGTTTATAGGTTAAAAGAAGAGGAAGGAGGTGAGAAAAGATTTAAAGCTAGGTTAGTTGTAAAAGGATTTGCATAGGAAAAAGGAATTAATTTTGATGATATATTTTCTCCTATTGTCAAAATGACTTCTATCTATATTCATTTAAGTCTAGTGGCTACTAAAGATTTGCATTTAGAGTAGTTGGATGTTAAAATAGCCTTTCTTCATGGTGATTTGGATGAAGAGATATATATGGCTCAGCCATAAGGATTTGCAGTCAAAGGTAAGGAGAACTTAGTGTGAAAATTGAAGAAAAGTTTATATGACTTGAAGCAAGCACCTCGACAATGGTATCTAAAATTTGATAGTTTTATGCATGAGCATGGTTATAGTAGGTGTCATTTAGATCATTGTGTCTACTTTAAGAGGTTGGATGATGATAGCTACATTATTTTATGTTTATATGTTGATGATATGCTTATAGACGGGTCTAACATGGATAACATTAAGGGCTAAATAGCCAATTAGCACATGCATTTGCTATGAAGGATTTGGGGGCAGCAAAACAAATCCTTGGTATGAAGATTTATAGAGATGGGAAAAATAGAACATTGATGCTATCTTAGGCCGATTATGTTGAGAAGGTATTGCAACATTTCTCTATGGAGAATGCTAAGGAGATGTGTCCCAAGACACAAGAAGAGGAGGATAAGATGTCCAAGGTACCCTATGATTTAGCTATAGGAAGCTTGATGTATGCTATGCTATGTACTAGGCCAGATATTGGACATGCAATGGGAGTTGTTAGCAGGTATATGAGTCATCTAGGTATTGAGCATTGGAATGCAGTCAAATGGATTCTTAGATATTTGAGAGGAATATCGAATAAGTGATTACACTTTGGGGGCTCTACTACTGATTTACAGGGCTATGTTGATTTAGATTTGGCAGGGGATATTGATACTAGGTGGAGTACTACAAGTTACGTCTTTACTATTGGTGGGGAAGCCGTGTGTTGGGTTTCTAGGTTACAAAAGGTTAATGCTTTATCCACTATAGAGGTAGCCAAGGAGATGATATGGCTTCAGTTCTTCTTGCAAGAATTGGGACATCCTTAGAAGGATAATTATTTGTTCACAGATAGTCAGAGTGCCATTCATCTTGCAAAGAATTCACCTCTGCATTCAAAGATCAAACACAGATAGTTGTGGTACCATTTCATTTGGTCAATTTTGGAGGATGGATAGTTAAAGTTGGAGAAGATACATACCAATGACAATCCAACAGATATGTTGACAAAGGTAGTAACAAGGGAGAAGTTGAACTCCTCATAAGCTTTAGTTGGTCTTCTAGACTAAATATGAACAAAAGAATAGTAGAGTCTAGGGTGGTTTGATCTAGTGGGAGCCCCATGTGGTAGCGATATTGCTACAAGATCAGTCTCTAAGTGGGAGATTATTGTTTAGTGTGGAGTCTGATTAGTCCCCAAGTGGGAGATTGTTAGATTGTGGTGATTGATCAGGAAAGTACTGTACATATAATTATTAATTATAACCCTAATGTGGTTAAAATACTTGTATAAAAAGACTTAGGGTTAGGGATTGTTTCATAAGGTGTGATGAAAAATTGTTTCTTGTGGCGGTATGGAGTTGTAAGGGATTACAGATTGTAATCAAGTTGTAATCAATGGATCATAAAAATATTGGACTTGATGTTTGGTGGATGTAGCCCAAGGATTGGGTGAACCACATTAAATCTTGGTGCCTTGTGTTCTTTTCTATTTGATCTATTATTTTATGTTATTGGTTAGATTTGCATGTAATTGTTATTTCTGTTCGTGGTTTAATCCTAACATCTATATCTTCACCATTCGAGCTCTTTGATTATCAAGGAATACATTGTTTCACCATTTCTCTAGTGTTGGGAGGATCTAGATTGTACTTATATGATGGATTTAGTAGGTGGGAGAAAATTTGAATTCCTTCATTAATATTCACATGTACACATTTCTTTCAGTTATTTCTCTCTTTTGGATATGGGGTTTTTTCCAAATTTTTTTCCTTTAACTTTATTTGTGAGAGATTGCATCGCATTGGTTTGTACATGGATACCTAATCATGCGTAGTTACTAGGACCCATTAATTCTTGCATTTAATGCTCAGTGGTATTAAATTCTACAAAATTTTCACTTAATAATGGGCATTAGAGTATGCATATATTTATATTTGTCATATTAGGCACATTTGCATATGGTGTATAAACTAACTGTGCATGTGCTCAAGAACATTCTCATCTATCATTGAGAACATGTTTGGACCTACATGACTAGCTTAATTTTACTTAGTTGAACTAAATTTAGTTTAGTTCAGTCTATGTGGGCTCTATTTTTTATATTATGCATATTGTGCACCTCTAGTTTGTATATCTAAATCTATTTTTTTGTTAGTTTGATGTAACTTTTTTGCATAATTTTTTTTTGAAGAATAGTCCCTTCCTTATATTAAAAAAATACAATAAAGTTACATATTTACAAAAAAAGGGGCCAAGGGATACAAGATCATCTTGCGAGTTCATACGGCCATTGGCCAAAAACCAGCTATTCATCAAAAAACTTTAGAAAACAATAAGAAACAAAGAAATCCTCAAGCTGGTAGTACAACACTAGTCGAGGAAGGAGGATCCTTATCATTGGAGACCCACCCAAAAGTGGGGAGAGAAGATGGCTCAAGGGGAGCCCAACCATCATTCACAATAGTAGCATTATCTTTTTCTTTCTCTCCCTTAGGCCTAGGAGGAGAAATGGCTAAATCTAGTTGGGGAAACACCCACTTAGGGTCTGAGTGAGTAGAGGGCCAACCAGTAGCAGGAGTAGTAGGAGGAGCCATTGGGGACCACCCCAAACTAGACCTCTAAGGAGGCGAGGCCAAGTGGTTCCAATCATTAGAACCTCCAAAAATGCACCACTGACCAAAAGCACCATTATTGGGAGAGTGGTGCTATTGAGAGCTAGGCATGCATAAGCAGTGAGTGGAAGTACTACATCCTCAATGGTGACTACATGGAGGGGTACGATTGTCAGAGGCCAAATTTGCTGGAACATGAGAAACCATATAGGGGGCATTTCCCTAATGAGCCAAAAGCTCCTATAAGTATGCCATGTGTAAAGCCACTTTATCCATCTATACTTGAATCTCCAACATAACATTGTTATAAATACATGCTTTAGAGTACATAGCCACATTAATGTCAAGTGTGTTGTGAGCATAAATGATTGCATTGCGATCTTTCCAAATGGTAAATAAGATCTCCAATCTAAAAGCATGTCATATTTGGGCATATTTAAAGGGAATCAAGGTATTATCACCTAGAAGAACCATATGCCAAGAAAAAGGTTCTGGGCAGAAGTGGTGAAAGAGATCATGGATCCATCACCAGTAACACTGAGATCATCTACAGAACCAAAAAATGAGAAAAAAGGACTTTGGTTGACCACAAAAAGGGCAACAGGGGTCAGGAACTCCTAGACGCCATAGCCGAGAGCCCAAAGGCAAGCCCTAGAAAAGAATACACTAGGTGAAGTGCACAATTTTGGGTTCAATAATGGTGTGCCACATAGTGGAGAACCTATGACTTTAAGTGCAATGCAAATATTTCAAATGCCAATGTTGGTTGAGAACATCAACCATGGGCAGGTGAGAAACCAGCCATCAATAACCCAACCTAGGTTTATAGCTAGTTACTGAAGTGTCTAGAAATTACTTCCAATCTTTCCACCAAGGGCGAGAAGACTGAATGCCCACTTTGTGTAACAAATGTGAAGGCATCGTAGAAAGTAGAAGATCAAAATTTTTCCAATCTATACGAGTGAACCGAAATTGCACTTGCATGTCTTCCCATGACTGCAAGCTCATAGTAACTCTAGAGAAAAGATCTTTAGGGGTCCTTATGCTGCGTTTAAAAAAATGCAGAGCACTAGCCCTGTGCACCTTAGCTAGGGGAACACCTTGAATAGAAAATAATGGTGACCACCAGAGATTATGCTGGTTGAAGGAAAGCCCATCTCTAAATCCATTGGTAACCCAGTGAAGCCAAGGCTTAACTACTTCCCAGGCTTTCCAAATACTCTTGGAAAAAAGTACCCTGAATTTGAATAGGTTTAGGGGTAATCATAAGGGTTTGAAACCCAATCTCCTTCTAGACTGGCCGATGAATTGGAAAGCCTAAAGAAATACAATGCCTTAACAAAATCTTCCAAGCTTCATTGCTAGAAAGATCTCAAATCACCCACTTGGCACATAAAGTAGTACCTTGCTTCTAGGTAGACAACAAGCCAAGGCCACTAGACTCCATGGGAAGACGACAGAAATCCTAGGTAGCTCTATGTAAGCCCTGGTGAGAAGCATCTAATGCCCAAAGGAAGTCACATAAAAGGCATTCAAGTTTGAAGTATGAGGCCTTGACAGAGCCCAATAGGAAGAATAATAAACATGGGTGGTAGCTAGCACTTTGAAACAAATCTGGAATTTACCTATAAGTGAAAGAGATTTGGTGATCGAATACTCTAGCTTCTTCTCTATTCTAGCAAGAACAACATTCCAGATCTCAATAGCTAAGGCTTGGAAGGTGAAGGGGATACCTAAAAAATGAAAACCTTCCCCATGTTGAACCCATTTCCATTGGTATTTCTCAAGCCAAGCAGGATGAGGAAGGTAAGATTGTTTGTAACGAAGGGTTTTCTGCCATTGAATGGCAGACCCTGAAGCAAGATAGAATGCACCAAGATATTGCAAAGTGGAGGCAATATTCTCTTCATCTTCAATGAGAGTGAGGATAGAGTCATTTGCAAAATAACCATTCACAAGATGGTCAGGGGAATTTGGAAGGGAAATATCTTAGACCCTTCTTTGGGAGATGGCATTTGCAAGAAAATACCCAAAACCTTCTGCTACAAAGACATATAATGAGGGTGCCAGTGGCCAGCCTTGGAAAATTAAACGATAAAGCCCCAAATGCTTGAGATTGATAGCCATTAATAGAAATGCAAGCAAAGGAATCTCCAAAGAGTATTTGGACTAACTGCAAAAAGGTAGGGCCAAACCCAAGAGCCTGATGCATGGCCAAAATGAAAGGCCACTCAATCCTATCATAGGCTTTAGCAAAATCAATTTTGAGAAAGATGGCCTATTGCTTGGAATGATGAGCCCATTCTATCCATTCCCACACAACAATTATATTATCCAAGATATAATGGGACTTCATAAAACCCATTTGTTTAGGGCAAATGATCTGAGGAAGAAGAAGAAGAATTTTGAGCAAGAGAGCCTTGGCAATGATCTTATAGGAAACATTCAACAATGTGATGGGCCTCCAATTGCAGATGTCTTCAAGGTTGTTCGCCTTAGGTATGAACTTAATATTCCCTTTATTAATAAGATTACCCAGAGAATGGGAATTGTATAGGCCTATTATTGTTTATAAAAATAATTCATATATAGTGTACTCAACTTCAACTATATACCAATTATATTTGTGCAATCACTACAAAATTCTAAGGTTGTTCGAACTATATTAATTTTTTTTATCTTATCTTTGTGAATATCAGCAACTTATGCTAGAGGAAAGCATACACAACATAAACAAATTTTATTATGTATAGAATGTTGCAAGCATGGTAGCACAAGATTATGGTATGTAAATGATTTTTGATAGTTGCCTGTAATTAATTTATAAAGGTAGTTTGTACAAGATTCTTCCCTCACAAGTCAATCCAAGTAACAATTTGTTTAATTTTTATTTTTAATTTCAATTTATTTATTTTATTTGTCTCTGTGCAAAATAATCTATTGCAATTTGTAGATTATAAAAAGTAAATAATATGACATTTTAAGCTTCACTTGGGGTTCATTACTTAGTTGTTTTTAAAATATGAATAATAATTTAAATATAGTGTAATTAAGAAAAGAGCCTACAACACAATGGTAACTTGTGAGGACTTTGGTTTGAGCTTAACACATAATAATTAATTTCAAATAATAATAATTAATTAAAGGCTTATTCCCATTGGCTATTAAAAAAATATATTGTAATTAAATCTATGTTTTAATATTAGTTGTTGTTTATGTTATATCATCATATTTTATAATTGAATTGTTACCCTAAAATGTATGTAGATATTATATAATACATACCAAAACTAAACACTGGATACTATCCTTTAGCTCTAGTTATTGTTAATACTTAGTATAGAAAAAAATGTTTATCTTGAAAAATAAATATAATATTCTAAAATAAGTAGTACATAAAATTAATTAAAAGGAATAATATAAGCTTTATAAAATTGGGTCCTTTAATTTGAACATGTTTGATTCCTTACTAAATTCATCACATGTATCGACACATTTTTTTAAGATAAGATTTATAATATATATATATATATATATATATATATATATATATATATATATATATATATATATATATATATATATATATATATGTATATATATATATATATATATATATATATATATATATATATATATATATGTATATATATATATATATATAATTTTATTCAAAATTATACTATGATTTTGAAACATTGTTATTGTATTGTATTTGTCCTAGGAAATATACTAGTGTATTCACTCTTTTCAAAATCTAATATATATATATATCCTTCTCAAGCATTGTTGTACTGAGATAATTCGAGAAGGATATCTTTGCCCAAAATATGCAATAAAATCTATTGCAGAGTTGAATAATACTTTGCAGTCATTTTTTCAGAGGCATTGGTTATGAATAAACTTAATCTACTACTCCATCCACTCTCCTCCATTCTCATTAAACATTATTAAAAATTCTTAAAACACAGGGGTTATTGTTTGCAGCAAGTGACTCTTTAATCTTTACTATTACATTTTGATTGCATGCATTATTATTAGTTACATTTGCAATGAACAGATGCAAATTTTTTTATAAAATATATGACATTTAAATGAACGTCAATTTTTTTTTAAAAAATAGAAAAAGTTTACATTGATGAATGCTTCCATTGTAGAAAGCCTCTCAGCTTAATAAACATAAAGTTCAAATTTTAAAGCAATTTATTAATTATGATTTTTATTATTGTCTACAATAATTTTCTAACTATACATTCAACTAAATTAAATTTATTAAAAATACATAACAAAATAACAACTTATATTCCATAAAGTTAAAAAAAAAAAAGAAAACATTTAACTATAGGGGCAAATATCACGCCACTATGTGACACTTTTTAGTTCCTTGTAGAACTATAAACAATGACATAACATAACTAGTGATTAAATATTTTAGTTGTAACCAATCACAAGTCACTTATTTTACAAATATTTATAGTAACTGATGTATAAATGTAATATTCTTAATCTAATATGTTGAGAAAACTAATTGTGTATAATTTGATTGGCTAAAAAAATTGATTTATATTATTTTATTTCTGGTATGATAACTTTAGAAAATCTATTTTTTGAAGAATAAATATTTTATTTTCAGTTTTCACTCTATTTTAAATCATTTATTTTCCTTGAAAATCATGCATTTAAAAATATTTATTAGAAATTATTTCATTTTTTATATTAAAATATCAATATAACTATTCATGGTCAATGAAAGATAAGTTCAACAATGAAATCAAAATCATATACTCTTTCTATGATTTCTCTTATTGTACTTATCATAGGCAAATACTATTGCATTCACTTCTTGAAATTATTCAATTATGAAGCTTGGAAAGTTTTGGTTGGACATTGCATTTCCTTTAGATTTCCTATTAATAGGCCTACATAGAAGCAGATTGGCTTTCAAACCCTTCTCATCATGCGATAACCTATGCACATACAAGGCTCTTTTGTTATCAAGAGCATATGGAAAGCTTGGGAAGCTATCAAGCCTTGGCTTCGCTAGTCTAGTGATGTGCTCTGTGATGGGCTCTCTTTGAATTAGTAGAACATTCTTGGTGATCTCGTATGGCCAAGACTCAAGGTGCAAGTGCTCTGCATTTTTTCAAATATGGCATCAAGAAACCTAAGGAATTTTTTTCCAAGGTCTCTATGAGTACTAGATCTTAGGAAGAGATACAAGTCCAGTTCTGTCTTGCCCATTCAGATTGATAGAATTTTGATATGTTACTTTCTACAATTCAAGATCACTTAATTCATAAGGTGGGTATTTAGTCTGTTCTACCTTGGTGGATAGACTGGAAGTGGTATCCTACCACTCCCTTCATTAGCTACAAACCAAGTTTGGGGTATTGATGGCTTTCTCCCCATTTGCTAATGGTGGATACCCTTAACCAACGCTGGTATTTGCAGTCCTCCCTTTCTTAGTGGAAAAAGTGTCTTGACACTATATGGAGTGCCATTGTTGAGCCCAAGATTACCCATTTTGCTTGGTGCATGGTGCTTCAAGGTCTTTCCCTTGGGCCTCATCTCAAGCATATTGGGGTTTCAGATCCTTGGTGTCCATTTTGTGGGCAATTAGAGTCTTTTTTACATTTTTTTGGTTTTATAGATGTGCCCAAAACTATTGGCACTAGATTCATGATTTCTTTAAGCCGTTTCGGCTAGAACCTTTTTCCTAGCATATGGTTCTGTTGGGTGACTCCCCTAGGTTCCCTAGGAAATTTACCTAGATTTTGCATACTTTCAGGATGGAGATTTTCTTTACTTTTTGAAAAGATAGGAATGTTTTTATTTTCACTCACATTTTTCTTGCCATAAATGTTGTTATGTACACTAAAGCATGCATTTGCAACAATGTAATAATGTAGATTCAAGTACAACCAATAAAGTTGCTCTAGAGGTGGCCCACCTTTAGGAGCTACTCAATAATTAGGGTAATGCTCCTTGTACAGTTTTTAGAGTGCCTCTTGATGCCTTGACAAGTCACATTCCACCTAGGGGCCACTGCCAGGGCACATCTCTTCTACTCACTGCTCTCACACGCCATGCTCATAGGCTTCCCACCACAACTCTCCTAGTGGTGGAGATGGTGGTTGGCATCTTTGCTTAGCTTCTTTAACTTTTCATGGCTCAGGTTGGTCCCCAGGTCTAATGGCTCCCCCTCCTAGTGCTCCTCGTGTGGTTTTTGGAAAATGACCTTTATGCCTATAGTTGGCTATTTCACCCTCGTGAGTTGATACAAAGGATGAAGACCATGCCCCTAATGATGATGCTAATGGCTGGACTATTCCTAGCCTACCTTCTAATCCTAGGGATGGCTGGGGTTTCCATGATCATGATGAACCACCCCCCTCAGCTAGCACTGCTTTGGCAGCCTGAGGAGTTGCTTAATGGTTTTTTTTTGATGAATAGTTATTGATTTCGGCTTTAGCTACGTGAACTCTTGTAGGGTGATCTTGTATCCCATGATCCCTTTTTTGTGAATTGTAACTAGTATATTATTTATTAATAGAAAAGGACTATTCATCAAAAAAAATAAAAATTAGTCAATTAGTTCTCAAACAATCTACCAATCATAAGTAATAATTTTTCTATTACAAAAATATTTCTGAAGTTTATTTATTTATTTATATTTAAATAGATTATAAAAATATATTATCTCAATTGTGATAGGCTAATGTGATTTGGTGTTATGGAAGCTCTTTTTTTGGAGGCTTCCCATAATCCTTTTTTTTTGGCAAAATATTAGCTTTTTAAAATCAAGATTATTTGATATATTTTGTCATCAATTTGAGAATAGTACATTTATAAAGTAAAGTAAATTGAAAATTCTATTTTAAAAATAACTGTTACTCTTTGAAAAATGAAACTATTACTAGTTAAATTTAACACACATTAAAGTAGAACATTCACACTAATTTTAAATTCTACCAATCAAAATAAACTTTTAATGTTAAAATATTTTTTTGTTGATATAAAAACTTAGCCTTTTCTCTTATCGTATCATACTTTATATCATGTCTTCAAAATTTTCAAACTAAAAATTTATTATTGAATTATTTGAACTATTTGAATTTGAATTTAATATACAAATTAACTCTTCTATTATTTAAAATGTAAAGTGATGAAAGTTTTTGTTTATTTATCTTTTACTTTTTATGTACTCAATCCAAGATTTTTGAACAAATCTATTTTACTTTTACTTTATTTTATAATTTTTTAATAAATAATCGGTTTCTATTAATAAATTAATATACTATTTACAAATTCACAAAGGAGTCGGTGGATACAAGATCACCCCGTGAGAGTTCACACGGTCGAAGCTAGAATCAATAACTATTCATTAAATAATATATTTAAGCAGCACCCTCAGGTTGCTAGAGTAGTGTCAGCCAAGGGAAGTGGTTCATCATAATCATTAAAATGCTAGTCATCCTTGGGATTAGCAGTTGGACTAGGAATAGTCCAACCATCAACAATGTCATCACCAACTTTGTCTTTGTCTTTCTCCATCTCAAAGAAATAGCTAGGTTCAAGTGGAAAGGTCATTTGGAGCTACCAGCACCATGAGGAGCAATATGAGGGGGAGCCATAGGAAGCAGGGACCAACTAGAGCCATGACAAGGTGTAGAAGCTAAGTGTTTCTACCAACCATCATCACCACCACTAGGACAGCAATGACAGGGAGCCTGCGAGCACAGTGTATGTGAGTAACGAGCATAAGAACTACAACCCCAATGGTAGCTCCGTGGTAGAGTATTGTCAGCCAAGGAGTTAGGAGGCACTCTAGCAACCATGCAAGGTGCATTACCCAATTATTGAGCAATTCCTAAAGGTGGGCCACCTCCAGAGCCACCTTGCTCGCTTGGACCTGAATCTGCAATATGACATTACTACAAATGCATGCTTTAATGTATATAAAAACATTGATATCAAGAAAGTTGTGAATGAAAAGAAAAACATTCATATCCTTCCATAAAGTAAAAAAAATCTCCCTCTTGAAAGTATGCCAAATTTGGGTAAAATTCCTAGGGATCCTAGGGGAATCACCTAGCACAATCATGTGCCAAGAAAAGGGTTCTAGTGTAAAGGGCTTAAAAAAATTATGTATCCAATGCCAATAATTTTGAGTATGCCTATAGACCCAAAAAATATGCAAAAAACACTGAGAATGCCCACAAAAAGGACAACAAGGATCTAAAACACCAAGATACTTGAGTCATGACCCAAGGGGAAGCCCTTGAAACCTCAAGCATTAGGTAAAATGGGCAATCTTTGGCTCAGTGATAGCACTCCAGATAGTGCCAAATCACATTCTCCAATGATAAGTAGAAGATTGAAGATGTTAGCACTAGTTGAGAGTATCCACCATAGGAAGATGGGGAGAAAGCCAGTGATATCCTAAGCTGGGCTTGTAATGGGTGAAGGACTTGACAGGATACTACTTCTAGTCTTTCCACCAAGGTCGCATGGATTGGATGCCCACTTTGTGGATCAAATGATTTGGAAGGTCAGAGAGTAGAAGATCAAAAGTATGTCGATCTAGACGAGAAAGATGGAATTAAACCTGTATATCCTCCTAAGATCTGAGACTAATAGAGATCCTGGAAAAAAGATCCTTACAATTCTTGATGCCATATTTAGAAAAATGCACAGCACTAATGCCTTGAGTTTTGGCTAGAGGAACACCCTAAATGGAAAACAATGGGACCATCAAAGTTCTTCTGATTCAAAGAAAGCCCATCATGAGACCCATCACCATCCTAGCAAAGTCAAGGCTTCACAGCTTCCCAAGCCTTCCAAATGTTTTTGATAACAAAGGAGCCCTAGATATGAACAGGTTCTCACATGATGAGAAGGGTTTGAAGACCAATCCCCTTCCACATAGGCCTATTAATAGGGAATCTAGAAGAGATACAATGTCACACCTACACTTTACAACCCCCATCAAGAGTGAGAGCATGAATAATCCACTTAGCACAAAGAGCAAGCCCTTTCTTCTATGTGGGAAGAAGGCCAAGGCCACCAAACTCTTTGGGGAGACAACAAAAATTCCAAGAAACCTTGTGGAAACTATGATGATCATACCCAAAAGCCCAAAGAATGTCATGAAGTAAACACTCTAGCTTGAGATAAAAGGCTTTAGAAGGAGCCCACCAAGAAGAGTAATACACGAGTAGCTACCAACACCTTGGAGAAAACCTAGAATCTCCCCACAAAAGAAAGGGGTTTAGTAATCCAATGATCACGGTTTTTTTTAATTTTCATGAGCACAACATTCCATAATTCCACCAGAGAAGCTTGAAAGGAAAAAGAGATGCCCAAAAAGTGGAATATCTCTCTATGGGTAACCCATTTCCACTTGAATTGAGCAAGCTAGGGAGGCACCAAAAGGAACAATTGCTTGTAACAAAGTGTCTTGTGCCATTGAATAGCCAAACTAGAGGCTTCACAAAAAGTATCCAAGCATTGCAAGGCATTAGTAATATTTTCCCCATCCTCTAGGAGAGTGAGAAAAGAGCCATCAACAAAGTTTCCATTGACAAGCTGAGAAAAATACTCTAGCAAGGATATTGAATGAACCAAAGAAACAAAAATAGAGTGGGCAAGTAAGTAACCAAACCCTTTAGCAACAAGAACATGCAAAGTTAGAGCTAGAGGAAAACCCTACTGAATAGAACAAAAAAGCCCAAAGGCTTCAGATTGAGAGCTATTAATGGTAATACAAGCATTAGCATCACCAAAAAACATTTCTATAGAATAAAGAAAATTAGGGCCAAAACCCAAAGCCTAGAGCATAGCCAAAATGAAGAGCCATTCAATTTGATCACAAGCTTTGGCAAAATCAATTTTCAAAAATAAAGTTTTTTGATTGGACTTGCAAACCCACTCCATGCCTTCCCAAACAAAAATGATTTTTTCAAGAATATATTGAGACTTGATAAAATTGGTTTGTTTTTGGTGCATAGCTAAGGGAAGAAGATGTCAAATCTTGAGAGATAAAGCCTTAGCAATGATCTTGTATGACATATTCAGCAAGGTGATAGGCTGCTAGTTGCAAGTATCCTTTGGGTCAACAACTTTAGGAATGAATTTAATGTTTCTTTTGTTAAAGATGGCTCCTAGACTCTTAGTGTGCTAGGCTTCAAGATAAACTTTGTGCAAGTCTTGACCAATAGACTCCCAATGATGTTTGTAAAATTCACAAGGGAACCTATCACATCTAGGGGATCCACCATAGAAAAGACAACCTCCTTGAGGTCCTTGATGGTGAGAAGTTCTTCACAGAAAGCCCATTGCTCAACCACTGGGCAATTTGGAGTAACAAAAATACACTTTCTAAGAGCTTCCTCTTGGGCAACCAAATTCTCTTGCAAAGAAAAAACATTTTCATAATGATGAACAAAAGCCTGGAGGATGTCAAGGTGATTGGAAAGAATATAATTTCCTTGTTTAATCTATTTAATCCTAAAGTTTGTATGATGGGCTTTGAGAGCCTAGAAGGATTCTTTAGAAGCTTTATCACCAACCTCCAACCAATGGAGGTGGGCTTTGATTTGGGCACCTCGAGCAACATAGTTATAATCAATTTGTTTCTCATGGCAAAGCTTGGCAAGATGGAATTGCACATCAGAATCAAATGGGTTAAGGGTAAGAGCTTCAAAAGCCTTCTCAGGGGCCTTGGTATTGGTTTCATAAGATCTTTTTCTCAAAATAGCCAATTGTCTCCCATACAGATGCGAAGAAACCTAGTGATTCTAGTAACAATATCATTCCACCATTGATCTAGCTTGTTTAAGAATGGGGATGTGGATCCAAATTCCAAACACATAGGATGTGAGCAATAGTGGAAGCATGCATCAACACCAACATGCTGAGGAAAAATTATATTTTGACAAATCTCTAGACAATAGTTTGCCAAGAAATGGTAAAATAAATGGGATATTTGTCTAATAGCATCACATCCAATAGAGGAATGACAAGTAACTCTCAATCTTGAGAAAATGAGAAAAAGGATTGTGCAATAATCATGACACGATCAAGACATTTTAAAATACAATAAGAGCTAACTCAAAAATTAGACCAAGTGTGCCAGACCCTACTCTACTAGCGGTGGTTAGAATTGGGATAAAAAAGGCCCAATTTATTGCACATGTAGTACCACAATTCCCTTTCCCCAATTTTCCATAAAAAAGGTAAAATACCTTCCATGTTAGAAGCCAACTCAACCATATTAAAATCGCCACACATAACCCAAGTAGTTGGAGGCAAGTTGTTAGCCATCTAGCACCAAAGTTGAGATCTTTCCATAGCATCATTGGGAGCATAAATATTAACTATACCAAAGGAATGATTATTGATAGAAAGCAAAATCCAAATAATTTTGTGCATGGGTCAGAACCATGCACAATAATAAAAGAATGAAAATGAGGTGGTAGGAGAGTAACTACACCACCTCTACCAATTTTGTGTTGAGAAGAAAATAGAATGTCGTCTAGCCAAATGATGTGACATGCACAATAAAGCATGAAACCAGAGATTTTAACTTCTTACATACAAAGGAAATCTAAATTACCAAGTCTATGATGGGTATCCTAGACATAGTACTTTTTGGAGAGGTCTGTAAGACCTCATACATTACATAATAAAAAATTCATGAAAACTCTTCCATATCTTCTTTGTCCTCAAGGGAGGAGTATCTATTTTGTAAAAAAGTAGAAATCAGGTTGAAACTAGAGGGAAAACCTCTAGGAGTGATGACTCATCACTTCTCATCTAGTTTCTTAGCATGCCCAAGATCTCTGTGAGAATGTTGCACGTTATGAGTCTCAATGGAGGATATTGCAAGTGAAGTGTGAACCACTATAGGAGTAGTAGCGATCGCAGCTACCTTGATCCCTTGCAAAACAATAGGGTTTGAATCTTGTGAAACAATAGTAATTGACTATAGTGAAACCATTTTCAACCTTGCAATAGGTGAGGTTTTTGCTGCATTCTACATAGGAGGAGTAGAAGCTGAAACAACATTCGACTATTTGGGGGCAGAGAAAGCCTTTCCCTTGCACTTGATAGTGGCCCATTCCACTTTTTGTTTTCCTTCCACTAGCTTAACATGAGCATCCTTGGGTGGGGGTTTAAACCTAGGCATTGCCAAAGGGCAATCCCTAATCTTGGGTTCTGTCATCTGACGCCTATAATAGGTGTTTGGCAAGTCCAAATAAAGAACCTTTTGAGAGAAGGTTTGTGAACAAATCTAAATCTCCATAGAATCCTTGAGATCCTTAGAGAGATCAACGTCAATGCAAATGCGTTTCTAAGGCTGAGCATTGAAAAACTTATCATGTTCCTTAGTAACAATTTTTCCAAGAGTGTTGACAATGGATTAAGTAAAAGGTCAGCATGGTAGGGGAAGACTAGGAAACTCAACCCAAATAGGAACCCTAAGAGTTTTGTCATTAGAGACTGTAAAGTCTCATGACCACCTTTGGAACACAAAAAAGGAGGAATGACCAACCTTGAGGGCCATTTCCAAAGACCACATCGGCTTGGGACAGGTTAGCAAAGCTTAAACAAACCTTTGGTAAGGTTTTGCACAGCTTCAAGGTGGACTTCGTTAGGAGTCTAGCTCTTGGTAACCCATTCTCTAAGCATGGGTTCAGGAGGAGTTCATCTTGAAGGTAACCTCATGGAAGACCTTCAAGATGAACTTGCGAGGATGTTTGTTCAATGGAGGTGCCATGGCTATTTGAAGTAGTAGTGTGAAAACCAGTATCAACTACTGGGTCATAGCTGGCTAGGGCCATTATAAACTAGCCCTAAAAGGTCCTACACTAAATATGATTTGACAGATGGAGACAATGGAAGGAAAGCTCAAACAGAGAGTCGTACACAAGATACGCATGAAACCCTAGCAAAGTGAAAAAACCAAAATCCTTTGATTTGATTTTTTTTAATCTTATTTAATATTTTAAATTAAATAAGCTATTAAAATTAATTGATAATTAATTTTAGAACTAAAAATTATATTTCAATTATTTCTAAACTATTATGGCAAGTACATGCCACTATGTGGCACTTGTTTTTTATAAGATAAATAGGTTTTATAGGGACCCTAAAACCCAATAGTTAAAACAAAACCAAGGCTACTAATAATTAGTTAAAGCCCAACCAAAAATAGACAAGTCACAGGGTTGATAATAAGCATGAAAGCCCAACCAAAAATAAGGCCAACATAAAGGCCAGTTCAACTTATAGCCAAGAAGCCAAAATAAGAAAAAGCCAACTTGACAAAAAATAATAGTAAACTAATAGAAAAAGACAGGAAAAAATAAACCATGATTACTCATCTGTCTTTTGCTCAAGCTCCTGCATCGTCAGTATGAGCTACTTCATAGATTTTGTGAGTCTCCTCAGCCATCTACTCCTATGTCTTCTGAGCTTCTCGATCTAGGCTACTAAAAGTTATTTCTGTTGCCATGTCCTCTTCCTTCCTAGCTCTTTCTCTATCCTTGTTGTCACTCTCATCCAAAAGATCTATGGCTTTTAACATTCCAGTAAGGGACAAAATGTCATCATTGATAGAATTGAGGATGAAAATCATCTAATTTTCCAAATTATGATTATATTTTTCCAAATTCAAGATTCTCTTCTTAGCCAAACTGAGTCGATCCTCCTGATCTTTTTGATTTCCTAGACCTAGCTCCTTCCTATTATTTTCCAGTTGGCAAATTTTTTCCTTGAACTCTTCCAATTCATGGTAAAGCCATTTGATTGACCTAAAATTGTCGATCATGCTATTTTGAGCATTATTCAACAAATTCATGCCTATTTCCCTAGCATTATCTGTTATTGCCACCATAGCTGGATCAATGAGGTCTTTGAACTGGAGCTGGCCCTTTTTTTCTTCCAGGATTTGAAGATTCATTTTCTCTCTAACAATTCCCATCTTGGTTGTTCTTACATTGAAATTTCTCCATGCCTTTTGCCTATCCTTCATAACCACTTCTCCATCCTCTCCACCAATTTTCTCCTTCTCCTGCTCCTGGGGATGAATAAGGGTAAGAGGAATTGCTAAGATTTGTAACCTTGAACCCAAAACCCCCTCAGCTTCCATCTTTTTAATTCTCTTTCATTTTTTAGCAACTAATTCTTCCCTC
This sequence comes from Cupressus sempervirens, assembly GCA_028749045.1. Taxonomy (NCBI): domain Eukaryota; kingdom Viridiplantae; phylum Streptophyta; class Pinopsida; order Cupressales; family Cupressaceae; genus Cupressus; species Cupressus sempervirens. The sequence continues at coordinate 37,006,082 of CM053785.1, forward strand.
TTAATTTCCTTCTCCTCCTCATCATCATTAGATTTCATTTCCTCCCCTTCCTCATTGTAATCTTCATCACCCTGGCCTATAGTTTTAGGCCCATGTCCTCTAGGGCTCTTCCTACTTGGGGTTATAGATGGGGGCAAGTTCTTCTCTGACTCTATGGCCTTATTTCTAGAGGAAATGTTTTCCTCCCCCTTCGAGCTAATACTTTAGATATCCTCCATATTAGAGGAAAAAATAGAGCTTCTTGATTCGTCAGAGGCATCTGCACCATGTAGAGGAGTTTTTCTTAAAGTCTGAGCTTTAAAATGCTCATAAATTAACAATAATAATCCCTTATGCAAGGCAAGATTTGTTGATGTTTTTTGTCTTAAATCCTGAAATAGCCTTTCTCATCAAAGTAAATAAATAAAAGGGGAAAGAAATCTTAATACCATGGCAGAAATGGTTGAGAAGAACAAAGTGATGAGTTCTCACATGGTCAAATCAAGTATCCAATGAAATGTACTCTATAAAAGCTTGTAAAACATACCTCCAAAGTTTTATGATAGAATTCATTTCATAGTACATTTCACATTTTACCAGATCATTCCTCTGCTTCGAGCTCTTTGCAAAATCCTTTACTACATTCGTCGACAAATTCTTGTCTCAATAAAATTTGAAACCCTCCACCAAAATTTCATACACAAGATCAATGAATTCCTTTATAATTTGAAAATGAATTCAATTCACTTTAACCCTCCTATCCTTCCAAGAGTTAACCATATTGTTAGTAACATCTAGGTCAAATCCATGGAGTTTAGCGATGTAATTCGCTATACCTCCCTTCTCCAATTTCTCCCATACTTTTGCCCTTTGTTTCCATTTTCTCGCTTCAACCACAAGCTCCTTCCTACTTCATTCTCCCATTGTTTCTATGCTCTCCACCCCTACAATTCTCATAAATGCTAACCTCTGCAAACCCTTCTCAAACCTTTGAGTGCTCTAGTTTTTGTTTCTTTGAAAAGCATTGATATAATTTTCTATAACCCAAAAAAAATGGTAGATGAAAAAATTGACCCACAAAATGTGTCGATATGAAATTGATAACCTCACCTGACTATGTTTACCATAAATGCCATAATTGTAAAAACTCACACCCAAGCTACCATTACTGATCACTATTACATTAAGATCTCCATTTTACCTCCCTAGATTGTTTCTAGTTTGATAAGACTCTTCGCTTCTTCCAGAATATTCCCACCTAAATTCCAAGTCATCACCTTATCTTGCCTAACGGCTTCATTGGCGAACTAGTCTGCCACGGGGTTAGCTTGCCTATAAACATGGGTGACATGGACATATTCCAAATTTTCAAGAAAAGTTTGAGTCTCTTCAATTAAATTAGCAATATACCATGAAGGTTGAGTGATTTCTTTAATACATCTTATAATGTTATTAGAATCCCCCTCCAACCATAATTTTTTAATACCCATGTCCAAGGCTAGTCTAACTATATGGCAAGTAGCACTAGCTTCTACAAAATGGTTAGTTTGGAAACCCAAAGGATGAGAAAAAGCTGCCACCCCTCCACCATAATTATTTCTTATGATTCCTCCACAACTTGAAGGTCTAGAGTTACCTTTTGATGCACCATCAAAATTTTCTTTATGCCATCCCTCAGGAGGGCACAACCATTTCACATCCTATCTTTTTATCCTCCTATCCTTATCTTTCTCCTTCTTATTACCACCATTTTCAATATCTCCCCCCTTCCTTACTTGGTTATTTTCCTTTATGTTTCTATAAATATTCTCCCCTAGAACATAAGTAGGTTCCTCTCTATCTCTAAAATTATATAGTTTCTTTCCTTCCAGAATCCCCATCAAAAATGAGGCAAAGTCCAGGTGCTTAAATCCAGCAAGTCTAAACCTTTGAACATACCTATCCATTGACAAAAGAAATCTAGAAGATTACCTAGTTTCCACTAGCTTACCCCAAAATTCTTAGTTATGTTATCCCAGACCTCCATTGAGAAATGACAATGGATAAACATATGATTGACTGATTCCATTTAGTTTTTACAAAGGATACACCTATTAGGCATAATATGACCTCTTTTGATTAAATTATCCTAAGTAATAATTTTGTCTTGTAAGGCTAGCCAGTAAAAAATATTGATCTTAGGAATAAGACTAGGTAACCGAGCTTTCACCCAAGGGGGTTTCTCTTTTAGGCTCCAAACACTAAATGGCACTTGTTATAAATAGAGATAATATAATTTAAATAACTTGGAAAATGGCACATGGATGTAGCAAACTTGAAAAATGGTCTTGTAGTTTCCTAACCATTTTTTGGTACATTTGTTCAAAACTAACCTATTTTAGTGCATGCATGTGGAATGTAAGCCACACTCGATCATTATTTTGATTTTGTAGCACTATGTTTGTAATGATTAACCGTTCTATTTTTTTGCAATTCTCTTGAATAATTTTAGATAATTGATGATGAGAATTTGGTAAATTTTTTAAAGGAAATTACAGTATTTGGGGAGAAATTTGCAAAGACAAAAAATAAAGGCCAAGAAAGAATAATGGAATTCTAGGTTCCATTTTAAGTTCTCTTTTTGTGAAAATCATACTTGTTATGACCACTATATTTTTGAAAAGTTGTTTTTAAGGAAATGCTTTAATCTTTCTACACTTCTCGATATAAAAATAGGTCTAGATTACGTTTCATAATCATCTTTCATGTCCCTTTCCTCTTTTTTTGTCCCCATTTTATTTTAGGCTTGAAAGTTTTGTTTATAGCAGCTTTTAATAGCAAGTGAGAATGTTTCTTGGCCTCCAATTCTCTACTTCTGTAGCAACTAAATCCCTAATAATCTCTACAAAGAATATAGCTAAATCCTTTGCTACTAAACTAGACTTAATATTAATGACCTATGTAAAGATTGTGTAGCAACCTGTTGCACCTCTTCTAATGTTATTGGCAATAAGATCCTTAAAGATGTGAATGCTCTTAGTTTATTAAAGATTTGAAAAGCCATGTTTCTTTGAAACTAAAACATTTCCTATTTCCATTACTGATACCCATGGACAATAAGGTATATGCAATGATGATATTGTCATGAATTGATTTAGCCAAACCTACATTATAGGTTTTCTAAGAGGAAATTGGCTGAAAAATATAATGATTCTATCTAAAAGTAACTTAATCTAGTCACATTTATATGTCACATTTACCGATGCTATTCTCAACCTTAAATATTCTCACTTATACAATGCCAAGTTTAAACTATTGGTTGATTATGGTTTATATGTTTATATTTTAGTCATCAATAGCATTTGATGGTCTATGATAAAATTTTGGATGAATTTGTACAAAATCTAAATATGTAGAAAACAAAATCTTGAATTTTACCTTCTAGGAGTGAATGTCATAATTCAAAATTTACTTATAGAATCATTAGTGTCGTGAACTTCTAAAGCATATCAAAATTGTGGAATTCTAATGGAATAATTGATAGCCTAATTTAGTTAGAACCCTACCAAGATTATTCTTTAAAATTTTAAAACAAAGATATTAGCTAGGGAATCATAGGATGCATATATGACTGATTATAAATATCCTTCTCCCCTAGAAGATGGATGGGAATTTGGTTACAAGGGATCAGAGAATGGATGGCTGGAAAAAATTTCCATTGTATCCCACCAAGTCTAACCTTCTTTACACCTCTCCAATATGACATCCAAGTTGTATATATAATGTATTAATTAAGGTTTTAAAAAATGTGTGCTCAAAATTCAACATTTTATTTAGCTAATAGAATCTTGTGTAAATGCATATTGGTTAGAAATTTAATGCATTTGGTTGGTTTCCCCTAGATCTAAATGCCCACCTACCTGTCTAACAACATTCAATTTGGTAGGTGAGTTTGAATTTGAAATGAGAGGGAAAAACATTTTTGCTAGAAGAAAAAAGGAATGATTCTATTTTCATTTGATGAGTTGGATTATGTTGGAGATAGAGAGAGAGATTAGAAGAATAGTGAAGAGTAGAGCACAGAGTAGAAAGATAGTAGATCAATAGATTAGAGCAAAGGAAGAAAGTGCAAAAATTTCAGAAGACAAAGGAAGTTTTAGTTTCTATTTTTGCAATAGCATGTGTTGAATCCTTTAGTTATTTTATAAGTTCATATTGATTTGTCCTATGAAATAGTGATTTCTCCAAGAATTATTGTATATAACCATAAGCACTGTAAGTTTGAAATTTAAGTTTTATTAGATTGAATTTTTTTTAGGGTTTTGTGGTTGAAGCCAAATGCCCCTAGATTTTTGTAATAGTTTTAACCTAGTTAAATAGCAAGCAAGTGAGCAGGCATACTGATGCAGACAATATCGATGATAAACCTTTGAAATCTGCATATTACTCCTATTGCCCATGAAAATCTGTTATCTTTCTTTATTGAAATAAAATCAAAACCATATAATGATAATGTCATTAAAGACAATACAAATTAGACTGTAGTATGCCTTTAATCAGTTATTAAAACCCTTAAACCAGAAAAATTTTGAACTCAATGAGGTTATCTACTTTCTTTTTATCAAATTGATAGTAGGAATATAAATAAACTCTAGCAATAATTGATTCTCTAAACTTTCAAGATCGACTAGGCATTGAGAATCGATAGTAAGAAACATAGATAACTCAATAAAAATACACTCCATTAATAACCAAAGCCAATAAACACTCATGGCTGCCATTACAAAGCATGGCTCCCTGGTTGCCGCCAGAGAGCTGTTTTGACTCTTCTAATCTTGCCTCTCGTAACCTATATCTCCATTCCTATCGACAATCTCTACCTTTTATAACAGTTTTGGTAGTTACCATGTAACCGTTTACATTCCCATTCCACTATCGATTACAATTTTCCTTGGATTCCCGATTACATTTGTGAGGTCTTGTGTTTACCTTCATAATAAGTCATAATGCACAGATTTGTTGTTTACATAACTTTTCATTGGGCTAAATGAATGATTTTGATACATTAACATTATAATTTTCAAACATCGTGGTGCAAGGTGGTGGTGCCCCTGCACCACATACCTGGCTCATTGTTGTCTCCCTTCTATTTGACATTACATGTTTTACATATAAGATATTCATACTTGCATGTTTTGAAGTTATCCCCTCTGAGTTTTGATGGCATAAATGCTCAAACTATAAGACTATTAAACAACTCAATTAGTTTACTCTTTAACTAATCTCTCTCTTCTATTGTTCCTACTAAGTTCACTCATTATCCCAGTTGATTGAATTCACTTGGAAACCATTGAACTAGTTCCACCTTTCCTTTGGTGATTGAGCTTGTATATGAGCAATGTTAGTATGCTAATAGAAACCAAATTTAAATAAAGCTTCTACAAACTAAACAAAATTCATAAACTTCAAGATAGACTAAGATGAACTCTCAATTGAGAATATGAGCCATTAATGGACTCTCTCAATGAGAAGCTCTCTTGTTGAGTGGCTTTGTCTAAATAGATAGGATGTATGCTCAAGCTTATGCTTCAAAAATGGCTTCAAATGGAGTTGGAATTTGGGTGTGAGTGTATGGTTTTGATGTAAAATGGCTTCTTAAAATGGCATTATGACTTTACTTCATGGATTGTGTTGTTTTGCAAAGGGGAAGGATCCAATTTATAGGCAAGAGGCTTGAGGGTTTGAGGGCTAAGATGCAAGGATGGGGAAAAGCTCATGGAGGGCTCAGATTGCATGAGAGGAGAGCACATGGATTGTGCTTCCTTACAGCCAATCAGGGAGTGACACATGTCACAGGGTGAGAGGATGGAGGAAAGGGGAAGGATGAGTCAACAAAGGAGGCGACATGGATAAAATCTTCATAAAGACCCTCATAATGGCTTGTAAGAGCAATGAAAGGGCTTTGGAAGAGTCATTTATGGCCTAGTGGGCTTCATAAAGTTTTATGGTTGGGATATTTTGAGGGAGATGAGAGGAATTTTGACTTGGGGTTGATTAGGAAGGTTTTAAGCTTGCTTAGGATTGTGCAAATGATTAGAGGATGGATTAGGATGGTTTAGGGTTAGCTTAGGGATAGGCAAGTGGATGGCATTTAATGAGGGTGGGTGAAGGAGGAGATATTTGTTAACTTTGGCTTGGGTTAGTAAGTCTTAACCCATGTTTAGAGAATGTGACAAGGTTAGGAGGGGATTGGGATTAGGTTTAAAGACATCTTCTAGAAGAGTCTAGACTTTGGATGAGGATAAAGACTTTCTAGAATAGTCTAGAACTTCCTAGGATGAGGATGAAGACTTTCTAGAAGAGTCTAGAACTTCTTAGGATGAGGATAAATTAGATTTTTAGGAAATAAATAAAGTTTTATTTATTTCAAGGGTTTGGGTTGAGGAGATATTTATTAAAACTTTTTTAATAAACATGAGGATTAATATTTAATCTTAATTAAATATTTTGAGTTGGGATTAGGGGTAGGAAATGATGGGATTAGCCTTTAATCAAAATTAAAGAAGGATTAGAAGATTTTGGAAGAGGTTAGTGGTCTTAAGGAAATTGGCCAAGTTTTGGGCAAAAAATAATTTTTTTATTTATTTTGGGTTTTTGGTCAATTTATTAATTAAATAATTAATAAATAAGGAAATAATGTTTAAATAAGATTTAAACATTTTTGGGAGGGATTCCTTAATTAAATATTTTTAATTAAGATAAATGGATTTAATGGCATAAAAATTAATTAATTAACTAATAAATGATGATGTCATCAGAAATTTTTCAGAAAATAAAAATACTTTATTTTCTAAAGGTTTTTAGGTGTCTACAGAGCTCACTTGACACCCTCTTGTGCTGAGTTTCCCTTAGTGTTGAGCTACTCGGCTCCTTCATGTGCCAAGTCCACTTGACACCTATTTCCTATCACTTGATATCTATTGCATGCCGAGAAAATGATCACTTGACATCTTTTTGTGTTGAGCAAATTTTTTAGAGTTTGTGATTTATTCTTTCACATGGTATCAGAGCTTTAAGGCCCCACATATATAGTGAGTTAGGGCATTTTTTTTCCAGGATATTTGACATGGAAAGAGATGTAGGAAAGATATGGAAGCAATCACCATCCTCTAATGGAAAAAATTATGATACATGGGCAAAGAAGATGAAAAACATAATGGTAGCTAAGGACTTGTGGGAGTTTATGATCAATGAGTTTAATGATGTTACAGTCTCAACAACGTATGCTACCCTCAAAAACCCATAAAAGACTTCATTTATAGAGTCAAGGAGAAAAGATGCAAAGGCATTAAGTCTAATTGAGGCAACAATGATAGACATAGTCTTTCCCAAGATTGAAACAAAAAATTATGCAAAGGAAGCATGGAATATCCTTAAGATGAACTTAAAGGGGACTAATAAGGTCAGAGTAGTGAAGCTATAGATGATTAGAAGGGAGTTTGAGAACCTTCAGATGAGGGAAAATGAACTTACTGCAAAGTTTAGCTCATAGATCTCCACTTTGATAAACTAGCTCAAATCAAATGGAGAAGATTATGGAAAGTAGAGGATTGTGGAAAAGATATTGAGGAGTTTACCTTAGAAATATGACAACCTTTTTTGGAATTTACAATAGGAAAAGTAAACTTCTAAGATGGGGGGGGGGGGGTGTGAATCATTAGTTTAAACTTTTTCCCTTAAAACATTCACCACACATCCATCTCATACATTCACTAAGTAAACTGAAATATCATGTTTAGGATAATTAAGTGGGATTAAGTAGTGGGTAGACTTAGAAGGATGAAAGTGATGCGTGGTAGACTAGGTTTTAGGGTGGATTATAATTAAATTAAATAGGATTTAACTTAATCACAGGATTAGAGAATATAATAAAGTCAAGGGAATTAAATAAATTGAAATTTATTTAAAGGGATTTATGGAGCACTATGCATTAAATAAATTTAATACATTAGAGGGGATGCATTTAAATTAAATTTAAATACATTAGGAAAATGAACCTATTTAATTAAATAAATTTAATTAAATAGGTAGAAGAATATGACGAATATAATTAATTAATAAATAATAAATTATAATGTCAAAGGAAATATTAAATGAATTAATATATAGCATTTGGGACAATTTTAAGCATCTACATTTTGCCCCTCTTTGATGTGATGTTGAGACGATATTATATCAAAGAAAATAAAATATAAGTTGCCCCAATGAGGAGAGGAGTGGAAAGAGTTGTGTCATAGTGACAAGGGAGGAGGGTGCCCCCTCGAGGAAGTGGGTTGAAAAAGGAATATATTTTTCCCCATTTTCTTGAAAATAGACACAGGAAGGAAAAGGGAAGGGAAAAGGCTTAAAAGAAGGCCTTGCATGACTTGTTGGTAAGATTGGAATGAAGTGGGGTGAATTGGGTAATGATATAATATAAAGGCATCTTAACTACATGAATACATGGGATTTAGTTGTGTTCATATGGGAGAGCACACCCTAGTTTGATATGGAAAGAGAAGTTATGCATCAAAAACATGAAAGAAAGTAAACATTCACACATGTATGACACCAGATATGATTATCCAGAAACCCTCCAAAGAGAATGTAACATTGGGGTGGGGATGAAACCCACAAATCTTCACTACTGCAGTAATAAAGTGTATCCAATGAAGGTTACAATGTTTGATCATGAGACATGATCTACCCTATAAAAGGTCTACCTGTTAAAGGCTTACAAAGATTGTTAGGTCTTACCCTATTAAAGGATTTCAACATCCTACTAGAAGTATCCCTAGTCAAAGGACTTCAACTCACAATTAAGAAAGTACCCTATTAAAGGATTTCAATATAGCCTACTAGGACTATTCTATTGAGAGATTTAACTGATTCACTTGTTAGAATGATTCAATAATGATCATGCAGTTAGTACTTGATTGCTTGATGATAGATCACCTCTATATAGATGTATTCTTGATCCTTCTAATCAGATCTCTCATTGTTGTATCCTTTTCCTTTCCTCTATTCTCCTTTAACTTATTCTGTAATTTAGTCTCTATTCATAACTCCTTAGCCACCATGAATGCTCTATTTGTGCATGAAAAATTCTCTCTTTGCTACATCCACTCTCTTGTTCACATCATTGATATTTTAGGGTTTATCCTCCTTAAGAAGACTTTGGTGACTTAGGTTTAGGTATGAATCAATGATTGTGATTCATCCATTTTTCCGCTTGAACATTTCCTTTTTTTAATTAGCTACAATGCATTGGGATTTCAAATTAAGATTCATCCTTATCTTCAAATATCATAATTCAATCCTTAAGTCAGCTCAAAAAGGTTTAAATAGTTGTTTGTGCAATTGCAAACAACTATGACAAAACTATCTTACTTGGCATCTGATGCTTGGTATATATTGTTCTTTATCCTCTTGCTTGACATCTATATCACTCTGAATCCACTGTCTACTTAACACTTGAATCACTTAGCATACATTTCCTGCTCAGCATTTGAGTGACTCAACACATGAGTGACTTGACACTCACTATGGACTCAACATGAACTATTATATACATGTTGTGCTCGATATGTACTACTTATTAGGCACGCACTATGTAAATGACTAAAGTGTGTGGACACTCACTTGTCAAAACCAATCTGAGACCAACAATCTTCCCCTTTGAAATGAGTGTCGAAAACACTTTGTCATGCATTAATATCCTTATTGTTATGAGCATAACATATCTCTTGTTTAGCTTATATACAAAACTTCAAAATTTCAAAATTTTGTAACAACTTGTACCTCAAAATTTGATAACTCCCCATGAGTTGATAGGTCTATTCTTTATTCAAAATTTTGTACTCCTGGTGAGTAAGTGTGTCTCTACTAATGTTCTTTGACTCCTAAGCTTATTCTATCTTTTCTTTGTCCCTTCTTTTACTCTTTGTTATGTATCTTACCCTTTTTATTTCTCCCCCATTTTTTCCCCTTTGCTCTCTACCTTTTATTTCCTCAAAATTTATATTCCCTCCAATCCAAAATCTATATATATCTCCCCTATTTATTTCTCCCACTTTTTGACACTTATGTCAAATGGGCTATACACTTATATTTATCCAAAAGGATTTATGGACCTCTAATATAATCTTGAGAGCTATATCCCAGTTTTCACATGCTACATTCAAGGATTTGATTTGGATTGCTAGCTCAGTAGCAAGGTGAACTAGGCCATCTAATGTTGAAAGATTTGGATCTGTCTTCATAAGAGTTTTAGAATAGCCTAATTCCTTGTGCAAGATCTCCATATGTGAGGTCAATTTTGATTGGATACTAGTCAGTTTAGCCCTTATATTGGCTTCTTCTGCTGACAATTCAGCTAACTGACTTTGGGTTTGTAGTAATTTTATGAAGTGTATTTCACTTTGAGCTGGTGTCATAGGCAATTTTACACCTAATTCACTAATTTGACTTTCTAGACTCAAGATGTGACTTCTAGTCTCTTGTGTGAATAGTTTTGGATTGTAAAATTTGATGTATAGTGAGAAAATGTTCTCAAGTACCTTCTTCACACTTTCTACTTTAGTTGCCAATGCAACTTGTATTAGTGTTATATCACTTGATATTTTCTCATTAACTTTGCTTTGGAATTTCTTTTCTGACCATTCTAGAAATTTAGCATTTGTGTCTAGGTTGACATCACTAATCTTCTCCACTATATGTGTTAGTTGTTCAATGAGTGGCTTGGTCTCACCTAGAGTTGGTAGACTAAATGCATCTAAAATGATGTCTTTGATGTCCTTTAATGCTTGCTTTTGCCTTTACTCCTTTCTGAGCAGTTCTTGTCTTCTCTTTCTTTCTAGGGCTTCTTGTAATATACCCATCTACTCAATTGTAATTATATCATAATCATATTTTGGTAAAATAATTTCTTCATCAAGGCTCACATCTCCATATTGTATGACTTCTTCAGCCTTTCATGAGCTCAAGCTTGGCACTGAGATTTGCAATGGTTTTGCATTCATGCTTAGCTTATGAAGAGTGTGAGTAGAAGGAGTGCCAAATTCTAGTAGTATTACCAAGGCTTGAATTGCAATTTTCTCCTTCACCTTAGGTGTCAATTCTATCTCTTTAGTATTATCCTTGACTTCTATGATGTCTTGTGATGCACTTTGTACTTGTGTTGTGGGTGCATATAAGTCTATTTAACTTGTTTGACTCTATTCTTCAGTAGTGGCTTGGGTTTCCATGGTGTCCATTGTAATTGTATCAATCTTTTCATATGTAGGTATCTTATCCAAAGGTTTTACATTAGTTAGTTGGGGGGTAATAGTAGGTGGTTCTTAAATATTCACCTCTTCTCTTGTTGTTTTAGTCACTATTTTTTGTATCTCATCCACACTCACCAATATAGGATTATCACATAGTTTTTCCTATAGTGTGGAGTGATCAAGTATCTTCTTGAGATCTTCCTTTCTAAGGGGATTGATGTTCTAAGCTGTGACATTAGATACATCCTTAATTGTTATTATTTTAGTATTTGCACTTATTTCATGTTGGGGGTTGACAGTAGGAAATTGTGTATCCTGTACACTCTATTCCCCTTTCTGCTCTGCCTCAACTATTGCCTTGTCATCTTCTTTCATTTCCATTTCAATCTCAACAATTTCTTCATTATCATCTTCATCATCATCCTTCACCTCAATAGGCTCTTGTTCACCTTTCTTTATTGTAGCAAGTCCTTAAGTTACTTTCCACATCTGTATGGACTTCTTAACTACATCTTCAATATTGTTTTGTAGAATACTAAAGGCTCTATATTTAGGTACAAACCTAACTGCATGTTTCTTCATGGTGTAACAATCTATGCCTTCCTAAGTTCAAGCATTACTTGTGCAAGTGAGGTCTTTCTTATTTGTTTTTCCAAGTTTAAGCAATAGTTCTATTTCTGCTAACTTCTCTCATATAAGCTCTTTGGAATTGGAATTGAGTTGGCAATTTCTAATGGGGCTTTCTTGAAATTTTCCATCATGGCATAAATAGCTTCCTCTACTTGATTTTTCTCAACTTTTCAAGATTATCAAAATCAACATGAGAAAATCTTGATAAATCTGCACTATTCATAATATTTTCACATAGATTTTCTAAGTCTAATAGTGGATTGTGACACACCACTTTGAATTGGCCAATGTCATCTTATTCTATTTTCTCCTCATAGATTTTGGTTGGGTAGTGTAGTCCCTTCTTGGTCTTTTCTACACTTCACCTCCTTGCTCTACTAGTTTTGTCTTTTCTTTTTCCTTTTGTGTAGTAGCACATGCACTAGTCCTTGTAGTGGGTGCAAAAGGTATGGGTTGACTCGGCTTAGCTACCTTCTTTTCTTTTTTCATAGGTTGGGCCTTAGCCTTTCTTTTCTTTTGGTCTATGGGGGTAGGTGTTTCCTCAACTTCTTCTCCCTCAGCACCTTCAATCTCCTCCTCTGGTTGGTCTTCTCCCATTCCTTGAGTAAGTGCTAGTGGTGCTTGTGCTTGGGCATCTTCTTCCTCTTCATCCTCTTTTTCTTCTTCTTCCTACTCGTCATCTTCCCCAAATTTATCTTTTAGCTTCTTTTCCAACTTCTCTTTCTTCTTGATAATTGAGGTAGTTTTTAGTTCAATGGTAATTTTGGATTTGGCCAAATGCTTTTGCATTTTTGTCAACTTCTTCTGCTAGTAATGCTGTTATAGCTATAGAGGCCTCATCTACATTTATCTCATATCCAAGTGGCCTTAGCCATCTCACCCTTGGTGTTGCTGCTTGGACAAATGTATAGTCAACATCCACTAGAAAACATACATCATCATAATGCTTTTCTACTAGTGACCCTAGAATTCTCAATCTCTTTTTCATTGATTTCTTGAAATCCTCAAAATAGCTGGTCATAATTGATTCAAAGTTCTCTCCCAATTGTTCAATGAATTCACCAATTTGTACTACCACCGACCTATTGGTTTTCCATGCAACTATGCCAAATGTAGAAAAAGTTTTTTGTACATAAAAGAAAATGCATATCAAAATAGAACCAAATTTTCATTGTGCACTCTTTGTCTTCCTTATTGCTCCTATGTTTCCAACCATTATTGTAGTCGTAGATTTGCTAGATCATATGTGTGACTTTCTTGAAAATTTTGTATCCAACATCTACTGCAATGCAATGTACACTATTCAATCTACTAGATTGATAAAATTTATGTCAAATAATTCTTACTACAAACTTTATCAAGGGGTTTGTAATGGTATCAATAGTCATTCCTCTTTTATTCCATACATCTCCAATATTTTTCTTAATAACTTCTTTTGAGTCACTTCTTAGGGTCTTAGGCTGATCTAGGGTTGGATACCCTATAACCCCATGGATTATGCTTTTGGTTATCTTGATGGGGCCATTATCTAACCAAAGTTAGTTGTCATGAATTTTGCTCAATACTATTCTAATCCATTCTATTTTGAACACATTTCAAAAATCCAAGGCTCATGTTAACCCTTTCTTTTCTACAATTTTGTATTCTTCTTTCAATACACCATTCTCACAAAGTTTTTCTCATGCTTTCCTAATATCCATATCACAAATACTTCCAATTTTATATTTATAGCACTTCCTAACATCTTGCACCATTAAAAAATTTGGTGGTATCATGGATAACGCACTAGAGGGGTCTTGTTTGTAAGTAATGCCTAGTATGGCTTTGAATATTGGTTGCTTGACCTCATTACTAACCAATTGAACATTCAAAGCTTCCTTTCCCTCTACATTTTTTAACTTGATGCCATTTTTCAAAACAAGGGTTTATGAAAATATAAACATCGTAACTCAACATTTGATAAATACCTTGTAAGATCTAATGAAACGATGTAGAATTATTGCTAAATTCTTTTGCAACTACTCTAATGAGTTTTCTAATCACCTTCAGCTCTCCTTGATCTTTCTCAATTTTTAAATGTTGAAAATGAGTCAAAAATTGATCAAATACCCTTTGAAACACTGTAATAAATGTTGAGTTCTTACACAGCTATAAGCTTAGCATAAACTAATTTCAAGCTCACTTGGCATCTATTACCATTCTATTTGTTTGGAAACCATTACAAGCTCGGTATCAACTATCTAGTCTATTAGCTCAACATATTCTAGCATTCCACTTGGCACACATAAGAAGCATTACATGCTCGATAGTAACATGAAAAACTTAGAGATTTTCATCTTTATTCATGCTTATATAGTCTTTTAAGTACTAAGTCCTTTTGGAACTGACGTATGATATAAATTTTGAATATCAATCCCATATACCTCTTAATTTCTTAGTTTGATGAGGTGTGATCACCTGACCCATTAGGTGAAGTGATCCCTTCTCCATTTGATGTGTTGCAACCATCCTTTTTCTTCCATGTCTGGTTCATCTCATCTCTAACATTTTCAACATTTGCCTTGCCTTTGCCTTTATCAAATTCATAATTTGGTACTTTTGACCTTGTTGGACAATAGCTACTAATGTGACCAATCTTCAAATAGATAAAACATGTGGTTTGACTCAACCACTTTTTGTAGTCACCTTTGAAGTGTGTCCTAATATAATTCTCAAGAACATGTCTATATTCTTGACAATAATGATAGTTGTACCTTGTGTTGTAATCCCAGTTATAAAAGTTTCCATTGTTCATTACCTTTGTTATCCTATTTGATGACCACATGGGTTTGGATCTACATTCAAAAGCTCTATGTCCATACTTCTGACAATTGTAACAATATCCTTCAAATCTTTATGTGTGTATGATCTTGGCTCTATATTCATGTGCTTGATATCCTTGTTTGTTGCACTTATGATAGTGAACCATGCTCTTATGCTTGACATTCTAATTTATAGTCTTGCTCATGTACACATTAGTAGTATGTCCTTTCTTACCACAATTATGACAAGTAGGTTTAGAGTCCTTACCTTTGTTGTTCCTTTTTTTAGCATTTTTGGATGACTCTACTTCTTCAATACTTGTGTATCCCAATCCACATGTGTCATTATTGGATCTAGGAGATCTCAATAATTGTTCAAAGTATTTGATGCATTCATTAGGCTTATTGAAACTCTTAACAAATTCATTTTCCCTATTTAGGTTGCTCTTCAATTGCTCATTTTTCAATTTCAATGTTGTTATCTCAATGTCCTTAACATTTATTCATAGTTGGCATTCATCATTTGACTTAGAGTATCCAATTGCATGTTGGAAATCTTGGTTAGCTATAATGACTTTTCTTCCAATCTATTTGTCAAAACTCTTTTCTCATCTTCAATCATGGATTTGTCTTCCATATCTTTCTTTTTCTATTTAGTCACCTCACATAGTAGAGTGGCTTGTGATTCTTGCTCTAACTTGAGATTTTTGATTTCCTCAGCTTGGGCTCTATTCTTTTCCATTAGATTTGCAATTGTTGCATCAAATTCATTAGAGTCTCCATTAGAAAATAGTTTAGTGGTGTCCATCTCTCTGTATTGTGTGTCATTTTCCTCAATAGTAATTTCCTTCCTTCTCTTCAAAGATTTTTGTAGTTCTTTTCTTGCTTCGTCTAGTTGATGTAGAATGTGTTGTTTTTCAACTCCCTGATTCTCAATGATCTTTTCAAACTTGTAGACTTCCATTTTCAAGATCTTTCCTCAAAGTTGCAAAGCTTATCCTTTTCAGAACAAGGCTCTGATAACAATTGTTGGAATTTAAAATAGGAAAAGTAAACTTCTAAGAGTTGGGGGGGGGGAGGGGGGGCATGTGAATGAGTAGTTTAAAATTTGTCTCTTAGAAAATTCACCACACATCCATCTCATACATTCACTAAGTAAACTGAAATATCATGTAAAGCATGTACATCTAAAACATGATTGCAAGTAAACATTCACACATGCATGATGCCAGATATGATTACCTAGAAACCCTCTAATGAGAAGGTAAAATTGGGGTGAGGATGACACCCACAAATCTTCACTACTACAGTAATAAAGTGTATCCAATGAAGGTTACAATGTTTGATCATGAGGCATGATCTACCCTATGAAAGGTCTACCCTATTAAGGACTTACAAAGACTATTAGGTCTTACCCTATTAAAGGATTTCAACACCTTGTTAGACGTGTGCCTAGTTAAAGGACTTCAACTCACAATTAAGCAAGTACCCTATTAAAGGATTTCAATACATCCTACTAGGACTACTCTATTAAGAGATTTAATTGATTCACCTGCTAGAATGATTCAACAATGCTCATGTGGTTTGCGCTTGATTGCTTGATGAGATATCACCTCTTTATAGATGTATTCTTGATCCTTCTGATCATATTTCTCACTATTGCATCCTTTTCCTTTCCTCTATTCTCCTTTAATTGATTTTGCAATTTAGTCTTTGTTCATAACTCCTTAGGCACCATGAATTCTCTATTTGTGCATGCAAACTTCTCTCTTCACAACATCCACTCTCTTATTTGCATCATTGATAGTTTAGGGTTTGTCCTCCTTAAGAAGATTTTGGTGACTTAGGGTTAGGTATGAATCAACGGCTTTGATTCATCCATTTTTCCACTTGAACCTTCCCTTTTTCTAATTGGATGCATATAATGCATTGAGATTTCAAATTAAGATTCATCCTTATCTTCAAATATCATAATTCAATCCTTAAGTCAAATAAAAAATGGTTTACATAGTTTTTTGTGCCATTACAAACAACTATGACAAAAATGTCTTACTTGGCATTTGATGCTCAACATGTACTATTCTTTATACTCTGGCTTGACATCTATATCACTTGGCATCCATTATCTTCTTGGTACTTGAATCACTAGGCATACACTGTCTGCTCAACATTTGACACTCACTATAAACTTAGCATGAACTATTATCTACATGTTATGCTTGGTATGTACTACTTATTTGGCATGCACTAAGTAATGACTAAAGTGTGTGGACACTCACTTGTCAAAACCAATTTGAGACCAATAACCTTGTGATGACCATTGAGGAAGCAAAGGACCTCACCACATTGACCATGGATGAATTGATGGGAACTCTTCTTGAACCTATGAGAACCAGATTAATAGAATAGCAACAACTTTCCAAGAGCAGTCTTTTAAGACTCAAGAGAATTCAAGAGGCAGCGGGAGAGGGAAAATGGCTCTGGTAGAGGCTCAAGAAGTAGAGGTCATGGAAGGAATGGTCAAAGGAATGATGGTGCAAAAAGCTCAAGACAAGCAAGCAACCAAGAGGGAGAAAGCACCTCTCAAAATAGCTCTAGAGGAGGTAAGAAGAATTACAAATCCAATAAGAGCAACGTTGAATGCTACTACTATCATAAGTATGGAAATTATGCTAGTGAATGCTAGAAGAAGTAGGATGATCAATCAAAGTAGAATACAAATGTGGCTGATGTGAACATGGGAAATGAAAACAATCTCACAGCCTTCATCATGTGTAACATCGGTGACGAAGGAAATCCTGAGGTATGGTACCTGGACAATTGTTGTAGCAACCACATGAGTGGTAATGAGGGTTTATTTTCTTTCATTGACAAGACTTTGAAGTCTGAAATTAAGATGGAAAATAATGGAACTATTCCCATAGTGGGAAAAGGATCTATCATGGTCTGCATCAAGCAAGGTGAGAAGAAGGAGATACAGAATGTGTATTTTGCCCCTAGTATGAAGCACAATTTGATGAGTGTTAGACAGCTCATTCAAAATGGTTACAAGGTGCTGATGGAAAATGACAAGTGTGTCATTCATGAAAAGGGTAGGAGTAATCTAGATTACTTGTCGCAGTCCAAATGACAAAGAATTGGATGTTCTCATTTATGATAGAGACATGTTTCTCTTCTCAAGTAAGTGTTGCAGCTCCCAAGCATGCATGTACAATAGTACATCATAAATCAACTCTTAGGAGTGTGATTTAAGACCTTGGCATCTTAGGTATGGACATCTTGGCCTTTCTGGTTTAAATTTTTTGTCCAAGAAAAGAATGGTAGATGGTTTGCCAAGCATAGTAGATTCATATGACTAGTGTGAAGCTTGTATTTTGGGTAAACAACATAAGCTTCCCTTTAATTTTGGAAATTCTAGAAGGGCTAGAGCACCATTATAATTGGTGCATTCTAATTTAGTAGGCCCTAAACAAACTACTTCTATTGGGGGGAAGTACTTATTTTATGATATTCATGGATGATTTCAGTCATAGGACATGGGTGCATTTTTTGAAGAACAAAGTTGAGAAATTTGAGGCATTTGTTGAATTCAAAGCCCTAATTGAAAAAGAATATGGACACTATGTTAAGGTCCTTAGATCAGATAGAGGAGGGGAGTATACCTCCAATATGTTTGTAAATTTTTTTAGTTAGAATGGCATAAAAAAAGAGCTTACAATTAGTTATACTCCACAACAAAATGGAGTGGCTGAAAGGAAGAACAAGACCATTGTTGAAATGGCAAAAAGTGTGAAGAAAGCAAAGGGACTCCTAACTGAATATTGGGGAGAGGTTGTAGCAATGACAATAGGTGTCCTACAAAATCAGTTCGTGACAAGCTACCTCTTGAGGGATGGTCAAGGAACAAATGGACAATTGAGCATTTGAGACTGTTTGGATGTGTAGCATATGCACATGTGCCCAAGGAACAAAAGAAAAATCTATATGAAAAAGGTGTGAAGTGTATCTTCATAGGGTATAGCTCAGAATCAAAGGTGTATAGATTGTATGATCTAATCACCAAGAAGATCATCATTTCAAGAGACATGGAGTTTCTTGAAAATTAGTCATGGGATGGCTTGGTAGATGAATCCTCAAGCACTTAAAGCAAAGTGCCTACTATTGAAGAGGATGAAGAGGAAGAAGAGGAAATTGGTGATCAACAAGATGATGGAGCAACAAACATGGATTGCAGACAAAGGCAAAAAGGTAAGCAACCCCTTACATGCCAAGCAACAGCTCCAAGTACTTCAAGACAACCTTGAGCTAGTGTGCAAACTAGTAGCAGTGAAAATACTGAGAATTTAGATCCCACTCTCACCTCCCTATTTCCAAGAAAGACTAAGAGTCTAAGGGAGATATTGAAATGTCCCTTTACTAATTTTGTATGATATTTCCAGCCTCAAATCAGAACTTTAAAATCAAACAACCAATATTACAAAGATCTGCCAATTTTCCAATAAAACCCAAATCGGGTATGTCCAAATTAGTGCCAAAAACTTCACAACTTCACAATTTTTTAATAAATCTGAGAATGGACATTTTTATAGAAATTTCAGAAACATAACAGCCTACAAAATGACATTTCCAAATTTGTATAGCTTTTACACAACAGCTCACAAATGTAGGGCAAAACTATGCTCAATCGGGCTTCCGAAATTAACACAAAAATGCCCGGAAACACCACAAAAAAACTCATAAACTATCTCAGAAGTTTAATCACAACCCAATACATATATTTAGCTCTATTTTAACATCATAAAGTCTAAAATACAGTAGCAAACCAAACTGATATGAAACACTCAACTGAAAACCCAAACTCAAACCAAAAACAACCCCGAAAACACCCAAATCGGCACTATTCAGCACAAAGGCAAACTCTATATGAGCATGCACATGGAATGGCTTAAAACTCCCATCCTTAGCCTTCCTGAAAACCTACAAACTCCCATTCTTGGGTCTCCTTCTCCACAGGTTTGGCAGCCTCTGAAGAACAACAAGAAAATTAGCAAGAATCAAGTTGTAGAATGAGCCCAAAATGCCTCCAAACCCCTTTTAAAGAGGGCATAACCCTAACTCACATCCAAGAGGGGTTAATAAAATATAATTTAATAATAATTTTTATTTATTAGTCCATTGGTTTCCAAAGATTAGCCTCTTTTTCTGAAATTTCACCTTTTTGGAGCCTGCTTGCCTTAACAAAGTTTATTTTTTTTTAATTATTTGAATAGGGGACATGACAAGTCCTCCCCTCCCAAATATTGCTTGTCCTCAAGCAATGAAGGTTGGAATTCTCAAGAATATGTGCTCCTTCCCAAGTTGCATCCTCTAGTGGTAATCCTTTCCATTTGACCAAATGCTCTATGATGCTCCTATTTCTCAACCTTTTCTCTCTTGTATCCAAAATCTCTTCTGGTATCAAAACTAATTTCCCTTCATCATCAAGAGGTGGTAATTCTGTAGATACTATGGTTTGCTGGCCTAGAACCTTCTTTAAGCAAGATACATAAAAAATATTATGTATTTTGCTTTTTGGTGGGAGCTCCAATTCATATGCTACCTCTCCTACCTTCTTGATGATTTTATAAGGCCCATAGAACCTTGGCTTGAGTTTCTCTGCCCCACTCCTCTTCAAGGTGCTTTGCTTATATGGCTGCAACCTAACAAATACCAAATCTCCCACCTCAAAATATCTTTCAATCCTTTTCCTGTCAGCATATATCTTTTGTTGGTTTTGTGCATGTTGTAGATTATCCTTGAGGGACCTTATTATGTCTTGGCTTTGCTTGATGAAATCACTTGCTACGGGTACTCTACTATCGGAAAGTATTAGATCAACAAATGAAAGGGAATCATAACCATAAAGAGCACGAAAATGAGGCATACCAATAGACATGTGATGAGATGTATTGTAACAATACTCCCCTAGGTGTAACCATTTCACCCAAGCATGTTGTTGATTTGAAACATAGTTCCTCAAATATCCTTCTATCCATTTATTAACTATCTCTGTTTGTCCATCTGTTTGAGGGTGATAGCTAGTACTGGGAGTGAGTTTAGTTCCTGCCAAATGAAAGAGCTCCTTCCAAAAAGAGCTAAGGAATCTACTGTCCTGGTCACTAACAATGTTTCTAGGCAAACCATGTAATCTAAAAATTTCTTTGAAGAACAATTCGGACACTTGTGATGCCTTGAAATCAGATGTGATAGGAAAGAAATGTGCATACTTAGTTAGTCTATCTACCACCACATATATGCAATCCTTACCTTGAACCTTGGGCAACCCAGTGACGAAATCCATGGAAATACTTTCCCATTTTTGTTAGGGAATAGGAAGTGGTTGCAACAACCCTGCAGGAAAATTTTGCTCACTCTTGCTTTGTTGGCATACCATACATTCCTTAATGTGTTTAAGGACATCCTCCTTCATACCCTTCCATGAAAACCACTCTCGAATTTGCCTGTATGTCTTGAAGTATCCCTGGTGACCAGCCAAAGGTGTGTCATGAAAGGCCCTCAATATCCTCTCCTTAGTTTTTGACCCCGGCACTAAGAAGATCATGTTCTTGTAATAAATCAATTCATCAACAACCTTGTACCTATTATCGTCCACTAACTTATCCAAAATCTTGGTGGCAAATGAATCTTTAGCATACTCTAAAATTATGGAGACTTTCCAATCAGCAGAGATAGATGATAAGGAACACAAAGTGGGCTTTCTTGAGAGAGCATCAGCAACCACATTATTCTTTCCTTTCATGTATTCAATATCAAAATCATAAGCTTGCAATTTGCTTACCCATTTTTGTTGACGATCATTCAAATCCCTTTGGTTCAAGAAGAACCTGAGGCTATTATGGTCTGTCTTTACAATAAATCTCCCACATACCAAATATTGTCTAAACTTATGAAGTGCATGCATGATTGCCAACATTTCCTTATCATAGATGGAGTACCCTTTCTCTGATTGATTTAATTTTCGACTCTCAAATGCTATTGGATGTCCCCTTTGAGTTAAGACAGCCCCTATACCTTCTCCAGAAGCATCACATTCAACAACAAAAGGTAAAGAGAAATCTGAAATTGCAAGCACAGGGCATGAACTCATTACCTCCTTAAGTTTATCAAATGTTTTTTGTGCCTCTTCTATCCAAAAAAAAGCTCCTTTCTTTGTCAAATTAGTCAAGGGGGCAGCAAGCTGAGAAAATCCCTTGGCAAATCTCCTATAGTAGCTACACAACCCGAAGAAACCTCTCAACTGTGTAAGATTAGTGGGTGGAGGCCAATCCAAAATTGCCTGGATTTTTTGTTGATCAACCTGTACTCCTTTAGAGCTTATAATATGTCCCAAATATAGGATCTTTGTCAAACCAAACTCACATTTAGATAGCTTAGCATAGAAGGATTGTTGCTCCAAGATTCCCAAAACAGTGTCTATGTGCTTTAGATGCTCTTCCCATGTTTTACTGTATATCAAGATATCATCGAAAAATACCAAAATAAATTTTTGAAGATGCTGACTGAATACCTTATTCATACAAGATTGGAATGTTGCAGGTGCATTAGTGAGTCCAAATGGCATAACAAGAAATTCAAAGTGCCCATAGTGACATCTGAAAGCAGTCTTTTCCACATCTTCACTCCTCATTCGGATTTGATGGTAGCCTGATCTTAAGTCAATTTTTGAGAAATATACAGCACCATGTAATTCATCAATGAGTTCATCTATGTGTGGTATGGGATACCTATTTTTTTTGGTCTTCTTGTTTAGAGCCCTGTAGTCTATACACATTCTCATTGTACCATCCTTTTTCTTGACAAGTACCACAGATGATGCAAATGGACTAGAGCTAGGCCTTATGAATCCCATGTCCAGGAGTTCTTTAATAGTTTTTTCAATTTCTTCCTTATAACCGCTTGGATGGCGGTATGGGGTTGTTATAACTAGTTTGGCACCCTGTTCTAACTCTATAACATGCTCAAAACCTCTATCTGGTGGTAATCCTAGAGGCAAATCATTGAAAACTATACTATGCTTATCAAGAATATTTTGAATTTCAAAATGGAAATTACCTTGATTCTTTGGAGAGCTTGTTGGTTGGATTATGACTCCTGCTGCCCATGTTGCTTGTCCTCTTCGAAAAGTCCTCTCCATCCTCTTTGCAGAGACCACCTTAGGTGCTCCATTCGATAACCCTCTCAATATGACTTCTTTTCCATTGGAATGAAATTTAAACTCCATAGTTTGATGGTTCATGTAATAGCCTCCGATAGAGTGCAACCATTGAACACCCAATACAAGATCTGTCTCCCCAATACCAACCACATAGAAGTCATCACATAACTCATAATCTCCTAAGGTCATCTTGAGTTGTTTCACCACCCATGTGCAAGGCATAGTGAATCCATCAGCTACAGTAACATTGAATCCCTCAAAATCTTCTGCTTTAAGCCTTCTTTTCATGACAAATCCCTCATCAATAAAATTGTGAGTTGCCCCACTATCAAGAAGAACAGTCAACCTTTGCCCTGCTAGTACCCCTCGAATTCGAAAGGGATAGTATCTTGGGACTCCTGATAATGCTGCTAAAGTGCCATCCTTGCTGATTTCTTTTACTTTCTCTTCTTCTACC
Source organism: Cupressus sempervirens (assembly GCA_028749045.1). Taxonomy (NCBI): domain Eukaryota; kingdom Viridiplantae; phylum Streptophyta; class Pinopsida; order Cupressales; family Cupressaceae; genus Cupressus; species Cupressus sempervirens. The sequence goes on from CM053785.1 coordinate 37,029,449, forward strand.
TCCTCCTTAGTATCATGAAATTCCTCATGCTCATCTGAATCAGATTCTGAAGCAACTTCAATATAGTGCACTTGACCTTTCCCCAAATATCTGTGTCCTGGAACCCATGGTTCTCTACAAGTAAAACAAAGCTTTTTCCTTCGTAATTCACTCCTAGTCTCTTCATCTGCCTTCTTTTTTGCCACATTTGTCACATCTTTTGATGGTAGTGTTGGGAAAGTCTTTTTCTGAAAATTTCCCTTATGTTGCCAAAGATTTGGGGGTTTTTGATTAGTGATTGATTTCATAGGCACACAAGTTTCAAGTTGCAAGCTTCTTTTGATAGCTTCCTGTAAGGTTAAGGGTGAGAAAGCCTTAACCAAACCCTTAACAGAATCTTCTAAACCATCAAGAAAAAGATAAACAATCCTCTTTTCACTCATATCAGGTACCATAATAGCCACTTTTTGAAATTTTTCTATATACTCATTAACTTATTTGGTTTGCTTCAACTTTGACAATTCTTTAAAGTACTCTTCATCATCCTTGAGGTCAAATCTATCTATCACTCTTTGACTGAAATCTTCAAATGTAGTTACTTGATTGTGACCTTGAGTAGTCATTCCATGATACCACCAATCATAGGCTGCATCTTCCAAGTGTAGACTTGCAAATTGAATAGCATCACTCTCTTTCATGGGGTTAAGTGTGAAGAAAGTTTGTAATTTTTGTAGCCATGCTCTAGCTGAAATTTTATTTTTTCCATCAAAAGTAGGTGTTGTAAACTTGCTTGTTTTATTTTTGAGCTCTCTTCCACTTGTGTCATGCTCCCTCTTGTTCTATTTCTTGGGCATCAAAGCGTTCATCATATCCACATATTCTCTAAAAGGAACTGAACTACGAAAGTCATCATCTAAGCCATTGTAAGTAGCTCTTAATGTAATCAAATTACCTGTAACCTCTTCCACTGGATTAATGGCTGGATTTGGTACTGGTGGCTCATCTGTAGGCAAGAAAATAGATTTGGTTGATTTAGATAGTGTGGATCTCCCATTTCTTGGCTCCTCTGAAGTGCTCCCTTTCTCATTAATAGATGCAATTCCTTGTAATTTTTCTGTCAATATTCGCAAAGCCTCTCTAGTTTTCGCCAAACCATCCACTGTTTGCTTCTGAGTATTTTGGATGTCTTGGAAGAATTTCTTTGCCATCTCATCTGGATCAGCCATACTTTTTTCTTCCTTGAATTTTGTACTTTTACTTTCAATTGGGGGTTTGATCAAAATTTCTTTATTCTTTTCTCGCTGCAAATATCTTTTTTCTCTTTCACTTAGTTGCATGCAATCATAAAATATGACATGCAAGATCTGGGTAGTTGTCAAAACTTGACATGCAAGATCTGGGTAGTTGTTAAAACTGACATGCAACTTCTACAAACCCTCAGACTGGCAAGATCATGGCTCTGATACCACTGAAATGTCCCTTTACTGATTTTGTATGATATTTCCAGCCTCAAATCAGAACTTTAAAATTAAACAACCAATATTACAAAGATCTGCCAATTTTCCAATAAAACCCAAATCGGGTATGTCCAAATTAGTGCCAAAAACTTCACAACTTCACAATTTTTTAATAAATCTAAGAATGGACATTTTTACAGAAATTTCAGCAACATAACAGCCTACAAAATGAAATTTCCAGATTTGTATAGCCTTTACACAACAGCTCACAAATGTAGGGCAAAACTATGCTCAATCGGGCTTCCGAAATTAACACAAAAATGTCCGGAAACACCACAAAAACACTCATAAACTATCTCAGAAGTTTAATCACGACCCAATACATATATTCAGCTCTATTTTAACATCATAAAGTCTGAAATACAGCAGCAAACCAAACTAATATGAAACACTCAACTGAAAACCCAAACTCAAACCAAAAACAACCCCGAAAACACCCAAATCGGCACTATTCAGCACAAAGGAAAACTCTGTATGAGCATGCACATGGAATGGCTTCAAACTCCCATCCTTAGCCTTCCTGGAAACCTGCAAACTCCCATTCTTGGGTCTCCTTCTCCACAGGTTTGGCAGCCTCTAAAGAACAACAAGAAAATTAACAAGAATCAAGTTGTAGAATGAGCCCAGAATGCCTCCAAACCCCTTTTAAAGAGGGCATAACCCTAACTCACGTCCAAGAGGGGTTACTAAAATATAATTTAATAATAATTTTTATTTATTAGTCCATTGGTTTCCAAAGATTAGCCTCTTTTTTCGAAATTTCACCTTTTTGGAGCCTGCCTGCCTTAACAAAGTTTTTTTTTTTTTAATTATTTGAATAGGGGACATGACAGATATACCAATAAGAAAGGTATGAGGAAGATTATGATGAGAGTGTGAATTTTGCCTTATTTTCTCATAGTGATCCAATTTATTTTGAGGAAGCTATGGATGAAGAAAAATGGTGCAATGCCATGGATGAGGAAATAGATGCTATTGAAAGCAATGAGACATTGGAATTAACTACTTTTCCTCCCAAGAAGCAAGTAATTGGAGTAAAATGGGTCTATAATACCAAGTGTATTGCTGAAGGAAAAATAGATAGACATAAGGCATGCTTAGTGGTCAAGGGGTACAAGCAGTAGTATGACAGAGATTATGATGAGACATATGCCCTAGTTGCAATAATGAAAATTGTGTGTGCTGTCATAGCAATTGCAGTCGGACACAAATGGAAGTTATATCAAATGGATGTGAAGTCTACCTTCTTAAATGGTGCATTAAAAGAAGAGGTTTATGTAGAGAAGCCACCTAGTTATGAAGTTGCAGGTGAAGAACACAAGGTGTATAGATTGAAGAGAGCTCTATATGGGCTCAAGCAGGCTCCAAGGGCATGGTTCAATAGAATTGACTCATATTTGATGAGAAATGGTTTTAGAAAAAGCGATGGTGAGCCCACTCTTTACATCAAGGCAGAAAATGGTAAAGTTTTGATTGTTGCCTTGTATGTAGATGACTTAATCTTCATTATAAATGATAATTTTTTAATTGGTGAGTTCAAAGAGGCCATGAAGAATAAATTTGAAATGACAAACCTAAGTCTCTTGAAGTACTTTCTACTCATAGAAGTAAAACAAATGCATGATGACATCTTCATCTCTCAAGAAAAATATGCAAGGTAGATCTTGGAGAGATTGAAAATGCAGAATAGTAAGGCAACCCCAACACCAACAATAGTAGGTTTGAAGTTGAGCAAGGAAGATTACAACAAGAGTGTGAATCCAACACTATACAAGAGTATGGTTGGAAGCTTAATGTATTTGACAACAATTCGGCCAGACATGATGCATGCAGTAAGTTTGATTTTTAGATTTATGAAAATACCAAAGGATTCCTATTAGCAATTGGGAAAGAGGATCCTAAGCTATGTGAATGGTACCAAGTGATTTGGGATTTTGTATACTGTAGATAATAATTTCAATTTGGTTGGTTACATAGATAGTGATTGGGCTAGAAGCTTAGATGATAGGAAGAGCACTTCCAAATACATGCTCCATATGGGATCAAGTGCAATTTCATGGGCATCCAAGAAGTAACCTATTTTTTCTCAATCTATAGTAGAGGCTGAATACATAGCAACAAATGCAACAACATGTCAAGCTATTTGGTTAAGGAGAATCTTGATAGATTTGAATGAAAGGCAAGAGGATGGAACCACAATTTACTATGACAACATCTTCTCAATTTCACTATCTAAGAATCTAGTCATACATGGGAGAAGCAAACACATAGAGATCAAATATCACTTCATAAAAGAGTTGGTGGAGAATGGAGATATCAAGATAGAATATTGTAAGTCAGAGCATCAGCTAGTAGACATCTTTACTAAGCCCTTAGGCACTAGAATTTTTGTGCACCTAAGAGAGAGTCTTGGTGTAGTTGATTTGGATTAGGAGTGATCTTTGTTTTTTTTTAACTTAGGACAAAGAGGGAGTGTAATAAATTTAATGCATTTGGTCAGTTGCCCTTGGAGCCAAATGCCCACCTACCTGCCTAAGAACATTCAACTTGTTAGGTGTATTTGAATTTGAAATGAGAGGGAAAAAGATTTTTTCTAGAAGACAAAAGGAATGATTCTATTTTTATTCAATGATTTGGATTAAGTTGGAGACAGAGAGTGAGAGAGCAGAAGAGCAGTGTAGAGAAGAGCATAAAGTAGAAAGAAAGTAGATCAACAGATCAAAGCAAAGAAAAAAAGTGCTAAAAGTTCAAAAGACAAAGGAAGTTTCAATTTTCATGTTTGTAGCTGCACGTGTTGAATCATTTTGTTATTCTATAAGTTCATATTGATTATTCCTGTGAAGCAATGATTGCTCTAGGCATTGTTGTATGCAGCAATTAGTGCTGTAAGTTTGAAGTTTAAGTTTTATCAGTTTGAATTTTTTTTTAGGGTTTTCTAGTTGAATTCAAATGCTCCTAAATTTTTGTAATAGTTTTAACCTAGTTAAATAGCAAGAAAGCAAGCAGACATACTTGGCTCATTGTTGTCTCCCTTCTATTTGACATTACATGTTTTACATTTAAGATATTCATACTTGCCAGTTTTGAAGTTATCCCCTCTAAGTTTTAACGGCCAAAATGCTTAGATTATAAGTCTGTTAAACAACTCACTTGGTTTACTCTTTAACCAAGCTCTCTCTTATGTTGTTCCTACCGAGTTCACTCGGTATCCCAATTGATCGAGTTCATTCGGCAATGACCGAGCCAAGTTCCACCTTCCCTTTGGTGACTGAGCTCACTTGACACCCTCTTGTGTCGAGTTTCCCTTAGTGCCAAGCTACTTGGCTCCTTCATGTGCCAAGTTCACTCTACACCTATTGCTTGTCACTTGGGATCCATTGTATGCCGAGCAAATTGTCATTTGACACCTTCTTGTGTCGAGCAAAATTTTTGGAGTTTGTGATTTATTTTTTCACATGGTATTAGAGCTTTGAGGCCCCACATCCACAGTGAGTTAGGTATTTGTTTTCTAGGATATTTGACATGGCAGGAGATGTAGGAAAGATATGGCAGCAGCCATCATTCTTTAACGGATAGAATTATGATACATGGGCATAGAAGATGAAAACCATAATGGTAGCTAATGACTTGTGGGAGTTTGTGATCAATGGGTTTAATGATGTTAAATGGTAGCTAATGACTTGTGAGAGTTTGTGATCAATGGGTTTAATGATGTTACAGTCCCATTGTGTATGTTTCCCTCACAAACCCACAAAAGACTTAGTTGAAAGAGTCAAGGAGAAAGGATGCAAAGGGATTAAAACTGAGTTGTATAATGTCTTAAATAAGGTTTTGAAAAAGTGCGATCAAAATTCAACATTTTATTTAGCTCACAGAATCTTATATAAATGCATATTATTGTGGAATCATTTTGCATATATTGGAAGCTATCAAAATATTTTCGCAAATCGTATTCTTAATTCCTTGTCTGCAAGCAATGAGTATATAATTTTTTTTGTTTTTATTTCACACTGAAAATATAAGATCATTTTTGCATGTACGCTAAATGTTTTTTAACTGCAATGGCAAATTTAATAATATTGGCTCTCCATATGATATTTTGGTGTCCTTTTTTCCATTATCAACACTTTCTGAATTAATCTTGACATGTAGCAAATTTTTCTATGCATTTCATACACATTGTTGTGGTAACCACAACTCACACTAAAGTTCATAATATGTTCAAATAAATTCATTCGCTTTCATTCATGATTACTAATTATAAATAAATTTTAAATAGACTGAAATTTGTTTCATTAACGATATTTATTCAATTTCATCATTCCGTATTTTTATTATTTAGATCTCTCTACAAACAATGAATTTGTCTATAAACAGTTATAGAGATGTATTCAATACTTTGGCCTAGCTTTGTAAAGCACTGTTGTACACTATGATAGTCAATGCACTCTTAACTATTTACATTTTTTACCTCTTTATATATTACTAACAAAAAACTTGCCACTTGTTTGAAAAGGCTAATCTCTCAACTAAAACGTAATCTTGTGAATTTTCCATCAGAATTATGTGTTAGACTTTGATGACATATAATTATAGTTAAAATAATTTAATATAGAAAAAAAAATTGAAAGAAGATTATTTTATTTTTATTATTATTATTTTAATATTATAATTTCTATTCAAAGTTTAAATAATTCTACTTGTTGACAAGAACTTCGCTGCTATGCATGCGGCCTTGTTTTAAATGTAAACATTTTTCACTTAGAAGACATAATACAATTTACTTTAAAAAACATATTAGAAAAACTGGAAGTCTGAAGTAAAATTAAATTTAAATCAATAAAAGAAAACTATTAATAAAAATAAAATTTTTAACTATTAATAAAAATACAATTTTTATTTATATATTTTTAATTGAACCCAGCTTGAAAAATATCCTTATAAATGAAACTTTTAACCATAACAACCTCACACACACAAATGGTATATTGCATAACCGACATTATATATATATATATATATATGTTTGGCATTCTTTGGCAGATATTTCCAACGCAACGAGAAAACCATATAAGTCTGTTTAGCCTTGAAATATCGAGGTAGTTTTCTTGTTATTTATTATTATTTATTTTTTAATTGTAAAATTAAACAGGAAGCCGACAATATCGTTTTAAATCTAAAATCAGCTATACTATCGTAAATATCTAAATTTATTCAACAGTCATCAAAATTTTCAATACGTTTGTCCTAATAATTTGTTTAAAACAAATTGATGTTAAAAAATAGAGAAAGCCATCGTTAATAATTTGTTTAAAACAAATTGATGTTAAAAAATAGAGAAAGCCATCGTTAGGGACTATGCAAAAGGGACATCCTCACCGATGATCACAACAACCAGAGCATTCTAGTTTATACACAGCCTTTTCTCTGTTTGTTACAAATTTCGTAGAGAAAGATTAAGCAGCCTACTTAAGCAGTGTTTCAGTGCAGATTATGACGATGAAAAACGCAGGCGGAGGCAGAAAGTTCAGCCAATTGACAATTTATGTTGCCCTCCTCGCCATATTTTCCTGCACTAAGAGAACCGAAGCAGGTATTTTACATTTTAAGAAGTAGAAGTTCAGGGGACTTCATCTTTCATGAACCGTTATTGTCTAATTGAATGTCATAGAACGATTTATCGATGAAACCGCTCTTCTCTTTACAAGATTTAAAGAGTTGATAGTGTAGATTTCTAAAGATATTTAATATATGATCTTTTTCATTAACTTTTTTATGTGAAACATACGAAATTCTTTTACTCATTGGCTTTTATTAAAGCTAATAATTCTGATATTATTATCACAATTGATTTGTTCTTAAAAATATTTTAAATAAATAGTTCATAAGCAAACGGTAATTTGCTGAAGGTTTTGTCTGTGGTATTGCATCCAAAGTGGGTTTAGTAATAGAAAAAATTTCATAGTGTAGAAGATGTAGGAAGTTCTCGTGTGAGTGTTTAGTAGATCTAATAAGTGCTAAGTGTGGGTTTAGTAATAGAAAAAATTTCATAGTGTAGAAGATGTAGGAAGTTCTCGTGTGAGTGTTTAGTAGATCTAATAAGTGCTAAGTGTTTCTTTCATTCTTATGAAAGATGGATTCTTGTGAGTCACTACTCATAAAACACATGTCTGTGAGTTTGAATAAAAAACTACACAATTTAATTCTGATAGTAATATCATAACCTGATTTGTTATAGAAAATATCTACTACTTGTCAAAGCATCAAATCTTTTATACTAAAAATTTTTCAAGGAAAATTTACGCCGACCATGGAAAGAAGAAATTTATGTACCAATAAAGCAATCTAAGACCTTTGCTGTTATTTTGAGGAAATAATACAATGACATATGTATATAGTTCATTGTTCTCTTCATTATGTGGTCTTGTCTACTCACTAATATTGAAATCTGAAGGAATGCTCTCACATGTACAGATTGTAGCCTAGATTTCACGGTGTACCCGTATACGCCTTCTCCCAATTGCTTGAGAAAGAATGGCCGTGTACGTTGGAGGGCACTGGAGGCAGAAGCATGTTGTATGGATGCAAAGGTGGCTTTTACAGAAGCATTGGCCCTCAAAGCAAACCACAGTGGCAAGGGTCCCATCTTCTTGGAAACCGATGACATGTTGTCTTGTAGAGACATCTTGATCGACCAAGGCCATAATTCTGAGCTTGCACACTGCTCTTTTTACGAGTTCACCAAATTGGGTGCCGGTTTTTGCTACGATGAGAGCGTTGATGACATTGGAAAGAAGCTTGGAGAGTCGTTTAATACTCTACAAACAATATGTAGTGGCAGTGCACTCCAAGAGAGGGTTAATCATATGAACAACACCATGGCGGCCTGCAGGGATTGTATTGGGAACTTCACTTATGAAACCGAGGTTTTGAACGAGATGATGGGTGGTGAAAGTAACGGGACAGTGAGTGCACAAGATTGTGCACTGGCCCTTCTCATTACAATGGATGCTTTTCACATAGATGATCGTCGATCCATTGGGTCCTCAGCCACTTGCTTGGTGTATCAACAACTTGAGAGCCAAGGTGATCAGTTCTTTCATATACCTCTTAAAAGTACTTTAAACGTTTGATTAAATCTGTCCAATTACTTGTCACTCTAATTACTGAAATTAATTAGTTCCATCCCAGTTTATGTTTTAATTATTACTTGATAGAATCTAATGCATCTATTCTATTATTACTTTCGCTTCCAGGTCACTCTCATAAAAAAAGAAGAGTAAATCTCCTAGGTAATCATCCATATCATAAAGTCGAGAAATTTATTGTTGTTTCTTCTTTGTAATCTTCACGCTTTGAACGATACCGCAATTAAAAAACAAGAAATGAACTTTGTTTCTTGCAAGCAGGCACCCTTTCTGATTGGGTTTGTTTATCTGTGAATGGCTATATTTGCAGCAGTTGTACTCATTGCCATTGTTGTTATTGGGATGATTTGCGTCTGCCTTCCCAAAAAGGTTAAACAAAGGAAAGCAGGTATTTGAGCTAAATTTTGCTGAGTTCTATCGTATGACTGGATTTTTATAATGGAATCAAGCTGATATATATTCTACAATTGTTTATTTTTTCTTCTTCCACCACAGGTAAAGATAAGACCAAAGCACTTGGTTCAGATGGGTCTCCTTTGATTAGATTTTCAGCCAAAGAGATTTCAAATGCAATGAACTATACCTCTCCCTGGGCTTTCCTTGGAGAAGGAAGTACAGGTCACTTTATAAATCTTTGAACTATCTTTTTTTTCATTCCATCAGTCTCAGTCCTATCGCATATACAGTAAAAATAATCAATCGACTGAATCATATTGGAAAAATGAATCAGAGTACTAAGAGAATATAACAAAAATTTTGGTGGGGAAATAGGGTGTGTCCTCCATAGGCTAAAGAATACAGGAACTTCATTGGGAGTGTGAATGGGTATCATTATTATTGGTCTCATCCTTTCTTATAGGAAACATGCTATTGATCATTGTCCTCCCAAATTCTATAGGTGCCATCTTGGGGCTTTAATAGTTTAGGTACCATTTTTTTACAAAGATTTCAAGAACATTAAAAGAAACTCTACTTGTTAAATCTTTTTGAACACTGTACTCTTCAATTTAGTATAATGTATATTTTGCTATCTTATTATCCCCATTGACATCAATAACAAAATTTTAAATAATAAAAAGTTCCCCTGTTGTTGCAGGCAACGTGTACAAGGGAAAGCTTCCGAGTGGCCAGTTTATAGCCATTAAACACATTTGCAAAAACATTCCACAGGTTGATGCATTCGAAATTGAGATTGAGACCCTCTCAAAAATCAGGCATAAAAATCTGGTATCTCTGCTCGGCTACTGTGATGAGAATGGTGAGAAGTACTTTGTTTACGAGTATTGTGCCAATGGAAATCTATCTCAGATGCTTCTAGGTGAATAAGTACTCCACTCTTATCACTGCTTTTATCAGTACTTAAATGCATTATCTTAACATTCATATTCAGTTTTCAGGTTTTTTTTCATCCTACTGCAAGACATAAATAAATTACAAGTTACATTGGTGAACTTTGGTTATTCAAGAACATTATTGATGTATTTTCATTTCCTAAATTCTGCAAATCAAACAGGGCTACAGAATAAAGTGTTGACATGGGTGCAAAGGGTGAATATTGCACATGACTGTGTGGTTGGCTTGCGTTTCCTTCATCTCTATCCAGATGGATGCATAGTTCATCGTGATATAAAGGCCAGTAAAACCCTAAACCAACACTTTAGTTTCTTCTTCAAAGTCATACTGGAAAGGTTAGTCTTATATACTATAATACTAATTTGGTGCATGTTTTTTTCCCTCGACCATACAGCCAACAAACATCCTCCTCACAGAATCCATGGAAGCAAAGCTTGCAGATTTTGGGCTGCTAAGAATATTTAATATTAAGGAAACAAATGTTTTTACTGCTGTGAAGGGGACTTTGGGATATCTGGATCCTGAATATGTGAGCCAGGGAAGACTAACATGCGCTAGTGATATTTATGGCTTCGGTATCGTTTTACTTCAACTTCTTTCAGGCAGAAGAGCAATTGATCTTGACCAATCTCATCGAGAGTCCCTTGTTAAGAAGGCCAGTGCATTCTCACTTTTATCTAGAGATCATCTATATTTCTAAACATTAGAGATTGTCCATCAAGTTCAAGGGTTTTTCTTTATTTTATTTTTTTGTTGTTTGGGGTTTATAGCTGAATGCACTAGACGTGAAGCTATAATTTGATGGTGTTACAGGCACAGAAGGTTAACGAGGAAAATCCCATCGATCCATCGAAATATGCAGATCCAAGGCTGAATGGGCAATATTCGAGGGAAGCATTTGTAATTCTACTGAAGTTGGCTGTTCTTTGCACAGCTTCCTCAAGTCAAGGACGCCCAAAACTGTCAGAGGCGTATGAAGAGATAGAGAAGGCTTTGGAGGTCTCTAATTCCGTAAACCTCTAGGACTCCACCCACTTCTGCATTATACCAAAAGAAATAAGATTTCCCCGACGTAATTTTCATTTCATATGCTTGCTCATTTGAATTCAATCTTCTAGTATGGGCTTGGTTGTAAGATTAAATGTTTCTGTTTTTTTGTATTACAGTTAATTTTAATGTATATTTATTTGACACATTGACTACTAAATGTTTTGTATTTGTGTCAATAAAGTTCTATAATTCTAATTAAAATTTGTGTTACAAATTTTAAGTATGGAAAATCATTTTAAGTATAGAATATTAGTGGTTCTTATCATCACATGTGAAATATATTAATGAATTTATTATAATTCTTTTTTCCGTTAAAATTATTAACTAGAAAATAGAAAATAGTAATAGTTATTAGAAGAGAATGGTGAATAAGCCTATGTTCTTAGTGTTTGCGCACACACGTGCACGCACACATGAATGGTCAACACTAAGTCAACCTAACTCAGTTAACAAAGGAAACCGAGTGAGCTCGAAGAACTCAGTCAGGTAAGGACTGCGATAGCTCAGTTAACACAGTAACCGAGTGAACTCAGTTAACATTGCTAGGTGGAGGATGCTCGGTCAGTACACAAACATAACAAAGATCGAGTTAGGAGGAAAGACTTGGTTGACAAGGGGACTGAGATTGATGATAGCTGACTAATAGTCTGGTTTATCCACCATTAAAACACAAAAACAAGAATAGAGACTTGCAACTCTATATTGCACAAATACCAAACACAATGCAGAATAGATAGAAATGGAGACAACTGTAGGAATTCAAAGAATTGTAGGTAGACAAATATGCTTGTTTTCTTTCTATTTAGAAATGATTCAACCTATTAAAAATCTAGGAACATATGACTTCAAACTAGAACCAAAATACATTAAACTGCAACTCCTATTAATAATATAAACTTGTGGCTATAAGGGTTGCATACAATAAAGGCCTGGAGCAATCACTACTTCAACAGGACAACATACACTTGCAAAATACAGAAAGAGAGATCTTGGCTGCAAACTTTTTTATTCCTCTATTGTTGTTGATATGTAACTTTCTCCTTCTGCTCTCTTGTCTCTGCTCTGCTTTAACTTCTTTGTCTTTCTCTTGAAAAATAGAAGACATTCCTTCTATTTGTCTCCAAACAATTTTTTCCCCTCTCATTTCAGATTTGAACTCACTCTATTATTCCTCTATTGTTGCTAATCTATAACTTTCTCCTTCTACTCTCCTATCTCTGCTCTTCTCTAACTTCTTTGTCTCTCTCTTGAAAAATGGAATACATTCCTTCTATTTATCTCCAAACAAATTTTTTCTCTCATTTCAAATTTGAACTTACCTATCGAGATAAATGCTCTACTAGGCAGGTGAGTGGTTGGCTCAAGGGGAAAAAAATAGTTTTATATTTCAACACTCCCCCTTTGTCCTAAGCCAAAAAAAACAAGGCTCACTCTTAATCCAAATCATCCACACCAAGACTCCTTCTTAGGTGTACATAACTTTCTATGCCCAATGACTTAGTGAAAATGTCTGCTAGCTACTACTTAGACTGACAGAATTCCATCTTGATTTCTCCATTCTTCACTAACTCTCTAATGAAATTATATCTGATCTCAATGTGCTTGCTTCTCCCTTAAAAGACTAGATTCTTTGAAAATGCAATTGAGGAAATGTTGTCACAAAATATTTTAGTTGTATCCTCTTGTTTTTCAGTCAAATCTATGAAGATTCTTCTTAGCCAAATAATTTGACATGCTACTTCATTCATTGCTATGCATTCAACCTCTGTAGTAGATTGAGCAACAACTGGTTGCTTCTTGGATGCCCATAAAATTGCACTTGAGCCCATATGAAACATATAATCAGAAGTGCTCTTCCTATCATTTAGACTTCCAACCCAATCGCAATCAGTGTAACCAATCAACCTAAAATCATTATCAACAATATATAAAATGCCAAATCCCTTGGTACCATTCACATACCTTAACATCTTCTTTTCTACTTGTCAATGAGAATCTTTTGGAGTTTCCATGAATTTGACAATCAAACTTACTACATGCATCATGTCAAGCCGAGTTACTATCAAATACATAAAACTTCCAACCATGCTTTTGTATAATGTTGGATTCACATTTTTGCTGCAATCTTCCTTACTCAACTTTAGACCTACTATTGTTGGTGTTGGGGCTATCTTGTTGTTTTTCATTTTGAATCTCTCCAAGATCTTATAATTTGCATATTTTTCTTGAGAGATAAAGATGTCATCATGCATTTGTTTTACTTCTATGCCTAGAAAGTACTATAGGAGACCTAGGTTTCTCATCTCGAATTCACTCTGCATGGCCTCTTTAAATTTACCATTTTGGAAATTATCATTTTCAGTGAAGATTAAGTCATCTACATACAATACAACAATCAAAACCTTATCATTTTCTACCTTGATGTAGAGAGTGGGCTCACCATCTCTTTTGCTAAAGCCATTGTTTATCAAGTATGAGTCAATCCTTATATTATACCATGCTCATAGAGATTGCTTGAGCCCATAAAGAGCTCTCTTCAACCTATACACCTTGTGTTCCTCACTTGCAACTTCATAACCAAGAGGCTACTTCACATATACCTCTTCTTTCAATACACCATTCAAGAAGGCAAACTTCACATTGATTTGATATACCTTCCATTTGTGTTGAGTTGCAAATGGGGCCTATTTTTCCTTCAGCATTGCACTTGGTTTTGTAAACACATTTAACATTAATAACTTTTTTATTGGGAGGTAGATCAGTTAACTCCCACGTTTCATTTTTTTCTATAGCATCTTTTCCTCATCCATGGTATTACACCATTTTTTCTATTTCATAGCTTCTTCAAAATAGATTGGATCACTATGAGAAAATAATGCAAAATTAACACTCTCATCATAGTCTTCATCATACCTTTCATCTTGGTATATCTCCCTTAGACTCTTAGTATTTCTTGGTAATAGGGAGGCAAGAGTTGGATCTAAATTTTCAGTATTGTTGCTGCTACTATTATGCATACCAACTCGGAGCTAATTCTTTACATATTTGAGCTTGGTTTCTTTTTTTCCTTTATTTGAAGTCACCTATATTTGTTTCTCTTTCATTTTTATAATCACCAATTTCATCTTCTTCATTAATAGTCGACACTTTACTTGAAATGTTTTAAGATTCATATACCAAGCCATCCCATGACTAATTTTCAAAAAATTCCACATCTCTTGAAATGATGATCTTCTTGGTGATTAGATCATACAATCTATAAGCCTTTGATTCTGAGTTTTAACCTATGAAGATGCACTTCACACCTTTGTCATCTAACTTTTGCATTTGTTCATTTGGCATATGTCCATATGCTACACACCCAACCACTCTTAAGTGCTCAACTGTCCATCTATGTCTTGACCATGCCTCAAGAGGAATCTTGTCATAGACTGCCATTGTACGAAATTTTTTTATCAAGTATATTGTTCTTGCTACAACCTCTCCCCAATATTCAGTTGGGAGTTCCTTTTCTTTCATCTTGCTACTTTCCATATCAACAATGGTCATTTTGCTAGGAAGTATAATTGGTTGTAAGGCGCTCCTTCTTGATGCCATTTTTTCTACAAAAATTTACAAAAGAATTGGAGGTATACTCCCCTCCTCTATCCAAACTTAGGACTTTTACATAGTGTCCACATCCCTTTTTAGCTTGGGCTTTAAATTCAACAAACTTATCAAATTCTTGTGTAAGTGCACCAAGTTGTGGTGCCAAAAAAAGAGGGGTATAAGTGGCCAATTTTTTTTGAAATCAATAATTTCTGAACTTCAACAAGAATTTGAAGATAGTTATGCTCAAAATTTTAACATATAGAAAAAAAAAAGTAGTAGTCCTTTGAATCTAGTTGCTAAACTACTAATTTATTTTCAAAATAGTTTAGTTTTAGATCCTCAAAAAAGGGGGCCACAAAAACTAGTACAATTTTTTTAGAAATAAATAACATAGTGCAAACTATGGTCCTCCTAAAATTTTAAATTTATTTTGAAATTCTTTGATCACTATGGTCAAAAGTTACCTAACACCATGTAGTTTGTCCCATATTTTTAGGGTAATTTTATAATGTGTATTTTTTATAATGAATTTTGTAATTGGACACATCCCAAAAATGTGAAATATATGTATATACTCCCCCCTATATATGATTGAAAACTAATTTAAAAACAAAACTTTCTTTTTTCAGAGTTTGTAGAATGGAGTCTAGTTTCTAAGGAACTAAGTTGTTGCGAGATTCAATGAACGAGCTAAAATTTACACTCCAATTAGTACATGTTGGTTTTTGAGATAAAACAAGCATACATTCAAAATAAATTATAGTTGAAAGGCTTGAAATAGTTCAAATTTAAAATAAAATATATGGTTATATAGCTAACATAGAGATCTATAATGTCATATAACCTAACTTTATTGATGCTCAACCATGAGGAAACATGAAGGAGAGCACCCAATAAAAATCAATCATTTTTTGTATGCTTGTTGCAAAACACGTCTCATACCAGTTTAGAGACTCCAAACCTTTGGGTTGGATCCCCAAGAAAAATCTAAACCTTAGGCTTGGTAGAATCCAAAGCTTTAAATAGCACGTGCACACTATAGAGCACACACACTATTTAAAGCATTTAAAAATTTATGCTTATATAGCACATACACACTATAGTGCACACACACTTTGTAAGCCTGAATTTCAATAGAGAGGGAAGGAGAGAGGGAGAGAGAGGGAGTAGAGGATAGGGAGAGAGTAGGAGATGGGAGAGGGTGGGAAAAATGTGGGAGGGTGGGAGAAATGGAGAGAGAGAGAGAGAGAGAGAGAGAGAGAGAGAGAGAGAATGGAGAGAGAGAGAGAGAGAGAGAGAGAGAGAGAGAGAGAGAGAGAATGGGAGAGGGAGAGGGAGAGAGAGAGAGAGAGAGAGAGAGAGAGAGAGAGAGAGAATGGGAGAGAGAGAGAGAGAGAGAGAGAGGGAGAGGGAGAGAGAGGGAGAGAGAGAGAGAGAGAGAGAGATATGGGGATGGGGGAGAGAGAGAGTGAGTAGGGGATGGGAGAGGGTGGGATAGAGAGAGAGAGAGAGAGAGAGAGAGGGTTGGAGAGGAAGAGAGAGGGAGAGAGGGAGAGGAGATAGAGAGTATGGGATGGGAGAGGGTGGGATAGAGAGAGACGAAGGGAGAAACAGAGAGAGAGAGAGAGAGAGAGAGAGAGAGAGTAGGGGATGAGAGAGGGTGGGATAGGGGAGAGAGTAGGGGGTGGGAGGGAGGGAGAGAGAGAAAGAGAGAGAGAGAGAGGGTGGTAGGGAGAGAGTACATGATGGGAGAGGGTGGGAGAGAGAGAATAGGGGATGGGAGAGGGTGAGAGAGAGAGTAGGGGATGGGAGAGGGTATAGAGAGACAAAGGGATAGAGGATGAGAGAGGGTGGGAGGGATGGAGAGGGAGAGGGAGAGAGAGAAAGAAAGTAGGGGTGAGAGAGGGAGAGAGAGTGGGGGATGAGAGAGTAGGGGATGGGAGAGGGTGGGATATAGAGAGAGAGTAGGGGGAGAGGGAGAGAGAGAGCTAGTGAGAGTAGGGGATGGGAGAGGTTTGGATAAGGGGGGGGAGGGGGAGAGAGAGAGAGAGAGAGAGAGAGAGAGAGAGAGTAGGGGATGAGAAAAGATAGAGAGAGTGGGGGATGGGAGAGGGTGGGAAAGAGAGAGAGTAGGCAATGGGAGAGGGTAGGAGAGAGAGAGAGAGAGAGAGAGAGAGAGAGAGAGAGAGAGAGAGAGAGAGAGATTCCTCACATAGTGTGCATGCACTATAGTGCATACGCACTATATGAAAACATCAAAAAATGGTTATAAAAAAAGTTTGGGTTCCTACTAACCCATATTATCTTTTTTATTTGTTGTTTGTTCTACTATTCTGACATAAAACAAATATTTGATGCCATTGGAAGCTAGCAATCACCAAATTCAATTATTGAATACACTAATTGAATTCTTTCTGAACATTCTTTCATGCTATTGGAAGCTAGCAAATACCAAATTCAATCATTGGATATTTTATTTGAAGGCTTTTTGAACATTCTTTCTTTTTATAACTTTCTGTAATGATAGAGAAATCAAGAGACAAACTTATGTACATAGGACCCCTCAATAGAATGGGATAGCTGAAAGGAGGAATAGATCTATGATGGACTATGCTAGGACACTGATGATGGAGAACAATGTTACTTTGAAATACTAGAGAGAAGCTGTCAGTACAACTATCTATACCTTGAACCAAGTACATGTGAAAAAAGGTACAAATATCACACCTTTTGAATTATAGTATAGACACTCACCCAATGTCAAATATTTTAAGGCATTGGGAAGAAAGTGTTACATTATAAAGGACAATAGAAAAGGTAAAATTGATGCTAAAAGTGAAGAAGGCATTTTTTTGGTTATTACATAAGAAACAAAGCTTATAAGTGTTTAAATACTAACACTAACACAATTTTGGAAAGTGCTAATGTAAAAGTTGATGAGTATACAAATATATATGAAGATGAACAAAATGAGGAACCTAAAGATTACAAGATATTTTTGTACTACTATGAAGGCATGACTATTGATGATTTCAAAAATCAAGTTGTTAATCAACAAGAATCAGTGACTACCAAGTCACATACTATGGATGCCGAGTTGCATTTAGAAGTTGAGTTGCAGTATGATGCTGAGAACAAGTTACAAGAGAAGAATGTTGAGTTACCTACGGAGATGTACATAATGAACCTGTGATTGAACTTCCTAAACATCCTATTGTTGAAGAAAGAAGAATAAAGCCAAGATTATCCAAATATGTCAGAAGACACCATCCTACTAAATAAATCTTTGGACGAAGAGAAGATGGACCAATGACAAGGAATAGATTGAGAAATGATACATTCTTGTTGAGCATACATCAACCTAAATCTATGGAGGATGCATTAGAAAATGAAGATCAGATTAAATCCATAAATAAAGAAATTGATCAGGTTGAGAAGAACAAAACTTGGTCACTTGTACCTAGACCAAAGGAAAAGAATGTTATTGGAACCAAGTGGTTGTATAGAAATAAATTGGATGAGAATAGTGAAGTGACAAGGAATAAGGCAAGGCTAGTTTGTAAAGGTTATGCTCAAGAGGAGGGAGTTCACTATGGAAAGATGTTTGCCCCAATTACAAGATTAAAAGGGATAAGAACTCTTCTTTCTTACTCTACATACAAAAGATTGAATGTTTATCAAATGTATGTTACATCAACATTTCTTAATGCTATACTGGAAGATGAGATTTACATTGAACAACTTGAAGGATTTGTTGATCCTAACAATATAAATATGGTATGTAGATTGCATAAAGTTGTATATGGTTTAAAGAAAGCTCCTAGAGCATGGTATGAAAGATTGCATAAATATCTTGTGAAGATTAGTTTTGAGATGATTAATGACAAAAGTAACCTATTTTTGAAGACTAAAGGAGGTAACACAATTTTACTGGCTGAAATACTTGTTGATGATATCGTATTTGGAGGAAAAAATACATTGTGTAAGACATTTGCAAATGAAATAATCAAAGAATTGGAGATGTCTATGTTTGGAGAGATTAAATTATTTGTTGGTTTGCAAGTGTATCATATGAAATATGGTATTTACATTACTCAGTCAAAGTATGTAAAGGAAATATTGAAAACTTTTAGTATGGAAGATTCAAGACCAGTTAGCACGGGTATGGTGATTGGACACAAACTATCCAAAACTTATGATTCTGTTGAGGTAAGTCAAACATTATACAGGTCTATGATTAGGAAATTACAATATGTAGTTCATAGCAGACCTGATATTGTTCTAGTTGTTGGGATTATTGCAAGGTTTTTTGCAAATTCTAAGGAGAATCACTTAATGGCTGTCAAAAGGATTATGATATATCTAAAGGGATAGAAGATTATGGTCTATACTATAAGAAGAATGACAAATTTGAATTGAGATCCTGTACAGATGCTAATTGGGCTAGAAACATTGATCACATGAAAAATACAAGTGGTGGAGCATTTTTCTTGGGAAATAAATTAGTCACATGGAATAGTAAGAAATAAAATTGTATCTCACAATCTACTATTGAAGCTGAATATATAGCTTGCAATGAATTTTACAAATGTGGTGTGGATCAAAAAATTACTCAAAAGTGTAATGGAAGAAATCACTAAAATCTATGGTAATCTATTGTGACAATACAAGTGCTATAAATATTTCTAAAAATCATGTGATGTATAAAAAGATAAAACACATTGCAATCAAATATCATTATTTGAGAGAATTGGTTTAGGAAAAAGAAGTGAGAATGGAAAATGTGAATACAAAGGAACATATAGCTGATATATTCACAAAGACTTTACCTAAGGATGTACATAAATATCTAAGAGGTAAGCTAGGGGTGATACTCTTATCTCAAGATACTTAAAGGTGAAAGAGTGGTGTCCTGCATCAACTGAGTTAAATGTCATATTTTACAACTTAATGCAATGGATCTTACTTTAGGATCTACCTAAAGTAATGAAGGAGGTGAAATATAAGATTTACAACCACAAGAAAAGTGACAAATGGTGAACTTGAATTGTAGATATCTACATGAATAGATGACAAGTCTTTGGCATTGTTGTCAAAGAGGGAGATATAACATTGAAAATATTAAGAGATGAAGAAGTAGTAAGAGGAAGATATAAATTGAATATATTTAGAGAGAGTTTATTAGAATTCCAAGGAAATTTGAAGAAAAAAGAGATTACAAAGAAAACATTGCCCTATATAGAGGAAAGACACATACTGATAGAGGGAGAGCTTTCAAAGGTATTAAGTTTGTTTTTGGTATTGCTATTAGTATTGGTTTGCCATCAATACCAAAGAGGGAGATTGTTGAAAAAAATATTTCTTGTAGTGTTGGAACCTATCATGGAACAATCATTACTTTGTCAATGATGTCAAACATGCTACTTGCTGGTAAGCTAATTTATTTTTGGTTTGAATGCTATCATTTAATTAATTGATGAAGAAGATTTGAAAATAAAGGATAACAAGAGTACCTAGAGAAAGGTTGAGTTATATGGTATATAAAAGGAACACTAAGACCAGATAAGACCTTGATGATATGATGCATTGTTGATCTACTGAAGGCTAATGTAAAAGGTTACTTAAGCTTTGACAAGAAGAAAACTATGTATCAAAATGTGTCTGCCAAGTTTGAGCAAGCAAACAATGGAATCTGAGCGCTTTAGTTCAGGCTGAGAAGAAATGAGTAGGTGTTGAGAAAAAAGTTAGTGTAAGTTGAGCAAAGAAAAGTTAGTAGGTATCAAGAAAAGAAAAGTTAGTGAGTGTTGCTCAAGAATCAAGGTAATAATAGTTATGACCAAGAAAGGAAGACTTAGTTCATCCTGATCAACCCACTACTAGCCGAGCATTCAAATACCATTATTCCCAAGTAAAAAATATAGATGTTGATTGAAAGCATAAAGATTTTAATCAAAGATTTGATAAATTTGAGCTAACAAAGTTTATTTCTTGAATTGTGTGAAACATGTTGAAGATAAGTATGATAAGCTAGTGTCATAGAATTCAAGATAAAGCATTTTGAGATGGACCAAGGAGGATTGTAAGAGAAATTTCTAAAGGGAACCTAATAGAAAGAGGGAGGATTCAATGAATCTGACCTAACCCTAATATGGATGATTGTGATTGAGCCACAAAAGATCAAAATTCTCTTTCTAAGGGGATACAATGCTAGAAGAAAAGTGTCAAGAGTGAGAACCAGAGAAAGAAAAGAAGTCTAGAGGTGTTGCTTCATATGGTGGCCGAAGGAAATAACATGTTATTGGCATATTGAGCAAGAAGGCTTAAGGAGGTGAAGGCTTGAAGGGTGGACAAGAAATTAGAGGTGAAAGGAATGAATGCCAAGCAAAATAAAGGACTGAACGAGAGATCCATAATCTATAAGTGAGTCATTTTGTTATTAGGTCAAGTCCTACTACTACTTTCTAACCATTGTATCAGTCTAGATAAATCCTTTGGATTAAGGTTGACCAAACAGTCATGAGTAAATCCTTTAATAGGGTGACATTTTAATAGAATTTTCTAAAGTCCTCTAACAAGACTCACTCCTAATAGGATGATTGAAATCCTTTAATCAAGGTCACATTTAAAAGCATGCATTGTAACCTTTAACAGGGTTGGCTCCTCAAAAGGCTCACTTAATAAGAGTGAAAATTGGTAGCATGTTACTGGTGGTTTTTCCCAAATTGGGTTTCCACATTGAATCCTTGTGTCAAATTGTGTGAATGAGTTTTTCATGTTTAATGTTTATATTTTTGCAAATTTATTTTGACCTAGGATAATAATCTACTTAGTTATAGAGTTATAGGATAATCTAATCAATGCATGCACTTATATGTTTGGTGAGTACTGAAAAGTTTTATTTGTATATTTGGACCTTGGATAATTGATTCACCCCCCTCCTATTTATTCTAAATATTCCAACAGGAGGATCTAGTCTCTTAATTTAATGGTCAACACATTGCCTTGAAAACATAAAGGAGTTATGGGAGCATTTTCTTGCCAATGCTAAAGTATGTTTCAAGACTATGTTTGGTAAAGTGTGAGTTTTTACATATTTTTTATTATATTCTTTGGAATCATTTGCAAAAAGGGGGTATATATAAGATCCAAAACAGGGTGTATATAAAGGAGTATGTAAAAGATTTAAAGGAGGTGTTATCTATTCAGGAGGAGTATAAGTCACTAATTAGTCTTTTTCACTAGGAAGTTTTGATATTTTCACTATTTTTTGACATCAATGCTAAAGGGGTAGAATGTTGAATACCTAATATTGGTAGATGACATTGAGGATGATTTTGTATAGTATGGTTATCATTTCTAGGAAACCATTACATTTGTGAGATTTTTTTTGTAAGTGTATGAAGTTACCCCAACTAGTAAGCATATATAGACAATTGATAAGAAATAAGGTAATTAGTGAACATAACAACAGGTAAAGGTCGTATTGGTGAAAGGAAATAGGTTTTTTTACTTTTAAATAGGAAAGATAGAATGTAAACTAATGGTATAGGAAAGGGTGAAGATACTATCAATTAGTTTGTGTAGTAAATGGGTAAAAGCTAAAGGTTGTTAATCAATTTTGATCAAATGGATAAATTGGTCATGTTGGTAAACAATTAAATGAATCTGGACAACATGAAAAATGTATTGCATTGTTTGAGGAATTAACTAAGTCAATCCTTAAGTAATTTTTTATGGATTTTTGTATGAATCAAAGACCTATTTTGGAAAATTAAAATTAAGAAATATTTCTCATTGGAAATGATTATGATTTTGTTGACGTAGTGAGGAATTCAAGTTTTAGTGAGTAAATTAAGATTGGAAAAGTGTTGAAAAGAGATTGTTTGAAGTGTAAAAATTATCATGGAGGAATCATTATTTTTCCAATGATGTCAAACCTGCTACTTGTTGTTGAGACAATTGCTTTTTGGTCTGAATGCTATCATTTGGCTGATTGATGAAGAGGATTTGAAAAGATGAGATAACAAGAGAACCTAGAGAAGGTTGAGTTTTTTGGTGTATAAAAGGAGCACTAGGACCAAGTAATACATTGATACTATATTGTGTTGTTTATCTACTTCAAGTTTGTAATGAAGGATTACTCAAGGAAAGACTAGAAGAAGTTCAAGTAAAGAAAAGTGTCTTCCAAGCCTTGCAGAGAAAACAATGCAAGCTAAGTAGAAAATAGTAGAAGTCGAGTGAAAATCAATAGGTACTGAGAAAAGAAGACAACCAATGCAAGTCAAGTGAAATTTAGTATATGTAAAGTAAATTTTATTTGATGTCGAGCATCAGTAAACTTTATTGTTTACTGAGTGAACTAGTGTTGGCTAAGTGACAACATAGTATAGATGTTGAATGACAACAAAATATGTTTGATCAAATATTTGATGAATTTGAGCCGACTAATTTGATTTCTTGAATTATGTGAAGCATATGGAAGATAACTATGTTGATTTGGTGGCACAAAATTCAAGTTACACTATTTTGAGGAAAATTCAAGGATTATTGTAGAGGAAGTACAAAAATGGAAAGGTGGGTAGATTCAATGAATCTTACCTAGCCCTAAAATGTATAATTGTGGTTAAGCAAAAAAAGATCTAAATACTCTATTTATAGAGATAGCTAGCCAGAAGAAAAGGCTATCATGTGCGGGAACCTAAGACAAGAATTCTAGGGTGTTGCTTCATCTACTGCTTGAACAACATTGGAATTAAAATAGGAAAGGTAAACTTCTCAGAGGAGGTGGGTGGGGGGGGTGAATCAGTAGTTTACACTAGGACCCATAAAACTTTCATCATACATCCATCTCATACATTTTGCAAGTAAACTGAAATACCATGTAAAGGATGTATATCTAAGGCATTTAAGTAAGTAAAAATTCACACATTTAACACCAGATACTCAGAAACCCTCCAATGAGAAGGTAAAAATGGGGTGGGGATGACACCCACAAATCTTCACTACTGCATTAATAAAGTGTATCCAATCTAAAATCGCCTGTTAGAATGTCTCAGCATTGATCCTATGGTCAGCACTTGATTGCTTGATGCCAGATTGCCTCTAAACTGATGTATTCTCAATCCTCCTTGATCAAATGTCTCCTTGATGTATCCTTTTCCTTTCCTGTATTCTACTCTAACTAATTCTGCAATGTAGTCTTACTTCATAACTCCTTAGTCACCATGAATGCTTTATTTGCACATGCAAACTTCTCTCTTCTCTCCTTCAACAACTTACTAATGCTCTTCATTTCATAGATAGTTTAGGGTTTGTCCTCCTTAAAAAGATTTTGGTTACTTAGGGTTAGGTATGAATCCATGGTTGTGATTCATATTTTTTGCCACTTAAACTTTTCATTTTTCTGATTGGTTGCATATAATTGCATTGGGAATCCAACTTAAGATTCTTCCTTATCTCCAAAATATCATAATTCATCCTTAAGTCAACTCAAAAATGGTTTACATAGGGGTATGTGTAGGATCATGGTGTGCCAAAAAGTGGCAATGTGAAAAAATAAGAGTTTGAAAATGTCTAAAAACATTTCAAAATTTGCTTTGACTTTTTTCCACCCATCCTGATACCAAAGTTAAAAAGTAGGCCCAAGCCTTATCTGGTATCCAATTTGATATCAAATATCCAATATAAAATTGGATATTTGATAATATCAAGTATTCGATATCAAATTGGATACCTGATAATTGTACTAATATTTAAAAAAACAAAACCCAAGGGTTGTTGTTTCGATAGTGCGTTCACATTTTTAGCTCAAATATCCGATTGTAAAATGAAAATGTGAGAAGGTAAGTGACTTTAGGTTTTTCTTTTATGTTTTCAATCAATTTTATTATAATTTTTTTAGTTTTAATTGAATTTGTTAAAATTTAGGCATTTTTAATATAAATTATGTTTTGCGAATTAATAGGTATGGTTGACCAAAATGATGATACTGAGGTAAGGAATATTGTTCCTCATAACCCCCCACCAAATGATCCAGTGCCCCCTCAAAATAGTCCACCAAATGATCCTTTACCCCCTCAAAACCCTCCTCAAATCAAGGATTTGATATTTGAAAATCTCACCAAATTGAGGGCTTTGTGTACAACATATAATATTGTACCTGCATTGGCTCTTATGTTATCCATGTTAAACACCATAGTGGATAACATTGAAACACTTATTAAGGAACAAAATGCCACTTTTTGTTGGCATGACAAAATGCATGAGATGTTTGATGATGGGTTGGACTATGATGAGGTTGCGGCCCTCAATATAAGTAAAGATGATTTTTTTTCCCTTTTTGCAAACCCAAAAATTGGTTTACTAGTCAACCACAAAAAGCCCAAACTATTGATTAAATAGTGCACAAATGATGCCATACATGTGAACTTTTTGGATTTTTGGTGGATGGTTTTTGACATCCCTCCACATAGTAATTTAGAGGTGCCATTTTATTTCCTTAGAAAATTGTGTGCAAAATTTTTGTTGGGCCTCAAGGTGAACTATTGGAGCATGAAGCCCAACATGGATGTAGGACTAGGAGCTCCTTAAGATAAACCCTCTTCCCAATGGAAGAAAGTTGGCCCTTTTT
This sequence comes from Cupressus sempervirens, assembly GCA_028749045.1. Classification (NCBI taxonomy): domain Eukaryota; kingdom Viridiplantae; phylum Streptophyta; class Pinopsida; order Cupressales; family Cupressaceae; genus Cupressus; species Cupressus sempervirens. The sequence continues at coordinate 37,054,717 of CM053785.1, forward strand.
TCCCCCCTACTGATGTCTCCCCCCCTCCTCAAGCGTAGCATCCTAATATCATTGCAGAGGCTAGCTCTCTGATTATTAGAGCCATCCATAGATTGAGTAGCCTGTTGATATCCTAGGCTAGGTCAATGCTACCTCCCCGTGTTGATGATGCTGGTGCAAGTTCATCATCTATGAGCTCATCACATGTTTGTGTGCCCCATACTTGCATAACATGCAAGAATATTTGTTTGGATCCCATAGGTGATCATTTTGAGTATCAGTTTGTATTTGACGAGGATACACCAGATGCATGTGCAGAGGCTACAAACCCTAATGTGAGAGAGGAGGGGCATACAAAAGCATGGACTCCTTCTGTGTCGGTACTTGTATACATTTTTTTGCTATGAAAAATGTGATTTAATGTTAATCTTTATAATAGAGTAATTTTTAATTTTTAAGCCATATTGAATTATACACCTATGTGATCTTCATTCATGTTTAGTTCACACCTAAATATTATATTGTATAATGTATGACATCTACCGCATATATTATAATGTATAGATGTCATACATTATACATTAGATGTCATACCATAGATGTCTATAATGTCATATAGTATACCATAGATATCTATAATGTATGACATTTACGGTACATTATGTTGTGTTCTCATTGTTTTTTCTATTTGATATTGTAGCATATATGGGTTCTAATCTTTTTTTAATCTTGTAGATACCACCTATCCCTAGGGGACAAAGTGCGGGGGATGAACCAGGACCCATTGACAAAGAAAAGGTAATTAGGTGCTTTCTATTTGATTAAATATCGATGCATTCTTGTAAAAATTTTATGGTAATGAAATTTAATTACATTCTTTATTGTATAGGGTGTGGCTACTGGCGATGAGCCCATGTAGATTTCATGTCGTAGACACTTAGGCATTTCCATTCACACTGAGAGCCCCATTTTATGTATAAGTATCATTTATTTATTTTTTTCCTTATTTTCATAAATAAATTCAAAACTGATTTATGTGGCATTAACAACTAGTATTTTGTATCTCATAGGAAACTCCTAGTGCACACGAGGTTGGACGAGAGAGTTTTGTATCTTTGATGATACAACCACAATATCTTGAGGAGGAGCCTACACTAGTAAGTTGTAGTTTGAATTTTTGATTATATGTTCTAAATTTAGCATGCTATTAATTATAATGTTATAGTTTAAGTTGTAGATTCATCTGGCAAACATATTTGAACATACATAGGGCAAAATTAGTGAGGTACAAGCATTACCGAGGGCATATGAGAGGACTCTTGAGTAATGCAGGAGGTAGACGAGGGAGGTATTTATGATGAAAGTTTAATAGTATAAATCTTCATTAAAAAAAATATCAATATGCATTTGATTAATTCAATGCTAGATACAAAGAATCATATAAATTTAGTAGTCTAATTTTGGTTTTTATTTTTTTGTTTATGTCAGAGTCATCCAATCCACCTAGTGCAACGAAGAGGCTACATTTTGATCATCCCCTAGAAGCCTAAGATAATATAGTTGTCATAGGATGCATCATGAGACATTTTGAGATGGCATATGCCACATTGTTTATAGAAATATTGATATTATACACATTCCAATGGCATGATCAGCCACATTTTGTATATGGATCTATGTATTTTGATATATATTTGTGTAATTTGTCTATGGATGCATGAACTTTGATATATATATATTTGTGTAACTGGTCTATGGATACATGTATTTTGATATTTTTTTAATTTTTTTATGTTCACAATGATATACATATTAATTTAGTATCTAGTATTGTTCAATTTATTGCGGATCATGTGTATTGTTCATGTTTATGGAATATCATTAATTTTGATCATGTTTGTTATATTTGATTCAAATCCAATAATTTGTGAATAAAATTTTAACAACCTTTTATTATTAAATTTTGATTCAATGTTTAATTTGAAGTGCTATCATAACATAAACACACTTGTTAACCTCCTACACAAGGTTCACATAACCCCAAATCTGATTTTAAACTCCACCTTCAACCTTGAAACTAACTCTTGGCTTCAAATCCAATCTCAACACACTTAAGGACTCCACTTCTCAACCATGGATTCTATTCCTAACCATGAACTCATTCCTAGACTCATAATCTTTGATAACTAGCCCTTCACTTTGTTACTATCCTCATACTACAACTTTTCAATTTCAACATAAACTCAAAATATCCCAACTTAAGAGACTTGATTGGATTAAACTTTTTTAACTTGGTTCCCCAATACCATATCCATATGAATAAAATCTATACATTTCTCACATTGATCATATTACCCATATTGAACCACTTAACAAAACTTAGAAACCAAATTATCCAAAATATACCTTCTTGTTGTCCTTTGTATAGACCCAAACACAATCATTCATAACTTTTGAACCATACTTCATTTCCTCAATCCAACCATCGATTAATGCATTCTATATGTAAACTAGCTTCATTAATGCATTCTATCATTTCAAAACCTATATAGGTGTTTCCAACCTTGTATGGTCGTGCTCAAACCCCTAACTAACTCTTTGCACTCATTTTCACTTTGCAAGAAAAAGTTGCAAAATTGCAATTTTGAGAAATTTTTGCTATAGCTTTAAATTCCTAATTAGACGAGTTCACCAAACTTGGTAAGGGGTTACCGATAGCCCACATAAGCTCCAAGTTACAACCCTTAGAAGATTGACCTTGATATGCACTTAGAGCATCTTGGAGACTCCTTTGTACCAGGTGGCCATAGATGATGGAGGCTCTCCATAGCCAAAACAAGGGTCTCACTAGGGTTGACCCACCCATCTTGAGCTAATGACACTAACGATTCAATTCCAAGATCAACGATTTCAAATTTACGATGTGGTGCACCTATGAACTGAGGCACACTGTGAGTTTTGGCATCGAGGAAGATTGCTATGTTGAATTTAAATGGAATTTGATCTCTCAAAAATGAGATAGATAATTTTAGGCCTTGGCATGAATTTCTTATAAAATTTGGCATTTCATCAATAGCCCTCACGAGCTCTAAGTTACAACCCTCAAAAGATCGACCTCAAAAGGCACCTAAAGCACCTTGGAGACTCCTTGATACGAGGTGGCTACAGATGATGGAGGCTCTTCGTAGCTAGAACAAGGTTGTGACTAGGGTTCACCTATCTATCTAGAGCTAATGGTGATGATAATTTGATGCCAATACCATTGGTTTCAAAGTTACACTGTGGTGCACCTATGAACTAAGGCACACTGCAAATTTTTGCATCAAGCGAGATTGCTGTGACAAATCCAAATGGAATGTGATCTCTTAAAAATGAGAAAGATTATTTTAGGCCTTGACATGACCATCCTATAGCATTCGATGTTTCATTGATAGCCCTCATGAGCTTTGAGTTACGACCCTCAGAAGATCGATCTTGAAATGCATTTAGAGCACTTTGGAGACTACTTGGTATGGAGTGGCCATGGACAATGGATGCTCTCTATAGCTAAAACAAGGGTGTCACTAGGGTTCACTTGTCCATCTAGAGCTAATGGCACTAATGATTCGATGACAAGATTAACGGTTTCAAAGTTACGTTGTGGTGCACCTAAGAACTAAGGCACACTATGAGTTTTGGTATCGAGCAAGATCGTTGTTCCAAATCCAAACGGAATGTGATCTCTCAAAAATGAGATAGGTTATTTTAGGCCTTGGAATGACCATATTATAGCATTTGACATTTCATTGATAGCCCTCATGAGCTCTGAGTTGCAACCCTTGAAAGATCAACCTCGAAATGCACTTAAAGCACCTTGGAGACTCCTCAGTACAAGGTGGCCGCAGACGATGGATGATATTCATAGTTGGAACAAGGGTGTCACTAGGATTCACACACCCATCCAAAGATAATGGCACTGACAATTTGATGCCAAGATCAACGGTTTCAAATTTATGTTGTGGTGCACCTATGAACTGAGGCACATTGTGAATTTTGACATCGAGTGATATCGTTGTGCTAAATCTGAACAGAATGTGATTTCTCAAAAATGAGATATGCTATTTTAGACCTTGGCATGACCATCCTATAGCATTAAATGTTTCATCAATAGCCCTTGTGAGCTTTGATTTATGACCCTCGAAAGATCGACCTTGAAATGCACTTAGAGCACCTTGGAGACTCCTTGGTATGGGATGGCCATGGACAAGGGAGGCTCTCCACGGCTGGAACAAGGGTTTTACTAGGGTTCACCCACCCATCTGAAGCTAATAGTGCTGATGATTTGATGTCAAGATTAACAATTTCAAAGCTACGCTATGGTGTACCTATGAACTGAGGCACATTGCGAGTTTTGGCATCAAGCGAGATCGTTGTGCCGAATCCAAATGGAATATGATCTCTGAAAAATGAGATAAGTTATTTTAGGCCTTAGCATGACCATCTTGTAGCATTCAACATTTCATTGATATCCCTCATGAACTTTGAGTTATGACCCTCGGAAGATCGACCTCGAAATGCACTTAGAGCACGTTGGAGACTTCTCGATATAGGGTGGCTATGGATGATGGAGGCTCTCTGTGGCTAGAACAAGGGTGTCACTAGGGTTCGCCTACCCATATGGAGCTAAAGAAACTGATGATTTGATTCCAAGATCAGTGGTTTCAAAGTTATGTTGTGGTGTACTTATGAACTGAGGTACACTGTGAGTTTTGGTATCGAGCGAGATTGTTGTGCCGAATCCAAATAGAATGTGATTTCCTGAAAATGAGATAGTTTATTTTAGGCCTCATCATGACCATCCTATAGCATTTGACATTTTATTGATAGCCCTCATGAGCTCTAAGTTACGACCCTCAGAATAAACACCTTGAAATGCACTTAGAGCACCTTGGAGACTCCTTAATACGAGGTGGCCACAGACGATGGATTCTCTCCACGGCCAAAACAAGGGTGTTACTAGGGTTCACCCACCTATCTAGAGCTAATGGCACTGATGATTTGATGCTAAGATCAGAGATTTCAAAGTTATGTTGTGGTGCACCTATTAATTGAGGCACATTGTGATTTTTGGCATCAAGCAAGATCATTGTGTCAAATCCAAACGAAATGTGTTCTCTTGAAAATGAGATAGGTTATTTTAGGTCTTAGCATGACCATCCTATAGCATTTGACATTTCATTGATAGCCCTCATGAGCTTTGAGTTACGACCCTTGGAAAATCAACTTTAAAATGCACTTAGAGAATCTTGGAGACTCCTTGGTACGTGGTGGTCGCAGATGATGGAGGCTCTCCACAGCCAAAACAATGGTGTCACTAGGGTTAGTATTAAAATAAAAAATATTAGTTTTTACCTCTCTCAAGTTTTTGGTGTAGGGCACAATGTAAGTTTGGTGTTAGTATGTATTAAAATCATCATTTTTTAGGTCCCACCACATAAATTGCATTAAGTAAAATCATCTTTGTTTCTTACATTAAATCAAAAAGTTTACATTTATAATATATCAATTTTTTCATCATTATTACATCAATACACAACTACCAAAAATCATAGTGTCAAAAATAGTAGTGTCAAAAATCATAGTGCCAGTAAAAGTATTATAAAAAATTGTAGTGTCAAAAATAGAATAGATTTTTCTTCATTTTGCTCCTTATTTAGCTTTTTATCTTCATGCATGGCTACTCTTCATGATGTACCTACATTCCAATATCATAAAATATATTAGTAACTTGTTGTATTAAACAAGATAATCATCGGTTCACTGAATCATTATGAAGAAAATAACATAAGAAGTAAATATACCTAGTCGAGTGTTCTAGTAGGGTCCTCTCTTTGTTTTAGGATCTCCAATAGGGCTTCATGATTAGTATTAGTAATAGTAAAAATTTATTTTACTTTTGATCTTCCTTGATGCTTCAACAACTTTACATTTGTTGCTATAGTAAGATGCGAATATATGAGAATTATTTTGTGTTTTTGATAGTCTTTGAATGCAGGAATTCCATTCCTTCTAAGCATGTATGTCCACAACCATGTTCCAGTGACAACCAATGAACGAGTAGTATATGTGAATCCATCATCATTTTTGATTGGTTGTGCAAGCTTTTGTTTACCTCTTACACAATATGCTAACCAATAATCTGATTTCTCATCATTCCCCTATGGTGCAACTAATGCAAAGACATGTCCTAGGTAAAGAAGATCTGATACATGGTTATGCTCAAGTGAACTTTCCATGTCATCATTTTTTATAGAGGGTATGATAGATAATGGAGAAAGATAATGTGGAGCTCATGTGTCCACCCACTCACTTGACTCAAAGTGAAACCAATCACACTAAAAATAACTAGGACAAAAGAAAGATAGCTATCATGTCCAAATGGTCCATGTACTAGAATCAGAGCTTTGGAATGAATGCATTTTTTATGAGTCTCTCACTATAGCACAATCTGATGTATCACCTCTGGACCCTTCCTCAACAGACCAAAAGAACTTGTGTACTACTGAGTCAAGAGTCCCTCGTGTGATAATATTGAACTACACCAATCAACAATGCTATGAGCATCAAGAATCTCTACTCCTGAAATCTTCAATTGCTCCTTAACTTTCCCCTTTCCCATGGCTAGACTCAAAAAAAATTCAACTATGAGGCACACCCCTCTCTACATGCATCCTACACAACCAATAAAACATGCGAGTATTCTTGAATTGACCTATACAATTATATGACCAAATATGTCTATCCATAGCAATTGCATGTTTCTATGAGAAATCAAAATAATTCTCGAAACAATGTTGCACAAACTTGTGAGAGCAAGATCTATCATGACTCATATAAAAATAATACTCTCTAATAATCTTTCGATTATCTTTCATATATCAGGAGCATGTCTATATATTATGTGGATAAAAATAATAATCTGAATGAAGTTGTAATACTGAGATTGTGTCTCATTTTGAGGTTGCAATGTGTAGTTCTCAACAAAGTCAACAACTGATATAATAGTGCCAATGGGAAAAGTCTCCTTACACATTCTAAATTTTTGATCCAACCACTGAGATCTGTGACTATGTCTTGCATACTTGTAGAAAAAAATTGTCTTAAAATCGGAAATAAAACTAGCTACACTAATTTTTTTTGCAACCAATTCACATCTAGAGCCCTCACCCCCACTCTTCAATGTGTATTTCACCATTTCATATACCTTTTTTTTTACTATTGTCTTTCCAAGATCTTGTTTGCACTCCTCATAGAAACATGTGTCAAACATGGATAAGCCACCACATTCTGAACACTTCTCATTTTAAGCAAGCATTTCTATATAAAAAACAACCATCGACTCTACAACATAAAAATTGATCTAGCAAGTCTCTTGATGATTTTGGAAACCCACTAGCACCACATTTCTCCAACATTTCTTTACTATGCAAAGTAGAATGGATGGAGCGTAATAGTTCATGATGCATAGAAAATTTGAAATGATATTTGTAACAACATGTATTTCAAATTTTAAGTGGCATACAATAAAATGTCTTCAAAGATTCAAAAGCCATTTGTGATATATGAAGACTTGGATGATTCTCTCTAAATTGTTTGAACAACATAGTTTTACTTACCTCCAAATAATTTTTAGGATGTGGTGTGCAATCTTTTATACCAATTCTTGACTTTAACATTGGTTGATACTCTTGAGCTAGAGTGCCAAAATTATGTAATTTCTTCCTTCACATCATCGGATAGCTTCTTATAAAAATGTGGAAGTCTCCCACCAAAAGCCTATGTTTAATTTTGAAGAGGATCATCAATTCTCTCTCATCTACTAAGTGCTCATCTCAAAGTAGTATGATTTAGGTTCAAGTCAATACAAGTTTGTCTCATATATCTACCTTTTCTCAAATGATGGCTTACCAAAGAGGTTGTAATAACCCTTTGAGAAACTCTCTTATCCTTCTCCCTATTTTTTTTTTCAATGCTATTGAGAGCACTTAAAAGATTCATCACAATAATGAAATTTTTTTTTTAAAAATTATTGACACAAATCTTCAATTTGGAAAGCATAGATCTCATCTTTTGCATCTTTAATAAGTGCATAAAAAGTTGACATTGCTCCATCACTATCTTGATGCCGAAAAACATCTTATATAGTCTTGAAGCCCATAACCAAATGGTTCTTTCTAATTTTTTCCCTTCCAAATTGCTAATAATCATTTCATCAATTTCAATTATCCATTTTGGTGTTCTAGAACATGTTGATTATAATTAGGAGATATGTAGGATTCATGTGCATTGTCATGTTCAGCATGGTCAATCATGCAATTTACATTATGACCTGGTAGCATTTCATCCTCTAAATTTTCATTCTCTAAATTTTCAATCGCAACATTATCATTATCAATTGGTACATTTTCATTCCCCAACTACACATACTCATTATCTGACTCTATGATTTCACCTTTGACCAATACATCATCAACTTGACTCACATTTAACATACCTTGTCTTTTTCTTCGGTGATTTACCTTGTCCCTTTCTCTATATGCCGCAACATCTTCATTGGATGCCTTCCTTTTACATTTAGCCTTTTGATGACTACTGCTCCCCATTCTGATGAAAATATCAAACACCTAATGATATATTATCCAACCTTTTTTGATCATTTGGGCCCCAAAAAGTCAGTTTTCCCAAAACCTGAGAAAATGGCCCACAAAAAGTGGTGTTTTCAGGTCTTTAGTGACAGAGAATATGTTGAAAAAATAATGCTTGATAATAAATTAGATATTTGATTTTAGATCAGATATCTAATAGTGATGCCCAAATTTTGGAGGGAATTATGGGCAATGTATGATGATTAATATATATAGGATTATTATTATGTATGGTTAAATGTATGATGATTAATAAATATAGGATTATAATTATGTATGATTAATATATATAGGATTATTATTATATATGATTTATTGAAGATAATTATTATATATGATTATTATATTATATTATTATTTTTAATATTATTATTAAATATAATAACATAATATATGTTATTATTATTATTATGACCTATGATCCATTTGGTTAGTTCCAATGTGTTGAGAGGGTCATACGTTAACCTATGACACCTATCAACGCATTTCATGACAACATTTGTCCCTAAGGGTCCTAGGGCCCCTAGGGATGCATTTGGTTGGTTCCAATGTGTCAAGAGTTGATGCATTTCATTACAACATATGGCCCTAAGGCCCCTAGATGCATTTAGTTGGTTCCAATTCATTAAGATGGGTCATAGGTTACCTATGACCCCTATCGATGCATTTCATGACAACGTATGTACCTAGGGGCCCTAGCACCCCTAGGGACGCATTTAGTTGATTCCAATGCATTGAGAGGAGTAATAGATTAACATATGACCTCTATTGACATATTTCATGACAACGTATGTTTCTAGGGGTCCTAGGGCCACTAGGGACACATTTAGTTGGTTCCAATGCGTCAAGAGGGATCATACGTTAACCTATGACCCCTATCAACGCATTTCATGACAACATATGTCCCTAAGGGCCATAGGTCCCCTAGAGACGCATTTGGTTGGTTCTAATGCATTGAGAGGGGTCATAGGTTAACTTGTGATCCCTATCGATGCATTTTATAACAAAATATGTCCCTAGGGGCCCTAGGGACGCTTTTTGTTGGTTCCAATGCATTGAGAGGGATCATAGATTAACCTATGACCCGTATTAATGCATTTCATGACAACCTATGTCCCTAGGGTCCCTAGGGATGCATTTGGTTAGTTCTAATGCATTGAGAGGGGTCATAGGTTAATCTATGACCCCTATCGATGTATTTCATGACAACCTATGTCCCTAGGGGGCCTAGAACCCCTAAGGATGCATTTGGTTGGTTCTAATGCATCAAGAGGGTACATAGGTTAACCTATGACCCTTCTCAATGCATTTCATGACAACGTATGTCCCTAGGGGTCCTAGGCCCCCTAGGGATGCATTTGGTTGGTTCTAATGCATTGAGAAGGGTATCGATGCATTTCATGACAATGTATGTCCCTAGGGGCCCTAGGACACCTAGGGATGCATTTGATTGGTTCTAATGCATTGAGAGTGGTCATAAGACCCATTTCATGACAACATATGTCCCTAGGGGCCCTAGGACCCCTAGGAACACATTTGGATGGTTCTAATGCATTGAGAGGAGTCATAAGTTAACCTATGACACCTATTGACGAATTTCATGACAACGTATGTTCCTAGGGGCCCTAGGGCCCCTAAGGATGCATTTGGTTGGTTCTAATGTGTTGAGAGGCATCATAGGTTAACCTATGACCCCTATTGACACATTTCCTGACACTATATGTCTCTAGGGGCCCTAAGGCCCCTAGGGATGCATTTGGTTGGTTCCAATGCATCGAGAGGGGTCATAGGTTAACCTAGGACCTCTATCGACACATTTTATGACAACATATACCCCTAAAGATGTATTCAGTTGGTTTCAATGCATCTATAGGGGTCATAGGTTAACCTATGACCCTTATCAATGCATTTCATGATGACATATGTCCCTAGGTATGCATTTGGTTGGTTCCAATGAGTCAAGAGGGGTCATAGGTTAACTTATTACCCATATTGATTCATTTCATGAAAATGTATGTCTCTAGGGGCCTTAGGCCCCTCAGGGACACATTTGGTTGGTTACAATGTGTTGAGAGGGGTCATAGGTTAACCTATGATCTTATCAACACATTTCATGACAACGTATGTCCCTAGGGGCCCTAGGACCCTTAGGGATGCATTTGGTTGGTTCCAATGTGTCAAGAGGAATCATAGGTTAACTTATAGCCCCTATCAACACATTTCATGATAATGTATGTCCCTAGGGGCTCTAGGACCCCTAGGGATACATTTTGTTGGTTTGAATGCATCGAGATGGGTCATAGGCTAACCTATGACCCTTATCAACACATTTCATGACAACATATGTCCCTAGGGGCCCAAGGGCACCTAGGGACACATTTGGTTGGTTTGAATGCGTCAAGAGAGGTCATAGGTTAACCTATGATCCTTATTGATGCATTTAATGACAATGTATGTCCCTAGGAGCTTAGGGCCCCTATGAACGCATTTGGTTGGTTTGAATGCATCGAGAGGGGTCATAGGTTAACTTATGACCCCTATCAATGCATTTCATGACAACGTATGTCCCTAGGGTCCCTAGGACCCCTAGGGATGCATTTGGTTGATTTAAATGTGTCGAAAGGGGTCATAGATTAACCTATGACCCCTATTCATGCATTTCATTACAACATATGTGGTTGGTTCCAATGCATCGAGAGGGGTCATAGGTTAACCTATGACTCCTCTCAATGCATTTCATGACAATGTATATCCCTAGAGGTCCTAGGGCCCCTAGGGACACATTTGATTGGTTCCAATGTGTCCTATCAATGCATTTCATGACAAGATATGTCCCTAGGGGCCCTAGGACCCTTAGGGATGCATTTGGTTGGCTCAATGCATCGAGAGGGGTCATAGGTTAACATATGACCCCTATCAATGCATTTCATAACAACATATTTCCCTAGATGCCTTAGGACCCCTAGGGATGCACTTTGTTGGTTCCAATGCGTCGAGAGGGGTCATAAGTTAACCTATGACCCATCTCGATGCATTCCATGACAACGTATGTCCCTAGGGGCCCTAGGGCTCCTAGGGATGTATTGGATTGGTTTCAACGCGTCAACCTATGACCCCTCTTGATGCATTTCATGAAAACGTATGTCCCTAGGGTCCCTAAGGCTCCTAGGGACGTATTGGGTTGGTTTCAACGCATCGAGAGGGGTCATAGGCTATCAATGCATTTCATGACAACATATGTCTCTAGGGTTAACCTATGACCCCTATCAATGCATTTCATGACAACATATGTCCCTAGGGGTCCTAGGACTCCTAGGGATGCATTTGGTCAATTTTAATGTGTCAAAATCTATGACCCCTATTCATGCATTTCATTATAATGTATGTTCCTAGGGGCCTTGATGCATTTGGTTGGTTCTAATGCATAAAGAGGGGTTATAGGTTAACCTATGACTCCTATCGATGAATATCATGACAATGTATGTCCCTAGGGGCCCTAGGGCCCCTAGGGACACATTTGATTAGTTCTAATGTATTGAGAGGGGTCATAAGTTAACCTATGACCCCTATTGATGCATTTAATGATAAAAAAAGTCCCTAGGAGCCCTAGGTCCCCTAGGGATACATTTGGTTGGTTTGAATGTGTCAAGAGGGGTTATAGGTTAATCTATGACCCCTATCAACACATTTCATGACAACGTATGCCCCTAGGGGCCCTAGGGCTGCTAGGGATGCATTTGGTTAGTTCTAATGCAGCGAGAGGTGACATAGGTTAACCTATGACCCCTCTCGAAGCATTTCATTACAATGTATGTCCCTAGGGGTCGTAGAGCCCCTAGGGATGCATTTGTTTGCTTCCAATGCATTGAGAGGGGTCATAGCTTAACCTATAACCCCTATCCATGCATTTAATGACAACATATGTCTCTAGGGTCCCTAGTGCCCCTAGGGACACATTTGGTTGGTTCCAGTGCATTGAGAGGGGTCATAGGTTAACCTATGCCTCCTATCGATGTATTTCATAACAACGTATGTCCCTAGGGTCCCTAGGGATGCATTTGGTTGGTTCCAATGTATCGAGAGTGGTCATAGGTTAACCAATGACCCCTATCGATGCATTTCATGACAATGTATGTCCTTAGGGGACTTGGGAGCCCTAGGGACACATTTGGTTGGTTCTAATGTGTTGAGAGGGATCATAGGTTAACCTGTGACCCCTCTCAATGCATTTCATGACAATGTATGTCCCTAGGGGTCCTAAGCCCCCTAGTGATGCATTTGGTTGGTTTCAATGCATCAAGAGGGGTCATAGGTTAATTTATGACCCCTATTGACACATTTCATGACAATGTATATCCCTAGGGGCCCTAGGATCCCTAGGGATGCATTTGGCTGGTTCAAATGCATCGAGAGGGGTCATAAGTTAACCTATGACCCCTCTTGATGTATTTCATGACAACATATGTCCCTCAGGGTTGTAGGGCTCCTAGGGATCCATGTGGTTGGTTTCAATGCATTGAGAGGGGTCATAGGTTAACCTATGATCCTTTTCGACACATTTCATGACAATGTATGTCTCTAGGGTCCTTAGGACCTCTAGGGATGCATTTGGTTGGTTCCAATGCATCGAGAGGGGTCATAGGTTAACCTATGACCCCTATCGATCCATTTCATGACAACATATGTCCCTAGGGGGCCCTAGGACCCCTAGGAATGCATTTGGTTGGTTCTAATGTGTCGAGAGGGGTAATAGGTTAACCTATGATCCCTATCGATGCATTTCATGACAACATATGTCTCTAGGGGCCCCAAGACCCCTAAGGATGCATTTGAGTTGTTCCAATGCATCGAGAGGGGTAATAGGTTAACCTATGACCCCTATCGATGCATTTCAAGACAACATATGTCCCTAGGGGCCCTTGGACCGCTAAGGATGCATTGTCATGAAATACGTCGATAGGGTTCATATGTTAACCTATAACCCCTCTTGACGCATTAAAACCAACCAAATGCATTATAACCCCTAGGAATGTATTTGGTTGGTTCTAATGCATCAAGAGGGGTTATAGGTTAACATATGACCCCTATCAATGTATTTCATGACAACATATGTCCCTAGGGACCTACAACCCCTACGGACACATTTGGTTGGTTTCAATGCATCAAAAGGGGTCATAGGTTAACCTATAACCCCTATTGACACATTTTATGACAACTTATGTCCCTAAGGGCCCTAGGACCCCTAGGGATGCATTTGGTTGTTTCCAATGCGTTGAGAGGGGTCATTAGGGGCCCTAGGGAAATATGTTGTCATGACCTCTTTCAATGCATTTCATGACAATATTATATTTAATAGTAATATAATACTGTATATTTTAATATAATAATAATATATTATTAGATTATATAACAATAATCATCATATATATTACTAAACTATATATTTAATAATAATAATATTTGTTATATATATTACTATATTATATTTAGTTATAATAATAATAATAATATTTATAATCATATATAATAATAATTGTTAATAATAATAATCATAATCATATGTAATAATAATATTAATGCCCACACTTCTTGAAAATAAATTTCCCTCTAAAACCCTCTAAAGTTTCCCTCTAAAACTTTCCTCTCAAATTTTCCTCCAAAATTCCCAATTGAAAATTTGTAGTAATCAGATACCCGATTTCATATCCGATTTCAAATCAGATACTCGATTTGACTTCAAGTATCTAATTAGGCTTGGTATTTACCAAGCCTATTTGGTCAACCCAAAATATGTGTTTGAGAAAGGTTTCACTAAGACTCAGACTTTGGCTAGCCATCTGACAATGTTGTTTTCATCAGAATTGAATGAAATGAAAAGGGTTTCTTTATAACACTGGAGATTCCACCGATATAATTGTTGTCAACTTCTAAGTTTGATAAGCATTTGTTAGTTAATTTTCAATGAAGATGATTGCAAAGTGTTGATTGACAGATTGGTTGAAAAATAGCTATAACTTTCAAATGGTATAATATTTTTTGAATCCAAAAGTTGCGTCACATTCTATGCTTCACCTAGTATAAGGAAAAAATAATAATTTGGTAAAGTTTTCAATTAGTTAAGGTGGTCAAACATGAGATTTTTCTTTTTCAAAATAATTTCTAGCAAAAAATTCATATTTAATTTTTTATTTGGAATAAAAATACTCAAAAATATGTGTCACATCTGGGCATGAGTCTACTTTTTAAATCTATAATTATATTAAAAAATATTATCATTTGATTTTAATTAAGGTGGTCAAACATACACCTACATTTTATTTTCGCCCTGAAACTTTCGTAGTATTGCATTAAAATCCAAACTTTTGACCATTCAAATATTTTTTTCTCCAAATAAGGCCTAGTAGTTTAGAAACTACATTTAATTTCCTATTGATTATTTTCTTACAAATTTTTGATATAAATTCCAAAACCACATTAAAATTGTGTGTCAAGTTAACATAACCCTGATTTGTTGATTTTTCACTACCACTTAAGGTCATAGTTTGGTTGACCATGATCCTGCACATACCCATAGTTGTTTGTGCCTTAACAAACAAATATGTCAAAACTGTGTCACTCAGAATCTAAAGTCTTTTGATACTTGACATATACTATTCTCTATGCTATGACTCGACATTTGTATCACTCGACATCCACTATTTACCTGGCTCTTATGTTACTCAACATACACTATTTTCTTGACACTTGAGTGGCTTGGCACGTGAATGGCTCGGTGCTCACTATTGACTCAGCATGCACTATAATATATACATATTGTGCTCAACATGTACTATGTGTTCAACATGAACTAAGTAAATAACTTAAGTGTGTTGACACTCACTTTTCAAAACTAGTCTAAGATCAACAATCTCCTCCTGTGACATGAGTGTCAAAAACACTTGAGTTTACATTAATATCCTTAATCCCATGAGCATAACATATTTCTAACTCAACTTATGTACAAAACTTTAAAATTTCAAAATTTTGTAACAATTAGATAACTCAAAAATATGATAACTCCCCCTGAGTTGATAGGTCTATTTTGTAATCTTACTGAGTAAATGTGTCTTAACTGATACTCTTTCATCTGATACTTCTTGTATTTTGATGCTTGTGATGCTTGCTTAGCTTAGTCTTTTCGTTGGCCCTTTTCTTACTCTTATCTCTTCCAATTTATGCTCCTTTTATTTCTTATTCTCCTTATATCTCCTTCAAAATTATCTCATTTTACTCTCCCCCTTTTCCCTATTCTCCCCCTTTATTCTATCTCTCCTTTTTCTTACTTGATACTTGTAATGACCCTTTTTGGGACATTAGCATTTCTTACTGTAAATATGTTTTCTCCCGGGTCCTTCCATTTGTAATGACTTTTTCTTTGATTTGTATCCCCTTTTTCCATATCTTTTTTTTCTGATGTATTTTCCACTGCATTGATATATTATATATATGAGTATATTCATAGAGTCGTGTCCTTTCAAATTAATATTAATTATATTAATAAGGTATTTTATTATTTTATTAATGATATATTATTTTTAATGATTATAAACTATAGTATTATATTAACTATATTATATAAATTATGTAAAGACTATTACAATATTATGTAATCTTAGATATTATGATAAATTATAACTATATCATTATTAAACATACCCTAAGATCAAAATAATGATATATTATTATACGTATTTAGATATATACTATATATATCACATATATTTAATATTATTTATCTTATTTATTATAATTTAAATGTGATAATAATTAGATATATTATTGTCTTATTGATTTACATTGTAATTATAACGTTTATTCCTTATATATATTGATATTATTATTATGAATAATAATTTCATTATATTCATATAAATAATTAAGTAAAATAGATCATAAATATTTATAGTTTATCAATATTATTTCTTTAGGAATAGTATATGAATTATTATTATATTTTATCCCATAATTATAGGATTCTCTTTAGGAGGGGTCATGACAAGTCCGCCCCTCTTGAATTTGCTTGTCCTCAAGCAATAAAAATTTTCATATTTGTTTCACCTTATATAATGAAATTGACTACTAGATCCTATTCAAATTTTTACTTGTAATATTACTTCGTTTATTCTATAAAAGAGTCACATATGTAGTATGCATCTAAATGCAAAGTATACACATGAATGTATGAAGACACAAAGCAAACACGAAGCATGCATGAAGTAGACACATGTAAACACAAAGCATACACGATGAAGATAGATGATGCATGAAGGCATGAAGTAGACAGGATGTAGACAAATGAAGACACAGAGCAAACCCGATGCAAAACATCATACATAACCTTGATTAGATCCTAAAATTAACAATGCGCAATGACTATACTTCTTCATTAGGCTTATGAACCCTGCAACCACAAAATAAGCATCAATACATGCATATAAATATATATAAACCTCAAAAAAAATTGAATAATAATAAGTTAATCCAAGCCAATTCCATACTAAGCCCAAGAGCGGACTTTGGCCCCCTTGGCCCCGGTGGTAGGTGTTAGGCATCCACACGAGATGGTCTACTTAGTGGATTGCTTGTTTGGCTAGAAATGTTCTTGTGAAAAGGAGCCATTACTATCTTTCCCTCAACTACCACTACAATAGGGTGTTTTCTCCTGATTGCAGACTCCATAGGAAAGTGGTAGGGTTCCCTTTTCTTATTTGCATAATCCTTTGGAAGGAATCTTTCTCCCTTTCCTTATTACATGTTGGAATATTCAAATATGGAAAGAGTACTTATGAGAGGGGGGGGGGGGGGGGGGGGGGGGGGGGGGGGGGTGTGTGGGGGGGGGTGGGTGAATCATAAGTATCACACTTTTATTAAATAAAACTTTTAACTGAAAGTAAATTGCATGCATGTATATACATCAAGTAAACATGAAACTAAACACATGCATCAACAACTCATAACTCTAGAATTTGGTAACCCAGAAACCCTCCAAGAACAAGAAGGTAAAACTGGGGTGGGGATGATACCCACAAAAATTATTGCAGCAATATTGTTCAACCACTTCTGATGGTCTGCCCTGTTAAAGGCCTGCCCTGTTAAAGGCTTTACACTGTATTAATAGTGACCTGGTTAGAGGATTTACAAACACTTAACATGAAGTGTCACCCTGTTAAAGGATTTAATCACCTATTTAAAGGATCTACGAAATAGCTGTTAAGATAACCTATCATCATAGGATTTTCATTCTAATACAATTGCTAGAAAGTATTAGGTATAATGAACCTGATAGATTACAATCCTTGATTGCTAAATGCAGGCACCTGTTCCGCTTTCTCTGATCTTGATCCTTTTGTGATCTGATAATCCTCGCTTCTGAAAATAGAATTCATTGTGCACCCTTATATGTCCATTCATACATTTACAATGAAATTTCATCTTCCTTATAAAGACATTTGAGGATTTAGGGTTAGGTATGGATCTACGATCCATATTCAATCTTCATTTTCCGCTTATTATTTGCACTTCTTCTATTGGTTGCATGCCTTCATCATTTTTCTTATTGGCTGCATGTAGATTGCATAGGAAAAGTAAAAGATTCGATCTCATCATTAAATCCTTCGTGATTTACCTTATGTCGGCTGTAAAAACTGTTTGCATCATAGTTTGTGCAATTACAAACTCTTATGTTGATATACTGAGTTACTCGGCTCCTGAAGTATTGTTGATACTCGGCACATGCTATTTCCTGGATAGCTCGACACCTAAAAAAAATGTATCACTCAACACCTTATGTTACTCGGCACTTGTTAACACTCAGCACCTTGTGTTGCTCGGCACTTGTTAACACTCGGTATCTGATCTTCACTCGATATTTGATCTTCACTCGGTATCTAATCTTCATTCGGTATCTGATCTTCACTCGGTATCTAATATTTCCTAACTCAGCATTTGTTGTGGCTCGGCATGCATGGTGTACTTGGCTCCCATATAAAGTAGGTAAGTTTTATTGGCACTCAAGTGTCAAAAACCATTATGAGGTTAACAATCTCCCCCTTTGACATGAGTGACAAAAACACTTAACTAACCTTATAAGTACATTTACTAATCTGATTGGTATATACAGAGTTTAAAGAAAACATGATCAAAATTTGTAGCTTACAATATATATACCTCAAAAAATTTGCAACTCCCCCTGAGTTGATTGTGCCTTGTCTGTATTCCTCCTTTGTATCTTTTCTCCCCCATTAATTCATCTCATAATATCTGTATCTCCCCCTATTATGTTTGTTTTCTCCCCCTTTCTAACACTTATGTCAAAGAATGTTTAAGGTTTAAGACCATATTTAGCCAAAAATGTGTTGTTTACCTCCATAATCATCCTGAGAGTTGCATCCCAATTGTTCAAAGTAATTTCCAGTGACTTATGCTGGATGGCAGTCTTGGCAGCAAGATGAATAAGTCGATCTGATATAGAAAGATTTTGGGTCTTTCTTGAGAACAGTTTCAGCATATACTTGCTCTTTATGGAGTATCTCTAAATGTGGGGTAATGGAGGACTAGAGCTGTATTAATTTGGCCTTGATATTAGCCTCATCTGCTATTAATATAGCTATTTCTTTGTGAGTGTGAAGCGATTGATAAAAATGCTTCTCACTTTGAGCTAGATCATTTGGTAGTTGCATTCTTGAAATGTTTAAATTTCTTTCCAGGCTTAGTATCTTTTGGCTTGTTTCTTGTGTGAAGTATGAAAAATCACACAGCTTTTTATACAATGAGAATATATTCTCAAGTACCTTTTTCACTTTGTCAATAAGCTTTGCCAATTCAACTTGTGAAAGTGCAATTTGACTTGATATTTTCTCATTCACTTTCCCCTGAAATTTTCTTTCTGACCATTCCATAAGTTTTGCATTTGTTTCTAGGTCTTCATTTGTCACCTGGTCAACAATATCTGTTAATTGCTCCATGATATTCTTAGACTCATCTAGTGATTGCAAACTAAAGGCATCCATAAAGATGTCCTTAATCTCATATAGTGTTTGCTTTTGTTTATACTCCTTCCTGAGTATCTCTTGTCTTTTCCTCCTATTCAATGCATCCTGCACCTCATTGATTTGATCAATGGTTATTGTTTTTGAGTCATAGCCTGGTATGACTATCTCCTCATCTAATTCAGGGTCTCCATAGTGAAGTACCCTTGCAACTCTGGTAGTACTAGATGTTGGTACAAATATTTGCAATGGCTGGTGTGAAGGAGTTCCCGAGTTAGGAAAATCTATTAATGTTTGTATTGCCTTTTGTTCTTTAGGGGTTTTCACTATTTCCTCCTCCTTCTATCTACCATTATCAATTATCGTAATCTTGGGAAGTGTACCTTGTGTTTGTGCTGTAGGATCAGATGTAATAGTCTATCCTATTTGTTCTATTCCTTTTTCTATAGCTGCACTTGGCTTCTGTATTACAACATCAACTATGCTTGTTGGCATTTGAAATTGACTACTAGTAGTTGTAGAGATGATAGAAGGTGGTTCTTGTGGATTCACCTTATCTTTGAATATATTTTCTACTAGTTTTTGCAATTCATCTATACTGACCAATATTGGATCTGTACATAATATTGCTTGTTGTGTAGATTGGTCAAGAATTCTTTTAAGATCTTCTATAGTTAATGGATTGATATTCTGACTAGAAGTATCAGGAACATCAGTAATAGTTATAGTGTCTACAGGTGAGATGGATGCTTGAGGAGGGCTAGGGGGTGGCAATTGTGTGTCTTGCACACTCTGATCTGGTTGTTGCTCTTGCTCAGTTGTTCCCATTATATCCTATTTTTGTATCTCTTCCTCCTCTCCATCTTTCTTTTCTTCTTCCTTCTTCTCTTCTTCTCTTTTCTTTTGTTTTTCTTCTTTCCTTTTTCTCCTCTCCTCTATTGGTACAGTAGCTTCTTCCTTGTATTCTTCTTCAAGAAAATCTTCAGTGTTTTTGTACAAGTTCTTCCATGATTTCATTGTTCTTTGAACAATTTCTTCCATCCTATTTTGGAGTATGAAGAATGCCCTATATTTAGGTGTAAACCTATTATTATGCCTTTTGACTGCATTCTTTACTTGTTCCCTAGTCAAATCTAGCAATACACTTTCTAGGGTTGATTCCCTCATCTCCTTCTCCATTTTCAAACAGAAATGCCATTTGTCTTCTACAACTTTTGACAGTTCTTTTGGAAATTGTCCATCTAGTTCAAGTGGAGTGTACTTGAACTGTGCCATCATTCCATAAACTATTTCTTCTATCTTATTCTATTCTTCTTTAGTAAATTTAGTGAAATCAACTTTATTTAAATTACTTAAGTCACCATTTCCAATCTTTGTACATAAGGTATCAACTGAAGAATAGCTTACCTTTTCAGATTGGTCTTCTTCATCAGTGTCAGGTTGAGCCACATATCTTCTTCTTTTCCTCAGCTCTTCCTGTGTTTCCTTGATTTGTTTCTTCTTTGTAACTTCTTCTTTGGCCTTTTGAGTAGAGGCCCTTGTTGATGCTCGTGTTGTTGGCTTTTGAGGTGATGGCGTGGTAGTTTTCTTTGATCTGGGCTTAGCTGAAGGCTATTCTGTTGCCTTTCTCTTCTTTGGCTCAGCTTCAGTTGGTGCTTCCTTGGCTTCTTCTTCCTCTACACCTTCCTCCTTGTCTTCTCCAAGACCTTGAGTTAATTCGATTGGCCCTTGTTCTTGCTCATCTTCATCATCACTGTCATCTTCTTCTTCTTTTGCTTCAGCCTCAATTTCTTTACCAAATTTCTTCTTAATCTTCTTTAATAATTTGTCTTTCTTCTTCAATGTGGAAGCAATTTTTAATTCCATGTTTATCTTTGATCTTACCACATCATAAGTGCCAAAATGTGCAGCACTTTTATCTATTTCTTCTGCCAATAATGCAGTTATTGCTACAGATGCCTCATCAATATTAATTTCATATCCAAATGGCCTTAGCCATCTTACCCTTGGTATTACTGCTTGAATATAGGTAAAATCAATGTCAACTAAGAAACATATATCATTAGTATGTTTTTCTACTAAGGAAGCTGGTATCCTTGATCTTTGCTTCATGGATTTCTTGAAATCCTCAAAATAGCTTGTCATCAAGGTATCAAAATTTTCTCCCATTTGCTCTATATATTCATTAATTTGGGCAATGATGGTTTTTTCATTCCTCCATGCCACTTTTCCAAAAGAAGGAAACTCATTCTAAACATAAAAGAATATGCAAACTAGGATTGCTCCAAATTTGGATTGAGTGCCCTTTGTTCTTCTTATGGAAGCTAGGTTTTCATTGATCTATTGTAGTTGTAGTTTTGCAAAATCATAAGTATGATCCTTTTTCACCAATGTGTAGCCTACATCTACTGCAATACATGGTACACTGTTGAGTCTACTGGATTGATAGAATTTATGGGCGATGACTCTATAAGCAAACTCAACTAGAGGATCATGTATGGTGTGAATTGTCATTCCTCTTTTGTTCCACTAGGCACCAGTATTCTTTTCAATAACCTCCTTTGATTCACTTCTCAGGGTTTTGTACCGATCTAGGGTTGGGTACCCTGTTACTCTATGTATGATTTCTTTGGTCAATTTTATGGGAATATCTTCTAACCACAAATTTCCACCATGAATTATGCTCAGTACAAGTCTAACCCGTTCTATTTTGAATACGGTGGGAAAGCTTAAAACTCAGGTCAAACCCTTTCTTTCAATGATTTTGAATTCTTCTTTCAAGACTCCATCTACGGACAGTTTCTCATAGGCTTGTCTTATTTCCATGTCTCCTAGAGCACCTATCTTACAGTTGTAACATTTTCTCACATCTTGAACCATTATAACTTTTGGGGGAATTTGGGAGAGAGCTCCGGCTGGGTCATTTTTGTAGGCAACTTCAGGTATAGGACGAAAATTAGCTTGCTTGACCTCATTTGAAACTAACCGAACTTTAGAAGACTCTTTTTCCTCAATTTTCTTCGATCTTGATGCCATTTATGCAAACTAGGGTTTTCACAACAAAAGGATACAAAACTACGTAGCTCGGCACAAATGAGAATACCTCAAGATCGATGAAAAATGTGTTGAATGTGGTTGCAATCTACTTGATGGACTGGATTCTTGCTATGAAGTCACTCAGCTCTCTTTCTTCTTCTTTTCTTCTTGATCGTGATGAGTAAAATTGATTGAAATCATGATAATATACCCTATTTCCATCGCATTAAATGCTCAACTACCAACTCAGCTTTTGAAGAAGTTTTAACCTAACTCAGCTTGCACTACATTTCCACTTTACTCGACTTCCATTGGAGTTATCCAACTCGGCATCAGTTATCAGCTCGGTTGCTGTTGGGAGCTCGGCATCTGTTGGAGTCTAACTCGGTATCCAAAGACAGCTCGGAAATAACATTTAGTTTTTGTCTTGACATCTTGTTTCATGTAGGTTTATACTTTTCTTATCTTCTTTGTCTTGGGACTGATGTGTGATATAGCTTTGTATATTAGTCCTGTGTACTTCTCATGCTTAGTTTGATGAAGTGTGATCACTTGACCCATTGGGTGAAGTGATCCCTCCACTTGATGTGTTGCACTCATCTTTCTTTTTCCAAGTCTTGTTCATTTGCCCCCTTATCTTTTCGACGTCAATTTTTCCTTTTCCCTTGTTTTCTTCAGTCTTGGGTGCCTTTGATCTTGTAGGAAAGTTTCTGCTAATATGACCAATTTTCAAACAATGAAACATGTAGTTTGATTCAACCATCTTTTGTAGTTTCCTCTGAAATGTGTTCTTATGCATTTCTGTGGTATATGTCCATATTCTTGACAATAGTGACAACTATACCTGGTGTTGTAATCCCAAAATTCTTGGTTTGATGTCTTTGTTGGTTGATTTAATGTCCACATAGGCTTTGATCTGCATTCAAATGCCCTATGTCCATACTTTTTGCAATTATAATAATGTCCATCAAATCTCTAAGTCCTTGTGACATTGGATCTACAATTTTGTGTCATATGTCCTTGCATGTTGCACTTGTGACAAAAACTCTTATTTTTGGGTGTATTTGATTGATTAAATCTTCTACTCCTGCACACATTAGCTGTATGCCCCTTCTTATTATAGTGATGACAAGTGGGTTTTGAATTCTTACCTTTATCACTTCTTTGTTCAGCACTCTTTGATGATTCCCCAACTTCGGTGCTATTGTATCCTAGTCCTGATGTATCATGGGCAGATTTTGGGGATTTTAGCAACTGTCCAAAATACTTGATGGCTTCACTTGATTTGTTGAGATTCTCTACTACCTCTTTTTCTATATTCAATTCATTCTACATTTGTTCATTCTGCATCTTCAAAGTAGAGATCTCAATATCTTTTACATTGAGTTCATGATGAAGGTTCATCATTTGGGCAAGTGTATCCATCTGCATGTTTGAGATCCTTGTCAATTCAGTACATTTTTCTTCAACTCTGTTTGCAAGATTTCTTTTGTCATTTTCAATCATAACTTTATCTTCAACTGCTCTTTTCTTGTGTTTAGTAATTTTACATATCATTATGGCCTGTGACTCATGTTCCATCTTGAGAGATCTTATCTCATCTGCTTGAACTTTATTTTTCTCCATCAATTCTGCTATTGCTGCATCAAACTCTTTTGTATCTCTATTGGAAGATATGTTGGTGGTATCAATCTCCTTGTAGTGTATATCATTTTCAGCTATGGCTAGATCCTTCCTTTTTTAAAATGAGTTTCTCAACTTGTTTCTAAATTCCTCCAAGCTATGCAGAGCAAGTTGCACATCTATCACCTGATTTTCAATGATCTTTCCAAGTTTCAAAGCTTCCATCTTTAGATCTTTTCCTCCAAGCTGTTAGGCTTTTCCTAGTGAGAACCTAGATTAGCTCTGATACCAATTGCTGGAATATTCAAATATGGAAAGAGTACTTATGAGAGGGGGGGGGAATCATAAGTATCACACTTTTAGCCAATAAAACTTTTAACTAAAAGTAAATTGCATGCATGTAAATACATCAAGTAAACATGAAACTAAACACATGCATCAACAACTCATAACACTAGAATTTGGTAACCCAGAAACCCTCCAAGAATAAGAAGGTAAAACTAGGGTGGGGATGATACCCACAAAAATTACTACAACAATATTGTTCGACCCCTTCTGATGGTCTTCCCTGTTAAAGGCTTGCCCTATTAAAGGTCTGCCCTATTAAAGGCTTTACACTATATTAATAGTGACCTGGTTAGAGGATTTACAAACACTTAACATGAAGTGTCACCCTGTTAAAGGATTTAATAACCTATTTAAAGGATCTACAAAATAGTTGTTAAGCTAACCTATCACCATTGGATTTTCATTCTAATACAATTGCTAGAAATTATTAGGTATAATGAACCTGATAGATTACAATCCTTGATTTCTGAATGCAGGCACCTGTTCCACTTTCTCTGATCTTGATCCTTTTGTGATCTGATAATCCTCGCTTCTGAAAATAGAATTCCTTGTGCACCCTTGTATGTCCACTCATATATTTACAATGAAATTTCGTCTTCCTTATAAAGACATTTGAGGATTTAGGGTTAGGTATGGATCTACGAATATTCAATCTTCATTTTTCGCTTATTATTTGCACTTCTTCTATTGGTTGCATGCCTTCATCATTTTTCTTATTGGCTGCATGTAGATTGCATAGGAAAAGTAAAAGATTCGATCTCATCATTAAATCCTTCAAGATTTACCTTATGTCGGCTGTAAAAACTGTTTGCATCATAGTTTGTGCAATTACAAACTCTTATGCTGATATACTGAGTTACTCGACTTCTAAAGTATTGCTGATACGCGACACATGTTGTTTCTTGGATAGCTCGACACCTAAACAAAACTATATCACTCGGCACCTTATGTTACTCGGCACTTGTTAACACTCGGCACCTTGTGTTTCTCGGCACTTGTTAACACTCGATATTTGATCTTCACTCGGTATCTGATCTTTCCTAACTTGGCATTTGTTGTGGCTCGGCATGCATGGTGTACTCGGCTCCAATATAGAGTAGGTAAGTGTTATTGGCACTCAAGTGTCAAAAACCATTATGAGGTTAACAATTACGATCATCATAAGATGGTAGATTTACAATGCAGAGGGCACCTGAAACAAGCTTCAAGTGTATCCGAAAAGTGCTCAAAATTACTCTGCCTCTCCCTCCACCAACTCCCTACCTTAGGATATCATAATGTGGATGAGAAGATGAGTATTTAATTTAATTTACTTAGTTCATTTGAAAGGATTTTTCTTATGGTACACAAACAACTTTCTCTCTCCTTGTTACAATCATCTTGATGGTAGAATGACGGTGCAGAGGGCGCGTGAAACAAGCTCCAAGCGTATCTGACAAGTGCTCAAAATTACTCAGCCTTTCCCCCCACCAACTCCCTATCTAAGATTACGTAATTTGGACAAGAGATAGACTCTCTGTACTATAATTGAAACATATTCTAACTACTATGTTTTCCTTAAATCAACATATTTATATTTCATTTTTTTCATTTTTCAAATATATATTTTCAATTTATATTTCATTTTTCATATATTCTGATTTTATTTCTTTGTAACTAGAATCATTGATAGATTATTCAATATTCTTCACAATAACAAATGTGTCAGTAATAAGAAAGTTACTAATAATGATATTTCATATTAATAATTTTTCAAAATAACCATATAAAGAAAATATCTAACTTACCTCATACCTTGTGTAATAGGGTGATGATTTAGGAATGTATGACGATCTTGCTCTCTCATTCCACATTAAGGTGTTTATCCCTTAATCATATACCATTTTACCATTGTTGATATTAATATGATTTTGGTTTCCTCACAAATGATCATATGTTGTTCACAAATAGGATCTTCTTTTTGCTCTCAAATTAAAATATGGTAAATGACTTATGAATGTGTTCAAAACTTCTTATATTCCTTCTCAGCTTCATAGAGGTTAGCTTCCTCACATTTTCCTATATATTTTTCTGATGTAATTGTTGGTTAATAAATTTTGGTGTTGCTGAATATATTCCCTCCATAAGACTTTCATTCCTTTATTTGATCCCATGTCATTCGGATTGTTATATCCAAGATGCTTTGATACAATCAAACAAATATTTGAATATAAATAATTTTAATTTCCTATATGTTGTGTTAGTTGTTTTAACTCTTGGTATACCTCACATCATATCCAACTAAGAGGTTGGCTAGTTAATTTTCAATATGTTTCACACTATGTATGCCACATAAGATAGTATGAGAGGTTTAGGGTTAATCAATCTTCATTGGCAGTGATAATCAATTGTTCATGTTTAGTGCCTAATTTTCACAAAATATTTCTCATACTTGAGCCTTCAAGGATCATTTCTATCCAGTATAATCACATTCAAGGAGTCAAATATTTGTGCTTCATGGAAATATAATAGTTATGGAAGTAGTTATTGATGAAATCAATGTAGAGCATGTGGGAATTTGACTTTCTCCCTTCTCAACTTATTTTGATGCTTACGACTCAAATCTGGAGGCATTGGGACTTTATGTGGTAGAGGCTCTCAATAAATATAAGATATTTTATGCGCATTTTGTTGAGCCTAGGATTTTTAATGTAGAGAGGACATTAGAAATTGAAAAGAGCCTAATTCCGATGAGAAAAGTATTGGAGGGCATATTTATGATCAAGATGATGGTAATGAAGTTATTTCTAGTGGCCAAGCCGATCTGATTGTTTACGGCTGATTATTTCTCACCAAACTCGATCTGCCAAAAATATTTGAGTTGAATGTGCCCCTCAATAAATACAATAGAGAAACATGTTATACTTCTGATCCTATTGTTGGATACACAAATTATCGATTCCTCCATTTCTTTGATCTGTACCATTATCTATGAAAATGAAATCTCCAAGGATCGAGTAAATTAATGGAGTCTTCTTTTGATGACTTTCAAATCAGCATTGACACCCATTTTGATTCTCCTTCAATATTTTCACATTATTTTCCAAAATGTCATTCTTACTTTGAAGCTTCATTACTTGATTACGAGATTCACTTAGGGTTTTTTCCAGGCCTGCAAGTTGTGTGGTGTGTTCATCTTCTGCTGATCTTAGTTCTTTTTGTAATTGGATGATTTGCATTTTTAACTAATCTATAATAATTGTATCCTTGGCAGAGCGGCTTTCAAAAGATTTGATCTTTTCAAGGCTTTCAATCAGATTAGTTTATGCCCTGATCACTCTTTCCTCAGTTCTTGTTCTAAGCCCATTATTTCCTTCTCTATCATTTAATTAATAGTCCATGTCTATAACATTCTTATTTCTTTTACACCAAGAAGTGTAGATTCTATTGTTACATTCCCCATTTAATGATTTCCTTCTTGTACTGCTGATGACTTCAATATTGACGATCATCTATTTGTAAATATCAGATTGCTACTGACTACTAATGATCATACTAAGAATTTGGAACAACCTCCGTACATAAGACTTCTGATGTGACAAATGGAAAGGGTTTAGATCACCTACAACCTCCTCAAAACCTTGTACAAAAATACAACTTATTCTTCGCATGAAGTAATATGGTTCTCCATATAAGACCAGACATGTTTTCCTTATTTGTTGGATAAGAACGGTGGAACAATTTTGACTATACCCCTCCAAAAAAAGCAATGGTGTTTGGAGTAGCAATGCAATTAGAAGTGTTGCAGTGAGTTTTAAATTCTCAACAATTATTATTCGGGTGTCGTGTACATATCAGGAACAAAATTTGACAAGAAATATGCTATCATTCGTCTCTACAAATCCAATAGATGCAATGAGCGACTTTCAATGTGTTTATTGTTACAGCCATGTTATGTTGTCCCGGCATCTGTCGTTGCTTTTGCTAAAATTACAGTAGTAAACCAATTCAATCTGACCAGAGGCCATGCCAAACCCGATACTGGAGTCATTGCTGGAGTCATCATTGGATCAATTGTTGTTGTAGTAATTGATTCAATGTAGTTTTAAATGTTTATATTGACTTATGATTACCTAAGTGGAAGTTTTATTTATTGGTTCTTCTTATTGTGTTCAGAAACATTGATTGAAAACCGTTTTTACATGGCTAATTATAGAAGCACTTTACTCATCTCTGTGGACTTTGAGAAAATCATATCTAATATAGATCTTCTTTTCTTTAAAATCATATTATTAGAAATAGAGCTTCTGTTGAAATACTTTAACCTTCCTTCCTCAATAAGTATGCTCTTTATTTTGGAGGCATATTGACCGCTTAATCCTTAGCATGGTAACTATCCCTGCCAGATTTTTCTAATTACAATCTCATAATTATCGTATATTGATATCCATCATGTAGGTTTTAGAGTCAATGGCCACATTTGGCACTAAGATTTGCAATTCATATTCTTCTCTAAATTACTCGATATATGCACCCATTAAAAATGTCAGTTCCAGTACGAAAGAGGCGTAGGATGGATCCAGCTATTAAGTGTAATATCCTGAGCACTTGTATGATTACAAAATATTTTTCACAAGAAGTTAAATCATGATATTGTTAATCTAATTGTAAATTTCTTCCACACAGGATGGCAAGATCATAGCTCTGATACCATTTGTAATGACCCTTTTTGGGACATTAGGGTTTCTTACTGTAAATATGTTTTCTCCCAGGTCCTTCCATTTGTAATGACTTTTTAGGGGTCATTCATTTGTGACTTTTTCTTTAATTTGTATCTCCTTTTTCCATATCTTTTTTCCTGATGTATTTTCCAATGCGTTGATATTATATATATATATATATATATATATATATATATATATATATATATATATATATATATATATATATGAGTATATTCATAGAGTCGTGTCCTTTCAAATTAATATTAATTATATTAATAAGGTATTTTATTATTTTATTAATTATATATTATTTTTAATGATTATAAACTATAGTATTATATTAACTATATTATATAAATTATGTAAATACTATTACAATATTATGTAACCTTAGATATTATGATAAATTATAACTATCTAACCTATATCTTGTTTTTTTTAGTAGTGACTTGTGTTTCCACTGTATCTTTTTCAAGTGCATCAACCTTCTCTCATGTATCTTCAGGTACTTTGTCCAAAGGTTGTACATGAGTGACTTGAGGGGGCACTGTAGGTGGTTCTTGTATATGCACCTTCTCCCTTGTTGTATCAGTCATTGTCTTCTGCAATTCTTCCACACGCACCAATACAAGATTATCACATTTCTTTTCCTATAGTGTGGACTGATCTAGTATCTTTTTGAGATCTTCCTTTAAAAGGGGATTGATGTTTTGATCTGTGACAATAGAGACATCCTTAATAGTTATTGTTTTAGTATTCTCATTTGTTTCATGTTGGGGCTGACACTAGGCAATTGTGTGTCTTACACACTTTATTCTTCTTGTTGCTCTAGCCCAGTTGGTGTCTTGTCATTTGTATGCATTTTAGTTCCTCCCTTAATAGTGTTAGCATGATATGAGCTCTTCCTCACCTTCTTTCACTATAGTTAACCTATATGTAAGCTTCCACATCTGAGTGGTCTTCTTAACTACATCCTCAATGTTATTTTGCAAAATCCTGAAGGCTTTGTATTTAAGTACAAATCTAACTATATATTTCTTCATAGCCTTAGAAATTTGATTCTTACTTAGTTTAGGCATCACTTGTGCAAGAGATGTCTCTTTAATGTGTCTCTCCAAGTTCAAACAATAGTGCCATTTCTGCTCAACTCTATCATACAAAGTCTTAGGCATTGAGTTGGCAATCTCTAGTGGGGTAGTCTTGAATTTTTCCATCATGACATATATAGCCTCCTCCACTTGATTCTTCTCTACTTCACCAAGATTGTCAAAATCTACATGAGAAAATCCTGATAGATTTGCACTATTCTCAACATTTTCACAAAGGTTCTCTAGATCTGGTAAAGGATTATGATTCACCACTTTGAATTGGCTATTGTCATCTGAATTTTTTTTCTCCTCATCATAATCTACTTGTGCCACATATTTCCTTCTTGGCCTTTTCTGTACTTGACCTCCTTGTTCTACTAGTTTGGTCTTTTCTTTAGCCTTTTGTGTAGTTGCATGTGTAGTAGCTCTTGTAGTAGGTGCAATAGGCTTGGCTTGGCTTGGTTTGACAATTTTCTTAGCCCTTGCCATAGGTTGGACCTTATCCTTCCTCTTCTTTTCATCAGTGAGTGTAGATGCTTCCTCGACTTCTTCTTCCTTAGCACCTTCAGTAACTTCAGTCTCCACTTCTTCCTTGTCTTCTCCCATACCTTATGTAAGTGCAAGTGGTGCTTGAGTTTTTAAATCTTCTTCCTCTTCATCCTCTTCTTCCTTCTTGCTTTGCACCCTCTCCAAATTTTGCTTTCAATTTCTTCACCAAATTATCTTTCTTCTTAATTATAGAAGTATTTTTCAGTTCCATTGAGATTTTGGCCTTTGTCATCTCATAGTTTCCAAATGCATTTGCATTTTCATCAACCTCTTCTACCAGTAAAGTTGTTATAGCTATAGAAGCTTCATCCACATTGATTTCATACCCTAAGGGTCTAAACCATCTCACCCTTAATGTAGCAGCTTGTACAAAAGTATAGTCAACATCTACTAGAAAACATACATCATCATAATGTTTTTCTACTAGAGATATTGGTATTCTCATTCTCTTTTTCATTGATTATTTGAAGTCCTCAAAATAGCTTGTCATCATAGATTCAAAATTCTCTCTTAATTGTTCAATGTAATTACCAATCTATACTGCCACTGATCTATTTTTTTTCCATGCAACTATTCCAAAAGTAGGAAAAGTGCTTTGCACATAAAAGAATATGTATATCAATATAAAACAAAATTTACATTGTGCACTCTTTGTCTTTCTAATTGCTTCAAGGTTCTCAACTAGTTGTTGTAATCGCCCAAAAATGGTCATCTGGACTATGAGCCCCCTTTCTAGCATTTTTGCTTAATTTATCTATTGGTTATCTTTGATCAAATTCTCAAAAATCTATTTATTCAATTATAACCTATGGTATGACCACTTTATCCCAAGTTCATATTTAATTAAAAGAATATGTCCCCTTTTAATTCAATAAAATTCCCCACTCATCTCTTATCTTAAGTGTTTACACATAAAGCATTATTCCTATTTTAGAAATAAAAGAAAAGGCATTTTTGTCTACACATGAATGCACAATTTCCTATGTGAGAGGAATTTTCTATTTTTAAAATAAATTTAATTCTCCTCCACACATTTCAAACCCTCTCAAAAGTCAATTATTAATTGTGATTGGTTGAGATGATTGTGCACATGGATCACTCAAGATGTATTCTCCTCTCATGATTATTCATCTTTTGCCTCTTAATCTCTACCATCCATTTTTCTTTAAAATGGAGGGCTCTCTTCTCATTCCAAAAATCTTAAGTCTCTCATACTATCATTATGCTACAAGTTTTCTTGTTGATTTTGGAGACTTGGAGCATTCTTGCATTTTTGCATTTTAGCTTAGCTCTCATTCTACTTGCATTATGATATGATTTTTAACTTAGCTTCATTTATGCTTTAGCTTAGTTCTCTTTTGTAGCTTGAATTTCATTTAGAATAGCTTGCATTTGCATTTCATTTTATTCTAGATTCTTAGATATTTGCACTCTTGCCTCTACTCTTTCAATCTCTCATTCTATGGTGCACCTTGCAAGGGTTGCATAGTTTGGTTCATTTGAGAGCCACCATCTCATAGCTTTTTCACTTCATAGATAGAGAGCTATAAGCTTGCTCTTGAGACTCCCTCTTCCATGGTTTCTCTCAAGAATAATGGTTTATAGAAGTGTGACACTTTTATGCACATATTTTTGGTGCCCACCATGGGGCTTGAATCAAGTTTCTAACTTCATTTTCTTTCATTTCTCATTTTTGATTTTTTATAGTAGCATATTGGATCTAATCAAGTGGTTTTGTAGAGTTCTCACTTTGGTTTTAAGGCTAACCCATATGTGGATTGGTTTGAAGGCCAAAACCCTAGATTTTTGAAGATTCGATCATATCTCCTAAACCACTTGTAGTTTAGTTTTGATTTTTTTTTGTAAGTTGATTATGTGTTCGATTTATAGATCATTTTGACTTGGATTTTGTTAATTATGAATTTTTCTTTGTTTTTCATAAAAAATAATTTCTGGTTGTAATTAGTGACTTTTTCAGAAAAACCT
This sequence comes from Cupressus sempervirens, assembly GCA_028749045.1. NCBI lineage: Eukaryota > Viridiplantae > Streptophyta > Pinopsida > Cupressales > Cupressaceae > Cupressus > Cupressus sempervirens. The sequence goes on from CM053785.1 coordinate 37,087,740, forward strand.
ACATTTTCAGCAAGGTCTCTTAAATCTAAAGGGGGTTAGCTCTTTTTTTTTGACTTGTGAACTCATATTAGGCCTCAAAATCTCGATTTGATAAATATGGCTTGTTTTGACAAAATGGGTTCCTAGGGCACAAATTAAGATATTGTTTTGAATTTCTTACATTTTTGGAAAGCTCTTTGGTTTTTAGTAGGGGTCTCTTCTTTTCATTTCTATTTTTAGATCCAAAATCATAGCAAACAAGTCCAATCTTGTTGACTAGGTCAAAATCAAAGAGTAAAAAAGAGATCATTTTGTGATTAGATTGCACTTTCTTAGCATACATTTGGTTGGAAGATAACTTGGATTTTTTAGGCAACTAACCACTTTTTTTTGGAGGTCTAACTTGGTTATTATGCCCTAAGGTTGGTTTTTTTGTAGGGAATTTCTCATTTCATTGCTAAAAAGAATGCATGTCAAAGCTTCAAATGCACAAAGGCTACTAAAACCTATTTGCAGGGCTGCCCAGTGCATAAAATCCAAACTTTCTTGTATTTTTTTTAATTCCATGTGCAACATTCTACTAGTTGCTTTCATTTCTTAGGAACATTAAACTTTCAATTAGGATTCCTTAGTGATAAGAGAGTATGCTCTTCACCCTTGCAATGAATCAGAAATCTTGACCCACCTTTGGATTTTGAAAGCAAGGGGGTAATTAAATCTTCTTGGTGCATTTGGGGGAAGCAATAAAGATAGAAGAGTATGCTCTTAACCCTTGAGGTAAATCAGGAATCTTGACCCTTGAGAGTGGATCTATTTTGTGGTAGTTAGAATCCTTTAGACGGCCTACTCTTGGACAACCTAATAGGAACAACCCAAGTGGGAACAAGAAAATTACCTAGCTCTTCCAACCCACTATAAACTCAAGGCTATCAAGGACACAAAACATTGGTAGACATAGTGTTTGTCTTCGCTTAGTGTGATTGCTTATGGGATTTCAACCATGAGGATATCACTAGGCAAGAACACTTAAGGTGCTCTTGTGACCGCCAGGTCTGTTACCCACCATAAGGTTGGGTGTCCCTTAATTGGGTGCAAGAAAAAAATTACAAATGGAAGCCATTTCTAAAGACCCTAGGTTAGTAGCTACCCTATTTTTCTGCTCAACTTCTTCATGCAAGGATCAATCCTAGTGGACTACCTAGATCCCCCCAATATTTACACTCACCATATGTGTTCCCTTGGTTGTGCTTATGGCACTTCCATGAAAAATTCAATATCTCTTGTGGGAAACCACTTTGTGTGAGGCAAAGGAGCATCAAGTGTGGGCCAACTTGTTGAGTAATTAATTGTGACTTTTAGGTAGATATTGCTTGATGTGTTCTTGAATGTGCTAGACTTGTGGAAATCTTTTGAACATACACATGACAATAGCTCTAGAGCCTTCTTTTAAGGCCTCACATATGCTTGTATCATGCAAAGTAAACTTTAAGAAATCCACCTTCAAAAAAAGATATAAAATATTGGCAAATCTTTCATTATTTTGAAAAAACAAACTTATTTCTATTGACTAATCTCTCAATTTTTATTCTAAGTATGATTAACATTGGCGATTATTTTCAAGTCATAATTTTTTTGTATAAAATATTGACGAATCTCAATAATAATAAGAAGTTCATTAATCACCATGGAATATTAAAAATCAAAATTATTTTCTTTTACATTGTGGAATATTATGAGGATCATTACATATACTTTGAATCAATAGTGAAAACTAAATATTGGTGATATATCCCTAAAGTAACTAATAATTATGATAATTATTGGTCAATTAAATATAATTTCTCCAATAATATATTATATTTAAGTGACTCAAATCTAATCATGTAATAAATATTGTGGTAAATATTTGAATTTAATTTTTTCAAAAAAATAAATTATTGAGCGATTTTAAATATTCTAGAACTAATTTTTTAAAACTATGGCAATTTAGGTTGTATCAAATCTTAAATTACTAGCCAAAAAATTCTAAAATTAGCCAATTTGCAAATATTATCCATTGAAAAATACCTTGGTATCATGCAAGGTTTCTTTGTCCCTTGCTTGATTGTTTGAAGACTAATCCACGTGTCACTATCTTGCTTGGAAAGAAATTGCTTTTGAACATCAAACTTGCTATGCTATCAACTATTGTCAAACTTTTTCAACCAAGTCTTAACTTTTTTGTGTTTCTTGCTAAGGGGAGTCTCATCATTTGATTTTTCTTTTCTATGTCTCTAGTGCTTGAACATGCTTAAAGTGACTCTTTGGTCTTAGTGCTCTTGGTCTTTCTATCTTCATGGTCTATGTCTACTTGCTAATTATCTTTTTGCTAAAATGGTTACCTTGATTTCTTGACTACACTCTTATGTTGGAAAAGTTGTTCACTTATCACCCAGCTTGCTCTATCTACTTGGCTATTTGGCTTCTTGCCTAGATCTTGACTTGAGTCACTAGTGTTGGAAGTTTCTTGGACACTTTATTGACAAGTCACTTTGCTCTATCTTTACAATTTTGGCAAGTGAACAGTCTACCTCTTTAGTTTGGAGATCATGTTATCTTGTGTCACCTTCTTAGCTTCCACTAGTCTCTTTCATGCTTGATTATCTATCTACCATTATTACATTCAAACCTTGTTCTACCAAACCTCAACTAAAACTAGATGATCATGATATCCTCTATGGCACTAAAGAGTTTCAAGATCTATATGCTCAATACAAAGAATTAGAAGAGACAAATGATCTTTCTTACCTTCATTTCTCTAAGTGTATGATAGAAATGAAGTCTAAACTTGAGAAAAGATTAGAGAAGAAGATTTCATTCTTAAATGAATATCCCTTAAGACCTTTACATACACATGTTTCATCTTCTTCAAGGTCTACATGTTCTACTCCAAGACATCAAATGTATTCATCTTCTAGATCTAAAGGCCTCCTTAGAGAGAAAGAAAGTGGTACATTTTTTAAGCCTATTCTAAGCTGTCATTATGGACCTATCTTTGACCAAGGAAATGATGAAGACATGGATGCATACCATTCACTTGAGAAACAACAAAAGGAATCTAGACATACTTTTGATAGAATTTTTTCTCCCTTGGAAGAAACTTATGATGACACTTTGCAAATACTTCTTGGCACCAAGCTCATCATGTTACCTAAGTCTAGCTCATATGGAAACCTATTCTAAGATATCTATTGTGCTTATCATCAACATAATGAGCATACTACTTCAGATTGCATTGAGTTAAAACATAAAATCCAAGATCTTATTGATAATGGGATTATTGATACCTCTAATGACTCATGTGATGAGGATACTTTTCTTGAGAAAGATCATATTAATGAACCTATGTCTAGTGATGGTTTCCTTGATACCTCCACTTCTTCCAACACTCATGCACCTCCAAACACTTAAAATATTTCCAACATGCCTCTATCAAATAAAGAACCTAATGCTTTTCATGTACACTATGCCTATCCTCAAGGGCTACCTCTAAAAGAAAATCAAGCTAACCTTCAGTTGGCTGCAAAACTTTTCCATGCTACTAAGCATAAAGATCCAAGCACTATTCAATCCACTCTTCATTCTCCCTTGTCCTTAGAACTGGCTCCATATCAAGAGGACTCTCAAAAAGAAAAAGCTATAAATGTCAAGAAAGATCAAGATCAAGCACCCTTTCATCTCTTTCAAGATTTTTCCCCTCCATATCCTATGTCTTTTCCATCCCCCAAGTATGATGAAGATACTACTTCCACTATCTTCCTTGAGATTTATAAAAATAATGAGAAAAATTATCTTCCTATGCTATCCAAAGCTACTTGTCAAGATCAAAGAATCCCTTCATGTTCTACTTCTTCATATCCACTTCAAAATTGTGCTCAAGCTTCAAGTGCTGCTATTAAAAATGTTATTCCTATCAAAGCTACTCATGAGTCTATTGATGGATTAGACCAGGTTTCTCACTCTAAAGATGTTGATATCCCTTTCCACTATCCATTTTCATCTCCTAAGTCTATCCTTGGTCTTCATCCATCAAAGCTAAAGCCTTCAAACCTTCCATCTATATTGGGACCTTATGTTCCTTCATCTCCTACATTTTACACTCCTATCTCTCCCATCATACCTCAAGATCAACAAAGACACTCATCCTTGATGACTTTTCACCCATCTATCCATCTAAACTAGTCATATTAGTGTTATTCATCCATAAATCTCAAGTCCTTTGGAAGTGAAAATAAACATAAGAATCCATTGAAAAATGAAGATCACTATGTCCCATCTAAATGACATGTGAATTATAAGAAGGAAAATGCACAAAATAGATCACAAAGATCCACTACTAAGAGAGCTAAATCAAAGAAAATATGGTTTCCTAAATCCATTGTTGAAGAAATGCACTCTCAAACATCCAAAGAACAAGAAAAATCTAAAGCTATATGGATTCCCAAGTCTCTTTTGAAAGACTTGAATATTGAAAATACTTCAAAATTGACATTCAAGCTTCCAAAGCCTTCCACTTTACTTTTTTCCAAATCTATTTTACCACCTCGTACATCTAAACCTCAAGCTAGTTCATCCATGATTCCTCCATCATTCCAATACCCTTCAAGGTTTTTTTCAACATTGATCTTTTCCAATATTTCAGCTATCCTCATGAAATCCTCTAAAACTTACACTTACTTTCTATCCATGCTCATTCATTTCTTTCAAGACATGAACCCTTATCCTTCATATACTTCTGCTACTATCATCTCCCTTCCATCATCCTATCAACATCTTTGATCATACTTATCTATGGTCTTAGCTTATCATGACTTATCCTTTCTATAAGAGCATTACCTAAATTGAAAAAAAGCTTGACCTATTTCTAAAAATTTCAAAAATGAAGAAGAAATAATAGAAATAATGAAAAAAAATGAAAATGTGCCTAGGTGAAAACCACTTCTTGTGGCACCTTGGTAGCAAAAGTAAAGACAAATACAATTCATCCTATGGTGCAAATTACTTCTTGTGGCAACTTGGATAAGTACCATGATGAAAACCTAGTAAATAGTTATTATGCGTAATTCTTCCATCATCCATCTATCCCCTTTTTCCTCTTCTCTCTTTGATCTTGACAATGTTGAGCTATCTTTACATATTGGCTATCTTATCCATGAGATTCTCTATTGTGCTTTCTCATCACTCATAGCCCCCATCTTGAGCTTTATTCTTATTACTCTATCCCATCACTATCCTATCTAGTTGACCCCTTGGTCTTGATCACAATAAATAAAACATGGTTCTCATAGGTCTCTTGACATCGATACTCTTTTAGACTACATGCTTCGTGCTATCTCACTTATTGGCTTCCATTACTTATCCCATATGCTATCTCAGTTAGTGGCTTCCATTACTTATCCTATATTTTATCTTTCTCATTGCTTCCATTGCTATCCAAAACATTATTCATTTAGCTATCTTTCCCTAGCTTGTGTACTCTTGAGGAGTCAATCCTTGAGGATCACTTTCACTCGCTCCATACTCCTTTCTTATCCATCTCTACTTATCCACCAGCTTACTACTATATCACATGTTACACCTTGCTAGACATTGGGATAAAATGATGTGATCTTTCTTGAGTACTAGTAATCTCTAAATCATTCTAAAAAATCCGAAAAAAAATCATATATGATGCTAACTAAAAATTAGAAAATGTCATGAAAAAATGATCATCTTAGTGAAAACCTAGCAATAGGCACTTTGATGTATCACCAAAAATTCAAAGAATTCAAAAATACAAAAAAATACAAAAAATTCATGAAAATTTTTCCAAGTGGTTAGAACTTGGAAACAAACACTACTTGTGACCCTTGCACCTATGTCTATCAGTCTCAATCACTCACTCTACAACACATTTCCTAGCTTGGAATTGTTTCTTGTCCTCATCTCAGGGGCATCACTAATTAGCCTATTTAAGGTTTCCTTGTGCATTAGGGTTTCTTTGGCAACTCACAAAACAATGTTTCTCAACACTACCCCCAACTTGACATCAAGTGTTTCTCAACACTTTTTAGATAGTTTACATACAGTCTTTGATGTCATGATATTTCTCACCATCAGAATCAAATCTTGAAGAAATGGCCAAGTAACTTACACACATGCACTTAAACACTTAAATGACTAAGATATGATGAACTTTATTTACTTTGTTTGTTGTCTATGACAATTTCTTTGCTATATGTTCGCTCCATACTGGTCTTTCAAGGATGTCATAGACTAGAAGATTGGGGGCATTGGGCATGTTTTCTTGAAAGACTTACTTGTGGGTATACTTTGTTAGTCTATATTTTTTGAGCGTTCATGCTTGTACTACTTAACACTTTGACTTACAAATATATCATCCTTGACTATTTTTTTGTAAGACTACACTCGGGGGTTATCTTGGTGCTTATTCCTTGGTACAAGTGTAATCTTTCTATACTAAAATTAGGGAATCTAACTACATATTCACCTTGACCCATATTTCTTTGATGCATAGGTTGGATTCCCACATACCTATCTAATATAGATCATATTCATATCCTCATAGTTTATGCTAGTGATGATTGTATGATCTTCTAATGTCCCTAATAAGGTTCGATGATAAAAACTAGGACCTGCTTATGTAACCCTTGCAATTGCACCTTTTCATACTAGCTTGCATTCTAGGGTTCATTCTAGCTTAGCTTTGCATTTTGCATGTTGAGAGAGCTCTCTTCTTTATCTTTCATGGACTTTTCAGCTATATGCATTCATTCTTCTCTTGTGTCTTCTCGATCTTATCTTATCTCTTCTTTCCTATTTCTCACTTCTTTTCTATCTCACCATCTCATCTATTCTTTTGACCTATCTTTTCTAATCTCGACATCCTAGATCCATTTTCTAGATTGAAATCCAAATTTGAGTTCATCTTGCTAGTCAAATTTTCTTCCTTCTTCTATGTAGTTGGCTGACCTATTGAGGCTTAATCTTTGAATCTTGTTGGGGAAATCATTATTTCTTTATTTCTTCATCATTTATACTCTCTTGCACTCTTTGCTTTCATTTCTGTTTCATCTTATTTCTTCTTTCTTCTTTTTGTGACCTAATTCTTATGCTTTATCTTTCTTGGTCAAAGTTAGTCAAACTAGGGCATATTTTCATTGATTGGTGGTCATTCTTTGGTTGTAATCTATTATCTATCATCATGAACTTTTATTTATTCTAAATTGATCAAATCAAGCATATTTCTACATCTCCTCTATCTCATCTTGATTTCAATCCTGAGGGCGCATGAATATTCTATCATTGTTTCAAATTTCTTTCTTCTACAACTATCTATTTTCTCTTGATCTATCTTCTTTTCTTAGTGTTAGTACTCTTCTTGTGTTCTTATATTGTCTCTATCCTAGTGTTCAGTACTATCATTATCAAACTATACATTCAAGACCTACTATCTCTTCCTACATTTTATTCTTCATAATCAGATCTCTCTATTATCTTAGCTTCTTCATTCTTTGACATAATGTGTTCCTAGATCGATTACACATTAATCAAAGAGGGGAAAATGTAATCATCCAAAAATTGTCATCTGGACTATGAGCCCCCTTTCTAGCATTTTTCCTTAATTTATCCATTGGTTATCTTTGATCAAATCCTCAAAAATCTATTTGTCTGATTATAACCTATGGTATGACCACTTTATCCCAAGTTCATATTTAATTAAAAGAACATGTCCCCCTTTAATTAAATAAAATTCCCCACTCATCTCTTATCCTAAGTGTTCACACATAAAGCATTATTCCTATTTTAGAAATAAAAGAAAAGGCATTTTTGTCTACACATGAATGCATAATTTCCTATGTGAGAGGAATCTTCTATTTTTAAAATAACTTTAATTCTCTTCCACACATTTCAAACCCTCTCAAAAGTCAATCATTAATTATGATTGGTTGAGATGCTTGTGCACATGAATCACTCAAGATGTATTCTCCTCCCTTGATTATTCCTCTTTTGCCTCTTAATCTCTATCATCCATTTTTCTTTAAAAGGGAGGGCTCTCTCCTCATTCAAAAAATCTTAGTCTCTCATACTATTGTTATGCTACAAGTTTTCTTGGTGATTTTGGAGACTTGGAGCATTCTTTCATTTTTGCATTTTAGCTTAGCTCTCATTCTACTTGAATTATGATATTCTTTTTAGCTTAGCTTTATTTATGCTTTAGCTTAGTTCTCTTTGTTAGCCTGCATTTCACTTAGAATAGCTTGCATTTGGATTGCATTTTATTCTAGATTCTTGGAGATTGGCACTCTTGCCTCTACTCTTTGAATCTCTCATTCTATGGTGCACCTTATAAGGGTTGCATAGTTTGGTTCATTTAAGAGTGACCATCTCATAGCCTTTGCACATCATAGATAGAGAGCTATAAGCCAGATCTTGAGACTCCCTCTTCCATGGGTTCTCTCAAGAATAATGGTTTATAGAAGTGTGACACTTTTATGCACACAGTTGTTGTAGTTGCAACTCTGATAGATCATATGTATGATCTTTCTTGACAATTTTATATCCCACATCTACTATTATATAGGGCACATTTTTTAATCTACTAGATTCATAAAACTTGTGTGGAATGACCCTGACAACAAACTCTATAAATGAATCAATAATTGTATCAATATTCATGCCTCCCTTGTTCCATACAGCTCTAGTGTTATTCTTAATCACCTCCTTCGAATCACTTTCCATTGTTTTAGGCCAATCTAGGGTTGGATAACTAGTAACTCTATGAATTATCCTTTTGGTTATTTTGATACGTCCATTATCGAGCCATAATGAACTATCATGTATTCTACTTAAGACTATCCTAATCCATCCAGTTTTGAACACATTTGTAAAATATAGGGCTCGTGTTAACCCTTTCTTCTCAAAAATTTTGAATTCTTCTTTTAAAACACCATTATCACAGAGTCTATTGTATGCTTCCTTGATATCCATATCGACAATGCTACCAATTTTGTAGTTATAGAATTTTGTAACATCTTGTACCATTAAAACATTTGGTGGTATCATGGATAACACACTAGTAGGATCTTGCTTGTAGGAGATGTTAGGAATAGCCCTGAAAATGGTTTGCTTAACTTCATTACTAGCCATTTGAAGGTTTAAAACCTCCTTACCCTCTACATTCTTTGAACTAGATTCCATTTTGTGAAGCTAGGTTACAAAAATATAAACTGTGAAGCTCGGCTCTTGATAAATACCTTTATAAGATCTGACAAAGCGATGTAGAATCTCTACTCAAATCTTCTACAACTACTTTGGATGAGTTTTCTAATTGCCTCTATTCTCCTTGTTCTTTCTTAATTTTGAAATGGTGAAAAATGAATCAAAAATTGATCAAATACCTTTTGAAACCTTGCAATAAATTTTGGTGCTTACACAACTATAATCTCAACATTGATTAATTTCTAACTTAATTGGCATTCATTAACATTTCAATCAATCAAAAACCATTACAAGGTCAACATCAAGTAGCCACTCTATTTCGACATCTTCTAGTAATTTACTCGACACACATAGGAAGTGTTTCCTACTCAGCAGAGACATGAAAAACATAAAGAATTTTCTTGAATATCTTGCATCTTTGTTCATGTTTATATGATCTTTTCAATACTAAATTCCTTTGGAACCGATGTATGATATTGTTGATCTCAGATTGGTTTTGACAATTGAGTGTCAACACACTTAAGAAATTCTCTAAGTTCATGTTGAGTATAATATAGATGTCAAGTTGTAATAAGTGTTGAGTCACTCATGTGCTGAGTAAATAGAAAGTGTCGAGTAGATAGATAGAGCTGAGAAAGTTTCAAGTGCCAAGTGAAGAATAGATGTCAAGCAAGTTCAAGTGCCAAGCAAGACACAATTTCAGTATGTGCCAAGCACTAGTAATCAACAAGTGTCGAGCAACACATTATTGACATAAGAGTTTCTCAAGGCACAAACTATTATGTAAACCATTTTTGAGCTGACATATGGATAAATCTTGAAGGATTAAAGATAAGATCACATCTATTTGGATTCCCTATGCAATCAACATGCAACCAATGAGAAAAATGGAAGAATTTGAGTGGGAAAATTGGATGAATCTCAATCATAGATTCATACCTAACCCTAAGTCACAAAATCTTTTTAAAGGAGATGAAGCCCCATACTTTATAGAGTGTGAGAGAGAATGCATACAAGGAGATAATGCCAGAAAAAGATTTGAAGGAAGTGAAAGGGGTGAATTGATCAAGTTGAAGGTGACTTAGAAGAAGGACAAAATTGCAAAATCAATTAGCAGAACAAAGGATCAAGATTATGACATTTTCATATCATATCATAGAGGATCAAGATGAACTAAATTGAGATCTGAAATCAACAATATCAAATTCTAAGTGTATCAGATTAAACATTCTATTGTACTCTCTAACAATTGTTACAATAGAATGAAATCCTATGGAGTTAGGTTGGTTTAACAGCCATTGTATAAAGCCTTTAACATGGTGACATTCCAAGTGAGTGTTCTAAAGTCCTTTAGCCAGGCACACTTCTAATAGGGTGTTAAAATCCTTTAATAGGGTAGGATCTAACAATTCTTTATAAGCCTTTTAATAGTGCAGATCATGAGAATGGTCATAATATGTAACCTTAATAGGTGAACTTTATTGCTGCACTAGTGAAGAGTTGTGGGTGTCATCCCCACCCCAATTTTACCTTCTCATTGGAGGGTTCCTAGGTAATCATATCTAGTGTCAAGTATTTGTGTAGATGCATATTTTTTACATTTTATTTCTATATGTTTATGCATGCAATGTTTTAAAGTTGAAAGTTTTATTGGTTAGAGTTTAGTACTTCTAATTCATCCCCCCCCCCTCTTAGAAGTATACTTCCTACTTGTTAATTCCAACAATTGGTATCAGAGCTTAGTTCTCATTAGGAGAAGCCTTATGACTTGGAGAAAATATCTTGAGATGTAAGTCTACAAGTTGGGAAAGACCATTGAGAATCAAGAGATTGAGATACACCTCTTACTGCAACAATTGGATGAAGCCAAAAATGCCTTGAGGAGTTTGCTAAAGAGAAGGAAAGAGATTGCCATAGTAGAAAATGACACTTAATACAAGGATATTGACACCACAAAGTTATTTGTAGATGGTAAATCTTGTGAGTTTAATGCATTAATTGCAGATCTCATGGGCAAGAATAGAGCACAAGCTGAGGAGATTAGAAATCTCAAGTTGGAGCAAGAATCACAAGCAATACTTCTATGTGAAGTGATTGAACAAAAGAAGAAAGCTATAGAGGACAAGGCCATGATTGAAGAGGAAAAAAGAATCTTGTCAAGTAGATTGGAAGAAAAATCAGCAGAGCTATCTATGATCTCAAACATGCAACTAGACAGCCTAAGTCAAATGATGAATGCCCATCATGAGTTGAATGTCAAGGACATTGAGATAACTACATTGAAGTTACAAAATGAGAAAATATAGAATGATCTAAAAAGAGAAAAGGAGTTTCTAGAAAGTTTCAACAAGCCAAATGAAGCTATCAAGTACTTTGAGCAATTATTAAAATCCCCTAGATCTAGAAAAGACACATCAGGATTGGGCTATACAAGTACTAAAGAAGGAGAGTCATCAAAGACTACTAAACAAAGGCATGACAAAGGTAAGAACTCTAAACTTGCTTGTCATCATTGTGGAAAGAAAGTAAATACAACTAATGTTTGTAGGAACAAGAATGCTAGTCAGAATGCTAAGTCAAAGAACATGACACATTGTTACAAGTGTGACAAACAAGGTCATTAGGCACATGAATGTAGAACCAAGACTATGCATGCACCAAAATTTGAAGGACGCTAGTACAATTGTTAGAATTTTAGACACAAAGCCTTTGAGTGTAGATCCAAGTCCACATGATCATCAAACAAGGGAAGAAGCCATAAAAATTCCTATAATTGGGACTACAATACAAGATATAGCTGCCACTACTATCAAGAATATGGACACATCCCTAAGAATTGAATAAGAATACATTTTAGTGGAAGCTATAGTAGATGGTTGAGCCAGACTACATGCTTTGGTTGTTTGAAGACTGGTCATATCAACATGCACTACCCAACAAGGAAAAGGGCACCTAACTTAGAGTCAAACAAGGGAAAAGGAAAGGTAGATGTTGAGCACATTAGAGGAGAGATGAATAAGACATGGAAAAGAAAAGATGGAAGCAGCTCATCAAATGGAGGGATCACTTCATCTAACAGGTCAAGTGGTCACACCTCATCAAACTAAGCAAGAGAAGGTATGTGGAACTAATATTTAAATGCTTTATCATACATTAGTTCTTGGAATGAGTTAGTACTAAAAAGGATAGATCAACATGAATAAAGATGCAAGGCGAAATCTTCAAATTTTTCACACTGTTGTCAAGTAAGGAAGATTGCGTTCAGATGCCGAGTAAAATCCTAGTATATGCCCAGCTACTAGAAAAAGCTAGTTGAAGCTGAGTTAGTAGTGGTTGCCAAGTAAAAGGAAGTTCCTATTGAAGCCGAGTAAGAGAAACTCTAGTGGATGTCAAGTGTTGGAAAATCAATGGAAGCTAAGTGAGAAAGAATTACATAAGGAGCTGAGTGTACAACTATATATGCACTAAGCATTAAATGCTATGTATTGAAGGGTATAAGGTCAATTTTTCAATCATTTTAATTGTGAACATAAAGCAAGAGCAAGAAGAGTACAAAAGTGATTGGTGACCAAAGATTGAATCTTTTGCATAGATTCTAACAAAGATCAAGCACCATTTGATCAATTTAAAGGTATTTCTCAAGTGTCGAGGTACACAGTTATGCAATTTTATATTTTGAAACCCTAGTTTGTAGAAATGGCCTCTAGCTCTAGAAATCCCAAGGATAAGGAACTGTTTGAGGAGAAACTAGTTAGCAATGAATTCAAGCAACTAGATTTTAAGTGAATTCCTGAAGTTGCATACAAAAATGACCCTACGGACACACTATACATTATTCTACCAAAAGTTGTAATGGTACAAAATGTTATAAAATGCTACAATTGTAAGGTTGGAGCAATTGGTGACATGGAGATTCATCAAGCCTACAACAAACTATGTTAGAATAGGGTATTGAAGGAAGAATTTCATATTGTTGAAAGGAAGGGCTTAACTTGTGCCCTATATTTCCCTATAGTCTTCAAAATGGATTGGATAAGAATAGTTTTGAGTAGGATTCATGATTGATGCCTATGGTTGGAAGGTGGACCTATTAAGTTGTCAAAGAGAATCATACATAGGGTGATAAGATACCCAACCCTAGAATGGCCAAAGACCTTGAGGAGTGACTCAAAAGAAGCCTTTGAGAAGAACACTAGGGCAAAGTGGAATAAAAGAGGCATGACCATTGACACAATCAAAGATCCACTCCTAGAACTTGCAGTTAGGGTCATATCTCACAAATTCTATCAGTCAAGCCAACTTAATAGTGTACCATGCATTGCAGTTGTTATGGGATACAAACTTGGTAAGAAGGATCATACATATGATCTAGTATAACTAAAACTACAATAGATTATGGAGAACCAAGGAGAAATAAGGAGATCCACAAGTGCTTAGTGTAAGTTTGGATCAATTTTGATATGTATCTTTTTCTATGTTCAGAATGAATTTCCCTCTTTTGATAAGATAAGTTGGAAGACCAATAGGTCTATAGCTATATAGATAAATGATTACATAGAGTAGATGGGCACTAATTTTGAAACCATAATGACAAGCTATTTTGAGGAGTTTAAGAAGTCCATAAAACAAAGACTAAAGATTCTAGTCTCCCTAGTAGAGCAGCACATCAATGATATCTATTTCTTAGTTGACATTGATTATACATATATCCAAGTAGCAGTACCAAGAGTAAGATGGCTAAGGCCATTAGGATATGAGATAAACATTGATGAGGCATCATAAACAATCACAACACTACTTGCAGAAGAAATTGATAAAAGTGCAAAACCTTTTGGGACTTTTGATGTTGTGAAGTCTAAGGTGGAAATAGAGTTGAAAACTACCTCAACTCTAAAGAAAAAGGATAAATTGGTTAAGAAGCTTAAGGCAAAATTTGGAGAAGGGACTATAGAAGGAGAAGAAGAAGATGAAGAAGAAGAATAGGGCCAAGAGCCACTTGCCTTGACACAAGGCATAGGAGAAGATGTTGAAGAAGAAGAAGGTGTCATGGAGGAACAAGCTGAGGAAGCACCAAGTAAACTTGACTCTAAGAAGAGAAAAGCTCAAAAATAGCCTGTAGCTTAGCTCAAGGGCAAAAATAATGCAAATCCAAGCCCAACCAAGCCTACTACCCTAGCCACAAGAGCAACTAAAAGGGCCACTACTCCAAAGGAAAAGGAGAAAACAATAGAGAAGAAGATGGCTACTAAGTAGCAAGGTCCAACAAAGAAGAAACTAAGAAGAAAATGTGTTGCTCAACCTAACTCCAATGAAGAAAGGACTAAGTTAGAAGACACAAGATAATTTAGAATGGTAAGTCATGCCACCAAGTATAATTTAGAAAATATTTGCGATAATCTTAAAGATAATGCAGACTTAACTGGCATAAAGAACATTGATTTCGATAAGTTGAGTAGGGAAGAACAAAACATGGTTGAGGAATCAATCTATATCCCCTGATGTCCAAGTTCAAGAACACCCCACTTGAACTTGAAAATTCAATGCCCAAAGATTTATATTCTTTTATTGAAAATAAATGGCATTATTGCCTCAACATGGAAAAGGAAATAAGAGAGTCTACATTAGCTCAAGTAATGCCTATGCTTACCAAAAGACAAATAACTAAGGCTAACAAGAAGCATTGGAGAAAATTTGTACCTAAATATAGAGCTTTCAGCATTCTTCAAAATAAGATTGAAGATGTTATCAAGAAGTACACTCAAATGTGGAAGCTAATATATGGCCTAACCACTATCAAAGAAGGAGAAGAAGATCCCTTTGAGGGAAGAAATAATGGAGAAGAGGATGAAAATGATAAGGAAGGTGAAGGTGAGAAAGAAAAGGCAGACAATATAGTGGAGGAGAAAACACAAAAGAGAGATGATATGGCAACTGTTGAAAAGCAGAAAATAGATCAGAGTGTGCAAGACACGTGATTTCCACCTCCAAGCCCTCCACATGACAACAAAACACCTACAAAAACAATCAAAGTGAAGGATGTTCCTAATAACTCTGGTCAAAAAATCAATCCATTGACTATAGAGGATCTTAAGAAGATCCTTGACCAATCAACATTACAAGCTCAATTATGCAATAACCCAGTATTGGTCAGTGTAGATGAGTTTCAAAAAGCAATAGCTAACCTGATAAGGGACAAGGTGGAAACACAAGAAACATCTTCTACCATCCCTACAACTACAAGTGGACAACCTAAAGAGAAATCTTCACAAGATACATAAGCTAAGGTTGATTTCACAATTAAAGTTACTACAACTGCTAAGGAGCCAACAAAGGAACAAACAAGATAGATGGATACTTCTATTCCTACTGCACAAGTACAAGGTGAACCACCACAAATAACAGTGATTGATCAAGGAATAATAGAAGAGGAAAAGGAGATTCCAAAGGAAAAGGAGCAAGAAGCAATTCAAACCTTGGTAAATTTACCAACCACTAGGACTCCTACAAGAATGCCTTAGAAGCTGAGCACTGAAGTAATGCCACTCCAAATTTTAGCACCAAGCTCGAGCTCCACAAGGGTTGCAATGGTACTTCACTATGGAGACCCTACATTAGATGAAGAAATAGTCATTCCAAGGTATGACTATGCAACCATGAACATAGACCTGATTAATGAGGTGCAAGAGGCATTAGAGAGGAAGAAGTAGGAGATACTCAGAAATGAGTATAAACAAAGGCAACCACTAATTGAGATAAAAGACATCTTTCTAGATGCATTCAGCTTGTAGGCACTTGATGAAACCAAGCCAATATTGGAAAAATTGTTAGAAATTTTTGAACAAGTGACCAATGAGGACCAGGAGACAAATGTAGAACTCATGGAATGGTCAGGAAAGAAATTTCAAGCAAAGGTAAATGAAAGGATATCAAGTGAAATAGCACTATCACAAGTACAGCTGACAAAGAAAATTGAGAAGGTGAAGACAGTACTTGAGAATATATTCTCGCTATACACAAAGTTGTATGATCCTTCAATCTTTACACAAGAAACCAACTAGAGAATAACGAGCTTGGAAAGAAATATGAAAGTATCAGGCATACAATTGCCAAAAGATCTAGTTCAAAGTGAGAAGCACTTTCATACAATGCTTCACACACAAAATGAACTAGTTGTATTAACAATAGAAGAGGCTAATACTAGAGCCAAATTAGTTCAAATACAAGCCACCCTAACCCCTCACATGGAGATTCTACAAAAGGAACTAGTCTATGCAGAAGATGTATTGAAGAAGGATCCTAATCTTTCAACATTAGATGGCTTAGTTCACCTTGCAGCAGAGATAAAAATAAAAATAAAATCCCTAGAAGTTGCAATACAAAATTGGGATGCCACTCTGAAAATTGTGATGGAAGTAAATAAGACCTTCTTGGCAAAATAATTAGTCAGTATATAGACCCTTTGACATAAGTGTCAAAAAGGGGGAGAAATTGTAAAAAGGGAGATAAGATAAATCAAAAGGCTAGAAGGATACTTAATTTTTAGGGGGAGACATGTGAAAGGGGGAGCCAAAAGAAAGGGGGAGACATAAAATAAACAAAGAAAAGAAAGGGGAAGAGAAAACAGAGCAAACAACAGGAAACAAGGCATAACAAAGACAATGAATATCCACAGAGGAAAATCAATCTACTCAAACATATTTTGGATATAGAAAAGGCACATTAACTCAAGGGGAGTTACAAAATTTTTAAGTATATAGTTCTTCACAAAATTTTGAACAATTTTGAAGTTTTGTGTATATGCCGAATAGGATGTACATTATACTTGAGGAGATTAGATTCATCATGCATAGTCAAGTATTTTTTCCACTTATGTCAAAGGGGGGGATTGTTGATCTCAAATTGGTTTTGACAATTGAGTGTCAACATACTTAAGAAATTCTCTAAGTTCATGCCAAGTATAATATAGATGTCAAGTTGCAATGAGTGCCAAGTAAATAGTAAGTACAGCAAATAAATAGAGCCGAACAAGTTTCAAGTGGAAGTTTAAGTGTTGAGTAAGACATAATTTTAGTATGTGCCGAGCATCAGTAATCAGCAAGTGCCAAGCAACATAGAATTGACATAAGAGTTTGTGAAGGCACAAACTGTTATGTATACCATTTTTGAGCTGACATATGGATAAATCTCAAAAGATTAAAGATAAGATTGAATCTATTTGGATTCCCTATGCAATCAACATGCAATCAATGAGAAAAATGGAAGGATTTGATCAAGAAAATTAGATGAATGTCAATTGTAGATTCATACCTAACCCTAAGTCACAAAATCTTTTTAAAGGAGTTGAAGCCCCATACTTTACAAAGTGAGAGAGAATGCATACAAGGAGATAATGCTAGCAAAAGATTTGAAGGAAGTGAAAGGGGTGAATTGATCAAATTGAAGGTGACTTAGAAGAAGGATAAAATTGCAGAATTAGTTAGCAGAACAAAGGATCAAGATTACAACATTTTCATATCAAATCAGAGAGGATCAAGATGAACTGAATTGGGATCTAAAATCAACAATATCAGATTGTAAGTGTATTAGATTAAACATGGGTGGGGTTGTGAACTAAAAAGGTAGTTAAATACAAGAGGTCGCAACTTATGTACTGAGGAAGGTCGCCGGGAAGTATTGGGGGCCGCCAGTAGGATGTAGTCCACCAATTTTGTGATTAGGTGACCCCACCAGTGGATAGGATAAGGTTGGATTTAGCAAGGTCTGCAGACTAGGTATAAATTCCCATCGATTAAATGATACCCTGCAAATATATAAATCCAAATATTCCACCAAAAATACAAAGCTGAGCTAGGGTGTCACTGCCTGGTTCAGCTAAAAAAAAATTCTCTGCCTGACCTACTAATTCTAAAAATAAAATTCAAAAAATACCCAAATAGGAAAATAAATTGTAGAGATGAAAAATAATTCAGATATGGAAAAATAATTAAATAGATCCGAAAATGACCATACCCAAACTGCAAATCGGGGCCTCCAAATTTTGATTTGTAATTTTTTTTTCCTCGCAATCAACTTTCACCCAGCATAAGCAAATTTATAGTCGATCTTCACTGAATCGATGCTCCAAACGTAATGGTGAGGTTAGATCTAGCTCTAGATGCTCCTAATTTCTACGGATCCTCCAGATTTAGGTCAAGGTGCTGAAGCATGAACGGTCTCAAACAACTATGTGTAGAGAATCTCCCTCAGCTCTGATACCATGTAATAATTTGGCTTATGCTAGAATTCACCCAAGACCAAGGAATTCAAACACAAGCACATATTAGACTAAAGATAGAGTATGATCAAAATGATGATATTCATTCAATATGCAACCTTGAGAGTACACTAGGAGTGTCTACATATAAAGGCCTTAGGAGAGCTTCTAGAATGCATAGAAGTCAACAACATGATAAGTCATACAACTAGGCACATGTCCACCAGATATGGGTTATCCTCCATTAAGCACAAAATTAAGTGTGATGATGTGAGGATAAGCCTACAATGGTGTAGCACACAAATCAGTGGTGTAGACAACATGTGCTAAATAAGGAGTGCAGATAACTGTGTTGTCAACATGACAACTCAGTGAATGATGTGAACTCCTATGTTGTAGATGCCATGTGCATAATTAGAGTTGTGTAACTCATGAGAGTACAAAAACTCTTAAGTGTCTCACCTAAATAAATAATAAAATATTGTAAAATAATTAAATAATGCATTAACCAAAGTAAACTTAAGTAAGTGTAATAAGTAAATACTTATTTACACCAATATTAATATTAAATAATAATCAAATGTCTATTCTATCTGCTAGATAAATGCATCTAATTTGTCAATGAGTCTTTATCTTAGTCTGTAGTTGATGTTGAAAGGTTGTGCAAGGCTTCTACATCTAAAATAAGGATTAGAATAAGATCAGGTTGTAACTAAATTTGGTAGAATGGACACCTTTTAGTGAGTGGCTCTTGTGAATTTGGTAGAATGGGCACCTTTTAGTCATTGGTTCTTATCCAAGGTGGTTCAGCCTATGGCTCATGCTCTCATATCTAGTAGCTACCCATCAATGAGTTTGTATGAAATCCTCTATCAACAAAAAAAATAGTGAATTTAATGATTTTTTTTTACTAATTAATTAGATTATGACTCATGATCAAGTGCATGTAAATATTGGATGGTTTTGCTAGTGCCCCATTTGTACCATAAAACCCATATGACTATTTGTTTTAGGTAAGTGAGCATTTCAATACTTGTGATAGCACTTGTCCATAAATAATCTTTATTTTTTTTCCTTTCTTACTTATGAGTTTTGAATAATCTTGTTGAATCTCTTTCTTTCATCAATCTCTCTACCATCTATTTGTGTTGGGCTTGGAGTTCCTCCTCCATTTGTAAGTATATACTAAAACAATATCATTTTTCATTCTTAGAGAAGTTGAGTCATAGAAAATCTAAGTAGCCTCTTGACTTTCTAAGGAATAATGATGAAATCTAGACAAGAAACCAATCGATGAATCAACAATATAAAAATGAACAACAACAAGAGAATCAACATCATAAACATAAGGATTTATGTTTTCAAGAAAGGGAAAGACCTCAGTGGGGATGATACCCATTAGATCATGGGGTGTGTGCAGGATCATGGTATACCAAGCTATGGCCTTAAGTGACAATGAAAAATTAGAAAACAAAATTAGTCAAAAGTTAAAATCTTATTAATCTTATGTTAAAAAGTAGTAAGAGAATATGCAATAAATTGAATGTAATTTTTAAACTACTAACCCTTATCTAAAAAACAAATTTAACAAGGGATGCCTATGCCAAAGTTCTTGCCTTCATGTTTTTATGGTTGACTAAAGTAGTATTGCATGAAGGGGTAATTAAATTAGTTATTTTTTTTAGCATTATGGAATGAAATGCACAAGAGTGGAAGAATCATGTAGAAGAAATATGCAGTTGAGATTGAATATAGATTTAACCAACTTAGTATCAATCTTAGATTTAATATGCCATTAATAGCTAGGCTTGGAGAGAATAACGCAAAAGGTTCCCAAGGCCATTAATAGCTAGGCCCAAGGACACGGAACATCCAACCAAGAAAACTTGACCCCTTGGGCTGCAAGTAGCTGGGACATTCAACCAAGAAAATTCCATCCAATTTGTGACAAGTAAATTTTGACATTAAACTAAATAAATTGAAACTTTGATCATTTATTGTAGATGGAAAATAGATTTTTTATGTCATTTTAAGAAATACTTAAATAATAAATATGTCTTTTGACTTAAATCATATAGATCTAAGATCAACAAATCAAAGAAAAATAATAATGATCGTAATAACATAATAATAATTTTGGCTTATAAAAATAATGTAATAGTATTGGTATGATTGATTTACTCATGACTAAATTATAGATCATTAGTCAATTTTGAGGTGTTTCATATTTAAAAAACTAAGTCTTGTAATTATTACTTTAATAGTGCCAGAATATTGCACATTTAATAATAACAATGCCATTTCGATAATAATTATACATACTAAAAGCTTCAAAGCTTGATATATATTTTTCAAAGTTAAATAGCAATGATGTCTAAATTTCATATAATACATGTTTCAAAATTATAAAATAATATTAAAATCAAAATATATCAGTATTTTTTTTTTAAAATATGACCTTATTATTCAAATTCCTCATAAATTTTAGGCAAGAGCCTACAATGCAGCGGTAAATTGCAAGCCTCTCATTGGAGAGGTCTTAGCTTCTAATCTACTCGAGATTAACACATAATAATAATTAATCTAACAATAATAATAAAAATGACTGATAAATACATCAGCCTCGACTGATTACCTATATAAAAAAATCCTCATAATTTTTTTTAAAACAAAATTTATAAATATTTTTAGTAAAATATCATGAAATAATTAGATTCTTAAAAATATACTTTTGATATTTATTAATTTAATTATAATTTAGAATAAAAAATAAATTTTTTAATTCGAATAAAATAAATTTAAATTACAATTAATTTAGTTTCTTAGTTTCAAAAATTAGTTATATTTTAGGTAGCTCCAAAAAAGCATTGACAAGTTATGACGTTTGCTTTTAAAAAGCTTAATTAGAATAAGATTGGAAAATAGTAGGTAGTAAAATATAGTGTAAACTTAAAAAAATAACATTTTATAAATTACAAAAATAAACATCAACGTAAAACTAATAAAAAATATATTTAAAATAAGAAATATAAAAAATTTAACTCTATATTTCAACTTAGTAAGGAAAATAGATAGGGATAATTAATATTGATTAGACATGGTGGAAGATAAAAACGACTATTTTTTTAAAAAGTTAATCCACTTGTCACAACTGTGGAAAAAATAAAGTTGTAATTAATGCATTCATTAATAGAGTTGTTAGAAAATATTTGTATTTTTGTTGGAGAAAATTGAAATTTTTTCATTGCCAAAAATAGAATGGTCCAATAGAATGAATGAAAAATGTGATTAATAAAATAATGAAAAATAAGAAAAAGATATAAACATTTGAAGTTTCTTTTAATCTTTGAAATCCTATGAATTGATTGGTTAGTTAAATTGAAAAATTCAATTGAATGAAAACAATAGTATCCTACAAGAACTAATAGTTCAAAAGTTTAAATTTCAAACTAGTAGTACATGCATGTTTTGCCACCACAATCAAATGTGAATATTTTCTCACAAGATTCTAGATATAAGTAGTAGATTCATGCTTGGATGTAAGTCATATTTTTGTGTTTTTTTTCCAACTAAATAATTAATTATGAATTTTTTGCTACAACATTTTTATAATAAAAAAAGTCTTGTTAGACTTAATTAATTCAAACTTTTACAAAATTGAAAGATTTTTTTGTTTTCTTATAGTAGGTGAAGCAGAGAAGGTGACACATATTTTAGATTTTGAAAAGGCTAAACAAATTGAATGGTTGTTTTTCTATATTACTTACTAAACTCAAATTTTGGCAGAAATTATATGTTGGAAAGATGATAATTTATTTAAGAAACCTTTTCTCTTTCATCAATTTTGAGTGCAAAAAAGGTTGTTAGCTACATAATCAATGTCTAGAGATTAGATGAACTATGTTAAACAAAAAATTTTAGTTTACCTTTTATGTTTGGCATTTCAAAGCCAAAATACAAGGCAAATATAATGCCTATTAGGCTCATCAAATATTTGATGCTACTAATGGCTAGACTATTCCCAGCCTACCTGCTAATCCAATGGATGATAGGAGATTTCATGATTAGGATGAACCACCCCCCTCATTGGTTGCCTAAGGGTTGTTTCTAATAAAAAAAATTTGATATCCTCGACCCCATTTTTGTGAATTGTATCTAAGTATATTATTTATTAATAGAAAAGGACTATTCATTAAAAAAATAAAATGATAATATCATATATTTGATTTAGTCAAGAAAATTTCACTTTTTAAAGTTTTTAAATTTTATTTTTAGCTTTTGATTTCATCATTAGTTTTTAGTATTTCTAAAATATATTATTTTGTTATTATCTAGATATTACTATTGTATAATAATATAATATTAGTATTATATTTTTAGATTAAGGTAAAAGCAAGTTTTGAAGGGGCCCCGAAACCTTTTACATCTAAGAGAAAGATAAACCATTAAGCACGACTAGGTTAAAAAGAAACCTGAAACCAGCAAAACAACTAAACCAGGTTAAACAGGGACCTGAGACCAACGGATGTGACCAAAAAAAACAACCAAAACAGTACTGGAACCTGGAAGGTCAACAGACTAGAATAGCAACCTGAAAAACCTCCCAGACCAAAAACCAACGAAATTGAAAAGCAACTAGTTCACCAACACAAAAAATCGGTCAACATAAGGAAACAAAGGATTTTCCTTTTGATATGAATTTTCCCTTACCCGACCGAAGGACCCTATCTAAAGGGGGGGCAGAAGAAAAAGACTTCTTCTTCCGCTTAACCACGATCCAACCATCCTCAATCTTCGCAGCCTCAGCAACTCACACCTCAAAAGACAAAGACCCAAGGAACCCATGGGACCCAAAAGCCACACCAACCTCTGTGAGAGAATCAAAAGATGCTTGACCCCTAGGAGGGACATCCGAACCAGGGGAAGAGACCAAAGCATCCACCTCCACCACCAGCTCGGACAGAACACAATCCTCAGCCACAAAGACCTTAGAAGCATCCAAGGAAAGATCCACCAGAGCATCCTCCTCAGTCACTGGCACGGAACTAGCCTCAGCCTCAGAATCGTCAGGAGCAACCAAGGAATGATTCACCGTGTAGTGCTTAGAGGAGGCCTTTGACCACCAAGAAGGTGGTCGCCTAGGTTTGGATTTCCCAGCAGCACAACGAGCAGCAATATGACCCATCAAGTGGCATATCCAGCAACGAAAAGGGACACCCTCATAATCCAACAATTGTGTCCAAGAACCCCTCGGGGAATCCAAACAAATCGCCTCAGGAAGGCCCTTAGAGACATCCAAGTCAACAAGAAAGCGAGCACAGGTCGAGTGGAGAATATCTGAAGTATCAACATCCACATATAAGAAATCCCCAATAGCATTCCCAATAGTTTCAAAAACTGAATCTTGCCAAAGATGTAATGGAAGATTAGGGAGACAGACCCAGGTAGGGATCTTATTAAAGGATTCCGAGAGAGGATCGAAATCCATGTGCCATGGTTTGGCCATGAGAGGAAATTTGACCTGCCAAGAAAAAATATTGTGACACAAAATAATTTTTCTGTCAATGGTGCATTGAAATTTAACAATAAAAAAACCCCTAGCACACGGGAAGATGTGGGCTTTTTTATTTATCAGTGGCAACCAGTTCTTGGAGATCCAGCCATGTAGATCGGCAAGAGAGGGCCAGTACCCGCAGAAGCGAAAAATGGCAGCAAGAGAGGAAAGGTCTTCAGCCGTATGGAAAATGTCTTCAACTGAATCAGGATCTAAAGAAACCCTTATAGGCTTTAAAGCACTAACAGTCAAAAAGTGAGAGGGACCAGATGAGATGGAAGCATCATGTAGGCCGGCTTCAAAGGCAGCCACGTCCACAAAAGACCTACCTCCAGAGCCAGGAGACCCTAGACGAGAAGCAGGCAACTCAAAGGCCGAACGAGGGGTAGGCGAAGCCCTTCCCCCACCCGCAGAAGCAGCCAAACAACATCCGCCCTTAACTGCACCACCACCCAGACGCCAGTCGGAATGAGAGACCACAGCGGGGGAAACATGTGTAGGGGCTCTAGAAATTTGAAAAGGAGGAGCGGGAGCCATCGGGTAAAATGTGAAAAGGAGAATATTAGTATTATATTATTTTGGAAAATAGAGGGGTAAAAAACTATTAAGACAAGATTACAACAAGGAGCTCTATCCTAAGCAACAAAATCATCAAATTCTTGCACCATCTCAAAGGGAAGTTGCCCCCTATCCATACTATTCCAACTCGAAGCATGACCAGAAGCCCATTTGGCTAAACAATCAGCAGGTTTGTTCCATTCATGGGGAATGTAAGTAAACATAATGAACTCAAGAGAGGTACAAAAGAGAAGAATCCGATTAACAACAGTGGCCAGCTACCAACTAACATCCTCATGCTCCTATGAGGAAAGCAAGTTCACCACCACTTGGTAGTCAAACTCACAGATAATCTTGCACTATCCCCAAAAACAACACTATTCCACAACATATAAAATAGCTCGAGCCTCCATGAGACTATTAGTGTAATCACCTTTATGCATTGAGAAAAAGAATTTAAAGTCACCATAACTGTAATGAGCCACTCCCTCAATACCAACAAGGCCTAGATTCCCCTGGGAAGAACCATCAATGTTAATTTTCAGAACTCCATGGGGAGGAGGAGCCCAATGCCCATCCTAATTCACTCAACCTTTCCTCTATTGCCGAGGCTGCCTAGTCACTCTTTGATACCTTTGAGTTGCAACCCCATCCTAAAGATGAAAATTGAGGCGATTGCATATAGCAAGACCAACTAGATCCATACCCCCATCTAGTGCACACTTCACTTGAATAGTTTCCTAAAGAGAATGTGAGATCTTCCACCAAAGATGCATAACACCAAGCCAAACATCTTGAAAGATTTGATGATTCCTCTCCGGCTAGATAAATTAATAGGAGTTGGGAGGGGGGGAGAGAGAGGGAGTGTCAAGGCACATGTGGCTCTTTGTTATGAATCACCAACATGTATGAAGCGCTTTTGAATTTATCCGTGTATGTTAAACATGGCATTTTGAAGCTCTTCTAAATTTTATCTTTGAACATTGAAACAAGGCATTTGGAGAACAACCATCAAACTGACAATATAGACAGCAACACAAAATAATGGTGATAGTTAGGAAGCTGAGCAATTTATACTAATAATGGAGGATCATTTTCGTGATGGGTTCATGCTTTTGTATCATAATTTTTTAAGCCTCCTTTATTTTAGTGCAAAAAATTTAGGTGTGGTTGTAGGTAGAGTTTGTCAAGGTCTGTTAGCCTATCTACTAAACATAGGGTGCCACTATTTTATCTAATTATCACTTGGCTTCTTATGGGAAATAAGTTCAACCTTCTAGTGAAGTTACAAGTGGCTTTTTGTTCTCTGTCCATTACCAATAAGTATGAAGCTCTATTGATTTTCATATTTGTATGTTAAAACATGACATTCTAAAGCTCTTCTAAATTTGATCTTTGTATGGTGAAATAGGACTTTTGGACTAACAAAAATTTCCAGAAATTGTACACATACCATATTAAGAGTAGCCAAAAAAAAAATCTCCCCAGTAGTGATCTTTGTATGTTGAAACAAGACATTTAGACTAAAAAATTTCCAGAAATTGTAGACATAACATATTAAGGGTAACCAATAAACATCTCCCTAATAGTGATCTTTGTATGTTGAAATAGGACATTTGGACTAAAAAATATTTCCAAAAATTGTGGACATAACATTTTAAGAGTAGTCAAAAAAACATCTCCCTAATAGTACATATGTTATAAAAATTGTAACTTTGTGGTACATTCACATTAGCTGCCAACAACACTATTGTGACGATTTTTAAGTGCTTTGAACCTTTAAATAGTATTTGATTCAAGTTTCACTACATTTTCCCCATGTAGACGACAATATAATCTACTCTATGTATTACAAGCTCATTTTAAATAACATTTGATTCAACTTTCACTACATTTTGCCCATGTCGACAGACAATATAATCTACTCTATGTATTACAAGCTCATGGTATCAATTTTGTAATGAAAAACTTCATAATGGTACCTATTTCTATTTGCAGGAGCTAATACCAATTTTTGATTTGCAATGAAATATATCTCACTATGTTTTCCTCGAGTCCTCTTGAAACTTTCTAAAATTACATCATATAACTTTTACCTTTTGTTTCCATTGATCTTAATTACAATCTCAAAGATGCTCCAAATTACAATACGATGTTACACTGATTTGTTGGATTTGTTGGATTTGTTGCTGGAACTGTTATTTTGAAATTGCTAACTGTATTTTCATGTTTTAATGCTGGTAAATGTTCTATTTGCTACTGAAGTTGTTACTGAATTTTCTAACTAGATTTCATGTTTTAATCTTTTAAATGCTCTAATTATAAATGCAAAGAGAGCACTTGACATTGATATGAAGAATCCAATTATTCTTGTAGTATTGGTTATCAGTGGTCAAATTTTGGTTGGGTGAAATTATTATAATTTTCTATATCAATTGCAACGAAAATCTATTTATGTTGTGTTTTCTCTGTTTTCACACTAAGGCTGACTTCCACCTCTTCTATATTGTCCTGCCTGTAGTTGGTAGGAATTTTGCTTTTTTCCTTATTCCAGTTGGTTGTGAGGTAGCTCAATTTCATAACAGAATTTCTTGATTCATTACTATCATTCCGAAGTGCAAACAATTGGTTAGGAAGTTTCTTCAAATTGTTTACTTTTGTTAAAGATTAGTATTCTTCTTCCTTTCTCCATTTAATAGTCTGTTTTAGATGATTGATTAGAATCTTTCCTTGAATAATGGCACCCCCTGCTTTTCAATCTGAAGATTGTTTAGGTGCATAATAGATAAGGCTAGAAATTGTGTCAGCCACTTAATTTTATTTCGCTAACATTTATCAATTATTTTAAAAAATTAATTTCTCACATTTTTTTAAATTATTATTTTAGATTTATTTGCTATATAAATTAAATATGCAAAATAATAAAAAATTTGAGACCGCAATTTTTTATAAATTTTGAAACTTTAACTCCATAACAAAACAAAATTTTGAAACCAGTCCACTTTAAACTTCTGTATTTTTTTTCTTAAAACCTAATGCTATAGATTACATAATCTTCACAGCGAGCTCGTAGCAAAATATCCAATTCATGTGAACAGCCATCTTCAATGAAAACTACATCCTGAATATCACTTTTTTAGGGAGGTCTAATGTGAGATTGTTGCATTCTACAAGGCTATGGAAGTAGAAACCTTAAAAGCTCTCTCTATCTCTTCATACACTTCCGAGATTCTTAGACGTCCTTGGCTTGAGGAAGCTGTGCAAAGAACACCCAACCGCAGTAGAATCACGAATGCTTCCCTGCTATATTCCCCATTTAACCTTGGATCTGCATATTTTGAAGGATGAATGGGATTTTCCTGGCAAACCCTCTTTGCCTGTAACACCACCATCAAATTATGAAAACTATCACTTCCCATCTTACATTGAGCTATAAACCCAAAAATGTATAGAAAAACCATTGAACTTCTATAATTGGTAATGTTTACTAAAACAGAATCTCTTCTAGAAAAAACTGAGTATACAGAGAAAACTGACCTTCTTAACAAGGGATTCTCGATGATATTGATCGATGTCAATTGCTCTTCTACCAGATAGAAGTTGGAGTAAAACTATACCAAAGCTGTAAATATCACTAGAGCATGTTAATTTCCCCTTACTAGCATATTCAGGATCTAGATATCCCAATGTGCCCTTTACTTCAGTGAAAACATTTGTTTCCTGAATCTTAAACATTCTCAGAAGCCCAAAATCTGCAAGCTTTGCTTCCATGGATTCCATAAGGAGGATGTTCGTTGGCTGTAATGCAAAAATATACAGAAAAAAAATCACATAACAGGAATAGCTTATCCTGTTCCTACAATTGAATAGAAGGCATCATATCTATCCAAATATTGAGTGTGTGGGTATGTATTCATGGTTTTTAGGATAAACTATTTTTTTCGGAATTATGCATTGGTAAGGTCATGAATAAGGACCTCATCTTACATCAAATGAAGTTTGAGTCTTCATGATACTATAACTTAATTATTACACTATACCAATTATATTATGTCCTACTTTCCAATCTTTGGCTTTAGAGAAAGGAAATTGATTTAGTTTGTTCCTCTTGAGGACTTGATCAATGGACTAAAGAACAAACAAGTCAATGTAAGTTTGAAGAAGAGACTGAATTATTGGTTGAGGTTTACCTTTATATCACGATGAACTATGCTTCCTTCTGAATAAAGATGAAGAGAACGCAAGCCAGTGATACAGTCGTATGCAATTTTCACTCTTTGCACCCATGTCAACACTTTAACCTCTTGGCCTGTTTAAGTTTAGCGAATGATTGAAAGAATGTCAAATGAAATTGCATCATTAATCTTCTTGAGCAACCAAACTTTCATCAATGGAAAATGGAGGTTATATATATTATAGTTGGTTGAAGGGAAACCTGAAAAGTGAATTTTTGAACTGATAAAACGAGTAATAAGAGTAGAGTTTTTACCAAGAAGCATCTGAGAGAGATTTCCATTGGCACAATACTCATAAACAAAGTATTTCTCACCATCCTCTTCACAGTAGCCAAGCAGAGATAACAAATTTTTATGCCTGATTTTTGAAAGGATCTCAATTTCATTTGTGAATGCATCGGTCTGTGGAATGTCTTTGCAAATGTGTTTAACAGCTATAAACTGGCCAGTGGGTAGCTTTCCCTTGTACACTTTGCCTGCAACAATTGAGCATTTTTTGAGAACTCTATCAATTTCAATGGGGATAAAATATCAAAATATACAATGTACTAAAAATGGGGATCATTATGCTAATTAAATGCTTTTCAGAATAAAGGAGCATTTTCGTAAAGCAACTGTTTTGAGAGAGGAGCAGTTTTGGTGCACCAGGGTACTGCGCCAAAACCGCTACTCTATACAGGAACAATTTACTAATAATCTAGTAGTTTTTAGTACATAATATATTGTTTCCTGGAGTGAGTGGTGTAAGTTTTCTTGAGACGGCGATTCTCTTTAGTATTTTATTTTGTTCATCAGTATGTTTCACTTTTTTTTAAATAGATATTTATCCAACGTTTATAATAATTTCAGATGTAAGTTAACAAAGAAACACAGAAGACTGAATATTTAGAAATCTATTGATGGACGGGGTAATTTGTTAATTTTTGTTTATAAATTTGTTTTATGAGCCGACCTATATGGACTTTAGGGTTTGCTTTCATATCTATGAAATTTTTTAATATTCAAATATATTATATTCTATAAATTCAAATATATCATATTCTATAAATAATAAATCTAATACCTATTTATCAAAAGAAAAAATATAAAAGCAGTGATTTCATGAGTTAGAACTAATTTGCCTATTCTATTCAATAGAACTTCTAAACATAAAACTATATGGAAATTAAATTAATTGTTAGCAATTTAAATATTTCATATGATTGTCATGCGGTACATAATTTACTAAGCTGATTGAAAGATTTCTAAGACATGTGTAATCACATGTAGCTATTTAACATGTTTTTGCTAGTAACTATTGTTCAACTTCTTAAAGAGTTATAGTACTCTTCTAAATATTGAATTTTTTACTTATATTTATTATCTTATTCACATATTTATTATTTTCTTATATTAATAACAATTTGTGCATACAAAATTTGGAAGAAAAATTAGAGGCAAATATTTTTGATTAAGTCAGGAGAGAGAAGGCCTTGATTACAAAATAACTTTGATTCCAAATTAGAAGAAAATGTTGAACATTAATCCAAAATTGAAGTGTGAGTTTCTCAGACTTTGCAAGGAATTCTCTTGTTTAATTTACCCCCTTCTAATCACTTTATATCTAGAGACTTTTATATACATCTCCTTCTAATAAAGTAAAAATGTTATAAACAAAACTGTAATTTATATTTTTGAAATAATTGTGCATGAAAATATGAAGCAGGCTATCATAGAGATCTTCATATTATTTAAGATAATCATATGCCTCAACACTATGTATTTTAGTTTCTTTTACATAGATATGTCTACTAATTATATTTAGTTTCTATTTAGTTAGACTTTTCTATGTAGATGTTCTATGAAGTGGAATAACTATTTAATAATTACTACATAAGAAATTTTTCTTCCTTACATATTATTACAAGGATACCACAAAATAAAATCATAAGACTTTAATAAACCATAAAACTTTTTTATTTTGCATATTATCATTTCTAAAATAATTAATTAATTAATTCACAACTAAACTAAATAATTGCATGAAATGTAACCTTACTCTATATAATACTTCAAGTCTATAAACCAATTCATTATATAAAATCTCTACTCATACAATTCTATTTATAAATTAACTTTAAAAAAAAAAACAGGTGCAAATCATGTACACATGTGATGAACTCTACAAATGACACATTCTAAACTCTACTATGTTCTCTAGCACTTTGAACTTATTTTTTTCCCACATTCAAAAGAAGTGCACTTTAGGGGTTCAAAAAATCACCTGCACTTCCTTCTCCAAGGAATACCCAGGGGCTGACATAGTTCATTGCATTTAATATCTCTTGATATGAAAATTGAATCAACCGAGATTCATCTGCACCAACTGCTTTGCTCTTGTCATCTGTAATAGAAGAAAAACAGCAATATTGATGTGGTACTAGCTCAAACCCATGATAAAAGTTGTAATATAAATAAAACATGTCTTAAACATTTACCTTGAATACCTTTTATCCTTCTTTTCATCTTTGTCCAGTGAGAAATACAAACTACCAAAATAAGAACAATGGCAAGGAGGCCAGCGATAACTTCTGCTGCTAAAGCTGTTGAGAGAGAAACAAGCCTAATTAGAATCGGTACGTGCTTAAAAAAACAAAAACTATCATGACATTTATTGATCATTTCTTGGTGTAATGATAAGGACGGTGACCAGATTTGTCTCCTGAACGCTTTGGTGGAAGCATCCAAGTGGGATAGGAATGAGCACCTGCAAACCAACCTTAACAAAAAGAAGTTAAAAAATGGATCATCAGGAAAGAGCTGTTTAGATATTACGATATGATGCTTACAAACACCTCTTGAAAACATGATTTTTTCTGTACATATAGAGTGATAAGTAATTTTACCGGATTTATCACATTCTAATCAAGTCCAAACTTTAACAGAGTTTTGAAAGAACTTACCTGAATCAACCTGTTTTGTCTTTACCATGCAAGTGGGCAAGGACCGAATCCATTGATAATCACCTATGCGAGAAGCAGCCAATGCAATCATAAGGGCCAGTCCACAATCGTGTGTATTCTCTGGCACATCACTTCCACCACTCAAAACCCTTGTTTCATAAGTGAAATTTCCAAAACAGTCTCTACATGCCATTGTGTTGCTCATATTATCCCTCTCTTCAAGTGTAACAACACTGCATACTGTTTGTAGAGCATTCAACTGCTTTCCAAGCTTCTTGCCAATGCCATCAACCGTCTCATTGTTGCAAATACCACCTCCATCTTTGCTAAACTGATCAAAGGAGCAGTTTCCAAGCTCAGGGCGATTTTGGATAAGAGTGTTTTTACAAGCCAACATCTCATCCTTGTCCAAGAAGATGGAGGTGGAACCCCCACTATCGTTTGCTCTTACGGCCAATGCATGAGCAAAAGCCACAAAAGCATCCATGCAGCACGCTTCTGCCATCAGGCTCCCCCATCTTACATAGCTATTAGATTTATACAAGCAGCTGGAAGAAGGTGAATATGGGTATGACTCGAAATCTAGGCTACATTCTTCAGTTCAGATTAAGATTAAAATGAAAGAAATGGCATTAGTATTTACAAAAGATAAAAAGTAGAAGAAGGAAGCTGCACAAGTATTATATTTTAGTAGAAAAGAGTTGATAAAAAGAAAGTGTTAGAATATTAGATATAGCAGAAGCATCCTGAATTGTAAGCAAACTTTCTGCAGGCAATCTTGAGTCTTAATTGTAAGAAAACTTTCTGCTGGAAATGTTAGAAAGATTTTGTTGTTTATAACGGTATAACAAAGTATTAAATCCTAAAAACATGCAAAATATATACCACTATTATTACAAGTATCAACAGTTTGAGTTGGACAGTCAGCAGATGAGATTGTATCCCTTAAGGGCTCAAAGTTTGAGAATTTGTTTTAGCAATATGAAGTTGAAATGACGTTGTAAGTGAAAGATTACAATTATACAATTAGAAAAGTGCTCAAGCATGACTTACCATAAAACATCAATATTTCTAAGAAGTAGATCTATGTTTGTGAGAAATTGTCATATCCATTAAGGTTGTATAAAATCATGCTAACGAGAAGCAAAACTAGACTATATATTTTTAGATTGTGCATAAGAAAATCAGAATTGGCTTATTAATATGTCAAGATTATGCTTACACAGAAGTGCTAAATACCTGCATCGGTTGTCCTACAGGAGGAAAATATGGCGAGGAGAGCAATATAAATTGCCAATTCTCTGAACTTTCTTCCTCCGCTGCTATTTTCATCATCATAACCTTTGTTAAAATACTGCTCAACAAGACTTCTCCATTCTCGGCTTGATATTCTACGCATTATTTTGCAAAAAGGGAAACATGCGCGGAAAAGGGAGTTCAGTTGCCTGAATTCTTCTGGGGAAGTAGTTGGTGAGTTGTTTATAAAGTACAATACTTATGTTGTGATCATCGTTGTGGATGTCCCACTCGCAAAACTTTGTGAATCTATAATTGGCCCCATTCTCTTTAACGGAAGAGGTTGGGAGATGCGTGTAATCTACAAAACTCTGATCGAGATCATCGAAATAGATGTCCCACATACATATTTTGTTACGATGGTTTCCTGTGAATTTAAATAATTAGGTGGCAATTTGGAGGATGACAAAAGACTATGGGCATACTTTTATTCCAACTTTTGTCCCGATTTTATAACTACGTTGTTGCAAACTCAACATCGAGTAATGGTGAATTTGTCAACGAGTCTTTTCTTTGGTCTACAGGTGATAGTTGATATTTAAAATAGGAATCAGAATAATGAATTGGGTAGACTGGATGCTTCTTAGTCATTGGTTCTTATTCAAAGAGGTTCAGTCTATAGCTCTTTCTTTCATATCTAATAGTTATACATCAATGAGTTTGTAGAAAATCCGAGCTATCAACAAAATAATAATAATGAGCATTTCAATAACTGTGATAGCACCTATTGATAAATGAACTTTATTCTTTTTGTCTTTCTTACTTATGTACATTAAATAAGCTTATTGAATCTCTTTCTTTCATCAATTTTTCTATCATCTGGTTGTTTGGGCTTGTAATAATTATTCTTCTATTTGTAATCATATCCTAGAAAAATATCATTTTTCGTTCTTAAAAAATTAGAAAAAAATTAAAGCAGCCTCTTGAATTTCCAAGGAAGACTATTATTTAAATATTTCCTTTCAATTATCTATAGATGCTAGTCCAACACATTTTCAGTTATTAGTTGTGAGTAATAACTATGAAATTTAAACTTATTAAATTGATCACGCCATGGTATTGGTTCCCACTTTTCATCATGAGTGAAATGAATGAAAAAAGAAACTTTCTTGTTTTAGGCGCTTCGTGTGAAGCCTAGTGCTTCCTCTTCGAGCATTTAACATACTAGATATATTCATTTTTGTAATTTTAATGATTATTTAATTGTTTTTATGAATTTTTAGTAGTTTTTAATGAATATTTAGTTGATTTTGATGAATGCTTAGTAGTTTTAGATGAATATTTAGTTATTTTTATAGGTATTTTATTATTTTTAGTATACATAATTATTTTTATGTTTATATGTTGTATTTTAGTTTAAATGTTAGAAAATATTAAAAATACATAGTTAAAATTGTAGTTAATGGAAGAAATAATATGTTTAGAAATATAAAATGCTAGGTAGATAGACAATAAAACTCAAAAATAGGATTAGATATAGAAAACAACATACTTTAAAACTCTAGATGAATTAAAAAATAAAAACTTAGGATATCTAGAAAAACTCTCTCTCTCCTCACTTTCTCTCTTCTTTAGAGTGTTCTCTCTCTTCACACTCTCTCCTCACTCTCTCTCTTCTTTAGAGTGTTCTCTCTCTTCACACTCTCTCCTCACTTTCTCTCTCTCCTCAGTCTCTCTCTCTTCTCACTTTCTCTCTCCTCACTATGTCTCTCTTCACTTTCTCTCTCCTAAACTTCTCTCTTCTCACTTTGTTTCCACAATTTCTCTCTCCTCTCTCTCTTCACTTTATCTCTCCTCACTCTCTCTCTTCTCACTTTCTCTCCATCTTCTTTCTCTCTCCTCACACTTTCTCTCCCTCTTCTCTCTTTCTCTCTCTCCCCTCACACTCTCTCTCATCTCACTTTCTCTCTCCTCACTCTCCTCTCTCTCTCTCGTTACTTTCTCTCTCCTCACTTTCTTGTTGTCTCACTTTCTCTCCTTGAACTCTCTCAACTCACTTTCTTTCTCCTTACTGTCTCTCTCCTCTTACTTTCTCTCTCCTCACTCTCTCATCTCACTTTATCTCTCTTCTCAATTTCTCTTCTTACTTTCTCTTTCTTCTCACTTTATCTCTCATCTTTCTCTCTCTCCCTCTCTCCCCTCACTTTCTCTCTCCTCACACTTTCTCTCTTGAATTCTCTCTCTTCATACTTTCTCTATCTCC
Source organism: Cupressus sempervirens (assembly GCA_028749045.1). Lineage (NCBI taxonomy): Eukaryota > Viridiplantae > Streptophyta > Pinopsida > Cupressales > Cupressaceae > Cupressus > Cupressus sempervirens. The sequence continues at coordinate 37,123,021 of CM053785.1, forward strand.
TTGAACTCTCTCTCTCTTCTTACTTTCTCTTTCCTTACTTTCTCTCTCCTTACTTTTTCTCTCTTCTCACTTTCTCTCTCCTTACTTTCTCTCTTCTCACTTTTTCTCTTCTTACTTTCTCTCTCTCCTCTCACTTTCTCTATCCTTACTTTCTCTCTCTTTGAACTCTCTCTCCCCACACTTTCTCTCTCCTTGAACACTCTCTCTCCTCACACTTTCTCTCTTATTTAACTCTCTCCTCACTTTCTCTCCCTCTTCTTACTTTTTGTCTCCTTAAACTATCTCTCTCCTCACACTTTCTCTCCTTGAACTCTCTCTCCTTACTTTCCCTCTTCTTACTTTCTCTCTCCTTACTTTCTCTCTCTTTGCTTTCTCTCTCCTGTCACTCACTTTCTCTCTCTTAAATTTCTCTCCCCTACATTTAATTTATTATGATTAATACCTAATATGACTTATGAACACCTTAGATTACTAATAAGACATAATGGGACCTTATATGTGGCCTCTTACGACCTTAGAAATACTTGTAAAAATTAATAGGACCCCTTATGACCTTAGATTAATAATAGAACCTATCACAACCCCTTAATATTGAATACATGTTCTTGTAGTTATATGGATTCCCCTTATTGACCCCTTATGTTCTTGTGATATTAACATTTAGTTTGCACATGGTGTACTTGTAGATGACATCCCATGATCATGGACAGCCTAAGCCCCAACCTTAGATTGCGGAGAAGATTCATTTATGTTGTGTTTTTCCTATGTTCACAATAAAGTTGGCGTCCACCTCTTCTATGAAGAACCAATACAAGCTTCCTAAATTGTCCTTCCTATAGTTGGTAGGAATTATGCTATCTTGCAGATATTTTTTCATTATTCCAAGTGGTTGTGAGGTAGCTCAATGTCCTTCAAATTGTTCACTTTTGTTAAAGATTGGTATTCTTCTTCCTTTCTCCATTTAATTAAGTCTCTTTTAGTAACTTCTGCCACTTTATGCTAAAGAAGAATTTGAGAAATTGGATGATTGATTAGAATCTTTCCTTGAATAATAGCACCCCTGCATTTAAGTCTAAAGATTGCTGTAGGTGCATTATAGGTAAGGCTAGGCTAGAAATTGTGTCAGCTGTTTAATTTTATTTTGCTAACATTTATATCTTATTAAAAAAAATTAACTTCTCACAATTGTTTTAATTATTATTTTAAATTTATTTACTTTGTAAATTGAATATGCAAAATAATAAAATTGATGTGACCACAATTTTTTATAAATTTTTAACTCCATAATAAAACAAAATTTTGAAACCAGTCCACTTCTCTCAAAAGACAACTACATCCACTGTATTTTTTTTAAAAACCCAATGCTTTTTAGATTACATAATCTTGAGAGCGAGCTCGTACCAAAACATTCAATTCATGTGAACAACCATCTTCAATGAAAATTACATCCTGAATATTGCTTTTTTAGGGCGGTCTAACGTGAGATTGTTGCATTCTACAAGGCTATGGAAGTAGAAATCTTTAAAGCTCTCTCTATCTCTTCATACACTTCCGAGATTCTTGGACGTCCTTGGCTTGAGGAAGCTGTGCAAAGAACACCCAATTGTAGTAGAATCACAAATGCTTCCCTGCTATATTCCCCATTTAACCTTGGATCTGCATATTTTGAAGGATCGATAGGATTTTTCCGGCAAACCCTCTTTGCCTGCAACACCATCAAGTTATGATAACTATCACTTCCCATCTTACATTGAGCTATAAAACAAAAATTTATAGAAAAACCATTGAACTTCTACAATTGGTAATGTTCACTAAAACAAAATCTCATCTAGAAAAAAAACTGAGTATACAGAGAAAATTGACCTTCTTAACAAGGGATTCTCGATGAGATTGATCGATGTCAATTGCTCTTCTACCAGATAGAAGTTGGAGTAAAACTATACCAAAGCTGTAAATATCACTAGAACATGTTAATCTTCCCTTACTAGCATATTCAGGATCTAGATATCCCAATGTGCCCTTCACTTCAGTGAAAACATTTGTTTCCTGAATCTTAAACATTCTCAGAAGCCCAAAATCTGCAAGCTTTGCTTCCATCGATTTCGTAAGGAGGATGTTCGTTGGCTGTAATGCAAAAATATGCAGAAAAAATAAATCACATAATAGGAATAGCTTATCCAATTCCTACAATTGAATAGGAGGCATTATATCTATCGAAATACTGAGTGTATGGGCATATCACTGGTCAATTATATATATAGTATGTATTCATGGTTTTTTAAGGATAAACTTATTTTTTCAGAATTATGCATTAGTAAGGTCATGAATAAGAACCTCATCTTACATCAAATGAAGTTTTAGTCTATTATGTCCTACTTTCCAATCTTTGGCTTTAGAGAAAGGAAATTGATTTAGTTTGTTCCTCTTGAGGACTTGATCAATGGACTAAAGAACAAACAAGTCAATGTAAGTTTGAAGAAGAGACTGAATTGTTGGTTGAGGTTTACCTTTATATCACGATGAACTATGCTTCCTTCTGAATAAAGATGAAGAGAACGCAAGCCAGTGATACAGTCGTATGCAATTTTCACTCTTTGCACCCATGTCAACACTTTAACCTCTTGGCCTGTTTAAGTTTAGCGAATGATTGAAAGAATGTCAAATGAAATTGCATCATTAATCTTCTTGAGCAACCAAACTTTCATCAATGGAAAATGGAGGTTATATATATTATAGTTGGTTGAAGGGAAACCTGAAAAGTGAATTTGTGAACTGATAAAATGAGTAATAAGAGTAGAGTTTTTACCTCGAAGCGTCTGAGACAGATTTCCATTGGCACAATACTCATAAACAAAGTATTTCTCACCATGCTCTTCACAGTAGCCAAGCAGAGTTAACAAATTTTTATGCCTGATTTTTGAAAGGATCTCAATTTCATTTGTGAATGCATCGGTTTGTGGAATGTCTTTGCAAATGTGTTTAACGGCTATAAACTGGCCATTGGGTAGCTTTCCCTTGTACACTTTTCCTGCAACAATTGGGCATTTTTTGAGAGCTCTGTCAATTTCAATGGGGATAAAATATCAAAATATACAATGTACTAAAAATGGGGATCATTATGCTGATTAATGCTTTTCAGAATAAAGGAGCATTTTTGTAAAGCAACTGTTTTGAGATAGGAGCAGTTTTGGTGCACCAGGATACTGCGCCAAAACCGCTACTCTATACAGGAACAATTTGCTAAGAATCTAGTAGTGTTCAGTACATAATATATAGTTTCGTGGCAGGAGTGGTGTAAGTTTTCTTGAGATGGCGATTCTCTTTGGTATTTTATTTTGTTCATCAGTATGTTTCACTTTTTCTAAATAGATATTTATCTAACGTTTATAATAATTTCATATGTAAGTTCACAAAGTAACACAGAAGAGTGAATATTTAGAATATATTCTATTGATGGATGGTGTAAATTGTTAATTTTTATTTGTTTTATGAGCAGGTGTTAGCCGGCCTATATGGACTTTAGGGTTTGCTTTCATGGAAATTTTTTAATATTCAAATATATTATATTTTATAAATAATAAATCTAATACCTATTTATCAAAAGAAAAAATATAAAAGCAATGATTTCATGAGTTAGAACTAATTTGTCTATTCTATTCAATAGAACATCTAAACATAAAATTACATGGAAATTGAATTAATTGTTAGCACTTTAAATATTTCATATAATTGACATGTTGTATATAATTTATTAAGCTAATTGAGAGATTTCTAAGCCACCTGTAATCACATGTAGCTATTTAGCCTATTTATTCAACTTAAAGAGTTATAGTACTCTTCTAAATATTTAATTTTTTACTTATATTTATTATCTTATTCTCATATTTATTATTTTCTTATATTAATAACAATTTGTGTATACAAAATTTGGAAGAAAAATTAGAGGCAAATATTTTTTATTAAGTTAGTAGAGAAAGGGTCTTGATTACAAAATAACATTGATTTGAAATTAGAAGCAAATATTGAACATTAATCTGACATTGAAATGTGAGTTTCTTTGGATTCTACAAGGAATTGTCTTGTTTAATTTACCCCGTTCTAATCACTTTATATCCTCACTTTAGAGACTTTTATATACATCTCCTTTTAACTTTTTTTTGTTGAAGTTCAAATAAAGTGAAAATGTTATAAACAAAATTGTAATTCATATTTTTGAAATAATTGTGCAGGAAAATATGAAGCATGCTATCATAGAGGTCTTCACATTATTTAAGATAACCATATGCCTCAACACTATGTATCTTAGCTTCTTTTACATAGATATTTCTACTAATTATATTTAGTTCATATTGAGTCAGACTTTTCTATGTAGATGTTCTATGAAGTCGAATAACTATTTAATAATTACTACATAAGAATTTTTCTTCTGTACATATTATTACAAAAATATCACAAAATTATATCATAAGTCTTTAATAAACCATAAAACTTTTTTGTTTTACACATTATCATTACTAAAATAATAAATTAATTAATTCACAACTAAACTAAATAATTACATGAAATGTAACCGTACTATATATAATACTTGAACTCTATAAACTAATTCATTATATCAAATCTGTACTCATGCAATTCTATTTATAAATTAACTTTTTTAAAAATGAACAGGTGCAAATCATGTACACATGTGATGAACTCTACAAATGACACATCCTAAACTCTAGTATGTTCTCTAGCACTTTGAACTCTCTTTTTTCCCACATACTATATGATTCAAAAGAAGTGCACTTTAGGGGTTCAAAAAATCACCTGCACTTCCTTCTCCAAGGAATACCCAGGGAGTCGCATAGTTCATTGCATCTAATATCTCTTGATATGAAAATCGAATCAAAGGAGATCCATCTGCACCAACTGCTTTGCTCTTGTCATCTGTAATAGAATAAAAACAACAATATTGATGTGGTACTAGCTCAATCCCATGATGAAAGTTGTAATATAAATAAGACATGTTTTAAACATTTACCCCCAATACATTTTATCCTTCTTTTCATCTTTGTCCAGAGAGAAACACAAACTAGAAAAATAAGAACAATGGCAAGGAGGCCAGCGATAACTTCTGCTGGCCGTAAAGCTGTTGAGAGAGAAACAAGCCTAATTAGAATCGGTACTTGCTTAAAAAAAACAAAAAACTATCATGACATTTATTGATCATTTCTTGGTGTAATGATAAGGACGGCGACCAGATTTGTCTCCTGAACGCTCTGGTGGAAGGAACGTCCGATGGGGATATTTATAACCACCTGCAAAGCAACCCTCACAAAAAGAAGTTAAAAATGGATCACTAGGAAAGAGCTGTTTAGATATTACGATATGATGCTTACAAGCACCTCTTGAAAACATGATTTTTTCTGTACATATAGAGTGATAAGTAATTTTTCCGGATTTATCACATCCTAATCAAGTCCAAACTTTAACAGAGTTTTGAAAGAACTTACTTAAGAAATCAACCTGTTGTGTCTTTACCATGCAAGTGGGCAAGGACCCGCGAATCCATTGATAATCACCTATGCGAGGAGCAGCCATTGCAATCATAAGGGGCAGTCCACAATCGTGTGTATTCTCTGGCACATCACTTCCACCACTCAAAACCCTTGTTTCATAAGTGAAATTTCCAAAACAGTCTCTACAAGCCATGGTGTTGCTCATATTATCCCTCTCTTTAAGTGTACCACTACTACATACTGTCGTTAGAGCATTCAACTGCTTTCCAAGCTTCTTGCCAATGCCATCAACTGTCTCATTGTTGCAAATACCACCTCCATCTTTGCTAAACTGATCAAAGGAGCAGTTTCCAAGCTCAGGGCGATTTTGGATAAGAGTGTTTTTACAAGCCAACATCTCATCCTTGTCCAAGAAGATGGAGGTGGAACCCCCACTATGGTTTGCTCTCACTGCCAATGCATGAGTAAAAGCCACAAAAGCATCCATGCAGCACGCTTCTGCCATCAGGCTCCCCCATCTTACATAGCTATTAGATCTATACAAGCAGCTGGAAGAAGGTGAATATGGGTATGACTTGAAATCTAGACTACATTCTTCAGTTCAGATTTCATTAAGCGGGCGGGCCAGCCATGGATGGAAATGAAATAAATGGCATTAGTATTCACAAAAGATAAAAAAGTAGAACAAGGAAACTGCTCAAGTATTATACTTTAGTAGAAAAGAGTTGATAAAAAAAAAGTGTAAGAGTATTAGATATAGCAGAAACATCATGAATTGTAAGAAAAATTTCTGCTGGCAATCTTAGAAAGTTTTAGTTCTTTAGAAAGATATAACAAAATATTCAATCCTATGAACATGCAGAATATATACCACTATTATTATTATTGCAAGTATTAAAAATTCGAGTTGGACAGTCCAGTAGATGAGATTTTATCCCTCAAGGGCTCAAAGTTTGAGAATTTGTTTTAACAGCAGGAAGTTGAAATGACGTTGTAAGTGAAAGATTACAATTATACAATTAGAAAAGTGCTCAAGCATGACTTACCATAAAACATCAATATTTCTAAGAAGTAATGTTTACATTAAACCCTAATAAAACTGTTGAGGTTTCTAGTTTTGACAGTTTATCAGAATAGGTAGTGTTAGGTTTCGGTTAATGTTAAATTTAGATCTATGTTTGTGAGAAATTGTCATATCTATTAAGGTTGTATAAAATCATGCTAACGAGAAGCAAAACTGGACTATATTATATCTTTAGATTGTGCATAAGAAAATCAGAATTGGCCTATTAATAGGTCAAGATTATGCTTACACAGAAGTGCTAAATACCTGCATCGGCTGTCCTACTGGAGGCAAATATGGTAAGGAGAGCAATATAAATTGCCAATTGTCTGAACTTTCTTCCTCCTCTTCTTTTTTCATCATCATAACCTTTGTTAAAATACTGCTCAACAAGACTTCTCCTTTCTCGGCTTGATATTCTACGCATTATTTTGCAAAAGGGAAACATGCGCGGAAAAGGCAGTTCAGTTGCCTGAATTCTTTTGGGGAAGTAGTTGGTGAACTGTTTATAAAGTACAAAACTTATGTTGTGATTAACGTTGTGGATGTCCCACTCGCAAAACTTTGTGAGATGTGTATAATCTACAAAACTCTCTATTTTACCTTTTTCAATTACGATGGACAAAACTCTGATCGAGATCATCGAAGTAGATGTCCCACATGCATATTTTCTTACGATGGTTTCCTGTCAATTTAAATAATTAGGTGGCAAACCTCATATTCTCTTTGTTTGTATTCGTTGTCGGAAATCCCCATGCAATTTGGAGGATGACAAAAGACTATGGGCATACTTTTATTCCAGCTTTTGTCCTGATTTTATAACTGTTGTTGCAAACTCAACATCAAGTAATTGTGAATACACTTGTCAGTGAGTCTTTTCTTTGGTCTATAGGTGATGAATATTTAAAATAAGAATCAGAATAATGAATTAGGTAGAATGGATGCTTCTTAGTCATTGGCTTTTATTCAAAGAGGTTCACAGCCTATAGCTCATTCTTTCATATCTAATAGTTACACATCAATGAGTTTGCAGAAAATCCAAGCTATCAACAAAATAATAATAATGAACATTTCAATAATTGTGATAGCACCTATTGATAAATGAGCTTTATTCTTTTTGTCTTTCTTACTTATGTACATTTAATTATCTTATTGAATCTCTTTCTTCAATTTTTCTATCATTTGGTTGTTTGTGCTTGTAATAATTCCTCTTCTATTTGTAATCATATCCTAGAAAAATATCATTTTTCTTTTTTGAAAAATTAGAAAAAATTAAAGTAGCCTCTTGAATTTCCAAGGAAGACTATTATTTAAATATTTCCTTTCAGTTATCTATAGATGCTAGTCCAACACATTTTCAGTTATTAGTTGTGAGTAATAACTATGAAATTTAAACTTATTAAATGGGTCAGGCCATGGTACTGGTTCCCACTTTTCATCATGAACGAAGTGAATGAAAAAAGGAACTTTCTTGTTTTAGGGGCTTCAAGCGAAGCAAATGCTTCATGTGAAGCCATGTCGGTTGGGCTTCAAACAAAGCCCAAGGCTTCGTTCGAAGCCCTATGGGCTCGCTGACCCATTAGGGCTTCATGCGAGGCCTAGTGCTTCCTCTTCGAGCATTTAGCATACCAGATATATTCATTTTTGTATTTTTAATGATTATTTAATTGTTTTTATGATTTTTCAATAGTTTTTAATGAATATTTACTTCATTTTGATGAATGTTTAGTAGTTTTAGATGAATATTTAGTTTTTTTTAATGAATATTTACTTATTTTTATAGGTATTTTATTATTTTTATTATACATTAATTAGTTTTATGTTTATATGTTGTATTTTAGTTTAAATGTTAGAAAATATTAAAAATACATAGTTAAAATTGTAGTTAATGGAAGAAATAATATGTTTAGAAATATAAAATGCTAGGTAGATAGACAATAAAACTCAAAAATAGGATTAGATGTAGAAAACAACATACTTTAAAACTCTAGATGAATTAAAAAATAAGAACATAGGATATCTAGAAAAACTCTCTTCTCTAGAGTGTTCTCTCTCTTCACACTCTCTCCTCACTTTCTCTCTCTCCTCACTCTCTCTCTCTCTCTTCTCACTTTCTGTCTCCTTACTTTCCCTCTCTCCTCACTGTCTTTCTTCACTTTCTCTCTCCTAAACTTCTCTTCTCACTTCATCTCCTCACTTTCTCTCTCCTTTCTCTTCTCACTTTCTCTCTCCTCACTCTCTGTCTCTTCTCAATTTCTCTCTCCTCACTTTCTCTCTCCTCACTTTCTCTCCATCTTCTCTCTTTCTCTCCCTCTTCTCTCTTTCTCTCTCTCCCCTCACACTTTCTCTCTTGTCTCATTTTCTCTCTCTCCTCTCACTTTTCCTCTCTCCTCACTCTCCTCTCTCTCTCATTACTTTCTCTCTCTTCTCATTTTCTCTCTCCTCACTCTCTTGTCTCACTTTCTCCCTCCTTGAACTCTCTCTTCTCACTTTCTTTCTCCTTGCTTTCTCTCTCCTCACTTTCTCTCTCTTCTCACTTTCTCTCTCCTCACTCTCTCATCTCACTTTCTCTCTCTTCTCAATTTCTCTCCTTACTTTCTCTTTCTTCTCACTTTATCTCTCATTTCTCTCACTCTCTCTCGCTCTCCCCTCACTCTCTCTCTCTCCTCACACTTTCTCTCTTGAATTCTCTCTCTTCACACTTTCTCTATCTCTTTGAACTCTCTCTCTTCTTACTTTCTCTTTCCTTACTTTCTCTCTCCTCACTTTCTCTCTCCTTACTTTTTCTCTCTTCTCACTTTCTCATTCCTTACTTTCTCTCTTCTCACTTTTTCTCTTCTTACTTTCTCTCTGTCCTCTCACTTTCTCTATCCTCACTTTCTCTCTCCTTACTTTCTCTCTCTTTGAATTCTCTCCCCATAGTTTCTCTCTCCTTGAACACTCTCTCTCCTCACACTTTCTCTCTCATTGAACTCTCTCCTCACTTTCTCTCCCTCTTCTTACCTTCTCTTTCCTTAAACTCTCTCTCTCCTCATAGTTTCTCTCCTTACTTTCCCTCTTCTCACTTTGTCTCTCCTTACTCTCTCTTCACTTTCTCTCTCCTCTCTCTCACTTTCTCTTTAATTTCACTCCCCTATATTTAATTTATTATGATTAACACCTAATATGACTTATGAACACCTTAGATTACTAATAAAACCTAATAGGATCTTATACATGGCCTCTTAAGACCTTAGAAATACTTATAAAACTTAATAGGACCCCTTATGACCTTAGATTAATGATAGAACCTATCACAACCCCTTATTGAATACATATTCTTGTAGTTATATGGCATCCCCTTATTGACCCCTTATGTTCTTGTAATATTAAGTTAACATTTAGTTTTCACATGTTGTACTTGTAGATGACATCCCACGATCATGGAAAGCCTGAGCCCCAACCTTAGGATCACGGACTGGGAGTTGGGCAAGGATAGGGACATGATTAGAGATAGGGGTAGGGGTAAGGAAAGGGACAGGGACAAGGACATGGGCAAGGGAAAGCTTAGGCTTAGGGATAGGGATAGGGACCACATGTTGATGTACCACATGTCCACCCTCACATTCCTAATATGACAACTATATTCCAATTTGCGACCATGGAGATTGCTAGACTAGGATCAGCTATTGAGAGATCTCAAGATCATCTATATAGAGGTATATGTTAACAAATTTTGACTAGCCTTGAGGAGCTTACTAATAGGCTTAGATCACATATTGCATTTTCACCACAATCTATAGATAGGATTTTTTCTGAGCTTAGAGCAAAGATCTCGGTTGGTATATCCTTAGAGTAGGTTCAAAGCTTGGTTTCAAGGAGATTATCAAATGAGAGTTAGGCAATTATCAAATGAGAGGTCTTCTCATTTTATGAGGAGAAGACCATAGTTAGGATATATCAGGTTACGAGATGTGTTCTCCATAGATTGCTTGTATGATATACCCTCGATTCCTAACAGAACATGGTTGTTATCCTAATAATGACCAAGTTCTATTATATTTTGCCTAGCAGTTGTACACAAAGATTTTTTTGGGGCAGCACATCAACCATTTAGATATTACAAGATATTATGGTCACAGACACAGTAGAGTTTTTGATCATGATGTGTACAGTGAGTCAACTAGTGTTGTTCCTCACCATCATGCATTGGAGGGATCTAGGATCCCAGAAGTGAGTCCAATGATGGTTGCAAGGGTAGATATCTTTTGAGTAGATCTAGTCAACATAGATCATTTTCAGAGGCATCATCGAGTACTACATCGCCCAATGATGAGATCTATAAAGTTACATGTATTTCTACCCTAGGAGATATATTTGGCCTCACTGGAGAGCAAAGACATATGGAGATGGCCTTTTATCTTCTAGATGATATTTTACAAGCATATTCGTACATCATAGATACACTAGAGATGCCTTTACATATTGTTGCAAAGACAATTTTAGGGAGACATATATCTTGAGTGACCCATGCCATGCCATCAGGTCATGCACACTAGAGTACACAATACTTTGGCATTGAGCACTCTACACAACACTCTAGTGCTCAATAGTCTAGCACTCAACACTTAGATGTACAATAGTCTATTGCAGCTCCACCACCACCACGTTCACCTTTTCCATGGCCAATTTCAAAGAAACTCCATACATGTGGTATGTTTTCATTACAATGATATTGAAAAAGTGCATAAAATGTTCAAGATGATTTGAATTGTGCAGCACACCTATTTGACCAAATATAATTTTAATTGATACTTATGCATCTTTCTTTGATATATGCAAAAAATTCTTCAAACAATATTCTGCATAATGAATATCATGTTCTTTATCATCACTTCTATAGAAGTGATATTCTTTCTTGATGACTCATGCTTCATCTGTGCTTTGAATACCATCCAAATCTAACTATGCATGATGATAACAAACTTGTACCACAATAGTAACTTGATCTAAACAATAGTAGTCTTGTTGAATAGCCTTTTGATGAATGAATGAATAGTCTTTTGCAAAGTCAACAACTGATAAGATGGTTCCATGTGGAAATTTATCTCTAAGTTTTTGAAATTTTTGTGCTTGCCACTATACAAAAAATACATGATGAGTATATGGTTGTATCAAACTTTTAAATTTGTCCATAAATGCTCCAACACTCATCTCCTCTTCAACACTAATCTTTTTTATCCTTTCCTAAATTTAGTTTCATTCCTTACATACTTTTAACCCTTTCAAGTTATCATTTTTCTGACATCAATATCCTCATTATTCAAAAGAAAAAGAGACAAATTAGAACATGTGTCACATGTTCGTCTAATGCAATTAATTTGACCAACAAGATCATCTATTTTGTCACATAAAACAAATGAGATGAACTTGCTTCGTCTACTAGGATGGGCATTTTTATAACCAAAAGTTTCTTCTATAAATTTTTGATAAACTTGATAGTGGATATAAAATTCAATATAATAACAACAAAAAGTGTCAAACACTTTGTTTCTCCTAACATAGTATGGCTTCAATCTTTCAAATAATATCTGCCCAATCTTTATATCATGATTTGAACTACAAAATGAGGCATACATTTTATGTTGTGTTATGTCCAATTAATGTTTTGTATGATGTTCATAAAGATTCTAGCTCTAACCCTATGTCTAAGAACATCTCTAGTATTTGATGAAGGACGAGTATTATCATTCTAAAATTATATTACCAAATTTTTTATTCTATCATCAATCCTATCACAATTAGGAGCTCTATACATAATTGCCCAATTTCCTTCCAAAGTGCTATCATCCAAAACCATTCTCATCTTAATATATATTTTGATATTTTTTTCTACTAAAACCAATATGTGATGAAATCGAAGACATTTGTTTGTTTTGGGTATGTACAAGATCATGGTGTGCCAAAAAGTGGCGATGTAAAAAATATGTAATTTTGAATGTTTAAAAGCCTTCAAAATGTCCTTGAATTTTTTCCCACCCATCCTAATACCAAACCAAAAATTTAATACTTTGCCTTATCGAGTACCTGATTTGAGAACGGGTATCTGATTTGAGAATGGGTATCCGATTTGAAAATGGGTACCTGATTTCATAATGGGTACCTGATCTACGTGCACAAATCATGGCACCAAATTCAAATTTAGAGGGAGTGAGGACCAATTTTTAAGATTAATATTGATTTTTATTTAGGTTAATTGCACCAAGTTGTGGTGCTAAAAGGGAGGTATAAGTGGCCAATTTTTTTTTAAATCAAAAATTTATGAACTTTGACAAGAATTTGAAGATAGTAACGCTCAAAATTTTAAGATATGACAAAAACAAAAGTAGTAGTCCTTTGAATCTAGTTTCTAAACTACTAACTTTTTTTTGAAATGATTTAGTTTTAGGTCCTCAAAAAAGTGGGCCACAAAAAGTGGTACTATTTTTTTAGAAAAAAATATAATATAGTGCAAAGTGTGCCCCCCCTAAAATTATAACTTTTTGTTTTGAAATTCTTTAATCACTATAGTCAAAAGTTACCTAACACCATGTAGTTTATCCCAAATTTTTTGAGTAATTTTATATTATAAATTTTTTTAATGAATTTTGTAATTGGACACATCTCAAAAATGTGAAATATCTATGTGCTCCCCCTAGAAATGATTGAAAACTAATCTAAAATCAAAATTTCTTTTTTAAAGTGTGTAAAATGGAGTCTAGTTTCTAAAAAACTAAGTTGTTGCAAAATTTGATGAACAAGCTAAAATCTACACCCCAATTAGTACATGTTGGTTTTTGAGAGAAAATGGACATACATTCAAAAGAATTATAGTTGAAAGGCTTGAAATAATTCAAATTTGAAATTAACTATATGGTTATATAGCTAACATAGAGATCTACAATGCCATGTAACCTAATTTTATCGATGCTCAACCACAAGAAAACTTGAAGGAGAACACACAAGAAAAATCAATCATTTTTTGTATGCTTGTTGCAAAACACGTCTTAGACTAGTTTAGAGACTCCAAACATTTGAGTTGGATTCCCAAGAAAAATCCAAGCCTTAGGCTTGGTAGAACCCAAATCTTTACATAGCACGTGCACACTATTTAAAGCATTTTTAAATTAAGACTTACATAATACATAAGAGAGAAGGAGAGAGGGAAAGAGAGGGGGAGAGAGAGAGAGGGTAGAGAGTGTGAGAGAGTAGAGGATGGGGAGAGAGTAGAAGATGAGAGAGGGTGGGGTAGGGAGAGAGGGAGGGAAAAATGGGGGGGGGGGGGGGAGAGAGAGAGAGAGAGAGAGAGAGAGAGAGTTTTCACATAGAGAGTACACACTATTGTGTGTGTGTGTGTGTGTGTGTGTGTGTGTGTGTGTGTGTGTGTGTGTGTGTGTGCGCTTTATAGTGCATATGCACTATATGAAAATACCAAAAAATGGTTATAATGAAAGTTTGGGTCCCTATGTACCCATATTCTCTTTTTTGTTTGTGGTATGTTCTACTGTTCTGAAAAAAATATGGGTTTCATGCTATTGAAAGCTATAAAACACTAAATTCAATCATTAAATACACTATTTGAAGGCTTTTTAAACATTCTTTCATGCTATTAGAAACTAGCAAATGCCAAATTCAATCATTGGATACACTATGTGAAGGCTTTTTGAACATTCTTTCTATAGAAAAGATTACTGCAGTCTATTTAATTGAATATTCTTTGTTACTATAGAGACAAATTTCATTATAATTTGACAATTTGCTTAATATATAGTGAATTCATTGAAATTTGTATGTTTGAATGAATTGTTATTTGGAAATGGTTAGAAATTTGACAAGTTGTTTAATATATATTGTGTATTCATTGAAATCATTATAATTTTTATTTGTATTTAAATGATTTGTTATTTAAAAATTGTAAGTAATTCAAATATTTGAATAATTTGACATATATAAATCAGCATTATGCCAAGGAAGAAATCAAAAACTCAAACTATTGGTGTAAATAAGTATTTACTTATTACACTTACTTAAGTTTACTTAGGTTAATGCATTATATTAATATTTATTTATTAGTCACCTAGGAGTATGTGCACTCTTGTGAGTTATCATGATGACATCACAGGGGTCTGTGCACCTCTTTTAAGCACATGTCAAGAATCTTCTACACACATATGACACTTTGTCATTCTTATCCATTCATCTAGAATGTTGGATAAGGTGCTTAGTTGCCTTATCTCCTGGTTGTTTCTAGAGTCATTCTAGGTGCTTCCTAAGAGGCCTTTATATACAGGCACTCCTAGTGTACTCTTAAGTTGGCTAAGCTAGCATATTGAATGAATATTGTCATTTTGATCATACTTTGTCTATTTTGGTCTACTGTGTGCTTGTGTTCAGTTCTTTAGATCTTGGATGAATTTTGGCCTAAGCCAAATTCTTACATGGTATTAGAGCTTGGGAAGATTCTCTACACATAGCCATTCGAGACTATTCATGCTTCAATACCTCGACATGAATTTGAAGGATCTGTAGAAATTAGGAGCATCTAGAGCCAGATCCAACCTCACCATTGCATCCAGAGCATCGATTTGGTGAAGATTGAATATAAATTTGCCTATGTTAGGTGAAAGTTGATCTTGAGGCAAAAAAATTTTGCAAATCAAAACTTGGAGGCCTCGATTTGCAGTTCGGGTATGGTCATTTATTTGATCTAATTATTTTATTTTTAGATCTACATTATTTCATCTCTGCAATTTTGGGTATTTTTTGAATTATTATTTTCGAATTTTTTAATTGCCCTAGTAGAGAATTTTTTTTTGACGAACTAGGTAGTGACACCCTGGCTCGGCTCTATATTTTAGTGTGGTGGAATTAGTTATGTCACAAGGTTTTCTTAATATTCTAAGGGTAACTCTACACAAATCAGGTCATACTGCGTGCACTAAATTTGGGCTTCGTATACATTTCTGGCCATGTTGCCCACAAATTTGGGCACCTCTAATTAACCCACGCATAGAAATTTTGGCAACTGATAAAGTCTAGCAAGAAGCCCTCCACTGGGTGTGCTATTTAGTTGATACTTGTGGCAATTCCTTTTTAAAAAGCGCAAACAGCGCTCATCCCACAAATGTGGGATATATCCCACACAATCTAGCGTTGCAAATACAAAATTTTGGCAACGTAAATTACCTTCTGTAGACACCTAAAAACCTTTAGAAAATAAAGTATTTTTATTTTTTAAAAAATTCCTGATGACATCATCATTTATTAATTAATTAATTATTTAATTAATTTATTTATTTTTATGCCATTATCTTAATTAAAAATATTTAATTAAGGAATCCGTCCCAAAAATGTTTAAATCTTATTTAAACATTATTTCCTTATTTATTAATTATTTAATTAATAAATTGACCAAAAAACCCAAAATAAATAAAAAATTTATTTTTTGCCCAAAATTTGGCCAATTTCCTTAAGACCACTAACCTCTTCCAAAATCTTCTAAATCCTTCTTTAATTTTGATTAAAGGCTAATCCCATCATTTCCTACCCCTAATCCCAACTCAAAATATTTAATTAAGATTAAATATTAATCCTCATGTTTATTAAAAAAGTTTTAATAAATATCTCTTCAACCCAAACCCTTGAAATAAATAAAACTTTATTTATTTTCTAAAAATCTAATTTATCCTCATCCTAGGAAATTCTAGACTACTCTAGAAAGTTTTTATCCTCATCCAAAGTCTAGAATCTTTTAGAAGATGTCTTTAAACCTAATCCTAATCCCCTCCTAACCTTGTCACATTCCCTAAACATGAGTTAAAACTTCCTAACCCAAGCCAAAGTTAACAAATATCTCCTCCTTCACCCACCCTCATTAAATGCCATCCACTTGCCTATCCCTAAGCTAATCCTAAACCATCCTAATCCATCCTCTAATCATTTGCACAAGCCTAAGCAAGCTTAAAACCTTCCTAATCAAGTCCAAGTCGAAATTGCTCTCATCTCCCTCAAAATATCTCAACCATAAAACTTTATGAAGCCCACTAGGCCATAAATGACTCTTCCAAAGCCCTTTTATTGCTCTTACAAGCCATTATGAGGGTCTTTATAAAGATTTTATCCCTTGAGCCTCCTTTGTTGACTCATCCTTCCCCTTTCCTCCATCCTCTCACCCTATGACATGTGTCACTCCATGATTGGTTGTAAGGAAGCACAATCCATGTGCTCTCCTTTCATGCAATCTGAGACCTCCATGAACTTTTTCCCATCCTTGCATCCTAGCCCTTGATCCCTCAAGCCCTTTGCCTATTTAAGGAATCCTCTCCCAAGCCATTTTAACACAAATCCATGAAGTAAAGTCATTTAATGCCATTTTAAGAAGCCATTTTACATCAAAACCATACACTCACACCCAAATTCCAACTCCATTTGAAGCCCTTTTCGAAGCATAAAGCTTGAGCATACATCCTATCTATTTAGACAAAGCTACTCATCAAGAGAGCTTCTTATTGAGAGAGCCCATTAATGGCTCATATTCTCAATTGAGAGTTCATCTTAGTCTATCTTGAAGTTTATAAATTTTGCTTGGTTTGTAGAAGCTTTATTTAAATTTGGTTTCTATTAGCATACTAACATTGCTCATATACATTTTGGCACGCCCGGTGGGACCCCGCATGGGTCATCTTCATTAGCTTTTTTAGTCAAGTTTTGTATGTCATTTGCTAATTTTGGCTAATTTTGCTTATTTTTGTGATTGGTAGGATTGTATAAATTGGTTTTGTAGGTCCACATGAGCATGAAGAAGACAAAGGAACTCATAGTATTTGCAGATTTTTCAAGCTTATAGGTGGACAAAGCACTTGGAATTCTTCTTCCTCTTCTTGTCTATATTCTTCTTATTCCATCTACTTCTTCTTCTTGTGGGAAATCTTGGCCATTTCTTTTTAAGGAAGCAAAATCATACACACTTCTTTTTAGTGCTTAAAATGAACCCCCAAATCATACTTAAATCCATTAAAAAATTAAAAATTTGCAAAAAAGAAAAAATCTTTTAACAAGTGAAACTAAACCAATCCAATCATTTGCATCCTTGCAACATCAAGGTTTTAGATGCATTCATGCAAAGTTAGGAACACTTCATTTTTGGGAATTTAAAAAAAACTTCAAGTTTCCATTTCAAAAGGTTCAAAATCAACACTAAGTGCACACTAAAATCTAAATCAAACTCAAAGCATCAATCAAGGATAAAATGAACTTCATTTGCAAATATTTTAAAGTTCTTTTAGAAATCTCATGAAAACTAAGAGTCCTAAATGGTTGCCAAAAATTGTCCTAAAAGCTTTGTTATTTGTTCCAAACAAATGTCTTGTTGCAAAATTTTGAATGTTTCTTAGGTTTTTCATGCATCAAAACAATCTAGGAATATCATTTTTGGGCTTAAAATATGCAAACTAGAACACAAAATCTTGAATGAAAACCAAAGCCCAAAGAGTCATTTTCACTTTTGAGTCCAAAACAATCTTGAATGATCTAAGGTTAAAACAAAGCACTTCAAAGTTCTTAAAACAACACACAAAATCTCAATCTTGAATGCTCAAAGGAAAATACTTGAATGTTTAATCACTTGTCTTTGAATGCATGTTGCTAAAATCACTCTTGAGTGCCATGGATTAAAATCAAGTTTGTTTTTTTTATGAATGCATGATTAAAACAACAAATCCAATCTTGAATGCCATAGATCAAATAATCATCTTTTGGGGCATAAAAAGAATCTACATTCTAGAAACTTTCTAAATTATAAAAACCAAATAAAGACGCTTTAAGTGAGTTTGTAGTTGAA
This sequence comes from Cupressus sempervirens, assembly GCA_028749045.1. NCBI lineage: Eukaryota > Viridiplantae > Streptophyta > Pinopsida > Cupressales > Cupressaceae > Cupressus > Cupressus sempervirens. Next base: position 37,141,445 of record CM053785.1, read on the forward strand.
CTCACCTTCTTTAATCACCCATCAGTTTAACCATTGGTTGCAATCTCAGCACCATCTATGGGGATGGGTCCACCTAAGAGGGTGTTAAGTGCTCCACAAAGATCAAACTTCACTTGTGTTTTTATTAGTTTTTCTAACTTAGAAAATTCCTTGAATGCACATTACGCTCACTAACACTTCATTTGGACATTAAAATTGAACAAACTCTTGACGTGGAGGGCCTCCGGGCGCGCACTTGGCAAATTGAGTTTCACATATCTTTGTTTTGGGCTTAAAACAAACTCACACTCAATCTTGAATGCCTAACAATCAATGAACATTGCATGGTTTTGATGCATTTTCAATGACGCTCGCATTTTTTATGTTGACGATCTCTCGACTTCCATTATGCTAACGACACTGTCAAATTGGAATGAACATTGTATGCCATAATCACAAGTGTCTTCGATCATAGCTTACAAAATCTAAATCATCAATTGGAATGAATGCATGTCTTTTAATGCCCAAGATCATGTATGTGGTCTTGTTTTACACTTTTTAGGAGGCCTGCTTGGGGATTTCATCACCCCTTGGGACGACCTCAACTCCAGCATTCCGACGGAGTATAAAAATCGGGAGGTGAATCCAAAGACACCTCTCTTGGAATCAAGATTTTGTCACCCGGGCTAAGCCTCAAAGAACTTTATACCCTTGAGAAGTGAAAGAGGAGAAGTGGGTTACTGCTCCTCTCGGCTGTGTGACATCTTTTTGGTTTCATCTACGGATTTGGGTCTCACGTACCTTGTGTATATCGAGGACTCCCTAGCTATAACAAATTTTATCTTTGTAGAAAGCTTCCTAGGATGTTGGTGTGTTTGACGTGCTTGCTCCAAAATTTTGTCTGCTTGTTTGTTCATAGCTTTTGAATGAATGTTTGCCAACCTTGGTCAAAATCCCAAAAAAGTAGAAATCTCCCAGCTCAAGGCATACTTAGCGTAGTCACTGCCTCATTAGAAAATCATCCAAGCTCCCCCGCTGCAACCGAATCTATCTAGTTCCTTGCTTTAGAACAATCCCAAATCCAAAGTCCATCCAAATCATCCCCCCCAGCCAGCTTAGCCTATCACCCTCATGCTTTTGGTCATCTCTTGACATCCAACTCCATCTTCCAATCTATCCACCTATCCTCCACCCTCCATCTTCCATCTCACACCATCCACTTATCTCCTGCATCTTCAGCCAACCATCCCAGCTATCATCCATCTCCCTAGCCCCTTCATCTTTTTCCATCCTAGCTTCAATCCTATCACATCCATCATAAGACCTCCTTCCGCATGTTATCTTCTAATTGGGGGCACTATATTCCTTGGAGATCTTGTCTTGTCCATTCTCTCTTGTCATTGGTATCTAGCTCTAGGTTATCCTCATGCAAACCCAATGTCATCTCTTTATATCCATCATAATCCTAGCTATCTACCATCCTATCTAGCCATCTCATCCTGCTCCTCTAGCTATCCTTGGTCACAAAATCTCTCATCATCATTGGATGCATCCTGCCAAATCCATATCTTTCGCTATCACCCCACCCTTAGCTTTCGCATCTTGCACATCATCGAACCATCCCGCTATCCTATCATCCTGAGCTTTTGCCTGCTTGTAACTATCTTGGTCAGCTTCAGCTTGTAAATATCTTGGTCTGTCAGCTTGTACATCCTCTTTAGCTTAGTACCATTGTATCTATCCAGCTTTCGTGTCAGTTCCTCCTTGATCAGCATCTTTCACACATCGCACATCTTGGTTAGCTATTTGAATGCATCCTTTAGCTAGATCTCCTATCACCAAAGTGTTATCCTTCTTAGTTCAGCTTGCTAGATGCATCACTCATCCAAATCCACCAGCTTAGGTTCTCTTCGATAGGTCCTTGCAGGATATAGCTTTCCTCATGTCTGATCTTGGTCCGTTAGTACCTCGTCCTACCCATCTCGTTGGCAAACGGTTCTCTTTTGGATTTTCACTTTCTTTTGATTTGGACTCTTCCCTGTTGGGTCTTGAAATATCTTTTCTAAGCAATCTCCTTGTTCCCTCCTCAAGGTTGCCATGATCTTCCATATCATGGTATACTGTGAATGGGGCAATCAGAGCGTAAGGTCTTGATCATGTCTTTTGTTTATTTTTTTTTTCTACTTGTGGGTTACCCAGTGTTAGTTCCACGCTGCTTCCTTTAGGAATCATGTGTGATGCTGGGGAAATCCTTGTGTGTTTGTTTTGAGTCAGTTTGTCAGTCCTCTGGACAATTGGTGAAAAGGCCTTGATGTTCTTGGTAACCTTGGCAATTAATCAACAGTTCTATAGTAAATCTAGTGCTCAACTACATGGTGGTACTTCTCTTTGAAGTATCCCCCCGCTCAAAAAGCTTCAATGGTTTTCCTTCATCTCCATTGTCCCCCATCCATATCCAGCATTTGTCTCTCCTACCCCAGCTTATGCATCAGTATCTCTTTGAATTACTCCTCACCTTTAGCTTTAGGGATCCACAATCCTAGTCTTAGGGATCCACCAATCCAAATCAATCCACCAAGCCTCATCTTTCGAGATCCACAATCCTAGTCTTAGGGATCTCCGAAACCCATCTTCCACCAATCTGACTCTTTCAAATCCTGTTGCATCAGCTTTTTTAATGCCCTCATCCATCTCCCCATCCTGGATTCCTTTTATAGCACTCCGCTCCTTCATCCTCTGCAATCCCTGAGATCTTAAGCTTGCTTCCTCTTGTGCCTCTGATTCTCCCTTTATCATTCTCCCATAGTGAGAGTTTGAGCTAACTAAACCTCTTCTCTTAAGCCAATCTGAGTCTTCTTGCTCATCTCGAATTCTTGTACTTTTCAAGAAGCCATCGAGCCTCGCTTTCTCTCCCCGCCACCTTCTTGAGGGGGCATCTCACAGTCCATTCTCTCCTCTTCTGCTCTAGTCTTGGGCATCTTATTTTCTTATCTTTGATGACATGCCACTTGCAGCATCACATCAAAGAGGGGCAAAATGTAGACACCTAAAAACTTTTAGAAAATAAAGTATTTTTATTTTCTAAAAAATTCTTGATGACATCATCATTTATTAATTAATTAATTATTTATTTAATTTATTTATTTTTATGCCATTATCTTAATTAAAAATATTTAATTAAGGAATCCCTCCCAAAAATGTTTAAATCTTATTTAAACATTATTTCCTTATTTATTAATTATTTAATTAATAAATTGACCAAAAAACCCAAAATAAATTTAAAAAATTATTTTTTCCCCAAAATTTGGCCAATTTCCTTAAGACCACTAACCTCTTCCAAAATCTTCTAAATCCTTCTTTAATTTTGATTAAAGGCTAATCCCATCATTTCCTACCCCTAATCCCAACTCAAAATATTTAATTAAGATTAAATATTAATCCTCATGTTTATTAAAAAAGTTTTAATAAATATCTCCTCAACCCAAACCCTTGAAATAAATAAAACTTTATTTATTTCCTAAAAATCTAATTTATCCTCATCCTAGGAAATTCTAGACTATTCTAGAAAGTCTTTATCCTCATCCAAAGTCTAGACTCTTCTAGAAGATGTCTTTAAACCTAATCCTAATCTCCTCCTAACCTTGTCACATTCCCTAAACATGAGTTAAAACTTCCTAACCCAAGCCAAAGTTAACAAATATCTCCTCCTTCACCCACCCTCATTAAATGCCATCCACTTGCCTATCCCTAAGCTAATCCTAAACCATCCTAATCCATCCTCTAATCATTTGCACAAGCCTAAGAAAGCTTAAAACCTTCCTAATCAAGTCCAAGTCGAAATTGCTCTCATCTCCCTCAAAATATCTCAACCATAAAACTTTATGAAGCCCACTAGGCCATAAATGACTCTTCCAAAGCCCTTTTATTACTCTTACAAGCCATTATGAGGGTCTTTATGAAGATTTTATCTCTTGAGCCTCCTTTGTTGACTCATCCTTCCCCTTTCTTCCATCCTCTCACCCTATGACATATGTCACTCCATGATTGGCTGTAAGGAAGCACAATCCATGTGCTCTCCTTTCATGCAATCTGAGACCTCCATGAGCTTTTTCCCATCCTTGCATCCTAGCCCTTGATCCCTCAAGCCCTTTGCCTATTTAAGGAATCCTCTCCCAAACCATTTTAACACAAATCCATGAAGTAAAGTCATAATGCCATTTTAAGAAGCCATTTTACATCAAAACCATACACTCACACCCAAATTCCAACTCCATTTGAAGCCCTTTTTGAAGCATAAAGCTTGAGCATACATCTTATCTATTTAGACAAAGCTACTCAACAAGAGAGCTTCTTATTGAAAGAGCCCATTAATGGCTCATATTCTCAATTGAGAGTTCATCTTAGTCTATCTTGAAGTTTATGAATTTTTTTTAGTTTGTAGAAGCTTTATTTAAATTTGGTTTCTATTAACATACTAACATTGCTCATATACACCTTCGACGGCCAGCACACAGGGCCCAATCCACCTTTTGACATGTGGTGTCTGCTACATAAGCCACGCAGTGAATTTTTCCATAGCCCACGTGGGCGGCTAGCACACAGTGCCCAATCCACCTTTTGACATGCGGTGCCTGCTACATAAGCCACATGGTGAATTCTACCATAGCCCATGTGGCCACTTTCGCTCTATTCCCATCTGTAGAAACTTAACACGCGGCACTTTTGCGTTCGCTATAGCAACCACGTCAACTTGCACACATGGATGCTCTATTAGCACCACATAATCTAACATAATGACATATCAACATACCTGTGAACTCCAGTCAGCATCTAAATTATCTACCACATTAGCAAGTCCCCCTGAAATTTTTGTTGATGTCATCAATTCACTGTCTTAAAATTGACGGTCGTCTAAACATCAAAATAGAGCCAATTTCAAATACTACGAAGGTTGTATGACCATCAAATTTAACCTCGTCATTCATTGATACAACCCCTCTCTAGATTGATTTTGGTTTTTGCAGTTTGACTTCGAGAAGCCATAACTCAAACATTCGGACTCCAAATTAGGTGCGATATTTTTTGAAATTGGGTAGAATTTTCTTTAAAAATTAACGGTGCAGCTATTTTTTAGTTTTGGTGCATGGATTGTTCAAAATTTGTATTTTTTGGCGACTGTACCTAGATAATCCTACATTTTACAACTTCAAATGCTCCGTACGGGCACATCTGGGGTAAAAAATAGGTTCTATTTTTTTTTAAAGTGTGTTATTTTTTGTCTATTTTCCAGATCGGGCGTCAGATTGTAGGGTTGTGTGCAAAAAAGTGTCACTTTCAGCAATAGAGCCTCTTTTTTCTTTGTAATGCTTTAGAATTATAGCACATTGTAAATTTTTAGATTTGTACTACATTAAGAGATTGTAACAAGCAAAATTAGAAGTCCACGAAGGCCAAAGTTGGCAAGTGGCCTATTGTAATCACACTACTGATAAAGTGCCCAAAGCATCTATTTTGGGGGGGTTTCTTGATTTAATGAAAAGGGGGGGGGGGGGGGAGAGCAGGGCGCGGGGGGGTGTTCTTGGTGTTATGTTCTTTCTTTTCTACACTTTTCTTTCATTTTCTACATTATGGGCAACTTTAAGTTTCCTAAATTAACCCCTCATAACTATGCTACATGGTCCATCAAAATATGGTATCACTTAATGCATAATGGAGTTTCACAATATGTAGATGGTACTCTTCCTAAACCAGCAAGTAATAATGTATCAACAAGTGAAATTTTAGATTGGGTAGCAATGGATAGGAAAGCCCTAGGTGATATCTATTTGGGGGTAGATGATAAGATCATGTATCAAATCAAGAAGTGTTTTACATCCAAGGAAGCTTGGGATACCCTCAAAAACCTTTATGGTAAAGTGTCTGAAGAGGATGTATTCAAAATAGAAGATGAGCTTGTCTCCTTAGATCCTAACTCATATGACTCAATCCAGGATTTCATCATCAACATGAATGAATTAAGGACAAAGCTTACTGATTGTGGGAGTTCTATCAAAGATGATAGACTAGTCTATCTCATCTATAACAAGCTGCCATCAAAATATTCCACATTTGTATCTTTTTTTAACACCTTAAAGACTACCTTAGGGTCTACCTACAAGAAAGTCACTTTTGATGAATATGCTAAACTATTGGATGATGAAGAAAAGAAGTTGAAATTAATCAGAATTCTCAAATCACCTCAGTCCAAAGCATTGGTGGCCAACAATGAGGGTTCTCAACATTCAACTAGATAGTCTTCAAATAAAGGAAAGGGTAAGAAGAAGTGGAAGAGAAAACCAAAGGATGCAGAAAAGACAACACCACAATCAAATCAACAAGACAAGTCCTCAAATTCCAACAAGAAAGGGGACAACAACAATAAGGAGAAGAAGAAGTGTGCTTATTGCAAGAAATCGGGTCATGAAGAGCATGAGTATTATCTTAACAAGATTGATGAGTTGACCAACATCATGAGGAAACATAATGTTTCATTGCGTAATGCTTACAAGGAGAAAGGATCTTCTTCAGATTCTAAGGGCAAAGGGCAAGCACTCATGGAAAATTCAAACTCTTCAAAGGAATGGATATTTGACTTAGGTGCCTCATATCATATGGGTTCTTCAAAGGAGGATTTTTTTTCAATGAAGTAATCAAGGGTACCTCACATCTTCATGGGAGATGATAGCAAAATGGAAGTTGAAGGAAAAGGAAATGTGGAAATGGAAAATGGAGAGTTTCAAGAGGTTCTTTATGTTCCAAACCTAAGTTTAAATATCCTATCAATCTACCAAATCACTGACTTTGGAGATGGACATAGAGTTGAATTCCTTCCAGACTCGTTTCAAGTGCATAGTCTTAAAGACAATTCCTTGGTTGTAGTGGGGAAAGTGAATGATAACAAGAGGTTGTACTCTTTCTCTCATTTTGTGCCCAACTCTCCTTCAAAAGCCTTGTTAACACAATCCAATTCAAACATGTAATTATGGCATGAGCGGTATGGTCATCTTGACTTTCGCTATCTTCAGCAACTTTGCACATACAAAATGGTCAAAGATCTACCTCAAATCAACTTTTTCGAAGGTGAATGTTCAACAGATTTAGTGGATATGCATCTAGAGGGGAAGTTACAAAGAGGGAATTCTTTAAGAACACCAAGTGTTCTATAAATGGTTCACATGGTATTAGCAGGTCCTTTTGCATTCAGCCAGGGTCGCTGCATACTTACCTTCATTGATGACTTTTCAAGGTTCACTTGGGTCTACCTTTTTCATAATAAGAATGAAGTATTAAACAAGTTTCTAGACTTCAAGGCTCATGTAGAATAGAAATCTAGGAAGGCCATCAAAGTACTCCGCATGGACAATGGAAACATGGATGTAAACAGAAGACTTAAGGACTTTTGTAGACATGAGGGAATTGATCTTCAGACTCCACCAGCATTCAGTCCACATAAGACAGATGTTGCAACTTTGAGGATCTGAACTCTTAAGTCTATGTTAAGTTTCATGATACATGTTAAGTCTCTAGATCTATCATTATAAGTCGAAGCAATCTCAAGTGCCACTCACATTCTTAATCGTTCTCCTCAACCAACCTTAGATGGAAAAACTCCTTTTGAGGCATGGTGTGATAGAAAACCTACTGTGACACACTTCAGAGTCTTCAGTTGTCCTACATGAGCAAAGAGATCTTCCAGGGGACGCAAGGCACAGTCATCTTAGCCTTGTATTTTCATTGGTTATGAAGATGGTGTGAAGGCATATAGACTTCTAGATCCTGAGACTCGTCAAATATTTTTTGAGAAGGAAGTATATTTTGAGGAAAGTTCTCCTAGCTTGTCCTCTACTCCTCTCCACACATCATATAGTGTGGAAACTGATAGTGATTTTAGTAATAGTGCTTCAATAGATTTAGACATGTGGGGTTCTATAGATAGTTGTAGTGAGAGGTCACTACATCAATTTAGTCTGCATGCATACATCGCCATAGTGATAGGTCCAGAACAAAAAGGTACATCCAATCTTCTAGATACAGGTTCAGTGACAGCTTTGGAGGATAGTATTGTGATCTACCTCTTCTTCTTGATGCAAAATTACCTTCTTCAGTTGTCATGAAGGTTCTATCTGAATCTCTTGTTCATTCTCTATATGATCGATTGTCGCAGGTTGAAGTGATTGTGGATACTTATGATTAGTAGTTGCAACAAGGTTCTTCATTAGTTGTAGAGACAAACAGTTCTTTGGGATAGGTTCTTTAGCTAGTTAAGCAAGTTTTAGAGACATCTCTTATCTATGGGATTCTTTCCACACACAACGGAAGCGTCTCATTTGTACCCTTGACATTGTTTCTTCCTAAGGGGAGGAACACCATTTTGTAGTCTTGGATCAACTTCTTCATCGGAGCAGTCACTATTCGGCATTCTTCTTTTGGGATGGGGGGGAACCTATCCTATCTCTCTTCCCCTTCTCATTATTCTCTTATGTATATACAGGATGTATGTTGTAATGGGGGGGTCTTGATTACTCCATCCATCCATGCATCCCTATTTATCTCTCTTTTTAGGGTAGGGTTTTTCCCATGAGGATTTTTCTCTTTCCCTGCTTTATGAGAGATTTCATATCATTATGTACATGGGTACTTAACATGGCCTAGTAGCCGGGACCCATCCTGCATTGCATCCTAGATTTTGTAAGCTTAAGGGCGTTCCCCTAAGTTACACTTAAGGGGGGGTGTTGGTGTAAATAAGTATTTATTTATTACACTTAACTTTACTTAAGTTAATGCATTATATTAATATTTATTTATTAGTCACCTAAGAGTATGTGCACTCTTGTGAGTTGTCATGATGACATCACAGGTGTACGCACCTCTTTTAAACACATGTTGTTTACAACACAAGAATCTTCTACACACATATGACACTTTGTTATTCTTATCCATTCATCTAGAATGTTGGATAAGGTGCTTAGTTGTCTTATCTCCTAGTTGTTTTTAGAGTCATTCTAGGTGCTTCTTGAGAGGCCTTTATATACAAGCACTCCTAGTGTACTCTTAAGTTGGCTAAGCTGGCATATTGAATGAGTATCATCATTCTAATCATACTCTGTCTATTTTGGTCTACTGTGTGCTTGTGTTGAGTTCTTTAGATCTTGGATGAATTTTGGCCTAAGCCAAATTCTTACACAAACAACTAGAGAGAGGGAGAGAGATTTGGCAATTAAAAGAGATAAAATGAAACTACTACGTAAAAAAAAAAAATTACAATGCAATAATGAAGAATTGTCTTTAGAAGAGGAACACGAACCACCAACACAAAGAAACAAAAAAGAAGAATTGGAAAGACAAAGAGAACAAATGAGACTCTTATGCTCAAGAAGACAATTGAATTGTGAAGCTACACCAACTTCCAATGTTGGAGTCATATCATCATCTCATGCTAAAGAGATGCCAATTCCTACATCCGACAATGTACGCACTCCATCATGTCATGTTGAAGGCACAAGATCAACATATCAAGTAGGTCATATTCCATCTTTTGCATCTTATTGTCAAGGTACATCATCTTACGTTCAAGATACAAAAAGCACTCAACCTTATGTTGATGTTCAAAATGTTGAGAGAGCAGAAGATATTATAACACCTTCTAGAATTTGTTTTAGAAGACCAAAATATTTGATTGATATTGATATTAACATTTTGAAATCAATGCCTAACAAGATTAGCAAGCATACTTGTCAAAAAAAAGTGAATCGTATGTGGACATTATTCTTTAAAAAATTAAATATTACAGGTCAATGCCAATTATTTGTTGAAATGATAAGGAATTTTAAATTTAGGCCCATCATAAAGATTCTTGGGCTAAGAATGATGGATGATTGAAATGAAAAAAAAATTGTCAAGAATCTAATGAGTGCATATGACAAAATGGGTTCTAAATCGCGTACCAAAGACAATAATATCAAAAGACACATACTTACATCGACAATAGTAAGTACTCAAATAAAGAAAGCTCGACCCATGAGAAATACAAGAAAAAAATTTAAAATCAGTAAAAGTACTCTAAGGAGAGCCATGGTAAGGAGTGAGAGAGTGGAAGCTCTAACAAAAAATGAGTTATAGACATTTAGCAATAGACTACCGCAAAAGGATAAAGAAATTAGTGAAGCTTTGAAATTGTTAATTGAATATTTTTGGACAAATAACATGCATGTTTTCCCTAATCAAAGAGATTTTGTAAGAAGGGGGATTGGTAGCCAAAATTGTGATCCACACCTGAAACATTTTTTGGACTCAACTCAAACACAATGTTTTGCAAAATTTATTAGTATGTCTCCTCAAATTTGAATAAGTCAAAGAATCTTTTACATGGGTAAACCTTTTTATGTGAAGATAAATCACACATGCACAATTTGTTGTAAGATACATATTGAATTTTCTAACCATTTTGATGTTTTTAGGCATATATGTGTTATTTTGCATTCTAAGTTTGTTTTGTAAGATTGTGACATGAATGAGTCACCTAGATCTTCAAGAAAATTCATATCCAACATTTTATGTGAAATAGGGGATGGTCAACAATTTTACAATACATCATGCTTGGATGGTACATGCTTATTTTGTGATTCTTTGTAAAAACTTTTATCAACTTGCGAACATATGGATAGTACACATGCAATTGGAAATGAAATAATAGATTATGAAAAATATAAGATAGTGACATATCCTCTAAAAGATGGGAAGCAGAGTAGAAGATGTGATTTAGTCATTGAAAAGATCATGAAAAGATTATTTACAAGTATGCAAGGCATACACATAGAGCTCGATGGCTGGATTATAACGATTTTTTTTTTTTTTAAATGTATCTAATATGATATAATAAATTACACAACTAAAGGCAAGTAACTATATCGTAGTGGTTTATGGTGTTTTGAAATTTATGCCTCAGTTCTATTGATTAGATTTGGAAACTAAAACTTTTTATATTTGTAATTCTTACAATATTATTATTTCTAATTATAATTATTTTTGTTTGTAAATTAATTGTTTTATTTCATAACATTAGATCCTACTATAATCTAATCATATATTCCAACAAATTAAATTTTGAAGACAAATAAATATACCATATATATCCATCTATCTATATATCTACACACGCATACACACATCAGTTCTAATAGAAAACATATGATAAACACGTTATTTTATTTTATTTTGATGAATAGTCCTTCTCTATTAATAAATAATATATTAGTTACAATTCAAAAAAAACGAGAGATACAAGATTCTAAGCGGAATCAACAAGTATTGATAATTTTTTGAATAAAATCAAAATATAATATAATTACCTTATTCATTATTTAAAAATTATTTATTTGAACAAATAGCCTAATAAAGCATAGAACAATTTTTTATATGTCACAGAATTTTAAAACAGTACACGACCCTTGCACTTATCTGTGATCAAACCTTTTAAAACGATATTTTTAACCCAGCACATGCACGAGTACTATAGGTCTCCAACCGCTACTTGGAACACTCTTTCAATGGACCTGGAATATAATATTAGAGAGCGAGCTCATAATAAACACCCAATTCATGTGACCAGCCATCTTTATCATTGTTCTTTTGTTTAACACAGAGGTTGCTGGACCTTTACAGAGATAAGGAAGTAGAAAGCGTCAAAGCCTTGTGGATATCTTCATACACCTCGAACACACTTGGGCGTCCTTGATATGAGAGAGCAGTGCAAAGAACAGCCAGCTTCAGCAGAATTATAAATGCCTCCCCGTTATATTCCCCATTCAACTTCGGATCTGCATATTTTGAAGGGTCGATTGGACTTCTGTGGACAATCTCATATGCCTGCAACACCATCAAATCAAAATCACAACAAAAGTTACTAATGAGCAATAAACCCAAAACTACAGAAAAGCCTTTTAATTTCGACATTTCATAATAATGTTTAAAAGATAAAATTGTGTCTAGACGTCAGTGGGTCAAGATAAAATTGTGTCTAGACTTCAGTGGGTCATCAGTGGGTCTTGGGTCTATGGTGAAGCTGAAAGGCTTTTAAAGAGCTATCAGAAATAAATCTTGCTGAATGTGTAGCTCCAACTTTTGAAAAGAGATTTTGAGGTCCATAAAAAATTTGAAAAATTGTTTGTAGACAAAAGTGGGTATGTAAGAAAAAGAGAGCACCTCTTGAAGGAATAGTGGTTGAGGTTGGTCAACATGAATTGCTCCCTTGCCAGAAAGAAGTTGGAGCAAAACAACACCAAAGCTGTAAATATCACTAGAGCATGTTAGTCTTCCCTGACTCACATATTCAGGATCCTGATATCCCCTGCTGCCCTTCACTGTAGTAAACACTTTTGTTTCCTGAATCTTAAATATTCTGATCAACCCAAAATCTGCAAGCTTTGCTTCCATGGATTCTGTCAGCAGGATATTAGTTGGCTGTAAAGCAAAAACATATGGAAACTTTCAGATGAGATTGTTTGCTTGCTATACTACTAATTATCAATTAACAATTTAAACAAAGAAATCAATATGAGTAAGAGAAACTTAAAATTGATGGTTTAGGGTTTTCTTGCCTTTATATCACGGTGAACTATGCATCCATCTGGATAGAGATGAAGGAAACGTAAGCCAATAACACAGCCATACGCAATTTTCACTCTTTGCTCCCATGTTAACACTTTATCCTCTAGGCCTGATTAATTTGCAAAAGATCGAATGAATAATAAATGAAATCGCACTATTAATGTTGTGAAATAACCAAACTACAGCAATGGAACTTGTATATATGTTACTGTACTGTGAAAGGAAACCTGAAAACTGAAAATGAATGTTGTGTGAGATTGTAATCTGATAAAATGAGTGATAAGAGGGGAGTATTTATTTACCTAGAAGCATCTGATCGAGATTTCCTTTGGCACAAAACTCATAAACAAAGTATTTCTCACCATCCTCATCACAGTAGCCAATTAGAGATACCAGATTTTTATGCCTAATTTTCAAGATGGTTTTAATCTTCTTTTCGAATGCGTCAGCTTGTGCAATATCTTTGGAAATGTGTTTAATGGCTACAAACTGGCCACTAGGTAGCTTTCCCTTGTACACTTTACCTGCAACAGTTGAGCATTTTTTTTTAACAACTCTATCAATGTCAATAAGATATCAAGGTATTCGATAAACAAAATAGGGAGCATAATGCTCGCCAATGCATATTTTTGAAAGCCTCTTTCAAGTTTAATAGGATACTTGTCTATTATTGTACTTTCCGTATGAAAATAGTTTGAAATCTATCCATCAATCACAAGTAATGATTTTTGAGTAATTAAAATATTTCTAAAGTTTTTTAATACTTTTATAAACTATATGATTCGCTCAACTCATTTTGTGTTATAGAATCTCTTTTTTCGGTAGTTCTTCATAATGCAATATTTGGGATTGAAGTAAAATAAGAGTTACATGATAATAGTTGTATTAGTTTTAGTTTCTCTATGCATAAGTTTTGTTTAATCAAATTTACAAATAAATCAAATAAATCTTAATAATTATAATAATAACATAGTCAATTTTTTTTTACTTTGTAAAGATTATTTTCATCAAAAGAATATATATAAGTGAAATTTTATATATGAGAATGTATTTACAAGATGTATAAGCATCAAAGTAAAATTTATTTAAGAGTATAATGAGTTTTTACACTATTCTATTTACTCATTTTTAATTATGGTTAGAGAACTTATTAATTATATAAATATTTTTTCCATTTTCATAATAATTATTTTTTGATTTTCTAATAGTTGAATTAGAGTAAATTATATTTATTATAAATTTATTTAAAAAATTATAATTTGTATTCAATATTTACAAATACAATTAATAACAATTAATTCTATTAGCTCTAACAATTTTGTGTTATAGGAGCCCTTTTCTCGAAATTCCTCCTCTCGGAATTCATCCATATTCATTTTTTCTCAACTAAATTTTCACTAACAAATATTAATTTAAAATAGTTTAAAGATGAAACTACAAAATAGAGTTGCATTAAAATAAAACTATATAGTTGAATAAATAAATCTATTAATAATATATCACAAATATATATAAATTTTTATAATATATTATTGTGAGTTTTTAAATAACATATATATATATATATATATATATATATATATATTCATAATATATACATATTATAAATTATTATTATTATTCAAATTATATAAAATATATTACTATATAATCTATATAGAATATAATAATATAATTGAATATTTTGTAATACAATCTTTATCATTAATATTTTAAAATATGTCATAGGTATATAATTTGTTTCAAATGTCATGTAATAATTTTTTATTTATGTCATAACTATTATAAAAAGTATTCTTATTTAGGATTCAAGTTAAGTTAAAATTAAGAATTTTAACACTATTACAATCTACTAATACAATATTTCATCCAACATTATTGTATTGGTCAAAGACAATATTCACTTTCTTCTATTAGTAATTAATTTTCACTAATTAGAAATAACTAATTTTTTGGTCTTACAACTTATTATAAACAAAAATATATATAATCTATAAGATTAAAACTAATTGCTTATAAATAAATGAAAAATAATAATTGTAACTAATGCTAAAATATTTTTTTTAATTTATTTCAATTAACTAATCTATTTTATTTTATTTATTATTTAAATTTTCAATTACAATTATTACAAAAATTATAATGACAAATACACACTTGTTATATGTGTATTCTTAATGGATATCTTGATAACTGACTCTTACATAAATTTAATCATAAGTTGTTCAAACGTTAGGGTTTGATCATTATCTTATATAAAAAAAGGATTGAAATGAAGAAGCCGGTTTGTTTCATATATAGACTTTTTTTTTTAAGCTTTGAAGAGATTAAAGATTTTTTCTCTTTTTTTTAATAGATTTCACATGTAGGTGATTTTATAAAAGTAAAAATCATTATTCTTTTGAGTAGATGTCTAACAATCAAGATAATTTGTAATTGGTTTGAAACTAAATTTAATGTAACTCAAAGTAGCTTCGTGTCAGAGGAATGCTTAAGATTTATTTTTTGATACAATTAGAAATATTTATTCTAATAGAAAACTTGTTATTATTCTACTGGCTGAAACCCCATTAAAGAAGATTGAGATCAAAGGGTGTATTTTCTATACTTTTGGGAAAGTGGATACAATTGGTTCTTGGTATATCTTGTTTAGCAAGAAAACAATTAAGAAGTTAGGGGCACCCATCATCACCCTACATAGAAAAATGAATGAAATGCAAATGCCTATTTGACATACTGCCCCATAGGCTATCTTTAGCTTAGTGGAACAAAATTCTTCTTCTTCTTCTTTAGTAGATTCTCCATGGTGATTTCATAGAGGAAAAGATCATTCATATTTTTGGGTATAGATAGTTGCAATCACATTCTTTTAGAATTGGCTTGAAGTGGGATTTCATGTGACTCAAAATAGCCTCTTCTCTTGAAGAAATACTTTCAATTTCTATTTTAATAAATTTAGAAATATTTTATTCTAAGAAGAGAAAATAGAAAATAGAAAATTGGATGAATCATCTTAGAAAAAGTTATAGATTGAAGGGTCTAAGATTGAGTCAATATATATTATCAAATTATTAAAAATATGAGATAAACTAAATCATGTGTATCTAGTTATAAGATAAATATTTATGTGAAAGCTAGTTTGATATATGTATGGTCTAATTAGCTTTCATCAATACGAAAGAAAAGGTAAGAGTTAATTGTCACATCTTAAGGTTTAGTCAACTTTCAATACTAGAAGTAAATAGTAAATGCTAAAGCTTGGGGGCAATCTCAAGCTCACTTTGTGTATTTTTAACTTTTGGTGAAATTTTAGTATTTAATATGTCAAATATTTTTCCTAAATATTTTAGCATTGCTTCTTATAGACCTGTGGTTGAAATTTGGTGCAATGTAGTGGCATTTCACATTGGCAAAATTGAAAATTTGATAAGAAAAACATTGTGAGTTTTTAGATCCCACCTTCACCTTAAATAAAGCCAAAATTTAATTGAAATTCAAGTTCTTGGGGGTTACATTATATGACAAAATCTTCTCAAAAGTGAGCATTGAAAATTATTTTATGGATTTGGAGTTTAGGAGTCTAGAGAGAGTGCAAGAGATCTTAGATGGATAAATATGGAAAATGGTGTTTCTTGATTTTCATTTAAAATTTTGAAGGTGGAGATTGGGGAGCTGGAAAGAAGGCTTTTGGAAGTCATTTTCTGCTGCAAATACACCATTGTTGCAATCTATGAATAGACCCAAATGATATTGGAATAATGTAACAATAGGTTTAGCAAATTGTTGTGTAGTGATATTGCAAATTTTAATAATATTTTTCTTTAATTTTGTTTGCATTATTTTGATCTTAAACTCAAATTATATTCTATAATAAATTAGATTGCTTTGAGTATTTGGATGTGTGGAGAGTTTCTTTGGGGGTATTGCTATTATCCCATGGTTTATAGGGGAAGAACTCATCTTGTCTTGAGTGTTGAGGGCTATGATTAAAAGGGCTTGAATTTTATGGTTTAAATGAAAATACTAGGAAGTACTTAATAAGTTTTAGTTAACTCTTGCTACTAATATGAAAGTAATAGATGTGGAGAGCTTCTTCATATTAAATTTGATAAGTTTTTGTAAGGTAAGTGATAAAATCTTATTAATAAACACATTTTTCGTGTTTGTGTTGCACATATACCTTTGACAGTGATAAAAAGTAATATGGAATCACAACTAGTTGTGAACTAAGGAAAAAATGGACCCACATTGTCACTATGAGATGCATTAGTTCTCATTTTTCATATTATCACTTTCTGTAAGAGGTTATGTGTGTTAGTGAACTCATTAACAGGAAGATGCATTTAGTAGGATCACATCTATTTTTTATTGTATGTAATGTAAGGTCTAGATGACCTAGTTATTCCATGCCCATAATGTATGTATGAACTGATTATTAAGTGACTTTGTATATACATATTTAATTGTTGAAAGTATAATAACATCTTATTATGTTGTATGTATAAGCTTAATTGATAGTTACGATGCAAAAAAATGTCAAATATCTCTTTGCAAATACTAATTAAGAATCTCTTGAATATTATAAGTAAACAAATGATATTTCCTTTAGTTCTCAAGAAAACAGAATATATAAATAAATTATGAAACGTAATACTGAATAAACTACCTCTTAAATAATTATTCTCGCCTGATACAGTCGCCTTGCTAAACTAAATGTTAATTAATATAATTAATTCATCATATATTTATATATAATAATAATATTAATATACGCAGCTCATAACTTTGTGAATAATTCATTCCATAAAATCTTCGAAAGTGGGTAAGAAGCGGGTTACACATATTATCAAACACTGAAATTTCTTATTTCATTTTTCGTAGAAAAACATCATACTAAAAAGTAACATGAACTCACCAGTACTCCCTTCCCCTAGGAAAACCCAAGGTGCTGTGTAATTCATTGCATCCAAAATCTCTTCACATGAAAACCTAACCACAGGAGATCCAGTTGCCCGAAGTGCTTTGGCTTCACATGTAGTAGAAAAAGAATAAATAGCATTTGTATGGTGCTTAGTCACATAATATAATAGCAGAAAAAGGAAAAATACCATTTGTACGGTTCTCAACATTGAGCTCCCCTACCTTTCTTCTTTTCTTTGTTTTTTTTCACCAAAACCACCAAAACAACTGAAACGACAATGACTCCAACGATAGATGCTGCCACTCCTGTTCACAGATAAACAAAACTTATTAAACATGATATTCATCTAGCAAGAAAAGAACTCTGTTATTATCTTTTGATGTTCATTTCTGGTCTTAGGATAAGATGCATACCAGTTATAGTGTTTGTGCTTGACCCCTTATGTTTTTCTGAAACAGGAGAAAGTTAGCACAATTTGTTGACTCGTGCATTCAAAGTGAAACATGTAGGGTTGATTCTTATATACCCAAAAACTGAGTCAATCACCTATAGGACAAATTAAATGCTCATAGAGATTAAACACCTCTTCTGAACCTATATC
Organism: Cupressus sempervirens; assembly: GCA_028749045.1. Lineage (NCBI taxonomy): Eukaryota > Viridiplantae > Streptophyta > Pinopsida > Cupressales > Cupressaceae > Cupressus > Cupressus sempervirens. The sequence continues at coordinate 37,159,591 of CM053785.1, forward strand.
TGATGTGGATTTTAAGAGAAGGCAAAGCTGTTACATGCAAATTAGGTCTAAAAGTTTAACAGAGATTTGAATGATTTTACCATGGTTACCCAAGTGTTGATAAACCAAACAGCTGTTCAGGGATTGAATCCATTCAGAATCATAAATGCGAGAAGCAACGAGCACAATGAGAAGGGCCAGTCCACAATCTTGTACAAGCCCTCCCACATCCCTTCCACCACTCAATATATCATTCAAAACGCTGGCTTCATGAGTGAAATTTCCAAAGCAGTCTCTACAGGCATTGCTGTTGCTCATATCATCCCTGTCATCAAGTGTACCAGTACATATTGTTTGTAGATTATTCAGCTGATTTCCAAGCTTCTTGTTGATGTCACCAAGAGTCTCGTTGTAGCAAATACCAGCTCCAGCTTTGCTGAACTCTGTAAAGGAGCAGCTTGCAAGCTCAGGATGATCTTGGGTGAGAATTCCAGTACAAACCACCTCCTCCTCTGTGTCCAAGAAGATTGGACCCCAACTCTGGTTTGCCTTCATGGCTAATGCTTGAGCAAAAGCTACATGAGCATTCATACAGCACTCATGTGCCTCCAGTGTCCCCCAACTTAGATTGATGCTACTTTCACCCTTCAAGCAACTGGTAGAAGGTGAATACGGGTATAAGGTGAAATCGAGGCTACAATTAGCTGGAGCTGCATGTTTATCAGTTTAGAATCCATTAAACGGAGCAGCAAATTCATGGATGGAAATGAAAGAAATGTTGGTTATACTGCAATGAAAATCTAAAAATATAACTCATTGTGTGCCTTATCTGGAAAGGGTTCACCAAAAACAGGGGTAAAATAGCTGAAGAGTACAACACGGAGTAATTTCATATAGTACAGACAACAACAAAAACTGTCAATCATGAGAAAATGTCCCTGTAGTAATCTAGGGCATTTGAAGATGTGGAAAAGGGTACACTCCAGCATTATTTCGAGACTCCATTTGAGAGATTTGGATGGTAATGAGTAATGGAAATTGTATTTTTCGAACGGAAGGAAGATTTTCAGATTGAATAGCTAGAACTGAGCAATGTTATCTGATTGATATATATATATATATATTTATTTTTTCTTACCATGCTAGAGTAAGAAGGGATTGTTAATTTGAAGAATAGCTTGGCTTAGAGTCTTTGGGCAAATAAAAGAGCATGACCCAATATCAGCATCTTAAAGTAGTAGTTTAGATCAATGTTAACAGATTTTCACAATCTATCTATTAATTATAATCAATCATGTTTGTGGATTTCATTGTGTGCAAGTTTTTCATATCAACTTTTCTAATCACAATCTATCATCTATCATCAGAATTAGAAAAGCTCGACAATCAAATCCAAAAACAGAGTTTAATATAGTAGTTTAGATTACAATTTAGATGAATTTTTTTTTTAAATTATATAGAAATGGAATTAAAAAGGTCGAATTTTAAGAAAACTAGATAGTGGTTACAAGTCTAAATCCCACTTTCTAGTGCATGAATAGGAAAACCTCTCATAAGCAGAGGTTATAGTATTAATATTATTAAGACCCTACAAATGTCATCCAAAGAAAAGCAAAGTGAAATTACAAATATAAAGGAAAATCAGAATCAGTTCCAGAAAAGTTATCTGGAATTATAAATTTGAGAAACATTTTTAACCAGGTAAGAGCTAAGGTACAAAGATAAGGTCTTAGTTTTAAAAAAATTATATAGTTGACAAGTATGTGGGATAATTTCTGGCCTCGCATCTTTGGTGGGGCTCAGATCTATAGCCTTAAAAATACCAATTAATTGAGCCAAAAACAAGTTTACTCTACCCATTAACTACAGAAAATTTACTCTGTTTACGCAATGCTTAATTATCAGATCCATTTTAATTTTGTGCCATCAATGGACTTGAAAGTATTCGATTATCAATGAGAATAGTTTAAAAAGAGTGCAAATCAAATGGCATAGCGTCAGGTTTTCTCTAAATGCAAAAAATAATGTCTGCACAGAACTTTGACAAAACAAGACCATCTATATCAGATTGTCCATCAGAAAACTGTAAACTGTAAGATATTGTGACATATAACCAGATTATTAGGTTTCATAGAAGGCGAACTCCTCTGAATCACTATTCATTAAAGCCAAAATCCTGGAGTTTGGTTTGCAAGAATGATACCACGCAGGATTTTAACAGATAAATTTATACGTTTATACAAAGCTGTAACAACAAATACCTGCATCAGTTCTGTTATTGCACAAAAATATGGTAATGAGAACAACATAAATTTCCAGTTGGCTGAGCTTGATTCCAAATAGTAGCTTTCTCCCCATAATGTTCTGTATCGGAAAACTGCCCAATTGGGCTGCTTCTTTGCCTTAATATTATACGCAAACGTTGTGACTCGGACAGAAAAGGCATTTAATTGCTGAGTTGTGGAGAATTATAAAGTAAAATATTTTGATTGTGATAATCGCTGTGGATGTCCCATATGCATAGTCCCCAATGACGGATTTCTCTATTTTTAAATAAATAAATTGTATGTATTTCAATAGGACAAACATAGTGTAAACATTGAGGATCCCAGCGATTTATACAATGGATAATTTATTATCCAGGCCGTTGCTGGATTTTTGTTCTCTACAATTAAATAAAATTATCCCCAAACAAAACTGCCTCGATATGTATATGTACAGCTAACGGTGAAAAGTATTGTGAATGATATTTTATATAGATGTTTAAAATACTGAATGCATAAAAAGTGGAGATAAAATTTTATTAAGATTTCTATTTTTAATCAATTTTGTATATATTTAAGTGGAAGAGGTATAAGAAGTATATTTATATATGCAAGTAGCATCCGTTATAAGCTATGAAACATTAATTGGACTTTTATTATAATTATTAGTTAATTCTAAAATACAAATTTGTACAATAATATAGATAAAAATATGTGTAGCTAATAATAACAAGTGCCACATAGTGGCTTGGTACTTGTCTTTATAGTTTTTATATAAATTTAATTTTAAATTAGTAAATGTATTATAGTATATTAAATATTTTAATTAATATAAAATATTATAAAATTATAGTTTTCTATAATGATATTAATTATAATTATAATTTACATTTTATTTATTTTTATAATTATTGATATATATGTTCTATTGCATATATAAATAATAATATGAAAATAGCAATATCTAAAATATTTCTTAAATGATGATATAATATAAGAAATATAAATTTTTTGAGTACTTTTAATTGAATGAAAAAAATTATAGTATTAAAAATACAATATAAAAATATAAAAATCTACACCAATGCACTTTCATTTAAAATAATATTAAACAGTAATGAATCAATTCAACTTAATAAAAAACAACTCACCCAATCGAATCTTAAAAAATTATTTTCTAAATATCATAAATTAAAAATCTTGCATCTATTCTATGCAATGAGAAAAATTAAAACTAATTAATTCTAACTCGTAGAAAATAAAAAAATTAATCACTACAAGCATGAAATTCAAAAAAATCACAATAGTACTTAGCCCACCAACAAGTGCTAATAATATTTTCCTTTGATTGGGAGAAGAGGCTTGGGGCTATGGGTCACCCCCTCGTGTGGGTTTGAATCTCCCTCCAAGTTGCTCTAGTTTGCCCCCCTCTCCTTCGACCCCAACTTGGCATTGGGTTACCAAAAATAATCATTAATTTATCTAGGTGGTCAACCTCCGTATGAGCTCACTATTGGCTCTCAATGATGTCAAATCTCTAGATTTGTGAATTTTCTTAAATTTAAGGATGATATAGACATGAGATCTTTCTCACGTGGATTGTTAGACAAACATGACCTTATTTGTGTCCAAAATATGTAAAAATCTCTATTCTCATTAATAACACATGATATTTGAACAATAGAAAAATGTCATTTTTATAGAGTTAGCAAAATTTTGGCAAATAATATGCGCACTCATATGGCCCTATTATCCTTACGTATTTCCTATGTTTTTATTTTTGTAGAAGGTGACCCTATATTTTTTAGGGAGTTAATTTACATTTGTGTATTGTAATTTGTGTTTTGAGAATATAATAGCTAGTAGGTTACCTTTTGATCTTTATCGGTGATACTTTTGTAAGAAGCATCCTCTACAAGCATATTGTAATATGTTGTTGATTTATGAGTAATATATCAATGAGTAGCTTTTATAGTGTGAGGATTTTATCTGCAAAGGGTTTTCCCCATGTAAGTCATTGTGTTGTGGTATGCATTCTATTTATGTTTACTTCTTTAATTTTTTACTACTACTATAAAGAGTTGAGAAGTTTTGCATAACCCTCCTCTCAAGTTTAGTATGTAGGAAGTTGTTCCACTACCTTAAATCTATTTCACTATCTCACTTACTATTGAGTTCTAGGTATATATATAAATCACATAGAAAACTTGGGCATATGCTCTAGTCTATGTATTTGATAACTTTTCTTACTAACATAGATTATCTTGTCTAGACCCCAGTTAGGCGATATATAGGAAATCAAGAACATTCAATGCTCCAAACAAGAATATTAGAAAAAAAGATTTAAAAATCTTATTATTTGTGGCACTATCTTTTTGGTGTTAACTCTATGAGCGGGGAATACAAATAAAAGGAGTAGAAAAAAAGTGCCACTAACATGAATCCTTGAAAAGATGTGAACTCTTAAAAGAGGTTCAAAAATAATTATCGTGCTATAAAATAAAGGAGTAATTTAACAGCACACTGAAAACATGCATAGAAAAGGAAAACAACAAGAAATCAAAAGAGATTAAAGTAGAGAATAAGTTGACAATTAGTAACATGGAAAGTCTAAGCAATGCAATTTAAATAAGGTAAATGGTGGAAACTACAATTGAGACAATTGTTATGTTGTCATTGATGTCACACCTTATTGGTAAAACGGTGCTATTTGATTTCAGTGTCATATCAAGACATGATTGATGAAGAAGATTTGAGAAAATGGACATAACAAAAGCACCTAGAAGAAAGGTTGAGTTATGAAAGGAACAACAATGGGTACTTGAATTAGTTAGACTTTGATAAGATAATGTGATTTTTTAATCATACTACAAGTGAAGAAGATAGTTGTACTGAAGCCTAGAAGAAATGATTAGGGAAAGACCAAATGCATAGGCTTGACCAAGCAAAAGTGCATAAGATTAAAGAACTTGAAGTTAATGCTGAGTGATGCATGCATTGATCAAGTGCTAGTATGAGCTAAGCAAAGATAGTGTTGATCAAGCATCAGTATCAACCGAGTGATAGTATATGTGCTAACTTGAACAGTTAGTTGTGAGTGAGTATCCCAATGATGATTGAGTGTCAAAACACAGTGTTGGTGGAGGAAAATTATAATTTCCAGCTGACATAGTTAATTTCTTGAAAAACATAAAACATGTGGAAAATAAGGATATATGACCTGGAGTATTTAATTCAAGCGAAATCATGTTTGGGAATTCCTATGCAAGAATTCAAGGCAAAGTTTGGAGAAGTTTCTAGAAGAGAAAAGAGGAGAGAAAATGATGGAAGCATTCAATGAATCTGACCAGACCCTAAGATCTAAAGTGATGTTTAAGCGAATTAGATTCTGATCGATAATTTGATGCTTATAATGTTCAGAAGCATTGGCTGCCGGCTAGGCTAGGGCTCTTTCCCTAGCTTGTTATTGTTGTTTGATCTCTACTATTTTTTTCTATTCTATTTGGATTGTCGGCTACTGGTCATAGTTTGCATGGGTGTTTTTGGTAATCTTCTGCAGTCAATTTTGGATTAGGGTTTTTTTTGTTTGCATGGCAGGGGCTGGGATTTCTTTTGTGTTGGTGAGAACAGATGGTTCTTCTCCAACTATGCATGTAATGAGATCTGAATCATTTTATTTAGGGGAGAGCTCCAAGTTAAAAAAAGTAAATGGTTGTTTTTCACATAGCCATGATCGCCCTATTTTGGTTATTCCTCCAGCGATTGTTATGGAGGACATTGAATATTGGACCAAGCATGCTTTGATTTGCAAATTTCTTGGAATCTAGATTTCCTTATCTGCTCTTGAGGCATGGATCTTTCGCTCATGGCAAGTGGAAGGCGATATGGAGATTATGTTGGTAGGGAATAGTTATTTTTTTGTTGTATTCTCTTGCATGTCTGATCATGATCATGTTTTTGAAGGAGGACCTTATTTCTACAACCATGTGGGGTTATTTGTCAAACCTTGGCATTCATGATTTAATTCTGATGAGGATCTCCCTTCAACAGTGCTAGTTTGGGTTTGCTTGCCTCGCCTTCCCTTGGAATTTTGGCGTGAAGACATCCTCCGGAAAATTGCAGCTTTGTTGGGGAAGCCGACTATGATCGCACATCAATCCCTCGATAAAAAGGTTATTTCTTATGCTAGAATTTGTTTTGAAATTAATTTGAATAACCCATTACTAGATTCTTTGGAAATTTGTCGTGGGGCTTCTTCTTGGGTGCAACAGTTAGATTATGAATCCCTCCCTTTCCACTGTCGAATTTTTCATGAGTATGGTCATCTACAGTGTCAGTGCCCTCGTAACTTGACTTCCAAAGGAATGGATGGTTCTACTACTAGCAATGGTGGTTTGGCAAATTCTACAGGGAAAGGACAATCTCAAATGGCTAATACTACCAAGGGGATGAATCCACAAGATGCTACAAGTAAGGGTAAGCCTCAAATGCAGGATAAGGATGGATTTATCCCTGCTTACCCATGAGCTAAGGAGCATGGTCAGAAGAGGCCTTTGAAAGAGAGATTATCTGATTCAGGTTTTAATCACTTTGAGGTGCTGGATAGTATGGTTCTAGAGGAGGGTATTCCTCCTCCCATCTCTTCTGATCCAATTTGCCCAAATGAGGGATTTGTTCCTAATGACACTTGTGGGGCATCCCAGGTTGTAGTATTCCAAAACTGTGAGATCCCTGTAGCTCCTATGACAGAGGCTCTGGTGACTCCTGCGGTGTTGGAGGATAATGATGTTGTTCTAGCTGACCTAGTTAAGGATGTGCTACCATCAGGTAAAGGCAAGGGATCTCCTCTCCCCTTGGGGTTGATGCCTAGACCCTTTAAGTGGGTTTCTTTTACTCCCCCTCTAAGAAGTGGGCACAAAATAGACCAAGAGAATATTAAACTCACAGGAGATATATTGATTGAGTCTGGTTCAGTGAAAGCTTTGGATGCTCATTTTTCCAATTCTACCCAATGATGATTATTCTCTTATGGAATGTTAGGGGGTTGAATAGCATCCCTAGAGAAAAGGCTATTCATAACTTGGTGGTTGATCATAGTCCTGATGTTTTTTGTATCCAAGAGACTAAGCTCTCTGTGGAGTCTATGGTCCAACATGCCTCTAGTATTTGGTCTTGTGGCCAATGCTAGTGTGTTGAGGCAACATGCAGTGCTGGTGGTTTAGCTATATTTTGGGATCCACAAAAATTTTCTCCTCTTGGCTGGGTGTCTTCTCAGTCAGCTCTCTCTATGGTAGCTTCTGCTCTAGACACAGGAGAGGTAATCATGGTTACTAATGTGTATGCACCTGTTGATCTTGTGGGAAAGGAGGAAATTTGGAACCATATTCAATATGTTAGAAATTGTCACCCTTATCATCCTTGGGTGTTAGTAGGGGACTTCAATTCAATTTTAAGTTTAGAGGAGAAGCATGGTGGTTTGGCTAGACTAGGGCCTTCTTTTGCTCTTCTTCGGCACCACATATCTCTTTTGCATCTCTCTGATGTTAAGCCTTCTAATGGTCTATATACTTGGAATAATCAAAGGACTAGAGCTAATGCTATCTCATAACATTTGGATAGATTTCTTGTTTCTTGCTTCTGGGTTAGTGGCACTCTTACTCTCTCTTCGAAAATCTTTGATTGGAGGGGTTCTGATCATTGGCCAATCAATTTTTTTGCTATCAGGGCTTGTGTTCCAAAGCATCCTCCTTTTAAGTTCCAGTTGACATGGCTTCGTGACTCCTCTCTTCATGATTTTGTTTTATGTTGGTGGAAAGATGGTGCTCCTACATATGGTACTGTAATGTACTTATTTTCTAAAAGGCTTCAATATGTTAAAAGCCAGCTCAGGATGTGGAATAGGCAATGCTTTGGGAACCTTCACTCTATGAGAGGCTTGCTCAAGAAGATCTTGATGTCATCACAAGGGAGATTAGAGATCGCAGTTTCTCTGAGGATCTTGGCAGGGTTGAATCCCTTGCTTCTAGAGCTCTAGAAGAATGGGAACTTCGAGAGGAAATTTTTTGGAAGCAAAAGGCTAGAGTTGATTGGCTCTAGGAAGGTGATCGGAACACTGCCTTCTTCCATAAAATAGTGAATCTCATCAGAATCGGAGCAATATCTCTTCTTTGGTTAATTCTCAAGGTATCCAACTGAATTCCTTGCCAACTTTGTTCCAAGAGGCTACTCGGTACTTTTCTACCCTCTTTTCTGAGGACTCTCCTCCTGTTGATAATGAAGAAAATATTATTTTGTCTTGTATTCCTTCCCTTATCACTCAGGAGAGGAATGATTCTCTCATGCGTCCAATATCATTGGAAGAGTTGGAGGAGGTGGTCCTTGGCATGCCTAAGGGGAAGGCTCTTGGTCCTAATAGTTTTCCAGTTGAGTTCTTTCAAAAATTTTGGGACATCATTAATCATGATTTGTTGGAGGTTGTTAAGGAATCCTATTCTAGCAAGCAGATGCTTCGGGCTTTGAATTCTACATTCTTGACTCTTATTCCTAAGAGAGAGGGTGCTAATCAATTGGAGTTTTTTAGACCAATTGCCTTATGTAATGTGGTTTACAAAGTTATTACTAAGTTTATTGTTGAGAGAATTAAAAAGTGGCTTCCCATTATTATCTCAGAAGAACAAGGTGGTTTTGTTGCTGGAAGACAAATTTTGGATGGGGTGGTTATTGCTACTGAGGCTATTCACTCTATGTCTACTTCAAGGGAGAGAGCAATGTTTGTTAAGCTAGATATGGCTAAGGCTTATGATAGAGTTAAATGGAGTTTCCTAAGGAGTATTCTTCTTTCTTTTGGTTTTAGCTCTGACTGGGTTAGTTGGACTATGAGTTGTGTTACATCTGCCTCTTTTTCTATTCTTATTAATGGGCAACCTTCTCAGCTATTTGGTGCCTCTAGAGGCCTTCACTAGGGTGACCCCCTCTCCCCATATCTTTTCATCATCATGGCTGAAGGCTTGGGTAGATTCATTAAGTATTAGGTGACCCAAAATTCTATTCAGGGGTGGTGGTGGGCTAATGGCTTACCTTCTCTTTCCCATCTTCAATTTGTTGATGATTCTGCTCTTCCCGGTCTTGCTAGGATCAAGGAAGCTGAAGCCTTTCAACATGCTTTGGACATTTATTTGGCAGCTTCAAGCCAGAAAGTTAATGGGCACAAATCTTCCATTTAACTTTTTAACACTCCTAATTCTATTCAGCACAGGATTGTTGGTATCCTGCGATTTTAGATTAGGTCACTTCCTTTGACTTATCTTGCCATTCCTATTGCTATTTCTAGGTAGCCACGTCTCTTCTGGAAAAAAATGATTACCAAGCTCATGATAAGGTTAATCATTGGACTCATAGATGGCTTTCTACTACTACCCGGGTTACTCTTCTTCAAGCTATTATCCAAGCTCTTCCTACTTATAGATGTATAGTTCAAGCTGCTCCCATTTACTTTCTCAAAGAGTTTGATGCTCTATCTCGGCAATTCCTTTGGAGTGGTAATTTGCATAGTACTAAATGGAGCTTGATTAGTTGGGCAATTTTTTGTAGGCCTAAAAAGGAGGGTGGTCTTGGTCTTCGATCAGCTCTCTTGAGTAGTCAAGCATTGGCTGATAAACTTTATTGGTGATGGTGCTCTGGATAACATCAACTTTGGGCTCGTATTATCACTCATAAATATTTTCATGGTGTTGATCCTTGCTCTGTTTCTACACTTCCTCTTGAAGGTCGTGGCTCAATGGTCTAGCATACTTTGAAGATAGGTGCAGTGTTAGTTAAGAGGGGTTTCTTTTGGATATATAAAGGAGGTTCTTAGGCTTTGTTTTGGTCCCATGCTTGGGATGGATTCCCTTCCATTTTATCCATGTACCCTCATATTTAGTCTCTTTGTGACTCTTTTCATGCCGCTGGATGGGATAAAGTGGCTCATTACAAGACTCCTTATCATTTACAGATGGAAGAATTCTTCTAATTGGCCTCCTAGAGGTACAGACATGGATCATCAACAACTTTCTCAGATTCTGGCCTCTAGAGAGTGTTCCTCTTTGCTCGGTCCAGATGTTTTGGCTTGGGGAGGTACCTTGTCTGGTAAATATTATGTCTCTGCTAGGTATTAGGAGATAACTAGACAATTATTTGGGGATTTTGAGGTCCCTTGGTGGAAGCAAGTTTGGAATAAAGTCTCTTGGTTCAAGTGCAATTTTTTCATGTGGCTAGTGGCTCACAACCGCTATCTTACATGGGATAATCTTTGTAAACGTGCATTTCAGGGCCCCTCTTTTTGTGTTTTGTATGGTAATGGGGAGGAGTCTATCTCCCATATGTTCTTCCATTGCTCATATTCTCTTCAGCTATGTCATGTCCACTTTTGAAATAATTAAAAATAATAAACTTTGCTAAGGCAGGCAGGCTCCAAAAAGGTGAAGCTTCAACAAAATGGGCTAATCTTTGGAAACCAATGGACTAATAAATAAAAATTATTATTAAATTATATTTTATTAACCCCTCTTGGACGTGAGTTAGGGTTATGCCCTCTTTTAAGGGGTTTGGAGGCATTTTGGGCTCATTCCAGAACTTTATTTTTGCTCATTTCTTTGTTGTTCTTCAGAGGTTGCCAAACCTGTAGAGAAGGAGACCCAAGAACGGGAGTTTGTAGATTTCTAGGAAGGCTAAGGATGGGAGTTTGAAGCCATTCCATGTGCATGCTCATGCAGAGTTTGCCTTTTGTGCTGAATAGTGCAGATTTGTGAGTTTTCGGGTGTGTTTTTTGTAAGAGTTTGGTGTTTCCGGTTGAGTATTTCGTATCAGTTTGGGTTGCTGTTGTATATCAGATATTAAGATGTTAAAATAGAGCTGAATATATTTATTTTGCTATGATTATACTTCTGTGATATATTATTAGTGTTTTTGTGTGTTTCCAGCTATTTTGAGTTGTTTTCAGGAGCTCAATGAGCATTATTTTTGTCCTCCATTTGGGAGCTATTGTGTAAATGTTATATAGATCTAGAAATGTCATTTTGTAGGCTGTTATGCTGCTGAAATTTTTATAAAAATGTCCACTTTCAGATTTATTAATAATATGTGAAGCTGTGAAGTTTTTGGCACTATTTTTGGCATACCCGATTTGGGGATTATTGAGAAATTGGTGGATCTTTGAAATATTGGTTGTTTGATCTTAAAGATCTGATTAGAGGCTTGAAATATCATATAAAATTAGAAAAGGGACATTTCAGTGGTATCAGAGCTATGATCTTGCCAGCCTGAGGGTTTGTAGAAGTTTGCATGCAACTAAGTGAAAGAGAAAAAAGATATTTGCAGCGAGAAAAGAATAAAAAAAATTTGATCAAACCTCTAGTTGAAAGTTAAAGTACAAAATCCAAGGAAGGGAAAAGTATGGATGATCCAGATGATATGGCAAAGAAATTCTTCCAAGACATCCAAAACACTCAGAAGCAAACAATGGATAGTTTGGCAGAAACTAGAGAGGCTTTGCGAATATTGACAGAAAAACCGCAAGGAGTTGCATCTATTAATGAGAAAGGGAGCACTTCAGAGGAGCCAAGAAATCTAAAATCCACACCATCTAAATCAACCAAAACTATTTTCTTGCCTACAAATGAGCCACCAGTACTGAATCGAGCCCTTAATCCCGTGGAAGAGGTTACAGGTAACTTGATTGCATTAAGAGCTACTTACAATAGCTTAGATAATGACTTTCGTAGTTCGGTTCCTTTTAGAGAATATGTGGATATTATGAACATGTTGATGCCCAAGAAAGATAATAGGAGGGAGCATGACATAAGTGGAAGAGAGCTCAAAAATAAAATAAGCAAGTTTACAACACCTACTTTTGATGGAACAAATAAAATTTCAGCTAGAGCATGGCTACAAAAATTACAGACTTTCTTCACACTTAACCCCATAAAGGAGAGTGATGTTGTTCAACTTGAAAGTTTACACTTGGAAGATGCAGCCTATGATTGGTGTTATCATGGAATGACTACTCAAGGTCATGATCAAGTAACTACATTTGATGATTTCAGTCAAAGAGTGATAGATAGATTTGACCTCAAGGATAATCTACAACATGCACAGAACCAACAAAAGTTATATGTTGATAGGAAAAGGATTGAAAGATCTTTTAAAGTGGGAGATTTGGTATTTGTTAGGTTGCAGCCATATAAGCAAAGCACCTTGAAGAGTGGGGCAGAGAAACTCAAGCCAAGGTTCTATGGGCCTTATAAGATCACCAAGAAGGTAGGAGAGGTAGCTTATGAATTGGAGCTCCCACCAAACAGCAAAATACATAATATTTTTCATTTATCTTGCTTGAAGAATGTTCTAGGCCAGAAAACCATAGTATCTATAGAATTACCACCTCTTGATGATGAACGGAAATTAGTTTTGATACCAGAAGAGATTTTGGATACAAGAGAGAAAAAATTGAGAAATAAGAGCGTCATAGAGCATTTGGTCAAATGGAAAGGATTACCACTAGAGGATGCAACTTGGGAAGGAGCACATATTCTTGATGAATTCAAACCTTCATTTCTTGAGGACAAGCAATATTTTGGAGGGGAGGACTTTTCATGTCCCCTTTTGAAATAATTAAAAACAATAAACTTTGCTAAAGCAGGCAGGCTCCAAAAAGGTGAAGTTTCGGCAAAAGGGGCTAATCTTTGGAAACCAATGGACTAATAAATAAAAATTATTATTAAATTATATTTTATTAACCCCTCTTGGACATGAGTTAGGGTTATGCCCTCTTTTAAGGGGTTTGGAGGCATTTTGGGCTCATTCCAGAACTTGATTTTTGCTCATTTCTTTGTTGTTCTTCAGAGGCTGCCAAACCTGTGGAGAAGGAGACCCAAGAATGGGATTTTTTAGGTTTCTAGGAAGGCTAAGGATGGGATTGTGAAGCCATTCCATGTGCATGCTCATGCAAAGTTTGCCTTTTGTGTTGAATAGTGCAGATTTGTGGGTTTTCAAGTGTGTGTTTTGTAAGAGTTTGGTGTTTCCGATTGAGTATTTCATATCAGTTTGGGTTGTTGTTGTATATCAAACATTAAGATGTTAAAATAGAGTTGAATATATTTATTTGGATATGATTATACTTCTGTGATAGATTATTAGTGTTTTTGTGGTGTTTCCGGCTATTTTGTGTTGTTTTCGGGAGCTCGATGAGCATTATTTTTGTCCTCCGTTTGGGAGCTGTTGTATAAATGTTATACAGATCTATAAATTTCATTTTTTAGACTTTTATGCTGCTAAGATTTTTATAAAAATTTCCACTTTCAGATTTATTAATAATATGTGAAGCTGTGAAGTTTTTGGCACTATTTCCGGCATACCCGATTTGGGGTTTATTGAGAAATTGGTAGATCTTTGAAATATTGGTTGTTTGATCTTAAAGATCTGATTATAGGCTTGAAATATCATATAAAATCAGAAAACAGACATTTTAAGCTATGGCACCTTTGGTGGAGTGCTTAGGGTTGCTCTTGTAGGCATGCTTCCTCTTTGCCTGAGTTTTGGGCTTGCTTGGGAAGTGCTCCCTCCAAGTCTTCTCCTCTCCATGCTGCTTGGATTGCTAGGCCATCATTCTTTCTTTGGCATATATTGTTGGAGAGGAATCATCAAATATTCTAAGATGTTCAGCTTGGTGTTTTGTATCTTTGGTGGAAGATCTTACATTCTCTTCAGGAAACTATTCTTGTGAAGTGTGAGCTAGATGGGGGTATGAATCCGGTTGATCTTGCTATATACAATCACCTCAATTTTCATCTTTAGGATGGGCTTGCAGCTCAAAGGTTTCCTTCTATGTCCAAGCAGCTTCAACATTAGAGGAAGGGTCATGTAAATCGGGATGGGCATTGGACTCCTCCTCCCTATGGAGTTCTGAAAATTAACACTGATGGTTCTTCTCGGGGGAATCCAGGCCCTGCTGGTATTGGGGGAGTGGCTCGTTGTAGTTCTAGTTATTTTAAATTCTTTTTCTCGATTCATAAGGGTGATTTCACTAACAATCTCATGGAAGCTCAGGCTATTTTATATGTTGTCAAATAGTGTTTCTTGCGGGGATGGAGTAAGATTATCTGTGAGTCTGATTCCTAGGTGGTGGTGAACTTGCTTTCTTCACAAGAGCTTGAGGATGTTAGTTGGCAGCTGGCCACTATTGTTAGTCAGATTATTCTCTTCTCTACCTCTTTTTAATTCATTAGGTTCATGTATATTCCTCGTGAATGGAACATAGCTGTTGATTGTTTAGCCAAATGGGCTTCTAGTCATGATCCAGGTTGGAATATTATGGATTGGAGGCAACTTTCCTCTGAGATGGTGCAAGAATTTGATGATCTTGTTGCTCAAGATCAAGCTCCTTGTTGTATTCCTTTCTATCTTAATAAATTTTTACCCCTCTTTTTTCCAAAGTGATGTTTAAGCAAAAAAAATTAGAATTACTTATTTAAAGATGTATAAGGGCTAAGCTTAAAGAGGTTAGAAGAGCTAGTGAAGACCTAAGAAAGGTTAGATTAGTTTTTGATGCTATTGATTAGCGAACTTGAGCAGGAGGCTGAGAAGAGTTGTGAAGAGTTGAAGTGTGATTTCTTGAAGTAGTGCCAAGAAGATAGAGATAGAGATGACAATGGAGGCCAATCAATGGATCAGCAAATGAATTGAATTGTGATCTATATTTGCAAATTGAGATGTCTTTGTCAAATCAAACCTGGTGTTACTTTCTAACCATTGTATCAATATTGAAATCTTTTAATGAAGGTGGCATTCTAATGGAATGTTATAAAGTCCTCTAACAAAACCACTCCTAATAGGGTGATTAAATACTTTAACAATGTGTTTGGTAACCTTTAATAGGGTTGGTTCCTAGCATAGCTCACTTCATAAGAGTGAAAATTTGGTGACATGTTACTGGTGGTTTTTCCCAAATTTGATTTCCACATTAAATCCTAGTGTCATACTTGTGTGGATGTCATTTGAGATGTTTTAATGTTAATGTTTTACATTCTGCAAGTTTGATAAATATTAGGACACTGGACTTCACATTTATGTTATTGATTGTTTAACATAGAGATAGAGCTATTAAATGAGTAGATCTGAACTACTTGAAGTGTTTAAAAGTTTAATTGGTACATCAAGACCTTGGATAATTGATTCACCCCACACCCCTGCCCCCTTAGTTATTATAAATCATTCTAACAATAAAGACATAGTACTAAGAGGGAAGAAAGACACCATAGAATGTTGGAGAATATGAAGAAGGAAAATAGTGCATAATGCACTAATATAGGTCTTATTGAGCATGCCAAGCTAGGTGTTGTCGAGATAAACATCACAAAAAAAGGATATATCACACAACTTGTGTGGATTTCATTTGAGATTTTTTACTATTAATGTTTTACATTCTGCACATTTGATAAATATTAGGACATTGGGCTTCAAGTTTATGTTGTACCTCATTGTTTAACATAGAGACCGAGTTATTGAATGAGTAGATTTGAAGTATTTGAAGTGTTTAAAAGTTTAATTAGTACATCAAGACCTTGGATAATTGATTCACTCCACTCTTAGTTATTCTAAATCATTCTAATAATAATGACATAGTGCTAAAAGGGAAGAAAGACAACATAGAATGTTGGAAAATATGAAGGAAAATCGTACATAATGCACTAATATAGGTCTTATTGAGCATGCCAAGCTAGGTGTTGTCAAAATAAACAACAAAAAAAAAGGATATATCACACAACTTGACTATTGAGAGGGGAGACTATCCAATAAGTGTTGAGAAATAGACAACAACAAGGGGAAATGTTAAGAAACATTGTTTTGGGATGATGTTGAGAAACAATAGTTTGCTAGGATTTCCACTAAGATGGTCATTTTTCATAATATTTTATGAAATTTTTGGATTTTTTTAGGAACTTCTTATGATTTTTAAGGTTTTATAAGGATCATATTATAAAAAAAAAATTGGATTTTTTCAAGTGTAATTTCATTTTTTTTGGATTTTTTAAAATGATTTATAGATTACTGGCTCTCAAGCAAGATCATAATGTTTTGTCCCAATGTCTAGAAAGGTGCAAGACGTCATGGATTAAAAACCTAATAGGTAATGATACATGAAGCAAGTTGTGGTCCTCAAGATTACCCAAGCTAGGGAATGGGTACAATAACCATCTGAAGCATGTTTTGGATAAGCTCAATAAAAGCCAATAAGCTAGATAGCATATAAGATAGTGACATGATGTAATAAAAGCATATAATCCAAAAGAGTGGACATGTCAAGGGACTTCTAAGAACCATTTTCTTTTTCCTTTTTTCATTCTTTTGATCAAGACCAAGGGATTAATTTGATAGGATAGAACAATAAGGATGAAGTTTGTTATGGAGGCTATGAGAGAATGATTTGGAATAAGAAGGATCATGATAGGGTAGCTAATGGATAAGATAGAAAATGCTCATGAATAGCTCAACATTTTCAAGATCAAAGGTGAAATAGGAAATAGTTGGATGATGAAGAATTATGTATGATGCATTTTTTGTAGGTTTTCATTAAGGTACTTGCCCAAGGTGCCACAAGAAGTGATTTCACCATAGGAAAAATTTATTTCTCTTTACTTTTTCTACCAAGGCACCTGTTTACCAAGTTTTCACCAAGGCACTTTCTTTCTTTTTTCTTTTTTTCTTTTTATTTGATTTTTGTAGTTTTTTGGGAAAAACTCAATCCCTTTCTTTTTAAATAATGCTCCTATTGAAAGGATGTCTCTTTTGAAAACAATTGGTTAATTATTCATTATCTTTGATGTTATACAAAATTTCATATCCTTACCAGTCTGTGTATGCCAAGCTCACTCGAGCATTGAAGATAGTTTCATGTGTCTATCGAGCATTCCAAAGTTTTCCAAGTTTATAAGACAATGTCTACCAAGTTCACTTGGGTAACAAGGAGAAGTTTGTAGAAGTTGAGTGTTAATCGAGCTCAGTTGGTTAATGAAGGAAAATTTGGATGGAACCAATGTTAACTGAGCTCACTCAGTTACCAAAGGAACTTTTTGAAAATGCAGTGTTAACCAAGTTCACTTGGGTAACACAAGAAATTTATTTTTGAGTTAGTGCCTACCAAGCAGGGTCGGCTAATGAAGGATTTTCTTGTTTTTGCATATTGAGTTCAATTAAGTTGTTGGTTGGCTCTAGCCGACTGAGGAGATGAATATTTAGTATTCTAAGTTGTTTTCAAGCCAACTTAACAATGTGCATGATATAAATATAAGGTCAAGTTGAGGATTGAATGAGTGTAAGTGAATAGAAGATTTGAAGATGCTTAGAGGAGGTGAATTAGAAGGATAAGTAGAATATCCTTGTGGAGCTACAAAGATACATTCGATCATAAAGGATGAAGTATACAATCTAGAATTGAGATTTATAATCAACAATTCAATTGCATTAGAAATCAGGTCATCTCATTGTTACTCTCTAACCATTGTAGTAGTGATCTAAATCTCTTAACAGAGTTGGCTTAACAACTATTTGTGAATCCTCTAACAAGGTGGTATTTCTAGATTGAAGTATCTAAAGACCTATAACAAGGCCACTCCTAATAGGGTGATTAAATCCTCTAATAGGGTCACACCTAAGAGTGTGTTTTGTAACCTTGAAAATGGTTGGCTCCTAATAGGGCTCACTCCAAAAGAGTGAAAATTAGTAACTAGTTGCAATTGATTATTTTTCCCTGATTGGGTTTTCATATTAAATCTTGTTGTCACTTGTGTTCATGTTATTTCTTTTATGTATATGCAACTAAGTTAAGTAAGGTTTACTAGCAGATAATATCTTAAGATTTTCATGATAAGAATTTTTCGAGTTATAGTTTCTATTTTAGTGCTTACTGAATTACAACATTTACTAGGGTAAACTGAGTGTCTATGTGTTTACCGAGCATCAATATTTTCAATGAAGTTTTATGTTATTTAGTAACATCTAAGGGATCTAAGATTTATTTTAGTGGTAACTGATTCACCCCTCCCCTCTCAGTTACTCCTCTTATATTTCCAAAAATTGGTATTAGAGCTTCTTGGTGCTTGTAGAGAAGGTTTCAAGGACCTAAGCTAAAGATCAGGATGTCTTATAGAAGAGAGATTCTTAAGCTGAACAAAGATAACTTCCAAGTATGGCAAGAACTTTTGAAGCTGCACTTGGCAACCATCAATTATTTAAGTTTGAAATACTTGGAAAATACTTACAAGGCTCCTACTAGAACAATGATTGTGGAAGAGATTGTTGAAAATAAAAATCATAACATCATGATGATTGGCATTACATCAACTCTTAAGTATGCTAAGTTGATGAGGTCAAAGGATGTGCTATTGCTCATGACATATGGACCAAATTAAAGGATATCTATGGAGGTGATGATAATGTAAAAAGAGCTAAGGCAGAAAGCTTGAGAAATCAATTTGATTAGATGAGAATGAGAGAGGATGAAAATATTGCAAAATATGTTTAGAGAATCAAATCCAATGTTAGTTCTATAAAATACTCTCAAGGAACAACTAAATACATAACAGTGGTAAGCAAGGTACTCAGAACCCTTCTTTGTATCTATGCAACCAAAGTGTTTGTTATTCAAGAGATGAGATGTGATCCAAATAACAAGATAACTTTTGATGTTGTAATTGGAAGATTGATTGCATTTGAACTAGATAACTATGATAATTATACTCCTAGTTCTAGCAATCTTGAGTTTGCATTTGAAGCCAAGGTATCACTCAAGAAGAAAGCTAAAAAGTTTAAATGAAAACAATCTAAAAGTGAAGAGGAAGACAATTTTGATAGTGATCTTGAAGTCATTGAAGTATTGCTTGTAAGAAGGTATCCCAAAGGTAAATGAATGTACATAGGTAAAATTCATTTTGGTATGTTTCTCTTGTGCAGAAGTTGGACACATTGCTACAAGATGTCCAAATAGAGAAGACAAAGATGAAAAGAAGTAGAGAAAGTACAAAGGCAAGAAGGATTTCAAGAACTTCAAGGACTACAAGGACAAAGGTAAGAAATCTTGTTTTATGGCTAAGGCTTCAAATAGTAGTGAAGATGATGAAATAGTTTATATTACTGTAAAAGATGAATCTGATGATGAAGGAGATAAAATGGCACTTATCTCTCATGTTATCAAAAATGATACATGGATTATTGATAGTGGTTGCTCACATCATATGACTTGTGACAAAACAAATTTTGAACATATGGAACATTATGATGGTGGAAGTGTGAGATTTGGAAACAATGAACCATGTTTCATAAATGGAAAAGGTTGTATCTCACTAACCAATGAACTTATATGTGATAATTCTTATTGGGTTAAAGGATTAAAGCATAATCTACTGAGTGTGGCATAGTTAAATAACATTGGATTCAAGGTAGAATTCATGAATGGGAAGGCCAAGCTACTGGATGGAAAAAGAAATTTTGTTGGGTTCAGTAAACAAACAAAAGGTAACCTATTCTACCTAGATCTCAGTGAAAGTTCATGTTTTATTGCTCAAGTAGAAGAAATTTGGTTATGGCATAAAGGGCCATGTCATGTGAACTTTAATAATTTGATCAAGATAAGAAAGAACAAAAGAGTACAAGGTATTCCTAGTTTGAGGAAACCTGATATGGGCCTATGCAAAAATTGTCAAATTGGTAAGATGGGAAAGACAAGTTTCAAAAGTAAGGACTATCATTCTAAAGAAGTCTTGGAGCTGGTTCATACAGACTTATATGGACTTATTGGAATAGAGAGCTATTGTGGAGATAAGTATTTTATTCTTTTTGTTGATGATTATTCTAGAATGATGATTGTGATGTATCTGAAAGATAAGTCTAAAGCATTTCAAAAGTTTAAGTGGTATTTGGAGTAGAGAAAGAAATTAAAAAGAAGTTAAAGTATTTGAGGTCAGACAAAGGTGGTGTGTTCATTTCCAATGAATTTAATGAATTTTTCATTGAAAGAGGAATTAAGAGACAAGTATCAGCCCCTAGTACACCACAGTAGAATGCTATAGCTGAAAGAAGGAATAGATCCATCATGGATTGTACAAGAACTTTGATGATAGAAAAAAATGTTGCAATCAAATACTGGAAGGAAGAAATTAGTATTGTATTGCATACCTTGAAAAGAGTATAGCTGAAGAAAGACTCAAACCAAAATCCTTATGAACTATGCTATGGCTACAAACCTAATGTAAGTTACTTGAAAGTATTTGGTAGCAAATGTTATATTCTAAAAGAGTCTAGGAAAGGTAAATTTTATGTCAAAGGTGATGAAAGCATATTCCTAGGATACTCCTATAGAAGTAAAACATATAAATGTTTGAACTTATCAATTCGTAAGATCATAAAAAGTGCACATGTAAGAATTGATGAGTTTGCAAAAAAGAGAAAAGAAGAGAGAAGCAAAGAACCTAAGGATTGCAGAAAGTTTGTCTACTATGAACCTAATAAATTTCCAAATCCAATTGGAAGTTAGCAAACTTCACCTCTAGAGTCCCCAGAATCCCCAAAATCTACTAAGTTGCAACTAGTGCAACCCGAATCATAGTCTAAAGTACTTGAGTTGTAGTCAAAAGCTACCGAGCTATTGCTAGAGCAGACTAAGTCTGATGGACTCGAGTCATAGACAATGGGACCTGAACCTGATACAGAAGATCATGGAGAGGTTTGTGGAACAAGTTCTAAATCCAAAGTACATGTGTTAGCAAGATATGTCAGAAAGCACCATGAAACTAATCAGATCATTGGAGACAAGTCAGATGGAACAATGACAAGAAACAAATTGAAAGGTACATGTTTGCTTACTGAATTTGAACCTAGATCAGTGAAAGATGCTTTGAATAATGAAAGTTGGAATAAAGCTATGAATGAATAGATAGAAAAAATTAAGAGGAATAAGACTTAGACTCTTGTTCCTAGACCCAAGGATAAAAATGTAATTGGCACAAAGTGGGTTTTCATAAATAAGATGAAATTAGATGGAGAAGTTCCTAGAAACAAAGCAAGGTTAGTATGCAAAGATTATTCTCAAGAAGAAGGTATTGATTATGGTAAAAAATTTGCTCCTGTTGCAAGATTAGAATGTGTTATAACTTTACATGCTAATGTTGTACATAGAGGATTTAAAGTTTATCAAATAGATGTGAAATCTGCATTCTTGAATGGAATTCTTGAAGAGGAAGTTTACATAGAACATTCTGAAGATTTTGTGGATCCTAGCAAAAAGGATATGGTCTATAAATTGTACAAGGCATTGTATAGTCTCAAGCAAGCTCCCAGAGCTTGGTATGAAAGACTTCATAACTATTTGATAAAGATTGATTTTCAAAGAACAAATGATAACAATAGCTTGTATATCAAAGAAGGACCAGACAAGAAGATTGTGTTGCCTGAAATCTTTGTGGATGACAATTATTTACTAGAAATGATGAATTATGCAAAGTTTTTTTAGAAGAGATGAGTAAATAATTTGAGATGTCCATATTTGGAGAGATAAAATTCTTTATTGGATTGCAAATTCAGCAAAAGAAAGATGGTATCTACATTACTCAATCCAAATATATCAAAGGGATACTAAAGAATTTTGGAATGGAAGATTCAAGGCTAGTTGGAACACCTATGTCTACTAGACATAAGCTTTCCAAAAATGATGATTCCAAGGAGGTAGATCAGACCACATATAGATCAATGATTGAAAAATTGCAATATGTAGTGCATATAGGCCTGATATTGCATTAGCAGTTGGCATGGTGACAAGATTCTCAGCAAATCCTAAAGAAAACCTTATGATGGAAATAAAGAGAATCATGAGGCATCTGAAAGGTACTAAAGAATATGGATTATGGTACAAGAAAGGAGGCAATCTAGATTTGAAAGCATTCATAGATGTTGATTGGGTAGGAAGTGTTAATGATAGGAAGAGCACCAGTGGTGGAGCATTCTTTCTTGGTAAATGATTAGTGTCTTGGACAAGCAAGAAGCATAATTATATTTCTCAGTCTACAGCAGAAGCAAAGTATGTGGCAGCAATAGTTAATTTCTCCAATGTTGTTTGGTTCAAGCAACTATTGGTAGGTTTGAAGATAGAAATCAAGGATCCAGTGGTTATCTTCTATGATAACATCAATGCAATTAATATATCAAAGAATCTAGTGATGAATAACAAAACCAAGCATAGTGCTATAAAAAATCATTTTTTGAGAGAATTGGTGTAAGATAAAGAGGTAAGATTGGAATATGGGAATATTAAAGAACAAATTGCAGACATATTCACTAAGTCATTACCCAAGGATCAATTTTTGTATATAAGAGGTAAGTTAGGGGTCATTCCCCTTTTTGAAGCTCACTAAATGAAGTTTAGTGATGCATCAACTAGAGCATGTTGAAGATCAATCAAGTTGATGTAGTATTGAAAAGGGTGTATTGCATATGAATCAGTACATGAGGTACACTAATATTCTCTGAATATTGTCTTTGGCATGAGATGTCAAAGAGGGAGAGTTTGTTGTCATATCACAAAAAATTTCTAAAGAGGGAGAGTATACATTTCATAGAAATTTTGTTTAAAGATGTCAAAGAAAGAAGATGAACTTGGTTTGATATCAAAGAAGAAGAGTTTGCTGACAGAGGGAGAAAGACTGAGGGAATTCACACTAATAGAGGGAGTTCTCATGGATGAGAATCAGAATAAAACTAAGGATATGTTCCTTACTTTATTATTTTAATAAAAACTCATTGTATTATGACATGTTGTGTTGCCATCAATGCCAAAGAGGGAGATTGTTATAAGTAGTTGGTTAATTGTGTATTGTCTTTGATGTTACACAAAATGTCATATATTTACCAGTCAATGTATGTCGAGCTCACTTGGGCATTGAAGATAGTTTCCTATGTCTACCAAGCATTGTATAATTTTCCAAGTTAAGAAGATAGTGTCTACTGAGTTCCCTGAGGTGACAAAGACAAGTTTGTAAAAGTTGAGTGTTAATCGAGCTCGCTTAGTTAATAAAAGAAAAGTTGGACGGAACTAGTGTTAACTGAGATCACTTAGTTACCAAAGGAACTTTGTGAAAATGCAATGTTAACCGAGTTCACTCGTTAATAGAGTTCACTTGGTTAACATAGAAAAATCATTTCTAAGTTAGTGTCTACCTAGAAGGGTCAGCTAATGAAGGATTTTCTTGTTTTGGCATATTGAGTTCAATAGATTTCTTTGTTGGTTCTAGCTGACTAAGGAGATGGATATTAATTATTCTAAGTTGTATTCAAGTTGACTTGATAATGTGTATGATATAAATATAAGGTCAAATTGAGGATTGAATGAGTGCAAGTGAATAGAAATTTGAAGATGCTTAGAGGAAACGAATTAGAAGGATAAGCAAAATATCCTTGTGGAGTTGCAAAGATACATTCAATCATAAAGGATCAAGTATACAAGCCAAAATTGAGATATGTAATCAGCAATTTAGTTGCATAAAAAATAAGGTCATCTCATTTATACTCTCTAACCATTTCAGCAGTTATCTAAATCTCTTAATAGAGTTTTCTTAATAGCTATTTGCAAATCTTCTAACAAGGTAGCATTTCTAGATTGAAGTGTTTAAAGACCTCTAACAAGGCCACTCCTAATAGGGTGATTAAATCTTCTAATAGGGTCACACCTAATAGTATGTTTTGTAACCTTTAACAGGGTTGGCTCCTAATAGAGCTCACTTCAGAATAGTGAAAATCAGTAACTAGTTGCAATTTATGGTTTTTCTCAAATTGGGTTTCTACGGTGTCACTTGTGTTCATGTTATTTCTTTTATGTGTATGCAACTAAGTTAAGTAAGGTTAATCACAGATAATATATTAATATTTGCATGATAAGCATTTGCCAAGTTACAATTTTTATTTCAGTGCTTACCATGTTACAACATTTACTAGTGTAAACCAAGTGCGTGTGTGTTTACCAAGCATTAGTATTTTCAGTGAATTTTTATGTTATATACTAACATCTAAGGGATCTAGGATTTATTTTAGTGGTAACTAATTCACCCCTCCCCTCTAGTTACTTCTCTTATATTTCCAACAATCTCATGAGAAGTTAGGATCGTTGAAAAGTATGTTCAAAGATATTAATAGGATGATGGAAAGTAGATGATAGAAAGGTATATGGAAAATAATATTTTATACTTTAGAATGCTAGGAGGATGTGTTAGAGTAATATTTTGTTTCCTTACCACTTAAATCATTTTGATTTAATTAATTAAGTTATTACTCTTTAGTGCTTAATCTTTCTCTTATGTGCATTAATAATGAATTATTTTATTAATTATTAATGTGCAACCTAGCTTTCTTAGGCTTTAGGGTTTCATTCACCTTTAAGGTTGAACTTTTGTAATTATTTTTAATCTCTTCTATTTTTGAGAATACATTAGCATATTTTTTAGAGAAAAACCCTTACCTCCTCTCGTCTTTTTCTTTTGTTATAGGTTTCTTGCATGCAGGTATTTGAAGGCTTTGTGAATTTGTTTTGATCAAATCCTTCATGGTATCAAGGCTAGATCTACTACAGCTTGTTCATTATTTGGAGAAAAAGGAGAACGAGGGTTTGATAGAACAAATCTAGAGTTTTTTAGGTATTTTATGAGAAAATTGGGGAGTTACTAATTTTCAGAGCTACTTGAGGCCAAACGGACATTATAGATGGATCTAAAAGGCATCAAAACCCCCATTTTCATATAAATTTTTTTCATTTTGCACAACATTGGTAAGGGAAGCAAAAAAAATTGCCCAGAAGGTCGTACGGCCTCCTGCCGCAGACCCATTTTTCTAGGTTCCTGGTTGTTTTTCTTGCACGAGTGGCTTTTATTTCCTTGGTTGGTGGGTTTTGTTTCTTTTGGCACTGTGTTTCCATTTTTTAGTGCCAATGGCCGAACTCAGCCCAAGCGCTGCCGACAAGCCACCGACGAGCTGCTCCGCCTCGCTGCACTCTACCCTAGTGCCACACCAATTGTGCTCCACCTCCTCGCCACCCTTTCTCCTCTCTGTCGCTACTCTAGTAGTGTTTTTTTTATATATATATATTTTTTTAAATAATAATTTCTCTTCTTTTGGGGGCCTTGATAGTTTTTTTCCAATAACTTGAGCATATGGTGGTATTTTTCTAATCCAAAATAAGTGTTAGAAAGTTGGTTCTGAGATGGAGATGATGGAGAAGAAATTTTTGGGATTTTTTTCCTAGATTGATACCTGTTTTGGTGCTTGAAGTCTACTAATGGATTCTATCTTCCTTGGGGCATAACTTCTTCATTATAGCTCCGTTTTCCATTCTAAAAAAAGTGTCGGAAAGATCTTCTCAAGCATTTTCTAGATTCTTAGTATTTTCACTAGTATTTGGTATCAGGTGTTTTTTTATTCATATCTAAAGATTTTTTACTCTTCTCTCCTTTACACAATTAGTTTTTAAGTTGGGGATCAGTTTATTACATTTTGGGAGGGTGCATTTTCCTTTTTGTATTTTACCTCAAAATTGACCCTTCTACTTCTATCTTCTTCTCTCAATGGTGGACTCTTATTTACTTGATGAGGATAGATGACCATATTGCTTATGGGAAAGTGGTTATTGTCATGCCTCAATGCAGCTCACCCAATCCTATAGAGGCCTTATGAGGTTCTTATGTAGTGCAATAAGATGGATGAGGCAATGGGCCTCATTGCAATGAATATTTCAAATGGGTTACTATTTCACCTGGATGGTTTGACTACACCCAAGGCTATGTGGGACAAGTTTTCCACCTTGTTTCGCACAATGAATCAATTCATGTTTCTACATATAGATGCAGATTTTACCTCCTTGGTTCCTAAATCATTCACCAACATTAAGGACTTCTTGATGAAATTCAAGTCTCTTTGATCTATGTTACAAGTTGCTAGAAAGATAAAGTTAGATGATGAGTGTATCTTTCTAATACACTCAAAGCTTCGAGGTCCTTATCAGATTGTCACTTCTACCTTCTACTCGACTATGGATGCTCTAGATGCACGACATGTTATGCCCGCTTTTAAGACATTATGTGACAGGTTAAGTCATGAGCAGTCCAAGCTCACTTAGATGGATTTACTTATAGGTTTATAGTCATAGGCATTTCTTCCCAAGTCATCTCAGGATACATAGAAGCAAAAGTTGAAGCAGATATCAAATTGCTCTTCTTAGCACTCTACTAGTTCATCATCTTCTTCTAAGAAGGAGAAAAAGAAGACTAGGACTCCTACCTATTCCTATTGTTGGAAGGGACCTCATGATGAGTCACATTGTTTTCAAAAGAGATTTAATGGCTATGAGAAATAGATTGCATATTTGCAAGCTCTTCTTCAAAAGAGCACTATTTCATCTCCATCCTCTTCTACCTCATAGGGGTCTTCCTTTCAATTTTCTTCCATCTCTTCAACATCTACACTAGATATTGGACAGGGTCATGCATTACAAGCATCCATTGCATCTCCTTCCCATGTCCCTTGGATATTAGATTCAGGTGCTTCTCACCATATGGCATCCTCTCAAGGGGTCTTCTCCTCTATTGAGGCTTCTCCCTATAGAACAAGAATTAGTATGCAAAGAACATTAACAATAAGAGAAACATTCACAAACTAAAACTATATTCACATATAAGATTAGACAAAGGAAACAATTAAGGAATGCAAACCCAAAAAAGGAAACACTCCATGCTTCCTTGATTTTGTAGATGTGTCTTTTGATGAAGGATGTATGCTCAATTGCTCAAAGTTGCTTCAATGGTGGAGATGGATAATAGCAAATTGGTAGCTTTGTGAGCTCTCAATTTGGCATTATAAGGGGAAGATTGATGGCTTTGGTTCTCAAAATAGCATGGTAACTTTAGCTCAAAGATTGTTGATTGAAATGGCTTGGGATGGGATTCAATTTATAGGCTAAGGGCTTGAGGGATGGAGGGCTTAGATGCAAGGATGGGGAGATGGTTAAGGAGGGCTAAGATGCACTCAAAGGGGAGCACATGGATTGTGCTTGTTTAGCACTAATGGGAAGGTGACACTTGTCACAAGGAGGATGAGTGTGAGAGGGTAGGGTAAGGGATTGGTTAAAGTCATGATGAGTGGGGTTGAGTATTTAAGAGGGATGTAAGAGGAATGAGTGTGGAAGAGGGAAGAGTGTGGAAGATGGATGTAAGAGTCATGAGTGGGCTTGTAAGAGTCTTTTATGGTTTGTAAGAACACTCATGACTTGATGGTTGGAATTTTTGAGGGGAGACTTTGATTTGGTTTAGGAAAGTCTTAAACTTGTTTAGGGAATGTGACAACATTAAGGGGTGGATTAGGCTTGGGTTTAGGATTAGATTAGGGATGTTAGAGATGTGCAAGTGGATGGCATTAATGAGGGTGGGTGAGTTAGTGGCTAAGCTTGGTTAGTATGGGTGGATGGGGTAGATTAGGCTAAATGGAGGATTAGGGATAGGTTAGGGGTTTTTGGATTTGAGGATTTTATTTATCAAATAGACTTATTTAATAAATGGGGATTTTTTGAAGTAGATAGAAGAAATAGGATTTAATTGATAAATGATAGGTTATTTGATTTATCAATTAGGACTATAGATGATTAATTAAATTAATCAGCTAGGGGATGGCAAAGGATTAATTAAATAGGAATTTAATTAATGATGCCTTTAGAGATGGCTAAATTAGATTACCAAAGTGGTGTAATCAAATTTAGGTGTCTACATTTTGCCCCTCTTTGACATAGTGTTGAGACAACACTATTTCAAAGAATTTTGAATGAAGAAAACATGAGGAAGATGTTTTAGCAACAAGGTTTCCCCAGTCTCAGATAAGAAGAGGAGAGACTAGACTTAGATGATGCCCCCTCAAGAAGGTGACGAGGAGAAAAATGAGGCTTGACGACTTCTTGAAAAGTACAAGAAATTGAGACAAGCAGAGACATAGATTGGCTCAAACTCAAACTCTCACTACGGGAGAATGATAAAGGGAAATCAGGGGCTCAAGAGTAAAGCAAGCTTAAGACTTTCCAGGATTGGGGGGGGAGATGGAGGAGTGGAGCGCTATAAAAATGAATCCAAGATAGGGAGATGGATGAGGGGATTATAAATTTGATGCAACAGGATTTCAAAGAGTCAGATTGGCAGAAGATGGGTTTCAAAGATCCCTAGGACTAGGATTGTGAATCTCGAAAGATGAGGCTTGGTGGATTGATTTGATTGGTGGATCCCTAAGACTAGGATTGTGGATCCCTAAAGCTAAGTGTGAGGAGTGATCCAAAGAGATACTTATGCATAAACTGGGATAGGTGCTGGATATGGATGGGGAATAATGAAGATGAAGGGAATCCATTGAAGCTTTTTGAGCGGGGGGATACTTCAAAGAGAAGTACCACCATGTAGTTGAGCACTAGATTTGCTATAGGACTTTTGGTTAATTGCCAAGGTTACCAAGAACATC
Source organism: Cupressus sempervirens (assembly GCA_028749045.1). Taxonomy (NCBI): domain Eukaryota; kingdom Viridiplantae; phylum Streptophyta; class Pinopsida; order Cupressales; family Cupressaceae; genus Cupressus; species Cupressus sempervirens. The sequence continues at coordinate 37,188,390 of CM053785.1, forward strand.
AAGGCCTTTTCACCAACCGTCCAAAGGACTGATGAACTGACTCGAAACAAACACACAAGGATTGCCCCAGTATCACACATGATTCCCAGAGGAAGCAGCGTGGAAACGACACTAGGTAACCCACAAGCAAAAAGAGAAAACAAGAAAAAGACCTGATCAAGACATTACGCTCTAATGGCCCCATTCGCAGCATACCATGATATGGAAGATCATGGCAATCTTGAGGAGGGAACAAGGAGATTTCTTGGAAAAGATATTTCAAGACCCAAAAGGGAAGATCCCAAATCAAAAGAAAGCGAAAATCCAAAAGAGAACCGTTTGCCAACGAGATGGGTAGGACAAGGTACTAACAGACCAAGATCAGACATGAGGAAAGCTATATCCTACAAGGATCTATCGAAGAGCACCTAAGCTGATGGATCTGGATGAGTGATGTGTCTGGCAAGCTGAACTAAGAAGGATAACACTTTGATGACAGGAAATCTAGCTAAAGGATGCATTGGAATAGCTAACCAAGATGTACGATGTGTGCAAGATGTTGATCAAGGAAAAATTGACACAAACACTGGATAGATACAATGGTACTAAGCTAAAGAGGATGTACAAGCTAATGCACCAAGATATTTACAAGCTGAAGCTGACCAAGATATTTACAAGCTGGAGCTGACCAAGATAGTTACAAGCAGGCAAAAGCTCAGGATGATAGGATAGCAAGAGATATGGATTTGGGGAGGATGCATCCCAATGATGATGAGAGATTTTGTGACCAAGGATAGATAGAGGAGCAAGATGAGATGGCTAGATAGGATGGTAAATAGCTAGGATTATGATGGATATAAAGAGATGACATTGGGTTTGCATGAGGGTAGCCTAGAGCTAGATACCAATGACAAGGGAGGATGGACAAGACAAGATCTCCAAGGAATAAAATGCCCCTAGTCAATATATGACATGTGGAAGGAGGTCTTATGATGGATGTGATAGGATTGAAGCTCGGATGGAAAAAGCTAAAAGGGCTAGGGAGATGGATGATAGCTATGATAGCTAGGATGGTGTGAGATGGAAGATGGAGGGTGGAGGATAGGTGGATAGATTGGAAGATTGAGTTGGATGTCAAGAGATGACCAAAAGGATGAGGGTGATAGGCTAAGCTAGGGATGGTGGGATTACGCATGACGCTTGTTTGCCAAGTTTCCATCATGGTACTTGTCCAAGGCGCTTGAATTGCCAAGTTTTCACTAGTGGATACTTTATTTTTCTTTCTTTATTTTTTTTGACTTTTTGACTTTGGACTTAGCTGGAATGATTTTGGCTTTCTTCAGCTATTTTTGGCTTTTTTCTTAGGATTTTTTGCTAGCTATTGGAATGTTCAATTTTGTTGCTAGCTGTTGGTACACTGGATGTGTGATTTATGCAATAAATTGGATTAGATGGGATTGATGGTAGGAGATGGAGGGATGAAAAGGCTGGAAAGGAGCATGAGATGGGGATGCTTGCAGGATCAACATTGGCACATGTTGGGACAGGTGTGAAAAGAGCGTATGGGGGATAGATGGTAGATGTGGGCTTGATGGAGGATTTGTGGAAGCGTGCTTGGGGATATAGGCACCCAAGATGGAGTTAGGAGATGGGGGACATGAGTCACTAGATGGAGGATTAGCAATGGTGGATGCCATTATGCATTGGGTTTCAACTTTTTTCTTTGGGATCCACATGGTTTTGGATTTTCTTTTCATAGGCTTTTACATTGTTTTGCATTCTTTGATTGGATTTTTCTTTTTTGGAGTATGTCTTTTAGAATGGACATATGATTGCCTATGATGCGAATTTTTAGCTTTATGCATTTTGAAGTTGGCATTTACATTATTGTGGTAATCTTTGGGAAGATGGTTAGGAGAAGCTTTGTGAGATGGAGAGGATATGGAAGAGCGTGTAGGGGGATGATGATGGATGGTGTGCCCTGATATGTGCCTTTGTTGATCTTGCATAGGAACGGATGGAATAGGATTTGAATGATGGCTTATAGGAGGATGGAGGATGGTAGATTTTGGGACATAGGGACCCAAAATGGATTTAGCAGATGAAGGGGGGATATGGTAGGTTGTTTTGGGTTGCAAAGATGGTGGAGGGGGGATGACATAAGATTTCTTGAAGGAGTGATGGGAGGCTGGCATGGTGGGTTTGGAGATAGGCTTGGTTTGGGGGTGTGGTGTACCAACACCTTTAGATGGTGAGCCTTTGGATACATATCCAAGACCATGAAATCCTGGATTCTTTTGTGCAATAATAGGCTTTATGATTCCTTGCTCTTGTGGTCCTAAACCTTGACCTTGATAATGCCATCGACTGAGCATTTGAGCTAGTTGAGGATACTTTTTTCTTGCAACAAAATGGTTTAAGTGCTTTATCAGATGTACTGCAACAGGGAGATACTGTTCTTAATTCTTCTACTGAGAGGAGGCCACCATGGATGAATGTAAGTGAACCAAGAGGGTAGATTATAGATGGCAGAATAGCTTGGATAGGTGGTAAGATGGAAGCATGGAGCGGAGGAGATGGTAGGATAGGCTCTTGATTTAGCTGATGGGATGAAAAGATATCCTTCAGTAGAGGAGGTATGGCTCGAGGTTTTGGAGATGGAGGGGATGGTGACTGCGCTATGGATGGAAGACATGGTGCAAGGATATCTTCATTTATGCTTTGGGGAATGTAAACATGTTTTTGGATAGGATCTTGATAGGATTGGATTGGGATGGATGGTGCGATAGGAGGTGAAGGGATGGATTCTTCAAAGGCAGTGGATGGATAGATGGGAGATTCGGTAATGGAGATGGATGAGTAGAAGATGGATGCATAGGGGTCATCACAGGAGATTTGGGAAATCCTTGGAGGGATGTGGATAGGTTTTGAAGGGATTTGACAGGTGGTGGGATTTTGGTGCTTGCAGGAAGTGGAAGGATTTTAAGCAATTTGTTGGATGGTATGGGGACGATAGCTATGGGAGATGGAGGTGATATTATAGATGGGGAAGCTTCATCACTGACTACTTCACATGGTTGGATTAGATGACATGGCTTATCGATTGCTGGAGGCGGATTTTCTTGTATTTTCTCTAGGAGATTCCTTGGAGACTTGTGTGTCGGAGATGGAGGTGAATTGACAGGAATAGCTAGTGTAATGGGGGTGAAAGACTGGAAGCTTGGTTGATTGGGTGATGGAGGAGAAGCTGGGATATCAGATGGCATGACTAGATAGTTTGGAATAACTCTTGGATTTTGGGGGATGGTTGGTGGAATGTTTCTAAGGCTCTCAAGATACCCTTCATAGTCAACAAGATCTTCATCATTATTGGAATAGGAGGTAGCAGGAGCAAGGACAATACGACCGAATATATCATGATAGGATTGGTACTTCATGCTTTGACGATGAGTTTGATGGGGATGGGGTCTTGCATATGGATGAACACGAAAGCTCATGGTTGGATTTGGATTAAGCTCAGATTTTGGATTGGCTGATGAAAGATTTCCTAGGGAGAGTCAAAGAAGTATGACAGACCTAAGGAGGATTGGCTGGAGATTTTTGGCTTTCGTGTGGATGGAAGGCTTCAAGGGCATGTTGTCAAAAAGTGAGAGTTTTGCTTTCCTATGTGCAGGATTGGTGGAGATTGTGTCAACTTAAGGATAGACTAATGATCCTATGGGCATGACATGAGATTGACCACTTGTGGATCCCAACCTTTAGCTCAAGGTGATGAGGGATACAAGTGGCAAAGCTGGGTTACCCTAGACAATGCTCTATCAGAGGGATAACCTTGGTGAGATTGGTTGATTGGTAGGATTGATTGGATAGCAAAATTCTGGCAGAGTGACAACAACTCTCTAAAGGCTTGGGTGATTTTGGATTGGGTTGCTAGCTGGCTAGGGGGGATGATTTGGATGGACTTTGGATTTGGGATGATTTGGATGATCTTCTGATGAGGCAGTGACTACGCTAAGTATGCCTTGAGTTGGGAGATTTCTGCTTTTCTAAGATTTTGACCAAAGTTGGCAAACATTCATTCAAAGGCTATGAACAAACAAGCAGACAAAATTTTGGAGCAAGCATGTCAAACATACCAACATCCTAGGAAGCTTTCTACAAGGATGAAATTTGGTTTAGCTAGGGAGTCCTCGATATACGCAAGGTACATGAGGCCCATATCCATAGATGAAACCAAAAAGATGTCACACAACCGAGAGGAGCGGTAACCCACTTCTCCTCTTTCACTTCTCAAGGGTATAAAGTTCCTTGAGGCTTAGCCCGAGTGACAAAATCTTGATCCCAAGAGAGGTGTCTTTCGATTCAACCCTCGATTCTTATACTCCGCCGGAACGCTAGAGTTGAGGTCATCCAAGGGGTGATGAAATCCCCAAGCAGGCCTCCTAAAAAGAAATAAGGTTTTGGATCCTAATCTTATGCACCCAAGATGGCCTCGAAAGACGACAAGGGGAGAGAAGACTTGGATGACCTTGGGCTAAAAAACACGCTTGTTCTTTTACCAACTGACTCTTATGTGTGCTAATCTAGACTTTGTAAGCACTCATGTTTAAGAGACAATGTTCAATTCCAACTTGAAGCGCCAACAAAAGTAAATTGATCGAAGAATGCAAACAATAAGAAGAGTTAGGGTTAACAAAAGCAAACTCGCGTGCCTGGAGGCCCTCCACGTCAAGTATCGATTGATTTTCTTTAAGGCATTCAAGATTGAGTGTTTGTTTTAAACCCAAAACAAAGATGTGTGAGATTCGATTTCAAGCGCGTGCCCGAAGGCCCTCCACGTCAATTGTTGTTCAATTTTAGTGCCCAAACTTGAAGTGTGATTAATTTAATCTAGAGTTTTGGTCATTTAAGAATTCCAATAGAGTTAAAGCAAACGTTCAATGACCAAGTGAGTTAGTTAGATTGTGGAACATTTAACACCTTTTTCAAGTAGACTCATCCCCATAAATGGTACTAAGATTGCAACCAATGGTTGAATTGATGGGTGATTACAAAAGAGGTGGGTCCAAAGAACTACTTAGATTGATTTTTTGCAAATTTGCATTTAACTTAACAAAGTTTCTTAATTGTCCAAAAATTAAACTGTGCCCAAATTGCATGCAAAAGAGAAATTTTGTTTGTTCTTTTTAATGCACCAAATGAAGTGTTTGATATTGCAATGGTTAATTGATCCTTGGCATTCAAGATTGGATTTGTTGTTTTAAGCATGCATTCCAAAGAAAGTTGATTTTAATCCATGGCATTCAAGAGTGTGTTTTGAGCAACATTCATTCAATGGAAAATGTGTTTAACCATTCAAGTTCATTTTTTAGCAACATGCATTCAAAGACAAATGGTTAAACATTCAAGTTCATTTTTTTTTAGCAACATGAAAACCTGCAAGAAACATGGTTAGTGGTTCCATATGTGCTCCAACCTGTAATGAGACAAAAAAAAGCAATTTAGTTAGTTAGCCAAAATATTCAAAAATGAGAGCTTAACCATGGGAAAAAAAATTTTAACTTTTTTTTGCTATTTTTCTTATGCGTAAAAATGCTTAAGATGGTCTAAATCCTACGGAACCACTAAAAGTCAAATTTTGATTTATACTCTCTTTTTTTTTTTTCTTTTTTTTTTGAAAACTATAGGTTCATTTGTTAGAGTTTTGAAAGCATGCAAAGACAATGACTTCGACAAGACAACCCAAAACTAGGTGACAAATCTTAAAAAACAATACAACAGGCGAAGACGCTAATCTGTGCAAACGCTGATCTACGTAGATGACAGTTTGATGAAGAAAGTAGCTGGTGGTGTCGGAGATGATAGTTGGCAAATTGCGGTGGCAGAGACGAAAGCTTGATAGGCGGAGACGCCAAAATTTGCAGATGACAGTTTGGTCTATCGGAGATGGCGGTTGAGCTTGCGCAGACAATGGTTGTGCAAGCACAGATGATGGTTGTGCAGGCACAGATGATAGTTTATCTCTCGCAGATGACGATTGAGCTTGCAAAGATGACGATTGAGTTTGTGCAAATGACGTTTTGCAAAGACGATAGGCGGAGACACCAAACTACGGAGACGATAGGCGAAGACGACACTGCGCGAAGTGAACCAACAAACGTAGGTTTTTTCCAAATTTTTTTGTTTTCTTGGTTATTTTCGGATTTTAAAAGTTACGTCCTTCTCTTTAGTGCATTCTTCAACCTGCAAAAACAACCAAACACACCTTGCAACAACTTCAAACAACATAAACAATTAGATTGTTAGTTCTTAAAAGCAACATGTAGATTGAAATGGATAAAAAAATGACCCATAGCGGGGTCCCACCGGGCGTGCCAAAATGTAAAACAAAAATTAGTATGCAAAGAATATTAACAATAAGAGAAACATTCACAAACTAAAACTATATTCACATATAAGATTAGACAAAGGAAACAATTAAGGAATGCAAACCCAAAAAAGGAAACACTCCATGCTTCATATATTTTGTAGATGTGTCCTTTGATGAAGGATGTATGCTCAATTGCTCAAAGTTGCTTCAATGGTGGAGATGGATAATAGAAAATTGGTAGCTTTGTGAGCTCTCAATTTGGCATTATAAGGGTAAGATTGATGGCTTTGGTTCTCAAAATAGCATGGTAACTTTAGCTCAAATATTTTTGATTGAAATGGCTTGAGATGGGATTCAATTTATAGGCTAAGGGCTTGAGGGATGGAGGGCTTAGATGCAAGGATGGGGAGATGGTTAAGGAGGGCTAAGATGCACTCAAAGAGGAGCACATGGATTGTGCTTGTTTAGCACCAACGGGAAGGTGACATTTGTCACAAGGAGGATGAGTGTGAGAGGGTAGGGTAAGGGGTTGGTTAAAGGCATGATGAGTGGGGTTGAGTATGTAAGAGGGATGTAAGAGGAATGAGTGTGGAAGAGGGAAGAGTGTGGAAGATGGATGTAAGAGTCATGAGTGGGCTTGTAAGAGTCTTTTATGGTTTGTAAGAGCACTCATGACTTGGTGGTTTGGATTTTTGAGGGGAGACTTTGATTTGGTTTAGGAAAGTCTTAAACTTGTTTAAGGAATGTGACAACATTAAGGGGTGGATTAGGCTTGGGTTTAGGATTAGATTAGGGATGTTAGAGATGTGCAAGTGGATGGCATTAATGAGGGTGGGTGAGTTAGTGGCTAAGCTTGGTTAGTATGGGTGGATGGGGCGGATTAGGCTAAATGGAGGATTAGGGATAGGTTAGGGGTTTTTGGATTTGAGGATTTTATTTATCAAATAGACTTATTTAATAAATGGGGATTTTTGGAAGTAGATAGAAGAAATAGGATTTAATTGATAAATGATAGGTTATTTGATTTATCAATTAGGACTATAGATGATTAATTAAATTAATCAGCTAGGGGATGGCAAAGGATTAATTAAATAGGAATTTAATTAATGATGCTTTTAGAGATGGCTAAATTAGATTACCAAAGCGGTGTAATCAAATTTAGGTGTCTACACTCTCATTCCTCATATTCTCGTGGGGAATAACACTGCCTAATAGTCTACGAGAAAGGTTCAGTTCACATTTAGGATGGCACATTCAATGATGTATTGTATGTTCCATTTCTATCTACAAACCTTCTCTCGATGTGTCAGATTACACATAGTGGATCAGGGAAGATAGTTGAGTTCACTATAGATTCAATCTACATTCTGGATAGTGTAATAGGAGGCCTTATTGCTACAAGGACAGTTGATCATACCACCCATCTCTACACCTTCTCACACTTTGGTCCACCATCTCCATTGTTAGAGCACAACTCTTCTCTTTCACAAGAGCATCATGTGGTGTGGTCAAGACACTTGAACATTTATATTGTTCTCGAGATCACTATTTTGACTACCACACCACATCCAGTTGAGGTTTTTTCTCTTTAGCAAGATTCTAGTTCCGCTCTGTTGGACCCTCCAGCTCCATTCATCGAGCCTCTAGGTGGACTTGTTGTGGATTCTATAGAGGACATTCATCTCCTCTTTCATGACAGTGTTTACACACTTACATTGGGAATTCCCTTTTAGTATCCTCATGTTTTCTCCTTTAAGCATCAGTGAGGCCTTCCAGTCATTCAATGGTTTCCTTGTTTTGTGCCCTTCTTTCTTCTACATTGGAGTTCCATTGGTTTGTTCATTTCTATAAGGGATCCATCATTCTAGGGGGGATTTGGTGTCTCATCTCTCTCTCATGGGGGGGCTGGTTGTACTTATGGTTTTGAGAGAGTATCTTAAGCCATTTTCTTTTTGTTATTTTTTCATCTCTTTTTGGAAAGGATTTTTTCCCATTGAGTTTTCTCCTTTGTCTCTGGTTTATAGAGATTTCCTTGTATTGGGTACCTGATTAGGCCTTGTTGTCAGGACCCATTTCCTACTTTCATAGCTGTGCTAGGTTAGTTTTTCCCCTTCACTTAGCTTAAGGGAGGGGGTGTTAGAGTAATATTTTGTTTCCTTACTACATAAATCATTTTGATTTAATTAGTTAAGTTATTACTCTTTAGTGCTTAAGCTTTCTCTTAGGTGCATTAATAATTAATTCTTTTATTAATTATTAATGTGCAACCTAGCCTTCTTAGGCTTTAAGGTTTCATTCACCTTTAAGGTTGAACTCTTGTAATTATTTTTTATCTCTTCCATTTCTGAGAATACATTAGCATATTTTTCAAAGCGAAACCCTTGCCTCCTCTCATGTGTTTATTCTGTGATAGGTTTCTTGCATGTAGGTATTTGAAGGCTTTGTGGATTTGTTTTGATCAAATCCTTTAGGATGGATAGTACCTAGGTGTAGGTTTGAAATGATTGCATAAGGGTAGGTGAGAAAGTGAGAAATATCAACATAGACACACACCTTGAAGGGTGATGGGATGATAAAGGAATCATGGATGAAATAACTTGAGGTTTTGATATTAAATGAGATGTAGGAGACTTTTAGAAGAAGATGGAGTAGAAGGCTTTGGAATCTTTTGAGGAATATGTTTTGTAGAAGAATGAGTGGAAGCCTTTGGAAGCTTCAATGTCAACTTTGACTTATTTTCAAGATTCAAGTCTTTCAAAAGAGACTTTGTAATCCATATAGATTTTGAGTTTTCTTTTCCTTTGGATGATTTAGAATGCATTTCTTCAATAACAAATTTAGGAACCCATATTTTCTTTGATTTTACTCTTTGGTTAGTGGACCTTTATAGTCTTTTTAATGTTTTCTCTTTCTTTGTATTCACGTGTCAATTAGATGGGTCATAGACATATTCATTTGTTAATGGATTCATGTGTTTACTCTTATGTTGTACATCCAAATTTCTTCCAAGAGACTTGGGATTTGTGGATGAATGAGGTTGATTGTTACCTTGACAAAATACTACAACCTTCTTGGTATGTTTTTTGTGGTGTTGTCATTGTTGGCTAAAACTATATTATATTATCCTATGCTATGTTGCTATTCAAGACAAATATGTTATTGAGGATACTACAAGGATTAGCTTATCAGAAATGTTAAGATCTATTGGTGTCACATGGAAGAGTATGGTCAAAAGAAGCTTATGGAGAATCTAGAAACCCTAATTAATTCAAGAAGTGAAATGAGTGAGTAAGCATGAAAAGAAAAGAAAAAAAGACAAGAGGGAGAGAGAAACAAAGAAGAGAAGCTATCAAAAGAAGTCATGTAGTGAAAATTTATCAGAGCAAGAGACAAAAGAAGCTATTGGGGAAGTGACAAGAGCAACAAGCTATCAGAAGAAAATTAGTTGGTGCTCGAAGAAATGGACCTATCAAAAATGGGAAATTCAAACACATGTCGAGCTCTTGTTGTTTTTACCTAACAAGTTGATCAACAAGATTGTAAATTCCTTGTACAAGGTGGTCAACAATAGGACTCAACAGTTCTTATTTTGAACTGATTTGCAAATCCATTAATCGGGTGAACATGGTAAGGGTGGGATTGTTAACATGAATATTGATGATACTACTTTGGGGGAGTGTCCTAAGCATTGGAGATTATTGACATGTTGCATTCATGACTATGTTTGTCATTGATGTCAATATAGCATAGTTTCTATAAAGACTGGCTTAGTAGAAAACAAAGATCTTGATGGTATGGACAATGGTTTGATTATCTGATGATGTGTAATTATGGACATGTTTGGCATAGTGTCCTAATGATGTGGTCAAGTGCACAAAGTTTGAGTTAAAGACATATTGAAGATGTACCTAATTTATAGAGGGTAGTTTAGAGACAAAGTATTTGGAAAGTAGTTCCTAATGTTTGTTGGTTATCTTACATTTGAGCTATAATGAAGAAATGTACAGTTAAGTAGTGATAGGCAAAAATCAGTAGATGATGTTAGTGAGTGCGCAAGCCCTAGTATCACACGTGTAAAGTTTTGTATAGATTGTGAGCTGATAGTGCTATTGTAATTGTAATTAATTAATTATCTTAATATAATTAATTGGGAAAGCCTCAAGGCCAACTCAAGGAACTATTATGAAGATATATTACAAAGGAAAGATGTTGTCCTTGTTTGTAATGTGGAATAGAAGTATTTTGATCATTTTTTTAAGTGTGAAGTGTAAAAAGAAGAAAAGCACTTGCTGAATGCATGTAAGTGATCCAAGGGATTATTGTATGTGGAGATCAAAAGGAGTAGAGGTCCAATTGATAGGATAGATAAAGAGGAAGGGAAAATATAGTACAATTCTATTATTTTGCAAGGAATAATATAGAGATCATTTGGACAGTGGGTTCATTGATCTTGTCCTTGAAGTTGTTTGGGCAGTGGATCCAGCTATCTTCCACAACTCCTAATAGGGTTGACACAACTTCTAATAGGGGTTGAATCTCCTAATAGGGATTCAAAGTCTCCTAAAATGGACTCATATGTACTGAATGTATTCATAGACTCCTAATAGGGTCTATCCTCTAACAAAGAATATTTACATTAGTTCATCATCTTGTGGGTACCATTCCCAACAGGGTTTTCCCTTTGATCAATGGTTTCCCTATTTAGCATATTTGGTGTCATTGTGTATGAGTATCTTGTTACAGTTTTAGTTCATATTACTCATATGGTTAAGATAGTTTAAGGTTGATAATTATGATGTTAGTTTGATCACTAATTCACCCCCTCAACTCTCAATTATATCAGTCTATATATTCTAACAATTGGTATTAGAGCATTAGGTCCTTGAAGGATAAGGTTAACATCTTTGGGAGATCAATGACAAATCTTTTCAAAAAGGATAGTCCTAGATTTGATGGGGGCAACTATGATAGTTGGAAGGAGAAGATGAATACTCATCTACTATGCATGGGTCTAGGAAATTGGATCTTGACAAAGAGTCAGAAGACAATCGTTGAAGAAGAAAAGCTTGAAAGATGTAGTGAAGAAGAGGGATATCTATTCATGTGTAACATTAGAGCAAGAAAAGCTCTACTAACAACTCTTCCAAAGAATGAATACAGTCAAGTAAAGTCACTTGTAACATCTCATGAAATTTGGGAAGCTTTAGAATCTACTTTTGAAGGTGATGATCATGCAAAGCGAATGAGATTAGAGAATTGGATATGTGCATTTCAAGATGCTAGAATAATGGAAGATAAATTTGTAAGAAGTTATATTGGTAGAATATTAGAAATGGTTGCAGGAATTCTGTCTTATTGTAGAACCAAGGAAGATGATGAAGTCATATGGAAGATCTTGAAAAGTTTAACACCACCATTCAAGTCAATAGCTCAGATGATTCAACTAGTAATGCCCTACACTGAGGATTTCAAAAAGGAAACATTGCTTGGAAGATTAGAATTAGAAGAAGTAGATCTTAGATAGTCTGGAGAACTTATAAGAGTCAAAACAACTTTCAATTCCCTGAACATTCAACCTAATTTAACAAATAGTGCAAGAACTTGTGGATATTTTGTTGGTAGCAACAAAGCTGATGAAGACAAGTAGATTGACAAAGGAATAACCCTTCTTGTGAGAAGATAAAAGATGGTAAGAAAATCTTTAAATGTTGGACTTGTAATCAATTTAATCATTTTGCATCTAATGTCCTAAAAGAGAGAAAAGATATAAGGGAAATTTCAAGCCTAAAAGAGATAGAGATAGAAATTGTTTTGTATGCAACTAAAGATGAAGAATATAATGAAAAAGGTCAAAGTGAAAGTGATGATAAAATAGGATTTGTAGCTATGAAGGAAGATTGTATTGATGGAGAAATTAGAGAAGAAAGAGCTCTAGTTTCCCAAGTGGAAAATAAATCTAAGTGGATAATTTATAGTGGTTGTTCACATCACATGATTGGTGATATGAATAAGTTTTTTAAGTTCAAGAATCATGATGGACGTATTATAGAGTTGGTAACAATGCAACCTATCATATAACAGGAATTGGATCCATTACTTTTGATGGTAAAACTAGTATTGATGATGTTTATTTTGTTGATGGATTGAAGTATAACTTGTTGAGTGTTGGATAGTTGGTGGACAAGGGTTATCTATTGCAATTCACTAATAAGACCTATATTATCAAAGATGGAGATAGTAAGATGATTGGAACTAGCACTAGATCTAGAGGTAATGTATTTTAGTTGGATCCTACTCAAATGACATGTTTGGTAGCTAAAGTGGATAATAGTTGGTTGTGGCATAGAAGAATTTGTCACATAAACTTTGATAATATTGTGAAGGTTAGTAGCACTTTTGCAGTTAGATACTTGCCTAAGATTATAAAGCCTACTAATATTGTGTGTAAGGAGTGAATTTTGGCTAAGAAGAAGAAAGTATCATTTCCTAGCAAGAATTTCACTACCACGGAGAAGCTAGAGATCATTCACATAGTTTTGATTGGTCATAGACTAAGAGGATTCTATGATCAAAGGTATTTTATGATTTTTTTTATGATTTCACTAGAATGATGTGGGTATCATTTCTTAAAGAGAAATATGAAGCTTTTGAGAAGTTGAAGATATATAAGAATAGAATTGAGAATGAATCTAGTGTTAAGATAAAGTGTTTGAGATCTGATAGAGGAGGAGAATTCACCTCTACAAAGTTTAACTTATGTTTTGAAGAGAATAGAATCAAAAGGTAGCTATTTGCACCTAGAACACTTGAGAAAAATGGGATTGCTGGAACAAGGAATAAATCAATAGTAGAAGAAACAAGAGTGATGTTTGAGAATGATGTTTCTTAGACATTTTGGAGAGAAGCAGTCAATATAGCAGTATATACTCTAAATAGAGTACAGATAAGAAAAGATATGAGAAAGACACCTTATGAACTATGTTTTGGCCATTCACCATTAGTTAAGTATTTCATAATATTTGGGAGAAAATGTTACATTCAAAGAGATGGTGACATTGGTAAGTTTGATCCAAGAAGTGATAAAGGTATGTTTCTTGGTTATTCATTGAAAAGAAAGGCTTATAAATGTTTCAACTATAGAACTAAGATAATATTTGAATGCACAAATGTAAGAATTGATGAAAAGTTTGGAACCAATGAAAAGATGGTAGATTATAATTCAGATGAAGAAGAAGATAATTTTGGAATTGTCAAACAAAATGTTGAAGTTTTCTTTGAGACTAACAATGATTTGTAGAGTGATGTGCTAACTTTTGAGAAAAGAGGAGAATAGAGATTTGAATCAAGAGAAGGGATAAAATTTGAGATACAAATCCTACCCATAACAGGATTTTGACAAAGAATGACCCTCCTGAATAGATAATTGTAAGAAAAGACAAAGGTGTGATGATAAGGAACAGAGTAAATTAGGAGTTATGTCTGATATCTCAAGTTGAACCTAAGAGTCCAGATGAAGAAGTTAAAGATAATCATTGGATTCAAGAAATGAAGGAAGAAATGAATCAAAAAGTAAATAATGATACATGGGAGTTAGTTCCTAGACCAAAAGAAAAAAATGTGATAGGAACAAGATAGGTATTTAGAAATAAGATGAATGAGTAAGGAAAAGTTGTAGGGAATAAATATATAGTTTTATGCAAGGGTTATTCATAGAAAGAATGCATAAATTATAATGAAACATATTCACTTGTAGCTAGAATGGAAATATTAAAGATGTTCCTAGCTTATGCAACAAATAAGAAGCTCAAGGTTTATCAGATGGATGCTAAATCGTCCTTTCTGAATGGAGAACTTGAAGAAGAGGTTTATATTGAGCAACCTGAAGGTTTTCTTTTATCAAAAAAAAATGACATGGTATGTAGATTGAATAAATCCATTTAAGGTTTGAAGCAAGCAACAAGAACCTAGTATGCAAGGTTGGACAGTTACTCAACAAATCTCAGATTTGCTAAACGTACGACAAATATTAAATTGTATTTGAAAGAAGTTGAAAATGCTTTGTTGATTATTGTAATATTTGTTGATGACATCATTTTTGGAGGTAATCATGAAGCTAGTGATAAATTTGTTGAAGAGATGAAGAATGAATTTGAAATGAGCATGATAATAGGAGAAATGAAGCTTGTCCTAGGATTGCAGATTGTGCAGAATAGTGATGGTACTTTTATTTCACAGGATAAGTACTTGAATGATTTGTTTAAAAGGTTTGTTTTAGAAAGTTGTAAGCCTTTTGGTACACCATGATAATTGGTCACAAGTTATCCAACAAAGATGAGACACCTGTAGTAGAGCAGAAGAAGTATAGATCAATGATTGGAGATTTACAATATTTGACTCACACCAGACCAGACATAGCAAATGTAGTTGGGATTGTAGCTAGATTGCAAGATGATCCTAAAGAATATGATTTTTCAGTAATAAAGAGAATATTTAGATATTTGAAAGGGACATCTAACTATGGAATTTGGTATAATAGATCAAGTGATTTCACTCTATGTGCATATATTGATGCAAATTGGGCAAGCAGTATGGATGACAGAAAGAGCACTAGTGGTGGAGCATTCTTTCTTGGAGGAAGATTGGTTTCTTGGTTAAGAAAGAAGAAAGGTTTTATTTCATTGAGTACTGCTGAGGAAGAGTATGTTGCAGTAGCAAATAAATGTAATTAAATTATGTGGATGAAGCAGATGTTGAAACATATCAAAATTGTGTTTGAAGAACCTATTATCATTTAGTGTTATAACATAGGTACAGTGAGTAGGTCTAAGAATCATGTATTGCATTCTAAGACTAAGCATATATCTATTAAGTATCTTGTGTTGAGAGAGAAAGTAGCAAAAAAGGAGATCAAATTTTAGATATCTTTATGAAGCCTTTTCCTAAATATACTTTTGAGTACATGAGAGGTATGCTTGGGGTTATGCCCCTACCTACTTTTGAGTAGAGGATGCAGAGAGTACATTAGTCCAGTTTTATAAAGAACTATTGTTAGCCTGGACTGAATTTCATTGCTTCCCATATGGGGGAGTATCTATGATGATTTGAGTCACTAATGACTCTTGGTATTTGGTATTAAATAGTGTCTATGGACACTCAAGCTAGTTGATGACTTGGTGTAGCATATTAGCAATTGGTATGTAACAATCGATATGTTGTAACATTGAGATTGAGGTCCTTGACATTGCTATCAATGAGGGAGAATATGCATCAAAAACACATCTCCTAGGTATGGGGGAGAGATATCTCTTTAGAGAGATTTAGAAAGATTCATGATAGGAAGTAGGAATATGTACATGATGTATTGTGAATTGTTTAGTGTGAATTAAAAAATTGATGTCTAAGAAGAAGGAGTATGCATCTATGTGCATCTGTTGTGTTTGAGATTCTTTTTAGGGTGTGGACAACTAATTTTGGTTAGTATTAGCAGCAGAACATTGTTTAGTATTCTTGGAACTTATATGTTTTTTCATCTGTGTTGTCATCAATGCCAAAGGGGGGTATTGTTAGCATGAATATTGGCGATACTACTTTGGGAGAGTATCCTAAGCATTGGAGAGTATTGAAATGTTGCATTCATCACTTTGTTTGTCATTGATGTCAATATAGTACTATTTTTGTAAAGATTGGTTGAGTAGCAAACAAAGATCTTGATGGTACTAATAATGGTTTGATTATCTAGTGATGCGTAGTTATGGACACGTTTGGCATAGTTTCCTAATAATGTGGTCAAGTGTGTAGAGTCTGAGTCAAAGATGTATGGAAGATGTACCTAATTTATAGAGAGTAGTTCAAAGAAAGAGTATTGGGAAAGTAGTTGTTGATATTTATTAGTTATCTTACATTTGAGATGTAATGAAGAGATGTGCAGTCAAGCAATGACAAAGGATAGTTAGTTGATGATGTTAGTGAATGTGCAGGCCCTAGTATTGCACATGTAAAGTTATGTATAGACTATGAGCCATAGTGCTATAGTAATTGTAATTAATTAATTATCTTATTATAATTAATTGGGAAAGCCTCAAGGTCAACTCAAGAAATTATTATGAAGATATGGTACAAAGGAAAGATATTTTCCTTGTTTTTAATATGAAATAAAATTATTGTGATCGTTGTTGAAGTGTGAAATGCAAAAAGTAGTTGAGTGCTTACTGAATACGTGTGAGAAATCCAAGGGATTATTGGATGTGATATTTGTGATCTGGTTAGAAGATTAGAAGGAGAAGAGGTCTAGATGATAGGACAAAGAAAGAGGAAGGAATGGTATAAGTACAATTCTATTATTCTGCAAGGAATAATATAGAGATCATTTGGGTAGTGGGTTAATTGGTCTTACCCTTGGAGTTGTTTGGGCAATGCATCTAACTTTCTTCCATAACTCCTAATAGGGTTGGAATCTCCTAATAGGGTTGGAATTTCCTAACAAGGATTCAAAGTCTCCTAATAGGGACTCATATGTAATGAATGTATTCATATACTCCTAACAGGGTCCATCCTTTAACAAAGAATATTTATATTAGCACATCATCTTGCGGGTACCATCCCCACTAGGGTTTCTCTCTAATCAAGGGTTTCCTTAGTTAACATATCTAGTGTTATTTTGTATGAGTATCTTTTATAGGTTTCATTTTATATTACTCATATGGTTAAGTTTTTTTAAGGTTGATAATTGTGATAATAATTGGATAATTGATTCAACCCCCCCCCCCCCCCCCCCCCAACCAAGGTTATATCAATAGACTATATATATTCTAATAGGGATTAAATCTCTTAACATAGGAGTCCTTAATAGGACATTTGATACTCTTATAAGGGTATTAGACACTTTTAGTAGAGTGTAGTCATTGTAGAGATGATATTATTATAAACTTTTAATTGAGCATCTTAACAATATAGTGATGAGTTATGCATATCATCCCCACTGCAACATTTCCCTCTAACCAAGGGTTTTCTACAATACCAAAATCAATGTGTTGTAGTTTTCAATTTTATGGTTTGAATGTTTGATCCATTTTATTTTTGAAGTTACATTTGTAGACACCTAAATCTGTTTACACCACTTCGGTAATCCTATTTAGCTATCTCTAAAGGCATCATTAATTAAATTCCTATTTATTTAATCCTTTGCCATCCCCTAGATAATTAATTTAATTAATCATCTATAGTCCTAATTGATAAATCAAATAATCCATTATTTATCAATTAATCCTATTCTCCTATCTAATTCCAAAACCCTCACCTATTAAATAAATCTATTTGATAAATAAAACGCTCAAATTCAATAGCCCCTAAACTATCCTAAATCCTCCATTTAGCCTAATCCACTCCATCCACCCATACTGACCTAGCTTAGCCACTAACTCACCCACCCTCATGAATGCCATCCACTTGCACATCTCTAACATCCTTAATCTAATCCTAACCCAAGCCTAATCCCCCCCCAACCTTGTCACATTCCCTAAGTAAGCTTAAGACTTTCCTAAGCCAAACCAAAGTCTCCTCCCTCAAAATATCCCAACCACAAAGCCTTCAATGCTCTTACATGCTCTTAAAAGCTCTTACAAGCCATTATGAGGGCCACTTAAGGCCTTGAGCCTCCTTTTTTGACTCATCCTTGCCCTTTCTTCCACCCAATGACCCTGTGACATGTGTCACTCCCTTATTGGTGCTAAACAAGCACAATCCATGTGCTCCCCTTTGAGTGCATCCTAGCCCTCCCTAAAGTTTTCATCTCTCCTTACATCTTAACCCTCCATCCCTCAAGCCCTTGGCCTATAAATTAGATCCCCTCCTAAGCCATTTTAATCACAATCCCTAAGCTAAAGTTACCATGTATGTTTGAGAAGCCAAGTTCATACCATTTTCACATATCCACACCAAAAATCCTAAATCCATTTCCATTGAAGTAACTTTGAAGCTTGAGAATACATCCCACATCCACATAATAGACATATCTCTATAACAAGTGATCATCCTCATTGAGAGAGCCCATCCATGGCTCATATTCTCATTTGAGGACCTCACTTTTTCTATCTTAAAGTTTATACTAGTTTTTGTTAGTTAATGCTTTGATTTCTAAATAGATTAGTGTTTCTTGCTAACATATTAGTGTACACAACATTAACTATTGGTTTACTTAGAAGATATAACAAACACTATCGAGTGAATTTTTGAACTAGCTATTGGTTAAAGGAAAGTAAGTATTTAAAAGTGAATTGTTCAAAGTATTGATTCACCACCACCCCACCCCTCTCATTACATTTTCCTATGTGTAGCTATGAAAAATTAGTATAAGAGCTTATGATTATTAGAAGGAAGTTACTTGAGTGACTTTGAGACTATGGCTAGCTATAAATATCTAAAAGAATTAGAAGAAGCCCTATAGGATACAATGAACATATTTTTGAATTAAAAGACAAAATGAGAGCCTCATTTTTAAAATGAAAGGAACTTATTGAGAAATTACAAATGAGTATGAATGACTTGGACAAATAATCAGAAGGAAGTGTTAATTCGAAGAAAGTCAATGTCAAAATAAAGGAATTACTAGAAAAGAATGATGAACTACTTGAAAAGAACAAAGAATTGTAAGAAAGGTTTAATCTAATGAAAAGAGAATAAGAGGGCTTGGTTGTTAGATAAAATCAACTATTAGATAGAGTGGAAACTCTCGAAAGTGAATAATATGACATTGAATTGGGATATCAAGATGACCTAGAAATAATGACTGGAAAGGACTTAGGCATAGAAAGAAAAAGAAATGGTATTCATGCACAATATGATTTAATCAACAAAATCAGTTAAAGAAGTTAGAATCTTGAGAATGAAAACCAAAAATTGAAGAAGGAAAATAATTACTTGAGAAATGAACTAAAAGTTGATAAAGAGATGTTAGCATGAATGCTAATGATACTACTTTGGGAAGTATCCTAAGAATTGGAGAGTATTGACATGTTGCATTCATGAATGTTTGTCATTGATGTCAACATGGCATGGTTTCTATAAAGACTAGCTAAGTAGCAAATAGAGATCTTGATCATATAGACAATGATTTGATTGTCTTGTAATGTGCAGTTACGGACATGTTCAACATAGTTTTCTAATGATGTGGTTAAGTGCACAAAGTCTAAGTCGAAGATGTACAAAAGATGTGTCTAATTTACAGAGAGGAGTTTAAAGATAGACTATTGGGAAAGTAGTTCCTAGTGGTTGTTGGTTATATTACATCTGAGATGTAATGAAGATTCTGTCACATAAGCTTTGATAATATTGTGGAGGCTAGTAGCACTTTTGCCATTAGAGACTTGCCTAAGATTGTTAAGCCTACTAATTTTGTGTGAAAGGAATGTATTTTGGCTAAGCAGAAGAAAGTATCATTCCCTAGCAAGAAGTTCACTACCATAGAGAAGCTAGAGATTGTTCATACAGATCTGAGTGGTCCTTCTATATTTCTACAATGAAAGGTATTTTATGAATTTTTTTGATGATTTCACTAGAATGATGAGGGTATCATTTCTTAAAGAGAAATATGAAGCTTTTAAGAAGTTTAAGATATTTAATAATAGAGTTGAGAATGAATCTGGTGTTAAGGTAAAGTGTTTGAGATTTGATAGAGGAGGAGAATTCACTTCTAGAGAATTTAACATATTATGTAAAGAGAATGGAATCAAAAGGCAACTATCTACACCTAGAACACTTGAGAAAAATGGGATTGCTAAAAGAAGCAATTAGTCTATAGTGGAAGAAGCTAGAGCAATGCTATTTGAGAATGATGTTTCTAAAACATTCTGGAGAGAGGCATTTAATATAGTAGTATATACTCTAAATAGAGTACAGATAAGAAAAGGTATGGACAATACACCTTATGAACTATGGTTTGGGCATTCACCATTAGTCAAGTATTTCAGAATATTTGAGAGAAAAAGTTACATTAAGAGAGATGATAACATTGATAAGTTTGATCCAAGAAGTGATGAAGGTATGTTTCTTGGCTATTCATTGAAAAGAAAGGATTATAGATGTTTCAACTATAGAACTAAGACAATAATTTAATGTGCAAATGCAAGGACTGATGAAAAATTTGGAACTAAAGAAAATATGGTAGATTATAATTTAGATGGAGAAGAAGATAACTCTAGACTTGTTAGACAGGATGCTAAAGTTTTTTTTAAGACTAACAATGACTTTCAAAATTATGTGCTAAACTTTTGAGCATAGAGGAGAACAAAGTTCTGAACCTAGAGAAGAGATAAGAGTTGAGATGTCAACTCCTACCCCTAATAGGAATCTAACAAAGAATCACCCTCCTGAGTAGAAAATTGGAAGTAAAGATAAAGGTGCATGATGAAAAGAACAGAGTAAATGAGGAGATGTGTCTGATGTCTCGAGTTGAGCCTAAAAGCACAAATGAAGTAGTTAAAGATATTCATTCAATCCAAGAAATGAAGGAAGAATTGAATCAAAAAGTAAATAATGATACATGGGAGTTAGTTCCTCGACCAAAAGAAAAAAATGTGATAGGAACAAAATGGGTATTCAGAATTAAGATGAATGAGCAAGGTGAAGTTGTGAAGAATAGAGCTAGACTTGTATGCAAGATTTATTCATAGCAAGATGGCATAGATTATGAGGAAACATATGCACTGCAGCTAGAATAGAAACAATAAAGATGTTCCTAGCTTATGCAACAAACAAGAAGTTCAAGGTTTATCAGATGGATGTTGAATCAGCCTTTCCAAATAGAGAACTTGAAGAAGAGGTTTATATTGAGTAGCCTGAAGGTTTTCCTTTTTTAGAAGAAAATGACATCGTATGCAGATTGAAGAAATCCCTTTATGGTCTAAAACACATAGTGAGAACTTGGTATGTGAGGTTATATAGTTACTTGGCAAAGCTTGGATTTGCTAAATGTATGATAGATAGTAAATTGTATTTGAAAGAAGTTGAAAATGGTTTGCTGATTATTGCAATATTTGTTGATGAAATCCTTTTTGGAGGTAATGATGAAGCTAGTGATAAATTTGCTAAAGAGATGAAGAATGGATTTTAAATGAGCATGATAGGAGAAATGAAGTTTTTCCTAGGATTACAAATTATGCAGAATAATTATACTATATTCATTTCACAAGCTAAGTACCTAAAAGTTGAAATATTTGGTTTGGAAAGTTGTAAACTAGTTGTTACACCCATGATAACTAGTCACAAGTTATCTAGCACAGATGATACACCTATAGTAGAGCAAAAGAAGTAGAGATCCATCATTGGAGGTTTGTGGTATCTGACTCACACCATACCAGATATAGAAAATGTAGTTGGGATTGTAGCTAGATTTCAAGCTGGTCCTAAGGAATATCATTTTGCAGCAATAAAGAGAATATTTAGATATATGAAAGGGACATCTGATTATGGAATTTGGTATGACAGATCGAGTGATTTCACTCTATGTACATATACTGATGTGGATTGGTTAGGCAGTATGAATGACAAAAAGAGCACTAGTGGTGGAGCATTCTTTCTTGGAGGAAGATTGGTTTTTTGATTAAGCAAGAAGCAAGATTGTATTTCATAGAGTACAAATGAGGTAGAGTATGTTGTAGCAGCAAATAACTATAATAAAGTTATTTGGATGAAGCAGATGTTGAAGGATATTAGAATTCAGATTGAAGAACATGTTATCATTTATTGTGATAACACAAGTATAGTGAGTATGTCTAAGAATCATTTATTGCATTCCAAGACTAAGCATATATCTATTAAGTATCATGTGTTGAGAGAGAGAAAGTAGTAGAAAAGAAAATTAGATTAGAGTATGTAAGTACTAAAGATTAGATTGTGGATATCTTCATAAAGTCATTTCCTAAAGATACATTTGAGTACTTGAGAGGTATGCTTGGAGTTACTCCCCTACCTACTTCTAAGTAGATGATGTAGAAAGCATATCAATCTAGTGGTACAAAGAACTATTGTTTGACTAGATTAAATGATGATGCTTCCTGTATGGGGGAGTATCTATGATCAACCGAGTCATTGAGGACTCTTGGTATTTGGTATTGAATAGTGTCTTTGGACACTTGAGCTAAGTGAAGATTTTGTGTAACATATTAGCAATTGGTATTTAACAATTGGTATGTTGTAACATTGAGATTGAGGTCTTCATTGATGTCAATGGGGGAGAATATGCATGAAAACCATCTCCTAAGGAGTGGGGGAGAGTATGTATGTGAAGAACTCCTAAGTTATGGGGGAGTGATATCTCTTTAGAGAGATTTAAAATGATTCATGTAAGGAAGCAGGAATGTGCAGCTGATGTATCGTGAATTATTTAGTGTAAAGTAATCAATTGATGTCTAAGAAGAAGGAGTATGCATCTATGTGCATCTATTGTGTTTGAGATTCTTTTTAGCATGTGGACAGTTGATGCCAATCTCTAAATCCAGAGGATTTTGGACTTGCTTGATGAAGAGGATTTGAGTAGATGAGAACAAAACCAACAATAGAGTATTACTTGATATTCTTGGAACTTAGATATTTTTCATCTATATTTTCATCAATACCAAAGGGGACTATTGTTAGCATGAATTCTAATGATACTACTTTTGGGAGTATCCTAAGCATTGGAGAGTATTGACATATTGCATTCATGACTTCATAGCATGGTTTTTGTAAAGACTGGCTAAGTAGAAAATGAAGATCTTGATCAGATGGACAATGGTTTGATTTTTTGGTGATGCACAATTATGGGCATGTTCAAAAAAGTGTCCTTATGATGTGGTTAAGTGCGTAGAGTCTAAGTCAAAGATGTATAGAAATTGTACCTAATTTATAGAGAGTAGTTCAAAGATAGAGAATTGGGAAAGTAGTTCCTGATGGTTGTTGGCTATCTTACATCTAAGATGTAATGAAGAGATGTGCAGTCAACCAATGACAGAGGATAATCAACTGATGATGTTAGCAAGTGTGCAAGCCTTAGTATCACACATGTGTAGTTTTGTATATACTGTGAGCTGACCATGCTATTGTAATTTTAATTAGTTAATTATCTTATTTTAATTAATTAGTAAAGCCTCAAAACCTAGTCAAGGAATTATTATGAAGATATGGTATAAAGGAAAGATGTTTTCCCTGATTGTAAAGGTGTATGATGTATTAAGATTGTTGTTGAAGTGTGAAGTGCAAAAAGAAGTAGAGCACTTACTGAATGTATGTAAGCAATCCAAGAGATTATTGGATGTGAGATTTGAGATCTGGTTGATAGGACAAAGAAAGAGGAAGGAATAGTATAGTACCAATTCTATTATTTTGCAAAGAATAATACAGAAATCATTTGGATAGTGGGTTCATTGGTCTTGCCTTTGAAGTTGTTTGGGTAGTGGATCCAACTGTCTTCCACAACTCCTAACAGGGTTGGAATCTCCTAATAGGGAATCAAAGTCTCCTAACATGGACTCATATGTATTGAATTTTGTAATAGGCTCCTAACAAGGAATATTTATATTATTACATCATCTTGTGGGTACCATTTCCAATAGGGTTTTCCCTCTAATCAAGGGTTTCCCTATTTAACATATCTAGTGTTATTGTATATGAGTATCTTGTTGTGGTTTTAGTTTATATTACTCATATGGTTAAGATTGTTTAAGGTTGATAATTGTGATATTAGTTGGATAATTGATTCATCTCCCCCCCTCCCCTAGTTATATCAATGGACTGTATATTCTAACAGGAGGTGATGTCAGACTTACCAAATTTGAAGAGAGCATGTTGGAATTGGATAGATTGTTGGTAACTAAAAAAGAGGAGTTGATTGATACTGATAGGATCCCTATCAGAAACACTTCAATAAAGAAAGGTGAAACAACAAATTGTAAATAATCAATGACAAAAGAACAAGACATTGGAAGACTAAACTACCATCCATTTTTTATTATTATGGAAAATATAATCATATGGAAGATGCTTGTGTACGTAAACATAAAACTCATGCAAAAAGAATACCATTCAATGGTTATTTCTACAAT
This sequence comes from Cupressus sempervirens, assembly GCA_028749045.1. Classification (NCBI taxonomy): domain Eukaryota; kingdom Viridiplantae; phylum Streptophyta; class Pinopsida; order Cupressales; family Cupressaceae; genus Cupressus; species Cupressus sempervirens. The sequence continues at coordinate 37,212,813 of CM053785.1, forward strand.
TGCAATGTAAATGGTCATAAAGCTCAAGAATGTAGAACAAGAGAAAACAATTGAACAATTGAAAGGAAAATTAATGATTATTTTTGCAAATGCAATGAGTATGGTCATAAGGAAGATACATGTAAAACAAGATCACTAAGAAGCAAAAAAATTGTGTACTATCTAGAGGACTACATAACTGAACTTGTGAATTGCTATCAATTTGGAGGGTAGGGACATTTAACTTCATAATTCATATTAGGATTAACATGCCCATGGAGATCACTTAAGATGCCATGTTACTTTTGTTCAAGATATAAATACTCCACCTTCAACTATTGGTATTGATATAAAGTAGGAAATGAATGAGAAGAAAAGGGAAAAGGAACCATAGACAAAGAGAAAGTAAAAAGAGAAATGAAAATAATATGGGTAAGGAAAGGAGATGTAACTACCACAATTGAGGAATCCTTGTTAGATGACATAGGAACTACATTTGCAAACTAATTGGGTAAGTGAATAGTTTAGACACAGAATTATGATTGATTATTTATAAGGTCCCAAAAAGAAAAATGATGCTTATAGTAATAGGTCAACAATCAATAAAAGAAAAGAAAATATTTTGTGCTATCATTAAATGGATAATTAGCAACTATTAGCTAGAAAAAAATAGCCATTGCAAATGTATACAGATAAAAGCACAAAGATTATTTTCCTTTTAGGTTGATTTATCATAATGGATTAATTTGAATATTTCTAACTAAAAACAATTTTGGTCAAACATATGATCCAACTAGACTCATTCTAGCTAAGTTATATATGTGTCTGAATTTTCCAATTGAAAACATCTATTAAATATATGTTTTACACCAATTTGTGTCCAATTACTAAAGAAATAAAATTATTTTGAAAAAGTTATGTTTGATTAACTCTTCCTCTTCTTAATGATATGTTCTTAATAATATAAAAATATCATTCTATAAATTTCTGAGTTAAGAATATTTTCATATAAAATTTATAGTGCTTTAACTAGACATTATATATTGTAATTGAAAAATACTACAAGTACATATTTTAATAGACAAGAAGATGTTGATTTTGAAATAAAAAAATAGTAAATAGTATCAAAGAAAATTTTAAAATACATAGTGCTAGAGGAGAGAGTCCTCTTGCAGAATGTATAATTTTTCTTTTGGTTGGAATAGATTTTTTATGATAAATATGGTGGGAGATAAAAATTTCCAATTATAGGGGGGTTGGAATTGGAATTGTTATAAAAGAGCAAATGAAGGTCAAAAATCAATTCTTAATTTTGATTTTACTAGCTATACGTGTCATCTATAAAATAATTTGATATCAAAGGGAGACAAAATTATTTATATATAGTTTTTTGGTGGGAACTAGACACTTGATTTTTATCATTTTTCACATGCTAAAAAATCATCATTAAAAATTAGAAATATATATCTATTCTTATTCCAAATAAAATCAAAATAATAATCCTAAATTTCACCCATTTCAACACATTTCATCAATTTACTTCATTTTCAAATCCTTTGCAATAATGCTACTTTAATGTCATTGAAGTTTAACAACTTTACTTTTGTTATCTTTTTCCTTTGTAAAAGGATGACACGGGTTTGTGCTTTAATGCATACTATAAATAAAGGAAAATATTTCTCAAATTTTGCATACATTTGAAAGAGAAAGTGTGTAAAAGTAAAAGAGTCAATGTGCATTGTGAACCAAGATAGAATCTAAGCAAGAAGTTGAAGTTGAATCTTAATAGTGTGTAAGGAAAAAATATGTTGATACAAAGATCTGATCAAGAAGAACCTAAATATAGCATATGTCCATTGAAATTCAAAGACCTAGTTGGAATAAGAGCACTATCAAGGATACCTGATGAAATATTATTAATAGAGGATGTAAGTGTACATCTTCAAAGTAAGTAGGTTGAGTTTGGTATTGAGGAAATTGAATCAACATATGAAGAACTATTCAAGATGAAGGAAGTGGAGCACGAAAAATTTGGATTGGCACATATAAATTATTATATTATCATTATTGTCAAAGTCTTAGTTGGCTAGACATTATGCTAACTCAGTAGAGTAGCATATCATTTGATTGATGAAGAGGATTTGAAGAAAGTATGATGAAGATAGAATTGATGAGTATGATATTCAATGGGTACTTGAATGAGTTGGGAAATGATAATGTAATATTGGTTTGATTGGTTTAAAAATGAGATCTATTAGATTTCCACAATCCATGCTAATGTTTTTAGATTTCTAGATCCGCTTGTGTATAGTTTTTTTACATCAACATTTTAGCTCATACTACATTATCCATCATCAAGAGGCTAGAGAGAAAAGAACATTTCAGATCATACTACATGATCCATCATCAGGATGCTAGAGAGAAAAGAACATAATTGATGATGGATCATGTAGTATGATCTAAAATGTTGATGTAAAAAACCTATACACAATCAGATCCAAAAATCTAAAAGCATGGCTTAAAAATAATATAGTATTTCAATGTATTGAAGAACACAAGCTAAATTTGGTGACAAGGTTGATGAAGGGAGACTGTATTCATCAAGTGACTATAGCGTTTCCTAAGTGATTGGAAAAGTAAAAGAGAAACTCAATATTTCCCAAGAAAGTCTAGTAATAATTGAGTTCTATGTTGCCTAAGTAGATTTTATGTTTACCAAGTAATAGTTGGATGAACAAGTTTGGAGAATTGGAATCTTGGAAAGTTTGAGATGGTCTAAGGCATAATTCAAAGTTTGTTACAAGATCAACAATTATGAAAATTAAAGAAGGATCTTATGATAGAGATTAGAGAAGGATAAGGATGAACAAAAATTTCTATGAAAGATATATTTTTTGAGTGTCTAGATTCATTATATAAATTTTGAATATGGAAATTTGGTGTGAACCTAAGATCGACGATTGTGACTAAGCAGCAATAGATTGAAGAATCTGGAAGCTTAGATAAAACTATATAACTAGGATATCAAGATAATTTTATGTTACTATCTTGTTTTGATGTCGGTTTGTCATGTTGTTGGTTTGTTATATTATTGATGTTGTTGATCAAATGCAAGAAAGAAGATCAAAGTGCAAACTTTTGAGGAGGTTGAAAGAAGATAATTAAGCTAGGTGAATTGAGTAGAGTAAGGAGAAAAAGAAGGTCTAAATTAGCAAGTTAAAACTACAAAGTGAAAGGAGAATAGAGTGAAAGATTAGACCAAGCCAAGAACAAGATAGAGATCCAAACAAGCAAAGGTAATTTCTATTTTTAACAAGTCATTCTACTATTACTTTCTAACCACTATAGTAGAAAATATCAGAAGTACTAGGTGAACTTAACAAGTTTTTGAAATCATATATGGTAACATTTATTAGTGGTGTTTGTAAGTCCTTTAGACAAAGTCACTCTTTAGACAAGATCAAAGAGTGATAAGGTCTAGATGATATTTTGTTAAAATCCTCTAATAATGCCACATTAATAATGTGTATGTAACCCTTAACAAGGGTGGATCCTAGCAGAGCTCACTTCAAAAGAATGGATATTTTTGGGTTGTTGGTCCTAGGTGATTTTTTCATTCACAGGGTTTCCACATTAAAATCATGGTGTTAAATGTGTGAATGTTATTTTTGTTGCTACTCATTTTACATGTTTTTATGGTTTACTGCAACTTAGTAATAACTACATAACTACAAGGTAATAACTAAGTTATTTTACCAACACTTAGTAATACAAAGAATAGTAAGTTAAAATTTTGGAATAAAGCGATAGAAGGAGTTAACTGATGAGTTGAGTGGTTATACTAAGTGATTTCTATTATAGTTTATGAAGTTTTATTGGTACTACAATTGTTTCAAGGTACTATAGGATAATTAGACATAACCAATTCAGCCCCCTTAGTTATCTAACAATTGGTATGAGAGCTCAGTACTTAGAGATAGAAGTTTAAAGGAGCTTGAGATAAAAATCAAATATGTATAAGAGAGGTTCCAAAGCTAAACAAGGAGAGCTTTTCCTTATGGAAAGATAGAACAAAGCTACATATTTTTGGAATTCGAGATAATGTCACACATTGGTTGGAACATGTATATATTACCCTAGTCCCTTGATTGTGGAACAAATGAATGGAAAGAGGAACTACAATAGCCTGATGATTCAAATTGCATATGCTCTTAATGATGTCAAGTTTAATGATATCAAGAACTATGTTAATGCTAAATAACGTGGAATAAACTAAAACCTGTACATGGTAGATATTAAAATGTGCTAAGAGCTAAGTCTGAAATCTTCAGAGGCAAGTAAGATGATATGAGAATGAAAGAAGGTGAGATTATTGCATAATATGAGAACCAAATCAAAGAAGTGGTTAGTGCAATCACATTTGTTGGAGGAATAATCCATGATTCTAAAATTGTAAGTAAATTTTCTACAATTCAAGAAGTAAGAGATATGCCTAATGATCTAAAACTTGATGGTCTAGTTGGTCAATTGATTGTATTTGAGTTGAGAACTTATGAAAACAATATGGCTACAATGGGAAAGCCTTTTAAGTCTTTACTAACCATCAACAATTCAAAGAAAGAGAAGAAAAGTAAAGAAGGAAGTGAAACTTGATCAAAGAGAAACATAGTGGGGGAATGGTAGGATACTTTGGTTGAGATAAGACCATTTCCATTCTTAGAGAACATTATTTTTGGCCTCAAATGTCATAAGATGTGAAGAAATTTGTGCAGAGTTGTCAAGTATGTCAAGCGGCCAAAGGATTTAGTCACAATACTAGACTTTATCAGCCATTGCCTGTTCCATCAAAGCCTTGGGAGGACATAAGTATAGATTTTGTTCTTGGATTGTCAAGGACACAAAGGGGTAATGACTCAGTATTTGTGGTGGTTGATAGGTTCTCCAAGATGGCACATTTCATCCCATGCCATAAGACTCATGATGTTGTACATATTATAGATGTGTTTTTCAGAGAGGTGGTGAGACTACATGGTCTCCCAAAGAGTATTATTTCTGACAGAGATACTAAATTTGTGGGGTATTTCTAGATGACTTTATGGAAGAAGTTGAGGATAGAATTGTGGTTTAGATCTACACATCATCCATAGTCTGATGGATAGATTGAAGTGGTAAATAGACATTTGGGCAATTTTCTGAGGTGTTTAGTGGGAGATAAGCCCAAGGGATGGGATTTGATTTTGCCACAAGTAGAATTTTCTTAAAATAGTTCTATAAATAGGAGTATTGGTATATCACCATTCCAAATTATGTATGGAAGTAGTCCAAGTACTACACCAGAATTAAGGAAAATGAAGCAAGGGGAGAGGACAAGTGTCGAGGCAGAAGAATTTTCTCAACATATCAAGAGCCTACATGAGGAAGTCCATGGACACATCACTAAGATGAATCAACAATATAAAGCTAAGGTAGATCAAAGGAGGAGACATAAGGAGTTCCAAGTAGGGGATATGGTTATGGTACACTTACAAAAGGAATAGTTTCCAGTGGGAACCTACAACAAGCTGAAGATGAAGAAGTTTGGCCCCTACAAAATTTTGAAGAAACATGACTCAAGAAATGTATATGAGGTGGAGTTTCCAGATGGGATTCATATTTCTCCTATCTTCAACATTGTAGACTTAACAAAATATCATGATGATGGTGCAAATGAGGGGTTGATGATAGAGCCATGTCGAATTCCTACTTCTAAGAAGGAGGAGATAGAAGAGATTTTGGATAGTTGTGTGGGTAGAAGTACCAAAAATAGGCAATATGAAGAGTACCTAGTGAAGTGAAAGGGATGACCAATAGACGACTCAACTTGGATATTAGTAGCGGAGGTTTCCCATTTGGGTTTTCCTCTACCATAAGTGACAGGGTCACTTTTCGATCTACCTTGGGTGTTTGATGCAAGAGCATCTAGTGGTGTAAGGGCAATCTTGTATCACCCAAAATATTCTTAGAGATAGTTTTTGTCTAATGTATTTTTATTTCTAGATATCCATTTGGGTCAAATAAAGGTTTCAACTCTCACAATTCTACTATTAGTTTTTTGGGTTAGAGTTTTTAAGCACCTTGGGATACATGTAAATGCAAAAAATGGGTTATTTTGTAATAGAGAAAAAATTATGATGAGTTAGAGGGTTTAATTTAGAGGGATGATTATACCTGTAATTTAAAGTGCTCCAAAAAAAGAATCTGGTAAAAAGACTTTATGGTTAGAAAGTTATTGCAGTTTTAAGTTTCCTAGAGACCTCCTAAGAGCACCTCAAAGTCAGATATGGGGCACTAAATGGCCTTGTACAGGGATGAAAAATGGGGGACTAGCAAAGTTGGTCCATAGGGCTATAGAGCACTTCAAGAGCTTTTTGGAAATGTAAACAGTCTGTTAATTGGAGTCCTGGTTCAAAAGTTATGCCTCCCGAAAGTTGGACTACCATTTTTGGATTCTTCTAATTTACACCAACTTCTAACATGACTTTTGGAACCTTTTGCTTTGGCAATGGATGCCAACTAGCATATTCTAGAATGTATTCCTAACCCTAAACAAATTGGGGTCTATTTAAGAACATTTCTGGCATTGTAAAGGCAGTTCTTAGTGGAATTGGAGAGAATGTACTATGTAGAGGATTTCTTTCTCCAAAATCATACTATTGTAAGCCCATAGGGCATTTCTCATTGATAATAATATTTCCCTTTTCCTATGTGTCCATTCTAGTCTTTTGTTTTGTCTTCATCACTTCTCAATACAAGCTATTCCAAGGGAGAAGAATGCAAGGGTGAACTTGTTAGTCGCATCATCCTCATTGCTACTCCCACATCTAGATTTCATAGATTATCGGTACAAGGTTGAAGTCTCATTTGAGCCAAACATTCTTGACAATTTTGATACAAACAAAGTGTTTAATGATGATAAGAAAATCCAATCCTTCTAGAAGGATCTAAACCTTTTAGTGCCTTAATTTTGAAGGGGGTGAGAAAATCTGCAAGGATTTCTCCCTTAGCACCAAGAAAGAGTCGGAGCTAAGATCTGAACAACACAAAGGTAACAAGATCCATCGACACCTTATTTCCCTTGAGAAACTATTTCATAGGCATGATGCATTTATTCGAAGGGCAAGAGGAAAGAAAAGTGGAACTTCTAGAGAGTATGAAGGAATGAATATTGGCACTAAATATAAACCCAAGATGGTTAATATTTGTATGCAATGTCTCCACTAATAGGGTTATTTAGGGACAAGTAATACCTAAAAAATAAATATTAGAATTTCAATAATAATAAAACTAATTATATTATTCTACCCTCTAAGTTAACCCCAATCATAAGGACATCTCCAGATTGGCCTTCATAACTCATAGCTACCTCATTTTCATCCTAGGAGCACACCCTTTAAGATTCTTCTTGGACGGGCATCCTCTATCCAAGGCCAATGACATATGCATATGTTTGACAACATCAAAATATTCTAGCAACACGAAGAATTCTTGACCATGGTGGTGTTAGAAATATAAGAGGAGTAAATGTGAGGAGAGGAGTGAATTAGTTACTACAAAAATAAATCCCAAATCCCTTAGATGTTAGTGCAAAAATAAACTCTAAAAACTAAATGCTGTTGATGCTCGTTAAACACATAAAATGTTGTAACTCGATAAACACTATGATTTCTTGGTAATTACTTAACATGCAAATCTTAAGATGTTATCAGTGATTATCACCACTTTAACTTAGTTGCAAACATAGAAAAGAAGTAACATGAACATATTCGAGACCAAGATTTAGCATGGAAACCCAATTTGGAAAAAACAAGCAATTGCAATGAGTTATTATTTTTCACTCTTCTAAAGTGAGCTCTACTAGGAGTCGGCCTTGTTAAAGGTTACAAAACACACTATTAGGTGTGACCTATTAGAGGATTTAATCACCCTACTAGGAATAGAACTACCACTTTGTTAGATGATTTACAAATAGTTGTCAAACCAACTCTGTTAAGAGATTTAGATCACTACTACAATGGTTAGAGAGTAACAATGAGATGACCTAATTTCTGATGCAATTGAATGGCTGATTATAGATCTCTATTCTAGCTTGTATACTTGATGCTTTTTGATTGAATATATCTTTTCAGCTCCACAAGGATATTCTTCTTATCCTTCTGATTCACTTTCTCTTGGTATCATCAAATCTTCCACACTCTATTTCATATTTCTAATCATTAACTTAACCTTATACTTATATCTTTCATATTGTCAAGTGGGCTAGAATACAACTTACAATAATCAATATTCATCTTCACATTTGGCTAGAACCATTAGATAAAACAATTAGACTCAATATGCCAAAATAAGAAAATCCTTCGTTAGTCAACCCTGCTTGGTAGACACTAACTCAGAAATGATTTTCCTATCTTAACCATGTGAACTCGATTAACACTACATACTTGCTCAGATCCTTTAGTAACTGAGTGAGCTTGGTTAACACTAGTTCCATCCAACATTTTCTTCATTAACCAAGTGAGCTCGGTTAACGTTCATCATCCACAAACTTTCCTTTGATTCCTAAGTGAACTCGATAGATACTACCTTCTAAACTAAGCAAACTATGGAATGCTTGGTAGACACAAAAAATTATCTTCACTATTCGAGTGAGCTCAGCATGCGCTGACTAAGAATGATATGACATTTTGTATAACATCAAAGAAAATACAAATTAATCAATTTTATTGAACAATCTCCCTTTTTGGCATTGATGGCAACACAACATATCATAATACAATGAAATTTTTGGAGCAATAATAAAGTAAGGAACATATCCTTAGTTTCATTCTAATTCTCATCCATGAGAACTCCCTTTGTCAATGTGAACTCTTTCTGCCTTTAGTTTCTCGCTCTTTCAGAAAACTTATGTCTACTTAGAATGTCTCCCAAGTTCATTCTCCCTCTTTGATATCTCTTCACTATGATAGCAAACTTCTTCTTAACTAGGAAAACTAGGAAAACTCAGTAGATACTGCCTTCTAAACTAGGAAAACTCTAGAACATTTAGTAGACACATAAAACTGTCTTCACTACTCAAGTGAGCTTGGTATACACTAATAATGATATGACATTTTGTGTAACATCAAAGACAATATACAATTAATCAGTTGTATTCAACAGGTGGTGGTTCAAGGTGTTAATAGCTACCCCCATGCTTCAAGTCTTATAATTCTCCTAATAGATTAATACATTATTATTTAATTTCCACTATTTTCCATACAAAGAATTTCTTACCATTAATATATCTATATGAATAGGATTATTTATATTTTAATTTAATAGTGGAAATGCTTATAACATATAATTAATTATTTATTCCATAAAACTATATTGATATCTACTAACATATTAGTTACTCTTATAATATCAAATCATTAATTTTCATTGTTTCAATTAAAATAATATTTCTAATATTAGTAATATTCAAACTTGAATATTTTTTATAATTTTATATGTATAAATATGTTCATACACATAAATATATAATAATATGGAAAAAAAATTATATAACAAATATATCTAACATATAAAATAACTTTTGTACTCAATAAAATATCTTACCTTTATCTTACATACCTCCCAAGTTCTACTCCCTATGATTTCGGGATTGATTGTTCCTTCCTTCATTTTTGATGGCCCGTGTACATGACATGTTTAAAATGTGTTTTTCCTTGAATACTTTCCATTCTTTTCCCATCCGAAAGATTTTCTTTTTTACTTCCAAGCCACTTGCCTTATACAATTATAATTACGAAGAGACATGACATGTGGGGGTGTTTGAAGTATGACCCCGGGTTAGGGTAGTAATTCATTATTATTTTACTATTTATTTCTTACATTTTTTGTTATTTTTAGCTTTTTTTTCCTGTATATATTCAATCAATACATAATATTTATTTATCGATAACTTTTTTAGATATTAAAATAATATTATTTTTACTATATAATTTATAACATAACTAATAAATATTAATTTAATGGTAGATTTCATCATTAGAGGAAGATATTCCAATCCTACCCTCCCAAAATTGCTTGTCCTCAAGCAATTCTGATTTCCATTTGAATTTAGATTTTACTAAAGAACTCTTTTTTTGTTCCATTTACTTAAATTTAATGATAATCAAGAGTTAGGGTATTTTTATGAGTGCATGAGTACTGATATTTTCATTAAATAGGTTAATATAGAATGGATTCCTATTTAGTATTTGGTGGTTGATTGAGCATGATTAATGATCAATTTTTTTGTGTATGAAGATTGGATAATAGTGATAGATCTCATAATACCAAATTTGGCAAGTTGATCAAATGATTCCAAAAATAATTTGGTTGATAATTTTACAATCAAGAGATATGGTATGATCTTGATAGTTTCAACATATTTTTTTGTAGTTGTAATGATTTATTTAATGGTCTCTTTGTAATCATTAGTGTTCATTCAATTGAAATAGACTTAAGTCCTTTTGTTTTTCTTATACAATCTCTTTAGTGTATGAAAATTTCAATATCGCAGGGTACTAGATACTCATCTATGAGTGGGCTTCCTCAAGATATTGGGACTACATGTTCCTACCCATCTTGGACTCTTTCCTCAAGGATTTTGAAACCATGTCCTCATCCATCTTGGAATATTTCCTCAAGGCATTGGAATCCATGTCCTTACCCATCTTGGAATCTACCTAACTCGTTTGGAATTACTCAACCTCTCCCTTCTTGACAATGAAATACTTTATTCATTTACTCATATTCATCATTTATGTAATCATGTCTCCATGCTAAATTATAACCCATATTCAAAGTTTTATCTTTTATTGATTGAAATGCTTATGATCATGTTTACCTGACAGGATAGCAAGATCAAGCTCTGGTACCATTGTAATGTCCTCAATAATAGGGTTACTTAGGGACAAGTGATACCTGCAAAATAAATGTTAGAATCACAATAATAATAAAACTAACTATATTAGTCCACCCTCTAAGTTAACCCCAATCTTAAGGACGTCTCCAAATCGGGCTTCATAACTCATAACTACTTTTTTGTCATCCTGGGAGACAACCCCTTAAGATTCTTCTTGGACTAGCATCCTCTATCCAAGGCCAATGACATATGCATATGTTTGACAACATTAGAATATTCTGGCAATGCAAAGAATTCTTTGCCATGGTGATCGATTCAAGGTGTTAATAGCTTGCTACCCTCATGCTTTGAGTCTTATAATTGTCCTAATAGATTAATACATAATTATTATTTAATTTTCACTATTTTCCATAAAAGAATTTCTTACCACTAATATATCTATACAAATAGAATTATTTATATTTAAATTTAATAGTGGAAATGCTTATAACATATAATTATTGATTTATTCCATAAAACTATATTGATATCTACTAACATATTAGTTACTCTTATAATATAAAATCATTAATTATCATTGTTTCAATTAAAATCATATTTCTAATATTAGTAATATTCAAACTTGAATATTTTTTATAATTTTATATGTTTAAATATGTTCATACACATAAATATATAATAATATGGAAAAAATGTTATATAAAAAATATGTCTAACATATAAAACAACTTTTCTACCCAATAAAATATCTTACCTTTATCTTACATACCTCCCAAGTTCTACCCCCTATGATTTGGGGATTGATTTTTCCTTCCTTCATTTTTTATGGTCCGTGATATATGACTTGTTTAAAATATGTTTTTCCTTGAATCCTTTCCATTCTTTTCCCATCTGGAAGATCTTCTTTTTACTTCCAAGCCACATTCCTTATATAATTATAATTATGAAGAGACATGACGTGTGGGGGTGTCTGAAGTATGACCCCAAGTTAGGGTAGTAATTCATTATTATTTTACTATTTATTTCTTACATTTTTAGTTTTTTTTAGTTTTTTTTCTTTATATATTCAATCAATACATAATATTTATTTATCGATAACTATTTTAGATATTAAAATAATATTATTTTTACTATATAATTTATAACATAACTAATAAATATTACTTTATTCTTAATAATTTAGTCATTCCATTGTATATTTCTATTAGCTACATCAATTGAAAATTTAATGGTAGATTTCATCATTAGAGGGGGATATTACATAGTAGTAGTTTCTCAAAGGAAGAAAGAGAAAAAGAAAAAGGACTATTGACAGAATACCAAGATATATTTGCTTGGGGATATGAGGACCTAAAGACCTTTAGGAATGGAGAGTTTAAGCACAAAATTCCCTCAAGCCCAAGGTTGCTCCCTTTAGGAAAAAGCAACGTAACTACAACCCTATGGTCTCAAATGTCATCTTTAGGGAGGTTCACAAGATGCTAGAAGCTAGATTTATCTACCCCATGCATCATTTGATGTGGATAGCTAACATTGTTCCAGTCCATAAAAAGAGTGGGGAGATCAGAATTTGCATGGATTTTAGGAATTTGAATCAAGCATCTCTAAAGGACAACTATGTCTTGACTAATATGGATTATCTACTACAAAATTTTGTTAGCTTTAAAATGATGTACATGCTAGATGGATTCTTGATTTTCAACCAAATTGAGGTAAACCCTAAAGATCAATTCAAGACTGTGTTCACCACTCCTTGGGGAATGTTTGCATATAATAGAATGCCCTTTAGGCTCATTAATGTTGGTGCCACCTTTTAGTGGGTGAATTACTCATTCATTGATCTAAAGGATAATATCATCATTATCTACTTGGATGATCTAATAGCCTTCTCCAAGAAAAGAGAAAATTAAGAAACTTGGAGAAAGTGTTGAAAAGATGTAGTGAACATGGGATTTCACTCAATCCTAAGAAATCAATCTTTTGTGTTACAGATGGAAAACTAATGGGTCACATAGTCTCCCAGGAAGGCATTAGGATTGACCTGGAACATGTTTGAGCCATCCAGTAGTTGAATTTGTTGGGAAGAAAATCTGGGGTCAAATCATTCTTTGGACAAGTGAACTTTCTGAGATGCTTCATCCTTGATTTTTCCAAAATCACTAAATGCATAATAGATATGATGAAAGAAAGTCAAATTTTAAAATAGAATGACTCTAGAAGAATGGCTTTTGATCAAATTAAAGATGACATAGCCAAAGCACCCATGCTAGTACATCCAGATTACACCAAGGAGTTTGTAGTGTACTATTATGGCTCAGCCCTTACGCTATTTGCAATACTTATGCAAGAGAAGAAGGAAGGTATCCAAGCACCAATTTCTTTCATGAGGACCCCCCTTAAGGAGCATGAGCTAAGATATTCTCAAATGGAAAAGCATTCCTATGTAGTGGTAAGAGCTCTCAAAAAATTTAGATTCTATATATTACAATCTCATTCTATTGAATTTGTACCTAATTTAGCTATCAAAAGCATATTGACCCAACAAGAGATAGGTTTAAAAACTAGAGGTGCATGGATAGAAAAGGTTCAAGGGTATGACACCAACCTAAAGCCAACCAAATTGGTGAGAGGAAATGGCTTGTGCAAGATAATTGCAGAAAATCAAGAATTGATCCAAGAAGATGAATCTTCAAGGGCACTAATGGTCAGTCTCCAAGATCCTTGGTTCTCAAACATTGCCTCCTTTCTAACTTACATAGACTATCCTGATGGACTAACATATAACCAAAAGTGATACTCAGTATCAAATTACCTAATTATGTCATATATGATGACCAACTATACAAAAGAGGAATAGATGGAACCTTCTTGAGATGCGTAGATAAACCTCAACAAGAATGGTTGCTTCATAGCTTCCACAATGAGGCATGTGGTGGTCATTTTTCATCAACAACTATAGCATAAAATATTTTGAGGCAATTTTATTACTAGTCTGGCATGTTCAAGGATGATTATAAGTGGTTGGCCAAGTGTGACAAGTGTAGGATTTTCTCTAGCAAGCCTCAATTAGTTTCTCTAGCCCTAAAACTAGTTGTAATTGAAGGTCCCTTTCAGTAATGGGGAATTGATATCATTGGACCAATTAGTCTACCCTCATCTATTGGTCATTTGTATGTCATCACTTCTATGGACTACTTCACTAAATGGGTGGAAGCCAAATGACCTAAGAAAACTACTTCTGAGGTCATCTGTGAATTTTGGTTTGGAGTGCCAATGAAGCTTGTCATGGACAATGCCTCTTACTTTTCTTCTATGGAAATTACAGAGTTCTACTATGATAATAGTATACACCTAAGTCACTCAACTAACTATTTCCCTCAAGGAAATGGTCAAGCAGAATCAAGTAATAAAAAAGTGATCAATATCATGAAGAAATTGGTCTCTGAGAACCAAAAGAACTAGGATAAGAAATTGTATGATGTGCTCTGGGCAGATAGAGTTACACCTAAGAAGGAAATCAAGATTTCCCTATTTGAGCTAGTATATGGAGTTGAATCTAGTCTTCTTCTTCCACTAGAGCTAGCCATTTGTAGACTATAGCAAGTGATCAAGGATCCAAAATTTCAAGATGTATTGGAGAAGCACATTATGTATCTAACTAACCTAGAAGAAGAATGTGAAAGGATGGTTGATCATATTATAGAACATCAGAAGTGCATGAAGACATTCTTTGATAAGAAGGCGAGACCAAGGAGTTTCATGGAATGTGACCTAGTTCTATTATGGGATAGAAGGCACAAGCCCAAAGTTATGCATCACAAATTTGACTCCCTCTGGAAGGGCCCTTTCAAGGTTATGCAAGCAAACTAGGACAATTCTTTCATTCTAGCATATCCTTTGGAGAGATTCTTCCATTTTCATACAATGGCTAGGAACTAAAGTTGTATCAAATTCATGATTAAAAGTAGGTAACCCCTACAATTAGTGTTAGTCTAGGTAGTTTACTTTGTGTCTTTCCTTGCTTTGTTTTCCTACTTTTCTAGGTTAGCTTTCTCTTCTATTGCATACTTAGTTTAGTTTCCCATGATAATTTTCTATTATGGCTAAGAAAAACTAGAGATTTTGGGTCCCTTCTTAGACATTTTGCAATGCCTAAGTCCCAAGTTAAAGCCAATTGTTGCCAAGTTTTAGTCTTACCCTTTAAAGATTGAAGTCATTGGTAGAGGTGAGTGTGTTTCCAAGAGAGATGTGT
This sequence comes from Cupressus sempervirens, assembly GCA_028749045.1. Taxonomy (NCBI): domain Eukaryota; kingdom Viridiplantae; phylum Streptophyta; class Pinopsida; order Cupressales; family Cupressaceae; genus Cupressus; species Cupressus sempervirens. The sequence continues at coordinate 37,227,974 of CM053785.1, forward strand.
CTAAGTATGTTTTAGGTCACTTACTTCTCATCTTTTCTAAAGTACTCTACTTTCTTTGTTTTCTATGTCTCCCTTTGCATTACCTTTAACTAATTTTTCTAAGTGTGTTTCCTATCTTTCCAATGTGTGTGGGGTTTAGGTGATCTAGGCATGGTTGGGGTGTGTTCTAGTGTCCTCCTGATGAGAATTAAGTGTTTCACATTTCATTCTCTATTATCTTGCCTTTACATTCCATGTCCCACAGATTTTGAGCTTTCAAGTTGTTTTTCCTCTTGAGAAAATTTAATCAAGTGTGTATCTGAAGCATGAAGCTGTGAAAGTGATTAATAGGACATGAATATGATTATGTCATGCCCAAAGGCCTACAAATATATGAATCAAGGCTAGGAAAAATCCCATTCAAATTCATGAAGGTAAAATCAAGTGCTACAAGGGAACACAGATCTATGGTTTTTCTATTGCATATTCATGGAAATGAAGTTGTTTTCTTTTATTTCTAAAGCTATGTGAACTTAAGCCAAATCTTAGTTCCAATGATCAAATAGTGTGGAAACAAGGTTGAAAGAACCATTTAAAGGCTCATAACTAGTAAGGCATACTCAAGATTTAGCATTGAGGGAATCAAATGGAGGTGAAAGAATAAGTGTTGTTGCTATGCTCCAATCCAAAAAGTATTGATGGGAAAGGAGTTTTCCACCCTAAGGCAATAAAAAGGGCTACTTCTCTATGGTCTTTGAGAATAGAAAGTCAAGTTACTCTAGAGAATGAATATCCTTTGGAGATGCTTAAAGGATACTTTCAGAGAAGTTAGTGTTGGAGATGTGAACCCATTATGAAGGGATGCAATGTTACAAGCTTTAAGTGAAAAGTAAAAGAATGAGGTGCACAAGCCGTTTGAGGATAACTCCTTGTGCTATGATTTCGGATAGAAGTAAAATGGGTTTGCAAAAAATCTAAGTGTCTCTCTTTCTCCTACATGTGTTAGTATTATTAGGTATATCTGAATCCTAGGTTCCAAAACAAAGTAAGGCATTTTTCATAAAGCTAAAGCATTCATATCATTAAGTGATTATAAACCATATCACTTTACTTTAAGTAAAGTAAGAGTGCTTTTGGGAACTTAGTATTTTATGTGAAAATGAATAGAAAGTTTAAATAGTCATTACTCATGGAATCAAATGCAAATCCTTCCATTATAATCATTGGTTGAACTTAATTACATTCGTGTGGCACCAATGTTCTAATTCCTAAAGCTATTTCATTGGAATTGAATGAAATTGGTTTCTTCAAGTATATCTAAATGGCTATTTATCAAGAATTTCATCATGTCTAATCACAGCGAATGGAAATCAGAGCTTCTAGTTACAAAAAGTTAATTGGCTTGGAGAGTGAGTTAAAAGAGCTTACAAATACATCCTTTAAATTCAATGATTTGGGTGATCTTCATAGGAGACTTAATTCTCAACCCATTCTCAACCCATTCAACTTATCACTTGGAAAATCAAAGAGAGAAGATTGGTTGAAGCAGTTGGTTTTCCTATGGAAATTCATGCACCTGAACTTGTAAGTGAATGCATCAAAAGATACAACCCAAAAACAAAGAAAAATTTGTTTCCCGACCAATCCATTTTCATATTAATCAACAAGACAGTGATGCAATCCGTATTTGGCATCCCTATGAAGGAGCAGTATTGTGATGTTGATTTCAGGTCTTCCACATCCATATTCAATGAGAAGAAGACCCTGAGATGGGAATACATGTAGAGGACCTAGTTCTAGACTGCCCTCTCAAGGAAAAGGAAAATTTCAAAGACCCTTTTTGGCACAAATCTGAAACGAGAGATTGTGGACATCCTCGCACTCCTCCTCAAACTAAAAGGAAAAGAGGATATTTTGGAGTTTATTGAGCACCATTTCTTCCTATTACAAGTAATATGTGCTAAGGATATGTAGGTTGACTGGGCATAGATCATCTATGATGAGCTCACCTCATGGTTGAATTCGGCCAGAGGATTCAAGCAATTCTACATATCTTCTTATTTGATCTATGTTTTGGAAACACACCACTTGTGGCCCGACCACCCTAGCATCACAAATTATGATGAGCACACAAAAGTTAATAAACTTTACCCACATCTGTAGCTGCAAAGAAGCTATGAGGAATATGTAGCTGTCAATGATACCTCAATAATGAGGCTATGTTGAGAATTGCAAGGATGCCCTAAAAGGAGATTCTCACTAGAGGCATTTTTGGCCATAATCTAGTTTGGATGCTCATTTATCTAGTTTTTGAGTTTCTCCTATTTGAAAATAGGAGCCTATGATGGTGGTTCTACTCAAACTTTGTTGACAAATCCTAGAAGTGTATACCGTATGCTCTAATGTAAAGAAGATAGTCAAGATTTCCTTCCCTATAGTGGTTGGCCCATATTCATGTGCCTCTAGATCAGATGCTCAAAATTTTGTAAAGAGCTTTGAGAGAAAGATTAAGTTGTTAGACTATGAGGTGCTCATGCCTCAATATGATCCAATTAACTTTGTAAGGTAAATCTAAAGTTGGGATATGCCTACAAGCATGTCCTGGATATTGAGGACTTTTGGTCTAATGTCTCAATGAGTACCAGACTGGGGAGATATTTTAGTCATGGCTAACCATTGATGAAATTAAATCATATAACAATTCTATTGATGTTTCTGACCTTACAAATGATGGAACCTACATGCACCCCACATCTTATGAGAAGATTAAGGGCACACCAATTTTGTCCACCCCACCTATAGATCCAGTCATTGAAACTAAGGGGTTCTCATGCAGTGGGTAATCAAGAGAATGGAAAAAAGGGTGGAGTGGATGAGATGAAGGCTCAAGGTCCCCCACTTGTTGAGAATTTTGGAAGCCTGGTATTGGATGCTCATAAGCTTAGGGAAGGGGCTTCAAATCATCAAACAACCATACAGAAGGTAGTAGACAATTTGATAGAGCAATTGGCCCTTCTACAAGAAGTGATAGACATGAAGAAAAATGTGGTCATTGCTCATGGGATTTTGAAGATTAGCAAGGAGTCACTATTTCACTGGAAGAAATCCTTGGATTTTGTCATAGAAAGCTCCATGAGATCTACAAATGAGCTCAAAGATATGCATGACTTGGTGCAACAGGTCATTGAAAATTTGTTTCAATATTTGAAGATCTTGCACACAGAGTCCTTTGTGTCCGCTAATGGAAAGCTTGTGAATATTGAGAGAATGAAATCCAAGTTCTTGGCATTTTTCAATGAAGCTATTGACCCACTCAACTTCCAAGTGTCCAAGATCTTGGAACTCTCAGTAGCAGATGTAATCATAAGGAGGGAAATGGAGAAATTCTAGTCAAGGGTGGCCAAAATTGATGCACTGATAGAAATGCATGACTACTAGATGGTCCAAGCCGATTATATCATCATTCCAAATGTCAAAGAGCTAGACAAAGTAACCAAAGCCATGAAATCTTATAGAGATAAATCAGTTATTTCTAAGAAGACATGATGTTTTGATGCTTTTCCAAAACATTTTCATTCTTCCCCTTATCTTTCTTTTTGTAGCCATTCATGGAATTTTGTGAGTCTATATAATGGATAATGATTCATGCTTGTCTGATTTTTAGATTATTATGTTCAGAGATGCTCAACGAAGCAATCATCCATGTAACTAGGAATTTTGAGAAGGCATATAAATATAATCTTTGATGAAGTTAATAAGATCGGCAAAATTTACTTTGGGCAAACCCCTATAGCTAGGACTATTGTGTGTGACTTTGAGTTCATTTTAAGTTTTGTTGTTAATTAAGTTTAAAGTTGAGTATATGGAATGAATGTAATAATGTTGAAAGTTGAATGAATGTGAATGAACATGGTTTTGATTCCTTAATTCAATATAGATTGTATGTCTTAATCTCTTTAGCATAAGCATATCTTATGTTCTCTCTGTTGTGTGGTGTGGTCTATGTGTTTATTTTAGTTCTTTTCATAAGGAAGCCAAAAACTAGTGTGTGGAGTAGCTGAGAGATAGATAATCTGGGAATTGTCAAAACATTAGCTAAATGAGTAATATGGGTATTACTTATATCACCATCTCTTCCTTTCTTCCTATTGTCATAGCTAGTTATGCATGTTTCCTTTTCCTTACATCTAGGTTAGAGTAGACTAGATATTGCAAGTTTTACCCCCTTCTTTTTCCTAGGTTGTCTAAAGTGTTGAGCAACTTGGTTTTTGCATCTTCTTCTCTTTGGTTAAGAGCATACCCCCAAAACCTAAAAGACAAAATTCATTGCATTTATTACATACATAAGGGATTTATACCTTTCAATTTAGGGGTTTTTGATAGATTACTACATTGGCCCATTCTATTATTAACTTCTTTATTTTCCATAAGTCATTCGGTAGTCAAAGAGTCGAGGTATAAACCAAAATATCAAGGAAGATAAATTGTTAACCAACAAAAAGGAAACTAGTAAATCTCTAAAACACTTAAGATCTATTAGAGGTTGTGATTTTATGTCAATTGAATTCAGTAAATTGTGTGTTAAGAATGGTATTAATATAGAGTTGTTTGCACTGAGGAAACCACACAAAATAGGATTTTTGAAAGGAGAAATGGGTCAATTGTGGATTTTGCAAGTCTTGGATGATTGAGAAGGAGGTTTCATAGATATTCTAGAGAGAAGCAATTAGTATTGGTGTTTACACTCTCAACTGAGTTCAATTGAAGAAAGGAACAAATAAGACTCCCTATGAGTTGTGGTATGGTCATACATCAAATATAATTTATTTCAAATTCTTTGGAAGTAGTTCCTATACTCAAAATTATAAAAGAAATGGTAAACTTGATGTTAAAGGAGATGAAGGTATATTCCTTGGTTATTCATCTAAGGGTAAAGCTTATAAATGTTTGAAAAAAGCTACAAATAAAATGATTGTAAGTGTATAAGATCTACTAATAAAATGATATGGTATGGTCATACATCAAATATAAGTTATTTCAAATTCTTTGGAAGTAGGTCCTATACTCAAAATTATACAAGGAATGGTAAACTTGATGTTAAAGGAGATGAAGGTATATTCCTTGGTTATTCATCTAAGGGTAAAGCTTATAAATGTCTGAAAAAAGCTACTAATAAAATGATTGAAAGTGTGTAAGATCTAATGAGTTTTTAGAGAGGAATGATATGGAAAGAAAAAGGAATCTAAAGATTACAATAAGTTTGTATGTCTATGAAGAGGCACCTGATACTCTACCTAAGTTACAATACTGAGCTATCAAGAACTAGACAATAACACATGAGTTACAATTTTTTTGACATGAGTATCAGAAAGTTCAAATTGAGTAGGAAGTTGAACCTCTATTGAGTGAAGGAAATGTTTAAAATCAAAGAATTGAACCTGTATTGGCCAAATATGTGAGGAGGAATCATTCACTTGAATAGATAATTGCAGATAGAAGTTTTGAAGTACAAACAAGAAGTGATTCAAGAGATAGTACTTTTTTAATAGCTTATTTTGAACTAAGAATGGTAAAGGTTGCACTAGAAAATGAATATTGGATTAAAATTATGAATGAAGATATTGATCAGATTGAGAAGAAAAATACCTAGAAATTATTACCAAGACTTGCTAACAAAAATGTGATTTGAACTAAATGGATTTTCATAAATAGGTTAAATAAAAATGGAGAAGTGGTTAGGAACAAGGAAAGATTAGTGATAACCCTATTTTTTGGGTCACCATGATTAATCATATGTTTTTCTTTTCACCTGCCAAGGTCCACCTTTTTGGGTCATGCATTGTTCCCCTCAAGATTTCATTTTAACTTAGGCGCATAATATCAAACTATTTCTGTGAAATGTTTGTGAATGAGTCTCTTGAACCACTTTGAACCTCTTTGAACCTTGGTTAAAATTAGTTCAAATTGGTTCAACTAAAGTTTTTTTGGACTAATTTTTTCTTTGTAGGTGGGACCTACCAAATATGTTGTTGGCTTACCTCTAAAATAATTTGAACCTCTTTGAACCTTGGTTCAAAGTAGTTCAAAGCAATTCTAACACTAAGAATTAGCACCAAAGAATGTAATCAGTGTCTAACAAGATAATTATTCCACAGGCATAGGAGATGACATCCTAATGATGATGTAGGTGTCTTCTTGAAATCATTATCACCCAGTCCAGGCAAGAAGCAGTGTAAGTGGAAAAGGCCAAAAATTTTATTGATGGCTAAATCATGTTGTTAGAAGAATATTAATGATGATTAGGAAAATTTCATCAAATTAGCATTTAATGAATAAACATCATGACTTCTTGAAGCCTGTGTACTAGTCTGTGATAATATCACCATTAAAACCTCATCATTCATTGGTACTTTCCCTAGTATGATTGATTTTTTTAAAAAAAAACAAGTCTTAAGCTGATTTCTTTTTATACTACTTCGTGGGAAATAAAGAGGGAAAAAATAGGAGAAGAAAGAGAAGTATTTTAGTTTTTTAGTGGGTTATAGGTGAGGGTTGAAAAATCTTTCCTTTTTACTTCTTTAATGTTATTTTTCTTTGTGTTTTTCTGTTACAGACAAAGTCTATCATGCAGTTTTTTGGAAACACTTCTAGTCTCAAGTGTTAGAGGTCGATAATTTCTTATACTAATTTAATGAGAATTGAAGTTGAGAAATTAGAAGAAATATTCTTAGATCAAGATGATTTCAAATGATGTTTGGAAGTCCTAACAAGTGCTCTCCTTGAAGCAATTGTTTTTCCTTCTGCATTGCTAAGCCCAAAGTTTCTCCAATATTGTGTACACCGTTATGACTTCAATGATAAGAGCATATTGAATAAAAGTGGGGAACCTATTTCATTTGTCCTAAAACTCCTAGAGTGTTCCTTTGCAAGTTATTTCCCTACCTAGTCTTTAGTTCAATTCTGAGAAAACCCTTCAAAGTACTGTAACCAGATGACCAAGAAGTGGACAGAAACCTTTTATAGGAGAGGTTCAAGACTGCATAAAGTGCTCACTAAGGATCACATGAAACCCCATATAAATGACTTGATGATTTTTTGGCATAGAGAAAGAGGGTCAGCTGATGTCCTAGTTTATGGAGAATGGATGTTTCATTATATAGACATTGTTTTAACTGGTTAATAGTTACTCGATTGGGCTGAGTTTATAGTCAATTCATTAAGGAACTAGCTTAAGGACTTGTAAGCATCTAAATAATAATTGTATATGTCTTCTTTTTTGACTTACAATATTTCATGTGTGAGTGATCTCACCACTATTCCTCATGAACCTTGGAGTGAAGACATAACAATATATCAGTAGTGTCCCTCACTAGGAAAGATAGAGTATTAGAGGAGTTTAGGAGAGAACATAACATTTTTCTAGGAAATGAAAACCTTAGCATTGATAAATCCCCCATGTAGGGGATGTCCAAAGAATCTCAAAGATTATTTCAAACCTATGAAACTTTTTACATTCAATCCCCTAGGTTCACCTATTTGAGAATAGGGAGTTTTGTGGAAGAAACAATTAAATTACCAAGGTATGCTTTGGATTCATTTGTCATATCCAAAATATGCAGACAAATGTTCTCTATATTTAAAGACAACCTTCTTCAAGGGGAATGAGAATTTGTATTCAACATTAAACTAAGCTCCCTAGCTTGTAATACAAGTATCAATGCTTCAATGATCGAGAGTGACCTAGTGAATTTAAATTTGGGGTTTTTCCAAGAAAGAAGGAATTTTGATAATAAGAGATTTGCAAGAATAGTTCCTAGTATATAATATCAAGCTTAGTCAGTGCCTCACCTTGAAGGTTTGTGGGAAGACTATAGCAGTGAATAGGAAGTTTCTAAAAGAGACCACTCAATACTAACATTTTCTCATATCACCTCACTAAAGTTGAAGTTCAAATTGGAAGGGCTTATTGAAGATTGTTTTGAAGTCATTGTACCAAGTTATAAAGAAATCATTAAATAGGTTCAACCCAAAGTTGATTGTGATTGAGATGAGAATGATGACATAAATGTTAGATCTAGATCCATTCTAGGGTGCACATATAATTGGTTAAGAGGAAAGACAACTAAGTCAACCAATGCAATGCAAATTGAAAAACCTGCAAAGCTTGTTTCTTACTCTAAATCTTTGACTTCTGGCATCCCCCTTTCATCTGATGATGCAGGTTGTGTTTCTATAGTTAAGAGGAAGAAAGGAGTGATACCACAAAAATGATTAATAGCCCCTAGAACCAAGTCCAAAACTAGGTCTACAGTGCCATTTTAGATGATAGTTCAAGGGCTCAAACTTATGGATCAAGAGCAGAATAAAGGAGATGATCTCATGTTGTAAGAAAATCAGGAGATGGATATAGAATTGGTAGGTACTACGAATGTGGTTTGGTCAAGCTTCATGACTCCCCCTAGAACCAACTAAGGGGTGATAGTTGCTAGCACCATACCCCCTGGCTATCTAATTTGGTGAACAAGAATCATAGCTTCAAGACTGTCTCCAATCTTATTAAGGATACAGTCACCAAATATGCCACTCACACTTCTACGAACAAGAAGGTAAAGAATGATTACCACCTAACAAAAGATCTTATCATGTGGAAGGTAACTATAGAGATGGACACCTATAAGTATAAAGAAGGTTTGTAAGAGGTGTAAGCCATAGATTTTTAGGTCACCACCATGGATTTGGGAGTCCTTACAAGGACACTAGAAGTCACATCTTTAAGTTCTTGGCTGACCACATGCTGAATCAATTCGAAAAGGATAGCAAGGAGAAGAGAGAGCTTAGATGACTAGTTTTTAGTATGGTCAAATATATTGATTCCATGATGAACATTTGTGCACTTCCCTTAATGCATGTTCCCCAATCTTTTGATCCTAACTCCTGCAACAACCAACAATTGGTCAAACAGATGCAAAGAGGAAGGCTACTTCTAGAGGAAATGAATAATTGGATCAGGTCTATCATGAAGAAAGGAGGTAAATTCATCCTATATTTTACCAACACATACGTAGAGGGAGAGGTGCTACTTGAGGAAATTCAAACTTTTATTCCTGTGTGGGAAATGGATCAAAGTCAATTTGGGTGATTGTCTTCCAAGTGCATGAAGTAGAAAAATATGGCGTGATAAAATTCCTCTTTGAAAGCCCCATGAAAACTATGGATTAATGTATTATTTTCATTTTGAAAAGAAACATGAGTTGGAAAGACTCCCTATATAAAGTTTCCTTAGAGGAAATGTGGTTGATTGAGAATGAGGTCAAAGAGATGCATAAAGGAATCTTGAAAGACATGCAAATAATTAACCCTATAGGTATCTTGAAATTTAAGGATGGAAACACAAACTTAGACACCTTGATAAAGAGTTTCCAAGATGAAATGTTCAAGATCAAGGATAGTAACACTCTTACTTCTCAGGATTTCACTATAATGGCCAACATAGACTTTATGTTGTATTTGAAAGAGAAATGCATTCCTTCATAGAGCAAGAGGATTAATGAGCTGTAAGTGGCAAAAGGATGCTTGTAGATAAAAATTTCCTAGCCTAAAGAACCCACACTCTCATGCAACCCAAGAATTTTTGAGCACTTTTTGGAGTTGGAAGTTGGTTAAGCAGCCCACCTCGGAGGATGATAAGCTCGTTTGAAGAAATTTAGTTGCATAGAAGTTGTCCTTTTTGAATTCTTGTTTTAAAATTGTTTTAACTAGTTATGTTTAGTAATTGTTTGTAGCTGAGATGGCTAGATTTTTATGGAGGCCTATCAGATTCTAAAATTATATATGTTAGGGCATAAAACTAATTAAGGATTAGTTGTTAGATAGAGATCGAATACTCTTAATAGTAGAATTACTTTTCATCTTTTTGATGGTAATCAGTGGAAAGTAAGGAGGATAATGTGAATGTTATTTTAAGACTTTGAGCTTGGAAGTTACATTTATATATCTATCAATATCTATTATAGTTCAAGACTTTGAGTTTGAAGTTTGATGTGGTGGTTACTTTGTGAACCTTTTTGTCAAATTATTTGTGACATTGATTACTATTCTAAATTTTTGTTCATATATTTTTTAGTTATTAATTCATTCTATGCAATTTGAATATCTTAGTTTTTTCTAAAGTTGTGTTCATTACTGGGAGGACTTTGTGTTTCTCAGTTATTTTATACATCTAAAATTGTAGATTTTACCTCCATACCCAAAAATATGTGAGAGATCCTTAGGCACTTTTTGGTAAAATTGTGTGTATGTATTTATTTTTCTTTAAATATAAATTATTTGATAATCTAATTAAGGGAGTTGTACCTCTTAAAATTCAGAGGCAAATGGTTAAAGAAACATTTACCCAATTGTTGTGAGCTTTAACAGTTTCTTATCCTGGTTATAGTGAAAGATGCCTAACTTTCATAGGGGGAAGACAATTCGTTCACCAACAGATCTTTGGTGACTCTACTAGGGAAGTCTCTGAAAAAAACCAAGGCCTTCAAATTGATAATGAATCATAATGGTTCTCCCACATAATGATGTTTTTTCCTTTTTTGCAACCAGATTTAGGCTTTACTAATACACAAGAAGACATAATCTATGACCTAACTTCTGTCACTTGCAAATACCAACAAAACAATCAATAGTTCCAACATGTCCTTAGGGTGTTAGAGAGGGAAGAAGAACATGTTGAAGTTTTAAGAGGGTTACATGTAGTTCAAGAGGCGACAGTGGTGGATAGGCTTGCCTAGGTCATGGCAAGACCTTAAATTAACTAGACATATTTAAGCTTGGCTAATAAAAGATACACCAGAGGGGAAAGAGACAAAGGAATCCTTGATGAAAATTTTGAACCACTGAAAAATATAGATTTTCTCCCTAATTTTAACACCCCAGTAAAAAGGAGAACTAAATCTTGCAGCAAACCTAGTTCTCACTGTAAGACTTCTCCTATCTCACCTCTTGTGCAAGCCCTCATTCCCCATAGAACTTTAATATCCTCTTACATTAATATCCAACCATTGAATTTTAGGCTTCCAAATATGGTCATTAATAAACCTTGGGGACAAAATATAGGACCTCATGGGGTGAATCCTGTTGCTTTGGATAAGGGTGCAACTGAGATTTTTCCCATGTTCAACAGTGATGGAAAAGTTTCCACAGATGATCATTTGAGTGCTTTTTACACAGCATGTAGTGTTATCAATGTACCTACTCTAGAGATAGCAGTGAGATTTTTTGTCTAAAAGCTCACTGATGTAGTGGCAGACTAGTTCAATCATTTTCCTTAAGCTTACATAGCCAGTTGGGATGATATGAAAATTACTTTCAAAAATAAGTTTAAAACAATTGATAATGAATGCACTCTATTACTCCAATTAAGCCAGTTGAAAAAGGAAATTTGCAAACCTATGAGGGATTTTGTAACCAAATTTAATGGGTTGTTATATATATTTCTTGTAGCCTCTAGACCTAATGGTGAAAACCAAAAGATTTTCTTGTGAATGTCATTCTGCCTGACCTAAGTTTTCATTTGTTAAGGGATGCAGTAGCTAATCTAGTAGCTGCTTAGAGACATGCCATTTAGTTAGAAGATGCTCTAATTACAATAGGAAAATGGAAGAGAGAAGTATAATCATTTGGGTCTGTATATGTGAAAATGCGGCCTCTGCTAACACACACACTTCAACACAGTCATTGTATGCGGATTCATCCCGAAATGAACATTGGATTGTTCATCCGAAAATCAACCTGCAAAGTGACTGTTGCCTTCTATCAAAAGGAAATTGCTTGTCAGATATCGTCAGATTTGAGGTGATTAAGCAACCAGACCCTCTAAGAATGAAGGATTTGACAATAAAATTAAACTAAGAATGAGTATGCAGATTAATCTAGAATGAAAGATGCAATGTAATCTAAGAACAAATAAAGAAAACTATATTAAGCATATGCATGAGTAAACTAAAATGAGATTAAACTAAGAATGAGAATGTATGCAAGAAATGTAAATAAACGTGATTATCAATTCCAGCAGCAATTCGATGCAAATTCTCCAAATTCATCCTCCCAAAATGAAGAGATGAGGGTCTCTTAAATAGACTTTCCTGAAATCCATCAACGATTGAGATCAATTCAGATCAACGATCAGGATTGAAGATGAGGTTCAGTCATAAAGGGAGATTCCCAAATTAAAGGGAGTTAACAGATTTAATTTGAGTAAAATAAGGAGTTAACTGATTTAATTTGAGTAGAAAAAGGAGTTAACTATTTTAACTCATTTTTTATCAATAGTGAACTAAAAATTTCCCTTTTTTGAACTAAAGATAGATTTTGTTGAGATATTTAATTTAATAAAATGAGATATGCTCTCATAATTACCTTTTCTATTTAATTAAATAATCTTATTTAATTAATTAGAGACACTTTTTCTTATTTAATTAAATAACTTCATTTAATTAATTAGGAATGGCTTCCCATTTAATTAAATAACTTTGTTTAATTAATTTAGAAGTAAATACTCCATTTAATTAAATAATTTCATTTAATTAATTAAAATAGGCACATTTATTAAATTAAATAAATTTAATTCCATAATACATTAGTCTTAGGATATAATTTAATTTAATTAAAGTATAAATACTTAATAATTAAATTAAATATTAATCAATAGATTTAATGTGACTAATATGAGTAAATACTATAGGAATTAAATAATAAGCATGATGAATGCAGATTTAAGTTTTCTGCATTTGACAATTAAGTCAAGTAGCGAGTAGCAAAATGAGAATTGCCTATTAGAATAGGTCTTAGGATTGATCAGAAATAGACCAGAATTGGTATCATGGCAATGAGCCAATTTTGGGATATTACATTTTTCCCCTCTTTGAATGAATGTGTGAGCAACATGTTCAATTCAAAGAAAATCAGAAAGCATGATGCGAAGATGAGATTGGTTCTGAAGTTGATGACACAGAGACCAATTGATAAGCTTTTAAGGACTATCTCTAAAACAGAGCTTAATCCTAAGGAATCCAAGTAGAGCACTTAGATACCTAAGATTGATAGCATTTAAAAGATTGTCTCCAGAACGGAGCGTAATCTTTAAGGATCCAAACAGGACGTCTAGATACCTGAAATTGATAAGGATTTAAAAGGTTTCTTCAGAACAAAGTTTAACCTTTAAAGATCTAGATAGAACATCTAGATACCTGAGAATAATAGCATTTAGAAGACTATCTCCAGAACAAAGCGTAATCTTCAAGGATCCAGATAGAACACCTAGATACCTGAGATTGAAAGCATTTAGAAGACTATCTCTAGAATGGAGCTTAACCTTCAAGGATCTAGATAGAACAACTAGATACCCAAGACATAAAAAAAAAGATAACAAGGTCCAATCATGAGTCATAGAATCATCCCTAGAATGAGGCTTGATCCTCAAGAGTCAGGTTTTAGACTGTTCCAATACCTATCTATCAAACTCTGAGAAGAGTTGTTATAAGGTTGATCAATTGATGAAAAGATAAGATAGATGGTAAAGATGTCAGATAGAAGGGAACAAAATGCCCCAAGTGATGAGATGCCCCAAGTGACTAAGACATAAGATGGGAACTAGATGCCATGAGCAATAAGTATTTAATGATGTAATCATCCTGCCCCCTCGGGAGCGAAATTGAAAGATGACACACCATAAATAGATGTGAAGCAATATAGCAATAGATACAAAAGAAATCTGAGATTCAACAAAATGTAGAAGAGATCAGAATGATCTGAAGAAATTTGAAGAGATCAGAATGATCAAAAGAAATTTGAAGAGATTAGAATGATCTGAAGAAATATAAAGAGATCAGAATGATTTGAAGAAATATGAAGAGATCAGAATGATCAGAAGAAATATGAAGAGATCAGAATGATCTAAAGAAATATGAAGAGATCAGAAGAAATATGAAGAGATCAGAATGATTTGAAGAAATATGAAGAGATAAAAATGATCTAAAGAAATATGAAGAGATCGGAAGTGATTTCGAGATCCAAAAGACCAAGTTTGAGTTGAAAAGATTCCAAGAATTGCAAAGTATCAAAAAGATTTGGATTGCACAAAAAAAATTTTAAATGCATTTTGAGCCACTTAAGTGTGTCAGATTTCGAATTCGATCCCAAAAAATGGGTTCAGAGAAACCAAAGTAGCCAAGAACATGATACTTTGAAGAGATCAGCAATCCCTCATCAGAGAAGGTGAAAGTAGATTTGCAATTGAATCGCATGCTTATGCAAGTGAAGTATGCAATGCAAGACTATGTTAAATGCAACCCTAGGTCTGGTTACCAAGCCTCAACGATTTATCATCATTGGATATAAAACAAAGCTCGTAGGTCATACAATTCCCACTGACATTGCAATCATGGAAATATGAATATAACATATGTTATTAGTTTGTCGGGATTAAATGTAAGCATTCGAGGCATAAGAAGCCAGAATGACCAAAACATTTGTCCCTTTTAATGTAGCAAGTTAACATAAGCATCAGAGCATAAATGCTAGGATGACCTGAATGTTTCTTGCATAATAGGCACACCAAACACACGGGAGATCCCTCTTATGCTAAGTATTCAGTATCCATTATGTCCGCAACAACCCTTGTGTTCGTAACCTGAGACAGAACTGTGCTAGATATACTCGCAGTGACCCATACGTTCACTTAGCAGGACGAGTATCAGTATTTACTATAGCATGAAGAGTTTACTCCAACAAAAAAGGAGAAGAACCAATGTTATTGGCGTATTTGTATAAAAGGAGTCAAGGTACACACAACCATCCAATATGAGATGGAGGCTCTTATAGTGGACACCCCTCTTATAGGAATAGATCAACTTATTGGAACTAAACCGCAAACAGAAAGCAAAGAAAAAGATCATGCCCCTAGTCATTACTTCTCTAGTCAAAGATGACATCATCGAGTTACTCAAGGAGATATGATAAAGCAAATCAAAGCAAACAAAGAAAATGCTCAACATATCCAAACAAGTATATCATTTTTTTGAGTTCAATGTTTTCGGGATTGATGTCAAGTGTCAATGTCCAGAATATGTAAGAAAGAAATCTCTTCAGTAGGGTGACTATAGTAGGTAGACGCAGTCAAAAAGACTGGTGACTGAGGTCAAAGAGGAATCTTCACGATGAAGAACCTAAGAAGGACTAAGCGACAATAGACAGACACAGCCAGGATGACTGGTGTCTGATGCAAAAGAGATCTTCCATAAAGGAATCTTGAGACATGACCCGAGCAACGGTAGGCAGACACAGCTGAAACAACTAGTGACCATTGCGAAAGAGATTCTATGAGGAGAATCTCGAAAAGAGTGACACTAGCGATAGTAGGCAGACGTAGTCAGAATGACTAGTGACTGTCGTGTAGGAGATTCTATGAGGAGAATCTTGAAAAGAGTGACACTGAAGACAGTAGGCAGATGCAATCAGAATGATTGGTGACTATCATGTAGGAGATTCTATGAGGAGAATCTCAAAAAGAGTGACACTAGCGACAGTAGGCAAATGTAGTTAGAACGACTGGTGACTATCGTGTAGGAGATTCTATGAGGAGAATCTTGAAAAGAGTTACACTAAGGGGGAACGCCCCTGAGCTGTGACAAGACTCAATCCATGGATACATGAGTAGGAAGCAGGAAAGAAAAAGCATGAAAGCGACTGTACAGAATAGCTAGAAGCTGCGCTGCAAGATAGAGCATTGGGAACAAGAGGCGCCTGTTTACCAGTTTTTCACCTTCTTGGCAAGTTTTTTCTTTTTTCAATTTTTTTGTATTTTTCTCTTTTTGATTTTTTTGTATTTTTTGGAATTTTCAATTTTTTTTGTATTTTTGAGATTTTTTACTTTTTTTGGTGTTACCAAGGCACCTATTGCTAGGTTTTCACCAGGGTAACAATTTTTTTAGGACTTTTTCTGATTTTTATGATTTTTTTCAGGAATTTTTCTAATTTTTAGATTTTTTCAGAGATTACTAGCTCTCAAGAAGGATCACCTTGATTTTTTTTTCAATGTCTAGCAAGGTGTAGGACAAGATGTAGTAGCAAGCGAGTGGATAAGCAGAGATGGATAGACAAGGAGTATGAAGTGGTGAACGTTACCCTCAAGGAAAGCCTTCAGAAAATTACCCAAGCTAGGGAAAAAGATATAACAATATGAGCTCATGGTGTAATGAAGGATGTAGTGTAAGTAATCCAAGAAAATGACCATGTCAAGAGATTGCTAAGAACTGAGTTTTCTTCTTTCTTTCATTGATCAAGACCAAAAGGTTAACTGAATAGGATAGAAAAGTTTGTTATGGAGGTTATGAGTGAATGACTTCAGGAATGAGGACATCTAAAGGATAAGCAAGATCATGATAGGATGTCATGGATGGAAGAATTACGCATGACGCCTATTTACCAAGTTTTCATCATGGTACTTATCCAAGGTGCCACAAGAAGTGGTTTTCACCATAGGATGGATTTATTTTTCTTTACTTTTGCTACCAAGGTGCTTGTTTCCAAGTTTTCACCAAGGCACTTCTTCTTCTTTTTTTTCTTTTTTTCTTTTTCTTTTTTCTTTTTCTTTTTTTTTTGGGATTTTCAAAGTTTTTGGAAAGAATTCAAGCCTTCTTCAATTTGAATAGTGCTCCTATAAGAAAGATAAGGTATGATAAGCCAAGGCCATAGCAAGGTACACTCAAAGATGTTGATAAGGTAATGGAAGGGAAATGAAAGGAAAATGAGAGGTAGATGGAGGATAAGGTTGTTGGTTTTGGAAGACTGAAACAAGCAAGGATGGTAAGCAGGCATAAGATTTAGAGGATCTCATGAGGGTGGATGAGATATTAGGAAAGATCAACATTGACACACACCTTGAAGGGTAGTGGAATGATGGAGGAAATATGGATGAAATAGATTGAGGCTTAGATATATGAGGTAGAAAAGCCATTTTGGAGAGGGGTGGTGTAGAAGGTTTTGAAACCTCTTTAGGAAGATGTTGGAAAGGAGATGGAGTGGAAGCCTTTGGAAGCTTAAATGTCAACTTTGATTTATTTTCAATATTCAAGTCCTTCAAAAGAGACTTGGGAATCCATATAGCTTTTGATTTTTCATTAGATGCTTTGGAACGCATTTCTTCAATAATAGATTTAAGAACCCATACTTTCTTTGGTTGAGCTCTTTGAATAGTGGACCTTTGTGGTCTCTTTTGTGTATTTTCCTTCTTGACATTCACATGTCGATTAGAGGAGACATAGTGAACTTTTGAGGATGGATTCATGCACTTGTGTTTGAGTTGATCATCCAAATTACTTCCAAAGGACTTGGGACTTATGGATGAATGAGGCCAATATGATTGGTTGAGATGGAAAGGTGGATGTGAAGAGTTCAAGTATGTGTATCTTTGTTAATTTTGGGGTAGGGTAGGAGGAATGTGTAATGAGCTAGTAGTGGCAATAGGAGATAGAGGAACATAAGGTCCCAATATGGATGGAAGACTTGAAGGTTTTAGCTTAGATGGGTAGGGACCAAGGATAGATTTAGAAGATGTGAATGAACCATGAGTATGGATATCAGCATCTTTAGAGTGAGAAATATGACCAAAGCCATCAATAGATTTATGAGTAACTGTTATAGGAGTAATACCTTTGATAGGAGTATTTAAAGCTTGAGCATAGTTTGGAAGTGAATGTAGCAAGGTAGAATAAGAGAGCGAGGGAAGACTTTTCTCTTCAAAAGGAATTTTGGGTAACATAGGAAAAGTATCCTTCTCTTGGTCTTTTGTAATCTCCTTAAGGATGGTGGAAGAAATATCTTGATCTTGCTTAGTAGAGGTGCATGAAATGGGAAATGGAGGACTATGTGGCTCTTGAGATGGAGGCACAAGATCTTGGAAGACTTGAAAGGGGATGAAGGAATATTGGTCTTGATCAACACTTGTTTCTTCATCATTTAGGTGGTCCTCTTGACATGAAACCAAATCCAAGGATGAGGGAGTATCTGAATCTATATTTGAATATATTTCTAGAGTCTCCATAACAGGCTCTTGAAGGGACAATGGAGGAATAGTTGGATTGGGGATAATAGGAGGAGCAACACATCGAGGTTTTGGATCTTTGCTTTGTGTGGTATGGGAGAGGTTTGCAGCTAAGTCAAGATTAACTTGAGTTTCCTTTAAAGGTAGTCCTTGATGGTACACATAGTCAACTAGGGGAGTAGTGAGTTATTTTGGTGAATATGGGTTGGAAAGATTGGACAATTTAGAAGGTGGATGTATGTTGGAGGCAATAGAAGTTGTGTTTGAACCATTACTAGACATGGTTTCATGAGGTTGATCCTTCTTGAGAGTAGAATCTCTAGTAGTTGAGAGCTTAGATTTTTGAATTATACCTTTGTCAAAGAGATCTTGGATTTTATTTTTCAGCTCCTTACAATGGAAATTTTTATGTAAATTATGTATGTGATAGGCACAATAGTTACTCATAAAGGAAACTCCCGCCAAAGTGACCTTAGGTAATACAATGATTTTCTCTTCAAGAAGTTCTTCCAAGGTTAATTCATAAGATTTTCCCAAAGGTGTGAAATCACGCTTTGGTTTAGGTTCCCAAGGTTTTTCTTCGAAGATATTTCTAGATTTCTTGGGTGTATGTGAGGTGTTCTTAGATGTCTTGGATTCAAGATCACAAGAATGTGATTTTTGGTTGTCATAGAAGGAGGGGAAAATTTCTCTTAAGGAGAATTTGTTCGATGATGTGTTTTCCTCTTCTTTTAGTCTGTGAAGTTGAGAGCTCATTGATTGAATTTGTTGCTTCATGTTTGCAATAAGTAGCTTTTCTTCCTCACTAGGAATATTGGATTTAGCACAGTTGTTGTTAGCCATTTTGATGTACTATGTTTCAAGTAGTGACAACCAAGTTTTAGAACATAAGTCAAGTTGCCACAGTCATAGACAATGACAAAAAGTAAAAGCTTAGACAAGGACCACACTAGAACTTAGTCTCAATGGAACAAGATAAGAGTGTTGTATACTAAGGCATGAATAGTCTGATTTGAAGGCTAGAACAGCCAAAGATTATGACTATCATAACACGGAGTACAACAAGCACTAAAGGAAAAGAGCAAGATAACTGAGAGACAAGACTAGTTAAAGTATGGATCACAAGTCATTAGCTAAGCAGGATGCCACTATTTGAGACTATTTTTAGATAGAGAAGCAGTAAACTGATGCAAGAAACAAACTTGGTATAGAGCACAGATAGCTCTAACAGACTAACTTGATAGTTCAGACTCAAGATCTCATGTGAAGATCCTCTGAAAGGCACATGAGAAAGTACATAGAGCCATGCAAAGACTCAGGATAGCATAAATATTTCACACGAGGATGTGTTGTAGGCCACGCAAAGTAGTGCAAGGTTAACTTGGATAGCATAAAGATATCGCATGGAGATGTGCAACTATTTGCATGAGAACTTGGACAAAACTGTGTGAAGAAGTAGTAGGACAACAACAAGTATTCGTGCAAAAGTTTGCAAACTATGTATGAAAATGGAAACTAGACTAACAACTAAACTGGATTTTGAAAAGACTTTGAAGATTTTAGATAGTTTTGGACAAATTGTTGATTTGTTTCAGTAACCAGGTAGATAAACAAGCACGTAGAACAGCAAGCAGGTGATTTCAAGCACGTCTGAAAATAATGAGCAAGGGCAAAAGCAACCTTGTGCATGAAAAATCAAGTGACTTAGTTTGTGCTAATCTCTAAGAGAGCTATTTGTGTATGTTTTCAAAGATTTTTGCAATCATTGCGCACATTCCTAGAAAAGAAAAGTTGGCTTCTCTAAGGTTTTTAGAAATGGTTTGACTCTGCAACTTTTATGACTCACAAGGGTGACCTCCAATCCTGGCGCACCGAGGTTTTGACACAGTCCAAGAACTTAATCTTCAAGAGCTGCTAGGAAGATCTGACAACCCACAATGAAACACACCCATGGAGATTTCTTCCACAAGGACATTTATATAGCGGTTGTCACTACCATGGCAAAAATGGCTATTACCGCTTGAGGTTCCGTCAATGCAATTTTCCCTATAGAGGGATTTTCTGCTACGGTTAACCCTCTCTAAAGGTGACCGACTCACAATAGTATACCACAAGGGGACTTAGCTTCCAGATTCAAGGTTTTGACACCTTTTCACCTTTAGCCCAATCAAAACAGATAGATTAATCTGACACGCTAAACTAAGATTATCTCTTAAAGATCTATGATATCATCTTCTTGTGATCTATCAACCTCTCCGGAGAAAGGATGCCTTAATCAACAAGTCAAAGATTCATCTATCTATGAGATGCTCAAAGTATCCTCCCCACCTACAAGGAATCCGTCTTAGAGAGGAGTTTCACTAGGAACCCACTCCCTTAAGATCCACGAATAGTGTTCATGGGGGCTTAATTACTATGTGTGTACAGATGTTAATTCCTGAAAAAAAATCTATCTAAAAGTAATCAAAAAGCACAAGGTGGTACACTTAATGCTTTAACTAATGTGAGCTGAGTCCAAAGATGTGGAACATTTAACCCCTCACACAAGCCAAAATGAGTCCACAACTCAGAAATTAGTGAGTTCTAGAAAGCACAAAAGGGTTGCCTAGTGGAGCATTTAACGCTTCTTTCCTGTAGACCCCTCCCCTTTAACGTGGTGCTGATCTTGCAACCATAGG
Source organism: Cupressus sempervirens (assembly GCA_028749045.1). NCBI lineage: Eukaryota > Viridiplantae > Streptophyta > Pinopsida > Cupressales > Cupressaceae > Cupressus > Cupressus sempervirens. The sequence continues at coordinate 37,248,725 of CM053785.1, forward strand.
GTGGAATGAGGGGCCGATGGATTAGCAAGTCCAATAACCCAAGATAGCTAATTAGATCTATCACTAGTAACTAAGCCTGCTAGATGAAACTAATAGAGATCACAACCTAGTATCAAATTATGCATGTGTTGTAAAATGAAAACATGGAAGGAAACACACACAAGCTTGACACGAGAGATGTTTATTTTAGATCCAAATGAATTGTTATCAGCTGAGGAAAGTTACCTGGTGATCCTCACAACGCGCTTAGTAGATTTTACTTGATTTTTAACAATTCTTATGTTGTTTTCAAAGCTAGCAAAAGCGAGATGCATTTTTTTTTTTGCTTTCTTTTGTCATATTTGGATGGCCTTTCTTTCTTCCTTGCTGTTTTCCAAAAAAAACCAGCAGTAAAAATTATTGATTAAGATTCCAAGATTTGCATCATGAGTTAATAATTTTTTTATGAAAACACATAAAAAATTATTAAAAATATAATTTTGATCCAAAAAATTTGAAATTTTTACTGTAGCCTAAAAAAAGCCTTCCAAACATTCAATAAAATTTTCGAATTGAAATTCTTTGATTTATGTCAAGAATTAATTTTTTTATGAAAATAAATTTAAAAAATTATAAAAAGTCATTTTTTGCTCAAAAAAATCCAAAATATTTACTGTAAACTAAGCAGTATGTTCCAAATCTACAGTATAATTTTTAGATTTAAATTCAATGATTTACTATGCAAATTAATTTTTCAATAAAAAAAACCATTAACGAATTACTAAAAATCTAATTTTGATCCAAAAATTCTGCAATTTTTACTATAGATGCCAAACACTGTCGCAAATCTGTAAAAAAAAATCAGATCAAAATGTGTTATTTTACTAGTTCAAATAATTCACATATGACAAAATCATTAAAAAAATATAAAATAAAGCTTTAATCCGAAAAATCTAAAATTTTGCGTGTGATTTTTCCCTATTGTCTAGAACTTTCAATAAAAAATTTAGACCAAAATTCATCAATTTGGTCTACTTTTTATGATTTTTATGAAAAATCATAAAAAGGATTAAAAAAAGAATTTTGATCAATTTTTTTTTTTTTTAAATTTTAGAACATGAGAAGGAAGAAGAAGAAGATGAGAAATAGAAGAAGATTCAGACAGAGAAGAGGAAGAGGTTTCTCAAATGCTATTTGCTCATAATTGTTGGATGTCTTCTCAAAGTGTCTTCAAACCTGCAACAAGACAAACCTGCAAAACATGATATAAATAAAAAATTAAAATGCAAAACAAAAAGAATGAGGCCAAAAAATTGACTTCTCGGCCCCACGATGGGTGCCAGAAATGTATATGTGAAAATGTGGCCTCTGCTAACACACACGCTTCAACACAGTCATTGTATGCGGATTCATCCCGAAATGAACATTAGATTGTTCATCCGGAAATCAGCCTGCAAAGTGACCTGTTGCCTTCTATCTAAAGAAAATTGCTTGTCAGATATCGTCAAATTCGAGGTGATTAAGCAACCAGACCCTCTAAGAACGAAGGATTTGACAATGAAATTAAACTAAGAATGAGTATGTAGATTAATCTAGAATGAAAGATGCAATGTAATCTAAGAACAAATAAAACAAACTAGATTAAGCATATGCATGATTAAACTAAAATGAGATTAAACTAAGAATGAAAATGTATGCAAGAAATGTAAATAAACGTGAGTATGGATTCCAGCAGCAATTCGATGCAAATTCTCCAAATTCATCCTCCCAAAATGAAGAGATGAGGGTCTCTTAAATAGACTTTCCTGAAATCCATCAACGATTGAGATCAATTCAGATCAACGGTCAGGATTGAAGATGAGGTTTAGTCATAAAGGGAGATTCCCAAATTAAAGGGAGTTAACAGATTTAATTTGAGTAAAATAAGGAGTTAACTAATTTAATTTGAGTAGAAAAAGGAGTTAACTATTTTAACTCATTTTTTATCAATAGTGAACTGGAAATTTTCCTTTTTTGAACTCAAGAGAGATTTTGTTGAGATATTTAATTTAATAAAATGAGATATGCTCTCATAATTACCTTTTCTATTTAATTAAATAATCTTATTTAATTAGTTAGAGACACTTTTCTTATTTAATTAAATGACTTCATTTAATTAATTAGGAATGGCTTCCCATTTAATTAAATAACTTTGTTTAATTAATTTAGAAGTAAATACTCCATTTAATTAAATAATTTCATTTAATTAATTAAAATAGGCACATTTATTAAATTAAATAAATTTAATTCCATAATACATTAGTCTTAGGATATAATTTAATTTAATTAAAGTATAAATACTTAATAATTAAATTAAATATTAATCAATAGATTTAATGTGACTAATATGAGTAAATACTATAGGAATTAAATAATAAGCATGATGAATGCAGATTTAGGTTTTCTGCATTTGACAATTAAGTCAATTAGCGAGTGGCAGAATGAGAATTGCCTATTAGAATAGGTCTTAGGATTGATCAGAAATAGACCAAAATTGGTATCATGGCAATGAGCCAATTTTGGGATATTACAGGGTCCACCTCAACATATGCTCCTACTAATCCTTTCATGCAAAGGTTGATGAATGATATGGCCATGCTGAAAAGGAAACAAATTAGAGCTAGTACACTATACTAGTCACCATATCAAGACATTAATCAAAGACAACACCATCTAGCTCATGGAAAGAATCTATTTCTGACTAAACCTCAACAAAGGCTACAAATTGAGGTAGTGTCTAAAAAAACAATGTGTTCTATTCACTTAATCATGGACCATGATGGTCTACCATGTCCTAATTGGTTGAGATGCATTTAGATTAATGCAACAAGGGATGTCATTTAAGGAGAGCATGAAGTGGAGAGTGAAGGAGTTGAAGATGAAGGTTATGGTTCTTACTTCTTGGAGTATGAATATGATACAGATAGAGGAGGAGATATTTTAGTGACACTACAAGACCTTATGTGTACTATTCTCACTCAAAACCAAAGAAATCAAAAATTTAACATAGGTGCTAATATTATTAGTGCAAGTTCTTAAGGGAATGATTAGATGCACAATGAATCCCCCTAAACACTAAAAATTTAGACTTTAGAATAATATCTAGAACATAATCAACTGCCAATTGTTTTTCCTTTGATATTGTGGAATTTTTTAAATCCTCCACCATTTTTATTTCTCCAACTAAATACTTAAGGATGAATCCCAAAGAGTTAGATAGATTGGTTTAGTATATAAAAAAGGGACCCTTTTCAAATTCCCAATTCATTGATAGGAATAAGCCAAGCCAAAGGGAATAAGGAAGTTGATAGAAAAAGCTAACATCAAACTTATAGTAAAGTAGGTAAGGAACCAATATTGTATCAAGAATGATAGGTTAAAACATTGTATAAATTTTGTTTGGGATGAACTATAATCCTTTGATACTTTCTCAATTGAGTTTAAACCTCGTTCTCAAAATTTTAGAGCTGACGCCTTGGAAGTTTCTGCTTCATTGCTCCTACCTCACCCCAATTTTAAAATTGATTCTTATAGAATAGAAATTATCTATAAACTAAGTGTACAAGATAATGTTGATCATTGGAAAAAAAATTGACAATGATTCATAGTTGAAAAACTTTATTGGGTGTATCCAAAAAATTGTTTACTTTTTTTTTGAAGGTTTCAAAATGGAGGGTAAAGAGGTTGGTGAAGAACTCAGTGAGTCTAATGAGGCAATTCAATTGAAAGGAAACAAGATTCCAAAGGCATTGGTTTCTCTCAAACACCTTTTCCAAAGAAGGGATGATAGTGCCATTAACAAAGACGCAACCCACAATGAAGTTTTGAAGGAATATGATAAAATTGATATTGGCAATGAGGATGACCCCAAATGGATCTCAATTGGTGGGAATTATTCCACAAGGGAGAAAGACCATCTAAGAATTTTTTGGTGAAATAAAGAGACATTTTTTCTTGGGGATATGAAGATTTTGAAAAAATTAGGAATGCAGAGTTCAAGCATCATATACCTTTGAAGCCTGGAGCAATGCCCTATCATCAAAAGATTTGAAATCACAATCCAAAAGTATCTAAGGCCATACTGAAGGAAGTGGATAACATGATAAAGGCCATAATCATCTACCCTATTCATCATTCAACTTGGATAGTGAATATTGTGCCTGTAAGGAAGAAGAATGGTGAAATTAGAATTTGTGTGGATTTTAGGAACCTTAACCAAGCCAGCCTGAAAGACAATTATGCACTTCCAACAACGGATCATGTCTTATAGTCTGTAGCTAGAGTTGAAGTCATGTGAATTATTGATGGTTATTTAGGTTATAATCAAATAATTTTATCTCAAGAAGACTAGCATAAAATGGCCTTTATCACACCATGGGGTACCTATGCTTACAATAGAAAGTCTTTCAAACTTATTAACATAGGGGAAACATTCCAAAGGGTGATGAATTCTTTATTCAAATATTTGCAAGATAAAATCATTGTGATCTACCTAGATGACCTAATTCTCTACTCTAAGACGAGAAAACATCATTTGAGGGATATTGAAGTAGTATTGAAGGATTTGAGCAAGTACACAAACCAAATCCACAAAGCCCTCGAATACTTGCATGTAGAAAACCTTTTGCAGAGAAGAAAAAGAAAAGAGGAGGCAAGGGTTTGCTTTGAAAACATGAAAATTGTATTCTTAGATAAAGAAAAGATAATGAATTACAAAGAGATCAATCCTTATAAAAGGAGATCGAAACCCAAAAAGGGTAACCTAAAAGCTAAAAGCTATTTAATAATTACTAATTAATTATTAAATTGAGAATGCAAAAAGTGCATAAAGAAAAATCTTAAGAAGGAAGAATAGGTAATTTAATTAATTAAATTAAATTAACTTTTTCCTTTAACACCCCCCCTTAAGATGAGCAACAATGCAGAAAGAGCAAGGAAACTATAATGCAATTCTAAAAGAAAATTTGGGTCTCAACAACAAGGCCTGATGAGATACCCAATCACAACCAAATCTCTATGAAATAGAGAAATAGAGAAAATCTAGTGAGAAAAATGCTTCTCCAAAAAGAGATAGCTAAAAATCTAGTGAAGGACTATAGAAGCCTCCAACTAGAGGAATGTTCCAGAAAATAGGAACAAAGATTGATCATGAAGAAACATAGGTGAAGCATGTAGAATTTGCAAAATTTGTCAAAAAGATACTATTGATCGATAAAACTCCTTTGAAATAGAACCTAACTAGGTAGGGAAGACTATAATCAACATCAAATCAGGAGGCAAACAAAGGCAAACAACTAAACTCAAAAATACAGATGGTATGAAACACGAAAGCCTGAAGATCTAATCAATTGAACCAAGGAAGCATGAGAAACAACATTAAAAAACCCCTAATTTAGACAAGGGTGAGGTGATAGGCAACTGAGAAAGTGGGCCAATATCTGCTGCAAAATAGAAAGAACCAAGAACATCAAGAGTAGGGAAAAGGTACAAACACTTATAAAGGCACATGTCATCGACACATCATAGGACTAATGTCATGGAAGGGACACTCACTTGACAGAGGAAGAGGACTCTAAAAAAAAAAAAATTGTCCCCCCATGACACTTTATAATTTAGTGTGAGTACAATAAGTCACAATGATAAAAAAGATCCCAAAAATGCAAGGAGTGCCACTTTATCTTAGTGTGTTTGCATAAATATGCTTACAAATGATATCAAAAATAATCAAAAAGGGAAAAGAGCTGATACAACAAATGGTACAAGCCAAAAGAAGAGATATCATGCTACAAGAATGATTCCCAAACCTAAAACACCCAAGATATCCACCATATTTCAAAAATGAAAAAACATGATAGAAAGAGCATGGAGCAGAATCTAGAAGAAAAACTAGCATTTCTAAAAAGAGCATTGAACCAACTTTCCAAACATTTTTGAAAAAAAGATATGGGATGCTCAAGATATGACTTCTGGAGTGAAAAATTGAACACCTAGCTTTGACTTCCCAAATAGGAAACCAAACTACATTAAAACTAGAAGCATCCTGCACCACTATCTCCATCTTGGAACTAGCATTCAAACACTTCTTTTAGATTGAAAAAAGATGTTTGTATGCTCAATTTATAGCAAAAAAACCAATAGGTGCCCTATAAATGCATTAAATATATATATATATATATATATATATATATATATATATATATATATATATATATATATATATATATATATATATATATATATATATATATATATATATATATATATATATATATATATATATATATATATAAAACTTTTAAAAAGGCACCACTTCAAAGCGGTGGAGGTAGGTGGTGGGTTGAAGCTGCTGGTGGAGCCACTAAGTGGTACCCATAGTGGTGTCGTTGTAGTTACCTAACTATAGTGGCTCAAAAGCTACAAAAAATATTTAAAATTTTCAATTTTTAAGAAAAAACTCACTTTGGAGTGCATGTAGAGGCTGTACGACCCTGTTGAGAAAAAAAAAATTGCCTCCTGGATCAATGTTGTCCAAAATGGATGAACTTTATATGGAAACAGGCATTTTGACACCTTCTAAATCCATCTGTGAGGTTTGTTTGGCCTCAAGCTGCTCCAAAAATTAGTGACCCCTTGTTTTCTTGGGAAATACCCAAAAAAACTCCAAATCTAATCCGTCAAACCCTTGTTCTCTCTTTTTCTCAAAATACTGAACAATCTATAATAGATCTAGCTCTAATACCATGAAGTATTTGAGAAAATACAAAAATCAAATCCATGAAGTCCTCAAATACCTTCATGTAGAAAACCTATCACAAAGAAGAAAAAGACAAGATGAGGCAAGGGTTTGCTCTAAAAACATGCAAATTGTATTCTCAGATTAAGAAAAGATAATGAATTACAAAGAAATCAATCCTTATAAAAAGAGATCAAAACCTAAAAAGGGTAACCTAATAAGTTGCAAAGGGTAACCTAAAAGTTAAAAGCTATTTAATAATTACTAATTAATTATTAAATAGAGAATGCAAAAAATACATAAAGTGAAACCTTAAGAAGGGAGAAAAGGTAATTTAATTGATGAAATAAAATTAACCTTTTTCTCTAACAAGTATTGCATAGGTGTAGACAACATGGCATATCCTTAAACCCTTAGAAGTCATTTTTCTTTATAGAAGAAGGTAAAATCCTAAGACACATCATTTCTAGAAAGGGGATAAGGATTTATCTTGCTAGGATCAAGGAAATTCGATAGCTCTCTCTCCCTACTTATAGAAGTGATCTGAAATCCTTCTTTGGCCAAATAAATTTCCTGAGAAGCTTTGTGCTTGAGTTTTGAGAAAATTTAAGACAAATGTTAAGTATGATGAGTGAAAAATATCCATTCAAATGGCTCGATGAAGGGAGGAAAGATTTTGAAAATATCAAAACTGCCATTTCCCATGCTCTAATGTTGGTCAATCTCGACTTTAGGAAGGATTTTATCCTATATTGCTATGCCTCAGAGCACACCATGTCTAGCATTCTAACTCAAAGAAATGATCAAGATGAAGAAGCTCCTATTTATTGAAGATTGATTATACCTCTAAAGAAACATGATTGGAATTACTCTTAGGTTGAAAAACATGCATTTGTTGTAGTTAAAGCATTAAAGCAATTCAGGTATTACATTTTTCATTTGCATTCAACTGTATATATATTGAAGACCACAGTTAAAAATGTGTTGACTCAACAAGAAATTAGAGTAAATAAAAGAGCAATATGGATAGCTAGAATTCAAGAGTACAACCTCATTATTGAGCCCACTAACTTAGTCAAAGGATGGGGATTATGTAGATTAATAGTAGAAAATAAAGAACCAGTGCAAGAAGATACGTTCCCATAGTCTTACTAGTCGGCTCGACTGATCCCTAGTTCTCAAATGTGGTGTACTATCTAACCTATGACAAATTCTCTAAAGACCTTAGTTACAAAGAGAAGTGTAACCTTAGGTTAAAGGCAGCCAAGTATGTGATTTCACAAGGTACCTTATACAAAAGGGGGATTGATGGAACCTTCCTAAGGTTTTTAGTTAGTGACAAGCAAGAGAAATTATTAAAACTATATCATTCTAATGTATGTGGTGGACACTTCTCTTCTACAATAATTCCCTTCAAGATCATCAGGAACTATTTCTATTGGCCAGGGATGTTCAAAGATGCATACATGCATGTTAAAAATTGTAAAAATTGTAAAATTTTCACTGGTCATCATCAACTTGCACTGTTACCATTAAAGCTTGTGGTGATAGATGAACCTTTATCTAGTGCAGCATAGATTTTATAGGGCCACTAAACCCTCCATCTAGTGTCAATCATGCTTATATTCTAACGATGATAGATTACTTTACTAAATGGGTGGAGGAAATAATTACAAAGAAAGCAAATTCCCAAGTAGTGTGTGACTTCCTAATGAATTTTATTTTTGTAAGATTTGGGATCCCTCAGAAAATAGTTGTAGATAATGCCACATATTTCTCCTACAAAGAAATTTCAATATTCTACTATGAACATGGTATATCTTTGGGTCATTCTTTGGATTACTTTCCTCAAGGTAATGGACAGGGAAAATTTGGTAACAATAATAAAGTAGTTAGTAAGTGACAATGCTCGAAATTTGCATAAGAAATTGTATGAAGCACTATGGGCTAATAGGATCAAACCAAAAAGCGTTATTGCAATGACACCTTTTGAGCTAGTTTATGGAGTGGGAGCACAAGTGTCCCTACCATTGGAATTGACTATTGCAAAGTTATAATCAATGATTGAGGATCCATTTTTTGAGCACTCCCTAGAGAAAAGAGTAATGTACCTAACTAAACTTGAAGAAGAAAGGGATAAGTTGGTAGATCACATCACTAAACATCAGATGAAAGTTAAGCATATTTTTAACATGAAAGTCAGGGCTCATAATTTCATGAAAGGTGATGAAATTTTGATTCGGGATAGGAGAAGAGAATCGAAGGGAGTGCAAGGCAAGTTTGATTCTTTGTGGAAAGGCCCTTTTTTTATCTCAGAGGTCATTGGTTCAAATGCATTCCACTTGAGTTATCTAGATGGCACTTATTTACCCTTCACTTACAATGGTTGCTCAAGTTGTAATTCCTTCTGTGTCCTTCCCTCTTGTAAATAACCTTTTGTTTTCTTAGCTTTTTCTATTCTACTTTTGTTCTTGTTTCTTTTCCTTCTAGTCAATTTCTATTCCCAGTGATCTGAGTTCTTTACATCCTAAATGCATGCAGTCCCTAATATCAAATCCCATGTTAGCCGCAGTTTTTGAGTCACCATGACTAATCCTCTATTTTTATTTTCACCTACTAAGGTCTTCCTTTTTGAACCATGTGATCTTTCCCTCAAGATATCAGTTTAACTTAGGCACATAAAGTTGAACCATTGTTGCAAAATATTTGTGAATGAGTCTCTTGAAGTACTTTGAACCTCTTTGAACCTTGGTTCAAAGTGGTTCAATGTGGTTCAACCAAAGGATTTTTGGACTAAGTTCTACTTTTTAGGTAAGACCTACCAAATATGTCGTCGACCTACGTCTGAAACACTTTGAACCTCTTTGAACCTTGGTTTAAAGAAGTTTAAAGTAGTTCTAACACTGAGAATCAAAACCAAAGAATGTAATTAGTTTCTAACAAGACAACTATTCCAAAGGCATAGGAGATGATGTCTTAATGATGATGTAAGCATCTCCTCAGAATCATTATCACCAAGTACAAGCAAGAAGATGGAGGCATAAGTGGAAAAGGCCAAATCTTTTATTGAAGGCTAAATTGTGTTGTTAGAAGAATATTAATGATGATTAGAAAATTTTCCTCAAATGAGCATTTAATGAAGAAATATCATGACTTCTTGAAGCATGTGTACTGTACCATGATAATATCACCATTAAAACCTCATCATTTTGTGGTACTTTCCTTGATATGACTACTTTTCTTTAGAAAACCAAGTTTGAAGTTCATTTCTTTTTATCCTACTTCATGAGAAATCAAGAGCAGAACAGCGGGAGAAGAAAGAGAAGTATTTTGGCTTTTCATCAACTTATAGGTGAGGGTTGAAAAATCTTTCCTTTCTACTTCTTTAATGTTATTTTTCTTTTAGAGGAAAGTTTTTTTTTTGTTAAAGATGAAGTCTGTCTTGCACTTTTTCAAAAACACTTCTAGTCTTGAGTGCCAGATGCCTTTAATTTTTTATACTAATTTAATGGGATTTGGAGTTGAGAAATTATAAGAAATATTCTTACAGAAAGATGAGGTTAAAGGATGTTTGGAATTCCTAACAATTGGTCTCCTTGAAGTAATTGCTTTCCCTTCCGCATTGTTCAGCCCAGAATTACTCCAATATTGTGTAGACCATTATGACATCAAAGATAAGAGCATATAGAATAAAAGTGGGTAACCCTTGATATCTATTACCAAGGAGACCATTTTGTTTGTCCCCTAAAACTCCTAGAATGTTCCTTTGCAAGTTATTACCCTACCTAGTCTTTAGTTATATTCTGAGAAAACCCTTCAAAGTATTGTAACCAAATGGCCAGGAAGTGGACATAAAACTTTTATAAAGGAGGTTCAAGACTACCTAAATTTCTCACCAAGGATCACATGAAACCCCATATACATGGCTTGATGGTTTTTTTGCACAGAGCAAGAGGGTCAATCAAATTAATAGCAAGTTGATTAAGGAACCAACTTAAGCACTCACAAGCCTCTAAATAAGAATTTTATTTGTCTTCATATTTGGCTTATTGTCTGACATGTGTGAGTGAACTCATCGCTATTCCTCATGAACCTTGGAGTGAAGACATAACAATATATTAGTATTGTCCCTTGCTAAGGAAAGACATAGTATTAGAGGACTTTAGGAGAGTACATGATGTTTTTCTGGAAAATGCACACCTTAGCCTTGCTAAAGCCCCCATGTAGAGGATGTCCAAAGAAGCTCAAAGGTTAATTCAAACCTATGGATTTTTTTACATTCAGTTCCCTATGTTCACCTATTTGAGAATAAGGAGGTTTTGAGGAAGAACCAATTAAGTTACCAAGGTATGCTCTAGATTGCTTTGTCCTAGCCAAAATATGCAAAAAAATGTTCTCTGTAGTAAAAAAAACCTTCCTAAAGGAAAATGGGAATCAATATTCCCTATTTAACTAGGCTTCTTAGCTTGCAACATAATGAGCAATGCTTTAGTGATCAGGAGTGACCTAGTGAATTTCAATTTGGGGTTTTACCAAGAAAGAAGGGGTTTCGATAACAAGAGATTTGTAAGACTAGTGCTTGGTATAGAAGATCAAGCTCAGTTAATGCCTCACCTTCAAGATTTGTGGGGAGGCTATAGTAATGAATAGGAGGTTTCTGAAGAAGACCACTCAAGGCTAGCATTTTCTCATATCACCTCACTAAAGTTGAAGTTCAAATTGGAAGGGCTTATTGAAGATGGTTTACAAGTCATTGAACCAAGTTATAAAGAAATAATTAAACAAGTTCAACCCAAAGTTGACTATCACCAAGATGAGGATAATGACATAAACCTCATATCTAGATCCATCCTGGAGTGCACATATAATTGGTTAAGAGGGAAGAGAACCAAGTCAAGCAGGGCAATGAAAATTGAAAAAACTACAAAGATTCTCTAAATATTTGACTTCTAATATCCCCCTTACAGATGATGATGCAAGTTGTGTTTCTACTTTTAAGAGGAAGAAAGGTTGATACCACCAAACTAACTAATAGCCCCCAGAACCAACTCCAAAACTAGGTCTATAGTGCCAGTTTAGATGAAAGTTCAAGGATCCAAACTTATGGATTGAGAGAAAGCTAAAGGAGATGATCTCATGATGTTAGATAATTAGGAGATAGATACAAAATTGGTAGGTACTACGAATATGATTTAATCAAGCTTCATGACCCCCCCTAGAACTAGTGAAGGGGTGATAGTTGCTAGTACCATACCCCCTGGCTATATAATTTAGTGAACAAGAAGTGTAGCTTCAAGCTTGTCTCCATGCCCATTAAGGATATAGTCACCAGATATGTCACTCACACTCCCATGAACAAGAAGGTAAAGAATGATGCATGCCTAACTAAAGATCCTATCACAGGGAAGGTAATTATAGAGGTGGCCACCTATAAGAAAAAATAAGGTTCATATGAGGTGGAAGTTGGAGATTTTAAGGTAACCACAATGGATTTGGGAGTCCTTACCAGGAACTATGGGAATCATATCTTTAAGTTCTCGGCTGACCACATGTTGAATCAAACTGAAAATGATAGCAAGGAGAAGAGAGAGCTTAAAAGACTGGTTATTACTATGGTCAAATATATTGATTCCTTGATGAACATTGGGGCAATTCCCTTAATCTAGGTTCTACATTCCTTTGATCTTAAATCCTCTAACAGCCAGTGATTGGCCAAATAGATACAAAGAGGAAGGCTATTTCTAGAGGTGATGAATGATTGGATTGGATCTATCATGAAGGAAGGAGGTAAATTCATCTTGGATTTTACCAACACATACACAAAGAGAGAGGTACTCCTTGGGGAAATTCAAACTCTCATTCCTATGTAGGAAATGGATCAAAGTCAATGTCAAGTGATTGTCTTCCAAGTGCATGAAGTATAAAAATAAGGTGTGATGAAATTCCTCTTGAAAAACCCCATGAAAAATGTGGATCCATGTATGATTTTCATATTGAAAATCAGCATGAGTTGGAAAGACTCCCTATATAAAGTTTCCTTAGAGGAAATGTAGGCGATTGAGAATGAGGTCAAAGAGATGCATAAAGGAATCCTAAAGGACATGTAGATAATTAACCCTACAGGTATCTTATAATTCAAGGATGGAAATCAAACTCAAAGACCTTGATAAAGAGTTTCCAAGACACCATGTTCAAGATCATAGACAATGACATTCCTACTTCCCAAAATTTCACCATTGTGGACAACGTAGTCTATGTTATATTTGAATAGGGAACTCATGCCTACACAGAGCAAGAGGATTAAGGAGCTAAAGTGACAAAAGGATGCTTGTAGATTATAATTGCTTAGCCTAAAGAACCCACACTCTCATATAGCCCAAGAATTTATGAGCACTTTCCAAAGCTCAAAGTTGGTTAAGTAAGTCATGTCATAGGATGATAAGCTTGATGAAGAAATTTAGTTATGTGGTGGTTTTCCTTTTTGAATTCTTGTTTTAACTGGTTGTTTTTAGCAACTATTTGTAATTGATATGGTTGGATTTTTATGGAGGCTTATCAGATTCTAAAACTCTATATGTTGGGGCATAAAAGTGATTAAGGGTTAGCTATTAGGTAGAGATAGAATAGTCTTAATAGTAGTATTACTTTTCATCTTTTTTATGGTAATAAGTGGAAAGTAAGGAGGATAATTTGAATGTTATTTTTAAGACTTTGAGCTTACAAGTTACACACACATAATTGTTCAAGACTTTGAGTTTGAATTTTGATGTGGTAGTTACTTTGTGAACCATTGTTTCGAATTGTTCGTGACATTGATTACTATTTTAAATTGTTGTTCATATGTTTTTTAGGTATTACTTCATTCTATGTAGTTTGAATATCTCAGTTTTTGCTAAAGTTTTGTTTAGCATTGGGAGGACTATGTTTCTCATTCATTTTATACATCTACAATTGTAGATTTTACCTCCATGCCCAAGAGTATGCAAGAAATCCTTTGGAACTTTCTGGTAAAAGTATGTGTATGTGTTTATTTTTCTTTAAATATAAATTCATTGATAATCTATTAGAGGGAGTTGTACCTCTTAAAATTCATAGTGAAATAGTTGAAAATTTCTTTACACAATTATTTTGAGCTTTATTGATTACTCGTGGAGAGAATGGAAGGAGTAAGAACATTGTTGGCTAATGCTACATATAAGAACTTCAAAGTATATCAAATGGATGTATAATCTACATTTCTAAATAAAATACTTAAGGAAGAAGTGTTGACATATCAATCAAGTTTGTTATTAGTGACACACATTTAGATTTTGTATAGCTATCAAGCTCATTGAACAGTTTACAGTGCTTTACATGTAATTCAGTAGCCACTAAGCTCTATAGTTGCAACCAAGTATTTTAGTTTACACTGAGTTTATCAATGGCCACCGAGCATTGCAGTATCTACTAAATTCATAGTTTAGGTGGTGCAAAGCCAATGTTAACTGAGCTACTTCATGGTAACCAAGTTATTCACTATTTTTTGAGTTGCACAATATCTACTAAGTCACTAGTGTAGACCGAGTTCAAAACTACTTGAAAGTGATCAGTATGGATTGAACTTCTACTTCTACTAAGAGCATGACAATGTCGAGTAGTGATAGTGGATGTCGAGTATCAGAACCTCACTGAGTCAGTTTTTAAAACCTGAGTATCTTCATGTGGGTTGACTTTGTAATATTTTTGTTAACTTGTGTCATGCTCGACTTTGTAATTTTGCAATTTGGATTGTTATATATATTATGTATTGTATTATATCCAATGTAAGAGAAAGAAAGAATAAGAATGTGAATGTAATCATATGTGTTGTAATATGAATGTGGATGTGAAAAGTTCAAGTTATGAATGCAGCTAATAAAGAACTATAAAGGCCATATCAATATAAGGAGTAGTAGAGACATATCTATCACAAAAAGGTGATCAGTACACTAAAGAATCTCTATTAGTAAACTTAGTTGCAAATCAAAGATCAACTACTTCATCCTAACAGGTGAACCAGTTGAAATCCTCTAACAAGGTAGACCTAATAGTCTTTTATAAATCTCTTTATTGAGTGCATACTTCATTATGTGTTTGTAAATCCTCTCACAAGGTGGACCTAGTAGTCCTATTTGCTCCTAACAGGGTAGATCATCAAAAGTGATCTATGTAAGCCTTAATAGGCCAACTTTATGCTACAATACTAAAGTTTTTGGGTATCATCCCCACCCCAATTTTACTTTCTATTTGGAAGGTTTCTAGGTCACCAAATCTTTATGTTCAAGAGTTATGGATGCTTTCATGTTTTCAATTTCTCATGCATGTAATTAGATCAAATGTGATGAATTAAGTGTTATTTGATTTATTGGATTAAGAATTGAAATTGTTAAAGTTTTAGAAGTTACTGATTCACCCCTCCCCTCTCAGTAACTTAGCATAGTCTTGAATATTTCCAACAATTGGTATCAAAGCTTTGTGTTTCTCAAGAGAAAGTTTAACAGCTTGAGCAAAGATCAAGGATATGGAGATATTCAGACTTGACAAAGTTGTGGACAATGAAAAGTTGGATCTAGGAATGGCCATTGCCTAACTTAAGAAATCTAAGGAGCAACTTTCCCAATCTTTGAAAAGAAGAAAGGAACTTGCAAATCAAATGAATGATCATCTCTACATTAAAGAAAGAATTGAAGACTTTCACCCTTCAAGTGGCTTAGATGAAGCAAATGATGCAATCAAAGAACTCCTAGAGAAGAATGGTTCCCTATAAGAAGAAGTAAGAAAGCTAAAAAGAGAACAAGAAATTCAATTAGTAAGGTTATGTAAAGTCTTGAAATAGAGAAAAAAGATAAAAGAAGAGATGGATGAAAGGAACAATGAAATTCAGAACCAATCCCTTCAGAAAGCAAACCCTATTGATTAGCTCTCCAATGCAAATGAGAAAATCATGAGCTTGAGATTTGAAAATAAAAGAAAGAGGAATGATCTAAATTTTGAAAGGAAAATTAATGAAAGAATATAAATGATCTAAGATCTAAAAGACAAATCAATGAAAGATTGAGAAATGACCTAAACACTGAGAAGAAAATCAATGAAAGAATGATAAAATCTCAAGCAGACATGGATCAATTAAATGAGAAAAACCTCTATAAGCAAAAAGGAAAAGTAGGAATTGGATACAAAGAAGAAGGAAAATCCTCCAAACAAGGTGCTTAAAAGAATCAAAGACCTACTTGCAATCACTATGGTAAGATAGGTCATACATCAAACAAATGTTGGAGTAATGGATAAGAAAAATTCAATGGAAAATACTACAATTGCAATCAGCATGGTCATAGGGCTAATGAATGCAAAGGAAAATCAAGATTTGAAAGCAACTATCATAAATGTAAGAAACATGAACACAAGGCATCAAAATGCAAAACAAAGACATTGAATCTTGCATAACAAATTGTGAAAGCAATATTTGGTTGGGACTTCAATACCTAGTGTAGATGTCATTACTATAGAGAATTTGGACACATTGGTATGAATTGTGTTAAAATCATATGAGGAAAAGAGATACCACTAAAAGATGTTTTATTTGTACAAAACTTGGTCATCTTGCCAAGAATAGTATGAATACTGGTAAAATTGAAGATGAAAAAGAAGACAAATGTTGACAACATCTGAAAGCAGATGAGATAGCAATGGATTCCTAAGTCTACTGAGGATACTAGTCTGAGAATGATGGTCAAGTCACTCAAGAATTGGGTGACTCTACCATTTCCATTTAAGTTCTCAAGGAAGAACTGGAACCAGGATATCAAAGAAGACATCTAAATTAGATCTAGTTAAAAGGTGACAAAGATCCAAATCCATATACAAGATACAAAGGGATCACTGAGCAAGATCGGTATCAATTATTACTGAGTTACCTTCTTTACCAAGTAAGGTCAGGTCATAGACTCTATTGAGTAAGGTTAGGAGTAGAAAAGGCACTTACGGTTAATGAATCATGGAGATGTCACCGAGTGATCAATGGAAAATAGTGGATGATAGACTATCAGCATAATGTCAACTTATCTACCTCATTACTGAGCATTAATGGAAAATTTTTAACAAGAGGTGTGGATTTCAAGCTCATGCCCACAGTTGTTGAAACCCTAGACCCAAGAGGAGCTCAATCCGAAATCCCTCCTAAGGTACTTCTTATTAACAACATTCATACTCATTTTAAATCTACAATTCAAGAAATTGGTACTATGGAGATGGATGATGCCCTAGGTTAGCTATGTATTGATGGAACCCTGAAACTCAAGCATCAACATTTGGAAGAAAAAGGATTAACACATATTCCCCATATGCCTTGAGAATTTTGAATTAAATGGATTAGGTATATCCTTAACCAGGTGCATAATGGATAGCTGTGATTGGAGCAGCCAATTCTGATCACGAGGAAAATGATTCATCAAATCATTAGCCTTCCCATGCTTGCCAAAGCCAAAAACAACTAGAACCCTAGGTCAAGAAAAGTTGGAGAAGAAAACCTAGCCAAGTGGGATGGTAGAGGTATGAAAATAAGTAGTGTTACTGATGTAGAGTTAAATTTTGGAATCCATGTTATTGTTCATAAGATATATAGTTCAAGCCATCTTAACAACGTATCATGTGAAGCCATCGATTTGGCATATAAAGTGATAAAGAACAACCTATCTTATGACCTTGCCAACCTGTTGTTGAGACAATTCAACAAAAACATGGAAAGTATTAGAACTTCAAAGAATAACCCATACAAGTTTGGTTCATTGTTAACTTGTTTATTCTTTTATGTCCAGAAGTTCTTCCCTTCCAAAGGCATTATAGTCTAGAGAAAAGATGTGCTTGTACTTTACAAAATAAATGAATATATTGTTGAAATGGGTGAGAACTATGGTAGCATCATGGACAACTACTTCAATGTGTTCATAGATAAAATGAACAGTAGGTTTAGAATTCCAAAGAATTTTGTTGAAGATTAAAAGGATGATGTGTGCTTCATGGTGGACTATGATAAGGTATATATCTAGGCAGTTAAGCCTAAAGTTGTGTGGGTCAAACCTCTTGGCTATGAGGTGAATATTGATGCGACCAAGGATATCATTGAAGCCCTTATCAATGAACCTATTAATCCAAAGGCCCCTTATTTTTGAACTTATGAAGAAGCTAAGGCAAGAATTAAGCTAGAGATAAAGCTCCCTTAGGCAGTTAACAAAGGAAAGAGAAGGATAGCCAAACTGAAATCAAGTGCACCTCTCTTGTTAATCAAGGGAAAAGGTGAGGATGAGAAAAAGGTAGAGGATGAGGAAGAATCTGAGAAAGAAGAAGAACCTTTGAAGAAAAAGGGTAAGGTGATCATCACCAAGCTTGCAAAATCATCCATTGCAATCTTCACAAGGAGGTCACGGAAGAAAGGAAGTGATATTGTATTCAAAAGACCTCCACCCACCTTCTAGGAAAAGTTGAAGCAATTGGAAGAAGGAGCAAGGATAAAAACTTTAAATCTTTGAAATATATGACTAGGATTGAGGCAAAGTAGAAGCAAGTTGAAGAACTGGTGCTGAGCAAAATGGGTATGTGGAAGTACTCACCAGACTAGATTGCTTCTCAAGTCTCTAATGAATTACTAGAAAAGATAAAACCAAGATGGAATTTTTCCATGCAAATAGTCAAAGACATATATGCACAAACCCTGAGGCAGTTACTAAAAGAGCATATTAGATGCTAAGATGAAAGATTCTTTAAAGAAAAATGAAGAAAAATTGACTCTAAGGTTTAATACTTCTTTAGTTTTGATTAAAGATATAGAGCATGTTGTTAAAAATTCTACACACACTTGGAAAATATTTATCATCTTCATAAACCAAGTGAATTTCCAATTGAAGTAAAGGATGTTGATGAAGAAGAAGATAAGGAGAAAGATGAGGAGGAAAATGTTGAAGAAGTGACTCATTTTGATAATGAAGAAGATGAAGAGGATCAAGGTCTAGAAGCTACTAAGGAAGAAAAGAAAGATGGTGAGGAGACTGATCTAGTCAAGATAGCTATTGTAGTCATTGCCTCACTTCCTCACTCCCTGAGCAAACTATTGACTACATCAAGTATGGAGACAGCTTCAGCGAGTTTGGTTGTGACTAGTACTAATACATCAAATGTCTAATCACTCTTTGCCCCAACTCAGCTCAACATATCATTGACAAAAGTGACTTCAACTTCATCCACTAAGCTATAGACTCCTTCTTCATCTACCAAATTGAGTTCTTCAGTCTTCACTTCTCCAATTTTGACTTCTTTAGTTTTGAGTTCATCCATTGTAAGCTCTCCAATTTCGTCTACTTTAGTTTTGGATTCTAAAATTTTGACTTCATCAATTTTGGATTCTTCAAGAATCTCTGTAAGTATTCCAATAGTCAGTACTATATCAATTTTTATTGCAAGCCCAAGTATGTCCACTATTGTTTCCATTCTAGGTACAAAGGCAATAAGTGCAAGGATAGTTGAGCCTAAGGCTCAACCAAGTACAAAATTTTTGGGGAAAGGAAAGGAGATAGAAGAAGATATAGATTTGGATGAGAAAATAATAATTCCCAAATGGGATAACTACAATCTTTCTATAGACCAAATGCACATATTTCCTCCAGAAAAAGGCCAAATAGAAAAGATTGAGAAAGGAAAGAGATAGAGAGTACAAGATAATAGATAATGCCAAGAATATCTTGACCGAAGCAATTGGAATTGAGGTTGATTCTTCTCAACCTATTTTATTTTAGCTTGGAGAGGTAGTCCAAAAGTTCAATGAGGACACCAAAGGTCAAGATAAGCTAGCTGAAAAGGTTAAAAAGAAATTCAACAATAAAGTGTTGGAACACATTGCTCAATAAATAGCCATTTATCAAGTAAAGCTTTCAATAATTTTGGTCAATCTTGAGGTGTCTTGTTCAAATGTGTCATCATTTTTTGTGAAACTATGTGATGTCACTAGGCATACAAAGGAAGTAAAGGATAAATTGACCAAAATTGATATAGATCTTAAAGAAAGTGCTTAGTAGCTACAACTTGACCCTAGTTCAAGCTCTACACATTTCAAAAAGATCAAAATTTTATTAGATTTGCAAGCTGAATTGCTAAGAGAAGAAGCTAGGATCCATTCAACATTGATTGATATACAAAATATGATCCTTCTAGTCATGGATGCTATGCAAAAACACATTGTATATTCAAAGACTCTAATCCATGATAACAACTTCTCTGTTGTTGATCAAATGATTGAACTATCAGTAGAAGTGCAAATTGCAATTCATACGTGCAATGTCTTGCAAGAAAACTAGGATAAAACCTTGGTAATCACCCTCAAGGTACACTCTGAATTCTTATCTCATTTGGTGTCTCTAGGTAAATAAGTTAGAATAAATCTTTGGCATTACTATCAAAAAGGGGGAGAAAAGTTACAGGGGGAGATATGTTATTATATAAGAGAAAAGTTACATGTACATAATGGAACACATAGTATGGGAGAGAAATATGCTATGGTGGAGAACTACTCTGTATATACCTTACAAAGATCAATTTTGAAAAATCTCAAAAATATACCGAGCTAGTATCACATGGTGATGAATACAAGGTATTTAGTTTTGGGCTAATAAGTGTTTTTGTCACTAATGTCAAAGGGGGAGGTTGTTGACATATAAGTCAAGTTTTTTATTATTGACACACACTTATTTAGATTCCATATAGCTACCAAGCTCATTGAACAATTTATAGTGCTTTCCATGTAATTTAGTAGCCACCAAGCTCTACAGTTGCAATCGAGTCTTTCAATTTACACCGAGTTTATCAATGGTTACCAAGCATTGTAGTATCTACCAAGTTTTCAGTTTAGGTGATGTGAAGCTAGTGTTAACTGAGCTACTTCATGGTAACCAAGTTATTCAATGTTTGCTAAGTTGCACAATATCTACCGAGTCACCAATGCAGACCAAGTTCAAGACTACTTGAAAGTGATCAGTATGGACCAAGCTTCTACGTCTACCAAGAGCATGATGATGTCGAGTAGTGATAGTGGATGTCAAGTATCAAAACCTCACCAAGTTAGTCTTCAAAACCTGAGTATCTTCATGTCATCCAACTTTGTAATATTTGTGTTAACTTGTGTCATGGCCAACTTTGTAATTTTGTAATATGCATTGGTATATATATATATATATAATGTATTGTATCATATCCAATGTAAGAACATGAAAGAATAAGAATGTGAATGTAAGCATATGTGTTGTAATGTGAATGTGGATGCAAAAGTTCAAGTTATGAATGCAGCTGATAAAGAATTATAAAGGCCATATCAGTATAAGGAGTAGCAAAGACATGTCTATCACAAAAAGGTGATCAATACACTAAGGAATCTCTATCAACAAACTCAGTTGCAAACCAAAGATCTATTGCTTCATCCTAACAAGTGAACTAGTCAAATTCCTCTAACAAGGTAGACCTAACAGTCTTTTATAAATCTCTTTATCGAGTGCATACTTCATTGTGTATTTGTAAATCCTCTCACAAGGTGGACCTAGCAGTCCTATTTGCTCCTAATAGGGCAGATCATCAGAAGTGATCAATGTAAGCCTTAATAGGCCAACTTTATGCTATATTACTAAAGTTTATAGGTATCATCCCCACCCTAGTTTTACTTTCTATTTGGAAGGTTTCTCGGTCATTAAATCTTTGTGTTCAAGTGTTATAGATCCTTTCATGTTTTCAGTTTCTCATGCATGTAATTAGATCAGATGTGATGAATTAAGTGCTAATTGATTTATTGGATTAAGAATTGAAATTGTTAAATTTTTAGAAGTTACTGATTCACCCCTCCCCTCTCAGTAACTTAGCATAGTATTGAATATTTCCAATAAGTACATACTAAACAACCTGAAAAGAAGACCATGGTTTGCAAGTTGAACAAAGCATTGTATGGACTAAAACAAGAACCAAAGGCATGGTATGAAATGTTACATTCTTACCTAATTAAGATTGGATTTTCCTGAACAAGTGTAAACAATAACCTATATTTGAAAATGAATCTGAAGATATGGTGTTGATAGTTGAAATATTTGTTAATGACATAATATTTAGAGAAAATGGCATGTTGAGTAAGCCATTTTTTGAAAAATGAGTACTAAATTTGAAATGTCAATGTTTGGTGGGATATAAACTTTTATTTGATTGCAAGTCTATCAAACCAAGAAAGGTATATATGTGATTCAGTCTAAGTATGTGAAAGAAATCTTGAAGACATTTGGGATGGAAGATTCTAAGCCAATTAGTACACCTATGTGTTAATCTTAGATTGGTTTTGACATATGAGTGACAACATACTTAAGTCATTTGCTTAGTTCATGTTGAACAAGTAGTGTATTCCAAGCGTAAGTTGTCAGATATACAGTATGTGTTGAGTAATTAGTAAATGTTAAGTCGCTCAAGTGCTGAGTAGATAGTAGATGTCAAGTCATTTAGATGCCAAGTGATCAATGGATGCCAAGTTATTCAGAGGCTGTGTTACAACATTGAAGATACAGTGGATGTCGATCATCAAACACTTTAAGTGTTGAGTAAATAATTTTGGACATAGTTGTTTGTAATGGCACAAACTTCTATGTGAACTATTTTTGAGCTGACTTGAGGATTATTTTGAGATTTTAGATGATAAGGATGTATCTTTATTGAGGGACCCTATGTATTACATGCAACCAATCAATTGAAGGGATGTTTCAAGTGGAAAAATGGGTGAATCACAATCATTGATTCATACCCAACCCTAAATCACCCAGGTCTTCTTAAGGAGGAAAAAACCCTAAAAGATGTAGGTGTGGAATGCAAGAAGAGAGAAGTTTGTATGTACAAATAGAGCATACATAGTGGCTAGGAGTTGTGAATTGAGATACATTGTACCATCAATTAGAGGAGAATAGAGGAAATGACTTATAGGATAGAAGTGATACATATGATCAAAGAGGATCAAGTACACATTAGGAAAGAGGTGATATGTTAGCTAGGAGTAGAGTGCTAACCAAAGGATCATTGTTGATACATTCTAGTAGGTGAATTAGTTAAATCTCTTAACAGAGTAGTCCTAATAGGTTGTTGTAAATCCTTTAACAAGGTTCTTACTTCATTGTAAGTTAGATTCTTTTAATTAGGCACACTTCTAATAGGATGTTGAAATCCTTTAATAGGGTAAGATCTAAAAATCTTGTAAGCCTTTAATAGAGTAGACCATTCACAGGGTAGATCATAGTTTATGATCAAATATTGTAGTCTTCATTGGATACACTTTATTACAATAATAGTGGAGATTTGTGGGTGTCATCCTCATCCCAATTTTACCTTCTCATTGGAGGTTTTCTGGATAACCAAATATATTGTGTCATATATGTGTTGAATGTTATTTTCTTTCATGTTATGAATGAATATGTTTAGCTTGCTATTTAAGTTAACATGAAAATTGTGAGATGGATGTGTGGTTAATGAATTTGTGGTTAAATTTTTGAAGGACTGATCTACCCCACCCCCACCCCCTAGAGTTTACTTTCCCTATTGTATTTCCAAAACTATGGTGACTTGAGTGAAATTACCAAAATAAGATACTATTGGTGAGCTAAATGAGCCATAATAGAGGTCTATGATTAGTAAGTTGTATGGTGTACATAGTAGACCATAGATTACACTTGTTATTGAGACTATTGCAAGGTTTTCATCTAATCCAAAAGAGACTCACATGACTATTATTCAAAAGGATATTCATATATCTCAAAGGAACTAAACGTTATGGCCTGTGGTATAAAAAATAGCATGAATTTAATCTTAAAGTCTACACAGATGTTGATTGGGCTAGTAATGTTCATGGTAGAAAAAGCACAAGTAGTGGAGCTTTCCTTTTAGGAGAAAGATTGATAACTTGGATAAATAAGAAACATAGTTTTATTTCACAATCTATTGTTGAAGCTTAATATGTTGCTATTGCAATCAATTGTTAAAATATTGTATGGATTAAGAAATTATTGGAAGGAGTGCAAGAAGAGATAACCAGTCCTATTACTATTTATTGTGATAATACTAGTGTCATAAATGTTTCAAAAAATTTGGTAATGCATGCAAAAACAAAGCACATATCAATCAAATATCATTATTTGAGGGAGAAAGAACAAGAGAAACAAGTGAGGCCTGAATATGTAAAGTATAAGGAAAAAATTGCTAACATATATACTAGCCCATTGCCTAAGGATGCTTTTGAGTATCTAAGAGGTAAACTGGGGGTCCTGTCCCTATCCAAAATTCACTATGTGAAGATGCGCATTGCATCAATTTATGAATGAATTGAAAAATATTTATGGATTTGATGCATAAGTGTTCATACTTTAGGAGCATTTGTAAAGTTATGAAGTTGACTATGATAAAACTGATGTATATTGTACATGCAAGGTACAAGGATAACTACAAGGTTTTATAAGTTCCACATTGAACTTTATATAACCTTTGGCATTATTGTCAAAGGGGGAGATTATATTGGAGATGATATAGATAATTGTAAGATTAGCCAAAATGAAAGAAATGAGTAAAGAAAAATAAAATTGAATGGATATCATATCCTAAGCAAGAGATATCTTGAAGAATATTGTTGTTTACGGAAGATACAAATTAAGTGATGAACCAAATTGAAGACAAAGAACTGAAAAATTTTATTTTTGACAATGTATTCATTTGATTGTATTGTGTAATGTTTTGTAATGTTAAATCATATGTTATGTGTTACCACCAATACCAAAGGGGGAGATTGTTATCCCCAACTGACAATGTAATAGATAATGATATGAATTTCTGTAAAAGAGTCATATTAATTGTTGATTCTCATTGAAGTGAAAATCTTAGTTGGTTATACATTATGCTAACTCTCTAGAGTACCATATCATTTAATTGATGAAGAGGATTTGGAGATATTATGATGAAGAAAAAATTGATAAGTATGATATTCAATGGATACTTAATGATCTAGATAGTGATAATGTAATATTGGTTTGATTATTTTACAAATCAATTTATTGCAATGTATTGAAGAACACATTCTTAACCAAGTGAAAAGGTTAATGAAGGGAGACTATATTTACAAAGTGAATATAGTGTTGTCTGGGTGATTGGAAAAGTAAAAGAGAAACACAGTATTGTCCAAGTGATTCTAGTAATAACTGAGTTCTATGTTGCCCGAGTGAATGTTATATTTACTTAATAGTAGCTGGATGAACAAGTTTAAAGAATTAGAATCTAAGGCCAACTTTTGATGGAAATTTAGAAAGTTTGAGATGATCTAAGGCACAAGTCAAAGTTTGTTACAAAATCTATGGCTATGAAAATTCAAAAAGGATACGATGATGGAGATTAGATAAGGATGAGAATGAACACAAAGTTATATAAAAGTTATATTTTTCGATTGTTTAGATTCATTGTATGCATTTTGAATCTAGAAATTTGGTATGAACCTAAGATCAATGATTTTTATTAAGTGGTAATAGATGGAAGAATCTAGAATCTTGGAAAAAAATATTTAACGAGGAGATCAAGATAGTTTTATGGTGCTAGTTTGTTATGTTGCTTAGTTGATGATCAAATGCAAGAAAGGAGATCAAAGGGTGAACTATTGACGAAGGTGAAAGAAGATAGTTGTGCCAAGTGAATAGTGCAAAGGAAGGAGAAAAAGAAGGTGTAAATCAAAGTGTCAAAAGTAGAAAGTGAAAAGAGAATAGAGTGAGAGATCAAACAGAGACAAGAACAAAACAAAGATTTGAGCAAGAAAAGGTAGTTGTTATTATTAACATATCATTTCTATTGTTAGTTTCTAACTATTGTAGTAGAAAATATTGGAAGTAATGATTGGACCTAATAGGTCTCTAAAATCCTATATGGTAACATCAATTAGTGGTGTTTGTAAGTCCTTTAGAGCAAGCCACTCTTTAGACAAAATCAAGAATTGATAAGGTCTAGATGATCTTTGGTTAAAATTCTCTAACAAGGTCATATTAACAATGTGTATGTAATCCTTAACAAGGTTTGCTCCAAGAAAAGCTCACTTTAGAAGAGTGAATTTTTTGGATTGAAGCTCCTAGGTAGTTTTTCCCTTCATAAGGCTTGCATGTTAAAATCATGGTGTTAAATTTGTGAATGTTATTTGTGTTGCTAGTTGTTTTACATATTTTTATAGTTTATTACAACTCGGTAATAACCAAATATCTGGAAGGTAATAATTAAGTTATTTTACTGGAACTTGTATGCCCCCTCAAATGGTCCCCTAGACTATGGGCCCTCATTATTCAATTTATAATCAAGAGTTTGAAATATTTTATTAAATCAATTCAAATAAATTTCTTTCATCAAATTGTAAGTATTTCAATTATTTCAACATTTTCTAAGGTTTGATCATTTCATCCTAAGTCTTATTTAATTAAAAGAAAACCTCTCTTTTAATTAAATAATTAATCCACATTTAATTAATTAAGAGAAAAACCCCTCTTTTAATTTAATTAATTATTTCCTATTTAATTAAAAGAACTTTCTCTCTTTTAATTAAATAAAATCCCACTTGAAAAAGTAAATAAAATAAATAAAAAATAAATAAATTATTTTTTCCTCTACACTTAAATGCACATATTTCTAAGTGGGATTCCATTTAATTTGTCTCCTCTTTTCTCATTGGTGGAATTTTTCTCACACGGATCATTCTATCTCCACCCTTGATTAAATTTGATTGCCTCTTAATCTTAATCATCCATTTTTCTTTATAAGGGAGAGCCCTCTCCTCATTTTTGACATCCACGATTATGTTATTGTTATGTTGCGGGTTTGGAGAGCATTTTTTGGAGAAGGAGATTGAGCATTAAATCTTTTTGTGGGGAACTTATGTCTTCTTGTCTTCTTCTCTCATGCATCCATGGCTTCCATCATCATGATCCATCTTTGAATTTTTATATTACCTTAGATCCATACTTGCTTTCATAGATTAATCTTGTATTGTTATTTCCTTTCATAGATTAGATTTCCTTTCTTGCATTGCTTTGCATTGTTATCATTTAGATTAGGTTGCATCTTAATTTGCATGCATAATTTGATCTTTTAATCTCTCATTTTATGGTGTACTTTCATAGGCACAAATTAGGTCAAACTGAGGGCCTCCATTACAAACCCTTGCACTCCATGAATAGAGAGCTATGAGTTGCCATTTGAGACCTCATTCTTAAGCAATCTTGGATATAATAACTCATAGAAGTGTCCTCACATTTTAGGCATACATATTTGGTGACCTCATTCTTGAGCAATCTTGGATATAATAACTCATAGAAGTGTCCTCACATTTTAGGCATACATATTTGGTGACCATAGTGAGAGAACCCACCTTTACTTGTTGGTTTTAGATATTTTTGGAGCTAACCCCCTTATGTGGATTTGGTTGGAGATGAAAAACCCTAGATCTTAAAGATTTGATCAAATCTCCCAAACAGCTTAGTGTTTTTGTCTGAATTTTTTTTTTTTCAGGTTTGCAACATATCAAAGAAACTTTAGTAAAATTTTTAGATTTTTTGAGGTATTTTATATTTTTATAATTTTGTCTTGATTTTTCATGAAAATTTGTTTTAGGTTGCAAATTATCAAAAAATTTAGAAAACTCTACATTTTTGGAAAAGTCTCTGAATTATAAATAGGGTTGGTTCTTTGTGTTTTGATTTTAGAGATCATATTAAGGCTCAATAATTCAATTTGCAAAAACTAGTTTGTCTTGACAAAATAGTTCTCTAGGGCACAAATGAAAAGATCTTTTCAAAATTTTGACATTTATGGAAAGCTCTCTAATTTTTTATAGGGGTCTTTTTTCTGTATTTAGGGTTTTAGATCCAAATTCATATAATATAGGTATAATCTTGTTGACTAGGTCAAAAATAAATATTTAAAAAGGACATTTAATGAATAGCTTGCATTTAATTTTCACATGGATCAATGCATGATGTGAGTTTTTATTTGGGTTATTTTCTAGTTATTATCACTCTTAAAAATCATATTTTTGGATATAACCCTAGTTTTACAAAAGTAAGATATATATTACATATCTTGTGTTTTCTTGTTTTGCTTGTCGCTTTGTTCGTTGCAAGTGAGTGTTCAAGCGTAAATGAAAGGTACAACAGAGAAAAGGCATGTTGCAAGGATTACGAGGTATTTTGTTAGATCTCTATAACATTTGGATTTGGAAATGCAATGAAACCTCTAATGTGTTTGGCTTGAGTGCTTTTACATTCTTTCATAGATTCACACTTCATTTGGTGCTCTAAAATTGGATCGATATTTACTTTTATGCATATGTGTTTCACATAGTAATTAGGCTCTATGAACACTATTTGTGGAGTTCTTGAGGGAATTTTTTTCATTCACTTGCCTTACATATGAAGCTCTTCTCGATAATAGATCCCCTTGTAGGTAGGGAAGGATATTTGTTATTATCTCACTATTCCGCTTGGGTTTGTCCTCAACAACCATTAGTACTTTCTATTTTGAGATTGGTGGTGTTTTTTGTTGGCTTTTCCAAAAAATTGGTAAAATGATATCAAATTAGCATGTCAAAGAATCTTGTTTGCTATGTTTGGGTAAGGTGAAGAGGCTAGAGGAGTATACTTTATTCCCTTTCCCTTTTGAGCACATCAAAAACTTTGAACCCTTGAATCTAAACCAAATCCCCATGTGGTACAACTTTGTGAGTCTTCCTTGATTAGAGAGGGTTAACCATAGTGGACATTCCCTTTATTGGTTCAACCACATGGATAGAACCTCAAGTGGTAATAGCCATTTTTGATGTGGTAGTAGCAACCACTATATAAATGTCCTTATGGGGGAAATCCTCACGAGTGTAGCCTTTTGTTGGGTTGTTGGATCTCCTCAGTATCTCCAATTTATTAAATTTTTAGAATATGTCAAAACCTTGGTGCATCGAGATTGGATTTCACCCACTCTAGATTGCCAAAGCTACAAAGTTAAACATTATTAAGAACCATAGTGCTGCCAATTTTTCTTTTTTAGGACTATGTGCATGATTGGAAAACATGTCAAGAATATACACAATAGTGGTTCTAGGGATTAGACTGATACTACGACATTATTCATGTTTATGTGCAAGGTTGCTTTGTCCCTTGCTCATTGTTTGAAGATGTTTTCTTGAAATTCATTATTGCTATATTGCATGCCTAGTTCATGATTCAAAATTTATCACACCTAGTTGGATATTTAAAATAAATAAAATTTGAGTTCCTGAGTTGAGACTTTATGATCAAACTGCTTTGCTATTCCATTATTTCCAGTCTCCCTAGGTTGATATGGTTTATATTAGGCTACTTACCCCATTGTTAGAATCTTGTTTGTGCCTTGGGTTATTGTGCTTTGACCCCTTGAATTAGTTATCTTTTATTTCACAAGTGACCTTATTTGGAGTCAGTGAGTTAGAGACCATCTTTGTTGAGAAAGGTATAACCTTAGATTCTTTGATATTATGCTTGGAGAATCTTAGTAATCTCTTGTCCATCCACTTTCATTAAAATTCAATTTTAATTATTTATAATTTGGGTAAATCATCCTCTTGGTCTATATGTGCTAGGGTATTCACTCAAAGTTGTGGGCACCTCTGTGGCAGTGTTGGTTTATGCCTATTGCAAAATTCTATCTTATCGCATCTCTTTTGGACAAGTGAGTTGTTTTATTATCCTAGTTTGGCACCAAAATTTCTTAGGGTTATCCTATTGTTAGAATTTTTTTGTGCCTTGGATTATTGTGCTTTGACCCCTTGAATTAGTTATCTTTTATTTCACAAGTGATCTTATTTGGAGTCGGTGAGTTAGACACCATCTTTGTTGAGAAAGGTATACCTTTAGATTCTTTGATATTATGCTTGGAGAGTCTTAGTAATCTCTTGTCCATCCACTTTCATAAAAATTCAATTTTAATTATTTATAATTTGGGTAAATCATCCTCCTAGTCTATATGTGCTAGGGTATTCACTCAAATTTGTGGGCACCTCTGTGGTAGTGTTGGTTTATGCCTATTGCAAAATTCTATCTTATCGAATCTCTTTTGGAAAAGTGAGTTCTTTTACTATCCTAGTTTGGTACCAAAATTTCATAGGGTTATCCTATCACCTAGTACCTTTTCTTTCATGTTGATTACAACAAGATATCAAGTAGATCAAGGAAAGCAACCTCATGTCATCTTTAAACAATTATCTTTAGTTTAAACTGGTCAAAGACATAAGGGAAAAGAACTTGTGTTTGTTCAATCGCTTGAGAATATTCCAAAAGCTTTGTTTGACCCTAGTAGTGACCTTATTGAGTTGAGTACACCCTTAGCATCACCTCACTCTAATATGGATATGAATTTTACAATGGCTCCACAAAAGACGAATCGAAGTGGTGAATACAATGTTGACCTTTTTATTGGTGGTCCAACTCATGATGAAAATAGACCAACATCACCCCATATTGAGGATAGATATTTGGATGCACACCAAAGGGCTGAGAAAGGTAATATTTATACCTATGAAGTAGAGAAATCCTAATATGATGATCAAATTAGTGAGCCTTTTAGCGCTCGTGTGAATGCAACATTTACTAGTAACTAGTTTAGATAGTCAAGACCATGTACACCGCTCATGACACATTTAGGTTATGTGAGTGATAGACTCAAAGTACTTGAGTGTGAGAGAAAATCCCTTCTAGAGGAAAAATCTAAGAAGAAAGAATGATTTAGATGCCTAGAGGAAGAAAGGAAAGTTATGATTGAGATAGAAAGGAAAGCCCATCAAGAAGCACAAGACTTTCTTGCGGCTCTACAACTTGACAATAAATTCAACAATTTGCACATTGGTGGTGGAAACAACTCTCCTCCACTCATTCCTCCTGAGACTCCACAAAATGGAAAACATTAGAGAACACCTTCACCATCTCCTAGTCCTAGAGGAATGATGATTATAGGAGACCAACACCTCCTAGAGCTTCAAGACAACCTTCACAACATGCTCATCGTGGTTCATAATATGGAGGTGGTAACTTGAACTTTGACCGTAATTCTAATGATTTCATGGCTATGCAACAAGACCCACATTTTCAGCAGCATATGAAAGCATATATGGAACAAAAAAGAGATGCATGCTTTCAACATTTAATCAACAAGGGTGCTAAGGTCCCTTACAACTTTGATGTAGACAAAAAGATACAAAAGTATGATCCCTCTATGAAAGAAGAAATTGACCAATTGAAGAAACAGTTGCAGCAAATATCAGCACCCAAGAGTTCTTTTTCACTTGATTTAGTTTGTCTCCTTTTGATAAGAGTGTTGACATGAAAGATTTTCCTAGAAAAATTGAGATCCCCCAGTATGAAAAATATGATGGAAATGGGGATCTGAATGATCATGTGTGTCAATTCCATACTATGAGTTTTGAGTTTCATCATGAGGACTCATACCTTATGAGATTATTTCCAAGGAGTCTTAAGGGTCAAGCAATGGAATGGTCTACCAATACAACTCCTCCTGTTAAGATGTTCCCTGAGTGAGATTTGTAAAAAAATTTGCATACAATCTTTCACGATCTATTTTGCTATTGGACTTATATCACATAAAGAAAAATCAAGGAGAATACTTTGTTACTTTCTTGCAAAGATGGAGACGACAGTGCTCTCACTATTCTAGGACTATTCCTGAGAAAGAAAAGATTGAAATCCTCATTAGTAACATGGTTCCTAAGATGAAGTATGAAGTTAAGAAGATGGTTTTTGAGTCCTTTGATACCATGGTTGAATTCACATTTAGAATTGAGGATTTTTTGAGAGAGAAAGGTATTTTGACAAAAAATGGAAACAACAACAACAATAGCAAGGATAAAGTAAAGAACACATATTGGAATAAGACCAAACAATTGGTTAATGATGGAGTTATGGATTCCTCTAAGCCTAAAGACCAAGTTGTTCTCCATTTGGCTAGTGCCAATCAACAAAGTAACAAGAAAAGATATCAAAAAAGGCCTAAAAGAAAGAAACGTAACGTTACACAATTGGGTGAGTCATATGAAGAGATATTCATGAATCTCCTTGCTTGTAATCTTGTGCACCCTAATGATCTTGCAAAGTTCCACAAACCTGAAGTTAATCCATGGTGGTGGGATGAGAAGGCATATTGCAAACTTCACAATGGCATTGGACAGGATATTGAAAATTATGGGAGATTTAAGCATATTGTTCAATATCTTATTGAGAATGAAAAACTTGAAATAGATGGATTAAATACCATTGCTGATCACACAACATTAAAAAAGCCTTTTCCCAAGTATGAGAAAGGGGAAGCTTCCCAACCTAAGAATGGAAAGGCTATAATCAATTACACTTATGCAAATGTAGAAAATGTTGTCAAAATGCTTGAGGTTGTAGAAGAAAGTGTCAATATAATGGAAGATAAAGATCCCAGTAGTTATGATTTAAATTTGACCTCTCTTATCCTTGGTAAAAAATCTATTTTGGTGCTAAGGGGTGCTCACTCTAGAGAGTCATTTCAAGGTGCCTTTGTCATCAAAGGACCTAGTCCAAACCAACTAGGTAAGCCAAAACAAGTGCAATCAAAGTATGTTCCTTCAAAACTAGTGGTTAATCCTAGGTTGAATTATAATCTTTTTGATTAATTGCAAAGAACCCCCACTCAAATTTTGATATTTAAGCTTTTAGAGTTGTCTCTGAGACACAAACAAGTCCTTGTGGATGCTTTGCACATGGAAAATGTCCCCAATAATTTAGATGTTGATCAATTCTAGAACATGGTTAATCATATTGCTATCCCTTATTACCTTTCCTTTTCAAAGGAAGATGATAAATATTTGAGCCATCCGCACAATGTTGCCCTTTGTATTGAGGTCATGATCCATAGAACCCATGTTAGGTGCATGATGATAGATGGGGGTGTTGGGCTTAATATTTGTTCTTTGAGTCTTTTAAAGACATTAGGTTATTCTAAACAATTTATTGATACCAGAAGGAAGATTATTATCAAATCTTATGATGAGGTAGAGAGAATTTCAAAAGGGTTAGTCATCCTTCCCGTTACGACTGGCCCTATTGAAAAAGATATTTTACTCAAAATAGTTGATGTTGGACCCCTTGCATACAATATTTTACTTGGTAGACTATGGATTCATGATATGCAAGTAGTGTTGTCTACCTATCATCAATGTGTTAATTTCCCTTACAAAAAATAGGGATTTTTATACCTAGGAATAATACTTTGTCTATTAACTCAATTTCAGCAAGTACTCATGTTCCCCTCAATAGAGAAGCAGATGATTTTGATGCAACTTTAGCTAAATATAAAGACAAGTTCAAATCCATAGACCTTGGCATGGGGGGATATCAACTCAACTCCCTTGTAGCATTACTAATTTCACCTAGGTCTTATGGTAAACCTTGACAAGAGATGAAACCTTCCTCTTTAGCTATGACATTATTTGACACATTTGTACAGTCGTCAATGCCTATTCAAGATGAGAAAGAAAATGTGGATATTAGAGATTGGATTTGTAAAGAAGAGAAGTATATGGACAATGAGAACTTCACTTCCTCTCCTAAAGCTTATGGAAGAGGATATACTTTTGTCAAGAAGATGGACTATCCTAGACATGGCCCTCTTACTAATATATTGGATGTTAGAGCTAAACCCCTTGATCATGGTCTTTTTGGATGCAAGTCTAAGAAGTTAGTTGGCCTAGGATATGTGAATCACAATAAGAATGTTTCTCCTATCCTTGATAAGTTGGATAGTGAAGAAGAACAAGAATACATAACTAATTTGGAAAATCAGTAAGATATGTGTGAATATTGGGTCCCTTATACTAATCTCCTTTGGGGAGATCCAGATAGTCCAGTATCTCATGAGATAGTTGCAAATTTAGAATAAGAGATTGTGACCCTTGATGATATTGAGGATTCTACATCTAGGCAACCCAAGCCTTCATGGTGCAAGCATCCTAGTTGAGATTTAGAAATAGATTCCAATGAGTATGAATGGGACCCCCTCTTAGAGCCTTCTATAGTTGATAAGGATATTTATGTTGTTCATACATATAGTTCTCAACCTGATTTAGTCGATGGTTCATGTGTAGGATTAGATGATTTGAACTCACATGTTACCTTAGTGGATGATTCTTTTCTTGTTAGGACAAATCCCAGTTTGGGTAGCTTAGGAAGTTACTTAACAGACTCTGACTCTTTGGTCACCAGAGATATCATTAATATTCATAACCTTGAACCAGTCATTGATTTACCCCTTGTTCATCCTAATTTGATTGATTGGTCCCAACACAATCACAAACCTAAGCTTTTAATGTTTTAAAGTGATTATGAGATAGCCTATTATTTGAATGTCATTGAACCAGTAGTCTCTTCCACTAGTGAACTAGATACCAACATGACAAAGCTAGACATCAAGTAGCTTAGTCACAAAATAAAAAGAAAATAAAATAAAATGAATAGGAGTTCTGATAGTGAAAACCACTATGTAGCAGTGTCAGAATTGAAAAAAAAAAAAAAAGTAAAAAGAAAGGACGTATCTGAGGGTGAAAATCTCTCTAAGGTACCTAAGGATGAGGTACTTAATCATCTCCTTAGTTATTTTCAAGTTCAAGATAGATCTTTAGTGCTTAGTGAACCAACACAAGCAGTCAACTTGGGTATGGATGGTACATTTGGCTTAGCCTTTGTCATCACAAGAAAAAGAATCCTAGACTAAGTTCTTATGACAAAAGAAGATGTTCTTTGATGGATCCTTTATGATAAATGGTTCCAGAGCTGGTGTGTTGTTTGTTTCTCCTCATGGGTACACGATACCTAAATCTTACAAGTTATTAAGTCCATGTAAAAATAACATTGCTAAGTATGAAACTTTAACAAATGGACTTAAGATGGCCATAAAATGGAGAATTATAGAGTTACACATCTATGGGGATTCATAGCTGATAATAAACCAAGTTAATGACGATTATTTAACAAAAAATGATAAATTGAGACCTTACAAGCAAATGGTTGATTCCTTGAGATGCTACTTCACATTTGTCTCATTTCAAAAAATTCTTAGAGTAGAAAACAAAGTAGTTTATGCTATGGCTAAGCTTTCTTCACTTCTTCAATTAGAGCAACATGAATCAAGATTTGAATGCCTGGTGGAAGAGCTACATCACCCTATCTATGATTCCCAAGAAAGTCATGTTATTTTTACCCTTATTGGTTGTGAGTCATCTTGTTACAGTGCCATTTATTCATACCTTCATGATGGAATTATACCTAAGACCTTTAACCAATCTAAATGTAGAAACCTTTTTCAAAATGCCTCTCAACATTCCCTTATGTTTTGTGATTTGTATAGGAGGGGTCTAGATGGAACACTTCTTAGATGCTTAGAAAAGGAAGAATCTGATCAAGTGTTAGTTGACATCCATGAGGACATCTATGGGGGACATTCTAATGGTCTTTCCATGGCTTGAAGGTTGCTTAGGGTAGGGTACTATTGGCCCATGACACAAATTGATGTAGTAGCTTTTGTAAAGTCATGTGAAAAGTGTCAAAAACATGGTAACCTGATACATGCTTTGGGCAAGGAACTCAATCCTTCTATCTCTCATTGGTCATTTCAGCATTGGGCCTTTGATCTTGTTGGGAAAATTCATCCCAATTCATCATGTGGACACAAGTTTATTATCATTGGTACTAATTACTTCACTAAATGGGTAGAAGTTGTCCCACTTTCTATTGCCTCCAGCACGATAGTTTCTTTGTTTATTCTAAATCATATTATTTGTAGATATGGAGTTCCTTTCGAGATTATCATTGAAAATGGAGGCTAGTTTAAAAATAAGGACCTTAAACAACTCTGTAAGAAATTCAAGATAAAACAATATTGGTCCTCCATTTACTTCTTGCAAGGAAATGGTCAAGCAGAAGCATAAAATAAAACCATTCTCAAAATCCTGCATAAAATAGTTCATAAGAATGGTAGAGATTGGCACTTATAGATAAATCCAAATTTTTGATCCTATAGAACGAGTATTCATACTCCTACTAGGGCTACTTCTTTTGCCCTTACATATGGTGTTGAAGCAGTGTTACCTTTAGAGGTTGAGATTCCTTCACTCAAAGTTTCCCTCCAAGGTCTAGCTACAGATGAAGACTATTGTGCCATGAGACTTCAAGAGTTAGAACTTCTAGATGAGAAATGCCAAGCATAATTTGACCATATGAGGGTCTCTCAAAAGTGCATGTCAAAAGCATTCAACAAAAAGGTTCACCCTAGAGAATTCCAAGTGGGATATCTTTTTCTACATGAAAATCCTAAAAATCAATAGAATAGAGATCAAAAGGGTAAATTTGAACCTAATTGGCTTGGACCTTACATTATTACAACAACTTTTGAATCTGGTGCCTATTTACTATCTACAATAGAGGGAGAGCAACTTCCTGATCCTATCAACATCTTGCACCTGAAGAAGTTCTATCCATGATGCTCGTTCTATCTGGGGTCATCTTTGTACATATTTATTGATCCTAAAAAATACAAAAAAATGATATATTTCAAAAATTCAAAAAAATGATATACTGTCAAAATTCTAAAAATTGGAAAATGTTCTAAAAAATTATCATCTTAGAAATAAGTGCTTTGATGTATCTCCAAAAACATGATATATTCCAAAAATAAAATAATAATAATAACAATAACAATAATAATCCAAGTGGTGAAAACCTAGAAACAAGCGCTACTTGAGGCCCTTGCACCCCTATTTCTTAGCACGTGTCTTCGACACTTAGCCTTTCTTCATCATTCCTTGTCATTGTTTCCTTAGTATGGAATTGGTCTTTGTCTTTATCTAGGGAGCATAACTGTGTTACCTTTGGTCTCTTGGCTGTGCTAGTCTTTAGGACATCTCACATATGGTGTTTTTCAACACCACCCTAACTTATTTTTTCAATACAACCCCTAACATCGAATGTTTTTCAACACTTATCAGTTTGGTCTTACTCAGTTTTGTCATGTGATCTCACTTGTTTTCAAGCATTCAATCCTTATCCTTGAAACTCGATATTAATTAACACATTTAAATTTTTAAACACAAACACTTAATGCTTGACCTATGTCATGATCTTTTCTTTGTGTGTTGATTGTTATTGAATTTTTTTTAGTGTCCTTATCTGATAAGTCTCTTTGGGATGAATAGCTAGAGGACTTGGGGCATGGGGCATATTTTTATTTTGTTTTCTACTTTTGGGTGTGGTCTTGAAACACTAGAGTGTCTCTTGTTGTCCCCTTGAAACAAATAGGAGATTTGAGGCATCAACCTTGACTACTTTTGCACAACCATTTTATGGTCATCCTAGCATCTATGCCTTGATGCGAGCATGGTTTTACTACATTAAATTTGGTAAGCTAACATTGAATTCATCTTGACCTTAATGTCTTTGATGTTTATGTTAGAATCTTAACACATTCCAACCCAATATAAATCACATTCATATCTTCATAGTTGCGCTTGTGACTAGTGATGATTGTGTGATTTTTCGATGTCCATTAATAATGTCCCAATGATGAAAATAAGTTCTTTTACATTCTCTAATGAATGATGAACACAAAATCCTATGTTACGGTTGCTCTTTTGCAAGTACACCTTTGTATTTCCATTTAGCTTGCATTATTAGACTTCATGTTAGTTTGCATTTTTAGGCTGCATTATGAGTTTGAGAGATTTTTCCCTTCATCTTTCTCGTGGACTTTTAAACAACTATGGTCATGTTTTGATCTTCATTTCCTTATCTTCTTTTGTGATCTCAATCAAAATTTCTATCTTAAACTGTTGATTAATTTTGGGGCACTCTATTTCTTACGAAAAACTTTCTTTTCTTCTTTTTGTTTCTTTCCATATCTTTCAAATTTCTACCTTCCATTCACTTTCACCCCACTTCTTTTCTTCTAATTCACCTTTGGGGCATAATATTTCATGCTTGATGATCTACCTTGGTTCTGTGATTCTTATATCTTTCATCTTACATCAATAACATTATCTTTTATTTAATTTGATCAAATTTATCAATTTGTTGTTTCTCCACTATCTCATTTTGATTTTGATCAAGAGGGGACAGTACCTATCAACTTCAATCCTTGATTCAATTTTATCCTCAACTTTTTAAAGTCAAAATTTATTGGTATTCTTTGTCTTGGTGTGTTCCTAAATCAACCACACACTTGGGTTGTTTTGTGATCCCAAATCAATCTCACACTTCAATTTCTTTCTTTGACTACATGTGTTCCAAAATCGATCACACATTAGTCAAAGAGGGGCAAATGTATGCACCCTAAAATGGTCACCTAGACTATGGGCCCCCATTATTCAATTTATCAAATTTCCTAAGTCAATAGTTTGTAATATTGTATTAAATCAATTCAAATCAATTTCTTTGACCAAATTGTAATTAATTCAATTATTTCAACATTTCCTAAGGTTTGATCATTTTATCCTAAATCTTATTCAACTAAAAGAAAACCTCTCTTTTAATTAAATAATTAATCCATATTTAATTAATTAAGAGAAAAACCCCTCTTTTAATTTTATTAAATATTTTCTATTTAATTAAAAGAACTCGCTCCATTTTAATTAAATAAAGTCCTACTTGAAAAAGAAAATAAAATAAATAAAAATTAAATAAATTATTTTTTCCTCTACACTTAAATGCCCATATTTCTAAGTGGGATTCCATTTTATT
The DNA here is from genome assembly GCA_028749045.1 of Cupressus sempervirens. NCBI lineage: Eukaryota > Viridiplantae > Streptophyta > Pinopsida > Cupressales > Cupressaceae > Cupressus > Cupressus sempervirens. Next base: position 37,287,356 of record CM053785.1, read on the forward strand.
TTTCTCCTCTTTTCTCATTGGTGGAATTTTGTCTCACAAGATCATTCTTTCTCCACCCTTGATTAAATCTTATTGCCTCTTAATCTTAATTGTTCATTCTTCTTTATAAGAGAGAGCCCTCTCCTCATTTTTGACATCCATGACTATGCTATTATTATGCTACAGTTTTGGAGAGCAATTTTTGGAGGAGTTTGAGCATTAAAGAGTTTTGTGGAGAACTTCTATCTTCTTGTCTTCTTCTCTCATGCATCCATAGCTTCCATCATCATGATCCATCCTTGCATTTTCATGTTAGCTTAGATCCATACTTGCTTTCATAGATTAATCTTGCATTGTTATTTTCTTTCATAGATTAGATTTCCTTTCTTGTATTGCTTTGCATTGTTATCATTTGTATTAGCTTGCATCTTCATTTGCATGCATATTTTGATCTTTGAATCTCTTGTTTTATGGTGTACTTGCATGGGCACAAACTAGGTCAAACTGATGGCCTCCATTACAAACCCTTGCACTCCATGAATAGAGAGCTATGAGCTACCATTCGAGACCTTATTCTTGAGCAATCTTGGATATAATGACTCAAAGAAGTGTGCTCACATTTTAGGCATATAGAACTCAATAATGAAAAGAATAGTATGTTAACAATTTGATATAAAGTGATATAAGAAGTTAAATGATAAGGTGAATTGTTACAACGAGTGATTGTTAAACAATAAAAGTTTAAAAAGTTTTATTGGTACTAAAATTGTGTAAAGGTATTGTATGATGACTGGACATAATTTATTCATCCCCCACCCTCTCAATTATCTAACAATTATAATAGATTGATGTGGTTTCATTTTAAGGAATTCCAAGAGAAAATTAATAAAATAAACTGGATACCATCTCAAATAGTGAATGGATACAAGAAGGATGTATGTTTCTTGGAAAGTACACACTCTTGTATAGAGAAAGTTTTAGAACCTAGACTATCATGGGTAACATCTCTTGGATATAAAGTAAGTAATAATGAACTTCAACTGATAATTGAGCAAGTACTAGCTGAAGAAAAAGATGAATGAGTTGAAAGATTTTGAATGTACGAGAAAAAATATGGGAAAATTATCATGGAAGTAAAGAGATCTAAAGGAGAAGGAAGTAGTAGGAAGAAGTCTACTAATATACCATCCACATATGAAAAGATAAAGAAGAAGAAATTGGTTCTTGAATGAAAGAAAAGACAACAAAAAAGCTCTATAATGGCCTAAGTGTTAAGAAGAATGAGAAGTCAAATTTTAGGAAAGATATAGTCAAGTGGACAAGGGAAGAAGGAAGAATTGCAATTAGTTATAAGATAAATGATAAATAAATTTGAGGCAACTATTCAAGAAATGGAAAAAACTATGAAGGAATTTGGAAGAATTGGAAACATATCATACTACAAGCTTAAAAAATTGAGTGAAGAAGAAAAGACAATTATAGAAGAAGTGGTGATGTACACCATGCATAAGTTTTCATATTCTTTGAGCAATCTAAAGGACAAAATTCCTATTCAAATGGAACAATGCAAAATAATTGGAGAGAGATAGCCAACAAAGAACTTACATATGGTAAAACTAGATGTAGTAATCGCTGAGATAGACAAATTGTTGAAGGAGCATGAGAGGAAATTTTTCATCAATTACAAAAAGGCCAAACCTCTTGCAAGAATGGTTGAGGACATTGAAAATGATAGTAAAAGGATGGGGAATACAATCTTTAATAATAAGGATACTACTAAAGAGGAATTATAAAGTGAATATGAGGTAATTACAAGTACAGAATCAAAAGAAGAAGCCAAAAATGGTGAAGAAATAGGTAAGATAAATGGAGAACAAGAGAATGACACATATAAAGAAAAATCTTGAAGAAGAAATTTAAAGGAATCAAGTATGGATTTAATCGAAGAAGAAGCGATAAATGTCAATAAGCCTATAGATATCAGAGAAGGAAAGAAATATTATGACTTCTAAAAAGGAACAAGAAATCCAAATGACAACTATGGAAGACAAAAATAAATCATTAGAAGTGCAAGTTTCTAGAACATTGCAAGAGATGACATATGTTGCAGAAATTATAGAAAAGAGGAAAAGGGAAAATAAAGATGAAGAGGGGGAAATTAATAATAGATTTGAATTAGAAATATTGAAAAGACCTTATGCAAAGATGATTCATGAAGACAAAAAATTATATGCAAAGAGATTACAATAAAGGGCAAACTTATTAAGTTGGAAGATAAGCAGAGAACGAAGAAAGGTAAGAGAACATTGAACACATTATCAAAGAAGTAAGAAAAGAAATATTATCACTTCTGGAAAGGAATAAGAAATCCAAATTACAACTATGGAAGACAATAATAAATCATTAGAAGTGCAAGTTACCATAACAGTGCAAGAGATGACACATGTTGCAGAAACTATAGAAAAGAGGAAAAGAGAAAATAAAGATGAAGAGGAGGAAATTAATAATAGAGTTGAATTAGATATCAGAGAGGTAAGGAAAGAAATATTATGACTTTTGAAAAGGAACAAGAAATCCAAATGACATCTATGGAAGACAAACAAAAATCATTAGAAGTGCAAGTTGCTAGAACATTACAGGAGATGATACATGTTGCATAAATTATAGAAAAGAGGAAAAGGGAAAATAAAGATGAAGAGGAGGAAATGAATAATAGAGTTGAGTTAGAAAAATTGAAAAGACCTTATGCAAAGATGAGCATGAAGACATAAAATTATATGCAAAGATATTACAATAAAGGGAAAACTTATTGAGTAAGTTGGAAGATAAGCGAAGAATGAAGAAAGGTAAAGAAAATTGAAAACATTATCTCATCTACTTGACACAGGAAAATGGATGAATAACTAGGGCCAAAGGCTCACCCAGCTATCCAAACCACCCTAAGAGTTAACACAATGGAAGCAAACACAAAGAACAACAACCAAAGGAAGAAGAAGAGTGAAATACTTTTATTGATTCATCAAAATATATTCATACATGCCTAGTTGTAAAGCCTTCTGGGTTATAGCCAATTACAAATACATTCACATTCAAAGATCCAACAACAAATTCACACTTTCAGTTATGCTCTCTAATCTTCTTCCCAAAAACTTACCTAGCTCTAAGCGTAAACACTCTATATATACTTGCCAAAATGGTTTATAGATTATTCTAGAACATTACATAAGAGGAAGGCCAACCCAACGATGGTCTAGATGCATCCCAAGAAAATATCTTCACATAAATGTCGTGAACAAAATAAATCCCACAAGTTGGCTCGCAGAAATCATGTCCAAATGCTAACACTCGACATACATTGGGTAACTCAATGAATGAAGATTCACTTGGCATACACTGGGTAACTTAGGAAATGAAGAGTCACTTGGCATACACTGGATAACTTAGTGAATGAAGAGTCACTTGGCATACATTGGGTAACTCTACAAATGAAGAGTCACTTGGCGTACACTGGGTAACTTAGTGAATGAAGAGTCACTTGGTGTACACTAGGTAGCTCGATGAATGAAGAGTCACTTGGTGTACACTGAGTAACTTAGTGAATGAAGAGTCACTTAGCATACACTAGGTAACTTAGTGAATGAAGAGTCACTTGGTGTACACTAGGTAACTTGGTGAATGAAGAGTCACTTGGCAACTTGGTGAATGAAGGGTCACTTGGCATACACTAGGTAACTTGGAAAATGAAGAGTTACTTGGTGTACACTGGGTAACTTGGAAAATGAAGAGTCACTTGGTGTACACTGGGTAACTTGGTGAAGGAAGAGTCATTTGTTGTATATTGGATAACTTGGCAAATGAAGAGTCACTTGGCATACACTGGGTAACTTGGCAAATGAAGATTCACTTGGCATACACTGAAGCTACAATAACTTGGCATCCACATGCAAAATGAACAAAAATGAGTAGGATAACAAGGCAACCCAGGATACCCCTGCATCAGACAACTAGGGTTGAAAGAAATGATTCTCCTGAATCATTGAGACATCACAATCTGAGTGGAATCTAACTCAGATTGAGAAATCCATGAAGCATCTTCAATAGGCATGTTCTTCCTCTTTACCAAATATTCATAGTAATATTTTCCTCTTGTGCTCCTGCCAACTCATTGATCCAATATCTATTCAACATCTTCAGACTGCTTCTTAGGATAATCTTCTAATACAACAACTTCATCATCTGACTCATGATACTTATACAAATCAGAAATATTGAATATAGGAGATATATCCATTTCATTAGGTAACTCAACTTCATAATCATTACCACTATCAAACTTCTTCAAGATCTTACAAGGTCCAAATTTCTTCATCTTTAGCTTGTTGTATGTTCCAATTGGGAATCTTCCTTTTTTTAGATGAACCATCACCTCATCACCAACTTGAAAATCATGGTGTCTTCTAGACTGATCAGCATTCTCCTTATACTTCTGATTACTTTGTTCCAACCTCAACTTCACTTCCTTATGCAAAGACTCCATAAAATTAGGAAATTCTTCTCTTCCAGTGCTTTTCTTTTCTTCACCATCAACATCTTTCAAATCCGATATACCTCTAGGATGCATTCTGGTAACAATATCAAAAGGTGTCTTCTCGGTACTCCTATTCACAGAATTATTATATGAAAATTCAGCTTGTACCAATACCATCTCCCAATTACTTGGCTTATTCCCAACTAAACATCTCAGCAAATTTTCCAAGCTTCTATTCATAGCCTATGTCTATCCATCTATCTGTGGATGGAATGTAGAACTAAACTTTAGCTTAATACCCATCTTCTTCCACAAAGTCTTCCAAAAATAACCAAAAAAAATATTGTCTCTGTCTGAAATAATACTTCTTGGTAATCCATGCAATCTCACACTCTCTTTAAAGAAAAGTTCAGCAACATGCTTAGCACCTGATATCTTCTTACATGGTATGAAATGAGCCATCTTAGAAAATTTGTCCACTACAACAAATATAGAATCATACCCCTTCATTTTCTTAGGCAGTCCAAAAACAAAATCCATACTGATGTCAGTCCAAGGTTTCTCAAGAATAGTAATAGGTGTATACAAACTAGTATTTTGACTCACACCCTTTGCAACTTGAAAAACTCCACAACTCTTTACAAATTTCTAAACATCCTTATACATTTTTGGCCGATAATACTTTTCTTTCAGCAAACTCAATGTCTTATCAATTCCAAAATGTCTAGCTAATCCACCACTATGCTTTTCCTTAATCAAATTCAACCTCATAGGACTTCTAGGAATACACAACTGAATTCCTTTGAACAACATACCTTCTTGAATGAAATATTCATCATACTTATGTGGTCTATCAAATTTGGTTCTCTGCACTCTCTCCACGCCTCAGAAAAATTAGGATCAGCATCATATAATTCTTTCATTTCATCAAAACAAAGAACTTCAACCTTCATTTTAGTTAACAAAGAATGTCTACTACTCAGTGCATCAACAACTCTATTAGTAACTCCACTCTTATGCTTGATCAAAAATCTAAAACTCTACAAAAACTTAACCCACTTCATATGTATTTGATTCAATTTATGTTGACTTCCCAAGTATTGTAAAGCTTTATGATCAGTATATAGCAGAAACTCTTTCGGAATCAAATAATGTCTCCACTTCTTCAACACTTGAACAATAGCATAAAACTCTTGATCATACACAGAATATTTCCTTTTAGCATCATTCAACTTTTCACTAAAGAAAGCAACGAGTTTACCTTCTTGACTTAATATGGCTCCTATTGCATTACCACTTGCATCACATTCAACTTGAAATACTTTGTTGAAATCAAGCAAAGCCAATACAGGTAATTTAGCAACCTTTTATTTCAAAGTCTCAAAACTCTTATTAGCTCCATGTGTCCACTTGAATTCTTTTTTATCTCCCCTGATTGTTTTAGTCATAGCATTACAAACAAAACTAAAAAAATTTATAAAATTTCTATAAAAACTAGCCAAACCATTAAAATGATTTTACCTCACCCACATTCTTAGGTGTCGGCCAGTCTAAAATTTCTTTAACCTTCTCAAGATCCATCTTCAATCCATCTGCTGAAATCAAAAATCCCAAATACACAATCTCCTCTTGCTTAAAAGAACATTGTTTTAGATTAACCAGCAACTTTTCCTCTTTCAACTTCTGTAATACTTGTCTAATATGCTCAAGGTGCTCTTCTTGAGTCTTTATGAATATTAGAATATCATCCAAATAAATAATCACAAACTTACCCAAGAATATTTTCAAAACTTCATTCATCAACCTCATGAAAGTACTAGGTACATTAGTTGAACCAAAAGGCATAACCAACCATTCATACAAACCATCTTTTGTCTTGAAAACAGTCTTACATTCATCACCTTCTCATATTCTAATCTAATGATAGCCACTCTTCAAATCAATCTTGGTAAAATACTTTGCTCCACTCAAACAATCCATTATCTCATCCATCCTTGGCATTGGAAACCTATATTTCACTATGATTTTGTTAATAGCTCTAGAATCAGTACACATTCTCCATTCTCCATTCTTTTTAGGTGCTCATATAGCAGGTACAACACATGTGTACTTGTGAAATGTGGGCCTTTTAACCTCACAGACACTTCAACATAGTCATTACCTGTGGAATCATCCTAGAATAAACATTGAGTTATTTATCCAAGAGATCTGACAGAGTGACCTATCGCCTTCTATCTAGAAGGGTTTGCCTAATTAATATCCTCAGATTTGAGGTGTAGGCAACCAGAACTTCTAAGAACGAAGGATTTAAAAGGAAATTAATCTAGATGAAATGAAGTTTAAACTATAAATTAGAAAATAACATTTAATCTACATGTATGCATAATATTAATCTAGATGACATTAAAGAAAGCTAGAATGCAATGAAAGCTTGAGCAAGGTGAGTGAGTAATTCAGCAGAGATTCGATAGTATCAAGATTCAACCCCTTCTCTTTTCTTTAAATGAGGATTTGAGAGCTTCTTAAATACAATCCAAGAATTGATCAATGGTCAAGATCAATTTGGATGGACGGTCGAGATTAGAAATGAGATTCAGTTAGAAAGGAAAGTTTCCTTATGAAAAGGAAGTTAACTGATTTTTTTTGAGTGGAATAAGGAGTTAACTGATTTAATTCCTTTTATGATTTTAGTCAACTGAGAGTTTCCATTTCTGAACTAAAGAGAGAATATTGGAGAAGATATTTGATTTAAGGAAATTAAATATGACCTCATAATTGAGTATTCTAAATTGAATAATTAAATTCAACAATTAGAATGAGGATATTTAATTAAATCAAATATATTCAATTCCTTTGTACGTTAGCTTAAAAAGTAATTTAATTTAATTAAAATATAAATACTTATAATATAATTTAATTTAATCAATAGGTTTAATGTAGCTAATTTGAGTCAATACTTAGGAATTAAATAGAGAGTGTGAGTAATGCAAATTAGGATTTTTTGCATTTGACAATTAAGTCAAGTAGCTAGTTGTAGAATAAGAATTGCCTATTAGAATAGGTCTTAGGATTGATTAAAAATAGACCAGAATTGGTTAAGATGGCAATGAGCCAATTTTGGGGTATTAAATTTTGCCCCTCTTTGAATGAATTTGTGAGTAGCACATTCAATTCAAAGAAAATCAGAAAGCATGATGCGAGGATCAAGAAATGAGATTGGTTCCAAAATTGATGATACGAAGACCAACTGATAAGCTTTTAAGGACCATTTCTAGAATAGAGCTTAATCTTAAGGAATTCAAGTAGAATGCCTAGATACCTAAAATTGATAAGCATTTAAAAGGTTTCTTCAGAATGAAATTTGACCTTTAAGGATCCAGATAGAACACCTAGATACCTGAGATTGAAAGCATTTAAAAGATTATCTCCAAAACAAAGCTTAACCTTTAAGGATCGAAATAGAACACCTAGATACCTGAGATTGAAAGCATTTAGAAGATTATCTTCAAAATGGAGCTTAACCTTCAAGGATCTAGATAGAACACGTAGATACCTAAGATTGATAGAATTTAAAAGATTATCTCCAAAATGGAGCTTAACTTTTAAGGATCTAGATAGAACACCTAGATACCTGAGATTGAAAGCATTTAAAAGATTATCTCCAGAACGAAGCTTAACCTTTAAGGATCTAGATAGAACACCTAGATACCTAAGATTACAAGCATTTAAAAGATCATCTCCAAAATGGAGCTTAACCTTTAAGGATCCAGATAGAACACCTAGATACCTGAGATTGAAAGCATTTAGAAGATTATCTCCAGAACATAGCTTAACCTTCAAGGATCCAGATAGAATGTCTAGATACCTGAGCTTGAAAGCATTTAAAAGATTATCCCTAGAATGGAGCTTAATCTTTAAGGATCTAGATAGAACACCTAGATACCTGAGATTCAAATCATTTAAAAGATTATCTCTAGAACGGAGCTTAATCTTTAAGGATCTAGATAGAACACCTAGATACCAAACATTAATAAAAGATAGCAAGATCGAATTATAAGTCATAGAATCATCCCCAGAACAAGGCTTGATCCTCAGGAGTCAAGGTTTAGACTATTCCAATACTTGTCCATCAAACTCTAAGAATAGTTGTTATAAGATTGATCAATTGATGAAAAGATAAGATAGATAGCAAAGATGCCAGATAGGAAGGAGTAAGATGCCCTGAGTGATGAGATGCCCCAAGTGACGAGGACTTAAGATAGGAACAAGATGCCCCAAGCGATGAAGATTCAGATTGATTTTAAATTCAAGTTCAATGATGTAATCATCCTGCCCCCTCGGGAGCGAGATCAAAAGACGACACACCAGAAATATGATGTAAAGTAGTATACAAAGAGATACAGAAGAAATCTGAGATGTAGTAGAGTGTAGAAAGGATCAGAATGATCAAAAGAAAATATGAAGAGATCAGAATGATCTGAAGAAATATGAAGAGATTAGAATGATCTGAAGAATATTGGAAGTCAATCCAAAGTGATTTCGAGGTCCAAAAGACCAAGTTTGAGTAAGGAGTTGACCAGAATTGAGCATAGTTGACTTTAGTTGACTATTTCCAAAATGAGTTTTAAAAATATGGAGAATGTAGAGTTGAAAGGATTCCAAGAATCACAAAGTATCAAAAAGATTTGGGTTGTACAAGCATTCGATCGCATCGGTCCCCAAAATTTTAAAATGCATTTTTGAGGCTCTTAGGCGTGTCAGATTTTGAATTTGATCCCAAAAATGGATTCAGAATGGTCAAATTAGCCAAAAGTTTGATTTTTGCACAAATTCGAGCACTTTCAAAATTTTGGTCAATAGCTGTATAAGGACCCGAGGGGTCATTTTCAATTCATTTGTGCTTTTTTTCTTCTATTGATTTGAGCTCTGAGAGAGACATGGCAGTTAGCATGAGACATCATCGATTTGAGCATTCTAGACGTCATAGCCGCCCAAAAATGCATTTCAAAATTTTTGTGCAATCCAAATTCTTTTGATATATATATATATATATATATACGGCATCTTGAGCTGAGTATACCTATGTACATGTCATTGTTTATTTTACTTTACTTTGATGTACATGAGATGTATGTTGTACTTGGATAGAATGCATATGTATGGACTGACATCTCACGTAGTGTTGCATGTTTTTGCTTGACAGTGACAGGGATTCCATTGAGGAGCATGAATTGACGAACCAAACGCTTGTGCAACCGTGGAGGAATCTGATACATGTAGAGATGCCCCCCAATCCTTCATTAGAAAGGGTGGGAATAGAATGACCATCGAATTGTGTGCTTATGCAAATGAAGTATGTAATGCAAGACTATGTTAAATGCAACCCTAGGTCTGGTTACCAAGCCTTGATATTTAATCATCACCAGATATAGAACAAAGCTCGTAGGTCATACAATTTCCACTGACATTGCAATCATGGGAATATGAATATAACATACATTATTGGTTTTTTGGGATTAAATGTAAGCATTCGAGGCACAAGAAGCCAAAATGACCAGAACATTTGTCCCTTTTAATGTAGCAAGTTAACATAATCATCAAAGCATAAATGCTAGGATGACCTGAATGTTGCTTGCATGATAGGCACACCAAACACACGGGAGATCCCTCTTATGTTAAGTATTCAATATTCATTCTGTCTGCAACGACCCTTGCATTCATAACCTAAGACAGAAGTGTGCTGGATATACTCACAGTGATCCGTATGTTCACTTAGCAGGACGAGTATTAGTATTTACTGTAGCATGAAGAGTTCACTCCAACAAACAAGGAGAAGAACCAATGTTATTGGCATATTTGTATAAAAGGAGTCAAGGTACACACGGCCATCCAGTACGAGATGGAGGCTCTTATAGTGGACACCCATTTTATAGGAATAGATCAACTTATTGGAACTAAACTGCAAACAGAAAGCAAAGAAAAAGATCATGCCCCCAGTCATTGCTTCTCTAGTCGAAGATGACACCATCGAGTTGCTCAAGGAGATATGATAAAGCAAAACAAAGCAAACAAAAAAAATGCTCAGCATATCCAAACAATTATATCATTTTTGAGTTCAATGTTTTGGGATTGATGTCAAGTGTCAGTGTCCAAAACATGTTTGAAAGAAATCTCTTCAGTAAGGTGATGACAATAGGCAGACGCAGCCAGAATGACTGGTGACTAAGGTCAAAGAGGAATCTTCACGATGAACAACCTAAGAAGGACTGAACAAAAATAAACAGACACAGCCAGGATGACTAGTGACTGATGCAAGAGAGATCTTCCATAAAGGAATCTGGAGACATGACCTAAGAAACAGTAGGCAGACATAGCTGAAACAACTGGTGATTGTTGCAAAAGAGATTCTATGAGGAGAATCTTGAAAAGAGTGTCACTGGCAACAGTAGGCAGATGCAGTGAGGACCATTGGTGACTGTCATGAAGGAGATTCTATAAGGAGAATCTAAAATAGTGACACTAGAGATAGTAGATAGATGCAGTGAGGACCACTGGTGACTATATCGCGAAGGAGATTCTATGAGGAGAACCTAAAATAGTGACACTAGAGACAGTAGGTACATGCAGTGAGGACCACTGGTGACTATCACGAAGGAGATCCTATGAGGAGAATCTCAAAAAGAGTGACAAAAAGGGGGAATGCCCCCGAGCTATAACAAGACTCAATCCATGGATAAATGAGAAAGAAAAGAAGGAAAGCGAAAGCATGAAAGTGACTATACAGAAAGCCTGAAGGTGCGTTGTAGGATGGAGCATTGGGAACAAGAGGTGCCTGTTTACCAGGTTTTCACCTTCTTGGCAAGATTTCCTTTTTTGGCTACCATGATTCCTATTTTCAGGTTTTCACCAATGGCACTTTTCTTGTTTTTCAATTTTTTTTGTATTTTTGATATTTTTCACTTTTTTGGTGTTACCAAGGCGCCTATTGCTAGGTTTTCACTAGGGTAAAAAAAATTTCAGGACTTTTTTTTATTTTTATATTTTTTTCAAATTTTTAGAACTTTGTCAAAGATTACTAGCTCTCAAGAAGGATTACCTTGATTTTGTTCCAGTGTCTAGCAAGGTGCAGGATAATATGTAGTAGCAAGCTAGTGGATAAGTGGAGATGGATAGGCAAGGAGTATGAAGCAGTGAATGTTACCCTCAAGGAAAGCCTTCACAAGATTACACAAGCTAGGGAAAAGGATATAACAATATAAGCTTACGGTGTAATGAAGGGTATCGTGTAATTAATCCATGAAAGTGACCATGTCAAGAGATTGCTAAGAACTAAGTTTTCTTCTTTCTTTCATTGATCAAGACCAAAGGGTTAACTGAATAGGATAGAAAATTTTGTTATGGAGGTTATGAGTGAATGACTTCAGGCATGAGGATGCCTGAAGGATAAGCAAGATCATGATAGGATATCATTGATGGAAGAATTACGCATGATGCCTATTTACTAGGTTTTCATCATGGTACTTGTCCAAGGTGCCACAAGAAGTGGTTTTCACCATAAGATGGATTTATTTTTCTTTGCTTTTGCTACAAAGGCGGTTGTTTCTAGGTTTTCACCAAGGCACTTTTTCTTTTTTCTTTTTTTTTTTCTTTTTTTCTTTTTTTCTTTTTTCTTTTTTCCCTTTTTTTTAAAGATTTTTTGAATTTTTGGAAAGAATTCAAGTCTTTCTCCAATGAGATAGCACTCCTATAAGAAAGATAAGTTATGATAAGCTAAGGCCATAGCAAGGTACACTCAATGATGCTGATAAAGTAATGGAAGGGAGATAGTAGAAAAGATATATGGAGAACAAGGTTTAGGCTATGGATGAGATAAATGGGATGGAAGGATAAAAGGTGGAGGATAGAAGGTGGAGTGGAGAGGGTATTGAAAGGGATGTGCAAGGGTAGAAGAAAAAGTGGGAAAGATCAACATTGACACACACCTTGAAGGGTACTAGAATGATGGAGGAAATATGGATCAAATAGTTTGAGGTTTAGATGTATGAGGTGGTAGAATAATTTTGGAGGGAGATGGAGTGGAAGGCTTTGAAACCTTTTTAGGAAGATGTTGGGAAGAAGATGGAGTAAAAGTCTTTGGAAGCTTGAATGTCAACTTTGATTTGTTTTTAATATTCAAGTCCTTCAAAAGAGACTTGGGAATCCATATAGCTTTTGATTTTTCATTAGATGCTTTGGAATGCATTTCTTCAATAACTGATTTAAGAACCCACATTTTCTTTGGTTGAGCTCTTTGAATAGTGGACCTTTGCGATCTCCTTTTCATATTTTCCTTCTTGACATTCACATGTCAATTACAGGAGACATAGTGAACTTTTGAGGATGGATTCATGCACTTGTGTTTGAGTTGATCATCCAAATTTCTTCCAAAGGACTTGGGATTTATGGATGAATGAGGCCAATATGACTGGTTTAGATGGAAAGGTGGATGTGAAGAGTTCAAGTATGTGTATCTTTGTTGATCTTGGGGTAGGGTAGGAGGAACATGTAATGAGCTAGTAGTGGCAATAGGAGATAGAGGAACATAAGGTCCCAATATGGATGGAAGACTTGAAGGTTTTAGCTTAGATGGGTAGGGACCAAGGATAGATTTAGAAGATTTGAATGAACCAGGAGTATGGATATCAGCATCTTTAGAGTGAGCAATATGACCAAATTCATCAATAGATTTATGAGTAATTATTATAGGAGCAATACCTTTGATAGGAGTATTTAAAGCTTGAGCATAGTTTGGAAGTGAATGTAGCAAGGTAGAATAAGAGAGCGAGGGAACAGTTTTCTCTTCAAAAGGAATTTTGGGTAACATAGGAAAAGTATCCTTCTCTTGGTCTTTTGTAATCTCCTTAAGGATGGTGGAAGGAATATCTTGATCTTGATTAGTAGAGGTGCATAACATGGGAGATGGAGGATTATGTGGCTCTTGAGATGGAGGCACAAGATCTTGGAAGACTTGAAAGGGGATGAAGGAATCTTGGTCTTGATCAACACTTGTTTCTTCATCATTTAAGTGGTCCTCTTGACATGAAACTAAATCCAAGGATGAGGGAGTATCTGAATATGTCTTTGAATATATTTCTAGAGTCTCCATAACATGCTCTTGAAGGGACAATGGAGGAATAGTTGGATTGGGATAATAGGAGGAGCAACACATGGAGGTTTTGGATCTTTGCTTTGTGTAGTATGGGAGAGGTTTGCAGCTAAGTCAAGATTAGCTTGAGTTTCCTTTAAAGGTAGTCCTTGAGGGTACACATAGTCAACTGGGGGAGTAGTGAGTTCTTTTGGTGAATATGTGTTGGAAAGATTAGACAATTTATAAGGTGGATGTATGTTGGAGGAAGTAGAAGTTATGTTTGAACCATTACTAGACATGGTTTCATGAGGTTGATCCTTCTTCAGAGTAGAATCTTTAGTATTTTAGAGCTTATATTTTTGAATTTTACCATTGTCAAAGAGATCTTGGATCTTTTTTTTCAGCTCCTTACAATGGGAAGTTTTATGTAAATTATGTCTATGATAGACACAATAGTTACTCATAAAGGAAACTCCCGCCAAAGTGAGCTTAGGTAAAGTAGTGAGTTTTTCTTCAAGAAGTTCTTCCAAGGTTAATTCATAAGATTTTCCAAAAGGTGTGGAATCACACTTTGGTTTAGGTTCCCAAGGTATGTTTTCAAAGATATTCCTAGATTTCTTGGGTGTATGTGAGGTGTTCTCAGATGTCTTGGATTCAAGATCACAAGAATGTGATTTTTGGTTGTCATAGGAGAAAGGGAAAATTTCTTCCTAGGAGAATTTTTTCGATGATGTTTTTTCCTCTTCTTCTAGTCTTTGAAGTTGAGCACTTATCATTTCAATTTGTTTCTTCATGTTTGTAATTAGAATCCCTTCTTCCTCACTAGGAATATTGGATTTAGCACATTTTTTGTTAGCCATTTTGATGTACTATGTTTCAAGTAGTGACAACCAAGTTTTAGAACATAAGTCAAGTTGCCACAGTCATAGACAATGACAAAAAGCAAAAGCTTAGACAAGGACCACACTAGAACTTAGTCTCAAAAAAAAGCAAGATAAGAGTGTAGTATACTAAGGTACTGTTGGTAAATAGATTGTTCTTTCCAATGTAACTCTTAAATGCCCAAACCTGTGAGAAACAATTTGATACCAACAGTTGGATAATCTATCATGAGGTTGATAGATTTCCTCTAGATTGAAAGGTACAGCTCCCTTATCAATGATATTCAATGAATTATTTTGTTCCTAAACTAATTGGGTACGTTCTTAACCTGAGAACGAAAGAGGGAAAACCAAGCCAGTCCCAAATAGAACTAACTCAGGCAGATTTTAACTCCTAAATCTAGCCAATGCCAAGAATCCACAACTCCTATGACTTCTTGATATTGGTAATGCAATATGGATGCAAATTATGTGAATGCAGTGAAGAAATGAAGATTTAATATTCAGATTTATGCAATAGGAATACGTGCAAATACTCTGATCTACAACACATTCATTATTTGATGCAAGATGCAAGATAATGTCCAAAACTGAACACAACAATACTCTGATCGAATATATTCAGAAAATAATACTCAAATTCTCTGATTTGAAGCAAAACTCTTCTTTGTTTTGAACACAACAAATACAATGCTTTGATTTTTATTTGCCTGCAACTCTGGCCAAATCTATTATAGAAATCAATGCATGAAATGAAATGCATAAAATAAACTACTCTATTCCCTCTACTCTAGCAATACCTACTCTTGCAGAAAAGAAGCCCCTCTCAATGGAAAAGGTTTTACAATAAATACATTCTCCAGCAACTATTTGGTTTCTTCCAGTGACTTTTCAGTTCTGTAACTGATCTTGTCTCTTCGACTTCTCATATTTTTCCTTTTGAAAACTAATATTCTTATTAATTTTTAAAGTTAATAATGATAGATATTAACATATTTAAATTATATGTTAACAATTGACATTTAGATATGTTAAATCAATATCAAAATCTTCCTTCATTGAGTGGACAGCAAAATAAATAGTTCTGCCACGTAAAATTGAGCCATTTTTCGTGGGGCATATCTTTTTATTCCACCCTTGGATTGAGCTCATTTTTGGATATGTTCTTCCAAACTTAGTTATCTTCATCTTGACTGGAGCGATTGAAAAAATAATCAATGAATAAAAACATATGAATTTCTGAATTCTGCTCTATATGACTACTACAAAATCAGAATTAATAAAATAAAATTTCCAACCATTGTTCTTTCAATGCTCTATAATCCATGTCTTCAATTTGCAACAATGTTATCTTCAATGCTTAAAATGTTAATTCTCTGCTAAAATTTGGGAGAAATTCTCTAAAATTCTTATAGCGAAAATCTGACTTTTGTCTTCTCCCTTTGGTGAAAATTGAACTTTGACTGCGAAAGTCGCAGTGGAAAATGAATTTTCCATTTCCATGTAGTGGGCACAAGTTTGATGCAGATTGATTCACAAATTATTTTTTTGGAGTGATCTTGATGCTAGACCCCATATACCTTCATCTTGGATTGAGATTTACCTTTTCTCTCCTCATGTGGAAAATTGGACTTTGCTTGCGAAAGTCATAGTGAAAAATGAATTTTCCACTATGCATTTTTCTTTTTGCTGGAAAATAAAACATTTGCTTCTCCAGTGGAAATTTTGAAAATGACTGCGAAAGTCGCAGTGGAAAATGAGTTTTCCACTACACTTCATTTTTCCTCTGGTGGAAAATCCCAAGTTGGCTTCTCCATTGCGAAAAATTAGAAAAGTGCTTCTCCATGGTGGAAAAATGAATTTTGAATTCTCCATTGCGAAAAATTAGAAAATGACTACAAAAGTTGCAGTGAAAAATGAGTTTTCCACTACACTTCATTTTTCCTTTGGTGGAAAATCCCAAGTTGACTTCTCCATTGCAAAAAATTTGAAAAGTGCTTCTCCATGGTGGAAAAATGAATTTTGACTTCTATTTGCTTCCACATTTGCATATCTGGACTCAGAAATAATTCAATCCTTCATAGAAATTTTGTTAAACACACTGAGAACAATTTTAAGAAATTCTTTATGAGTGGAAACTTTAAAAGTTTTTAAAATGATGTACTGAAAGTGCACCTACAGGTACAAATAGTCTGATTTGAAGGCTAGAACAGCCAAAGATTATGACTATCATGACACAGAGTACAATAATCCCTAAAGGACAAGAGCAAGATAACTGAGAGACAAGACTAGTTAAAGTATGGATCGCAAGTCATTAGCTAAGCAAGATGCCACTGTTTGGAACTATTTTTAGACAGAGAAGTAGTAAACTGATGCAAGAAACAGACTTGGTATAGAGCACAGATAGCTCTAACAAACTAACTTGATAGTTCAGACTCAAGATCTCACGTGAAGATCCTCTAAAAGGCACATGAGAAAGTATACAGAGCCATGCAAAGAGTGAGGATAGCATAAAGATTTCACATGAGGATGTGCTCTAGGCCACACAAAGTAGTGCAAGGTTAACTTGGATAGCATAAAGATCTCGCATGGAGATGTACAACTTTTTGCACAAGAACTTGGACAAAGCTGCGTGAAGAAGTGGTAGGACAACAAGTATTTGCACAAAAGTTTGAAAATTGTACATGAAAATAGAAACTAGACTAACAACTAAACTAGATTTTGAAAAGACTTTGAAGATTTCAAACAGTTTTGGATAGATTGTTGATTCGTTTGGCAAATTTCAGATAGATAGCAAGGTTGATTTTCAAGTGTTTAAATAGCATTTGGTTTTTAAAAAGCCAAATGTTTTCAATAAGACATGGGAAGCAAGCAGTAGTTGAATACAATCTAACTGAGGGCAAAGCAACTTAGAGGGACAGGGAAGTCTCGACTTTCAATTTGTTTGAGCAAGTTTGGACATGTTTAGGACTCGATAACAAACACACTTTATCCCTAGAAACAAAAAATGGTAGAGAAGGCAAAACCTTTATCCTACATCTTATGTGCATTCAGGTACCTCACACAGCCATGTCACCCCCTAGAGGGCACCCGTGTTTTTGGTATATTCAAAGGACTCAATAGTATATGCTAAACAAGCACCCTTGTAGAAGGGGACAAGTGCATATACCACCTTAAAACATCCAGTAGCATGCCTATGGTGAGTTCTACAAGAGAGATTCTTCCCCCTCCTTGCACAAAGATTATGCCTCCTTTCGGACGTGAATAAGGTGGCTTTTAGCTAAGAGGTTTTTACTTGGCTTCCGTTCGTATTAATTCCTGGTGGCTCTGCAAGAAAAGTTGAGACCAGTAGCCCACACTAGCATTTGAAAGTGCACACTACTTTCTTAACAAGCCAAGGGCCGACGTCAACCAGTGCACAGAAAGAGCTTCCCCTTGATATGCGATATCAAGAATTAAGGGGAAGAAATTAATATGGCTTTGGAGTCTTTTTGTCTACAAAGCATCTTGATTATAGTGAGTTGGAATCTCCAGTGAAAGGAGTGTGCTCACTTGGGTTGTTCCCAGAGGTTGGATCACTCTGACAGGCCCTCTAAAGGATTGACATAGACTGGTGGTTTAGATCTAAGGGTTCAAGTTTCTGATTTCCCTCAAGGGGAAAGAGCATAATCCTCTACCTTATTTCCTTGCCCAAACATGCCAAATAAGTTAATTACCAACTTGGCTTAATCAATCCAAACTCATTCTTCCTTAAAGATTTTGATTCCATAAAAGGAAATCATGGTCTTCTCATAGAAGAGAACAAGTACTGGAGAACCACTAAGCTACTTGCCTTCTTCGGAATGCCATCTTTCAAAAGTGTCTAGGTTTATGATTCACCCTTGGTCATGACCTCCAAGTGTGTAAGAGCATAATCCCCTATTCTTCCATCTTGCACCCTAGGAAGTTCACAAGCCCCTAATTAATCTAGTTTGGAAAGCAAGAAAAGAAGACATAATGTTTTGTGGGTTTGAAATTTGGTCTTCGACAAACATATCTTTGACAGCATCCTACAGGCAAATCATTAGTACATGTTTTGAGAGTTTGTTTAAAGGAGTCTTCGTCAAACATCCTGTAGACAACTGTTAGGCTACGAAAAATTAGAAAAAACCGAAATGAAGATGCTTCAGAGAAAACACATTAGTGAAAATAGAAGCTTAACTATGGGAAAATGAAATTTAATATTTTTTGTTCTTTTTTATACCCATAAAAAAGCTTAGAAAATGTTAAAACTTATGAAAACATCAAAAGTTAGAATTCATTTTATACTCTCTCTTTTTTTTTTAACATTATTTTATCCAGAAAACTGGAAAAAAACTATCTTTTGTATTGCTGTTGCAAAATTTTGCGCAAAATCTTTCAAGACCCATGTGAGATCTTGCACAGACTGGCATGAAATTATGTACAGACCCATGTGGAATCTTTCACTATCTCACACAAAATTGTCTAAGGGTCACGCAAAATCTTTTACAGGTCCGCGCAAAGAAATAAGGTGTCGTGCAAATACTTGCGCGCTCAGGCACTTTCTTGCGCGAACTGAAAAGATTCCTCGTGCGAAGATTCAGTATCCTCGCACGAAAATTGAATGTCTCATGTGAAGATTCAGTATCCTCACATGAAAATGGAATGTCTCGTGCAAAGATCCCTAAATCTATATGAAACTATACGGATAGAAAGCTCAAAAATTAATTTAAAAATGTAGAGAAGGCCAGAGAAATTGATTTTCTTGACTCCACAGTGGGTGCCAGAAATGTACCTGTGAAATGTGGGCCTTTTAACCTCACAGACACTTCGACATAGTCATTACCTGTGAAATCATCCTGGAATAAACATTGAGTTGTTTATCCAAGAGATTCGACAAAGCGACTTGTCGCCTTCTATCTAGAAGGGTTTGCCTAATTAATGTCCTCAGATTTGAGGTGTAGGCAACCAAACCTTCTAAGAATGAAGGATTTAAAAGAAAATTAATCTAGATGAAATGCAATTTAATCTATAAATTAGAAAATAACATTTAATCTACATGTATGCATAATATTAATCTAGATGACATTAAAGAAAGCTAGAATGCAATGAAAGCTTGAGCAAGGTGAGTGAGTAATTCAGCAGAGATTCGATAGTATCAAGATTCAACCACTTCTCTTTTCTTTAAATGAGGAATTGAGAGCTTCTTAAATAGAATCCAAGAATTGATCAATGGTCAAGATCAATTTGGATGGATGGTCGAGATTAGAAATGAGATTCAGTTAGAATGGAAAGTTTCTTTATGAAAAGGAAGTTAACTGATTTCTTTTGAGTGGAATAAGGAGTTAACTAATTTAATTCCTTTTATGATTTTAGTCAACTGAGACTTTCCATTTCTGAACTGAAGAGAGAATATTGGAGAAGATATTTGATTTAAGGAAATTAAATATGACCTCATAATTGAGTATCCTAAATTGAATAATTAAATTCAACAATTAGAATGAGGATATTTAATTAAATCAAATATATTAAATTCCTTTGTACATTAGCTAAAGAAGTAATTTAATTTAATTAAAATATAAATACTTATAATTAAATTAAATTTAATCAATAGGTTTAATGTAGCTAATTTGAGTCAATACTTAGGAATTAAATAAAGAGTGTGAGTAATGCAGATTAGGATTTTTTGCATTTGACAATTAAGTCAAGTAACGAGTAGTAGAATAAGAATTGCCTATTAGAATAGGTCTTAGGATTGATTAAAAATAGACCAAAATTGTTTAAGATGGAAATGAGCCAATTTTGGGGTATTACAACATGGACTCAAGCTTTCTCTGATCAAACCTTTCTACAACAACTCATGCACTTGTCTATTAAGTTCTTCATTCTCTGCAGATGTCAATCTATATGATGCTTTGTTTGGAAAACTAGCTCCAGGGATCAGATCCATACAATGACTTATACTTCTTACTCGAGGTAAACCATTAGGAATATCATCAATAATAATTTCTTTATACTCATTAGCAATTCAATAATTTCTACTAGCACTCGGCTATCACTATCTGATATCACTCGGTCATTACTAGCTTATGTTGCTCGATCATTACTACCAACACTCAATCCTCTAGGAACTATAAAAAAATAGACTTGATTATTTTTCATTTCCTTTTCAAATCATTTCCCATTAACCATGCAAATTTTTATAGCAGTACAATCAACCTCATTTGGACTTTCAATCAAAGGTAGCAATGTTTGTTTCTTCCCATTTACCCAAAGATTATATTGATTCAATCTTCCATCATGTACAGCATATCTATCATATTGCCAAGTTCTACCTAAAAAATTATTACAACAATCCATTGGCATAATATCACACAAATCTTCATCAAAGTAATGTCCAATTTTGAACTTCACAAGACATTGCTCACTTACCAATATCTTATGCTCATATTTGATCCATGAAACATGATAAGGTTTGGGATGTTTTAGCCTCTGCAACTACAACTTGGTAACCAGCTCTTTTGATGCCAAATTTGTAAAACTTCCACTATCAATAATCACCTTGCAACATTTTCCAACCATCTTACATCTGGTCTTGAAAAGACTTCTTTTTAAAATAGGTTCTTCATCACTTCCCTTATTACATAAGGTTCTTCTCACCATCAAATTTTCTCCATCCTCAGGTCCACTTGGTGAACCCTCATCATCTTCTTTAATCATAGCATTTATGTTACCTTGCCTACCTTTGAAGGTTCTACATTCAAAAGATCTATGTCCCTCTTTACCACATCTAAAATAATTACCATGAAATCCACCTCTAGAATAGGAACTACCTCTTCCTTGGTAAGAATTAGTGCCTCTTCAATAAGAATTACCACTTGTCCATTTGGTCTTTCCTTTGTCATCATTCTTCCATTCATATTTTCCTTTATGCTACATAGAACTATCAGATCTGCCACTTTCTCCATAAGATCTACCTCTGCCTCTTTGGAATCTACAACCTCTACCTCTTTGTCTTTGTTCATGCTTCTTTGTCAAGATCTCCTCAACTTTCAAGGCATATTGATATGCTTCTTCTACAATTTCCAACTTCAAAAAAATTATTTCATCCTAAATTCCAAATCTCAATCCATTAATGTACCTTGCAATTTTCTCAACATCATCATCTACATGTCTAGATCTGATGTCCAATCTATAGAATTCCTTAGTATATTCTTTCACAGCCATATCCTTTTGTTTCAAATTTTGCATCATTCTCAACAAGCTAACTTGGTAATTAGTAGGAAGGAATTTTTTCTTTACCTTGTTCACCATCTTTGACCAAGTTATGATCTTCTCCTTTCCTCTCCTTTGTCTATCAATTTGCAAGTGCTCCCACCATAGTGATGCATGACCTTTCAACTTAGTGACTACAATCTTCACCTTTCTATTATCAGGGGTATTTTCATACTCAAAGAACTTCTCCATATTAGATATCTAATCCAACATAGCATTGGTATCTAGTTTTCCATTATAAGGAACAACTTCTACAACAGGCTTTGAATTTTCCCTAGACAATGTTTGCAACAATCTTTCCTCATATTGATCTTCTTCAGGTTCTCGATTATGGTTTGGTGTTGCTGCTTCATCATCACTTACATCATCAAGATGTGCTCCTCTCCTCTAGGCTATCTCCACAACATCTAATCTGGCTACAATTTGTCTCAACTAATAAAGATGAAGTTGTTGTCAATAAAATAGAGATACCAAGGGAAGCACAAGAATTTCTTGAAGAGTACAAAGCCATTGTTAGTGATGAACAACCTACCTCCTAAGAGACTTGTTAGCCACCAAATAGAATTTATTCTAGGAGCTACCCTACCTAAAAAATCTATCTATAAGATGACCCCTCAGCAAAATGAGGAAATTTCTAAACAAATCCAAGAGCTCCTAGACCAAGGCCTAATTAGGAAAAGCATTAGCCCATGTGCAGTCCCTACTATTTTAGCACCCAAGAAAGAAGGAACTTGGAGACTTTGTATTGATTCTAGAGCCATTAATTGAATCAACATTAGGTATAGGTTCCTAATACCTAGGATTGGAAACCTAATAGACTATTTAGGGAGAGCAAAATATTTCACCAAGATAGACCTAAAAAGTGGCTACCATCTGTACCTGTGAATTGTGGGCCTCTGAAGCTCACAGAAACTTCAACATGGTCATTACCTATGAAATTATCCTCGAATAAATATTGAGTTGTTTATCCAAGAGGTTCGACAAAGTGACTTGTCGCCTTCTATCTAGAAGAATTTTGCCTAATTAATGTCCTCGGATTTGAGGTGTAGGAAACTAGACCCTCTAAGAATGAAGGATTTAAATGTTATTAAGATGAAATGCAGTTTAATCTATATGAATATGCAGTTTAATCTATAAATTAGAAACTAACGTTTAATCTACATGTATGCATAGTATTAATCTAGATGATATTAAAGAAAGCTAGAATGCAATGAAAGCTTGAACAAAGTGAGTGAGTAATTCAACAGAGATTCGATAGCATAAAAATTCAACCTCTATAATGAGGAATTAGGAGTTCTTTAAATAGAATTCCTTGAATTCATCAATGAGTGAGATCAACTCAGACCGATGGTCAAGATTGAAGCAAAGATTCAGTTAAGATGGAAAATTTCTTGTGCAGGTGAAGTGGACTATTTCTATTCTGAGTGTGATGAGTAGTTAACTGAACTTGTCATAAGTGTGAGAGCAAGTTAACTAGATTGTTTCCAATTCGAGAGAGAGTTCACTCAGAGTTTCCATTTAGAACTAAAGAAAGAATTTGGAAGAGATTATTTAATTTAATAAGTGAGATATGAGCTCATAAATGCCTTTTTCATTTAATTAAATAATTTCATTTAATTAATTAGGGATGACTTCCTATTTAATTAAATAACTTTTTTTAATTAATCAAAATAAGTATATTTATCAAATTAAATAAATTTAATTCCTTAGTACATTAGCCTTAAGGTATAATTTAATTTAATTAAAGTATAAATAGTTAATAATTAAATTAAATATTAATCAATAGGTTTTAATGTGACTAATATGAGTGCGTACTATAGGGATTAGATTATGAGTATGATGAATGCAGATAAGGGTATTTTGCATTTGACAATTAAGTCAAGTAGCGAGTAGCAGAATAAGAATTGCCTATTAGAATAGGTCTTAAGATTTATCAGAATAGACCAGAATTGTTGATCATGGTAATGAGCCAATTTTGGGGTATTACATTTTTCCCCTCTTTGAATGAATGTGTGAGCAGCACGTTCAATTCAAAGAAAATTAGAAAGCATGGTGCAAGGACCAAGAAATGAGATTTGTTCCAAAATTGATGATATGAAGACCAATTGATAAGCTTTTAAGGACCATCTCTAGAACAGAGCTTAATCCCAAGGAATCCAAGTAGAATACCTAGATACCCAAAATTGATAAGCATTTTAAAGGTTTCCTTCAGAACAAAGTTTAACCTTTAAGGATCTAGATAGAACACCTAGATACCTGAGATTGAAAGCATTTAAAATATTATCTCTAGAATGGAGCTTAACCTTTAAATATCTAGATAGAATGTCTAGATACCTGAGATTGATAGCATTTAAAAGATTATCTCCAGAATGGATATTAACCTTTAAGGATCCAAATAGAACATCTAGATACCTAAGATTGATAACATTTAAAAGATCATCTCTAGAATAGAGCTTAACCTTTAAGGATCCAGATAGAACACCTAGATACCTGAGATTGATAAAAGATAGTAAGATCGAATTATAAGTCATAGAATCATCCCCAGAATGAGGCTTGATTCTCAGGAGTCAGGGTTTAGACTATCCCAATACCTATCCATCAAACTCTAAGAAGAGTTGTTATAAGATTAATCAGTTGATGAAAAGATAAAATAGATAGCAAAGATGCCAGATAGGAGGGAGCAAGATGCCCTGAGTGATGAGATGCCCCAAGTGATGAGGACATAAGATAGGAACAAGATGTCCCAAGTGATGAAGATTTAGATCGATTTGAAATGCAAGTTCAATGATGTAATCATCCTGCCCCCTCAGGAGTGAAATCAAAAGATGACACACCATAAGTATGATGTAAGGAGAATGATGAAAGATACAGAAGAAATCTAAGGTTTAGCAAAATAAAGAAGCGATCAGAATGATCAGGAGAAAATATGAAGAGATCGTAATGATCTTAAGAAAATTGAAAGTCAATCCAAAGTGATTTCAAGGACCAAAAGACCAAGCTTGACCAAGGAGTTGACCAAAATTGAGCATAGTTGACTTTAGTTGACTATTTGCAAAATGAGTTTTGAAAACATGAAGAATTTTGAGTTGAAAAGATTCCAAGAATCGTAAACTATCAGAAAGATTTGGGCTGCACAAGCGTTCAATCGCGTCAATCTCAAAAAATTTAAAATGCATTTTTGAGGCACTTAGTGTGTCAGATTTTGAATTTGATCTCAAAATGGTTTTAGAACGGTCAGATTAGCTAGGGGTGATTTTTATGCAAATCAAACCACTTTGAGAAATTAGGTCAACAGCTACATAAGGGCCCAAGGGGTCATTTTCAATTCATTTGTGTTTTTTGTCTTGTAGTGAATTAAGCTCTGAGAGAGACATGGTAGTGAAGGTGAGATCTCATTGCTTTGAGCACTCCAAATGACATAGTCAGCTAGCAAACTATGAACCACCAGTGAGTCATCAATTTCCCACCTTTGTGATTTTAATTTCATGCTTTATGAGGTCATTAAATGCATTTTTTAGGATGTTTTAGAGTTGTCCAAAAAGTCTTCATGCAAGACTATCCTTTCTCGCGTGAAAAAATAGGATGTGTTGTTTCTTCACGTGCATCGGTGAGGTTTCTCTCATCGGAGACACCCACCTCTCGCATGAAGAATGAGATTCTTCACACATGAGAACTTCATCTCTCACGCGACAAAGAGATTCTTCACATGAAAGAGGGAAACTTCGTGCGAGACCTTGAGATCTTTGTGTGAGATATTGAGATCTTCGCATGAGATATGAATATCTTCACATGAGAACCCATGATAGAAAAGTTAAAATGTTCAATTTTATACATGAAATTTGCATTTTTATTAGCTTTGTTCCACCATTTCATTTCGGTACCGATCATTTTCTTGTCATTGGTGTTCGTGTGTGTACAGGAGGTCTTTGACAACATTTCATTCAGATCACATTATCTACCATATGGAGAGTTGTTTCAGAGTCTCGATGATGTTGATTGGGCACACATTGCATGATTGGGTTTGTCCTCTCTATGCCAGATCCCAGCCATGATGGTGAATCACGACTTACTCACAGCTTTGGTGGAGCATTTCCATTCAAAGACAAACACCTTTCACCTACCCATGGAGGAGATGACTATCACCCCAGAGGACATATGGAGGATACTAAGGATCCCCTTTCACAATGCACAAGTTGTATATGATACGATGCCTCGAGCAGGCACAGCAGCACTTTCTGTTGTATTTGGTAGAGAGCTGCAGCGAGGTAGAGCCATTAGCTGAGATGAGCCGATGCATACATACGGGCTGACACACAGGCCAGAATCTATGCTAGCTATCTTCTTGAGTTTTTTCTCGTGTCCTAAAAGAGGACAGCATAGTTTGGAGTGTGGGTGGGGTGTCATGCTCTGCAGGATGGTGGAGGCACTGAAGATTTTTGGGTGGGGTGAGTGCATGTTGGCCCACCTATACCATGAGATGCACGAGATAGTTTTCCATGAGAAGAAGACTATGGCTGCTGGAGTATACGTGCTTCAGATCTGGGCCTAGGAGCATTTTCCCATATGTAGGCCAATTTTTGAGGATGCCAAAGAGCTGATGGAGTCTTACATCTATCGATATCGAGGGCACATTACCTAGGTCTTCCTAGGTAAGACAGAGCATTGAAAGACTTGTCTTGATGACTTGGTGTCCATCATATGGCGGCCCTGGTGAGAGACTAAGGACTAGGATGATGCCCTGAGGGAGCTGCCTTGGATGTTCAGCTCACAACCATTGGTTGGCAAGACTACACAGATCTTAGAGCGATTTGTGATCTCATGGGTGTGCCGGTAGTATGGTCAACCATAGGATATTTCACAAGAGTACTGCACCTATGCTAGGTTGTAGAGGGACATAGAGCGGGGATGGCCTTTGTGGATGGATCTTGGGAGATCTATGATAGATGTATGTAGCCTAGCTATGGTTCAGTGGGATTACCTACCAAAGGTAGCAGATTTAGGGATGACACCTACATATCAGGCTTATCTTATTAGTCATCCATTCCCTTGATTTACAAATCCACTTGGGATGGCCAGGTAGGCACAAAGAGAGGTGCCCTAGTAGTAGCAGGCACAACCATAGGCATAGGTATAGCCATAGGTATAGGTACAGCCACAAGTCTGGCACTAGGTATAGTAGTTGCAAATTCCCCCATGGCAGATGGGATCAGACCTAGGTGCTAGGGGTAGTAGGATAGGACATGGTCAGCGGTGGAGGTAGAGGACAAAGGAGCAGGCCCCACAGCAGGAGGCTCTACAGTAGCAGGTGCCACCATAATAGCAAGCACCACCACAATAGTAGGCACCTGAGATTCTTCATGAGCATATGCTAGATTAGCTAACAGCTAGGGTGCAAGACATAGTATGGCACTACTAAGAGCAAATTCATCAAGCCTCCCAGTAGTTGGGGGATTTGTAGATATAGGTAGTTTTCTGGGACTCACAATTGGTGGAGTGGTAGCGAGAGATTGATCGATGGAGAGAGTGCACTGAGACTACTGAGCAGAGATTGGAGATTGTGCAAGATGAGATCTGCCTTCAGTCAGCTCAGGCATCTTACTACTTTGTTGCATATTCGATAGTGGTGCCTAATGAGGCTCTGCAAGTGTAGCAATTTTCACAATATGCTCGAGAGTTAGAAGGTGCACGACCTCCTGCTAGACCTAACATGCCACCACCTCCTCCTTTGCCTACAGCTCCTACTCCTACTCCTCTTGGAGGCAAGAGCACAGGGTAGAGTTAGTTGTTGTGTCTCTGGCTCTTGATTCTTGATCTCTAGCTATGTATTTATTGGTGTGCCAGCACCATTTTGTATCATCTTGATCGATAGCACTTGAGTAGTGCCCATTTTTGTAGTGACCCATTTTTTGAGAGATATACATATGAGATTTTTGAGTCGAGTAGCAGTGTACATGTCATTGTCTTTTTTGCTTTACTTTGATGTACATGAGATGTTAGTATGATGATTATGAGATGTATGTTTTACTTTGATATGAATGTGAATGTATTTTGATGTGATGTGATGTGATGTGATGTGATTATGAGCATATAGAGTAGATATTATGAGTATATGGATGCAATGCATATAGAAAATGGATTGACATCTCATGTAGTGTTGCGTGTTTTTGCTTGGCAGTGATAGGTATTCCATTGAGGAGCGTGGATCAATGAATCAAATGCTTGTGTAGCCCTAGAGAAACATGATATGTTTGAAGATGCCCCCAATCTTTCCTCACATAGGGGAGAAATGGAATTACAACCAAATTGTGTGCTTACGCATGTGAATTATGTAATGCAAGACTATATTAAATGCAACCCTAGGTCTAGTTACCAAGCCTCAACAATTTATCATTACTGGATATAGAACAAAGCTCATATGTTATACAATTCCCACTGACATCGCAATCATGGGAATATGAATAGACCATACGTTATAGGTTTATTAGGACTAACTATAAGCATTTGAGGCACAAGAAGCCAGAATGACCAGAACATTTGTCCCTTTTAATGTAGCAAGTTAACATAAGCTTCAAAGCATAAATGCTAGGATGACCTGAATGTTGCTTGCATGATAGACACACCAAACACACAGGAGATCCATCTTATGCTAAGTATTCAGTATTTATTCTATCCGCAATTACCCTTGCATTCATAACCTATGATAGAAGTGTGCTAGGTATACTCACAATGACCTATACATTCACTTAGTAGGATGAGTATCAATGTTTACTATAGCACAAAGTGTTCACTCCAACAAACAAGAAGAAAAACCAATGTTATTGACATATTCTAATAAAAGGAGTCGAGGTACACATGGCCATCCAATATGAGATGGAGGCTTTTATAGTGGACACCCCTTTTTTAGGAATAGATCAAATTATTGGAACTAAACCACAGATAGAAAGCAAAGAAAAGATCATGCCCCCAGTCATTACTTCTCTAGTTGAAGATGACATCATTGAGTTGCTCGAAGGGACATGATAAAGAAAAAATAAAGAAAACAAAGAAAATGCTCAGCATATCCAAACAATTATATCATTTTTAAGTTCAATGTTTTTGGGATTGATGTCAAGTGTCAGTGTCTAGAACATGTTTGAAAGAAATCTCTTCAGTAGGGTGACAACAATAGGCAAACACAGTCAGAACAACTGGTGACTGAGGTCAAAGAGGAAACTTCAAGATGAAGAACCTAAAGTGGACTGAGCGATAGTAGACAGACACAGTTAGGAGGACTGGTGACTAATGCAAGAGAGATCTTCCATAAAGGAATCTCGAGACGTGACCCAAGCAATAGTAGGTAGACATAGTTCAAACAACTGGTGACTGTTGCAAAAGAGATTCTATGAGGAGAATCTTTGAAAATGAGGGACACTAGCGATAGTAGGAAAACACAGTGAGGATCATTGGTGACAGTCACGAGGGAGATTCTATGAGGAGAATCTCAAAAATAGTGACACTAGCGACAATAGGTAGACGCAGTGAGGATCACTAGTGACCTTCACGAGGGAGATTCTATGAGGAGAATCTCAAAAATAGTGACACTAGCGATAGTAGGCAGACATAGTGAGGACCATTGGTGACTGTCGCGAAGGAGATTCTATGAGGAGAATCTCAAAAAGAGTGACACTAGCGACAATAGGCAGATGTAGTGAGGACCACTGGTGACTGTCGCAAAGGAGATTCTATGAGGAGAATCTCAAAAATAGTGACACTAAAGGGGAATTCCCTCGAGCTGTAACAAGACTCAATCCATGGATACATGAGCGAAAAGCAGGAAAAGTAGGAAAGTGACTATACAGAATAACTAGAAGATGCACTGCAAGATGGAGCATTGGGAACAAGAGGCACTTGTTTACCAGGTTTTCACCTTCTTGGCAAGATTTTCTCTTTTTTTGCTACCATGATGGCTGTTTCTAGGTTTTCACCAATGGCACTTTTCTGGTTTTTTCAATTTGTTTGTATTTTTTTTTTTTTCAATTTTTTTTGAGATTTTTCACTTTTTTTGGTGTTACCAAGGCACCTTTTGCTAGGTTTTCACCAGGGTAACAATTTTTTTCAAGACTTTTTCTAATTTTTATGATTTTTTTAAGACATATAGATATGTACAAAGAGCTTACTGATATTAGATCAACTGTAAAACCACTTCAGGTGGAGAGTGTTGATAGGTTCTTTTAGCACTTCTCTCTTGGTTGTGGAAAGCTGATAAGTGCCAAACCCATATACTATAGTGACGATGTACAAACCAAGCCAGTTTGGTTCAAACTTTCCTTTTTGTACTCGTTGTTGTTGATTCTTAGGGTTTTCTCTTAGGATGAGATCACCCAGCTGGAAGTCACATGGCTTGACCCTTCGATTGTAGCTTCTTGCCATTCATTGTTGATATGCTCGCAGATGATCACATGCCACTTGTCGTTGTTCATCCAATAACACAAGCTCTTTAAGTCGAGCTATCCTATAGTCATCATCAATGATAAGGCCCTTGATAGAGATTCTCAAGGTAGGAATCTTGACCTCTATTGGAAGCACAACATCCGCCCCATATACCAAAGCAAAAGGAGTCATGCCTATTGGAGTCCTAATGCTTGTCCTATATGCCTACAAGGCTGGATTGATCTAGAGATGCCAGTCTCTCCCTAATTTTCTAACTATGCGATGAAGAATTTTGAGGATCACCTTATTGGATGCCTCAGCTTGGCCATTACCCTAGGGGTAATAAATGGAAGACCAATATTGTTTAATTTTGAATTTATTGCATAGTTCCTTGAGGTCTTTATTCTTGAATTGTCCTCCATTGTCAGTAATGATTAAGGACAGCACACCATATCTATAGATGATGTAGTTTGTGATGAAAAGTGCTACAGATTTTCCATCAACAACTATGAGAGGTACTGCCTCTACCCACTTTGTGAAATAATATGTAGCTATGATAATGAACTTATGTCCATTAGAGGAGGTTGGGTGGATCTATCCCACCAAGTCAAAGGCCCATTGTTGAAATGGCCATGTTGTAGTAGAAGAAATCAGCTCTCTGGCTGAAGCATGAATTAGATTCCCATGTAGCTAAAACTTCTTGCAGGACCTAGCATACTTGATAGCTTCTTGCTCCATTTTGGGCCAATAGTAACCAGCACGAAGGAGTTTGCTAGCTAGTGTTAGGCCATTGGAATGAGCTCCACAAATGCCCTCATGAACATCAATTAGTGTATGTTTGGACTCTTTGGGTTCTAAACACCTAAGGAGTGTTCTGTTGAGACCTCTCCTATGCAAATCATCAGCAATAATGACATAATGTGAAGCATTATGAATTAGGTAACATTTCTCATTTCGGGTCAGGCCTTCCAGAATGGTTTGATTACGAAGGTAGGAATAAATGTGATGATAGCGAGATGATTCTTGTCCTATAACAAAATAGATCATCTTAGAATCAGGGGTATCATAGGCTGGGTAGTGTAATGCTTCCACCAAGAACTCATGTGAAGATCATTTTCAAGCATTTGTAGTAGGGAGGCCAGAGTGGCCATGGCATCAACCAGTTTATTATTTGCTCATGGAACTTGTTGGAAGGTGATGTGTGCAAAATACTTCTTTAAGTCATCAACCATGTGCTTGTAAGGAATTAGTTTCTCATCTTTTGTTTGGTACACATCATTAACTTGGTTGATGAAAAGCCAAGAGTCACCAAAGATATCTAACTGATCCACTCTCCATTCAACTACAATTTTCATGCCATTAATCAAAGTCTCATATTCAGCAATGTTGTTTGTACAAGGAAATAGAATCTTGTACACTTTGGGTAGTGAGTATCTCTGTGGTGTAATGAAGAGTAATCCAACACCTGATCCTTGTTGTGTGAAGGACCCATCAAAGAATATAACCCATATGTGGTACATGAGTGTTAGAATTGACTTATCTAGGAAATCAATGTTCATTGGCAAAAGACTTTGTATGGGTGCATTGACTAGTTGATCTGTAATTGCCTATCCCTTGATAGCCTTGCGTTCAACGTATTGGATGTCAAACTCACTAAGTATCATAACCCATTTAGAAAATCTTACTGTGAGAGTTGCCTTACTGAGCAAGTACTTTAGTGGGTCTATTTTAGCCATGAACCTTGTAGTGTGAGCAAGCATGTAGTGTCTCAACTTCTAGGAAGCAAAGACAACTGCCAAGAAAGCTTTCTCAATAATGCTATAGTTTTTCTCATAAGAGACTAGTGTTCAACTCAAGTAGTAAATAGCCCTTTCTTTGTTGTCATTGTCTTCCTAAGCCAACAAGATTCCTAGAGACATTTTAGTTTTCAAGATGTATAAAATCAAAGGATTCCCATTAATAGGAGGCATCAGGATTGG
Organism: Cupressus sempervirens; assembly: GCA_028749045.1. Taxonomy (NCBI): domain Eukaryota; kingdom Viridiplantae; phylum Streptophyta; class Pinopsida; order Cupressales; family Cupressaceae; genus Cupressus; species Cupressus sempervirens. Next base: position 37,319,534 of record CM053785.1, read on the forward strand.
TAGATTGACAAGATATTGTTTGATCTATGTTAAGCTTTGCTTGAAATCCTAGCTCCAATTGAATTTCACACCCTTATGTAAGGTTTTTGTGAAGGGTTATGATCTATCTTCCAATTGTGAAATAAACCTATGAATAGATTGAAGCCTTCCCTGTAGTCCTCTCATATGACTGATGTTCTGAGGTGGTGGCATGTCCATTATTGCTTGTACTTTCTTTGGATCTACCTCAATTCCCTTTGAAGAATCAATGTATCCCAACAACTTCCCTAATGTGACACCAAATGTTCATTTCTTAGGATTGAGTCGAAGACTAAATTGTTCCATAGGATCTAGGATGGCAACCAAATCTTGCAGATGAGTATTGCGTTTAGCACTTTTGACCAAGGTATCATCAACGTAGTCCTCCATGGTTCTATGCATCATGTAATGGAAAATTGTAGTAATAGCCCACTGATATGTGGCACCAATGTTCTTCAAACCAAATGGCATCACATTCCAACAAAAGGTTCCCCATGCACATGTCAAAGTTGTTTTCTTCTGGTCTTCTGGTGCAATTTTCATTTGATTGTATCTAGAAAAACCATCCATAAGTGAGTACATCTCATAGCCAGTTGTCATGTCCACGATCATATCAATATTAGGGAGTGAAAAGAAATCTTTAGGACATGCCAAGTTAAGATCATGGAAGTCTGTACAAAACTTGATAGATGTATCATGCTTTGAAACTAGAACAATATTGGATATCCATTCAACATAATCAATTGCGTGGATGAAACCAGCTTTTAGAAGTTTCTCCAATTCTACTTTAATGAGTAATGCAACATGAGGATGCATTTTTTGAAGCTTTTGTTTAACTGGTTTGATGCCTGGTGATATAGACAAGTGATGCATGATAAGATCATGATCCAATCCTGGCATGTTAGATTATGTCCAAGAAAAATTTATTTTCTTTTCTTTGAAAAAAGGCAATGAATTCTTCCTTCTCTTCAGGTGATAGTGACTGTGCCAAATGTATCATATGAGGATGTTCTTCTATGCCTAGATTAATTAGTTGTGTCGGCTCTAACAACACTGATGATCTCTCCTAAAAGTGACTGGGAAGTACATCAAATATCTCATCCACGAGCACCTCAGAGAGGTTTTCACCCTTGGATATGTCTTTTGTTTTTACTTTTTTGGGTTCTGATACTGCCACAACGTGGTTTTCACCATCAGACCTTTTGCATTTTTTCTTTTTAATTGTATGACTGAGATATTTGATGTTAGCTTCAGTTATATTAACACTCTGCTCATTGGTGGAAGATGTTATAGGTTTGATAGCATTTAGCTAACAGGCGAGAGCATAGTCATTCTGGAATATGGGGACTTCGCTAGATGCATTGGGGTTCCAGTCTATAAGCTTGGTATGTGTGAGTGAGAGAGTAGTGGCTGATTCAATTGCACTCATAGTATATTCATTAAGTGCTTGGACCAGCAATTCGAGACCTATAGCGACCTTGTCCTTAAGTGTGTTCAAATGCCTCAGAGTATGAACATCAGTAATTGACGACTCTAGGACACTAGTTGGATTTGACCCATGTAACCTAACCCTAGATGTTTCACCCACTTCAATTTGGTTTTCATAGACATGCACTTGGTCAATGTCTTTATTAGTAGTTGCTTCTAAAAGAGAGTCAAACTCATATTCCTTAGAATCAGTGCTACATGGTGAGAGATTATAGAACTCCCCAATAGTGATAGGGACATAGTCACCATCATCCTCTAGGTTCTTACATAAATACTTAACATGGCATGACTAACTAGATTCTCCCTTTTCTTAATGATATTTGAGTTGCTCAGTATTGTCCTCAGAAGAGTCATTAGTATCATCCATAGTGCTAACACGTGGCACAAAGTCATCTAGCTTAGCAAAGAATTTAGTGAGATCATAAGGAATAGGATGAGGATAGGAATCCTCATCATTAGATTCTTCCTCTTGAGCATCTGACTTAGCTTGTGACTCATTTTTAGATGAACTCTCAGGTGTTGGTATGAATTTATTTGGTCCCAAATGAAAAGGAACCTTCTTAAATCCTAAGCCAGTTGTATCATGGTTGCTTCAAGCTCTTTCTTTGATAGGATCAATTAGGCCATTGTTATTGCACCCAATAGAGCCAGTTCCCTTGTAACCAAAATGCTTCATAAGCCTAAGACCAGGCCCATACTTCTTAGGAGTGATTTCTCAAGCTTGCTCTGTTAGGTCCACTGGAGCCTCTTCTTTGTAAAGCCATGCAGTAATGGCTCTATTTTCACTTTCATCTTCTAAGGGAACTATAGCCTTGATAAAAGTGTCATTATACTTGGTCTGAGGTGTTAGCACGAACAGCTTCCTTGCCTCTAAGGGTCTCCCATAATGTCAAGGAGACTCTGGGAGAGATGTTAATGATAGCACTAGTTCAATATGATACTCTCCCATGCCAGTTTCTTTTAATTTGAATGACTACTCAATTTGTTTCAGCTTATTGTCATGATAATTAGTGGACTCATGATTAGCAGGGACGAAAGTTTCAGCAGCCTTGAGCATATTGCAAGTGTAGCTAGAAGTGGCAAGAATAGTAACTTTGGAGCCATGAAATGGGAACTTGATGCATTGATGGTATGTGGATGGTACAGCACACATCTCATGTATCCATGGTCATCCTAACAGAATGTTGTAAGCCAAGGGAATGTCAAGCACCTGACAGGTGACATCCCTTTCTATAGGACCAACGCGAATGGGTAAAACCACAAGACCTAGAGACTTTCATTCCACTTCTTCATACGCTTTGATAGTGATCTTATGTCAAGGATCAATAGAGTCCTTAGAGTAATTCAATTGTCTAAGAAGAGCAATAGAGACAATATTTAGGCCAGCATTGTTATCAATGAGTACCCGATGAACATGTGTCTGATGGATCATAACCTCGATGTGTAGAGGTTGATTGTGTGGGTGACTCAGCAAGTTATCATCCTCCATGGAGAAGGTCATAAGATAAGGCAAGGTCAGGTGACCTACCATGGATTGGAATCACTCAAGATCAAGATCTTGAGGAACATTTGCCTCAATGAGGGCTTTGTCCAAAATTTTCCTGTGAGTAGGAAAAATTTTAAGCAGCTCAAAGATGGAAATCTGAGCATTAGTTCATTTCAATTGATCGAGAACACTATAATTGCTTGTTGTCAAGTTTGTTGTTGGTTTTTTACCTTTTCCAGATGGTCTAGCAAGGTCTTTGTCTTTGTGTTCTTCAAGATTTGAAGTAGGAGGCACAAGGCCTTCAGCACCAACTTGGTGCAAGAATGAGTGATAGCATTAGCACAGTGTTACAAGGGTGTATTATCCATTGCATTGAGATTAGGGCCCCTCAAGAAAAAAGGTATCTTGGGTTTTTTGTTATCTTGTTTTCCCTTAATAGTAATAAGGTCGCAGTATTCAAAATCCATAGGTTCAACCATGTGAATGGCATTGCCATCATTTGAATATGTATAGTTGACCTTGTAGAGTTGTGGTTTTGAAGTCTCTCCTTTTTCATAAGCTAGGAAAGGTTCTTTGAACGCCTTGTGATCTGAGTTTTTGTTATATCCATCTACCACAAGGTCACCAGCATCAATCATGTCCTAAACTTCAGTTGCTAGTTTTGTGTCCCTCATTTTGGTGATACTCACAGAATGAGGTCTCATTCCACCATGGTGGACGTGGTTGTGGATCATAGGGACGAGGGTTATCCATTGGTGAAATAATCTTATGTTGTAGAAATTTTTTGTAAACCACATCCAAAGGTTCTCCCAAGGGTGTATACTCTTGCTTGGGGTGTGTTGTCCATGAGTTTCTTGGTTTTTTCCTGGATGTTTTGTTGTCAGGGAGAGGTTTCTCATCATTTTTGGCCGCTTTGAGGCTATTTGTGAGATTAAATGCCGCTTTAGGAAGTTTGGGTGTGACATTGTCAACAACTCCATCATGTACAATTTCTCAGTTCTTGTTGACATGTTTGGTTTTGTCCCTATTGGAAGTGGAACCTTGTTTTATGTCCCTTAAAGAGTGAGTTCACCTTTCTTGACCATAAATTCCTCGATGCAGATAGCCTGTGTGATCATGTCTTCAAAGGTATGTGGACCTTGAAGTTGGACTCTATATCCGAAATTAGGTAGGAGGTTATGTCAAGCTTCTCTATTTCTATAATTTTACAGGAATACTTAGTGTATAGTTGTCTCCACCATTGGAGTAATGTAAGAAAAGGTTCTCTAGCTTTCTGTTTAAGGTTGCATAGATCTCGAATATTGATAGGGTGTTGTATGTTATGAGAATATTGTTGAACAAATAGATTGGAAATTTTGTCAAACGTCTTGATACCAAGAGGTAAATGTGAGAACCACTCCAAAGCCTGACCACCTAGGCTTCTAAGGAATAAATGCATGAGGTATGTTTGATCATGTATAAACTCCATAGACAAAGCACTAAATTCTCGCAAGTGATCTTGGGGATTAGTAGTACCAAAGTACTTATCATATTTGGGTAGCTCTACACCTCATGGGAAAGGTGGCATGTTTATGCTTTTTTCAAATGGAAATGGACAAAGAGCATCCAATGTGTATGTCTTTGTGGGTTTCTCTTTATCATGCATCATCTAAGCCAATTGGTCTTGCATAATTTTAAATTTTTTTTGGAGTTTAGAAGTCTCAATTTCTTCTTCAGGCGTGATAATGGTTTCCACATTAAAATGAGAGAGTAACTTTGCTCCCTCTTGGGCAAGTTTGAGAAAGTACTTTTCTTTCTCTTCGTTGAGTAGGATTTCCATGACCTTTTGAAAGTTTTTGTCTCTTAGACATTTTTCTATGTGTTCAGGGAGTATTTCTACTTCTTCCTATTCCTCATCAATGTTATGGTCTTTATCTTTCTCTTTTTTGTTACTTGGTGGTTCTTGATGTCTATTATGACTACCACGATCAGGTTCATGATTAGTCATTATAGGATAATGTTCAGTTTTAGTGTGTTATGTTTCAAAAGGTCCTCTGAAAAAGGAATCAAACATCATGTTTGGTGATGTAGGACCTCTACCTGTCTCAGTGTCCTCTTGGTACAAAGGATTCCTAATTTGTTGCAAATTTATGGAAAATGTTTGCCAAATTTGAGGTGACCTGGCAGGTGAGGGAGATTGTGAAGATGGCTCACTAGCCAAACTAGATATAGATTGTGTAATGAAAGGTAAGTGACCTCTAATGTGATTATGACCCCTAGCATGACCTCGCCTGAGTCTAAGAGGATAAAAAATGTTGCCACTTCTGGTTGTGATAGTCATAGACAAGGACAAGAAGCTAGAACCTGGACAAGGACTATACTAAGACTAAGTCTCAAAAAGGAAAAGATAATAGCAAGAATGATGTCTACCAAGGCACAAATGGCCTAATTTAAAGGCTAGAACAGCCAAAGATTATTACCAACATGATACAAAGTATGACAAGCATTAAGAGACGAAGACAAAAGATAACTTAAGGGATGAGACCAGTCAAAGTATGAGATAGAAGTCTTCTGCTAAGCAAAGTGTCGCTGTTTAGGACTATTTTTAGATAGAAAAGGACAACTCAGTGCAGGAAACTAACTGAACTAAGATCACAGATTGGTCAAACTAACTAATTTGGTAGTTTTAGAGTAGGATTTCGCATGAAGATTCTATGCATGCCACGCAAGGAAGTTCACTAGGTCACGCGAAGACTCATGACAACAGTTTAATTTCGTGCAAAGAATTTTTTTGTATCACGCAAAGAAATGACAGGGTAGTAGGATAGAAGAAAGATCTTACGTGAATATACATAAGATCTCGTGTGAGAAAGTACAAGTCTGCACGAAAATCAGGACCAAATTAACAATAGTGTTGGATTTTGAAGAGATTTTGACAATTTTAGACTATTCCAGACAAATTGTTGGTAAGTTTTGATAGATAATAGGCAGATTGCAAGGTTGATCTAGTAAGATGTTTGGACAATGTTTTAGGATTCAATGAAGACAATTTGTTTGAACAAGACAGTGGGAAGCAAGCAATAGTCGAAAACAGTCCTGCCGAGGGCAAAGCAACTCGACAGGATAGGGGAGTCTTGACCTTTATTTGTTGTAGATAGTTTTGGACTTGTTTATGACTCGAGAAAAAACACACTTGTATCCCTAAAAAAAAAAATTGGTAGAGAAGGAAAAACCTTTTTCTCACATCTTATGCACATGCATGTACCTCACACAGTCATGTCACCCACTAGAGGGCACTCGTGTTTTTGGTATATTCAAAGGACTCAATAGTATGCACTGAATGAGCACCCTTGTGGATGGGGACAAGCACATATACCACCTTCAAACATCCAGTAGCATGCCTATGGTGAGTTCTATAGGAGAGATTCTTCCCCCTCCTTGCACAAAGATTATGCCTCCTTTTAGAGGTGAACCGGGTGGCTTCTAACTAAGAGGTTTTTAATTGGCTTCTATTCATATTAATTCTCGATGGCTTCATAAGCGAAGTTGAGACCAGCAGCCTACACCAGCATCTGAAAGTGCACACTACTTGCTTAGCAAGCTAGGGGCTAGCACCGACCAGTGCATAGACAAAGCTTCCCCTTGATATGTGATATCAAGAATCAAGAGGAAGAAATTAATCCGGATTTGGAGTCTTTTGCTCTACAAAGCATCTTGATTATAGTGAGTTGGAATCTACAACAAAAGGAGTGTGCTCACTTGGGTCATTCTCGAAGGTTGGATCACTCCAAAAGGCCCTCTAAATGATTGACATGGACTAGTGGTCTGAATTTAAGGGTTAGAATTTTTGATTTCCCTCAAGGGGAAAGAGCATAATCCTCTACCTTATTTCCTTGCCCAAACACACAAAATAGATTGATTACCCACTTAGCTTAATCAATCTAGACATATCCTTCCTTAAGATTCGGATTCCCTAAAAGGAAACCATCATCCCTTCATAGAAAAGGACTCATACTAGAGAACCACTAAGCTGCTTGCCTTCTTTGGAATATCATCTTTTAGAAGCGTCTAGTTTTTTTATTCACCCTTGGTCATGACCTCTAAGTGGTGAAGAGCATAATCCCCTATTCTTTTGTCTTGCACCTTAGAAAGTTCACAAGCCCCTAATTAGACTAGTTTGAAAAACAAGAAAAGCAGACACATTGTTTTGTGGGTTTTAAAAGGGTCTTTGTCAAATGTGTCTTCAACAATCATCCTACAAGCAAATAGTTAGTCCATGTTTGAGTGGGTTTTATATAGGAATCTTTGACAAATTGTCCTGCAGACAAGTTAAGCTGCAAAAAATTAGAGAAACAAAGCAACACAAATTCCCAAAAAAATATGTTAATGAAACTAAGTAAATTGCAAAATAAAATGCTTGAAACAGAGGCTGCTATTACAAGATCTCGCGTGAGACCTCTATTAGAGTCGTGTGAAATCTTTTTACAACTTGCATGAAGAAATAAGGTGCCATGTGAAGTTTCGCACACTCAAGAACTTTCTCGCATGACTAGAGAAGAATCCTTATGCGAAGATTCAGAATCCTCACATGAAAATGGATCATCTCGCGCGAAGATCTCTAAATATTTACGAAACTATATGAACAAAGAGTTTGAAATTTGATAAAAATATGTAGAGAAGCCCTAAGAAATTGATTTTCTCGGGCCCCATGGTGGGTGCCAGAAATATACCTGTGAATTATGGGCCTCTAAACCTCACAGACACTTCGACATGGTCATTACCTACGGAATCATCCTAGAATAAATATTGAGTTGTTTATCCAAGAGGTCCAAGAGCGACTGTCACCTTCTATCTAGAAGGATTTTTCCTAATTAATGTCCTCAGATTTGAGGTGTAGGCAACTAGACCCTCTAAGAATGAAGGATTTAAATGCAATTAAGATGAAATGCTTTTTAATCTATATGAATATGCAATTTAATCTATAAATTAATAGATGATATTAAAGAAAGCTAGAATGCAATGAAAGCTTGAACAAAGTGAGTGAGTAATTCAACAGAGATTCCATAGTGTAAAAATTCAACCTCTGTAATGAGGAATTAGGAGTTCTTTAAATAGAATTCCTGGAATTCATCAACGAGTGAGATCAACTTGGATTGATGGTCAGGATTGAAGCAAAGATTTAGTTAAGATGGAAACTTCCTTGTGCAGGTGAAGTAGATTGTTCCTATTTTGAGTGTGATGAGTAGTTAACTGAACTTGTCATAAGTGTGAGAGCAAGTTAACTAGATTGTTTCCAATTTGAGAGAGAGTTCACTCAGAGTTTCCATTTAGAACTGAAGAAAGAATTTTGAAGAGATTATTTAATTTAATAAGTGAGATATGAGCTCATAAATGTCTTTTTCATTTAATTAAATAATTTCATTTAATTAATTAGGGATGACTTCCTATTTAATTAAATAAATTTGTTTAATTAATCAAAATAAGCATATTTATCAAATTTAATAAATTTAATTCCTTAGTACATTAGCCTTAAGGTATAATTTAATTTAATTAAAGTATAAATACTTAATAATTAAATTAAATATTAATCAATAGGTTTCAATGTGACTAATATGAGTGCGTACTATAGGGATTAGATTATGAGTATGATGAATGCAAATTAGGTTTTTCTACATTTGACAATTAAGTCAAGTAGCGAGTAGCAGAATAAGAATTGCCTATTAGAATATGTCTTAAGATTTATCGGAATAGACCAGAATTGGTGATCATGGCAATGAGCCAATTTTGGGGTATTACACCATCAAGTCAGAATAAATGAAGGGGATGAATGGAAAACAACCTCCAAAACTACAAAAGGTTCGGATGAATGGCTTGTCATGCCATTTGCTTTGTCTAATGCTCCATCTACTTTTAGGAGGTTTATGAACGAGGTATTGGCATATTACATTGGTAAGTTTATTGTTGTGTATTTAGATGACATATTAATTTTTAGCAAAACTAAAGAGGAGCATATCGAGCATTTGCAAATTATTTTTAAGAAATTGCATGAACTAAAGCTAATGATAAACTTGGAGAAGTGTGACTTCATGAAACTAGAGCTAGTTTATCTTGGCCTTGTTTTGTCTCAAGGTAACCTCAAAATGGACCAAGACAAGAAGGATGTCATTCTAAGTTGGCCTGCTGACTACATCAGATGTGAGAAGCTTCCATGGTTTGGCATAGTATTATAGGAAGTGTATTAGGCATTTTAGTGGCATATTTGCTCATGGTTTTGCGACACTCAAAATAAAATAGCAAAGTTTCCTACACTAGTGCTTCCTAGTTTTGAGAAACTTTTCCAAGTGATGTGTGATGCTAGTAATGTAGCTATTGGGGTTATTCTAAGCCAAGAAGGAAGAATAGTGGCTTTTCATAGTAAGAAGCTCAATTATGCAAAGACGAAGTACTCCTCATATGACTTAGAGTTGTATGCTCTAGTCCAAGCACTAAGAAAGTGGAGACACTATTTTCTTCCAAAAGGATTTGTTGTATACTCAAAACACCATGCCCTCAGTTTCCTTAACTCCCAAGATAAGCTCAGCAATAAGAATATGAAATGGGTGGAATACCTGCAAGCTTACACATTTACCATCAAACATAACAAAGGGGTGGAGAACAAGATAGCTAATGCATTCAGTAGAAGACTACTCATAGTTCAAGAAATTTAACTACAAAGCATAGGCATCAAAAACTTCAAAGACCTATATACTGATGATGAATACTTTTCAAAAGCCTATAAGGTATGATCATCATTTAACAATCATTTTCATAGTGATTTTTCTAACTATACTTTACAATATGGATTGTTGTTTAAGAATAACCAATTATGTGTTCCAAGTGGTCCTATGAGGGAAAACCTTATTCAATAAAATAATAATCAAAGTTTGAGTGGACATGTTGGGTTGAATAAAACTTTAGAGTGTTAGGAATAAGGTGTCTCAACCTTGTATAATTCCTATTCTTATTATTTGTTTTGTAAAATGTATTTCTTGCAAATAATGTTGATGTGTCGACATCTTGAATTGTGTGTAAGGAGATCATGACTAAAATGGTTATGACGGATTCCTATGACACGTAAGAGCTATTTTAGGAAGATTCAATGACAGGTGAAGACATGTGGCAACTAAGATATTTGAGTACTATACTAAAAAAATTTGGGGTTCCTATTTTCTTGGAGAATGGTAAAACCCTAATACGGTTTACCTTTGGGAGTAGCCCTAAAGTGAAGTGCATGTTATAAGCATTTTTAGGGTTGCAAAGAGATGTGATGCGAAAAAGGTGTATTGTTGGTACTACGAGTAGCTACTGGAGTCTTTTGTTGTTGATGTTGAACTTGTATTGCAAGTGTATTGTAACCTCATGCTGAAGATAATACATTGTGCAGGTTCTGAAGGGGTGGGGTTATTTTACCGAAAGGTTTTTCTCCACCGAAAAATCTTTGTTTTATGTGTTCCTTTCTCTGTCTATTTTCTGTATGCATGTTTGGCTGCAATATTGTTATTTACATGATATTGAATCTGTAAGTGTAGAAGATTTTAATAGGATTTGCATCATACTTTCCTTATGAGATTAGTGTAGGAAGTTGTTTCTGCACCTGAGTTTCCTTACATAGAGTTGGTGAATAGGTACTACTATTGGACAAGAATGCAAAAATATGTAAGGAGATATGTTGAGAAATGTTTCTTTTATCAGAAAGCTAAAGGAACTTCGTCAAATGTTAGGTTGTATCAACCCTTACCAATACCTAATAGACCTTGGGAGTGTATAAGTATGGATTTTGTTGTTGCATTGCCTAGAACTTGTAGAACAAGATTTAGTATGCAAAGAACATTAACAATAAAGTAAACATTCACAAACCAAAACTAAATTCACATATATGTTTAGACAAAGAAAAGCAAACAAGAAGTGCAAACCTCACAAGAGAAAACACTCCATGCTTTCTTGATTTTGTAGATGTGTCCTTTGATGTGGATGTACGCTCAAGATACTCAAAGCTGCTTCAATGGAGATGGGTAATGGCAAATTGGTAGCTTTGTGAGCTCTCAATTTGTTATTATAAGGTTAAGATTGATGAATTTGGTTCTCAAAATAGCATGGTAACTTAGCTCAAAGATTGTTGTTGAATGGCTTGGGATTGGATTCAATTTATAGGCTAAGGGCTTGAGGGATGGAGGGCTTAGATGCAAGGATGGGGAGATGGTTAAGGAGGGCTAAGATGCACTCAAAGGGGAGCACATGGATTGTGCTTGTTTAGCACCAATGGGAAGGTGACACTTGTCACAAGGAGGATGAGTGTGAGAGGGTAGGGTAAAGGGTTGGTTAAAGGCATGATGAGTGGGGTTGAGTATGTAAGAGAGATGTAAGAGGAATGAGTGTGGAAGAGGGAAGAGTGTGGAAGATGGATGTAAGAGTCATGAGTGGACTTGTAAGAGTCTTTTATGGTTTGTAAGAGCACTCATGACTTGGTGGTTGGGATTTTTGAGGGGAGACTTTGGTTTGGTTTAGGAAAGTCTTAAACTTGTTTAGGGAATGTGACAACATTAGGGGGTGGATTAGGCTTGGGTTTAGGATTAGATTAGGGATGTTAGAGATGTGCAAGTGGATGGTATTAATGAGGGTGGGTGACTTAGTGGCTAAGCTTGGTTAGTATGGGTGGATGGGGTGGATTAGGCTAAATGGAGGATTAGGGATAAGTTAGGGGTTTTTGGATTTGAGGATTTTATTTATCAAATAGATTTATTTAATAAATGGGGATTTTTGGAATTAGATAGAAGAATAGGATTTAATTGATAAATAATAGGTTTATTTGATTTATCAATTAGGACTATAGATGATTAATTAAATTAATCAGCTAGGGATGGAAAAGGATTAATTAAATAAAAATTTAATTAATGATGCCTTTAGAGATGGCTAAATTAGATTACCAAAGCGGTGTAATCAAATTTAGGTGTCTACAAAACTAAGACTAGTTTTGATGTTGTGTTTGTAGTAGTGGATAGGTTCAGTAAGATGAACCATTTTATACCATGTAAGATAACTCATGATGCCATTCATACAGCACACCTCTTTTTCAAAGTAGTCAGAATTCATGGACTTCCTGTCAACATTGTATCAGATAGGGATGTTGAGTTCATGGGTTATTTTTGGAAAACATTATGGAAGAGATTGGGTACTAATTCATCTCATAGTTTTGCACACCATCCTCCAACTAATGGTCAAATTAAGGTCATCAACAGGGTACTAGGAAATCTTCTTTTATGCTTAACTAAAGAATATGGATAGTTATGGGATCAAGTAATACGACAGGCTGGATTTTCTTATAATGACAACATTAATAAGAGTAATGGAAAGAGTCCTTTTGAAATTGTCTATGGCCAACATCCAAGAGGAGTTTCTAAACTCAAAGAGTTAAATGAACATGGAGTAATCAGTGGACATGCTAAAGATTTTTCTCAATCCATGAAAGAGGTTCATGGCCAAGTTAAGAAGATTTTGATAGAGGAAAATTAGAATTTGAAAAGCAAGGTGGATGAAAGGAAGAAGGACATACAGTTTGAATTTGGCAATTTGGTGTTAGTGAATTTGAACAAAGCTAGATTGCTAAAAATGGTTCTAAGAAATCTCCAAATGAGAAGGATTGGGCCATGTAAAATCATGACTAAATATGGACAAAATGCATACAAGGTGAAACTACTAGAAACAATATCTAGTTTTCAATATCAAAGATCTAGTTAGATACAAAGATCCTAAATTGATAGAGAAAGATAAAGAGGTCACTATAGATATCTAGGAATTCAAAATTCCTAACTAGCCCAGAGCTCAAGCAGAGAATGTTTTGGATTCTAAGGTGGAGAAGAAAACTAGCTGATAGACATACATAGAACATGTGATGAAATTGAAAGATCAGTCAAAATCTTAGGCTACATTGGTTGAGGAGAGTGATTTCAAGAAGTTGGAAATTGATCAAGAAATTTTAAATCTTTATCCATCGTGATTTTCTCGTACAGGGAGAGAATTGTGTAGGAGCACCCTAGGGTTTGCTCCAACCTTATTCTATGATTTTGTTTTTGGTCTTCATAGTATATTAGAGTCGAATAAATGAATTGGTAAATACCAGTCCAAGTGATTTTTTGTTGGTCATTTATCTAATGTGTTGAATCTAAGCTGACAATTTGATTCTAGGTGACTTTTTGGTTGAGCACAAGACTTCTCACATGATGTTTTAGAAAGTTGATAAGTGGCTAATTTCATAGAATGTCGTGGAATGTTGACACATGGCTAAGGGTGATTAAATTTTAGGAGGATTTTTGGCATGTACAAAACCTACCCATAGGATGTCTCAGAAAGCTAACAACTGGCTAATTATGGATTGCATCATCACCACTAAAGTTTAAGGTTTGTGTTAACTATAGTGGTAATAGGTTTTGTCATGACTGTGCAACCATGTTAAAATAGTTGGCGGTAGAAGGATTGATCATAAGGTCATAAGAAATACTTATGTCATTAGGGAAAAACTTATGACAATACATTGGAGCTAGTAAATAGAGAAAGAATAGTTGTAGAACTGAAAAGCAGTTGTAAAATTCAGTTTTGCCTAATCTTAGGAAAATATTGAGGAAGTGGATTAGCTAGAAATTTTTATAATAACCTGATGGAATTTCTAATGCAAGTTTGGAAGATAGTGTTAGAAGATTGTAGTAGGAGATGGTAGTTGTCTAATGTTTGCTAAATGTAAAATTTTGATTTTGAAGTTTAATACAAACAATTTCAGAGTGTGCTAACTTTGTCTTCATTCTATAATTTACTATTTTGGCTAGGAATTAATTAGTTCCAATTTTTTGTACATCAGAGGTTGTTTTCCATGGATCTTTCTTGATTTCAATGTTTAATCCAATGGACTATTGGAACTAGGAAGAGTTATATGTACATATTTTGTTTGTGTTTCATGCTTTGTGTGAGGAGATATTGGCCAATTCGAGAAACAAGTTCTACATCAGAAAGTCATGAATTTGGTTGAGAACTTGTAATAGTGTAGTACAATGAGAAGAGTATGATTTATCTTTATCAATCAGAGAGAGAAAGAGTAGCCTAAATGTTTAAAATGGATGGGTAGAGTCTTGAAGAAGGGGAAAAGTTAATTCCTCTTAGATAGCATTCTATAGTAACCCTAGTTAGGCATAGAAAGAAGCCTAAGGAGTCCTAGGATGGGCTAGGGATTTTATTGGAGAAGACCTCTTCCATCATGAAGATTGTAGTCACTGGGTTGAAATGTCATGTCTCGCTATGGTGTGATCATTTGTAAGCTGATTGATGAAGAAGATGAAATGAGAAGATTGGGACTTGGCTGAAAATGGTGAACAAAGTGAAGAAGAAGTTCCTTCATGCTGATTACCATGTTAGCTCATTGAGAAAGATACAAAATTTGAGACAAAAAGACATGACTATGAAGGAGTATACTGAGGAATTCTATAGATTGGACATCAAATCTAGACATGTGGATGATGAGGTTGAAAAGTTGCAAGGTATCTAAATGGATTGAGATTTGGAATTCAAGATGAGATGTTTTGTGAAATTGGAAAGTGTGGAAGAAGCATGCCAATATGCCTCGAAAGTTGATGAGATCTTGAAAAAGAAGCATGAAAATAGACAAAGAGTTAGAGGTGGTAGATTCTAGAGAGGCAAAGGTAGATCCTATGGAGAAGGTGGCAGATTTGACAATCCTATACAAGATAAGGGAAAATTAGAATGGAAAAGTGATGAAAAAGGTAAGACCGAATGAAAAGGTGGTAATTCTTATCAAGGAGGTACTATTTTTTACTGAGGAAGAGGTAATTCTTATTCTATAAGTGGTTTTGGTGGTAATTATTTTAGATTTGGCAAAGAAGGGCATAGATCCTTTATGTGTAGATACTATGGTGAGAATGAACAAGGTAACATAAATGTTCTGATTCAAGGAGACCTTCAGGGTTCACCAAGTACACCAGAGGTTATAAAAAATATGATGGTGAGAATAACTTTGTGTAATAATAGAAATGATGAGGAACTTTTCCTAAAGAGAAGTTTTTTCAAGACTAGATGTAAGATGACTAGAAAATGCTACAAAGTGATCATTGACAATGGAAGTTCAAAAAAATTTGCATCAGAGGAGCTGGTTACAAAGTTGTAGTTATAGAGGTTGAAGCATCCTAAACCCTATCATGTTTCATGGATCAAGGATGAGCATAAGATATTGGTAAGTGAACAATGTGTTATGAAGTTAAAGATTGGAAATTCCTTTGATGAAGTTTGTGTGATATTGTGCCTATGGATTGTTGTCATATTTTGTTGGGTAGGCCTTGGCAATATGATAGATATGTTATACATGATGGAAGATTGAATCAATATACTCTTTGGATGAATGGGAGAAAGCAAGTATTATTGCCTTTGATTGAAAGTATAGATGAGGTTAATTGTACTACTGTTCGAGTTTGTGTTTCCAATGGGAAGAAATTTGAAAAGGAAATGAAGAATACTCAAATCTATTTACCATAATTCATAGAAGACTAATTTGTTCTAGTAGTAACTGAGTGAAAGAGAATAGTAATGATTGAGTGACAGACAGTAATGAGAGAGTGTCAAAGGATAGTAGTAATTCAGTGACAATAGAAGCTAGCAATGTTAGTCAAATAACAAAAAAAATTGAAAGCATGTTGAATAAGTATAAAAAATTGTTGCAGAAGATAGAACTAATGGTCTACCACTAGTAAGAATCATAAGTCATTGTATGGACCTAATTCTTGGAGCTATTTTTCTGAATAAAGAACCATACAGATTAACACCTACAGAGAATGAAGAACTTAATAAACAAGTGTAAGAGTTGTTGCAGAAAGGTTTGATCAGAGAAAGCTTGATTCCATGTGTTGTACTTTTTGTATTAGCACCTAAGAAGAATTGAGAATGGAGAATGTGTACTAATTCTAGAGCTATTAACGAGATCACAATGAAATAAAGGTTTCCTATGCTCAGGATGGATGACATATTGGATTGTTTGAGTGTAGAAAAGTATTTTACCAAGATTGATTTGAAGAGTGGTTATCATCATATCAAAATCAAAGAAGGTGATAAGTGGAAGACTACTTTAAAGACAAAAGATGGTTTGTATAAATGATTGGTAATGCCTTTTGGTTTGAATAATTCACCTAGTACTTTCATGAGGTTGATGAATGAGGTCTTAAAAAAATTCTTGAGTAAATTTGTGATTGCTTATTTGAATGATATTATAATATTCAATAAGACTAAGGAAGAACATCTTGAGCATGTTAGACAAGTATTGTAGAGATTGAAAGAGGAGAAAATGTTGATTAATTTGAAGAAGTGTTCTTTTATGCAAGAGTAGATTGTATATTTTGGATTTGTGATTTCAATTGATTGTTTGAGAATGGATCTTGAGAAGTTTAAAGTAATTTTGGAATGGCCTACACCTAATAACGTGGGTGAGGTAAGATCATTTCATAGTTTGGATAGCTTCTATAGAAATTTTATAAACAATTTTAGTTCTGTTAGTAATGCTATGATTGAGACAATGAGAGGAGATCAAAAGAATTTTAAGTGGACACATGGAGCTGATAATAGTTTTGAGACTTTGAAACAAAAGGTTGCTTAGTTAAATGTATTGGCTTCATCTAATTTCAATAAGGTATTTCAAGTTGAATATGATGCAAGTGGCAGTGTAATAGGAGTTGAGTTGATTCAAGAAGGTAAACATGTTTCTTTCTTTAGTGAAAAGTTGAATGATGCTAAAAGGAAGTATTATATGTATCATCAAGAATTTTATGCTATTGTTCAAGCCTTGAAGAAGTGGAGACATTATCTAATTCCCAAGGAGTTTGTGTTGTATACTAATCATAAAGCTTTACAATATTTGGAAAGACAACATAAGTGAAATCAGAGACATATGAAGTGGGTTGAGTACTTCTAGAGTTTCACATTTTTAATCAAGTGTAAGGGTGGAGTTACTAATCAATTTTTTGATGCATTAAGTAGGAGGTGTTCTTTATTGACCAAGATGAACATTGAAGTTCTTGGCTTTAATGAAATGATAGAGTTGTATGATACTAACTCTAGTTTTTTTGAGGCATGGAGAGAGTGCAGAGTACCAAACTTATAAGGAAAAATGAGTAAGTTTGATGAGTATTCCATTCAAGAAGGTATGTTGTTCAAAGGAATTCAGTTTTTTGTACCAAGAAGTTCTATGAGAGTTAATTTGATTAAGGAAAATTATTGTGGTGGATTGGTTGGACATTTTGGAATTGATAAGACAGTGAGTTTGTTGAAGGATAAATATGAAGGATTTGATCAATACAAATCCATAAAGCCTTTGAACACCTGCATGTAAAAAAAACCTGTCACAGAAGAAAAAGATGAGAGAAGGCAAGGGTTTTTCTCTAAAAATTATGCAAAATGTATTCTCAAAAATGAAAGAGATAATAAAAATTACAAAAGATCAATCCTTACAAAAGGAGATCAAAACCCAGAAAAGGGTAACCTAAAAAGGGAAAAGTTATTTAATAATTACTAATTAATTATTAAATAGAGATGCAAAAGGTGAATAAAGTAAAATCTTAAGAAGGGAATAAAGAGAATTTAATAAATGAAATTAACTTAACGCTTTACTCTAACACCCCCCCTTAAGATGAGCAACAATGTAACTACAAACAATACAAAAAGAGCAAGGAAACTACAATGCAAAGCTTAAAACAAACTTGGGTCCTAGCAATAAGGCCTTATGAGGTACCCAATCACAACTAAATCTCTATGAAATGGAGAAATAGAGAAAACCTAGTGGGAAAAACTCTACTCCAAAATGAGATATCAGTAAAAAGAAGGAAGGAAGGACTCATCACTGAGACCTCCCAAGGACAACTTCCTTCACCCTAAGAATAGAACACAGCTAAAGATACCGTAGGGATGCAAAAGGTTTAGTGAAGATGTCTGCAACCTACTCAGCAGTAGGAATGTACTCCAAGCTCAAGGTGTCATCCTGAATGAGATGCCTATTGAAGTACATGTGAAGCTCGATGTGCTTGGTCTACTAATGCTCAATAGGGTTGCATGAAATGTGAATAGCACTTTGACTATCATATCAAAGAAAGGTGGGACTATCAGGAGGAAATCCAAAATCTTTCATCAATTGTCGAAGCCACAAAACCTTTTGACTAGCCAATATAGTGCCCTATATTCTGTCTCTGTAGATGATAATGTGTGAGCATGTTGCTTCTTGCAAGACCATGTGATAGGACCAAAACCAAGGCAAAATACATTTAACTAGAAGTAGACTTACGATCATCAATATCACTAGCCCAATATAAATTTGTGAAACCAACAATGTGAGGATCCCTTGATGTGTAGAGAATGCCATAACATGTTGTACCTCTAATATACCTTAAGATACATTTGGATGCTTGCCAATGACTCTCATGAGGTTCATGGGAGAATAAAGAGACAAGTCCAACTACAAAGGAAATATCAGGACATGTGTGTGTCAGGTACAACAAACTACCCACAAGTTGTCTATATAGAGTGGAATCCATTGTAGGAATAGAGCAAGTGGTAGATAAAACAACACCTGACTGAAAAGGTGTGGGTGTAGGCTTGCAATCAACCATGTAAAATCTTTAAATCATATCAAGAGCATACTTCTGATGGAGTATGGCTATCCCATCTGAAGATTGAACAACCTATAGGACCAAAAAATAGTGCAAAAGTCCAAGATTTGTCATCTCAAACTGCTCCCTCAATGCATGTTGAACACTCTGTATCATGGAGGCTGAGCTTCCTATGATGATGAGGTCATTAACATAAAGCACAAGTATCAATAAGTCAGCCCCATGACACTAAATGTAAACTGTAGGGTTGGAATGACACTAAGTGAATTGTGAAGCAAGCAAGAAGGAATCCATCTTCACATACCAAGCCCTAGGAGCCTGTTTGAGATCATATAAAGACCTTTGAAGCTCTCATAACAATGAAGAGTCTTGCACAAAACCATGAGGCTACTCTATGTAGATCTCCTCATGAAGGTCTCCATGCAGAAAAGCACTCTTCATGTCCATCTGAAAAATTGTCTATCCCTGTGAAGCTGCTAGAGAGAGTACAAGGTGAATCAAATTCATCTTGGCAATAGGGGCAAAGGTCTCAGATTAATCAATACCCTCAACTTGTGAAAAACCCTTTGCAATAAGACATGCCTTGTACTTATCTATAGAACCATCTGCATCATATTTGGTACAGTACACCCAACAGCACCAAATCAACTTTCTTCCTTTCAGAAGAGGACAAAGATCCCATGTGTGGTTCTTCATAAAAGAAGAATACTCCTCATCCATAGCCCTATCCCACTCTGAGTTTCCTATTGCCTATGAAAAACTTTGAGGATCATCTAAAATGGCATGACTGAAAAGGCGACTACCTACAGTCAGAGAGCAAGTGCAACAAGCATCTGTAGGATCACCTTCCAAAGGACCAACTATATCAATAGTATCATGAGCCCACTTAGGAACTCATAGAACATATGGTGGAGATGGTGAAGGTGGATCAATAGAAATATCTTCCTTAGAGGATGCATAGTCCTGTAGAGGAGTAGAGGAAGTACTGGGTAGTGAAGAAGAAGGTGAAGATGGAGGATTCATTAGAGGATAATGCTCATCAAACTGAATATCTCACTAAAACAAGACATCTCTAGAATCAAGATCAAACTACCTATATACTTTCACATCCTCACAATAGCCAACAAAAATGAGTGGTCAGCTCTTCTTCTCCATGGCTTTCTATTGAGTATCTAGAATAAATACCCAAGCCTCACTACCAAAAATGTGAAAAGTAGAAATATTGGGCTTGACATGAGTCCAAGTCTCCTCAGGAGTCAAGTTTCACAATGCCTTGTAAGGCATCTAATTTTGAATATAGTTGGCACAATTAATAGCCTTAGCCCAAAATGAAGAACTCATAGCACGAGATTGTATCATACAATTGGCCATCTCTTGTAATGTTCGGTTCTTTCTCTCTACCACCCCATTCTGCTAAGGTGTATGGGGAAAAGACAACTGATGTTGTAAACCATGCTAAGTGCAAAAATCTTTGAAAGACTAATTGACATATCCCCCCCATTGTCAGTGTGTATACGCTTGACTAAAAGACTAGATTGCTTCTCCACAAAAGTCTTAAAGATTCAAAATGAATTAAAGACATCGGACTTGTACTTCAAAAAGTACACCCATGTGCATCTAGAGAAGTCATCAATGAAGGTGAACACATGTCAAGAAGCTCAAAAAAATGGAGTGGGAAATGACATAAGATCACTATATATCAACTCCAATGGTACCTTAGCATGTGTGGATCTACCTGTTGGAAAAGAATCTCTATGATGTTTTCCAAGTGCACAACCTTGACACACACTATCAATACAAGAGATCTGAGGTAACCCAATCACTAGCTCCTGTGTACTCATCTACTATAGATATCTATAGTTGACATGGCCAAAATGCTCATGCCAAAGCTTGCTCACTGTGTCTACATGAGAAATGAGAGAAACACCTATAGAATCATAGCTCTTAAAGCCATCGAACTAATATAAGTGAGACTAAAGATCTACACTCCCTATAGCAATAACTAAATCAGGATCATGGAGGTCTCGAATAACCACATCATGTGGTGAGAAATCAACTATCTTTCTAGAGCTTGAATGAAAAATCTAAAAGACAAAGAAGAGGTTTGAAGAAATGGCCATAACCAAGAGAACATCCTGTAGTGAACCGCCTTCTAAAGAGATAGTTCTTGAACCTATGACTAAAAGTTGAGAAGAATCACCAACTAAAATCTATGTAGTAGCACTCTGAGCAAGTGGGGTAACCAAATCAGGTCAGTTTGTCATATGATGGAAAGCTCTAGAATCAAGAATCCAAGAAGTTGTAGAAGACAATGCTCGTGCAGAAAGAGCACGTCCTTTCCCTATAGGTGGAGGTGGAGGTTTCAAAGAAGTAATACTAGAATGTTGCGTGGCCTCCTCTAATGCCTCAAGATGTTTCCAACACCTAGAAACTAGATGTCCTTCCTTGCCACAAAAATTGCAAGGTTCACCTATATACTTCTTTGTCTTGGAGGAAAACTTGCCAGACTTAGAAGTATTACCCTTCTAAGAGGGCTTCCAAGCATTTGATTTGGGAGGAAGCTTAGAGGAACTCTCACTATCTGATGAATCTATCTTATGCTTTGATTTCTGCTTCTACTTTCCTATAGATGTTTGAGCTACCAATGCCTTTGTCTTAGAACTAGTCATAGTATCCAACTGTGTGAGCTTTGAATGCTCTCTAGTCAAGTGATCACAAAAGACCTCAAAAGAAGGCATAACAAATCTATACCCCAAAGAATCTTTGGTAGAATAGAATGTGGAAGCAAATATCTAAAAATTCCCTTGAAGCTTATAGAGAATCAAATAGATGCACTCAATATTAGTCTTCATCTTTCCACAACCCTGTAGCAATGATCTCTATTGAGTAAACTTCATCAATAAGTCATCAATAGTCAGAAAAGAATCTGGCACAAGTGATGTAAGATATGTCTCTATCTAAAGTGCCCTAAACTTGTTCACTGTAACAAACAAGCCTTCAAGCTTAATCCATATAGCAAGAGGAGTATTGCACCCTTCTAGATGAAACTGTAGACTATTGGAGATCTGTAAAGAAATAAATCCTATTGCCTTATCCATCTTATTCCTATGTTGACTGACCTCAGAAGTCCTTTGTAAAATTGGTTGCACAGTATCTAAACATGACCACAACCCTTTTGACTAGAGAAGTTGAGTCATCGAGGTCTTCTAGGTGTGATAATTATGAGGGGTCAACAGTTCTAGAGAAGAAGTGGTCTCAACCATTGTTTTAGAAAGGGTTTTTTAATATTTTCTAATATACTGATATAATAATAGAAAAATAAGATAAAAATGCCCCCCACAATGCAATAAACGGAACCCCAACTAAAAAATAGATTGTGTAAATGAGAGAAGAGAAAAAAGCTTTAGATATGAATCAAAAATACCTAGTACCAAATACTAGTGAAAAGACTAAGAACTTGGAAAGTGCTCAAGAAGATCTTTCTGGCACTTTTTTTAGAATGTAAAATGAATCTATAACAAAGAAGTTATGCCCCCCAGAAGATAGAAGTCATCAACAGACTTCAAGCACCAAAATAGGTATCAATCTAGAAAACAAATCCCAAAAATTTCTTCTCCATCATCTCCATCTCAAAACCATCTTTTTGACACTTCTTTTGGATTGGAAAAAGACACTTATATGCTTGAGTTATCACAAAAACACTGATAGGGCCCCCAGAAGCTTGAAAAAATAAATTATTTTTAAAAATATTTAAAAAATATATACCACCACTAGGCAAAGTGGAGCTCTAGTTGTACCACTAGCAGTGGTGCTTGACCAGAGTGAAGGAGGGTGACAAAGGAGGTGCAACGAGCTGGGTGGAGGTAGGATGGTGCCGTAGTGATGTAGCAGCTGTAAGCAGGTGGTGGCCATAAAACAAAAGCCAACGAGCGGTGTCGATGCTGATGTCGGGCCGAACCGACGTTGAACAAGGATTTTTGGGCACTAGAAAGGGCCTTTGGGCTAGAAAATGCAAATTTTCTTTTTTTCTTTAATTTTTAATAAAAGTCTTACCTCATAATGCACGTAAAGGTTGTACGGCCCTGTCAAGCCAAAAAAAATTGCCTCCTGGATCAACATTGTCCAAATTGAATAAACTTTATATGGAAATGGGGGTTTTGAAGCCTTCTAGATCCATCCATGGTGTCTATTTTGCCTCAACCTACTCTAAAAATTAGTGATCCCCCTCTTTTCACAAAAAAAACACCTAAAAAACTCCAAATCTATTTTGTCAAACCCTCATTCTCCTTTTTCTCCAAATAAAAAACAAGCTACAACAAATCTAGCTCTAATACCATGAAGGATTTGATCAATACAAATCCACAAAGCCTTCGAACGCTTGCATTTAAAAAAAACCTATCACAGAAAAAAAGGATGAGAGAAGGCAAGGTTTTGCTCTGAAAATTATGCAAAATGTATTCTCGGAAATGAAAGAGATAATAAAAACTACAAAAGATCAATCCTTATAAAAGGAGATTGAAACCCGAAAAGGGTAACCTAAAAAGGGCAAAGCTATTTAATAATTACTAATTAATTATTAAATAGAGATGCAAAAGGTGTATAAAGTAAAATCTTAAGAAGGGAATAAAGAAAATTTAATAAATGAAATTAACTTAACACTTTACCCTAACAAAGTATTATTGGCCACATATGTATAAGGATGTTCTAAAGTTTGTAAGGAGTTGTGGAATTTGTCAAGTTACAAAAGACGTAAGTTAGAATATTATATTGTATACACCTATTTATGTTCCTGAGAAGCCTTCAAATGACATTAGTATGGATTTTATTCTTGGATTACCTAAGATAGCAAGAGGGTTTAATTGCATATTTTTTGTTGATGCTAAATTCCATCTTTGACTGAGTTTGTCTGTGATTGGTTCTTATTTTGAGCTAACTTATGTATTTAATTTGGTTCATGAATTTAATGATAGGATCTAGTCTTGGGATGTGTGTAGACCAGTATAAGGTCAGCCTTTCTATTATGTAATGATCTAGAATATTTTGTAAGCCATTTTGGAAAGTATGAGTAGGGGTATTTGTTTTGGGTTAGGAGAATTAAGAAAGTGAAGAGCAGATATTTCTTTAAAAGAAAATTTGAAGTTAGATCATGGATCTTGAAGTTGTATTTTGTATCTGGTCGTAACCCAGAAGGCCTTACAATTAGTCATGTATACTTATGATTTGATGAATCAATAAAAGTGTTTACTTTCTCTCTCTCCTTGGTGTTTTTATTTGTGTGTTTTCTTATGTTGTGTTTACTCAACAAGGTTTTTAGAAAGTTAGGTGTGTTGAAGGCCTTAGTTGTTCATTGCCCTCCTTGCATCAGATTGTTGCCTTGACAAAATCCTAGAACCAAGTTGGTATGATATTTGTAGTGTTGTCATTGTTGGCCAAAACTATATAATATTATACTGTGTTATATTACTATTGGAAACAAGTATGCTATTGAGGATACTACAAGGCTTAGCTTATTAGAAATGTTAAGGTCTATTGGTGTCACAAGGGAGATTAAGGTCAAAAGAAGCTTATGGAAGAATCTAGAAACCCTAATTAGGTGAAGAAGTGAAATGAGTGAGTAATAATGAAACGAAAAAAAGAGACAAGAGGGAGGGAGAGAGAGAGAGAGAGAGAGAGAGAGAGAGAGAGAGAGAGAGAGAGAGAGAGAGAGAGAGAGAGAGAGAGAGAGAGAGAGAGTATCAAAAGTAGTAGTAGTATAGTGAAAAGTTATCGAAGTAGGAGACAAAACTAGAAGCTACCAATGAAGTGACAAGAACAACAAGCTATTGGAAGAAGATTAGTTGGTGCTAGAAGCAACACATCTATCAAGAAGGGGAAAGGCAAAAATAGGTCAATATCTTATTATTTTTACCTATTATTAGCTCACATTCATCACCCTAGTCTTAAAATTTTGACAATTAGCCCCATGGAATCCCTAAACTATTTTGGTATCTTGTGGGTTTTTGTTGCTAATGATGTTTTTGCAAAGTATAACTTGTAAAGGGGTAACATCCAAAGGTTATCTTGAACTTGAACATTTAACCTCAAAGTTCAAAGGTTCAAAAGTGAAAAAAGTCCAAATTTAGATGTAAAGGGGCAGTGATGCAGGAAGTTGTCAAATTTGAACCTAAACCACATAGTTCAAGTTCCAAGTTTAGCTTCACATCTGCCAATTCAAAAATACAGGTCAATGCAAATTCAATAGTTCAAAGTTCAATGGTTTGAGCTCAAACATTCAAAGTTTAGGTCTAGAACAAGAATTCAATAGTTTAAAGTTCAAATCTCCAATGAATTTTGGGAGTTAAAAGTTTGAATTTTAAAATGAAAGTCTTGGGAAAATAGTCTTAATGCGGGGGCAATATCTCAAAATTTAACTGTAGGATTTCTCTCCATTTTGGATATGTTGTTGAGAGGAAAATTTCCCAGATTCTCATCAAAGCAATTGGAAAAAATTTATCAAGTATAAAAGTTATTAATCTCTTAGTATAGTCCTATCAAAACAAATTGATAGCCTCAAGTTCATATTGAACTTGAACCTTGAACCTGTTGGATAATGTTGTCCTTAATGTCACACAAATGTCATATCAGTTATTAGTCTCAGCTAACCAAGCTCACTCGGTCATCGAAGAAAATGAGGCAGATAGTGTCAACCGAGCTCACTCGATCATCGAAGAAAATGAAGCAGTCAGTATCAATCGAGCTCACTTGGTTATCGAAGAAAATGAGGCAGACAGTGTTAACCGAGATCACTCATTCAACAAAGGAATTTGGCAAAGACAGTTTCCACCGAGCTCACTCGGTCATCTATGGAAACTCAGTACTTACTGAGTTCTCCCGACGATTGAAGGGTTGTCATGGAGTTCGCTGTATTGACCGAGCTCAGTCGGTTAACACAGGAATTATTTTCTGAACAGTATTAACCGAGCAGGGTCGGCCAGTAAAGGGATTTGTTAGTTTGTAATTTTAATTATTTCTAGCTAACTATTGTATTTGTTTGATTATTGGTCAGTGATTTGAGCCGACTAAGATAATTTGAAAGGTATATATGGTCACTCAAGTTGTAAATCAAAAAGAAGTATGAAAAACTTATGAAGGTGCATTATAGTGTGAAATGAAAAGGCGAATGTTGAGAAAAGCCTGATGAAGGATCAAATGTGTTGAAGGAGCTGAACAGTTGTATTTGATCAGTAAGGATTCGGTCAAGAATAACAAAGATCTATAATCAGCAAAGATAAGTTGCATATTGTATCAGATCACTTCATTGTTGCTTTCTAACCATTGTAACAGTGAACTCAAAATCTCTTAACAGAGTTGGTTTAACAGCCATTCTATAAATCCTCTAACAAGGTGACAGTTTAGTTGAATTGTTCTAAAGACCTCTATCAAGGCCACTCCTAACAGGGTGATTAAATCCTCTAATAGGGTCACACCTAACAGTGTGTTTTGTAACCTTTAACAGGGTTGGCTCCTAATAGGGCTCACTTCAGAAGAGTGAAAAACAATAACTAGTTACATTGGTGGTTTTTCCCATATTGGGTTTCCACGTTAAATCTGGTGTCTCTAGTGTTCATGATTGCTGAATTGTTTTTGGTTATCAGTTCTTAATAATTATTATTATTTGCTGCATTATCAAGTTTCAGTAATTTGTAACTAAAATCAAGCTTTTAGACATCTAAGGGACTATGAAATGTTTTTGTGGTAACTGATTCACCCCCTCCCCCTCTCAATTACTCCATTCTCATTTCCAACAATTGGTATCAGAGCTTTTGGTGCTTGCAGGAAAAGATTTCATTCTAAGCCAAAGATCAAGATGTCTTACAAAAGAGAAATTCCAAAACTTAACAGAGATAACTTCTCAGCATGGCAAGGATTGATGAAACTTCATCTAGCTACTGTTGGTGATACTGGACTGAAATACCTTGAAAAAGAATATGAAGAACCTTCTGGCACATTGTCAGTTAATGATATTGCTGAAAAGAAGACTCACAACAATATGATGATAGACATAGCATCTGCTCTCAGCTATGAAGAATTTGATGACATTAAGGACTGCAAAATTGCCTTTGACATGTGTAACAAGCTAAAAGAGGTCTATGGAGGAGATGATAATGTGAGAAGAGCAAAAGCAGAAAGTCTAAGAGGACAATTTGATCAAATGAGGATGAGAGAGGATGAAAACATTGCAAAGTATGTTGAAAGAGTTAAAGCATGTGTAAGTGCAATCAAGGCAGCTGGAGGTGACATCAAAGGAGAAACAGTTGTAAGCAAAGTTCTCAGAACCTTGCTTCCCATTTATGCAATCAGAGTCTCTGCAATTCAGGAAAGAAGGTGTGAAGCAAATCATAAGATAAATCTTGAGGCCATAGTTAGAAGACTAACTGCATTTGAACTAGATAACTTTGACAACTATGTTCCAGCCTCCAAAAATATTGAATCAGCATTTCAAGCCAAGCTCTCACTCAAAGAGAAAAACAAAAAGAAGATCGAATCATAGTTAGAAAGTGAAAATGAATCAAGCCAAAGTTCAGACAGTGATCTTGAAGTGATTGAAGCTCTACTAGCAGGGAAATATTCTAGAGGCAGAGGAAAATACAAAGGTAAAGTTCCTCTAATTTGTTTTTCTTGTGATGAAATTGGTCATATTGTAGCAAGGTGCCCAAACAAGCAAAACAATGATGAAAAGAAAGATCAAAAATGGAATGGAAAGAAAGACTTTAAATCATCCAAGAACAAAGGTAAGAAATTATGTTTCATGGCTGAAAATTCTAAGGATTCTGCTATTAGTGAGGATGAAATTGTTTATATTGCTGTTAAAGATGACTCTGACAGTGATAACGAAGATAAAATGGCTCTTATCTCTCATGTAAGTAAGAATGATACATGGATTATAGACAGTGGTTGCTCAGATCATATGACTGGTGATAAAACTAAGTTTGATCAGTTTGAAGACTATGATGGTGGCAGTGTAAGGTTTAATAATAATGAACCTCATTTCATAAAAGGAAGAGGAAGAATCTGTCTATCCAAAGAACTTATATGTAATAATGCCTATTGGGTTGAAGGTCTCAAACATAATTTGCTAAGTTTTGAACAGTTACTAAATACTGGATTCAAGATGGAATTCATGCATGGAAAGGCAAGACTGTTGAATGAGCAAGGAAAACTGATAGGATCTGGCACCCAAACTAAAGGTAACTTGTTCTATCTAGAACTTGGTAAATGCTCATGTTTTATTGCTCAAATTGAAGAGAGTTGGTTATGGCATAAAAGGTTGTGTCATGTCAATTTTGATAATTTGGTAAAAATAAGCAAATTCAAGAAAGTAAGAGGCATTCCTAACATTAAGAAACCTGAGGTTGGTCTATGCAAGAATTGTCAGATTGGTAAAATGGGAAAGACTAGTTTTAAAGGTAAAAACTATCAGTCTGAAGATATATTAGAAATTGTGCATACTGATTTATGTGGACCCATTGGAATAGAAAGCTATACTGGAGAAAAGTTTTTCATTCTTTTTGTTGATGACTATTCAAGAATGATGGCTGTCATGTATCTAAGGAATAAATTAGAAGCATTTGAGAAATTCAATTGGTATTTGGAAAGAGTAGAAAAAGAAACAGGGAAAAGGCTGAAATGTTTAAGGTCAGACAAAGGTGGTGAATTCATTTCACATGAATTTAGTAACTTCTGCATTGAAAGAGGTATTAAAAGACAAGTTTCAGCACCAGGAACTCCAGAACAAAATGGAATAGCTGAAAGAAGAAACAGATCCATTATGGATTGTGCAAGAACCCTGATGATAGAAAAAAACATTGCTATCCAATACTGGAAGGAAGCCATCAGCACTACAGTTCATACCTTAAATCAAGTACAGTTGAAGAAGGACTCATTCAAGACTCCCTATGAATTATGGTATGGCTACAAACCCAATGTAAGTTATTTGAAAGTATTTGGAAGAAAATGTTATATTTTGAAAGAATCTAGAAAAGGAAAATTTGATGTAAAAGGTGATGAAGGAATATTTTTGGGATATTCTTGCAAAAGCAAAGTATATAGATGTTTAAATCTATCCACTCACAAAGTCATAGAAAGTGCACATGTGAAAGTTGATGAGTTTGTAGACAAATCAGAAGAAGAAAGCAAAAAGATACCTGAAGACTACAAGAGATTTGTTTACATTGAACCAGATACTATACCAAGTATACCGTTCACTCAAGAATCCTCAACTCCTGAGTCTTTAGTAACCAAGTTGCAAATAGTTCAAACTGAGCCATAGTAACATTCAGACACTACCGAGCAAGTATCTTCCAATTCTGAAGCAACCAAGCCAGAACAGCCTGAACATGAAATTGAAGCACAAGAAAATATCAATGAAACTCATTCAAGAGGTAAAGAACCTGTATTAGCTAAATATGTCAGAAGACATCATACACCAGATCAAATCATTGGAGACAAATTTGAAGGAACCCTGACAAGAAGTAAGTTGAAAAATACTTGTTTACTTGCTGATTTTGAACCTATAAGTATTAAAGATGCATTGGCAAATGATAGTTGGATTGAGGCAATGAATGAGGAAATAGAAAAAATAGAGAAGAACAAGACATGGACTCTTGTACCTAGGCCTAAAGATAAGAATATAATTGGAACCAAGTGGGTATTCAGAAAAAAGTTGACTAAAGATGGTAAGGTATCCAGAAACAAAGCTAGATTGGTATGCAAAGGATACTCTCAAGAAGAAGGCATAGATTATGGGGAAACTTTTGCTCCTATTGCAAGATTAGAAGGAGTCAGAACCTTACTTGCATATGCTGCTCACAAAGGATTCAAAGTTTATCAGATGGATGTCAAGTCAGCATTCCTCAATGGAATACTGGATGAAGAGGTTTACATTGAACAACCTGAAGGTTTTGTTGATCCAGATAAAAGGAACATGGTCTGCAAATTACACAAGGCACTGTATGGTCTAAAACAAGCCCCTAGAGCATGGTATGAAAGATTGCATAACTATCTTATTCAGATTATTTTTCAAAGAACTAATGATAATATTAGCTTGTATATAAAGGAAGGACCAGATAATAAGATTGTCTTGGCAGAAATATTTGTAGATGATACTATTTTCACAGGGAATGATGATCTTTGCAAAGAATTTTCAGAACAAATGAACAAGGAATTTGAAATGTCTATGTTTGGTGAAATAAAATTCTTTGTTGGTCTTCACATTCAACAAAATAAGAATGGTATCTTTATTACTCAATCAAAATACATCAAGGAGATATTGAAAAAGTTTGGTATGGAGGACTGTAAACCTGTTGGAACTCCTATGTGTAATGGATTGAAACTTACCAAATATGATGAATCCAAAGAAGTAGATCAAACATTGTATAGATCTATGATTGGAAAGTTGCAGTATGTAGTTCATACCAGGCCAGATATTGCTCTTGCAGTTGGTATTGTTGCAAGATTTTCAACAAAACCAAGAGAAACTCACCTAATGGCAATCAAGAGAATAATGAGATATTTGAAAGGAACTGAAGATTATGGACTATGGTACAAATTTGGAGGTAATTTGGATTTGAAAGTTTTTACTGATGCTGATTGGGCAGGGAATCTTGATGACAGAAAAAGCACAAGTGGAGGAGCATTCTTTCTTGGAAAGAGATTGGTTTCTTGGACAAGCAAAAAGTAAAATTGTACATCCCAGTCTACAGCAGAGGCAAAGTATGTTGCTGCAGTAGTAAAATGTTCCAACATTGTTTGGTTTAAGCAATTATTACAAGGAATGAAGATGGAAATCAAAGAACCAGTTGTTATGTTCTGTGACAATACTAGTGCAATCAACATATCCAAGAATCCAGTGATGCATTCCAAGACCAAGCATATTGCAATCAAATATCATTTTGTCAGAGAATTGGTGCAAGACAAGGAGATCAGATTGGAATATGTTCACAGAAAGGAACAAATTGTCGATATATTCACAAAGCCCTTATCTAAGGATGCATTTTTGTATCTTAGAGGTAAGTTAGGGGTCATTCCCCTATCTGAAGTTCACTAAAATAAGTTTTAGTGATGCATCAATGCATATAAGATTGAAGATCTATCTGTTGATGCAGTTTAATCAGAAATCATTGCATATGAATCAGTACTAAAGGTAAATTGCAATTCACTTTACTTCTGTTATCTTTGGCATGTGTTGTCAAAGAGGGAGAGATCTACTGTCATATCCTTCTAAAATTTGTGAAATTTGAAAAATCTACTATGAAGTTCCTTAAAAGAGGGAGACTATTAAAAGAGGGAGAAGTTTGTTATCTTGTTGGACTTATTTCAAAATTTCATTCCGTTATGACATGTTGTGTTGCCATCAATGCCAAAGAGGGAGATTGTTGGATAATGTTGTCCTTAATGTCACACAAATGTCATATTAGTTATTAGTCTCAGCTAACCGAGCTCACTCGGTCATCGAAGAAAATGAGGTAGATAGTGTCAATCAAGCTCACTCGGTCATCAAAGAAAATGAAGCAGTCAGTATCAATCGAGCTCACTCAGTTATCGAAGAAAATGAGGCAGACAGTGTTAACCGAGATCACTCGGTCAACAAAGGAATTTGGCAAAGACAGTTTCCACTGAGCTCACTCGGTCATCTATGGAAACTCAGTACTTACCGAGTTCTCCCGGTGATTGAAGGGTTGTCACAGAGTTCGCTGTATTAACCGAGCTCGGTCGGTTAACATAGGAATTATTTTCTGAACAGTATTAACTAAGCAGGGTCGGCCAGTAAAGGGATTTTTTAGTTTGTAATTTTAATTATTTCTAGACGACTATTGTATTTGTTTGATTATTGGTCAGTGATTTGAGCCGACTAAGATAATCTGAAAGGTATATATGGTCACTCAAGTTGTAAATCAAAAAGAAGTGTGAAAAAGTTATGAAGGTGCAATATAGTGTGAAATGAAAAGGCGAATGTTGAGAAAAGTCTGATGAAGGATCAGATGCCTTGAAGGAGCTGAAAAGTTGTATTTGATCAGTAAGGATTCGGTCAAGAATAACAGAGATCTGTAATCAGCAAAGATAAGTTGCATATTGTATTAGATCACTTCATTGTTGCTTTCTAACCATTGTAATTGTGAACTCAAAATCTCTTAATAGAGTTGGTTTAACAGCCATTCTATAAATCCTCTAACAAGGTGACAGTTCAGTTGAATTGTTCTAAAGACCTCTAGCAAGGCCACTCCTAACAGGGTGATTAAATCCTCTAATAGGGTCACACCTAACAGTGTGTTTTGTAACCTTTAACAGGGTTGGCTCCTAACAGGGCTCACTTTAGAAGAGTGAAAAATAGTAACTAGTTACATTGGTGGTTTTTCCCATATTGGGTTTCCACGTTAAATCTGGTGTCTCTAGTGTTCATGATTGCTGAATTGTTTTTGTTTATCAGTTCTTAATAATTATTATTATTTGCTGCATTATCAAGTTTCAATAATTTGTAACTAAGATCAAGCTTTTAGACATCTAAGGGACTGTGAAATGTTTTTGTGGTCACTAATTCACCCCCTCCCCCTCTCAGTTACTCCATTCTCATTTCCAATAGAACCCCTAGTTCAAGTTCACTAATTTGGAAGTGCAGATCCTAGTTCAGATTCAAAATCCAAATGTGACTCAAAATCTCCAAACCATGAATGTAGTTTGAAATCAAAAGTTCAAAATATCAAGTTTGAAGGTTTAAATGTACAGGTTCAAGTTCACAAGTTCAAAGTCTTTAGTTTTAACATCATTAACATGTAACAACATATTTTCTAAAAATTGAAAAAAAAAGGGTCTTAGTGCAGGGGGCATATCTTATTGGTCCATTGTTAGATCTTTCTGATCTTTGGATATGTCATCCAAAATCAAGTTTTCTAAATAGTCAATGGTTGTGATTTTCAAAATATGGTCAAATCTAAAATTTATAATGGACTATATACAAGTCTATCAAGTAGACCAACAACCACAAATTTTTTGAATCTAGAAAACCAGTAATGTTCCGGGGGCATAAAGTTTAACCCTACAGTTGCATTGTGCTAAATTTAGGATACATTTGGGAAAAACTAATTATCTAAACCTTCTCCAAATAGTTTTGCAAAATTCATCATGGATCAAAAGTTATGAATGTTGGAGTGAAACATTATCTAAACTTCTAATGACAGTCGTATGATCACACCAAAAGTTTGTCACCAACATATGCCACCTATCCAAGAATACGTATGGGCTGTAATTTAATTTGCTAAACATATTTTTTATTATCCATGTGGCTTTAAAAAAGGTGAAATATTATTTTTTTTTAAAGTGACAAGAAGGAGATGATTCATCGGTGTAATCAAAAGGAGTTTCAAGAAATAGTTACAAGAATCAAAATACAATAGAAAGACATTATTTATTTTAAAACTATCAACAAAGTTGGGCTTTTTCTTCTTTTATGCAAGCATATGCCACCTATCCAAGAATACATATGGACTACATTTTAATTTGGTAAACATATTTTATATTATCCATGTGACTTTAAAATAGGTGAAATATTATTTTTTTGTAAAGTGGCAAGAAGGAGATTATTCATGGGTATAGTCAAAAGGATTGTCAGAAACAATTACAAGAACTGATATACAATAAAAAGAAATTATTTATTTTAAAACTATCAACACAACTGGACTTCTTATTTTTTGTAGCTCTTTTGGCTAGGGAAAGAGAGAATATTTTTAGTATACTGATTGTAGCAAAGAGAATATGGAGATGATTTATTTTTTTGTAGTTTGGTTGTAATAACAAGGATGATCTGATCTTATGGCCATATGATTTTGTATTTGAAATAAAAAGAAAATTTATGTTTTCATTTTGTTGGTCTAAATATTGATTTCTTTGATTAAGATAAATCATATGGTGATCACTTTCAGGTTTTGGTTATTGTCTTGCATTTCTCATTAAATGGATGTTTTAGTTTGTAGGCTTACACATCATTTATGTTGCAGAAATGTTTTCTTTTCATTTTCTCTATGATGTGAAAGATTCAACAAGTGGTCGTATGGCTGGTTATTGGTCTTTCTCTCATTTCCATTTATAAACTTGATCATCGCATTCATTTCATGTTGATGAATGAATAGTAACCACCTTAGTGTCTTTAGGTTAAAGGCATACCAATTTATTTGATTCATTATCTATAAAGAGGGAGTTGTACCTCTTAATTCAAAGGGTGATTATTAATAGGGTGATAATCTATCCAACTGTTAGTATTCTTTTTTCTTCATGATGGGAGTTTTTAGTCATTTCTTTTATCTCTCTTTGAATGACAAGTGTGTTTCCTAACATATTTTTGGAGACTTTGTTGGGGAACAAAGCAAAGCTCCAGTGCTTTCTTTTCCCAAAAATTTGAAGGTACCTTTGCAAGAACAAAGGTTGGCGACTTTGATTATATTTGGTAAAAGAAGTCTAGTGTAATCATGGCCTTGATTTCAACTCAATAATAGAAGCTAGATTTTGGTCCTTTTGGTTTGTCTCATTACACAACCATACCTACAGGATCAAAAAGATACTTTCCAAGATTTGCTAGAGGAAGTAATCAATATCCTGAAAGTCACATTCAAACATTTAAAGTCTCCTAACATGTTCTTGCGTCTTTAGAAGATGATATATTTGTCTTTATTTTTTCTAGATCCCTTATTGGTGATGCCTCTATTTGGTTTCAGCATTTATAAGATGGGTATATTACAAGTTGGAGTGTGCTAAAAAATAAATTTCTTACAAGATTTAAACTAGTAGTTAATGTGAGTTCCCTTCTATGCCATTTTTTTAAAATCCAAAATAGGGAAGATGAAGAAATAAGGAATTTTGTGGATAGATTTAATTAAACATTGACTAAGATCCCACAGAACTATCAACCTGCCCAAGAAAATGTGTTGTTAATTTTTACTACAGCATTGTATCCAGAGGTCAAATTGTTAGCATGAATGTTGATGTTACTAATTTGGGGTAGTATCCTAAGCATTGGAGAGTATTGACATGTTGCATTCATGATTGTATTTGTCATTGATGTCGACATAGTATGGTTTATGTAAAGACTTGCTGAGCAGTAGACATAGATCTTAGTCTTACAAAGAATGGTTTGATTGTCTAGTGATGCATGGTTATGGACATGTTTATTACAATTTCCTAATGACATGGTCAAGTGCGTAGAGTCTTAGTCAAAGACATACAAAAGTTGTACCTAATTTACAAAGAGTAGTTCAGAGATAGAGTATTGGGAAATTAGTTCCTAATGTTTGTTCACTACCTTAGATCTAAAAAGTAGTAAGAAGTTGTGCAATTAGGAAGTGACAAAGGGTAGTCTGTTGGTGACATCAGAGAATGTGAAAGCCCTAGTATCACACATGTGAAGTTTTTTTATAGATTGTGAGCTAATAGTGTTATTGTAGTTGTAATTAATTATTTATCTTTTTATAATTAATAGGGAAAGCCTCAAGGCTGAATCAAACAATTATTTTGAAAATATAGTATAAAGGAAAGATGTTTTCCTTGTTTCTAAAGTATCCATTGAAGTGTGAAGTGCAAAAAAGAGTAGAGTGTTTAGTAAATGTGTGTAAGTGATCCAAGGGATTATTCAATGTGAGTTTTGTGATCTAATTACAAGATAGAAGGAGCAAATGTCTGATTAACATGACAGAAGAAGAGAAGTACATTTTATTTCTATTATTCTACAAGGAATAATACAAAGATCATTTTGACTATGGTTTCTTTGGTCTTTGCCTTGAATTTTTTTTGGGTAGTGGGTCCAGCTATCTTCCACAACTCCTAACAGGGTTGGCACAGCTCCTAACAAGGCTAGAATCTCCTAACAGGGATTCAAAGTCTCCTAACAAGGACTCATATGTACTAAATGTATTCATAGACTCCTAACACAGTCCATCCCCTAACAAGGAACATTTATATTAGTACATCGTCTTGTGGGTACCATCCCTACTAGGGTTTTTCCTCTAATCAAGTGTTTCCCTAGTTAGCATATCTAGTGTTATTGTGTATGAGTATCTTGTTGTGGTTTCTAGTTATATTTCTCATATGGTTAAAATTTTATAATGTTCATAATTGTGATATTAGTTGGATAATTTATTCAACCCCCCCCCCCAAAGTTATATTGGTGAACTATACATTCTAACAATTAGTATCAGAGCATTAGGTCCTTAAAGGATAAGCTTAACAACTTTGGGAGATCAATGGTGAATCTTTTTAGAAAGGAGAGTCCTAGATTTGATGGGGTTAACTATGATAGTTGGAAGGATAAGATGAAGATTCCTCTATTGTGCATGGCTCTATGTTATTGGATCTTAGCAAAGAGTGGGAAGATAATTGTGGAAGAAGAACAGCTTCAACAATGCACTGAAGCAAAGAGAGATTTGTTCATGTGTAACATGAGAGATAGAGAAGCCCTACTATCAGCTCTTCTGAAGAATAAATACAGTAAGGTAAAGTCACTTCAAACATCTCACAAAATTTGGAAAGCATTAGAATCTACTTTTGAAGGTGATAAAAATGCAAAAAGAATGAGATTGAAAAATTGGATATGTGTAGTTCAAGATGCTAAGATGATGGAAGATGAATCTGTAAGAAGCTATATTGGTAGAATATTAGAAATTGTTGCAAGAATTTAGTCTCTTGGTGGAACCAAAGAAGAAGATGTAGTATAGAAGATCTTGAAAAGTTTGACACCACCATTCAAGTAAGTAGTGTTGGTTTTTTTCAACTATTAAGCAACAAAATACTTAATACCAAGATAATAAAGATCACAATAACCTAGGGATTAGCTGCTTCCCATAAACAATTATATGTGCTTCATATCTAGACCCAATCTTCAACAAAATCAATACAAATTTTCTACTCTTTAGGCTCTGTAGAACCAAGGTGGGTATACTTGAGGGAGGAAAGATTTTTGATTTTATATTTCATACATAACTCACTTATTTCATGACATTTTTCAATAGTACACATCCCTTAGAGTAGATTTGGTCACAATTGTTCTTAGACTTTCAAATACTTCTGGCAATAGTAGCTAACTATGACTCAAAGGTTAAATGCAAACAAGTGTTGACCAGCTTTGACATTCTTTAAACAATGGAGTAAAATTGATTTTAATTTTTTAAGCTTGATTCTTGTTCATGACTTGTCCATCTACAGACTGAATTAATAGGGATTCAGAGTCCATTCAATTTCTAGATCTAATTGACTGC
Organism: Cupressus sempervirens; assembly: GCA_028749045.1. Lineage (NCBI taxonomy): Eukaryota > Viridiplantae > Streptophyta > Pinopsida > Cupressales > Cupressaceae > Cupressus > Cupressus sempervirens. Next base: position 37,356,463 of record CM053785.1, read on the forward strand.
ATTACAATCAATACCATCAACAATTCTTACTGAAAATCATTCTTACATACATCCTTCCTATTACCATAGATACCCTATCAACTTCACTAAAGCATTTACTTAATTCATTGAATTAAAGGAAATAGTGAATTGACATACAACTTGATTTAATTACTTTCAATTGAACAAGCTTTGCTCATACAACCTCAAAATAACCAGGCAATAAAAATGGAGACAAGATTCAACAAGAATAGATATCAGGATAGTTCATGTTTGCATTAATTTCCTTTGAAAATTGTATACAACTGAAACAAAACTCAGAATGACTCAAGATAAGACCTTAAGATCCTGCAAGATTAATGTATTCTCAATTATTTGTAAACAAAAACATCATAAAGTTTACACCAAGAAATTGGACTGAACAAACTTAGTAAAAACTAAAATTATGCAATAACTTAGACCCTTTCTCTAGCCCTAGAATCTCACTTATATAGTGTGAGATACAACCAGCTTTAGGCAAAGAGAACTGGTAGTTGTCCTTTAGACAAAAGATTTTTACAATTGTTACTATCATAAAAGACAAAATTTTGTGCAATAGAAAAAAAACTTTACATCATAATATTCTTTTTGGTGGGCCTATTTTCTGTTACATTTTCAAATGCGACAAATTCCATGATTGGCTCTTTTACTATTCTGACTCCTCAAAATATGTAGCCATCAGGTTTGCTAATGATGTGTCTGGCTTTGATTCTTGCAGCTTCATTTTAACTCAAGGATCTCCACTTGCATCATTATGTACCATTAAAACAATAATTATGTTAAGTCTTCTTCTACCATATGATTAATTGGGACCACTGTGCTTTCCACTTGAGTTGGTTGTTCTTCTTTGTCTTCTTTTGCATGCACTAATGTGTCATCTATTTGGTTCTCATCCTCCTCTATCTCCATCTATTTTGAACACACAAAGTCTTCCCTCCATTTTTTGAAGAATGTATCATTAGGCCAATTAAAATTCAAGAGTTCATGCTACTTTTTTATTACAAAGCCTCCTATTTTGTCTATTTCAACAAATTCTTTTCTAGTGGCAGTATAGAACAGTTGTACTTTGACAAATTCTTCATTGGTCATTGCCCACAACACATGTCCCTTTTCATTAATAACTTCATTGATTCTAGGGTACAATAAATCATTTAATTCTTTCCCCTACCATTCCTTTTCATTTATTTTATCAATCTTTTTGAGTGCACCAAGAAAAAGATCAAATTTCCCTCCTATATAATTAGAAAGGCAAATCATTATTCTCTTTTGAATAGCAACTCTTTTCTCATCAAACTCTGTCAGATTGTTGGTTATATCAAAAGTCTTTTCTATTTGTTCACAAGATAAATTGATGACTGAGATACACATAAGAGTAATATCTTTATCTCTTTCACTCCATTTTTGCACAATGGGCTTCAAGGTATCTTCAGCACTTCTTATTTCATTCCACATATCAAGGATCCCCACCAATTGGTCATAGAATGTTGGCTAGTCAATCTTGTCTACTAAGTATAAGATTGCTTTTCTAATTTTTTCCTCATATTGATTATTCAACTCAACCTGCAATCACCATAGCTTATTCTTTTCTTCTTCAACCTCATATGCAGTATAAAATTCTAACATTTGTGGTGTATCAGGTAATTCTACAATCGGAGTAGACTTGAATGGCTTAGCAAGGGGTGAGGGTAGATAATTCTAGGCCTACTAGATTCTCCCACTTTCCTCTTTCCTACCTGCTTATCCATTTGGGATACTTGATTTTCTAGCAACTGTATTTTGTTTCCTCTTTCCTCATATGCCTTTAGTATCTCTTCAAACTTGGCATTGAGTTCTAGGAATCTACTTTTTTCTTTGCCTGCAACCACAGTCCCAAAACTCACCATTTCTTGAGTCATTTACTTATCTCTTCACTATCCACTTCATCTACACCAATTCTTGGTGATCATTGTTGTATTTCACTCCTCTATGTGCTTGCAATATTTCTTCTTTAGTCTTATACTACACATCCTTTTTCTTTCTAACAGAATCAAAAATCATAGCATTAGCTATGTCCCATTTAGGTAAAACTAAAACTCATGACTCTTTTACTAACTATCTTCTAGATTTAGGGGTTAACTAGGGAAATTCCTCCAAAAATTTGGCTTTAACCTCCTCCTCAACCTCAGATTACAACTTATTTGGTTGCTCTACTTTTATTGTTTTGCATTTAGCCTCAAAATTGCTAATGTTTCTCCTCCATAAAAATTGTGCAAAAGCTCTAGACTTTACAAAATTTTCATCATCAATAAACTTTTGAGATGCTTGTGCAATTATAGGATCTATCTGTTTACCTCTATAATCTGTAATAGTAAAGTTAAAAGATGTCACTAGAGGCTCTTGAATTACTCCTTGAAAATTAGTAGTTATAATTACAATGTCTTCCTCCTCTCCAATTTTTTTTAGCTCTTCTCTCAAAAATGCCTATTTATCTATTCTGAGTGGGGTCTGGGAAGGTGAGTATTCTCCTCCTTGAGAAGATGACCCTTCTTCCAACTTTTGTTTCTTGGGAGCACTTATGTCAGATGGGCTCTCTAATCTTAGCCTTTTGTAAGGGGGGATGTACTCTACATTTTGAGCTACAACATATCCAACCCTCCTCTGTAGTGTATACTAGCTCAAAGTCACAACCATTCTACTATTTATTCTTCTCTCCACCTTAGCAACTCTATCTAGATGTGCCTTTGCAAAAATGTCTTTCTTCTCATTCAAGGTTTGCATTATTCCAGCAAAGTTATTCATTAACATGTCTATTTTGGCCCCCCAATATTTCTTGTCTGCCAAAGGGTCATACTTGCGCTCAAAAACATTTATTAAATCAAAAACCTTGCTATAGACTATCCATTTTTCTTTTCTGACCTCCTTCTCTTGCAATGAAAACATATTTATGATTATTTAGGGAAGTACACATTTTGTGTGTGAGCCTTGGCCTTACTTCTTTCCCTAAGGAGGTCATAAAATCCCTCTAGATCAATATTACGTGCATGAGATTGGGCCATTTAATACTTATCCAAAAAATTCCCACACTCCTCCATCCCTTCTTAACAAACACAAACTCATGCGCAATAGTAACTATTGAAAAGAATGTTCCTTTGGATTTCCCTCATAAATCCCTTTCATCAATTGTACTAATCCACCATAAAAATTTTGCAATTCCTACCTTTAAAGGCACTTGATAGGGTAGCACATGGGGTTTTCCCAAGAAACCATAAATTCTAAAAATAGTAGAAACAAGATATGGGATGATATTCCCCCCAATTATGACTTACCAATCACCCTTTGGCATGATCATTAGGTCTTATCAATTCTAGGAAAGGTTATAGTATTCTAGGGCTATCCCCTCTCAACAACAATCTAAGCCTTGAAGCAAAATATCTGTCGAATCTAACAAAACTGCAATTTGTGACCTCCCATGTCATGTTAGTGCTCCACAACTGAACTAGGAGTTTCTCTCCATCTCTCTCTAGTTCCAATTTCATCTCCTTGGAGAAGAAAGTAACTCCTTTATAGAGACATATATACATCAATAAAGAGTACCAGCAAAAAAAACCTATTAACCTTACCTTGTGCTATTCTAATCAGACCATTGTGAACTTCCTCAGCCAAGCAAGTAGCAAAGTCAAGAATTGAGCTTATTCCAAATTGTAGAGTTTGAGCTATGATGAGAACAATAGAGCCTTGAATATAATCTTGCTCATCCATTCAAAATATTTTGCAAAGAGAAAACTATAAAACCTATGCCCTAGGATTAAAATATTTCTTCAGCAAGGGCTCAGGGTTATTAGGTGTGACCAAGGGTAGTGACCCAATTTTGACAAAATGTTGTTGTAATGGTCCTCCCCTTAGCTATACCCTCTGTACATCATACCTAGCATGAAATTCTTCCATATCAATTTTTCTCATGCACAAAATGGTTAGGGTTTAGCTTGAAGACTTCTCTGGTTAATTCAGGAGAAATCCTAAATAGATTATCTCCTACATGGTTTAATTAGAACATATTTTTTAGCCATGTCTACTAAAAGGTCACTATCAAAGAAGACCCTAGGGACAATCAGCTTCCCTATATCAAATTCCCAAACATTACTCATTGGTGTATCCAAGTTTCATTCTGCAAACCATTTTTAAAATAGTTCTAAGCCTCCTACTAAAACTTCTACATCCCTTAAATAATTAGCCTTGTCATAAAAGCTCTCACTAACCAACAACCTAGGGTTTTTAGGGATGAACTCTCTACCCTTTGTCAATTCATTTACAAATGGAGGCATTTATTCAAGAAAATCATCATGAACTAATATTTTTAAGTAATCCTGTTTGCTAGAAAAATCCTTATGAGGAGGCATTTTCTCAATTTAACCTAGCACAATTGCAATTTCTCAATTATTAGAAGTTTCAGACAACTTGCCCATCCTTTCCTACTTATTTTCTCAGTGAATTATCCTGCAAATTGCTAAAAACCTTGAAGAATCTGATACCCTAGCTCTGAAAATTCTTGCACTTTGTTAATTTTATGATCCTTTGACTCGAACAATGGTGAATTTGGCAATTTACTACTATATTAAGGTTGCACAAAGTGGCACTAAATAGAATTAATGCTTTCTTAGTCACAAATTTGTGCCATATTATAAAATTTGAATTATAACCATTGATCCTCAAGCATCGAATGACCTTCTTTAAAATCTAAAAAATTGCATAAAAGTTTTATAAAATGTGCCACATGTTGAGCAAGCACATTCCTACATTACTTAAACCTTGAGTATTTTCATAATGCGATGAAGCGTTGATCGTCGATCTTCCAAAGATTAATGATCATGAAAAATCATTATAACTTTGTAAATAAAGCTTTTAAAATGTGGCCCCACTAGCACACTCATCTCTAGCCTAGCAAGTACACATATTATCCTACCAATTACTGCATTCAATTTCATTACCTTTTTCCACCCTAGTGTGACTTGACAAATTTCTTAGCAATATGTCCCACTATTCCATGTAGCATGCAAGCACTTCCTCGCTTTATTTAAAGTTCAATCATCTTGGTAATGTGGGTAAGCACTATCTGTTGATCTATCTAAGATCAATGGTGTGATAAAATCATGCCTTTTAATGTTGAGTCAGCCACTCCAACCAATAAATGCATTGCATTTGTGCCAATGTGTCTGACAACTCTGCCAATAGTACAGACTACATTATTACCTTTTAGAGTTGTGGGTCTGTGACATCATCATATGCCACATGTCAAAGAGGCACTTGCCTACTTTAGTTAAAATCCTTGCATCTCCATGAAGTAATAATACACCCATCATTGATCTTCCAAAGATCGACGGCTTATGGATGTGACATCAAAAGGGAACCCCACTACTTGGCTTTAACCAATGACATCACCAGAAAATAAAATGTGCTTTGACAATTTTGCAAATGTTCTAAAAAGGTCTGATAAAGTACTAACAAGTTTGGACAAGCTTTAGTCTTTACAGCACAATTATAACCCAACTTCACTAAGTGCTACATGTCTCAAAGGCACTTGCCCACTTTGCTTAAACTTTGAACAGATTTATCTTGCGGGGATGTGCCTATCATCGATCTTGGAAAGATCAATAGTCAATCAAATCAAAACACCATAGTTAAGATATTTTCACAAAAATACTTAAATAAAGGTAATTGCAGTTAGGGAATGCTCAAAACGAAAAAGTTAATTTTGCAAAAAATAATAAAGTAACCTTTGGGAAAATGAAAACTTAGAGCAAGTATGTCCCGCACAATTTCATTTGAAAATTACATTTGATTTCTTTTGAGGGCTAGGGCAAAAAAAAAGGGGTTATGAAATTTTAAAATATTTGATATAGGGTTTTAACATACTTCACAAAATTTATAAACATAACACTAGGGTTTTTCACTGTAAGGTATAACAAAATTATGGGTGGTGAAAAACTAGGCCAACAAGTATCTTAGATGATTCAACTATTAATGCCCTATACTATGGATTTCACAAAGGAAATGTTTCATGAAAGGCTAGAACCTCTAGAAGTAGATCTAAGATAGTCTGGAGATCTAGCTAGAGTTGAAACAACTTTTAGTTCCTTGAACATTCGAGCTAATTTGACAAGGAGTGCAAGCACATGTTGATATTTTTCTAGTAGTTGCAGATCTAAGGAAGACAAGAAGATTGAGGAAGGAATAGCCCTTCTTGTGAGAAGAGAAAAAGATGGTAAGAAAATCTTTAAATGTTGGACTTGTAATTAATTTGATCATTATGCATCTAAATGTTCTAAAAGAGAAAAAGTATAAGGGAAAGCTTAAGCCTAGAAGAGATAAAAATTGTTTGTATGAAAATGAACATGAAGAATCAGATGAGAAAGGTCAAAGTTAAAGTGATCATGAATTGGGATTTATGGCTATCAAGGAAGATGATCTTGATAGAGAAATTAGAGAAGAAAGAGCTCTAGTTTCCCAAGTGGAAAAGAAATATGATTGGATAATTAACAATAGTTGTTCACATTACATGATTGTTGATATGAATAAGTTTTTCAAGGTTAGGAATCATGATGCAAGTATTGTTAGAGTTGGTAACAATGCAGCCTACCATATAAAAATATTTGGATTCATTACTCTTGATGGTAAAACTAACACTGATGATGTTTATTTTGTTGATAGATTGAAGCATGATTTGTTAATAATTGGATGGTTAGTGGAAAAGTGTTATCAGCTACAATTCACTGAGAAGACTTGCATTATCAAAGATAGAGATGGTAAGCTGATTGGAACAGGCACAAGATCTAGAGGTAATGTATTTCAGTTGAATCCTACTAAAATGACATATTTGGTAGCTAAAGTGGACAATAGTTGGTTGTGGCATAGAAGATTATGTCACATAAAGTTTGATAATATTGTAAAGGTAGTAGTATATTTGTAGTCAGAGACTTGCCTAAGATTACAAAGCCTACTAATGTTGTTTGCAAAGAATGTATTTTGGCTAAACAAAAGAAAGTATCATTTCCTAGCAAGAAGTTCACTACCACAAAGAAGCAACACATTGTTCACACAGATCTGAGTGGTCTTTTAAGAATAAAAGGATTCTATGGTGAAAGGTACCTTCTAATTTTCATTGATGATTTTACTATAATGATGTGGGTAGCATTTCTTAAAGAGAAATCTGAAGCTTTTGAGAAGTTCAAGATATTTAATAATAGAGTTGAGAATGAATCTAGTGTTAAGATAAAGTGTTTGAGATCAAATAGAGGAGGCTATCCTCACCTAGAACACCTAAGTAGAATGAGATTTTTTAAAGAAGGAATAAATTAGTAGCAGAGGCAACAAGTGCGATATTGTTTGAGAATGATCTTTCTAAGACATTTTGGAGAGAAACAAATAATACAACAATATACACTCTTAATGTAATACATATCAGAAAAGGTATGACCAAAATAGCTTATGAACCATTGGTCATTCACCATTAGTTAATTATTTAAGAATATTTGGGAGAAAATGTTATATTAAGAGAGATGATGATATTGGTAAGTTTGATCCAAGAAGTGATGAAGGTATATTTCTTGGTTATTCATTGAAAAGAAAGGCATACATATGTTTTAACTATAGAACTAAGACAATTGTTCAATTTGCAAATGTAAGGGTTGATTAAAAGTTTGGAACTAAGGAAAAGATGGTAGATTATAATTCAGATTAAGAAGAAGATAATTTTGGAATTGTTAGACAATATACAAAAAAATCTTTAAGACTAACAATAATTTGTAGAATTATGTGTTAATTGTTGAGAAAAGAGAAGAGCAGAGATCTGAACCTAGAGATGAGATAAGAGTTAAGATGTCAATTCTTACATCTAACAGGAACCTAACAAAGAATCACCCTCTTGAGCACATAATTGGAAGCAAGGAAAAATCTTTCATGACAAGAAATAGAGTAAATGAGGAGATATGTTTGATATCTCAAGTTGAACCTAAGAGCATCTGATGAAGCATGTAAAGGTAATCATTAGATTCAAGAAATGAAAGAAGAATTAGATCAAATTATGAGAAATGATACATGGGAATTAGTTCCTAAGCTAAAAGACAAGAATGTGATAGGAACCAAATGGGTATTCACAAACAAGATGAATGAGCAAGGAAAATTTATGAGGAACAAGGCTAGACTTGTATGCAAGGGATATTCACAGCAAGAAGGCATAGACTATGAGGATACATATGCACCTACAGCCAGAATGGAAGCAGTAAGGATGTTCTTGGCTTATGCAACAAACAAGAAGTTCAAGGTTTATCAAATGGATGTTAAATCAGCCTTCCTAAATGGATAACTTGAAGAAGACATGTATATTGAGCATCCTAAAGGTTTTCCTTTATCAAAAGACAAAGACATGATATGCAAACTAAAGAAAGCTCTATATGGTCTAAAGCAAGCACCTAGAACTTGGTATGCAAAGTTGGGCAGTTATTTGGAAAAGATTGGATTTGCTAAAGGTGCGAAAAATAGTAACTTGTATTTGAAAAAAATTGAAAATGGTTTTCTGATAATAGTAATATTTGTTGATGATGTCATATTTGGAGGTAATGATGAAGAAAGTGATAAGTTTTCTAAAGAAATGAAGAATAAGTTTGAAATGAGCATGATAAGAGAAATGAAGTTTTTCCTAGAATTGTAGATTATGCAAAATAGTGATTGTATTTTCATTTCACAAGCTAAGTACTTAAAGGATTTTTTGAAAAGGTTTGGATTAGAAAGTTGTAAACCTATTGGTACACCTATGAAAACTGGTCACAAGTTATCCAACAAAGATGAGACACTTGTAGTAGAGTAGAAAAAAATATATGATTAGAGGTTTGCAATATCTAACTCACACCAAACCAGATATAGAAAATATAGTTGGGATTGTAGTTAGATTTCAGGTTGATCCTAAGGAGTATCATTTTGCAGCAATAAAGAGAATATTTAGATATTTGAAAGGAATATCTGACTATGGAATTTGGTATGATAGGTCAAGTGATTTCACTCTATGTGCATATACTAATGTGGATTGGGTAGGCAGTATGGATGATAGAAAGAGCACCAGTGGTGGATCATTCTTTCTTAGAGGAAGATGGGTTTCTTGGTTAAGCAAGAAGCAAGATTTTATTTTGCAGAGTACAGCTAAGGCAGAGTATGTTGCAGCAAAAAATAACTATAATCAAGTTATGTGGATAAAGAAAATGTTGAACAATTTACTATGATAACACAAGTATAATGGGTATGCCTAAGAGTCATGTATTACATTCTAAGACTAAGCATATATAGATTAAGTATCATGTGATGACAGAGAACGCAATAGAAAAGGAGATTAGATTGGAGTATGTGAGTACTAAAGATCAAATTTTAGATTTCTTTATGAAGCCTTTACTTAAAGATACATTTGAGTACTTGAGAGGTATGCTTCAGGTTATGTCCTTACCTACTTCTAAGCAGATGCATTAGTCTAGTGGTATAGATCCCTATTGTTAGAGTAGATTGAATGTTGATTCTTCCCATATGGGGGAGTATCTGTGATGAGATGATTCATTGAGGACTCTTAGAAATTGGTCATGAATAGTGTATTTGGACACTTGAGCTAGTTGAAGTCTTGGAGCAACAGCTTAGAAATTGGTATTTTGTAATATTGAGGCCTTGGTGGAGAAAATGAGTATGAAAAACATCTCCTAAGCAATGGGGGAGAAGTTATCCTAAGTATCAATGGGGAGAGATACCTCTTTAGAGAGATTTAGAAAGATTCATGTAAGAAAGCAGGAATATGCACCTGGTATATTGTGAGTTGTTTAGAATGAAGTGAACAATTATTGTTGATCCTAAAGAAGAAGAAGAATTGATGTGTTGAGAATTATTTAGTGTGTGAACAATTGATGTTGGTCAGCAGCGGCTGTAGAGCACTATTTTGGTATTCTTGGAACTTAGATGGCACCTATGTTTCCATCAATGCCAAAGAGGGAGATTGTTAGCATGAATGATGATGATACTATGTTAAGGGAGTATCCTAAGCATTGGAGAGTATTAACATGTTACATTCATGACTATGTTTTTCATTGATGTCAACATAGTATGGTGTATGTAAAGACTAGTTGAGTAGTAGACAGAGATCTTAGTCATATAGATAATGGTTTGATTGTCTAGTGATGCACATTTATGGACATGTCCAGTATGGTATCCTAATGGCATGGTCAAGTGCATAGACTCTAAGTCAAAGATGTATGAAAGTTGTATCTAATTTATAGAGAGTAGTTCAGAGACAGAGTATTGGGAAAGTAGTTCCTAATGTTTTTTTGCTATCTTACATCTGAGATGTAGTATGAAGATGCATAGTCAGGAAGTGAAAGAGAATAGTATGTTAGTGATGTCAGAGACTGTGCACGCCCTAATATCACACATGTGAATGTTTGTATAGACTATGAGCTAACAATGCTATTATAATTGTACTTAATTAATTATGTTATTATAATTAATTGGGAAACCTTCAAGGCTAACTCAAGGAATTATTTTGAAGATACAGTATAAAGGAAAGACATTTTCCTTGTTTGTAAAGTATCCATTGAAGTGAAAAGTTTGAAAAAGAGCAGTGTTTGTTAATTATTTGTAAACAATCCAAGGGATTATTGGATGTGATTTTTGTGATTTGGTTACAAGATCAGAAGAAGCGATCTAGTTGATAGGATAGAAGAAGAGGAAAGAAGTAAATTTTATTTCTATTATTCTACAAGTAATAATATAGAGATCATTTGGATAGTGGGTTCATTGGTCTTGCCCTTGAAGTTGTTTGGGAAATGGGTCCAACTATCTTCCACAACTCCTAACAAAGTTGGAATCTCCTAACAGGAATTCAAAATCTCCTAACAGGGACTCATATGTACTAAATGTATTCATAGACTCCTAATAGGGTCCATCCTCTAACAAGGAACATTTATATTATTACATCATCTTATGGGTACCATCCCCACCTGGGTTTTCCCTCTGATCAAGGGTTTCCCTGGTTAACATATATGGTGTTATTGTGAATGAGTATCTTGTTGTGGGTTTTAATTATATTGATCATATGGTTAAAGTTTTATAAGGTTGATAATTATAATATTAGTTGGATAACTGATTCACCCCCCCACCCCCCCCCCCCCCCCCCCCCCACAACCCACCCTTCTTAGTTATATTGGTAGACTATATATTCTAACACAAATTTCAACCTTAAACAAAGCATGATGTGTGATCTGAAACTACTAAATGAGAGGCTATTTCTATTTAAGATGATTTAATAGTATCGGGATGGTTTCAATAGAATACATTTTGAGAAGTTTGATGTAATATATTGGATTAAAAGATAAAGGACTTACATTTTATATTCACTCAATGAATGGTTGCAACAACTTAGAAAGGGAAATATCTTTCAGTAAAGAATCTTTTATGCATGATAAGTAGTTGGAAAAAGAGTTGTGTGATTATGATAGCTCAAGTGATGAAGAGTAAAATGAGTATTTCCTTATATTAATTTTGTCATCGATTCCTTTTAGTGATGTGAATGATGAGAAGGAGAAAATCTAGTTGAAGAGACTACTGATGAAGAGAACCATATTTTAGATATGGTCTCAAATTTTGAAAATTCTACTTGCAAAAATATTAGCATCACACCTGCTGAGAGAAATGAACAGGAGCATCGTGAAAGTAATGTAAATGAGAATGCTTTTGTGTCTCCATTGGAGGTTGGAGTTGGTGTGTTATCAAATCGAAATCAACATTTGGAAAATAGCATAAATGTTGATGAAAAAGTTGGATACATCTCGTCTCTTTTTAATCCACTTTTTGTATTATAATATGTTGATGAAACCTTTGAAATCAAAGACAATCCTCTTTTTGAATTACTTTTTGATAGAGAGGTAGAAAATTTTTTAAAATGTGGCGTTCATACTAATTTTGGAGGTAATCATAATGCTCAAATTATGTGGCATGTGAAAGAAATAGAGAATCACAACAACCTTGACCCTGCTCTTTTTGTGCAAGTCATGGGTTGTTTTCTTTCAATTGTTGAGGAAGAGATTACTCCAAAAACATCTCTAATAGACCAGCCAGTTGAAAATATGGTAAATGAAGAGTTATTGCCTCTACTGGTAGATCTTTTCCAAGTCCATGATCCTCCTATGCTTCAAAAAGCACATGGAGTTGTAGTTGATTATAGTTATGGAGTATATGATAGAGAGAAGAATCTTTCTTGTATGGTTACTCATTGGAACTTATTATGCATGGTGAATTTTTTATGGAACTTATGGATATTGAGCTGGCAGATGCTTCCCAAAGGTGTCCATTTTCTTCACAGAGGCACATGCTTCTCCGAGCCCATGAATGTTTTTTTTTGAGTCCATTCCTACCTCATTTCATAAGGTAGGATTTCATGCCTCTATATATTTGTAAATATGGGTTTTTCACTTTCTTTAGTGTAATTGTTTTGGTGATGTCATTTTTCGATTTTCTTGCTTAGTCCTACTCTTCTCCACCTTCTCTAGAAGCAACTCCGTGTGCTTTATCTTGATTGACTCTATTTCCCAATGTCTAGACACTGGTCTCAACTAGATATATGTTGGATTCTTTATGTCCCTTATGACCCACATCTCTAGGTAGAGCTAGCTACTAGATTACTTTCAACACCCTAGTCTTAAACTTTTGACAATCAACCCCATGGATGGAATTCCTAAATTATTTGGGTATCTTGTGGGTTTTTATTGCTAATGATGTTTTGTGAAGTATAATTTGTAAAGGGGTAGTATCCCAATGTTGTTTTGAACTTGAACTTTGAACCTCAAATTTCAAGGTTTAAAAGTGTAGAAAGTCCAAATTTAGATGCAAAAGAGCAATGTTGTAGGGCATTGTTGTGTTGGAAACGATTGGTTAATTGTGTATTGTCTTTGATATTACACAAAATGTCATATCATTGCTAGTTAACAGTGTATGCCAAGCTCACTTGGGCATTGAAGACAGTTTTTAGTGTTTGTTGAGCATTCCAAACTTTGCCTGGTTCAGAAGATAGTATCTACCAAGTTCACTCGAGCGAAAAAGGGAAGCTTGCAAAAGTTGAGTGTTAATCAAGCTCACCCGGCTAATGAAGGAAATATTGGCTGGAACCAGTGTTAACCCAGCTTACTTGTTTACCAAAGGAACTTTTTAATATGCAATGTTAACTGAGTTCACTTAATTTAACATAGGAAAATCACTTTGAGTTAGTATCTATTGAGCAAGGTTGGCTAACAAAGGATTTTCTTATTTTGGCATTATTGAGTTCAATTAAATTGTCTATTGGTTCTAGCCAACTGAGAAGATGAATATTAATTGTTATAAGTTTTATTCAATCTAACTTGATAATATGTAAGATATAAATATAAGGTCAAGTTAAGGATTGAATGTGTGGAATATAATTGAAGATTTAATGATGCTAAGAAGAAGTGAATTAGAAGGATAAGCAAAATATCCTTGTTGAGATGAAAAGATACATTCGATCAAGAAGGATCAAGTATACAAGCCAGAATTGAGATCTGTAATCAGCAATTTAGCTACATCAAAAATTAGTTCATCATCTCATTATTACTCTCTAACCATTGTAGTAGTGATCTAAATCTCTTAACAGAGTTAACTTAACAGATATTTGCAAATCCTCTAACAAAGTGGCATTTCTATTGATTTGTCTAAAGACCTTTAACAAGGAAACTCCTGATAGGGTGATTAAATCCTCTAATAGGGTCACACCTAATAGTTTGTTTTGTAACCTTTAATAGGGTTGGCTCCTAACAGGGCTCACCTCAAAAGAGTATAATCAACAGCTAGTTGCAATTGGTAATTTTTCCCAAATAGGGATTCCATGTTAAATCTTGGTGTCAATTATGTTCATGCTATTTCTCTTATGTGTTTGCAACTAAGTTAAATTCATATTAACCACATATAATATCTTAGATTTTCATGTTAAGAATTTATCAAGCTATTTCAGTGTTTATCAATTTACATCATTTTTTTTGTGTGTTTGTCGAGTTTTAGCAAAGTTCAATTTTCATAGAGTTTGATTTGTACTGACATCTAAGGGATCTAGAATTTATTTTTGTAGTAACTGATTTACCCCTCCCCTCTTAGTTACTTCTCTTATATTTCTAACAATTGGTATCAAAGCTTTTGGTGCTATGAGAAAAGGTTTTAAGGACCAGAGCTAAAGATCAAGATGTCTTACAGAAGAGAGATTCCCAAGTTGAAATGAGACAACTTTGCAGCATGGAAAGGACTTATGAGGTAACATTTGAAAACTATCAGTGATTTAGGTTGTAAATATCTTGATGAAGAATACAAGACTCCTATTGGAACATTATCAGTTGAAGAAACTATTGAAAAGAAAAATCATAACATCATGATGATTGACATTACTTCTGCTCTTAATTATGTTGAATTTGATGAAGTAACATCAAACTAAAAGCCATTTATGGAGGAGATGATAATGTAAGAAGAGCTAAAGGAAAAATTACTAGAGGACAATTTGATCAAATGAAGATGAGAGAAGATGAAAACATTACAAAATATGTTGAGAGAATTAAAGCAAGTGTGAGCGCAATCAAAGCATCTGGAGGAGACATTGATGAAAAAACAATTGTAAGCAAGGTACTCAAAACCCTTCTTCCTATCTATGATATTAAAATGGATGCTATTCAAGAGATGAGATGTCATCCAAATAGAAAAATAACTTTGGATGCTCTAGTCAGAAGATTGACAAGTTTTGAGTTGGATAACTATGATAACTATGTCCCTAGTTCCAATGGTATTGAGTCTGCATTTGAAGCCAAGCTTTCACTCAAGAAAAGGGGTAAGAAATCAAAAGCTATTCAATTAGGAATTGAAGAAGAAGAAGAAAGTTTAGGCAACAATCTTGAAGTTGTTGAAGCCCTACTTGCAAGAAAATATTCCAAAGGTAGAGAAAAGTAAAAAGGTAAGATTCCTCTAATCTATTTTTCTTGTGAAGAAGTTGGTCACATTGCTACAAGATATCTGAATAGAGAAGACAAGGATGAAAAGAAAATCAATAAGTAAAAAGGAAAGAAGGAATTTAAAAACTACAAGGACTACAAGGACAAAGGTAAGAAATCTTGTTTTATGGCTAAAGATTCTGATAACAGTGAAGATAAAATGGTATGTATTGTTGTAAAAGATGAATCTGATGATGAAGGAGTTAAAATGGCTCTTATCTCTCACGTTAGAAAAAATAATAAATCGATTATTGATAGTGGATACTCACATTATATGACTAGATAGAAAACAAAGTTTGAGCACGTGGAACATTATGATGGTGGTAGTGTGATATTTGGAAACAATGAACCTTGTTGCATAAAGGGAAAAAGGTGTATCTCATCAACCAATGAACTAAATTGTGACAATGCTTATTGGGTTGAAGTAATAAAACATAATCTACTAAGTGTGGCACAATTGAATAACATTGGATTCGATATAGAATTTATGAATGGGAAGGCCAAACTACTAGATGGAAAAGAAAATCTGGTTGGATCTGGCAAACAAACAAAAGGTAATCTATTCTATCTATATCTTAGTGAAAGTTCATATTTTATTGCTCAAGTAGAAGAAAGTTGGTTATGGCACAAAAGATTATGTCATGACTTTGATAACCTAATCAAGATAATAAAAAATAGAAAAGTAAGAGGTATTCCTAGCTTGAGGAAACCTGATATGGGTCTATGCGAAAATTGCCAAATTCATAAAATGGAAAATTGGTTTCAAAAGCAATAACTATCATTCTGAAGAAGTCTTAGAGCTTGTACATATAGACTTATGTGGACCTATTGGAATAGAGAGTTATAATGGAGAGAAGTTTTTCATTTTTTTTGTTGATGGTTATTCTAGAATAATTATTGTAATGTATCTAAAAAAATTTAAGTTGTATCTAGCAAGAGTAGAAAAAGAAATTGGAAAGAAGCTGAAATGTTTGAGATCAGACAAAGGTGGTGATTTCATTTTCAATGAGTTTAATGAATTCTCCATCAAAAAAGGAATTAAGAGATAGGTATCAACCCCTGGTACACCTTAGCAAAATGGTGTAGCTGAAAGAAAGAACAGATCCATCATGCATTGTGCAAGAACATTGATGATAGAAAAGAATGTTGCAATCAAATACTGGAAAGAAGCAATTAGCACTACAATGCATACCTTAAATAGATTATAGTTGAAGAAAGACTCACATCAAACTCCTTATGAACTATGGTATGGCTACAAACCTAACATAAGTTAATTTGGCAACAAATGTTATATCATGAAAGAATCTAAGAAAGGTGAATTTGATGTCAAAGGTGATGAAGGTATATTCCTAGGATACTTTTGTAGAAGTAAAGCATACAAATTTTTGAATTTATCTACTTATAAAATCATAGAAAGTGCACATGTGAGAATTGATGAGTTTGCAGAAAAGACTAAAGAAGAAAGCAACAAAGAGCCTGAGGATTATAGAAGATTTGTTTACTATGATCTTGATACTTTGCAAAATCTATCTAGAAGATAAGAGGCCTCACCTCCTAAGTCCCCAAAATCTCTAAAAGCTATTGAGTTGCAATTAGTGCAATCTTTGTCATAGTCTAAAGGACCTGAGTCATAGTTAGAAGCTACTGAGCTATCACTAGAGAAAACCAAGTTTAATGGACCCGAATCACAAATAGTGGGACCCAAGCTTAATACAGAAGATCATGAAGAAATTAGTGCAACAAACTCCAAATCCAAAGTACTTGTGCTAGCAAGATATGTCATAAGGCATCATGCACCTAATCAGATCATTAGAGACAAGTTAGATGGAACAAGGACAAGGAACAAATTGAAAGGTACATGTTTACTTGTTGAATTTGAACCTAGAAATGTTAAAGATGATTTGGATAATGAAAGTTGGATTGAAGCAACGAATGATGAAATAGAACAGATAGAGAAGAACAAAACTTGGACTCTTGTTCCTGGACCCAAGGATAAAAATGTAATTGGCACAAAGTGGGTATTCAGAAATAATCTAAATGAAGATGGAGATGTTTCCAGAAATAAAGCAAGGTTAGTATGTAAAGGTTATTCTCAAGAAGAAGGTATTGATTATGGTGAAAATTTTACTCCTGTTGTAAGATTAGAAGGTGTTAGAACTTTACTAACATATGTAGCTCAGAAAGGATTTAAAATGTATCAAATGGATGTAAAATTTACATTCTTGAGTGGAATTTTTTATGAGGACATCTACATAGAACAACTTGAAGGTTTTGTAGATCCTAGCAAAAGAGATATGGTTTGCCAATTACATAAAGCATTAAATGGTCTCAAGAAAGCTCCTAGAGCTTGGTATGAAAGATTTCATAACTATTTGATACAGATTGGTTTTCAAATAACAAATGATAATAGTAGTATGTATATCAAAGAAGGACCAGATAATAAGATTGTGTTGTTAGCATGAATGTTGATGCTATGAGAAAACATCACAGAATAGTCTTATGACTTTGTTTGTCATTGATGGCAACGTAGCAATAAGAGTGCAAAAGACTGACAGAGTAGAAAACTAAGATTTATGTATTGAGGACATCACATTGCATATCTTCCTATGCATAGTTACCAGCATATACTACATCATGTATTTGACATATGGGCAAGTGCACAGAACCTAAATCGATAGCATATGAAAGATATTAACGATTTACAAAGAACCACAGGGAAACAAAGCATCCAAAAAATAGTCTTTGTTGTATGATTGATATAGTACATTATGTTTGGAATTAAGGGTTGTGTAATTAACTAGAGGAAGTACACTAAAAATTGATGACATCAACAAGTGCGCCACAAGAACAAAAGTTACACATATGGAAGTTTTTGTATAACTGTGAGCCAACAATACTAATTAAATGTGTATTTTATTTAATTAAACATGGAGCCAACTCAAATTAATGTTAAATGTATGGAGCTAACTCAAGGGATTAATGATTAAGTATGGTATAAAGGAAAGATGTTTTCTGATTTTTGAAGATTATCATGATTGAGATTGAAAAGTAGAGAAGACTTGCGATTTGTAAAGTAGAAGAGCAGAGTAATCTGCTAATGCATGTAAGTGACCTTAAGGGTTACTGATGTGCTCTAGATCTATTTGCATGATCTGGAGGTGAAGAAGTCTAACGTACTGGATAGAGAAAGAGGGAAGAGATTTTTTTACATCTATTATTCTAAATGGAATAATATCGAGAGCAATTGGATAGTGGGTTCAATGATCTGATCTTGAAGCTATTTGAATAGTGGGTTCAGCTGCCTTCTACAACTCCTAACAGGGTTAGAATCTCCTAAAAAGGATTCAAAGTCTCCTAACAAGGACTCTTTATATTAAGTATTGTAACAGACTCCTAACAAGGTCTATCCTCTAACAAGGAATATTCAGATTAGTACATTATTTTGTGGGCATCATTCCCACCTTGGGTTTTCCCTCTGATCAAGGGTTTCCCTAGTCAACATATCTGGTGTACTTATGCATGCACATTTCTCTATGATTAGTGTTTACTTTGGTTGACTAATTAAGAATTGTTTAAGATTGATACATAACTAATTCACCCCCCCCCCCCCCCCCTTCTCAGTTATATTGGTGATCTACTACTTCTAACATGCGCTGGTAGAAATATTCATGGATGACACTTTATTCACAAGAAATGATGACTCGTGTAAGGCATTTTCGGAAGAAATGAGTAAAGAATTTGAGATTTCTATGTTTGGAGAGATAAAATTCTTTGTTGGTTGCAGATCTAGTAGAAGAAAGATGGTATCTACATTACTCAATCTAAATATATCAAGGATATACTAAAGAAATTTGGGATGGAAGACTCAAAACTAGTTGGAACTCCTATGTATATTGGACATAAGATTTCCAAAAATGATGATTCCAAAGAGGTAGATTAGACCACATACAGATCAATGATTGAAAAATTACAGTATGTAGTGCATATGAGGCCTAATATTGCATTAGCCGTCGATATGGTGGCAAGATTCTTAGCAAATCCCAAATAAAATCACATGATGGTAATCAAAAGATCATGAGATATCTAAAAGGTATTGAAGACTATGGTTTATGGTACAATATAGGAAGCAATTTAGATTTAAAAGTATTCATAGATGTTGATTGGGCAGGAAGTATTGATGACAGAAAGAGTACCAGTGGTGGAGCATTCTTTCTTGATAAAAGACTAGTGTCTTGGACAAGCAAGAAATAGAATTGTATTTCTCAGTCCACAATAGAGGCAGAATATGTGGTAATAGTAGTCAATTTTTCTAATATTGTTTGGTTCAAACAATTGTTGGTAGGTATGAAGATAGAGATAAAGGATTCAATGGTTATATATTGTGATAACACCAGTGTAATTAATATATCAAAGAATTCAGTGATGCATACCAAAACACACATTGCTATAAAATATCATTTTTTGAGAGAATTAGTACAAGATAAACAAGTAAAATTGGAATATGTGAATACTAAAGAACAAATTGTAGACATATTTTCCAATTCATTACCTAAGGATGCATTTATGTATTTCAAAGATACTTTATGGGTCATTCCCCTATCTGAAGCTCACTAAATGAAGTTTAGTGATGCATCAACAAGAGCATGTTGAAGATCAATCAATTGGTGTAGTATTAACAAGGGCATATTACAAATAAATTAGCACATGAGGTTATATATTGATATATATTGGATATTGTCTTTGTCATAAGATGTCAAAGAGGGAGAATTTTGTTGTCATATCTCATAGAAATTTTATAAAGATAAAGAAAAAGAGATGTCAAAAGGGAGAATGAACTTGGTCCGATATCAAAGATAGAGTTTGCTATTAGAAGATGTTGAAGGCAGAACTTTTCTAACAGAGGGAGAAGTTGAAGGCAAAAGAAGTTTACACTAATAGAGGGATTTCTCATGGATGAGAATCAGAATGAAACTAAGGATATGTTCCTTACTTTAATCTTGCTCTAAAATTTCATTGTGTTATTACATGTTGTGTTTCCATTAATGCCAAAGAGGGAGATTGTTGGAAATAATTAGTTTATTATGTATTGTCTTTGATGTTACACAAAATGTCATATAATTTTTAGTTAGTGTATGCTAAGCTCACTTGAGTATTGAAGATAGTTTTCTATGTCTATCGAGCATTCCAGAGTTTTCCTAGTTCAAAAGATAGTGTCTACTAAGTTCACTTGAGCAACAAAGGAAAGCTTGTAGAAGTTGAGTGTTAACCAAGCTCACTCAGCTAATGAAGGAGATGTTGGATGAAACTATGTTAACTGGGCTCACTCGATTACCAAAGAAACTTTTTGAATATGTTGTACTAACTAAGTTCACTTGGTTAACACAGGAAAATTGCTTTGAGCTAGTATCTACCAAGTAGGGTCAGGTAATAAAGAATTTTCTTGTTTTGGCATATTGAGCTCAATTGAATTGTCTGTTGGTTCTAGTCGACTGAGAAGATGAAAATTAATTATTATAAGTTGTATTCAAGCCAACTTGACAATATGTAAGATATAAATATAAGGTCAAGTTAAGGATTGAATGTGTGGAACATAATTGAAAATTTAATGATTTTAAGAGGAAGTGAATTAGAACGATAAGCAAAATATCCTTGTTGAGATGCAAAGATACATTCGATCAATAAGGATCAAGTATACAAGCTAGAATTGAAATATATAATCAAAAATTTAGTTACATCAGAAATCAAATCATCTCATTGTTACTCTCTAACCATTGTAGCAGTGATCTAAATCTCTTAATAGAGTTAGCTTAACAGCTATTTGTAAATCCTCTAACAAGGTGGCATTTCTATTGAATTGTCTAAAGACCTCTAACAAGGCCACTCCTAATAGGGTGATCAAATCCTCTAATAGGGTCACACCTAATAGTGTGTTTTATAACCTTTAATAGGGTTGGCTCCTAACATGGCTCACTTAAGAAGAATGAAAATTAGTAACTAGTTACAATTGGTGGTTTTTCCCAAATTGGGTTTCCAAATTAAATCTTGGTGTCAGTTGTGTTCATGCTATTTCTCTTATGTGTTTGTAACTAAGTTAAAGTAATATTAACCATAGATAATATATTAAGATTTTCATGTTATGCATTTACCGAGCTATTTTAGTGTTTACTGAGTTACAACATTTTTTATGTGTGGTTGCTGAGTTTCACCAGAGTTTAGTTTTCACAAAGTTTGATTTGTACTGACATCTAAGGGATCTAGGATTTATTTTTGTAGTAACTAATTCACCCCTGCCCTGTCAATTACTCCTCTTATAATTCCAACATGTCAAACTTGAACCTGAACCACATAGTTCAAGTTCAAAGTTCAAAGTTAGCTTCACATCTGCCAATTCAAAAATGCAGGTCAACGCAAATTCAATAGTTCAAATTTCATTGGGTCAAGCTCAAAAGTTCAAAGTTTAAGTCTAGAACTAGAATTCAACAGTTTAAAGTTAAAATCTCTAATAAAATTCAAAAGTTTAAAGTTAGAATTTCAAAATGATGGTCTTAGAAAAATAATTTTAGTGCAGGGGAAATATCTCCAAGTTTTAACTATTGAATTTCTCCATTTTAGATATGTTGTTGAGAGGCAAATTTCTCAAATTCTCATCGGAGCGATTGGTAAAATTATATCAAATGTAAAAATTATTAATCTCCTATTTTAGGCCTATCAAAATAAACTAACAACCTCAAGTTCATATTGAACTTGAACCTCGAACCACTAGTTCAAGTTCAAAGTTCAAGTTCATTGGTTTGGAAGTGCAAATCCAAGTTCATATTCAAAATCCAAATGTGCCTCAAGATCTCCAAACTATGAATGCAGTTCAAATCAAAAGGTTCAAAAGTTCAAGTTTAGAGGTTTAGATGTGCAATTTCAAGTTCACAATTTCAAACTATTTAGTTTTAACATTATTAACCTATAACAACATATTTTCTAAAAATTGAAAAAATGGGTCTTAATTCGGGGAACATATCTTTTATCTCCATTGTTAGATCTTTATAATTTTTGGATATGTCATCAAAAATAAATTTTTCTAAATAATCAACAGTTTGATTTAAAAATATGGTCAGATCTAAAAGTTATAACAGAGTGTATACAGGTCTATCAAGTAGACCAACAACCACAAATTTTTTAAAGCCAAAAAACTAATCATATTGCGGGAGGCATAAATTTTGATCCTACTATTGGATTTTGCTAAATTTTGGATATGTTTAGAGAAACCTAATTACCTAAACCCTCACATATTCATTTTTTAGAAGTCAACATAGATCAAAAGTTATGAATGTTGGAGTGTAACACTATCTAAACTGCTAATGACAGTCATAAGATCATAACAACACTTTGTCACCAGCATATGCCGCCTATCCAAGAATATGTATGGGTTGTATTTTAATTTGGTAAACATATTTTTTGTTATCCATGTGACTTTAAAATAAGTAAATATTAATTTTTTGTAAAGTGATAAGAAGGAGATGATTCACAAGAATAATCAAAAGGATTTTCAAGAAACAGTTACAAGAACCAAAATACAACAGAAAGACATTATATATTGTAAAACTATCACACAGTTGAGCTTCTTCTTCATTTTTGTAGGTCTTGTTGCTAGTAAAAGAGAGAATATTTTTAGTATATATATTGTAATAGAGAGAATAGGGAGATGATTATTTTTTCTGCAATTTGATTGTAATAACAAGGATGATCAAATCTTATGGTCATATTATTTTGTATTTGCAATAAAGATTTAAGTCGTGTTTTGGGTCTATTGGTCTAAGTATTGATTTCTCTAATTAAGATAAATTGTATGGTGATATTTTTTAGGTTTTGGTTATTGTTTTGTATTTCTCATTAAATGAATGTTTGAGTTTGTAGGCTTACTCATCCTTTATGTTGCAAAAATTATTCTCTTCATTTACTTTGTGATGTGAAAGATTCAAAAAATGGTCATATGGTTGGTTGTCGGTCTTTCTCTCATTTCCATTTATAAACTTGATCATCACATTCATTTCATGTTGATGAATGAATTTTAACCACCTTTGTGTCTTTAGGTTAATGGCATACCAATTTATTTGATTCATTGTATATCTATTAAGAAGGAGTTGTACCTCTTACTTTAGAAGACAATTATCAATACAATGATAATTTTTCCAACTATTAGTGTTCTTTGTTATTCATGATGGGCATCTTGATTCATTCCTTTTATCTCTCTTTGAATGAAAAATATGTTTACTAACATATTTTTGGTGACTCTTTTGGGGAAGAAAGCAAAGCTCCAATGCTTTCTTTTCTCATAAATATTAAGGTACCTCCCCAAGAATGGAGGTTGGAGACTCTAGTTATATTTGTTAAAAGAATTCAACATAAATATGGCCTTGATTACAACTCAATCATGATAGCCGCATTTTGGTCCTTTTGGTTTATCTCATTACACAACCATGCATCTGGATCAAAAAGATACTTTCCAAGATTTGTTGGAGGAAGTAATCAAGATCCCGACAGTCACATCCAAGCATTCAAAGTTTCCTATGGGATTCTTGGATCTTTAGAAGAAGATATACTTGTATGTCTTTTTGTTAGATCCCTTAT
This sequence comes from Cupressus sempervirens, assembly GCA_028749045.1. Taxonomy (NCBI): domain Eukaryota; kingdom Viridiplantae; phylum Streptophyta; class Pinopsida; order Cupressales; family Cupressaceae; genus Cupressus; species Cupressus sempervirens. Next base: position 37,380,141 of record CM053785.1, read on the forward strand.
TGGTGATACATCTATTTGGTTTCAACATTTAGAAGATGGGTGTATTACAAGTTGGAGTATGTTGGAAATTAAATTTCTTGCAAAATTTAAACTAGTAATTAATGTGAGTTCCCTTCTATGTCGACTTCTCAAAATCCAAAAAAGGAAAGATGAAGAAATAAGGAGTTTTTTGGATAGATTTAATCAGACATTGGCTAAGATCCCACAAAACTATCATCCCACCCAAGAAAATCTATTGTCAATTTTTACTACAACATTGCATCTAGAGATTAAATTTCAACACAAACAAAGTAAGGTATGTGATTTGGAAACTGATAAATGAGAGGCTATTTCTATTGTAGATGATTTAATAGTATCAGGATGGTTTTAGTAGAATAAATTTTCAGAAGTTTCATGTAATAATTTGGATTCAAAAGATAAAGAACTTACATTTGATACTCACTTAATGAATGGTTGCTACAACTTAGAAAGGGAAATATTTTTCAGCAAACAATCTTTCATGCATGATACATAGTTAGAAAAATAGTTGTGTGATTATGGTAGTTGAAGTGATGAAGATGAAAATGAGTATTTTCCTCTATTAATCTTGTCACACATTTTTTTTGGAGACGTGAATGATGAGAAAGGAGAAAAACCAATTGAAGAGACTATTTGATGAAGATAAACATAATTCAAGTATGGTCTCAAATTTTAAAAATTCTACTTACAAAAATATTAGCATCAGTAATGAGTAGGAGCATCATGAAAATAATGAAAATGAGAATTCTTTTGTGTCTCCATTGGAGGTTGGAGTTGGTGTGTTATCAAATAGAAATTAGAATTTGGAAAATAGCATAAATATTGGTGAAAAACTTGAATACATCTCACCTCTTTTTAATCTATTTTTTGTATTAGAAAATATTGATGAACCTTTGAAATCAGAGAAAAACCTCTTTTTGAATTACTTGTTAATGGAGAGGTAGAAAGGTTAGAAAAAATTGTCCTTCATGTTTATTTTGGAGGTAATGATAATGCTCAAATTATGTGGCATGTGAAAGAAGTAGAGAATGACAACAACCTTGAGCCTGCTCTTTATGTGCAAGTCATGGGTAATTTCCTTTCAATTTCTAAGGAAGAGATTACTCCAAAATATCTCTAATAGACCAACAAGTTGAAAATATGGTTAATGAAGAGTCATTTCCTTTGTTAATAGATATTTTCCAATTCAATGACTATCCTATGCTTGAAAAAGAACACGGAGTTGCAATTGATTACAATGATGGAGTATGTAATAGAGAGAAAACTCTTGTTTGTAAGGTTACTCACTGGAACTTCTTATGCATGGTGAATTTTTGGTGGAACTTATGGATATTAGACTAGAAAATGCTTCATAGAGGTGTCCATTTTCTTTGTAGCAGCAAATACTTTTCCCAGCCTATGAATGGTTTTATGTGAGTTGCTTCCTACCTAATTTCATAAGGTATGATTTCTTGCCTATATATATTTGTAAATATATTTTTATTCTTCCTTTAGTGTAAGTGTCTTGGCAATGTTGGTTTTGGTTTTCTTGCTCAACCTTGCTCTCCTGCACCCTCTCTACAAGCAACTCCATGGGCTTTATTTTTATTGACTGTCTCCTAATGTCCAGACACTAACCTCAACTAGAGATACGTTGGATTCTTCATGTCCCTCACAACCCACATCCCTAGTCAGAGCCAACTATTAGCTTTCTTTTAGTACCATATTCTTAGACTTTTGACAATCATCCCCATGGAAGGAATCCCTAAATTATTTTGGTATCTTGTGGATTTTTATTTCTAATGATGTGTTTTTGAAGTATAATTTGTAAAGGGGTAGCATCCCAAGGTTGTATTGAACTTAAACTTTGAACCTCAAAGTTGAAGGTTCAAAAGTGTAGAAAGTCCAAATTCAAATGCAAAGGGGAAGTGTTGCAAGGAGTTGTCAAACTTGAACATGAATCACATAGTTCAACTACAAAGTTTAGCTTCACATCTACCAATTCACAAATACAAGTCAACACAAATTCAATAGTTCAAAGTTCAATGGTTCAAGCTCAAAGGTTCAAAGTTCAACTCTAGAACTAGATTTCAACAGTTCAGAGTTCAAAGCTCTAATCAAGTTCAAAAGTTCAAAGTTTAAATTTTAAAATTATAGTCTTAGAAAAATAGTCTTAGTGCATGGGCAATATCTCCAAGTTTAACTATTGGATTTCTCTTTAGTTTGGATATGTTGTTGAGAGGCAAATTTCCTAGATTCTCACTAGAGAAATTGGAAAATTGTTATAAAATGTAAAAGTTGTTAATCTCTTAGTATAGGTCTATTAAAAAAAATTGACAACCTCAAGTTCATATTGAACTTGAACCTCAAATCACTAGTTCAAATTCAAAGTTCAAGCTCACTTGTTTGTAAGTGCATATCTAATTTTAGATTCAAAATCCAAATGTGACTCAAAATCTCCAACAATGAATGCCGTTCAAAATCAAAAGGTTCAAAAGTTCAAGTTTACAAGTTCAAGTTCAAAGGTTCAAATGTGCAGGTTCAAACTGTTTAGTTTTAACAGCATTAACCTGTAACAACAATTTTTTTTTAAACTGAAAAATGATTCTTAGTGTGGGAGAATAACTTTAATCTCCACCATTAGAGCTTTCTATTTTTTGGATATGTCATCCAAAATAAAGTTTTCTAAATAGTCAATGGTGCAAATTTCAAAATATGGTCAGATCTAAAAGTTATAATGGAATATATACAAGTCTATCATGTAGACCAACAACCACAAAGTTTTTGAAGCCAAAAAACTAGTAATGTTGTGGGAGCATAACATTTAATCCTACTGGTGGATTGTACTAAATATAGGATATATTTGGGGAAACCTAATTATCTAAATCCTCTCCAAGCCATTTTAGAATTCATCATAGATAAAATTTTATGAATGTTAGAGTGCAACACCATTTAAAATGCTAATGATAGTCATAAGATCACAACAACACTTTGTCACCAGCATATGCCACCTATTCAAGAATACATATCGGCTGCATTTTAATTTGGTAAACATATATGTTATTATCTATGTGATTTTAAAATAGGTGAAATATTATTATTTTTAAAGTGACAAGGAGATGATTCATAAGAATAATCAAAAGGATTTTCAAGAAATAATTAGAAGAACCAAAATACAATAGAAAGATATTATTTATTATAAACTATCAACACAGTTGGGCTTCTTCTTCTTTATACAGGTCTTGTGGCTAGGAAAAGAGAGATAATATTTTTAGTGTATTGATTATAGTAGAGAGAATAGGGAGATGATTTATTTTTCTATAATTTGATTGTAATAACAAGGATGATTTGATCTTATGGTCATATCATTTTGTATATGAAATGAAGGGTTAAATCATGTTTTGGGTTTTCTGGTCTAAATATTATTTTCTTTGATTGAGATAAATCATATAGTGATCTCTTTTAGGTTTTGGTTGTTCTCTTGTATTTCTCATTAAATGGATGTTTTAGTCTTTAGGCTTACCCATCATTTATGTTGCATAAATTGTTTCTCTTCATTTTCTCTCTGATGTGAAAGAATCAGCAAGTGGTTGTATGCCTAGTTGTTGGTATTTCTCTTATTTCCATTTATAAACATTTAATATTTATAAATGAATGTTCACCACCTTCATGTCTTCAGGTTAAAGGCATGCCAATTTATTTGATTCATTGTATAGTTGATATGGTAAGTTTATATGGATGAGTGGGTGAAAATTCATCAAGGATGAGTGCCTTGTTAACCTTGAGTACAATGATAGAATTGGATGACAAGCTAGGAGTGAAAGATATGGGAGATGGAGGAATATAAGGTCCCAAAATATATAGAAGGTTTGAACACTTTATCTTTGATGGATAAGGACCAAGGACAGATTCAGAAGATGTAGTTGGATAATGGATAGGAGTGTCAACATCCTTATAGTGAGAAACATGGACAAGATTACCCCTGTACTCATGCATAGCTTTAATAGGAACATTATCTTTGAAAAGAGAACTTGGCACTTGAAGGCACTTAATATTAATCAAATGCTTACAAAGAATGGGGGATTTATGAGGTGGACATGAATAATTAATATAAGGGAGCGAGGGGATACTTTTATCTTGGCAAGTAACTTTGGGTGGCATGGGAAGAGTGTTATCTAGGTTTTTAATAAGCTCATTAGAAGCATTGGAAGTGGTATATTGATCTTTCTTGTGAGATAGAAAAGGCATAGGAAATGAAAGGATATTTTGTTCTTGGAATGGTGGAATGAGATCTTGGATGATGGAAACATTTCCAAGGACAAGGGAGTATCTTGGGTTTGCATGATAGGCTTGTGAAGAGGTAATGGAGGATCACTTGGAGTAGGTATGAAAGGTGTAATAAGGCATGAAGGTTAGTGGAATTGAAAAATTTTGTAGCCAAATGAAGATTAGCTTGGGTGTCTTTTATAAGGTAGCCCTTGAGGGTATTCATAATCAATATGAAAAACATTAAGTTCTTTGTTTGAGGGAGCTATGTCGGAAAACTTTGATATTTTGGGATATGCATGAGCATTGGAAGGAAGGCTACAAGGGGATGATTACTAGACATAGGTTCAAAATTTTGATCTTGCTCAAGACAAATATCCTCATCACATGAATCTATAGTACCATCCTCATCATACAAGTCTTTAGAGGTTACAACATCAACTATCCCATCATCAATAAGGTCTTGGACTTCATATTTCAATTCTATGCAATTTTTAGTTTGATTACCTTTGTTTCAATGGTAGTCACATTAGTGATAATTGTTCCACCACTTAGGTTTTACCTCAAGTTCATAAGGTCTAGAGTTGTCTAGTAAAGTGATGACCTTATTGTAACTAATGTCTTAAGCATCACATCACGTGAGTCTCCCAAATGTGTGAAGTTATACTTAGGTCTCAACACCCAATTAGATTTTCCTCTAGATTCATTTGATTTATTTGAACCTCTATCCTTGGAAGCTTCTTATTGCTCATCAAGTAAATAAAATGCAGCCATGTCTTCACCATCTTGGTCAAAGATGGGTTCATAATTTTTTTTTGGATTAGACTCTTGATGAAAGGTTGAACCACTTTCTTTCTCTATATGACCGTGCCTTGATTTGTTTAGAGATGTATAGTTTTTAGAACTAGAAGAAGAAGATGAGTGTGACCTTAAAGAAGATGACTCGTATGCATATATATAACTTGAGGAAAAACCATGTGATGATGTCATTATTTCCTCTACCATTTCTTCCAATATGGATTATATTTCTAATAATCACTTAATAAAACTAAGGTAGGCTCATATTTATTCATCGTCTCTTTTAGTTCTTGATATTGAACATATAGGTCTTGAAATTTTTGAGAGATAACAAGAAACTCAAGATCATCTAGATGATGCTAAGGTTTGGTAGCAAACAATCTAAAACCCATAGTGGTAGATAGAAAGTCAAGCATGAAGGGGAGTAGGAGCTGATAGGAGAAATGGAGTGTCCTTGATTTCTAAAATAAGTATGCAAAAGGTATACTTGTCCAAATCAATGATGGTGATGTAAAAGAAAAGATGAATTGTCATAAAAATCCCAAGTTGAGGGTAGACAAGCATGGTATGACACTCATGAACTCAATAAGATAATATAAGATAACTAGCTACAAGATATCCACCCTAAGGGTAGATGCCCAAGGTATGGCACTTGCAACAAGAAACAATAAGAAAACAAGAGATGATAAAGAGGGTGGACAAGTGATGCAATATACTAACTAAGGTTGTAGAAAAGTAGCTCAAGTTTACTTTTTGGCAAAAGGAAATCCTAGCATGGTGTGGTAGACCAAGAAGAAAATGACCAAGAGTAGGAAAACCTAAAGCCATTTTGAACAAGTTTAAGCACTATACATGGCTAACAAAGTTGTATGATGAAAATCTTCCTACAAAGCAATGCAATTTGTTTGATTGTTTGAATCAAGAGTAAAGGTTTGGACTTGTTTTTGACAATATTTAGGTCCAATTGTAGTAGCAAGTTTGATAATGAAAAGAACAATTTTTCAAGAGAAAGTGACACATGAGTAGTCTTCAAGTAGTGAAGAAAGGGACAAAGAAAACTTGCATGATTTAAAGATATGTGAGATCACAAAATGTAAGCCCTAACACTATCATCATGTGTGACATACCAAGCAAGATCTACCTAAAGGACATGGCTTTTACTCAATACCTTTTCTCACAACTTGATGCTTCCTCACCTCAAAAAAAGTGGTTTCCCACAATAGATATTAGCTTTGTCATAGAGTATTTTTAACACATCTAAAGGGATACCTATGGTGAGTTAAATCTTTGGGTGACCCATGTAATCCACTAGGGTTAATCCTGCATAGGGATATTGAGCAAATAAAATAGGATAGCTTCTAATCTAGAGTTCTTAACAAGGGTCCACATTCATAAAATCCCTCTTACATTTGATACAGAACTAGGGCCTTACAGCCACATGAGACTTTAAACTAGTGATTTCCCCATGGTTGCAATCCCATGAGCATCCTCACTAGATTGAATGAAGATACTATGTCCCTTCAAGACTTTAGTCTTTGCCAAAGGTCTTGAGATTATATTGGTTTGGAGTAGCCATGATCTCTTGTCCCCACTTATGTCATTTCTATTGATAATTTTCCCCCAATAGAAAGTCATCTAAAGGTAAGAATCTCACAAGGAGATTGAACACAGAATAGATCCACAGAAGGAGGTCAATATTTTTTATTTGCCTCCCAAGGAAAAGTGCATACTCTCCTATTCCAAATATTTCTCCCAAACACACCAAGAAAGGGTAATTAAAGTCACTAAACAGTAACCTCTCCATCCACTTTCTTGATTCGCACTAATGGGTCAAGATTTTTGATTGCCTTAGAAAGGCAAGATCATACTCTCCTACTATTAATATGAACCCTTACTCATGAATTATTAGGTGCCTATGAAAAGAAATGATAATAAAAAAAAGAAAAGGGACATAAGCAAGTAAACACAATGAAATATTTTTCTTTTTTCTTTTGCTTTCCTTCAAGGTGACACTAATAAACTACAAGTTAGTATGCTTAGCAATACAATTTCCTTTAGCAAGCAAACCCTACAAAACCATAAGATAGGGCACAAAATATGCAAATAAAGAAAAGTAACCCTACAAACAACTTGTTAGGAGCTATTAGAAAACTTAAAAAATAGAAATGTAAATTAAATAATAGAAAAATAAGCTAAATGACTCAAACTGTACAAGAAATCTAATCTAGGAAACACTTCACAGTCTGCTAGAATATTGTACAACACTCCCCTAGAACCAAGAAAATATTTTAAGCCCAAATGAAAGAGTTACTAAACCAGAATGTTATTCTAGCAGAAGAGAAATAATATTTCACAAAGAAGGTAGATGATACACTAGAACTTGCAAAATTGCAAAGTATCACCTACAATACAAAGAAATATCACACTAGAGTACAATGAAATATCACTCTAGAGTACAATGAAATATCATGTGCAGACTAGAGAAATTTATGTAGCAGCATCCTGGGTAGCCTTGTAATCCTACTCATTTTTGTTCATTCTTCCATTTACTATTGAGTTCCAATTACTATTGAGTTCTAGTTTCTGTCGAGTTCTAGTTGTTGTCAAGTCGAGCTCTAGTTGTTGTCAAACTCTAGTTGTTGTTGAGTTCTATTAATTGTTGAGTTCTTGTATGTGTTGAGTTGTCTAGTATTGGTTGAGTGTTCCTTCATGTGTCAAGTGAACTTGATATTTGTTGATGATCAGTTCCTTTTTTGATCGAGTTTTTTTGTGATTGGTTCTTAGTTTGAGTCAACTATTGTATTTGATTTGGATGATGAATTTAATGTAAGGATCTTGTCTTAGGATGTGTGCAGACCATTTTAAGGTCAGCCTTCTATTATGTAATGATCTAGAATATTTTATAAGTCATTTTGGTAACTATAAATAAGGGTGTTTTAGGTTTAGGTCAGAGGGACTTAGAGAGTTCAAAGTAGATGTTCCTATTGATAATTGGCAATATTTAGATATGTAAATGTTTTCATTAATGGCAACACATGATGTACATGCTTCTAGAAAACCTCAAAAATAAAGATACTTATCTTTTTGGTACTCAAAAAATTGTCTAAGTATGAAAATGGTTTACAACAGTGTATCATTTTACATGCAACTTGTTTATATGATGTTATTCTTGAGAGAGAAGATATATGGAATAGTATACATGTTGATGATGATGTGTATAACCTCATACATCAGTACACATAGTATGGAAAAAAGATATTTAAGATTTACAGAACAACAAAATGAAAGGTAAAGGAATTATTTTGTTTACAAAATAATTACTTGACCAATTAAGGACGACATCCTATATGTTTACTCTAAGTTGGCAAAGTTTATTTTGGTCCTAGACAGCCTAGCAAAAATTTGTGAAAAGAAATGGTATTTATGCAAAGACATCTTACGAGATTATTGTGGAAGTAATATGCAAAATATATGAATGTGAAGTTTTGTATCATATATAGAAGCGAGTTCTTGATAACCCAATTTTGTGATCCGAGATTGAGTTGAGGTCAGAGATCAACTAAAAGAAGGTACATTATCTAACTTTTAAATTCGAGGAACCTAAATTACTTGTTTGGGTAGTGAGCTCTTCTTGTAGTTCAAAGTGCATGTTTGGGCAATAAGCTCTTCTTGCACACATTGTACCACAACTCCTAACAGGGTTGGAATCTCCTAATATGGATTTAAAATTTTCTAACGGGGACTCATATGTACTAAATTAGTTTATAGACTCCTAATAGGGTCCATCCTCTAATGAGGAACATTTATATTCCTCTAACGAGGAACATTTATATTAGTACATCATCTTGTGGGTATCATCCCCACCAGGTTTTTCCCTTGGCTAGGGTTTCCTTAGTTAACAAAATATGGTGTTATGAGTTCTCTCTGTGCATGGTTACTCTTATTGTTCAGCATTACCTATTTAATTTCTTATGCATGGTATGTACTGAATGAGTTTATAGACTCCTAACAAGGTCCATCCTCTAACAAGGAACATTTACATTAGTACACAATCTTGTGGGTATCATCCCCACTGGGTTTTTCCCTTGGCCAGGGTTTCCCTAGAATATAGTGTTATGAGTTCTCTCTGTGCATGGTTACTCTTATTGTTCAACATTACTTGTTTACTTTCTTATGCATGGTTCAAAGTAATAAATAATATCCAGTTGGTAACAAAAGTTTGTAGAATACTTATTCAACCACCCACACCCCCCCCCCACTCTTAGTATTTTCTATTTCTAACAATTGGTATCAGAGCATAGTTACTCAAAAGAGGCTTAACAACTTGAGTAAGATCCCTATGGATATGGAATAGTTGATGAAGAACCTTGAAGAGGCACTTGAACAAATTGATCTCCTTACTAAAGAAAGAGATAAATTAAAAAATAGATATGAAGACTCCAAAGTGTACCTTGGACAACTAAAGGATAAGATTGAACCTCTCAAATCCATGCCAAATCTACTGAATTTGAAATTGGTGATGATGAATATTCTAGGCTAAAATTAGAGTACAAGATCTTGAAGCATGGATTAAAGACTACAAATCTAAAGTTGAGTTTGAAGAATGATCCTAGCAAAGTTGAATTTGATTTGAAGACCAAAAATTTAGATCTTAGAACCAATCTAGCAAAGAGGACATCTAAACATGAAACATTAAAAGAAAATCTTGAAGAACTTCATAAGTACAACACTATTGTGAAACGTGAACTAACTCAAAGCAAGGTACAGCTTGAAAAGCTTTATTCTAGTAGAGAAAAGCTTGATGAAAAAATGTCAGTACAAAGACCTACCTATGATAAGACTGGTCTTGGTTACCTATTTAACATGTCTGCAAAGAAATTTGAAAGTGGATCAGATCTAAAAGAAAAAGATAAATCTGATGATAAGATTGAATCTAGTCAATCCTCTGATAAATCTAAAGAAGTTGGACAAGACAAGGAAACTAAGAAATTGGATGAACCAAAGCAAGCGAAATCTCCTAAGAAAACCAGGTATGAATTTAGAGGTAAGTGTTTTTCATGTAATGAAATAGGTCATATGAAAAGAGATTGTGCAAATAAGTCATTTAATCATGTTACAAATTTTTATTGTCATAATTATCATGGTATTGGTCATAAATCAATTGATTGTAAGAAACCTAAATATGATAATGATAAAAGGAATAGTAGAATATATGGAAATACTAGCCCTACAAATAGAAGAAGATCTAATGAGAGGACATCAAGAGAAAGAAGACATTTTGAAGAAAGAAAGCAGATCATGTGTTATAAGTGTAATAACTTTGGACATATAGCCTGGAACTATCAAGCGCCTATTGTTCAATAGAATCCTAGAAGAATAACCCCAGTATGTTACTTATGCAACAACTTTATACATATAGAAAAATACTACAGAATGGATAGAAGGAACAATGGAAGAAACTTCAAAAATAGAAGGAACAATGAAAGAAACTTTAGAAATGATAGAAGGAATCATGAAAGGAACTTTGGAACTAATAAAGACAATGAAGATCAAAGAAATGTAGTCAGTGAACTTCGAGAAGAACTTGATGAGACATTTGTAAAGGGATTAACTATTGGATCTAAAGAAAAGTTGGATGATGCATAGAAAGGAAGATTGAAGTTAGTAATCAAGTTTGATTCAACCAAGTTGAATTAAGCTTGTTCATAGCACCAAATTTTGAAACTTCATTTAGAGATCAAACTATGAGTAGCGAGGTTGAGAAAAGATGTATCTAGATGAGTTTAGACTGTAGCTAAGCTCGCTTGCAATTTGGAGCTTATTGGAACAAGTTACGAAAGAAATCAAAGTTATTGTTACAACAAAGAAAGTTTATTCTATGATAGAAGATGTAATCAGTGTTTTCATGGTAAATTCCATGGAGTGAAGTTTTGTGGAGCATTGTCATGATGAAAGGAAGCTATGGTTAACCTCAGGTAACATTTGAAGATTAGACATATGATTTTGATTAGATGTTTGATTTCAAAATAAAATTATCAACTTTTTGATGTACCAAAGTACACAATTAATGCAAGTTCAAGTTGGATAAATAGTTAGAGTATGAACTTGATTATTTCCACATTGTAATTATCTCAGAAGCTTAGAGCACCCAAAAGAAATTTGTCAAAGTGATTTTTAGAAAAACCCTACTTTGCAAAAAGGTATTTTATCATTTTTCGTGCAGAATTTCTTCGATAAATTTATATTTGGTGAAATCATGGATATGACAATAGTTCATAATATTAAGAATATTGAGAGACCCAAATTGAAGGTTGCCCTTGTGAAACCCTTAGAAGGACACCATAATTTGGCTCTATTTTACTTGGAAGGCATAGAAAGTTACTTTGTCTAGAAAGTTTGAAACTGTTGGAGGTGAATTTATGAACAAGGATATGGAAATTGTTTTCAACCATGATATGACTATGAAGCCCGAATTTGAACATCTAAAAGATTTAGATTTATTCAGATATTACTTCTATCATGAACTTGATAATGAAGAACATACTCAAATTATATTAAGCATAATTCATAATGGGAAGTTTTGGATGGGAGACAATGTAGTTGACATTTTTGCTAATCTTATTCATGAGGTTACTAGTCTTAGAAAATAAGGTAGTGTACCCATTGGTGAGAAATTGGTTAAGAAGAAAGTTGAAATCAATACTAAAGTAGATCATAATGGCAAGGCAATGGTGATCAGCACCATTAGACAACATGATGTGAGATTCTTGAGCAGAATAATTGCATATTCTATTTGTGCAAGTTCTAGGAGTGATGAGTTGTTAGCAGGCTTTACCTATGTAGCCTACAAGATTTGTATTGAGAAAGAACAAGTAAATTTGAGTGAGATTTTGAGAGTACAACTCTTGAGAATCTGGAGAAGATTAAGAGAACTAAGAATGGTCTATTCAGATTTCAATCACTACCCAATCATATTTTATTTCATGTACTTAAAAGATTTACATTTCTATCAGTTATAAAGATTATGAGCACTGAAATATGTACTATGGATAAGATAACAGATGTATGCAAAAGGCATCCTACAAATAAAATCTAGGATGGTGGCAATTTAATTATGAGAACATTCTAGAATGAAATGAAACAAAGATTTAGAATTGCACCAACAATTGTTGATAGATTTAAGGATGACATATGTTTTATGGTAGATACATACCTAACTTATGTTGAATTAGTAGAACCAAGGGAAACATTTCTTAAACCCTTAGTTTATGAATTGAGTGATGATGTAGCTATTGGTTACATTGATCTATTGTTGAACTCTAGAAAGGACAAAGCTTCATACATATTTAAAACATATGGAGAGTTAATTTAGTCAGCTTACCAGGCATATTTAGAAAAAGCATATCATAAGAAGGTTGAGACTATGATGAAGAAAGCATTGGTTGAGGCTAGTATGATAGAAAGAGAATGACAGGCAGTCAGACAAACAATCTTCAAACTAAAACAAACTAGTGAACAAGGTGTGATGTATGTGACACCTCTATCAGTTGGTCAAACATTAGAAGTATCCATTGCAATGACTCCTACAGAGCAAAGCATCCCATATATTGCTATATCAGCCAAGCAACCCAGTGAACCCAAAAGGAAGTCTAAAAGGCTAGTAGAAGTTGAGACTCACAAGTCAAAAAGAGCTAAGCAACAAGCTACTGGACCTGAGAAAAGGAAGAAAACATTGTTGAAAATTGCAAATTTCAGTGAGCAAGAAGAAGAGGAACAAGAAGTTAAACAACCTAAAAAGGTTATTGCTTCTAAACAGCTAGCAGGTAAAACAAGACAACCCTAGAAACTGAAGATCGAAAAGATTAACATAGTTATTTCCAATTAGGGGAACTTTGTGCAAATGAATAAGTTTTATTATTCATACAAATGATATTAAGAAAGAGAAGATTGATATCTCTACTATGAGATATATGATTCTTAACAATTTGAAACTTGAAGACATTGAAGGCATTATGAATCAGAAAGTCTATGATAGACTTATAGCGAAGAAGGCACTAGTTCATGAAGAAGACATGGAACTTTGGAAATCCATGATAAGAACTATGTGCAAAACTAATGATGAAGAAGAAATCAAGAAATTGATGAACAATCTAGCACCTTAATTACGAAGCAAGATGAGGCCATTTATGTTTATGGGAGTGAGAAGAATGTCATAAGAATTGAAACAATTGCAACCATCGACAAAATGATGATTGAGCTAAAGACAACACCTACCACTATAGAGAAAACTTTGAAAGTATCAGTAAGTGGTGATATAATGCAAATTGATCAAACAAATATTACTATTAATGTTGAAGATAATCCTTTTGAAAGTTGTGATCAGCCTGAGTCCCATTCTGAAAACATTCTAAATTAGTTAAAACTAATTGAAGAGGAGAAAAGGTAGAGTTAGAAGAGAAAAAGAAAAAGATTGAAGAAGCCAAGCTGAAATTGTTGGAGGAAAAGAAGAAGTAGGAAAAATAAAAGAGAGAAAAGGAAAGAAAACAAAAAGAGGAGAAGGAAGAATATGAGAGAAAAATAAGGAAGACAGTACAAAAGAAACAAAAGGAATATGAGACTAAAGCATCTAGCTCATCTACTCCACTATCTCTTGCCAACCTTACAAGTGATGATGATGATCAGTCTGACTTGATCTCATCTTTGACCAAGTTGATTGAGAAGAATAAGAAAGTCAAGAGTCTACAAAGGATATTAATGGAGTTGACTGACAAATTGCATAACACTTTGGCAATCAAACATACAAAAGTAGACCCTGAACAGAGAGCCAAAGTAGTAGTAAAATTTTTTGATGATGAATTTATAGATTTATTAATTGTTGCAAAGTCTAAAGCTCAAATTTCTCATGACGCCAATCTTTATAGCACTATTTTTCATAACATAAAGAATTATTTCCTAAGTCTTGATACTTATATCAAGGAACTTTGAAGATGTCAACAAGATGGCAAGGTACTATACATCAAATGTACTTTATTTCACAAGTTGACTAGAGATTTGGATAATAAGATGGAAGGGAAGCTGAGTGAGCTAAAAGCTCTGACAAGTCAGCTACAACAACCCTCTAGTAGAATTGATGATTTTGAAGGACAAGTTGCCGGTGTTCACACTAACATTAGGAAACTGCAACTTGAAAAAAGAAAATTTTTTGAGAAGATTCTCAAATTTCAATGAATCTATAGCTCTGAGACTATTGTCCATTGAGAAATAATTTGAGGAATGTGTTAAAGTAGAGGACACTTATTCCACTTTCATATATTCAAACATTAATGCAGTTGAGATTGCATCATATGCCTTATGTGCAATTCTCACTACTACCGAAGTAGACAAGGACACATGGGAGAAAGGTAAGAACAATCTAAAGGAAAATTTTGATGATTGTATGAAGATGATATTAGCTTGAGGTAGTTAGACAAAAAATTTGACAAAAGTTTTGACAGTTGTTTACAATAGTTAGAACTTTTTAACAGTTTTTGGACATTTTGACCTTTGTCATTGATGTTAAAGGGGGAGAAGTTGTATGAGAAAATTGTAAGTAAGTTATGTATTTTGTAATTATATCAAAAGAGGGAGCATTTGTAATAAATGAAGATGAAACATTTGTAATAGATGGTAAGTGTAGTAATGTTGTAAATTTTTGTAAAGTCTTTGATACTTAGCCAATTTTCCTACTTTGTTGCCATCAATGTCAAAGGGGGAGATTGTTGACAATTGGCTATGTATAGATATGTAAATGTTTTTGTTAATGGAAATTTTTAAGGAAGTTAGAAATGAGTATTGAAATGTTTGCATTTATAGTGCAATATTTAAATCTGTTTTATCTATTAATACTATACAATCAAGCAACTGACACTAGATTGTATTATGATTACTTTCGATGATATATATATATATATTGGCAGACCTCTAATTTAGTTGAAGCACCATCTCCGATTTGATATCGAGTGGTGTCTTTATGTTGATATAGATTAGAATTGTGTTTTACCCGTGAATTTCATAAATATTGTTTAGTGTTAATATTATTGTGATGAAAACGGTATATATGTTGGGACACGAATGTATAGGGTCATGACTCTATTATGTCATGTTTCAATATATATATATATATATATATATATATATATATATATATATATATATATATATATGTCTAAATCAATTCTGAAGATCATATCAATCAAACAAAGAAATTATATTTTACAGCAAGTACATTAAGTTTATCAACAAGAAGATACCAGTCTATCATATATCAAAATACATATCAAACACTTTGATAAGTCTACACCAAACACGGTCTATTAAAATTTACATGGTATCAGAGCCTACTTGATAGAGAGACTATCAAAAGTATTGCAAATAAGTCAAACAATGCGAGAGTAGAAGATACTGAAGGTGTTGTAAATTTCTTTTCATGGAAAATTCACATTACCACAATTCTTAACGAACTAGAGCTAGAATCATTCATTGAATCTAGTATTCCAATTCCTAAAGATGAAACTGAGAGAATCACTTGGAGAAGGCAAAAAAATAAAGCCAAGAAAATCATAAAAGACTCCATAAAGGATCACATTCTTCCTTCTATTTCAAATCTGAAGAAAGCCTTTGAAGTATTCAAAACAATAAAAAATGTATTTGAAGTAAACAACTCAAGTAGATTGATCGCTCTAAAGAATCAATTGATGAATACTAAAATGAATAAAGGAAAATCAATCTCATCTTATTTTGAAGGATCTCTAAAATTAAGAATCACTTAAATTTCATTGGAAACAAAGTAGAAGATCAAGAACTCTCCATATTAGCACTAAGAGGATTACCACTATCATGGGAAGCATTCATTCAAGTTGTCAGTAGACCTTCAATCCCTTTATTTGATCAACTAAAAACTAATTGTACATCAGAAGAGTCAAGATTAATATCCAAAGGTATTGTATCAAATCAAGAATTTGAAAATCAAGCTCTTTTCTCAACTCCTAATCATCAAGGAAAGAAAAGGAAATTTAAAGGAAAGAAACATGACTATAAGAAAAAGCATAATAAGGTCAACAATACTGATCTCTCTAAAGTTAAATGCTTTAAATGTGAGAAATTCATACATATCTTCAGCAAATGTCCTAAAAGGGAAAGAATCTTAGCCTCATTAGCTGAAAGTACGAAAGATGAAAATTTAGTTTTCTACTCTACTTTGTCAAGTGGGATAAACTCTAATGAAAATGTGTGGATAATAGATAGTGGCACTTCTTGACATATAACAAGATTCAGAGATAAATTTGAAACACTTGAAAACTACAGATTTGAAGGAGTTACTATTGGAGACAACTCCACTCATCCAGTCAGAGGCATTGGGACCTACTCTATTCAATTAAGGAATGGAGTTACACTAAAGTTGAAATATGTTCTATTTGTACTTGGAATGAAAAGAAACCTAATCTCAATCTCTTGATTAATGGATGAAGGTTTTCAAGTTACTTTCAACAAAGACAAAGTCTTGTACTGGCCTAAAAACACAAGTCTTAAAAATGCTATCACTATCAAGACTAGAGATGGGACCTTATATAAACTATATAATATTCAAAACCAAGCTCTTAAGCATGAAATAAAAAATTCTAATGAAATATGGCATAGGAGACTTGGACATATTGGTTTTAGTTGACTACCAAAGATAGGCAAAATCACCTCTAGAATTCCTAACATAAATTCTACCCATACAAGTATATGTAAAGGTTGTGCTCTAGGAAAGAACATTAAAAAACCTTTCCCTACTAGTGAATGCAAGTCTAAATCAATTTTGGAACTAATTCACTCTAATCTATGCGGGCTCATACCAACTCTCTCTCTATGAGGTTACACCTACTACATAATCTTCATCGATGATTACTCTAGGAAGACTTGGATTTTCTTTCTAAAAGTTAAGGAATCAAATGAAGTATTATCAAAATTCAAAGAACTGGTAGAAAATCAAGCGTGAAAGAAAATTAAGACTCTAAGATCTGACAATGGGGGAGAATATACTTCTGAGAATTTCAAAGCTTTTTGTACATCTATTGGGATTAAGAGGGAGTATATAGTACCTTATAATCCTCAATAGAATAGTATAGTAGAAAGAAAAAATAAAACTGTTGTTGAGGCAGCTAAAGCTATGCTTCATGATCAAAACCTACATTTTTCATCCTGGGTAGAAGCTACTAATACTATTGTATACATTCAAAACAGATGTCCATAATCTATCCTAGAAAATACAACACCTGAAGAAGTATTCATAGGGAATAAACCTATCTTAAGTCATCTCATGATCTTTGGTTGTCTTGTGTATATGCATATACCTAAAGAAAGAAGAACTAAGTTAGAACCTTTAGGAAAGAAAGGAATTTTTGTTGGGTATAGT
Source organism: Cupressus sempervirens (assembly GCA_028749045.1). NCBI lineage: Eukaryota > Viridiplantae > Streptophyta > Pinopsida > Cupressales > Cupressaceae > Cupressus > Cupressus sempervirens. Next base: position 37,397,638 of record CM053785.1, read on the forward strand.
GAAAACTCAAAAGGATACAAAGTCTATGTCCTTGGAGAAAGATTAGTAGAAGTAAGTAGAGATGTCATATTTGAGGAAAAAACTACTCTAGAACTATTCATAAGCACAAATGATGAGCCTTCAATAGACTTAAATGAAAGTCCTCAATCTGAAATTTAGAGGGAGAATATATCAGAAGAAACAAGTTCAATACTAGATACAAAAAATAGAAACATCTCTAATACCAAAAAGAGACCATTGTAGGCAAGAGAAATGATTGAAGAAAATAATATTGAACTAGATGAAATCACCAAGGAAGTTAAGAAAACCAGAGACAAATCATGTTATACTGCACTAGTAACTGAGCTCACTAAATCTGAACCTACATCTGTTGAAGAAGCTTTAACTTGCCAAGCATGGAAAGATGCTATGGTTGAAGAATATCAATCAATACTTCAAAATGATGTCTGGGACATTGTACCTAGACATAAAGCCAAATCTATTGTTTCTTCTAAATGGTTATATAAAATCAAATATGCAGCAGATGGGAGCATTGAGAAACATAAAGCGAGGTTTGTTGCTCGAGGTTTTTCACAGAAAGAAGGTATTGATTATGAAGAAAATTTTGCCCCAGTTGCTCGTTTTACTTTAGTTAGGACAATTCTTGCCTTACCAGTAGCAAAAGGATGGAAGGTGCATCAAATGGATGTGAAAACTACATTCTTAAATGGAGTCATAAATGAAGAAGTTTAGATTGAATAGCCTGAAGGTTTCATAATAAAAAATGAAAATCTTTATGTATGTAAACTAAAGAAAGCATTGTATGGCCTGAAACAAGCCCCTCAAGCTTGGTATGAAAGAATTGATAATTATCTTGTCAAATTAGGATACTCTAAAAATGAATCTGATTCTAACATCTATTTCAAGATATCTAATGGAGATATGATTATATTGGTTCTTTATGTTGATGATCTCTTAATAACAGGTGAAGATCAGATAAATGCAAACAAGACCTTGTTGTTGAATTTAACATGAAAGACCTAGGTTTTCTACATTATTTTTTGGGCCTAGAAGTATGTCAAAAGGAGGAATACATATTCTTAGACCAAGAAAAATATACTCAAGATATTTTGAATAGATTTGGGATGATGGACAGCAAGCCACTTGCAATTCTAATGGAAACTAATCTACACAAGCTAAAGGAGGAAGCAACACATTCAAAACCTATTAATCCTACTCTCTATAGACAAATTATTGAATCTCTCATGTTTTTGGTTAACACCAGACTTAACATTTGCTACACTACAAATGTTCAGAGTCACTTTATGTGTGAACCTAAGAAAATACACCTGATGGGAGCTAAACATGTCTTGAGATATCTATGTGTCACTATTGGGCTTGGATTAAAGTACAAAAATGTTGAAATCAAACTTGAAGGCTACACAGATTCTGATTAGGCTGGTTGTTCCTTAAATCGAAAGAGTACCACCTAATGTTGCTTTAGTCTCGGATCAACAATGGTGTCATGGTTCAATAGAAAACAACCTATAGTTACCTTGAGTTCTACTGAAGCAGAATATATGGAAGCCTCCATGGGAGCATGTAAATTAGTTTGGTTAAGGAAGCTATTGTTTGGATTATTTGGGAAGAAGTTATATTCCACTATGATCCATTGTGATAATTAGAGTTGCATCAAACTTTCAACAAATCTAGTGTTCCACAATTGATCAAAGCATATTGAGACTCCTTACGATTACATCAGAGACATGGTTGACAGGAATGTGATCAAGCTGATTTATGTTAACACAAATGATCAAAAAATTGACATTTTCATTAAACCTCTTGCAAGAGTGAAAATAGAGTATTTTAGATCTAAACTTGGTATGACAAATATGTAATTACATTTTTTACATTTTTTGTAAATTTTATCCATGAATATTATATTAAGTTATTGTTTGCAAACTTGTTAAATGAAAGATGACGATCTTTCATATTCCTTATTAAAGGTCTCTATTATAAGGTGACGATCTTATCAATAGATGACCAACCTTTAAATACCAAAAGTATTGAAGATTATGGTGTCATTGTTATATGTCAAATTCTACCAGACACTTTGATATCCATCATGATTATAGGTCAAATCTTTCTTAGACATCATGAAAATTATTGGTATCATTGTTATATGTTGGATTCTGCGAGACACTTTGATATCCATCATGATTATAGGCAAAATCTTGTCCAGACATCATGAAAATTATTGGTGTCATTGTTATATGCTAGATTTTGCCAGACACATTGATATCCGTCATGATTATAGGTCGGATCTTGTCCAGACATCATAAAAATTATTGGTGTCATTATTATATGTCAGATTCTGCCAGACACATTGATATCCATCATGGTTATAGGCCGAATTTTGTCTGGACATCATGAAAATCAATTATTATGGTTATTCAGATTGGATTTTTGCTGAACATTAAATTTCATTAGATATAATCAAGTCTACTAAATTTTATATAGAAGTTTCGATCCCTCATTGCTAAAGAGGGAGTGTTAATGAAGTTAGCAGTGAGTATTGAAATGTCTACATTTATAGTGCAGTATTTAAATCTGTTTTATTTGTTAATACTATACAGTCGAGCAACTAACACTAGATTGTATTATGATTACTAGGCTAGAGGCACACTTAATTATGATTTCATTAGGCTAGAGGCACACTTAATTATGCGATCACCTTGGTAAGTAAAATAAATTGTAGACCTCTAATTCAATTGAAGCACCATCTCCGATTTGATATCGAGTGGTGTCTTTATGTTAATATAGATTAGTATCAGGTTTAACTTGTGAGTTTCACAAATATTGTTTAGTGTTAATATTATTGTTATGAAACCATATATATGTTGGGTATATATATATATATATATTTGTCTAAATCAATTATGAAGATCATATCAATCCAATTGGCAATATTGATCTCAGACAGAGAAATTATATTTTACAACAAGTACATTAAGTTTATCAACAAGAAGATACCGGTCTATTATATATCAAAATACATATCAAACACTTTGATAAGTCTACACCAAACATAGTCTATTAAGATTTATAGAAACACATGATGCACATGCTTGTATAAAACCTTGAAAATAAAGATACTTAGCTTTTTGGTACTCATAAAATTGTCTAAGTATAAAAATGGTTTACATCAGTGTATTGTTTTATATGAAACTTTTTTATACGATGTTATTCTTAAGTGAGAAGATGTATGGAATATTATACATGTTGATGATGATGTGTATAACCTCAGACATCAGCACAGATAGTACAAAAAAGAGATATTTAATATTTGTAGAACAACAGAATGAAAGGTAAAGGAATTATTTTGTTTACAAAATAATTACTTGACCAATTAGGGATGACATCCTAGATGTTTACTCTAAGTTGGGAAAGTTTATTTTGGTCCTAGATGACCTGGCAACAATTTGTGAAAAGACATGGTATTCATGCAAAGACATCTTGTGAGATTATTGTGGAAGTAATATGCAAAATATATGAATGCAAAGTTTTGTATCATATACAAAGTGAGTTTTTGATAACTTGATTTTGTGATCCAAGATTGAGCTAAGGTCAGGGATCAGCTAAAAGAAGGTACAACATCTATACTTATGTATTTGAGGAACTTAAATTGCTTGTTTGGGAAGTGAACTCTTCTTGCACACATTGTACCACAACTCCTAACATGGTTGGAATCTCCTAATAGGGATTCAAAGTCCCCTAACAATGACTCATATGTATTTAATGAGTTTATAGACTCCTAATAGGGTCCATCCTCTAAAAAGGAACATTTATATTTGTACATCATCTTGTGGGTATCATCCCCACTAGGGTTTTCCCTTGGCCAAGGTTTCCCTAGTTTAAAGAAATATTGTGTTATGAGTTCTCTTTGTGCATGGTTACTCTTATTGTTCAACATTACTTGTTTACTTTCTTATGCATGGTTCAAAGTAATAAATAATATCTAGTTGGTAACAAAAGTTTGTAGGATACTGATTCACCCCCCCCTCAGTATTCCTTATTTCTAAAAGTTCCTAAAAGATAAGTTTAGAGCTGGATCATGGATTTTGAAGTTGTATTTTGTATTTGGTTGTAACCTAGAAGGCCTTACAACTAGGCATATATGCTAATAATTGGATGAGTCAATAGAGTGTTTATTTTTCTCTTTGTCCTTGGTGTTGTTCTTCATCTTGTTTTCTTCCATTATTGTTTAATTACCAAGGTGATTGCATAATTAAGTGTGCCTCTAGCCTAGTTTTTAAATCCCTTCTTGCATCAGGTGGTACTACAGATTGAGGTTTGTCCTTGTCGAGATTGGATCATGTAGAACCCTGAGTTGAATTTGGATGTAGGGTGGTAGATCTACATATTCAACCTATAACTTGCAAAGGGTTACGATCTTGTAGGAACATGTTTATAAAGATGGTTTGAGGTAGAGGAAATGTTGACACTATTATTATGGACATGTTGAGACAAATTACAACCAAATTAGATGTTGTGGAGACATCCCAGAGGAGAGGAGCATATCTTGATGGTGTGAGTGATGATGAAGCAATGACACCAAACTCTAAGCTTGAACTTGAGGAAGATCAAGATGAGGAAAGATTGTTGAGAGTGATGTATTAGGCACATTCAAAGCCTATGGTGGAAATTGTTCCATATGATGGGAAATTGGACACCAACACTATGTTGGATTGGATTTTTCATACAGAGAAGCTCTTTGCATTTAAAGGCACTCCTAATAAGAGGAAGGTGAAGATTACAATCACTAGGTTAAAAGGTCATGCCTTACTATGGTGGGAGAATTTTCAACCTGATAGACAAAGAAGAGGGAAAATAGAAGATTAGGATCTAGCTAAAAATGGTGAACAAGGTGAAGAAGAAGTTCCTTCCTATTGATTACTAAGTAATCTTGTTGAGAAATATGAAAATTTGGAGACAAAAGGACATGACTATGAAGGAGTATAATGAGGAATTCTATAGATTTGGCATCAGATTTGGACATGTGGATAATGAGTTTGAGAAAGTTGCAAGATATCTAAATGGATTAAGATTTGGAATTCAAGAAGAGATAAGTTTTGTGAAATTAGAAAGTGTGGAGGAAGAATATCAATATGCATTGAAAGATGAGGAGATCTTTCCAAAGAAGCATGAACAAATATAGAGAGGTAGAGGTGGTAGATTCCAGAGAGGCAAATGCAAATCTTATAGAGAAGGTGATAGATCTTACAATTCTGTACAAGGAAAGGGAAAATCTGAGTGGAAGAATGAAGATAAAAGCAAGACTGAGTGGAAAGGTAGTAATTCTTACCAAGGAGGTACTAGTTCTTACCAAGGAAGAGGTAATTCTTATCCTAGAGGTGGTATTCATGGTAATTATTTCAAATGTGGCGAAAAAGGGCATAGATTCTTTAGATGTAGTTACTTTGGTGGAAATGAAAATAGTAGTAGGAATGTTGTCATACAAGGTGAATATGTGTAGCCTCAGAGTGATCCCAAGGTTGGAGAAAATTTGATAGTGAGAAGAACTCTGTACAATGAGAAAATGGAGGATAAAGAACCTATTCACAGGAGAAGTCTTTTTAAGACCAAATGTAAGTTAGCTAGTAAATGTTACAAAGTGATCATTTATAGTGGACGCTTGACGAATTTGGCATCAGAGGAGTTGGTTAGAAAGTTGCAATTGCAAAGGTTGAAGCATCCTAAGCCCTATCATGTTTCATGGATCAAGGACGAGCATAACATATTGGTAAGTGAACATTGTGTTGTGAAATTAAACATTGCATATTACTCAGACAAAGTCATGTGTGATATTGTGCCTATGGATTGTTGTCATATTCTTTTGGGTAGACCTTGGCAATATGATAAGCATGTTTTGTATGATGGAAGATTTAATCAATATAATATTTGGAAGAATGGAGTTATGGATACATTGATGCCTTTGATCGAGTCTCCTAATGAGATTAATTATACTACTATAAGAATTTGCATGTTCAGTAGAAATCAATTTGAGAAGGAAATAAAAAAGAACCAATTCTATCTTGTTTTAATTCCTAGAGGGTTGAGTTATGGTAGTAATGGCTAAATGACAGAGTATAATAATGACCAAGCAACAAATTGCAGTCGAGTAGTAGAAAATGGTAGAGGCTTATTGACAACAGAGATTGGTAGTATTAGCTAAGTGCCAAAATAAATTGATAGCTTGTTGAATGACTATAAAGAGATTTTTTTTGAATATATACTTGATGGTTTACCACCAATAAGAAGTATAACTCATTGTATGGATCTAATTCCTAGAGCTAGTTTGCTTAATAAAGCACCATATAGGTTGACACCTACAAAGAATGAAGAACTTAACAAACAAGTGCAAGAGTTTTTGTAGAAAGGTTTAATCAGAGAAAGCTTGAGTCCACATGTTGTACTTGTTGTATTGGCACCTAAGAATAATGAAGAATAGAAAATGTGTATTGATTCTAGAGCTATTAGCTAGATCACAATAAAATATAGGTTTTCTATGCTAAGGATGGATGACATAATGGATTGTTTAAGTGGAGCAAAGTATTTTACCAAGATTGATTTGAAGAGTGATTATCATTAGATCAAAATTAGAGAAGGTGATGAATGGGAGACTACTTTCAAGCTAAAAGATGGTTTGTATGAATGGTTGGTTATGGCTTTTGGTTTGACTACTGCACCTAGTACTTTCATGAGGTTTATGAATGAAGTTCTCAAGAGATTCTTGGGTAAGTTTGTGATTGTTTATTTCAATGATATTATGATATTTATTAAGACTAAGGGAGAACATCTTGATCATGTTAAGCAAGTATCATCGAGATTGAAAGAGGAGAAGTTGTTGATTAATATGAAGAAGTGTTCCTTTATGAAAGAAGAGACTGTGTATTTGGGTTTTATGATTTCAACTAATGGTTTAAGAATGGATTGTAAGAAGGATAAAGCAATTTTAGAATGACCTACACCTAGAAATGTAGGTAAGGTAAAGATCATTTCATGGTTTGGCTAATTTCTATAGAAAGTTTATAAATAATTTCAGTTATGTTTGTAATGTTATGACTGAGATAATGAGAGGAGATAAAAAGGATTTTAAGTGGAAACATGGGGCTGATAAGAGTTTTGAGACTTTGAAACAAAAGGTTGTTGAGTTATCTATATTGACTTTTCCTAATTTCAATAAGGTATTTGAAGTTAAATGTGATGCAAGTGGCAGTGCAATAGGAGTTATGTTGAGTCAAGAAGGAAAACATGTTGCTTTTTTCATTCAAAATTGAATGATGATAAAAGGAAGTATTTTGTATATGATCAAGAATTTTATGCTATTGTTCAAGCCTTGAAGAAGAGGAGACATTATTTGATTCCTAAGTATTTTGTGTTGTATATCAATTATAAAGATTTACTATATTTGGATAGACAACATAAGTTGAATCAGAGAAATATGAAGTGGGTTGAGTACTTGTAGAGTTTCACATTTGTGATCAAGCATAAGAGTGGAGTTACTAATCAAGTTGTTGATGCATTGAGTAGAAGACAATATTTGTTGACCGAGATGAAGGTTGAAGTTCTTGGTTTTGATGAAATGGAGTTGTATAATATTGACCTTGATTTTTCTAAGGCATGGAGAGAGTGTAGTGCCCCAAATCTATTAAGTCAAATGAGTAATTATGATGAGTATTTCATTCAAAAAGTTATGTTGTTCAAAGGAATTCAATTGTGTATACCAAGAAGTTCTATGAGAGTTAATTTGATTAAGGAAAAGCGTTGTGGTGGATTGGCTGAACATTCTACATTTGATATGACATTGAGTTGCAGAAGGATAAGTATTATTGGTCACAGATGTATAAGGATGTTCATACGTTTGTAAGGAGTTATGGAATTTGTCAAGTTGCAAAAGGAGTAAGTCAGAATATTGGATTGTATACACCTATTTCTATTCCCAAGAAATCTTGGAGAGACATCAATATGGATTTTGTTCTTGGATTACCTAAGATAACAAAAGGGTATTATTCCATATTTTTTGTTGTGGATAGATTTTCTAAAATGACACATTTCATACCATGTAAGAAGACATCAAGTGTTATGCATGTTGCTGAGATTTTCTTCAAAGAGATTGTTAGATTACATGGATTACCAAAAACTATTATTTGTGACAAAGAAAATAAGTTTGTTGTTTATTTTTGGAGGACTTTATGGAAGAAGATGGATACTAAGTTGAAGTTTAGTTCTACATTCCATCCACAAACATATGAACAAACATAGGTTGTGAATAGAAGCTTGGGTAATTTTCTGAGATGTTTAGTTGGAGATGAGTAATTGGGATATGGTTGGCACAAGCTAATTTTGTGAATGGGAAAATAGGCAAATATCTTTTGATACTATTATTGTGTTGCCATTAAGGTCAATTTATCTATTAGCAACTTAACACTTAGTCAGTTGGTTTCATTGCTACCGAGCTCTACAGTTGCTACCAAGCTATTATTCATCTAGTAGTGATAACCAAGTGTTTCAATTGCTACTGAGCTAAATAGTCAGATTGTAGTTCATGTCGAGCTTCATAGTGTCTACTTAGCATCTCAGACAATTTATAGTATCACTCAAGCATAGCAAAGTCTACTGAGCTATCCAATAGAAGTGATGAAGATCTTAGTGTTAATTGAGCTCTATAGTGTTAACCAAGTATATTAGTGTCTATCGCATTTGTAATGTTAAAAAAGTGAATTTAGTGTTGACTGAGTCATGCAGTGTCAATTGAGTGATTTAATATCTACCAAGTTTCTTAGTATTCACTGAGTCATATAGTGTTGACCAAGTTCCTTCTAATTGAAGTGATTAGTATGGACCAAGCTTCAATGTCAACAGAGTAACATAGTATGCCAAGTGTTGATAGTGTTTTCTGAGTGTTAGAACATCATTGAGTTTGTCTTCTGAACCCGAGTTATAGCAATGGGCCAACTTTGTGAATTATGATGAATTTGGTATTGTAGCCAACTCCAATAGGTAATCAAGTGGATTGGTATATATATGTAATCTATTATATCATATCCAACTATGAATAATAATGTATGAGACTGAGTAAGAAGAAAATGAGTGTGAGTTGAAGAAGGCTACAAGTAGTATATGGCATAGCAAAGACTTATCTATCATAGTTAGCTGATCATTGCAATTCAAGCAATCTCATTCAATAAATCAAAGTTGTAGATCAATGATCAACCACTGATTCAACCTAGCAGGTGCATTAGTCAAATCCTTTAACTGAGTGGACTTAATGGTCTTTTGTTAAATCTCCTAACAGAGTGCATACTTCACTATATGTTTGTAAGTCCTTTAACAAGGTTGACCTAATAGTCCTTATTCCTCCTAATAGGGAAGATCACCAGAAGTGGTTAATTGTAAGCCTTAACATGCCAACTTTATACTGTGGTACTAAAGCTTGTGGGTATCATCCCCACCCTAGTTTTACTTTCTATTTGGAAGGTTTATGGGTCACTATAACTTGTGTCAAAGTATTATGAATGTTTTATTGCTTTCATTATTTCATGCATGCAATTAGATCAGAATAATATATGAAGGATTAATTGGTGAAGTGAGTTAAAGTTTTATTGGTTCCTGATTCACCCCTCCCATCTTAGTAACCTAGCATACCTTATATTTCCAACAATTGGTATCAGAGTCTTTGGTTCTCACATTAGAATTTTAAAAACTTGAGATAAGATCAAAGGCAATGGAGGTATATAGGCTAGAAAAGGCTATTGAGAATGAAAATTTGGATCTCGAATTAGCCATTGGACAACTCAAGAAAGAAAAGGATCAAACCTCTCAATCCTTGCAAAGAAGGAAAGATCTTGTAGCACAAATGAATGACAATCTCTACATTGAAGAAAGAATTGAAGAATTATGCCTAGAAAGAAATTCAGATGAAGTTGATGCAACAATCAAAGGCCTACTTGAGAAGAATCTCATTCTTCAAGAAGAAGTTAGAAAGATTAAAAGAGAGCAAGAAATCCAATCAATCAAAATGTGTGAAGTCATGGAACAAAAGGACAAAGCCAAAGAAGAGATAGAAGAAAAGGACAATGAAATTCAACAACTATCTCTTTAGCAAACAAACTATATTGATCAACTCAATAATGAAAATCAAGAGCTTATCAATCTAAGGACAAAGAATGAAAGACTACATAATGATCTTAGAATGGAAAAATAAACCAATGAGAGAATGATGAAATCTCAAGAAAGCATGAATCAATTGAATGAGAAAACTCAATACAGACACAAAGGCAAAGTTGGATTAGGATATACAGAAGAAGGTGGATCATCTCAACCAGTAGCTCAAAAGAAAAAAAAACCTACTTACAATCATTGTGGTAAGATAAGTCATACATCAAATAAGTGTTGGAGTAATGGTAAAGAAAAATTCAATGGAAAGCGTTGTTGACATATTAGTCAAGTTTGTTATTAGTGACATACACTTATTTAGATTGTTAATAGCTATTGAGCTTATTATATAGTGAACAGTGTTTTCCAAGCATTTTAGTTACCACTAAGTTCTACAGTTGCTACCGAGTCCTTTGGACAAATTCCAGTGTTTACCAAGAAGTTACAATTATAGTGAAGATTAGCAGTGTAAATCATGTATCTTAGTGTATGTCGAGTTTACCAATGCAAATCAAGTCATGCAGTGCTTATTGAGTTCATAGTTTATGTGATGCAAGTCCAATGTTAACCGAGCTACTTGGTGTTAACCGAGCTACTTGGTGTTAACCAAGTGACTCAGTTTATACCGAGCTCAAGGAGATAGTGTTTACTGAGTCATACAATGTAAACCAAGAGACTCAATTTATATGACGAGTTTCACAGTATCTACCAAGTCACTAGTGCAGATCGAGTTTAAGACTACTTGGAAGTGATCAGTATGGACCGAGCTTCTACATCTACCAAGTGCATGACAATGCCAAGCATTGACAGTGGATGTTGAGTATCAGAACCTCATTGAGTTAGTCTTCAGAATGTGAGTGTCTACATTTCAGCCAACCTTGTAATATTTGTGTAAACTTGTATAGTGGCTAACTTTGTAATTTGTATAATTGGATTGGTATATATGTAATGAATTGTATCATATCCAAGTGTGTAAGTGTGTGAATGGGAATGCAATCTAATCGAATGTAATCTTAAGAGAAGAGTAGAAATAGAAAATTACAAAGGCTACAATAGTATAAGGAGCAACAAAGACATATCTATCACAACAAGGCAATTAGTACATAAAGGAATATCATTTAGCAAACCAAGTTGCAGATCAAAGATCAGCTACTACTTCATCCTAATAGCTGGATCAATCAAATCCTTTAACAAGGTAGACCTAACAGTCTTTTGTAAATCTATTTACCGAGTGCATACTTCATTGAATGTTTGCAAATCCTTTCACAAGGTGGACCTAGCAGTCCTTATTGCTCCTAACAAGGTAGATCATCAGAAGTGATCAATGTAAGCCTAACATGCCAACTTTATATTGCAGTACTAAAGCTTGTGGGTATTATCCCCAACCTAGTTTTACTTTCTATTTGGAAGGTTTCTGGGTCACCAAATCTTTGTGTCAAAGTGTTATGAATGCTTTCATGTTTTTAGTTTCGTATGCATTCAATTAGATCAGATTATTTGTGAAGAATTAAATGCTAATTGGACTATTGGATTAAGAGTTAAATTTTTGAAGTTTTAGAAGTTACTGATTCGCTCCTCCCCTCTTAGTAACTTGGCATAGTCTAGAATATTTCCAACAATTGGTATCAGAGCATTGTGGTTCTTAGGAGAAAGTTTAACAGCTTGAGCAAAGATCAAGGCCATGGAGATATTCAAACTTGACAAAGCTATTGACAATGAAAAGCTAGAGTTGAAAATGGCTATTTCCCAACTCAAGAAAGCAAAGGAGCAACTATCTCAATCCCTAAAAAAGAAGAAAAGAACTTGCAATTCAAATGAATGATCATCTCTACATTGAAGAAAAGGTTGAAGATCTTCATTCAAGCAATCAAGATGAAGCCAATGAAGCAATAAAATAACTCCTATAAAAGAATGGTTCCCTACAAGAAGAAGTAAAAAAAAACTAAGAAGAGAACAAGAAATCCAGTCAGTAAGGCTATGTGAAGTCATGGAGTAGACGAACAAGATAAAAGAAGAGATGGAAGATAAGAACAATGAAATCCAACACCAATCCCTTCAACATGCAGACCTCATTGATCAACTCTCTAATGTAAATGAAGAAATCATGAGCCTAAGATCTGAAAATGAAAGATTGAGAAATGATTTAAACTCTAAAAGGCAAGTCAATGAAAGAATGATGAAATCCCAAGTAGACACGAATCAATTGAATGAGAAAAATCTCTATAGACAAAAGTGAAAAGCGGGAATTGGATATATATAAGAAAGAGAATCATCCAAGCAAGGAGCTCAAAAGAATCAAAGACCTACTTGCAATCATTGTGGTAAGATAGGTCATACATCAAACAAATGTTGGAGTAATGGAAAAGAAAAATTCAATGGAAAGTGCTACAATTGCAATCAGTATGGTCATAAGGCTAATGAATGCAAAGATAAACCAAGATTTGAAGGCAAATGTCACAAATGCAAAAAACATGGACACAAGTCATCAAAGTGCAAAACTAAGATATTGAATCCAACAGAGCAGGTTGTTAAAGCAATATTTGGTTGGGACTACAACACCTGGTGCAGATGTCATTATTGTGGAGAAGTTGGACAGATTGGAATAAATTGTGTAAAGCATCATTTGAGGAAAAGAGATACTTCTGAAAGATGTTTCATTTGTACAAAACTTGGTCATCTTGCCAAGAACTATATAAATACTGGTAGAATTGAAGATGAGAAGAAGGAAAAAGCTGATAACATTTGAAAATAGATGAGATAGCAATGGGTTCTAAATTCTACTGAGAATACAAGTCCAAGCAATGGTGATCAAGTCACTCAAAAATTGGGTGACTCTACCATTTCTACTTAAGTTCTCAAAGGAGAAACTGGGACTATGTTATCAAAGAAGACATCCAAAATAGTTTTCGTTGAAAGAACAAAATGATCCATATCTATATTCAAGATACAAAGGGATCACCGAGTAAAAGGGTATTAGTGTTTACAGAGTTACCTTCTCTACCGAGTGAGGTTAAGTCACAGACTCTACCGAGCAAGGTCGGAAGTAATGAAGATGCATATGGTTACCGAGTCACAAAGACTTCGTCAAGTGTTCAATGCAAAGAAGTGGATGACAATCTATCAACATGATGTCAATTGATCTACCTTTCATACTAAGCATTTATGGAAATTTTTGATAAATGGAGTGGAATTGAAGTCATTCTTACCATGAAATTTTCAAGAGCTATTGTGAAGTGTGATCTTCAAAGCATCCAAGCAATTTGAGCGAATTGTCAAAGAAAGTTTTTGAATTCTCTCAAACCCTGCTAAGTGAAGATGGCATCCAATAGCACCAAGGAAAAGCAAGGATCAAATATGTTGGTTTGTGGTGAATGGAAGGCACCAGATTTCAAACTCACCCCTACAATCATGAAAACCCTAGATCCAAGTGGAGCGTAGTCACAAATCCCTCCAAAGGTACTATTGATCAATAATATTCACACTCACTTTAAATGTGTTATTCAAGAGATTGGCACTTTGGAAATGAATGATGCCCTAGGTAAACTATGTGTAAATGGAGTTTTGAAACCCAAGCACCAACACTTGGAAACTAAAGGGTTAACTCACATACCTCACATGCCCTATGAATTCCAAGTAAAATGGATTAGGTTTATCCTTAGTCGGGTGCATAATGGATAGTTATGGTTGGAGCAACCAGTATTGATCACAAAGAAGATGGTTTATCGAATCACTAGTCTCTCAATATTAGTCAAAGCTAAAATGACCAAAACCCTAGGTTAGGTAGAACTTGAAAAGAAAACCCTAGTAGAATGAGACGAAAGAGGAATGCAGATTAGCAGTGTCATAGACATGGAGTTGAAATTTGGCATCCATATTATTGCACACAAGATTTACAGCTCGAGCAAGTTAAACAACATGTCATGCGAAGCAGTTGACCTTACATACAAGGTAGTAAAGAACAATCTATCTTTCGACCCTGTTGAGCTACTGTTGAAATAGTTCAACAAGAATATAGAAAGCATCAGGACATCAAAGAATAACCCATGTAAGTTTGGCTCCCTGTTAACATGTCTATTCTTTTATGTTCAAAAATTCTTCCCTTCAAAAGGCACTGTTGTGGAGAAAAGATGTGCCTGTGCTTTATCAAATCAATGAATTATTTCTGAAATGGGTGAAAATTACAATAGTATTATGTTAACTATTTTGATGCATTTAAGGAGAAAATGAATAATAGATATTGAATCCCCAAGAAACTTGTTGAAGATTATAAGGATGATGTGTGTTTCATGGTGGATTGTGACAAAGTATACATCCAAGCAATTAAGCCTAGGATTGCATGGGTAAAACCTCTTGGATATGAGGTTAATATTGATTAAACTAAAGACATCATTGAGGCACTTGTTAATGAACCAATTGATCCTAAGGCTACATATTTCAGTACATATGATGAAGCAAATCTAGGATTGAACTAGAAATAAAGCTCCCTCAGGTGGTTAACAAAGGAAAGAAAAGGATTGCAAAACTGAAAACAAGTTCTGCACTTTTGTTGACTAAAGGAAAAGGTGAGGATGAGGAATTAGAGGATGAGGAAGAAGAACTAGTAAGGAAAAAGGGCAAGGTAAATATTACCAAGCTAGCCAAGCCATCCACTACAGTATTTACAAGGAGATCCAAGAAGAAAGCTAAAAAGGAAGGAAGAGATATTATATTCAGAAAACCTCCACGCACCTTCCAAGATAGGTTGAAAGATCTAGAAGCTGTAGCTAGCATAACAAACTTTAAAGCATTAAAGTATGAAATTAGAATAGCTGAAGATCAAAAGCAAATATAAGATCCGGTGATGGACAAAATGGGTAAATGAAAATACTCACCAGACTAGCTTGCTTCTCAACTCCCTAGCATTTTTTTGGAGAAAATAAAGCCAAGATGGGAATTTGCCATGCAACCTATCAAATATGTCTATGGGAAAACTCTGAGGTAGCTTATACTAAGCATATCAGATGTAGAGGTAAAAGAGTCACTGAAGAAAAATTGACTCTGAAATTCAACGTCTGTCTGATTTTGATGAAAGATATTGAACATGTTGTAAGGAATGCAGCAAACACTTGGAAAAATATCTATCTATTACATAAACCAAGTGATTTTCCTATTGATGTAAAAGATGATGATGATGATAAAGAAGAAAAAGATGAAGAGGAACAAGGGAAAGAGGCTACTGAGGAAGAAAAGCAAGATGATGAGGAAAATGATCTAGTTAAGATACTTGTAGAGCCATTACCTCACTTCCTCACTCTCCAAGAAAACCAGTGACAACATCAAGTGCGAAGACAACCCAAGCAAGATTGATTGTGACCACCAGTGACAACTCAAATGTCCAATCACTCTTTGCTCGTATTCAACTCAACACATCACTGACTAAAGTGACCTCTACTTCATCTACCAAGCTACACACTCTCACCTCTTCTACCGAGTTGGCTACATCAATTTTGAGCACATCAATTGTGAATACATCAATTTTGGATTCTTCAAGTATTTCTACTAATATTCCTTCAATAAGTGCAGTGTCAATTTTTATAGGTAGTCCTAGTATGTTTACAATTATTTTTATTCTAGGTATACAAACAATAAGTGCAAGGATAGTTGAGACCAAGGCTCAACTAAGCACAAAATTTTTGGGTAAAAGAAAAGAGATGGAGGAAGAGATAGATCTAGACGAGGAAATTGTAATCCCAAATTGGGATATTTCCAAGCTTACTCCAGACCAAATGCAAACATTTGGTGAACTCCTCTAGAAGAAAGCCAAACAACAAAGATTAAGAGAGAAAAGGGATAAGGAATTCAAAATTATTGAGGATGCAAAGAACATTTTGGCAGATGTTATAGGTATATACATTGACTCTTCATAGCCAATTTTGTATCAGCTAGCAGAGGCAGTTCAAAAGCTCAATGAAGATACTAATGGATAGGATAAGCTAGTGCAGAAAGTAGAGAAGTTTGAAAATAAAGTGTCGAAGCACATTGCTCAACAAATTGATATTTTTCAAGTAGAACTTTCTACAATTTTGGGTTCTTTGGAAACATCTTGTACAAATGTATAATCATTTTTTGGTAAGTTATGTGATGTCTCTAATTTTACCAAGGAAATAAAGGACAAATTGTCCAAGATAGATGAAGATCTCAAGGCTAGTGCTTAGCAGCTGCAACTTGACCCTAGTTCAAGTTTTGCACACTTTAAGAGGATAACATTTATGACAGATATGCAAGCAAAATTGCTTAGAGAAGAAGCAAGAATTAGATCTACATTGGTAGATATACAACATATGATTCTTCCCAACGTGGATGCACTGTAGAAACACATTGTACATTCTAAAACTCTCATCCATGACAACAACTTCTCCATAGCAGACCATATGATAGAGCTATCAGTAGAAGTGCAAATTGTACTACACAACAGTAAGGTCTTGCAAGAAGACTGGGATAAGACCTTGGCAATCATACTCAAGGTACATTCAGAATTCTTATCTCATTTTTTCACTAACATGTAAATAAATAGAATAAATCTTTGGCATTAATGTCAAAAGGGGGGAGAAAGATATATGTATAGAGAGTACATATTGTGAATAAGAAGAATGATTTATGTTATAGAGGAGAAAATGTAATAAGTTGTAAAAGCAATGGGGGAGAAAGGTATGTACAGTAAGTATATGTTGTATATAGAAAGGAGACGTATAGTATACTGTATGAAAGAACCTTACCATGTAAAGATATATATCTTGCAAAATAAATTTTGAAAAATCTCTAAAATAGTATACTCTACCTAGCTAAGAATCACTAGGTGATGGATAAAGGTATGCAGGAAACTTTTTGAATCAAGTTTTGGATGATAAGCATTTTTGTCACTAATGGCAAAGGGGGAGATTTTTGACATATCAGTCAAGTTTGTTATTAGAGACATAAATTTATTCAAACTGTAAATAGCTATTGAGCTTATTGTATAGTGAACAGTGTTTTTCAAGTATTTTAGTTACCACCAAGTTATACAATTGCTACTGAGTCCTTTGGAAAAATTCTAGTGTTTACCAAGTAGTTACAATTATAGTGAAGATCAGCAATGTAAATCATGCATCTTAGTGTATGCCGAGTTTACTAGTAAAAACTGGGTTGTACAGTGCTTACCGAGTTCATAGTTTATATGATGTGAGTCTAGTGTTAACCAAGCTACTTATTGTTAACCAAGTGACTCAGTTTATACCAAGCTCAAGGAGATAGTGTTTACCAAGTCATATGATGTAAACCAAGAGACTTAGTTTATATAATGAGTTTCACAGTATCTATCGAGTCACCAGTGTAGACCAAGTTCAAGACTACTTGGAAGTGATCAGTATGGACTAAGCTTCTACATCTACTGAGTGCATGACGATGTTGAGCATTGATAGTGGATGTCGAGTATCAGAACCTCACTGAGTCAGTCTTTAGAACCTAAGTGTATGGATTTGAGCTGACTTTGTAATATTTGTGTAAACTTGTATAGTGGTTGACTTTGTAATTTGTATAATTGGATTGGTATATATGTAATGAATTGTTTCATATCCAAGTGTGTAAGTGTGTGAATGGGAATGCAATGTAATCGAATGCAATATTAAGAGAAGAGCAGAAAGAGCGAATTACAAAGGCTACAATAGTATAAGGAGTAAGCAAGACATATCTATCACAACAAGGTAATTAGTACATAAAGGAATCTCATCAGCAAACCAAGTTGCAAATCAAAGATTAGCTACTGCTTCATCCTAATAAGTGGATTAGTCAAATCCTTAAAAAAGGTAGACCTAACAGTCTTTTGTAAATCTCTTTACCAAGTGCATACTTTATTGTATGTTTGTAAATCCTTTCACAAGGTGGACCTAGTAGTCCTTATTGCTCCTAACAGGGCATATCATCAGAAGTGATCAATGTAAGCCTTAACAAACCAACTTTATACTGCAGTACTAAAGCTTGTGGGTATCATCCCCACCCGAGTTTTACTTTCTATTTGGAAGGTTTCTCAGTCAACAAATCTTTGTGTCAAAGTGTTATGAATGCTTTCATGTTTTTAGTTTCTTATGGATGCAATTAGATCAGATTATTTGTGAAGAATTAAATGTTAATTGGAGTGTTGGATTAAGAGTTAAATTGTTAAAGTTCTAGAAGTTATTGATTCAACCCTCCCCTCTCAATAACTTATCATAGTCTAGAATATTTCCAATAAGTGTTACAATCGCAATAAGCATGATCATAGAGCAAGTGAATGCAAAGAGAAACCAAAGTTTGAAGGAAAGTGTCACAATTGCAACAAACAAGTAAATAAATCTTCAGAGTGCAAAACCAAGAAGTGGAACCCAACAGAGCAAATTGTGAAAGCAATATTTGGTTGGGATTACAACACATGGCGTAGATGTCACTACTATGGTGAGTTTGGGCACATTGGAGAAAATTGTGTAAAACATCACATGAGAAAGAGAGACACTACAAAGAGATGTTTTGTTTATACAAAACTTGGACATCTTGCCAAGAAATGTATGAACGGAAGCATAATTGAAGATGAAAACAAAGCTAAAGTTGACAATATCATAAAACAAATGAGGCAACAATGGGTGCAGAAATATCCAAAGAATGCAAGCCAAAGTCATGAAGTTGTTGACACTCAAGTCAATGAGTTGGGTGGCACAATCACTTCGACTTAGATCCTTATGAAGATCATTGGAACTATGATTGAGAAGAAGTCATCTAATACCAGTTCCAGCCAACAAGCAAAGAGATCCATATTAACATTTAAGATGCACAAGGATCATTGATTGATGATGGAAGTTCAAGACCTTACCAAGCAAGGTCAAGTTGCATATCTTTTTTTGGATACAAATGTTGAGTTTGTGACTCTACCGAGTACCAAGTTCAAACCAAGTGGTGATAACCCTGTCGAGTTTGAAGTTCTCTTTATGTTGGTAGTTTCTATCGAGTTAGGAGACCTTACCAAGTTGAAGGTGTCTTCTAAGCATTAAAGACCAAATCAAGTGGACAATAGTCTGTTACTGAGCGAATATGCATACAAATAATTAATGGTGATTATAAAGAATAAAATTTGTCAAAAGGAGGAAATCAAATGTATTGTTTTACTGCAAATTTTCAGAGCAAAGAGCAAATTCAAAGCCCCCGAGAGATTTAAGCAGTTGTTGTTGAAGATTTCTCCTGTACTCAAAACCCTACCGAGTGATGGAATCTTCTAGCAGCAATACTAAGAAAGGTTCTAAGATGTTGGTTCATGGAGTTGATTGCAGGGCTTCCGCATTCAAATTGAGTCCAGCAGTTGTAGAGGCACTTAACCCTGCTAGAGCACAATCCTAGATTGCACCTAAGGTACTCCTTATTCATGACATTTGATCATTTTATCATTGTTCTATTCAAGAATTGGGAACCTTAGAGATGAATGAGGCATTCAATGAACTATGTATGGATGGTGTTCTAAAACTTAAGCACAAACATCTGGAGACAAAGAGTTTGACGCATATTTTACATATGTCGAGGGACTTCCAAGTAAAGTGGATCATATTCATCTTGAGTTGTGTTCATAATATGTAGTTATGGTTGGATCACCCTATTTTGATAACCAAGAAGATGATACATAGGATTACTGGATTGCCCATGTTGAACAAAGCAAAGACCAAAAAAGCCCTAGGTTAGGTTGGATTGGAAAAAATGACTCCTATAGAATGAGATGGAAGAGGCATAAAACGAAGTGGAGTAACTGACATGGAATTCAAGTTTGGCAATCATGTGATAGCACACAAAATCTATAGCTCAAGCCAGTTGAACAATGTATCATGTGAAGCAGTTGACCTGGCATACAAAGTGGTAAAGAATAATTTATCCTTCAACCTTCTCGAGCTGCTGCTAAATCAATTGAGCAAGAGCATGGAAAACATTTGAGTATCAAAGAAAAATCCATGTAAGTTTGGTTCTCTCTTGACATATTTATTCTTCTATGTTCAAAAAAAATTTCCTTCAAAAGGAATTGTAGCGTGAAAGAAAGATACTCCAGTATTGTATCAAATCGATAAATTTAAAGAAGAGATGGGAGAAAAATTTGACAGTATTATGGATAATTATTTCGAGACATTCAAGGAGAAAATGCAAAGCAAATATAGGATACCAAGGAAACTAGTAGAAGATTATGAACATGATATTTGTTTTTTTGGTTGACTATGACAATGTTTACATTCAAGCAGTCAGGCCTAGAGTGGCATGGGTTCAGCCTTTTGAAATATGAGATTAACGTAGATGACACCAAGGATATCATTGAGGCTTTACTGAATGAGCATGTGGATCCTAAGACAACATATTTTGGAACATATGAAGAGGCTAAGGCCAGCATTGAGCTTGAGATTAAGTTACCCCAAGTAGTGAACAAAGCATGAAAAAGGATAGAGAAAATAATGAAGAAAACTAAGCAATCAAACTCTCCTCTCATGCTTACTGAAGGTAAGGGAGATGACTTAGTTGAAAATGAAGATGAAGAGGAGAATTCAGAGGAAGCAAAACCTAAGGAAGAGGAACCTCCCAAGAAGAAAGGGAAGGTTACAATAACCAAGCCTGAAAAGTCTTCCCCTGCTATGTTCACAAGAAGATCCACCAAATCCAAGAGGAAACTGAAGTTGGGTGAACAGGATGAAGCCAAAAAGATTATATTTCAAAGGTCTACCCCTACCCTTCAAGAAAAATTGAAAAGATTGGAACAGGGAGCAGGTATGACATGTTTTAAATCTCTTAAGTATGAGACTAGGAGCCAAGAGGAGAAAAATCAAATTGAGGATGCCCTTGTGAAAAAATTGGGTAAGTGGAAGTACTCACCTGATGAATTAACACAAAAAGTTCCTGATGTAATTCTAAAAGTAGTCAAACCTCAATGGGATAATGCATTGAAAGTTGCTAAAGACATCAGTGAAAAAACCTTGAGACAACTTATGTTGAGTCTCAGTGATAAAGAGGTAAAGGAATCATTAAAAAAGAATGAGCATAAGCTTACACCTAAATTCAATACATGTCTAATATTACTAAAGGAAATTGAATCTATGTTAAAATCCAATACTATCACATGGAAAAATATCTATGGGTTGCACAAGCCTAGTGACTATGTTGTGCAAGTAGATGACAAAGATGTTGAAGAAGATAATGTGGAAGAGGAAGTAGAAATGAGAGATGATGAAATAGATGATGTAGATCTTGATGATGTTGATGAGGAAGAAGAACAAGAAGCCTCTAGAGAAAGTATTACATAAATTTAGAGTATTGATGAATCTGATGTAGAAAAGATTGCATCAGAAGTTATGACTTCCTTTCCTTATTCTCTAAGAAAAGCCTTAATGCAATCAAACTTAGAGAAGGTTTCTACTAGGTTGGTTGTGATTACAATTGGATCACCTAGCACCCAACCAATCTTTAGAATTGCTTTACTTAGAGTTTCAATGACTGAAGTGTCTAGTACTTCATCTACTAAGCAACAAGTCTTTCCAACATCAGGCTTGACCGAGCAACAACAAGGTATTCTTCTTGTTAATGTTATTTCTATTGTTAGTACATTTATTGTTTTTCCCACTTTTTCAACTATTGTTTCCACAATGGCTAATGCAATGATAGTTGAGACCTAGTCTCAACCAAGCACTAAAATTTTGAATAAGGGAAAATAAAAAATTTCATCTATTATTCCTAAGGATAAGGGTCAAGAGGTTGAAATCTCTAAGGATGAGATTGATCTAGAGGAAGATATTGTAATACCAGATTGGTATCTTTCCAATCTGACACTTGATCAAATGGATACCCTTGGAGAACTTTGGAAGAAAAGGTCTATGCAACATGAGCTTAGAGAAGAGAGGAAAAAGAAAAATCAAGTCCTTGATGGCATCAAGAGCATATTTGTAGATGCTCTAAGCATTGAGGTTGATGAGATCAACCTATTTTGGATCAATTTTTTAAAATTGTCCACAAGTACAATGAAGAACTAAATGGACAAGAAAAATTGTTGCAGAGAGCAAAGAGAAAATTGAAAAATAAAGTTTTGGAGAAAGTAGCACAGAAGATTGCTATTGATCAAGTAGAACTGTCTACTATTCTTGCTACACTAGAAACATCTATAAATAATGTTGTTTCTTTATTTGTCAAGGTGAGTGAGACATCTATCTTTACTAAGGAAATCAAGGATAAATTATCCAAGATAGATGATGATACGAAGGCAAGTGCACATCATTTGTCACTTGATCTTAGTTGTAGCTCTGCACACTTTGCAAAGATCAGATACTTAACG
Organism: Cupressus sempervirens; assembly: GCA_028749045.1. NCBI lineage: Eukaryota > Viridiplantae > Streptophyta > Pinopsida > Cupressales > Cupressaceae > Cupressus > Cupressus sempervirens. The sequence goes on from CM053785.1 coordinate 37,420,166, forward strand.
GATCTACAAGTAGAGTTGTTAAGGGAAGAAGCCAGAATTAGGGCTACACTTACAAAAATTCAGGGAATGATTCTTCAAAACATGGATGCAATGCAAAAACATATTGCACATGGAAAAACATATTGCACATGCAAAAACATCGGTCCATGATAATAACTTCCCCATAGCTGACCACATGATGGAACTGTTAGCAGAGGTACATATAGCCTTACATACATCCAAGGTATTGTAGGAGAATATGACAATCATTTTGAAGGTACACACTGATTTCTTGCCACATTTTGGTATTAACTTGTAAATATTTTGCACCTTTGGCATTTATGTCAAAAAGGGGGAGAAGCGATTATTTGTATAGAAAATATTATCATACTCCAGATATATGTGTAAGGGAGAGATATATGTATTGGTTGGGGCGGGGGGGGGGGGTTAGTAATATGGAGACACGTATATAGATTATCAAAAAATATGTTTACAAAAGCCAATTTTGAAAAAAATAAAAATAAATAAATAAATAGAGTAATTTACTTAGCTAAAACAATAGTAAGTCAAAACCAAGTTGAAGACACAGAATGTTGATGAAGGAAGGTTTTGACTTGTAATTTTAAGAATTCAAAATTTTGGTATGATAATTTTCTTTGTCACTAATGTCAAAGGGGGAGATTTTTGACATTAAGGTCAATTTGTCTATTAGTGACTTAACACTTAGTTAGTTGGTTTCATTGCTACCAAGCTCTATAGTTGCTACCAAGCTTATCATTAATCTAGCAGTGATAACCAAGTGTTTCAGTTGCTACCAAGCTAAACAATCATATTGCAGTTCATGCCAAGCTTCATAGTGTCTACCAAGCATCTGAGACGGTTTACAATAATGCCCAAGCATAGTAGAGTCTACCAAGCTATCCAGTAGAAGTGATGAAGATCTTAGTGTTAACTAAGTGAGTTCAGTGTTGACCGAGTCATGTACTGTCAATTGATTAATTTAGTATCTACCAAGTTTCTCAGTGTTCATTGAGTCATACAGTGTTGGCCAAGGTTTTGTTACTTGAAGTGATCAGTATGGGCCAAACTTCAATGTCAATCGAGTGCCAGAGTATGTCCAGTGTTGACAATGTTTTCTGAGTGTCAGAATATCACTGAGTTTGTCTTGTGAACCTGAGTTACAACAATAGGCCTACTTTATGAATTATGATGAATTTGGTATTGTAGTTGACTCCAACAGGTAATCAAGTGGATTGGTATATATATGTAATGTATTGTATCATATCCAAATATGAATAATAATGTATGAGAATGAGTAAGAAGCAGATGAGTGTGAGTTGAAGAAGGCTACAAGTAGTATATGGTATAACAAAGACTTATCTATCACAGTTAGGTGATCATTGCAATTCAAGGTATCTCATTCACTAAATCAAAGTTGTAAATTAGAGATCAACCACTGATTCATCCTAACAGGTGCATCAGTCAAATCCTTTAACTGGGTGAACTTAATAGTCTTTTGCTAAATCTCCTAACAGAGTGCATACTTCACTGTATGTTTCTAAATCCTTTAACAAAGTGAACCCAACAATCCTTATTGCTCCTAACAGGGTAGATCACCAGAAGGGGTCAATTGTAAGCCTTAACAGGCCAACTTTATACTGTAGTGCTAAAGCTTGTGGGTATCATCCCCACCCCAGTTTTATTTTCTATTTGGAAGGTTTCTATGTCACCATATCTTGTGTCAAAGTGTTATGAATTTTTTATTGCTTTCATTATTTCATGCATGAAATTAGATTAGAATAATATATGAAGGATTAAGTAGTGAAGTGATTTAAAGTTTTATTAGTTCCTAATTCGCCCCTCCCCTCTCAGTAACCTAGCTAACCTTATATTTCCAACATACTGTAATACAACCTAGAGGAATATCACATTTGAGGGATGTTGTTGGTGAAGAGAAGAGAAGTGTTGAAGGGGAAGAATTTGTTGATTTTATAAAGTCTTTGCATGAAGAAGTGAAGTTGAAGTTGGAACAAAGTAATAAAAAGTATCAGGAGAATGTTGATAAGTCTAGGAGACATCAAATTTTTGAAGTTGGTGATGAGGTGATGGTTCATTTGAAGAGAGGAAAATTTCCTATTGGAACATACAATAAGATAAAAATGAAAAATCTTGGACCTTGTAAGATCTTGAGGAAGTTTGACATTGGTAATGCTTATGAAGTTACGTTACCTGATGACATGGATATATCTCATATATTCAATAGTGCTGATTGACATAACTATCGTGAGTCAGATGATGAAGTTGTTGTACCAGATGATTATCCTAAGAAGCAGATTGAAGAGGTTGAACATATATTGCATTAGAGAGTTGGTAAAAGCATAAGAGGAAAAGACTACCATGAATGTTTGGTGAAGTGGAAGAAAAAACCAATTGAAGATGCTACATGGATTTTTCAATCTAATTTGGATTCAGTTTAAGTTGTGACATCTGAATCATCCAGGGGAATCATTTCTTTCAACCCTGGTTATTTGATGTAGGAGAATCCTAGGTTGTCTTGTAATCCTACTTATTTTTGTTCATTCTTCCAGTTACTCATGAGTTCCATTGCTACCAAGTTCTAGTTGTTACTGAGTTCCAGTTACTGTCGAGTTCTGGTTACTACCAAGTTGCATTCATTGCCAAGTTCCTATATGTGTTGAGTTGTCCAATGTTGGTCAAGTGTTCCTTCATGTGCCAAGTGAAGCTAATATTTGTTGATGCTTAGTTCCTTCTTTGAATGAGTTTGTCTATGATTGGTTCTTAGTTTGAGCCAACTTTTGTATTTAAATTGGATCATGAATTTAATGTAAGGATCTTGTCTTGGGATGTGTGTAGACCATTTTAAGGTTGACCTTTTATTATGTAACAATATAGAATCTTCTATAGGCCATTTTGGCAAGTATAAATATGGGTGTTTTAGGTTTAGGTTAGGGGACTTAGAGAGTTCAAACCAGATGTTCCTAGAAGACAAGCTTAGAAATGGATCATGGATTTTGAAGTTGTATTTTGTATTTGGCTATAACCTAGACGACCTTACAATTGGACATGTATGTTGATAATTGGATGAATCAATAAAGTGTTTATTGTTCTCTCTCCTTGATGTTGTTCTCCATGTTGTTTTCTTCCATTGTGTTTACTTAGCAAGGTGATTGGATAGTTAGGCATGCCTCTAGCCTAATTTTTCAATCCCTATTTCCATCATAAATGTAGTATGCATACCAAAGAAATATAGTATGCAAACTAGAGAAATGTTGTATCTAGACCAGAGATCTATTGCATGACAACATAAAGATGTGTAGTATGTAGAACAAAGTTCTATCACTTATATAACAAAGTTTTATCATACAACATTTCATGTTTTAGCAGACCCATGACACAAAAATCTAAAAATGCAAGAAATATGGACCTAAAAATTGAGTCTAGCCCCATGGTGGGTGCCAAAAATGAAACACACTTCTATAAACCCTTCTATCTAAGGGATCCCATTTATTAGGAGCTCTGATTGGAAGCTTATAACCTCCTACTTGTAACGTGCGATGAAAATGAATGAAACATAAAGCTTGTGGCTCTCAAATGAACTAAGAAAAGTGACCCTTGCAAGGTGTACTACAAGATGAAAAAATCAATTGAATAAGATGAAGAATGTTAATATTTGATGGAATAAGAGCAAGCATGCTAGTATCCAAAGAACTCCAAGTGAAGTTGCAAATGCAAATGAGAGAGTGATCTAGATAAGCAATACACTAGTATGCAAACAAACTAGGTGAGAATGCAAACAAGAGTGCTCAAGTGCTTAGATGAAAGTGTAACACCATAACAATAACATAAACATGAGATATATGAGAGAGTGAAGATAGAGTCTCCTTTTAAAGAGCAATAAATGGTGGGAGATTAAGAGACAAAATATACAGTGGATAATAATTCTCATTTTGACTTTTCTCCACAAGATTCTCAAGAAGCAAAATCAATCGATATGTTTAAGAGGTGTTAGTTGGTGTTCTAAAAACCAATTTTAAAACTTGGTCCCCTTGATAAATTTTTCATATTTTTCCCCTCAGTCTAGCTTAATCCATGTAGAAAAATGCTTTATGGGGTCTTGTTTGAAGAAGGCAATATTTAGATTGATTGTTATAACAATGAACCAATTGACACATGTGCCAAAACTTGAGATCAAGAAAATAGGTTCAAATAGTATGAAGCAGTTTTGAACCACTTCATACCTATTGAACAAAGTTTTAGTGATTCAATGATTACAAAGTTTGAGTTTGTAGAGCCCAATTTCCAATTTCATTTTTAGATGTACACCATTGCTGTAAGAATTTGGCTTAGGCCAGAATTCACCTGAGACCAAGGAACTCAAAGACAAGCACACAGTAGACCAAATAGAGAGAGTATGATCAGAATGACGATATTCATTCAATATGCTAGCTTGAGAGTACATTAGGAGTTCCTGTATATAAAGGCCTCAGGAGAGCTTCTATAATGCATAAAAGTCAGCATCATGATAAGTCATACAACTAGGCACATGTCCACCAAATATGGGTTATCCTCCATTAAGCATAGAATTAAGTGCAATGATGTGAGGATAAGCCTACAATGGTGTAGCACACAAATTAGTGTTGTAGACAACATGTGCTAAATGAGGAGTGCGGATAACTATGTTCTCAACATGAAAACTTAGTGAATGATGCAAACTCCTATGTTGTAGACACCATGTGCATAATTAGAGTTGCGTGTATCAATGAGTATCAATGAGAGTACACAAACTCCTTAGTGTCTCACCTAAATAAATAATAAAACAATGCAAAAAAATTAAATAATGCATTAACCTAAGTAAACTTAAGTAAGTGTAATAAGTAAATACTTATTTACACCAACACCCCCCCCCCCCCTTAAGTACAACTTAGGGGAATGCCCTTAAGCTTATGAAATCTAGAATGATATGTAGAATGGGTCCCAGCTACTAGGCCATGTTAGGTACCCATGTACATAATGATATGCGATCTCTCATAAAGTGGAGAAAGAGGGAAAACCTCATGGGGAAAACCCTCCCCCAAAAAGAAAGATGAATAAGGATGCATGGATGGATGGAGTAATCAAGACCCCCCCATTATGTCATACATCTAGTATATACATAAGAGAATGATGAGAAGAGGAAGATAGATAGGATAGGGTCCACCCCAAAAGAAGAATGTCAAACAGTGACTACTCTGATGAAGAAGTTGATCCAAGACTGCATAATGGTGTTCCTTCCCTTAGGAAGAAACAATGCCAAAAGTTCAAATGAGACGCTTCCGCTTTGTGTGGAAACAATCCCATGGATAAGTGATGTCTTTGAAACCTACTCAATCGACTGAAGAACCTATCTTAAAGAACTGTCTGACTCTGCAACTGATGAAGAACCCTACTGCAACTACTGATCATAAGTAGCCACACTCACTTCAACCTGTAATGATCGATCATGTAGAGAATGATCAAGAGAGTCAGATGGAACCCTCATGACAATTGAAGAAGGTACTTCTACATCAAGAAGAAGAGGTAGATCATCAATACTATCCCCCAAATCTGTTATTGAACTTGTATTTGAAAGATTGAATTTCCCTTGTTGTTCTGGACCTATCACTATGGCTATGTATGCATGTGGACTGAACTGATGTAGTGACCTCTCACTGCAACTATTGATAGAACCCTACGTGTTTGAATTTCTTGAAGCACAATCACTAGTGTCACTATCAGTTTCCACACTGTATGATGTGTGAAGAGCAGTAGAGGAAAAGTTGGGTGAACTTTCCTCAAAATGTACATCCTTCTCCACAAAAATATGATGTGTCTTTAGATCTAGAAGTATGTATGCCTTCACACTGTCTTCATAACCAATGAAAGTACAAGGCTAAGGTGATTGTGCCTTGCATCCCATAGAAGATTTGTTTGCCCACGCAGGACAACTAAAGACTCTAAAGTGTGTCACAATAGGTTTTCTATTGCACCATGCCTTAAAAGGAGTTTTTCCATATAAGGTTGGATGAGGAGAATGATTAAGAATGTGAGTGGCACTACTGATTGCTTTGACTTCTAATGATGGATTGAGAGACTTGGCTTGTATCATGCAACTTGCCATAGACTTAAGAGTGTGGATCCTCAATGTTGCAACATCTATCTTATGCGGACTGAATGCTACTGAAGATCAATTCCCTCAAGTCTGCAAAAGTCTATAAGTCTTCTGTTCACATACATGCTTCCATTGTCCATTCAGAGAACTTTGATGGCTTTCCTATATTTGTGTTCTACATGAGTCTTGAAGGCTAGAAACTTGTCCAACACTTCATTCTTGTTATGCAGAAAGTAGACCCAAGTGAACCTTGAAAAATCATCAATGAAAGTAAGTATGTAGCGACCCTAGCTAAATGCAAAAGGACCTGCTAATACCATCTGAACCATCTGTAGAACACTTGGTGCTCTTGAAGACTTCCCTCTCTATAACTTCCCCTCTAGATGCATATCCATTGAATTTTTTAAACATTCACCTTTGGAAAAGTTAATTTTGGGTAGACCTTTGACCATTCTGTATGTGCAAAGTTGTTGAAGATAGCGAAAGTCAAGATGACTATACCGTTGGTGCCATAATTGCATGTTTGAATTGGATTGTGTTAACAAGGCCTTTGAAGGAGACTTGGGCACAAAATGAGAGAAAGAGTACAACCTTTTGTTATGATTCACTTTTCCTACTTCAACCAAGGAATCATCTTTGAGACTGTGCACCTTTACTGAGTCTAGAAGGAACTCAACTCTATGTCCATCTCCATGGTGGGTGATTTGGTAGATTGATAGGAGATTTGAACTTAGGTTTGGAAGATAGAGAACATCTTGAAACTCTCCATTTTGCATCTCCACATTTCCTTTCCCTTCAACTTCTATTTTGCTATCATTTCCCATGAAGATGTGTGGTACCTTTGATTGCTTCATTGAAGAAAAATCCTCCTTTGAAGAACCCATGTGATATGAGGCACTTGAGTCAAATATCCATTCCTTTGAAGAGTGTGAATTTTCCATGAATGCTTTCCCTTTGTCCTTGGAATCAGAAGAAGACCCTTTATCCTTGTAAGCATTAGGCAATAGAACATTATGTTTCCTCATGATGTTGGTCAACTCATCAATCTTTTTAAGATAACACTCATGCTCTTCATGACCCGATTTCTTGCAATACCCGCACTTCTCCTTATTATTGTCCCCCTTCTTGTTGGAATTTGAGGACTTGCCTTGTTGATTGGATTGTGGTGTTGTCTTTTCTGCATCCTCTAATTTCTTCTTCCATTTCTTCTTACCCTTTCCTTTATTTGAAGATTGTCCAGCTAAATTTTGAGAACCCTCATTGTTGGCCACCAATGCTTTAGACTGAGGTGATTTGAGAATCCCCATTGATTTCAACTTCTTTTTTTCATCATCCAACAGTTTAGCATATTCATTAAACGTGACTTTCTTGTAGGTAGACCCTAAGGTAGTCTTTGAGGTGTTAAAAGAAGATACGATTGTGGAATAATCCGATGGCAGCTTGTTATGAATGAGATAGATCAGTCTGTCATCTTTGATAGAACTCCCACAATCAATAAGCTTTGTCCTTAGTTCATTCATCTTGATGATGAAATCCTGTATGGAGTCATTTGACTTAGGATCTAAGGAGACAAGCTCATCTTCAATTTTAAACACATCCTCTTCAGACACTTTATCATAAAGGTTTTTGAGGGTATCCCAAGCTTCCTTGGATGTAGAACACTTCTTGATTTCATACGTGATCTTATCATCAACCCCCAAACATATATCACCTAGGGCTTTTCTATCCATTGCTACCCAAGCTGAAATATCACTATTTGATACTTTATCACTTGTTGGTTTAGGAAGAGTACCATCTACATATTGTGAAACACCATTATGCATTAAGTGATACCACATTTTTATGAACCATGTAGCATAGTTATGAGGAGTTAATTTTGGAAACTTAAAGTTGCCCACAATGCAAAAAATGAAAGAAAAGTGCAGAAAAGAGAGAACACAACACCAAGAACACCCCCCACCCCGTTTCACTAAATCAAGAAACCCCCCCAAAATAGATGCTTTGGGCACTTAATCAGTGGTGAGATTACAATAGGCCACTTGCCAATTTCGGCCTTTGTGGACTTTTAATTTTTCTTGTTACAACCTCTTAATAGATTACAAATCTGGAACTTTACAATGTGCTACAATTCTGAAGCATTACAAAGTAAAGAAAGGCCGTATTACTGAAAGTGACACTTTTGTCCAAACAACGCTAGCATCTGATAGTAGATCTAGAAAGTAGAAGAAAAATAACACACTTTAAAAAAAATGGAACCTATTTTTGACTCTAGATGTGCTCGTACGGAGCATTTAAAGTTGCAAAATGTAGGATTATGTAGGTACAATCACCAAAAATGCAATTTCTGAATTACCCTTGCACCAAAACCAAAAAAGAGTTGCACCACTAAAAAGTTTAGGAAATTCTATCCAATTTCAAAAAAAATTGCACCTAATTTGGAGTCTGGATGTCCAAGTGATAGCCTCCCAAAGTCGGACCGCAGAAACTAAAATCAATCTGGAGAGGGGTTGCATCAGCGAATGACGGGGTTAAATTTGATGGTCATACTATCGTTGTAGCAATTCAAATTGGCCTTGAAATGACATGTAGACAACCATCAATTTTAAGATAGTGAAATGATGACATCAGCAAAAAATTCACACCTTGATGATGTGGCAAATGATGTGCCATGCTGTACTGTACAGATCCGTATAGAATGTACGAAAAATGCAGATGTGGTAGGGGTATAGCTGTTGACTGGGTTGACTGGATCGGCTAACAAGGGTAGATTCGCTGAGTCACTGTATGTCTGGATGACACGTTGGTGAGTGACTTGGCATCCTTGCTGTCAAATTGTTTGGTGTACTGTCACTATTGACTATGCTTCATGCGTGGTAGGTCAGAGTGGGTCTGCGAAAGCCACGTGGTAGGATGTTAACCAGACGCATGTCACAAGTGCTAGATTTCCTCATGTGACAATTGGTGATGTCAAAAAATTTAAAATCTATCATGCTCGGAATCTACTGTGAATATGTTGTTGGAGTGTTTAGAAAAACAATGAATGCCAAAATTTTTGCTACCTATGCTGGAATATGATGCAGAGCCACACCTTGGAAAAATCAGGAGGAATCAGTCACTCAACTGAGTTGCTTCAAGGGGCATCTACACCCTTCAGGATCACACACTAAAATCAGATTCAAAACAAAACTTTGAAAATAAATCCCTCGAAATTTCTTCTTGCTACCTCCGGATAGACCTGCACTCAGACATGAATAAATTTTGAACCAAAAAAGATTTACTCAATCCAACTATTGAGATTTGGCATAACTAGGTTTCAAACAACATATAATTTTTTTAGAGAAATCCAACGGTTCAAACTTGAGATATTGACCACGCATCAGAGTACATTTTTCTGCAAAACATTGCTTCTTGCTGTCTCTAGATAGACCCGTGAACAGACATGTATAACTTTTGAACCAGATCAAAACTCTTTGATCGCTTTGGTGAAGATAGGTGTAATTAGGCCTATAATAACATATCCAAATCTCATGAAAATCCAACGGTGCATTTTGGAGATATTACCCACGCACTGAGACTAATTTCTGCAAACATACCGAATTCGACCCAAAACTAAAACTTTTTAATCTTCTGCAAACTATCAACTTGTTTCGAGTGAGAAGATAAGAAAAATCCGTTCAAAACTCAGACCATCGAAAACTTGTACAAAGAAAAAATGAAAAAAAACATTCCATATCTCTCCAAATTCGATTCGTGTCTTACATAAGCGACTGGCTCACCCTTAAAACTGACTTTATTTTTCCTATTAAAGGATGTGAAACGTTTTCTTCTTATTTTAGAAAAGAAGAATGTCTTCTATCCAAAAAAAGGATAAGAATCTGAAACGTTTTTTCTACCAATATTAGACAGTCATTTTCTAAGTCAGGAATATTCCAAAAACTGCCTACTACCTATTATTGGATTCTAAAAATCATTAAACACTCCACCTACGAACTAAAAAAAAACTATTCTAATTTAAGATCCACACACCTGGTCCTAGGTGGCTATATCTGGAGAGCTTATCGAACTACTACTCTAGGTATGCCACCACATGTAGGACGTTATTACAAACTTCAAAAACTAAAAGCATTTAAAACATAACATTGAATTCCCTATTACATTTTCAACAATGTTGCCTCCTATAGCGTTTCTCTTCTCTGCCACTGCAACAGAATATTCTCAAGCGGTGCCGAAGTTCTTTATACAGTCGCCACGGTTTGTAAAGGGATAGTCCCACGTGCGTGGGATAAGCACATAAAGCATTGTATAACAAGCCACACCCGCAATATGATATGAAAAGTAGCCACGATGGTATTTGAAGCCGTCGATTTTCGGAGGTGGTTGACAGAAATTGTGTGCATGAGCGTTGGTCACTGGTTGATTGTTTGCAATGGCCAAAAAATATATATGCCCACTGTGATTAAAATATAATGATAATTTCCTGCAATAATATAAAATTCAAAATTCCACCAAAATTATAGAGCTGAGCCAAGGTGTCATTGCCCAGTTTGGCCAATTTTTTTTCTCTTCTTGGGTAATTAAAAAAATTCGAAAATACCCAGATGGAAAAGATGGAAAATAAATTGCAAAGATTTAGATCTAAAAACCAATTAATCAGATCAATAAAATGATCATACCCAATTGCAAATCGGGGCCTCCGAGTTCTAATTTTCAAAAAAATTTTGGCCTCACAATCAACTTTCACCTAACGTACACAAATTTATAGTCAATCTTCATCGAATCGACACTCTGGATGCAATGGTGAGGTTAGATCTGGCTCTAGATGCTCCCAATTTCTATAGATCCTCCAGATTCGTGTCGAGGTGTTGAAGGATGAACGGTCTTGAATGGCTATGTGTAGAGAATCTCCCTCAGAGCTTTGATACCATGTAAGAATTTGGCTTAGGCCAGAATTCACTCAAGACCAAGGAACTCAAAGACAAGCACATAGTATACCAAATAGAGAGAGTATGATCGGAATGATGATATTCATTTAATATGACAGCTTCAGAGTAAACTAGGAGTGCTTGTATATAAAGGCCTCAGGAGAGCTTCTAGAATGCATAGAAGTCAGCATCATGATAAGTCATACAACTAGACACATGTCCACCAGATATGGGTTATCCTCGATTAAGCACGAAATTAAGTGTGATCATGTGAGGATAAGCCTACAATGGTGTAGCATGCAAATCAGTGGTGTAGACAACAAGTGCTAAATGAGAAGAGCAAATAACTGTGTTCTCAACATGACAACTCAGTGAATGATGCAAACTCCTATGTTGTAGACACCATGTGCATAATTAGAGTTGCATACATCAATGATAGTACACAAACTCCTTAGTGTCTCACCTAAATAAATAATAAAATAATGCAAAATAATTAAATAATGCATTAACCTAAGTAAACTTAAATAAGTGTAATAAGTAAATACTTATTTACACCAACAATTGCAAGATTTGGAATGTGAATTCAAATAAAAATTCACCAATTTAGAGAGGGATTTATTCATCACTAAAATAGGATAAATTGAGTTGTGAAGGTGGAATCATGCCTGCCATTAGAATGTGCAAGGTTGTGGTTGGAACCTTAGGTGCAGTAGTTTAGAAGTTTAGTGATCTAAAAATTCAAGAGATTTAAGGAAGTTTGGAATTAAAAAGGCAGATCTGATTTTTTAAACTCATGGTTCAAATGTAGATTTTGAGGTGCAAATTCTTAAATTCATGGTTCACTATGCCAAACCTAGTTAGAGATTTTCAATTGCAAATCTCACTCAAAATATCCAAAAACTTCTTTTAGCAAAGAATGGGATATAATGAGATTGGTGTTATGAATGGATATGGAATATCGCTTCAAATGGCAAGTGTTGCCTAATATGACAATTGGTGATAAGGCCATGTGCTCATCATCACCAAGAAGCCTCACATGTAGATGAGATTTGCCATGAAGTTCATGAAAAGAACATGCCCACAAAATGCTTGACAACATAAGCTTTAGAGGAGTACCTCTTCACATAGACAATGCATCTTAATTGTTTAACTAAATGTCAAAGGCCCGAACCATGAAAGAATGGTTTTAGTGTTTAAACATTAGCAATTTTCATATGACGAGACATGATTTTGAGATTCAATTCATAAATGAATCTATTCAACCATCAAACTCGACACTAGCTAGTTCATATCTCATCCCTTTTGTATGGGAATACATGGTCCAAACACATAACTCGGGCAATGCGTGTAACACATTTGAAGGAGTGTTTGAAGCCTTGACATGACACACCTAACATTTGACATAGTGCTTGAAAAGCGAACATGAACTCGAGTACTTCTATCTTGAAAGGCCATGAATATGAGATTGATGCTTTAGGAACTATGCAAATGATATTTCCATCATTTAAACATATCATGAAACATAGTCATGTGAAACATCCAATCAACTAGCATGATGAAACATAAGTCTAGCTAGTCAGAGGAGTTATGGTACCTCTGTCCAAGGAAGGATGTTCAAGCCTGAATGAATACTCCCATTCTCACAAATGGAATCTTGAACCTAAGACATGGGAGTGCATGCAAATCACCTCGCTTCATTGGAGAAGCCCAAAGGCTCATGTTTGATGGAAATTGATAAGGAGCGAAGGTCAACTCACATTGATCTTCTTTGAGTGACACATAGTTATGCCTCTGGGCTATTTTACAGAATGCTCAAGGTCGATGAGCTCATGGAGCTTGCGTGACAGTAGCAATGAACCAAGACCAAATAAAGTGCACCTTCATCATTCACAACATCATACACTCCAATGACCAAACTGATGGTTGAAACCGTGGTGTTATTTTGTTAATGCTCAAGCATGGGCTTGGTTACCTCAAGTATAGAGGGTCGTGGATGTGAGATGCCCACTCGCAATGTTATTCCACTAGTTAAAATTTACCGATGAGATAAAATGTTGATACATATTATGAAGATAAACCATTTTGCAGGTGCTTGGGTTTGAAGATGAATTCATGTTGGTCACAATGAAGACCTTGTAGTGAAGGTTAATGATGTATGGCTTAGATAGACTTTTGGTAAGTTGAACAACACAATCTTAAAGGATTTTGGGATCTCACGACATATGACTAGAGTGTGAAGATCACATATAGTGCCAAGTCAAGAAAAACATGCTTGAACTTAGCAGTGAGGCATCTCCAAGTGGTACTTGATTGCCTATTCACACACACACACACACACACACACACACACACACACACACACACACACACACACACACACACACACACACACACACACACACACACACACACACACACACACACACACACACACACACACACACACACACACACACACACACACACACATCAATTGTGAAAATTTGATATGGAGGGATGTTCATAGATGTGTGAAAGTCGCTGGACAGAATGTCTCTACACCAGGTTGAACACGAAGTTGCTTGACAAATGCCAACATTTTTCTCACCTGATGAATTCACACTATTTCCTCACCATTCATTAAGTATCTGCAACAAGGAAGAGTTTGAATGGAGTTTGATTCAACATTTCATGTGAGAAAGAACCCGAGCACAAGACTCAAATTATTAATACTTACAATGGAGATGGTGTGTAAACATTAATGGATATACATCAACAAAATTCTCAAGAGGCAACATTCCGTGAGTAAGAAGCTCCCTCGTCTATTAATGCCAGTGAGCATCTAACAACTAACCAAATCTATAGTATGGGGATGCAGGGAACTCTTGATTACAACAAAGATCAAAGTGCTATTGAAAATGGCGGTCGAGATGGGTCAAAGACATGACAATATGAACCTAAGAATCACACAAATAAAATAAAATAAAACATCAATCATTACAATACTTCTGCTAATGATATCGAAAGAAGAAATGGAAAGATATTGATAGAAGATAGCTTCTATTAATACTTGGGCTGGAAGAATAGAAAATTAAAGCTATGCGACACTTGTCCAGATTATACAGGCTCTTGATTATGATAAATGTTTCATTGCTATAAAAATTATAAACATAGTGTTTATGAAATGACAAAGGGAAAAAGGAAGGAGTTAAAAAAAAAAACAAATGCTAAGGAAGCAAACAAGGGTTAGTTTTGATAATTGAAAATAACTTACCGAAAGAGGAGCATAAATATGCAACTCAAAGCCAAAGAGGGGGTTCTTTTTTCTTGGGGGAAGAGGCTTTTTCCTTTCTACAAACTTTGTATTGCAGGGGTGATTGGGATTTCTTCTTCTCAAATCAAGCAGAGGGTGTGCTGTATTTGAAGGGAAACGTAGAATGCATGGGTAGATGACAGTTTTTGATGGTGATCATAAATGTTCTTCTTCATTTAGTTTTTTGTAAGTATTTGATTCTTAGTAGCATTTAGAAATAGTATTGTTTTTGAGTTGAATAGAGATTTCATCATTTTGAAGACTGTGTGCTTCAAATTGTTCTCACTCTTGGTTTAGGTGTGACTCAGGATTGAATAATGGAATCGAATTCGACAACTATATTCATTTATTGTAGGGGCTTTTTGCTACTTGTTTAATCTTTCTTTTTCTTTTCGACTGCATATTGGGTGTGAAGATTGTATGTTTACATTGTTTTATGCTAAGTCTTTCCTTTCTATTTCAATTGTAATAATTTGCCCCCATCCAAGAATAATGCGGGCAGCCTTCGCTTTCAAGTTAAAAGTGTTTCTTAAATCTTATTCATTGTAAATCTAATTGAGGAGCTGTACCTTGTAAAATTCAGAGGGCGCTTGCACAATTCAATGGCAAAGTGACCCAACTGTTGGTCTCTTTTTGCGTCTTCATTTTTGGGCAAATGAGAGTTGTTTTGAAGGTTCATTGTGTGAAGACAAATTTGTTCACCAACAAGAGGCAAAAAATGTGTGGAAGGGATTAAGTAGTAAAAGGGATTCCTCTCACTTTGGGAAGTGTGCTTTCAAGATGTAGACAAAAAGTCTTTTTCTTTTATTTTAAATTAGGAAATTATTTTTTCATGTGCGCACATAGGATAAAGGGGATTTATTTAATTAAAAGGGAGCAAGTTATTCTAATTAAATAATGACCTAGAATAAGGTGGTCAAACCATAGGATAAAAGTGGATAAATGATTAAATGCCAATTTGATTAAAGCTTAAATGATTAAATAATTATGCAAATTGAGTAAGCATAAGATGTAGTCTAGCATAGAGATTAAAAATGCTGAAAAAAAGACTTATAGTTTACTCAACCATTTTTGGGTAATTACACTCGAGTGTTTGAAGTTTTCATTTACTACTATTAAGTTAATCCACACCCCTTCTAGTAATTTGATCTCTTAGAACTAACAAAAAAACATTTTATATATTTTTATAATTAAATTTATTATTATTAAATAACATATTAAATATTATGAGATACAAACGAGTATAAAATTTAAGATAAAAAAAATAGACATAGCGAGGACCGAAATATTAAAAAAATCCTCCATTATCACTAAAGTCTATACTATCCTTGAAATCTCCTAAAATAAGGAGAAAAACAAAATATGAATCTAAAAGGAGAGAAGCGTAAAGACAAATTCAAAAAACAAAACCAAATTAATAGAATCTTTCTTCTTTTGGCTTAACACTTAGGAATCCCTGTCGACAATTAAATTAATCTTCAACAATATAATCAGGTAGTTCAGTTGTTTGTTTTCTGTTCCCAAATTGCACTTGGATGAAATTTTGGACGCATCGATTTAAATCTCCAAAACTATGAGATGCCCTAGAATACTTAGAGGGTTGCCCTAAAGGGAGGAGTACAGATCACCCTACGTCCTCTAATTTTTTTCGTTTATCTGCCAAGTCCGCTTATTCAAAACACAATCTCCCACCGAAAATGGGCAAATTATTATTATTATTTTAATTATGGCGAGAAGAGTGACCACATAAGTTACTCAACAGGGACGACAAATACAATATAACAAAATTAAAAAATGATCAACTCTGATTATGCTTTCTCTGTACACATGTCCATGTGCTTTTTCAATAGCTCTAAATCTCTATGTACTGGTTCAACTTCAGATCCAAAGCCAAGGGTAGAGCTTCAACAGTGATCGCTTTAGCTGTTGATACAATCGAGTAGCTTTGTGCGTCATCTAAATTGCAGTTTATACAATTGCCATCAAGGAGGTAAGGGCTAAGGCTTTCATTCGTGTGTTGTGTATTGGATTTTGAAGTTATTTGCATTGAACCCAATTTTACAGTATCCCAGTTTTGGTATTTCTAGCTATTCGCATTGAACTTGACTAAAAATGATCGCAATTTGGACATTTTAAATGTATTTGCATTGAACCCAATCGAACAAAATCATCCGTAAAACCTCTCAATAGAACAATGCAAATTGGTGTGGTTACGCTGTAGACAACAATCTTTATTGTTGCTCAGACTTGAGCATTTAGATAGGTTCTGAACTATATTTCAATTGCATCAAGATGAGACGAATTGAAAATAAATAACTTTTAGTTTTCTTTAGGCCAAAATGGTCGTTAGAACCCACTGAGATAAGGCGACAATGGCATTAATATTCGTTGGGTCAAAATAGCCTGTAGCATATCTCCCCGAGTGCTTTGCTCGTCTAATTAATCCATTAGAGATAAGACAACCTCTAGTATCATATGGGCAATAATGGCTTGTTATGCATATCACAATGCATGCATTAAAATCAATACTACACAGAATAATTTTAGATGATTTTCAAATTACATAAGAACAAAATGGTTTGTAGGACCTAGCAGAACTAGTTTACTTTTTTGAAAGATTAATTCTGGTATACATATTTTTTAGGAAAAAATCTAAGTTTTGTAAGATTGTTCTGATTTAAGATTTCATGCACGTGGTTGCTGCTATTATCAGTTTCATTGTGCCTAATATTATTATATTGTGGGCAGGTTAAGAGTAAATGTGTTCTTCTCTTTTTCATTTCAATATGCTCGCTTTGTTTGATTGTCCTTATTTTAAGTGACGAGTATTAAGTTATGGATCTAAGTATCTGTCTATTGTAGCTCATATTGTTTGATTGTTGGCAGATTGGAAGGAAATGTTTTTCATCCCTCATTTCATCTGAATATTTGTAAATGGGGAAGAAAGCGAAGAAGAAAATTCACAAAAGACCTGTGCAAAAGCCCAAAAAGTTGGAGTCTTCCAAAGCCATTGCTAAAACTGAGAACAATCAAAGAGTTGAAACAATTATATCTGGAAAGGCCTGCAAACACTTGGATAAGGGTATTGATTTGGAAAAACTAAACAGCCAGGTAGGAAAATCATCAGTCCTACAATGCCTGGGGTGCATAAAGTCTGGTATTGGTGGGAAGAAGGAGAAGAAAGGGAAAGCTAAACATCAGAAAAACAAAGGAGGATCTCAGGATTTGAGGCATTTGCCCTCAGGAAACATTTGGGTTTGCTTAGCCTGTGGTCAGTTGGGATGTGGGGGTGAAGAAAAGGGCCTTAGTCCAAATGGGCATGCTTGGCAGCACTGGCTCCACGCACACCACCCTTATGTGGTACAATGCAATGAAAGTGACAGCCTTGAGTGTTGGTGTTTCCTCTGCAAAACAACTGTGCAAGATAATTCTGTTGTGGATGGGGAAGAGAGCTTGCAGTTGGAAGCCCTTAAGTTGGTTCAAGAGAAACTACTCAATCAAACTATGATCGATGATGCCAATGGGGGTCCCATCTGCTCTGGGGAGAATGTGCTGAGTGATACTGAAAATAATCAACCTCAGGATCTGGATGGAGGTAGTGAGGATTCATGCAGTAGGACTGGTAGGCACATTGTTAGGGGTCTGATGAATCTTGGTAATACTTGTTTCTTTAATTCGGTTGTGCAGAATTTGCTTGCGTTGGATGTGCTTCGTGATCATTTCCTGAAGTCTGGTGAATTTCAAGGACCCATGACTTCAGCTCTAAGGAAGCTTTATTTTGAAACAAGTTCAGAGGGGCTGGGGCAAGGAGATCTCACTAAGTCTAAAAAAGGAATGAAAGTGAATGGGACCATCAACCCCAATGCTCTTTTCCGTGCCATCTGTGACAAGGCATCGCAATTCAGGGGATTTCAGCAGCAAGATAGCCATGAGTTGTGGAGATATTTACTTGATTGCTTACGTACAGAAGAACTACGAATGATAAAGTCAAACGGATCTGTATCTTTGGATTTGAGATCATCTAAGGACAATACAGATGAAAACACAAACCATGTGCCTAGTACACCAGATATAGTAACTCTAGTGGATCGTGTATTTGATGGTCAATTGTGTAGCACAGTTTGCTGCTGCAATTGTGGTCATTCTTCAATGGTTTATGAACCATTTTTTGACTTGCAACTGCAAATTCCAACCAAACAAACAACTGAAAAGGCCTCGTTGTCCCGTTACAAAGGCTCATCATCTCCCAAAGCAAAGTTGAAGAATAATGCCAAGAACATTAAGAATGGAAATTACGTGGGGAAACGGAGATCAGGCTTTTATGATGCTCAAGCAGATGTGCCTTCTCAGGAAATCTCACCATCTTGTGCTGAAGACATAAATTCATTTACAGGAGACAGAGCTGAGAATATGTCTGCTTCACAAGAAAATATTGAATGGATTGAGCCTACTCTACAAGAAGATGTACGATGTAATGGATCTGCTAGGCAAGAAGATACCGGATGGAATGAATTTGCTCCACAAGAAGATAACATATGGAATGCATCTGCTCCACAAGAAGATACTGTGTGGATGGATTATCTTAGATCTGGATCTGAGTCTGATGGTATTTTAAATCAAGATATCTGTAAGACATCTGAAAATGTGCAGCAACTTGAGAACTATTGTGTAGGAATTGATAATCTTGAATGTGGTTTTATTGCATCTGATGGCTCTGAAACAGAGCCTCCCCTTCTTGTTGTTGGGGACTCAGATGTTTTGTTACTTCCTTATAAAGAAGTAGATCTAATATCTGGGCAAGAGCTTCAGGCAAAAGAAGATTCTTTGGAGTTGGCTCAGGAGCCTGAGGAAGCTTTAAGCAATCAGTTCAATGTTGCTGTTTCATGTACAGATCCGGAGTCTTTTGATGGTTTTGGACAACTGTTTGAGGAGGAAGAAATGGTGCATATGCAGAAAAAGGAAGAAGGGTCTGAGGAATTTTTGCAGAATGCAATTGGCGATTATATTTTGTGTACAGACAGCTCTATTGTAGCTAGCGAAACAAAAAAAGAAGATATGGAGACCACTGTTACACCAATGTCTCTTGATGGTTGTTTGATAGATTTCACAAGGGCAGAGTTATTAGCTGGAGAAAATGCATGGAAGTGTGAGAAATGCTATACTAAGGTCGTAGAGTGTTCTGGAAAGCTTGAAAAGAGAGAAGCAAAGGCAAATCGAGGAATGAAAACTAAGAAAAGGTCAACTGTAGGATCAGCAAATAGTGTTTCAGATGCATCTTCAATTGGCGGGACACAGATAGATGTGGAGAAGGAGCAGAAATTAGGCTCACAAGACAAAGTAAGAGATGCAGAGCCAAAAGATTCCCCTATCAAAAATAGTTCTGGACTCTCTGCCCTGAAAGCAGATAACTCCGAGTTCTGCAGTGATACAATAAGATGCAGTGACATTGATGAAAGCGTAAGGGGCAACTGGCAGGGCATGACTGAACCAAAACTTGACCATGCTGGGCTTTTGTCCAGTTCATGTTTTGCGGACAGTGAACAACAATCTGATCAGGAAGTTCACCAAATGGAAACAACATTTAGAGGGAAAGAAAATATCCCTGTGAATGTCTCTCTCAGTGTTCCTTTAAATGATTCTTCTGCTAAAAGAGTTTTATGTAGTCAAGTAGAGGATTGTTCTAACGAGAATTTATCAAGAACTTATGGGGTGGAGTTTAGGGAAGGAATTGATGGGATCACTCAAGCTGAGAGATCTGCTTCCACAAACTTTGTTCCAAAAGGTGAAGGAATTACTGCAAATGTAGAAGGACATAATGTACATACCCCAAAACATAGTTCAGCTGGGAAGGGACATGTACTGGATAAAAGAAGACCAAAGAAAACAGAACTCAATCCTAATGCTGTGAAGCAAGAAGCAATCAAAAGATATCTCATCAGCAAAGCACCATCTGTTCTTGTCATACAACTAAAGCGGTTTACACAAGATCTGTGGGGCCATTTAAGTAAATTGAGTGGCCATGTTACCTTTCAAGAGAGGCTTGATATCAGACCATATTTGGACCCTAGGTAATTCTGAATACTTTAGATAGCACACTTCTTATATGTTGAAATTTAGCTAAATTTTTTCCTTCCACATAATGTGCTTATCTTCTTTTTTCATCATCCACTTTTTCAGTTTTCATTTTAACTTCTCTGTTGATCTATTGTATGATTATCTTGTTTATGGTGGCTAAGGACTTTAAGCTGGATCTGGTAATTGATATTTGCTATAAAAGTGTACACTTGTAGGGGGTTTTCTGATAAGCAAATACTTTCCCATACCATAGCTATACCCTATTTTGTTACTTAACATGCCTAGACAAAAACAGGTATTGGTTTTAAATCTTTCAATTCACAGAAGTAACCTATAAACACCTAGTCTAATCTTCATTTTTTCAGCCTTTATGCATGCTTTTTATTGTACAATGATGAATAATAATGTAGCACCTTAGGCAAATTCTAACTTGTTTTCCTGACACCTTCAAAAGTGTTTTGTGAATACCTATTCTGTTTGGCTCATGAACACAGTTTGTGCTATATATGCAGCATTTGACTCTGCACACATGCAAAATGAAAGAAGTAGTTGCATTTGTGACTTTTTTACTGTTCACCCATTTTTTGTAAATTTTAATCTGTAACTGATAATGTCTTAGCCTTTAATCGTAA
This sequence comes from Cupressus sempervirens, assembly GCA_028749045.1. Lineage (NCBI taxonomy): Eukaryota > Viridiplantae > Streptophyta > Pinopsida > Cupressales > Cupressaceae > Cupressus > Cupressus sempervirens. Next base: position 37,441,214 of record CM053785.1, read on the forward strand.
CCATATAAATGCAATTATGATTCCTTTCCTATGGGATAAGTCTGTGAAGGGTGCTATGATGATGAATAGAGCACAACTAAGAAGCTTCAAATGGGCTTCCCACTCTTGAAATCAACCAACTGGCTATTAAATCCTCAACCTTATTACAAGGTTTCACCACACTCCAATCCTCCAATGGATCAAATAAACACACTCTCCAACTTCACCAAGACTACAAGGACAAAGAACCAAACTTGCCCACTCTATGGGTTTTGCACCAATCTCCCACAACTAGGTCAATACTAGGAAAACACCCTAGAAGTTTGTACCAAGGATTCTAAGATGTTAAATGATCTTAGGGCACCTATTTACCGTAGACTACACCACTAGTTTGAATCATACACTTGCAGAAAGCCTCAAACCCCCAATTGGCCTAGTAGCCCTGTGAGCCCCTTTTAGCCCTCCTGAAATGGCTTAACTTCACAAAGCTTCAAACAAGACTCAAAACAAATTAGGTTTTTGAATACCCTTTTCAAAGTTACTTCAAACCTCAAAGCACCAAGTTCTAGCCCCACTCTAGCATTCCCTTTCCTTTACAAAGCAACACAAACCTAACTGATCAAGTTAGGCTTGGTTTACAAAGCAACCAGTAAGAAATGGGGTCATGGAAATGAACTCAATACTCAGGAATGACCGGCAACACTAAAATAACTTATTTCCAAATGCTCAGCACTTCACCAAGTCCCAAACTCTTGCCATTCACAAATCAGCACACTACAAGAGGTCAAATCTTTCATGGTACTTGACCTAGGGCTTGATTAGAAAAATCACAAAACACATCCTCCAATTTTGGAACCCTAGAATCTTTAAGAGGACCCTACTAACTATTATTTCCCAAGTGGTCATGAAATTCCAACCAAGGAAATTGTAGTTAGAGGCCCATCTTTGCTGTATGCACCAAAATGCTGTCCTAAAAACCTAGTTTCACTAAAAGTGCAATAACTTGAGAAAGAAAACACTTAGAATGATGAGACAAGAAGGAAATGAAAGCTGATTTAAAACTCTATCTCAAACATCCATCAGATCTGGTCTGACAGTCTATACAGTTCGTGCAACGTGCAAACAACAGTAAAAACGACTTCAAAACTGAATTTCATTCTTTGCAACTTCTTCCAATCTGTACATTAATGCCCTCCAGACCTCACAAATTAGGTATATATCTCCCCTATGTGTATTTCAACGGTTGCAATCAATATTATAATAGTTATAACCCTTTTCCCACTAAGTTGCAATTTTGAGCAACTTTTACAACTTTTCAACTATGCAAATTGCACGAAAAGTGCAATTTTTACATTTTCCACTTGATTCCATTTCTAGGATTTGGAAAAGGTTCCAACATACCTAAAACAAACTAAAACCACCTAATCCTAGGCTTTCTTGACCAAAAACATTAAAAAACCCAAATTTGCCTAATGAGCAACTTTTGGTTATAAATTGCATAAAGTGCTTTAAGCATACAAAATGGTGTCTTTCTTTTGACAACCATAGAATTTTCATCCAAGGTTTGTTTATTCTAGCCTAAGTAGGTGAAAAAAAAATATGAAAACTAAAATATAAACCAAATGCCTTGGGGCTCTGTACCATATGACCTAAGACTAGTGTTTTCTAATTTTGAACATTAGAAAACACATAGCATGTCTTGCCTGATAACTTTCCATGCACAGCCCAATTCTCGCGGCATTGTTGCTAGTTCAAGTTCGGTCAGGAAGCAGTGACAGCTCACAGCAAATTTCAGGAGTCTACCCCAATGAACTGTCTTCAGCAAGAATTCAAACCGCGGGGAATGAGGTCCTCTAAAAACGAGATGATAGGAGCCGGCACAATTTAAAGTGATACCAATCAGAAATGGTAGCCAAAGTGCTGTCAATGTGTAGGTGCGATTAAAATAACAATCGCCATTGTGATGATATGCGTTTTATCCATGCATCGTCTTACTAAATCGGAAGACAAAGCCTAGAATAATGTTGTGATCCCAGAACCAGTTTTGGAAATGGTTAGAGCCACTATAAATGCTCAATTGATTCTATTATTTCTTCGGCCAGTAGTCTCAGTGTGGAACTCTAAAAATATTTAAGAATTGAACCTTTGAAATTGCATGAATTCTTCTACAGCAAGCTCCAGGCCAATGAGAATTCCGTATTCTATCAAGGAACCTTGAAATAGCTAAGGTTAAGAGATATTTGCCCAGATTTGAGAATAATGCCACTCGTATGATAATCTCTAATGTTCTCGATGCCTTGGCTAATATTTTTGCCAAGCACTAAATCTAAGTTGCTGAATCGTGGGACTTTTCCAGGTTTCTCCCAGTATGGAACATACTGGAATCTGATTCTGAAATGAATCTCTAGCAGGTATACATCTGGAATTTGTGTTTTAAATGCTGAAATGTTTAGTTATTCTAGTTTGGTCATTTATATATTTTTAAGACCTAGAATGCTGATTAGCAGCCCCTGAACTTATCTACCATGAGGTGCCGGCATGATCTTTTTGATACAGAAACCTGAATTTAAATTAGATTGATAATGTTTCAAAATTTGAAATTTGTAATGGCTTTGTTTATAGCATATGTATAGATATATGACATTCTAAACTTAATTCTATTTTAAGGTGCATATATATGTACACACGCATATGCATACATATATACATACATGCATAGATGCATATTGTTGATGTAATTAAGTATTTATTAACTACACTTTACTTAAGTTTACTTAGGATAATGGATTTGCATATTAGTTTTCATCGAGACACCTAGGAGTTTGCATTTTATTTTAGCACATGGTGTATGAGAAATCTACTTGTGCTTAGTTGTTATCTCGCACCTTGATGTTTGTGAGATATACATTTTTGTTCTTATTACATTATCATCCTCTCATGTTGCACATGTTGCACATACTTTGTTACACAATGGACGATGATCCACCTTTGGTGGATGTGTGCTTACACCTTGTCTATTTAATAGCTTATTATTTGCATCACTCCTAGTTATCATGCATTGCCTATATATTGAAGCACCTCTATGATGTATTCATCCATTATCATTTGATTATTATTGAGATTCTCATTTGATCATCACTATCTCTCTTATTGTGCCATCTCTTGAGCTTCTAGATCTTTTCATTGCACAAATTCTTACGTGGTATTGTAGCCCAACGAGCGTTCATTTCATAGGTATTTGTTTGCTTCAACCTTTGGAGGGTCACGATTCAAAGTCGGATTCAACATTTTGTAGGAACATTTTGAGTAAGATTGAACCTCACCATTGCATCCAGGTGGCCATTCCAGTGAATTTTGACTATAAATTCACCTACCTTGGGAAAAAGTCAAATTTGAGGCTTTTTTTTTTGTGAATTGGATCTCTAAGGCCTGATTTGCAATTTGGTATAATTTTTGGAGAATTTGTAGTTCAGATCTAAAATTTATTACATTTCAGTTGATTTCGTTTTTTGATTTGCAATTATTATTATTCTTTGTTAGTATATTTTTTTGTGGCGAAAAAATTGGCATGACAGACTTGTGTCACATTGGGTTGTGCAGGCTCAAGTCGACAGAGTAAGTCAGTTCAGGTAGTCACACCTTGGCCTGCCATACTCCTGAAAGCAGATAGGTCAAGTTGAATTCATAATCAAGTCAGGTGGGATCGGGTTAGTAGGGAAAATTGGTGTTTGAGTTGAATTAGCTAGTTCAATCACAAATCACCGAACCTCAAGTTAGTGAGCCTGATCTTCATCCAAGTCAGTGATTTCTCACCAGCTTAATCTTTGCGTTGTTTTGATTTAAAAAACCCCCAGTACCCACAACAAGGTGCATTTGTGATTAAACCCAAAGCACTGCCACTCACCTCCACCAACCCACTTTCATAACCACTTAGCCTCCCCGCTAGCCACGCAGACACACATGCGGGCCCAACACCACATTATTGCCCAGATACGAGCCACACGATACTGACAGGAGTTGACACCACACCTACCACGTCAACAACGTAGTGCCACATGGAGCTCAATCACGTCACAACGCCAACTTAGCAGGTGCCACATCAAATTTGCTGCACACACCTAGTCAACACACGTCAACATAATAAGTTATTTTTTGACATGTCAATTGTCACTAGTTTAAAATTGATGATCGTTTGGATGTCAGATTCACAATATTTTATTTTCTTTTGCTAGCCCTTTAGGCATCAATTTTGACATTGTTACTATATCATCATTTCATGTGATTAATTTCGATGGGTGTTTGACCGTCAAGTCTGGGTGATTTTCTTCTCCTGAGATTATTGTTTGGATGTCAAATTAAACCATACAGTCTTGCTGATGTCATCAGATCTTGTACATTCAAACCCCTCACTATTTGTAGTTTTGATTTGAGGTCCTACTTTAAGAGGCCATAACTTGGTCATCCAAGCTCAAAATTGAGTGTAATCTTTTTGATTTTGGCTAGAATTTCCTGAACTATTCAGTGATGGTGTTATTTTTCATTTTGGTGCTTGAAGTTTGTAGAAATTGTAGTTTTTGGCTCACTGTACCTATCTAATCCTGAATTTTGAAACTTTAGAGGCTTCATTTGGGTTCATTGGGACACATTTTCAGGTATAATTTTTCTTGAAAGTGCATAAATATTTGTATACTTTCCAAATCTGCAATAATAATAATGTAGCCTTGTTTGGGCAAAAATATCACTTTCAAAATTTAGTCATTTTTGGCCTTGTATGATCATTGCACTACTTCAGATTTGATTTGATTCTGAGTTATATTGATTTGATCTGATTGGGCCTCAAAAAGATAGTTGTAAACATCAAAATGAGAAGACCACTTAGGTTCAAATTTGACAAGTGGTAATTGTACACACTAGTGAAGCGATAATGTGCGATTGCACAGAAATAATCGGGATTAATTGGCAGTTGGGGTGTTTGCCAGTTTTTTCCCTAAATAGTAGACTAAAATTGGTCAACGATTTATAAAAACATATAATCAGAAAAAAGCTAATAAAAATTGCGATTTCACGACAATTCCTCCTGTCTTAATGTTGGCGCCAAAAAAAAATTATTGTTTCCTATTTAGCATCGTGTATGCACCATTTCATCAACTGTATTGAGCATTTCAGTGTGGACAATTTTCTTGAGCGTCGATATCTCTAGGTATTTTCCGTTTTGCATATGATTGCATAAATTGTCTTGCATAGAGATCACAATGTTTTTGTCTGTCATGTATTTTCTACAAAGAAAACGCCAATGTTAGAGTGAATACTAACTTTGACGTGAATGCTTTGTTGTTTTCTTCATACTAGTGTCGTCTGCTATGTAGAGGATAAATTTTCATTCAATCTTTGACATGAATGGTTTGACCGCTATAACTCTTATTTTATTGGTCGTTCCTTTATGATCAGTGTCTATAGGTTTCTTCTCATGATGTTTATTATATGTAGTGTGCACATAGTTCTCCCACCTTTGTTTTGTTCTGCATACACCATGTTGTGTGTCCCAAGAAGACATATCGCATGCGTACCATCATTTGTATATTAAATCCACCTTATCTGTTGACCTCCATGTTGCTTTATTGCTTCACTGTATCATCTAGAGTCTAGACTTCATATATACTTAGCACGTTTTTTATCTCCTGCTTTCATCGTCACCTCACAGTAGCACAATCTCCATTAGATTTCTTCATTTGATGTGCAAGGTAAATATATTTGTTGTGAATTAATTTCTGTATATGTTCGTTGTATGGAACTTGTTTTATATTGTGACTAGCTTGCTTAGATATATTCATCACAATATGTGCTCACAAAGCATCACAACATTTATTAATTTCTCTGACTGCAGAACTTCAGCTGTTCAGTAATCTCCAACTTTGCCTTATTATGTAATCACTGTCTAGTAATCTCCAACTTTGTTGTTTGACTTTCTTAATAATAATGAGTCTGCCCTCATTATATGCTTTTAATCATTACCAATAACAATTCCGGATAACTTCTTCGTGATTCAGTTTTATCATATGCTGATGTGGCTTCTTTGAGAAAGGATAGTCATATTGGACTCCTTAATATATAATATCGACTTCCATGTTGGACTTGACTTTAACATATTATTGCTACATATATCTATCTTATGCTCACTAGTCATCACAAACTTCATAGCAAATAATTGCTTTTATAGAAGGGATCTTTACAATTTACACTTATGTAACTTTTTGTCAATGACAACCTCATTTAAATCTTTCACACTGATTAAAATGCTTCTACAAATTTGACTCTCAATCACAATGCCGCATGAGAAAGATTTTGCTGGACGCATTGTACACTGATTGTTGGTAGCACAACAAAGGTTAAATGCAATTGGTGTCTGAATACCATGAGTGGTTGAATTTACTGCTTCAAATGACATTTGTCAATAAAAAAGGGAAATAACACTACAATTTGCAAAAACCCTGCGGATGTTACATACCAAGGCAAAAGGTCTCTTGATGGAATTGCTGAGAACAAGGCAAAAAAAGGCAAGAACTGGAATTGAATTAGGTTCTTGTTCTATAGGTATTAGGAGGAATTAATTGAATGAAGATGATGATAATGGAGAGGGTTTCAAGGAATATGAGATAAATGTGAGAACACTTACTATGGCACGTGGCCCAAACATAGAAGGAACATCAATGATTTCTTCGCACCTCCTACTACCCTAAGATCACAAACTACTTTGGAGAGTACATGGTGTAAGAAAGTTGTTTATGAACATGCACTGTAGGGAATTCAATCTTTTTTATTTCTCTACTGTGGCATTCCATGCTTGTAGATCAACATATTGGCAAGCTATGAGGGATGGTGTTGCAGTTGCAAAGGCCCCATCTTATGATATAATGAGGGTTGGTATGCTTGATGATGCAATGAAAAGTGTTCAACTTGTTGATGAGCATTGGTTAGAGTGGGCTAGTACACCATTATGTCAGATGGGTGGACAGATAGGAGGAATTGGTCCCTCATCAACTTTGTCATTTGTTCTGACAGAGGCACTATATTTCTGAAATCTGTGGATGCATCACATGTAACGAAACCTGCAGCAGCATTGTTTGAGATGTATGACTCATTAGTCATAGATGTGGGGCCAGAGAACGTGGTTCAACTTATTTCAGACAATGTTGTTGCTTGTGTTCCTGTTGGGAAACTTTTGACAGACAAATACCCCTCTATGTTTTTTACCCCATGTGCAGCACATTGCCTTGATCTAACCCTAGAGGACATTGGAAATATTGCATGGGTTAAGGAGGCATTTCAAAAGGCTCATAGAGTTACTAAATTTATCTACAATTACATGAGGGTTTTGAGTTTGATGTGCCAATTCACAGGTGGCAAGGACCTGGTTCGACTGGGGGTGACAAGATTTGCAACACAGTTCCTTGCACTACAGACTCTAGTTCAACAAAAAATGAACTTGAGACACATGTTTGTTTCAGCTGAATGGATGGAATTAGATTTCTCAAATCGAGTAGATGATATAAGAGTTGTGGAGTACATTTATACTCCCAACTTTTGGGAGGCAATTGAGTAGGTGGTAGGATTCTCAGAGCCTCTTGTAAAAGTATTGAGACTAGTGGATGGGGATAAATCCCGAATGGGATATTTGTGTGAGGCCATGGATAGGGCCAAGGAGGTGATGAAGACTAGGTAGGAAAATGACAGGATGAGGTATCAACCATTATGGGACATAATTGAGAGGAGAAGGGATAGACAGATGCACTCTCCTTTGCATGCTACAAGGTACTTTCTGAATCCCTCATTGTTCTACAACACAAGTTTGCAAATATTGATGCTGAGATCACACAAGGCTTGTTCATCTGCATGGGAAAAAAATGTTTCAAAACACACTGAAATTGAAAGACGTTAGGTCAGAGATACAAATGTATAAAAGGGAAAGGGTTTTCTCTCTTCTAGGGCTGCCAAGGAAGGCAACATTTCTTTCCAACCGGGTAAACTCTTATGTATGAACTTTTGATATTCCAGTGTTTTGGTTGACATGATCAACAAATTTGTTAAGATTTGAAGATATTTGTACATGGTATCATCTCCCCATGATCTATTTTTCAGCTCAATGGTGGGAATGTTTTGGTCACGAATGCAAAAATCTCCAGTGGATTGCAATACACATTTTGACCCAGCTATGCAGCTCATCTGCTTGTGAGTGTAATTGGAGTGTTTTTGAACACATACATTCCAAGAAACATAACCATCTAACACAAGAACGAATGAATGGCTTGGTGTTTGTCAACCACAACCTAAAATTGGAGTTGAAGAAAGCTCAAGGTAGGAGTTTTATAATTTATTATCTTGCATTGAATTGAAGATGTTCTCATTGGGTTTTGAATTTATAGGCAAAGACTAATATCTGTATGGAAAATAACAAGAAGTATTGAGGATGACTCCCTAATTGATCTTTGACGAGATAGATCTAGAGTCTGAGTGGATTGTGGCGCCTGAATGTGATGATGATGTTTTTGAATATGCTGCTGCTGCTGCCCTTGACCTTGCAGATATTCAAATCTTGGAAGAGGCAAACATTCGCCAAAGTTTTGTTGGACTTAAGTTGGGGACTTCCCAAGGGGAAGCATCAACAGGGCCTCCTGCCCTCTAGCACGTCATTGACTACTTTTGAGTTCTTTGAACTTTGTACTTAGTTTATAGGTTGACTTTGTTCGAAGTAATAAACTATATTGTAATTGACATTTGACAATTGTCTCCATCTAGTTAGCTTTCACGCTATCATGCTATGTTTTTTGAAATGAAATCAATAATATCTATATGAAAATGTAAATAATGAAAATCTATTCACTACAAATATATCCATAATGTGGAAATGCTCCTTAATTTTTTTTTAAAAGTAAATTTTTACCGTTTTACTACAAGTTTATTTGCTTTTTCACACATACGATTTTTTCCCAATTAATTCCCGATTTTTTCAAAAAATCAAACTCTTTTGATTTACTGATTTTTTCCCAAAAATCTTTTCACTTTTATAGTACACACACTATATGTAAAGTTCCAAAATCATCTTTTTTGGGGGTTATTTGGTTGAGTGAAAGGGGGTTTGTCTTGTGTGCTTGTGTCTCTTTCTTTCTTGTGCTCTTTCAGTTCTTTATCATGGGTTCTATTGCAAAATTAAATCTACATAACTATGCTACATGGAAAGATAATGTATGGGGCAAGTTATTGATAAAAGGCTTAACTCCTTATGTGGATGGTTCATTTAAACAACCGGCTGATGATGCTGATGCAACTATGATATATACTTGGAAAACAAAACAATCTAAGGCTTTAGGAACCTTGCTAAAATATACCTTAGATGCAGTCACTTGTCACATCAAAAACATCAGTAATGCTAAAGAAGCTTGGGATAAACTTGCAGACTTGTATGGTAAAGGAGATGAAGACATGACATGCACCATTGAGGATGATCTTCTCAAATTAGATCATAGGAAATTTGACACCATACAAGATTATCTCAACAAAGTCAATGACTATAGAGCACAACTTAAGGATTTTGGTAATTGAAACATCTTCCTCCTGAATATGCAGCTTTTGTTTCAAGTTACAATACTCATTGGTTAACCATGGGAAGTACCTTCACCAAGCCTTCATTCGAGTCCTTTGCAAAAATGTTGGTCTTAGAACAAGATAGGTTGATGAGTATGGGGATTCTCAAGTCTTCAAAGTCTAAGGCATTGGTGGCTAATAAAGGGAATCAATGTTAGTAAGAATTTCAAGAAGCAGCAAAAGCAGTGAAGGAAAAATCACGAGTTGGGACACAACAATCTTCCTCCTCACAACAAGCCAAGTCTTTTTCCAACAATAAGGAGAACAACTTTAGGAAGAAGGAGAAACTAATTTTTGCTTAGTGCAAGAAGCCTAATCATGATGAGCATAATTGCAAGGAAAAGAAAATTGATTAGTTGACAAACATTCTCAAGAAGAACAACATCAACTTGCCAAATGCCTACAAGAAAAAGAGGTCATCATCTGCTACTTCAAAGGTTAATGGACAAGCGTTGGTCGCAAGTTTAACTAGTTCAAAGGAATGGACTTTTGATTTGGGTGCTATACATCATATGGGTGCTTCAAAGGAGCAATTTTCTTTTTTAGAACCATCCAAGGTACCTGACATCTATGTTGGAGATGATACACAAGTGGAAATTGAAGGGAAAGGGGATATTGACCAATGGAGTTTTCAAAGATGTTCTTCATGTTCCCAAGCTTAGCACAAACCTCCTTTCAATCTACCAAATCACTCACTATGAATGTGGAAATAAAGTTTGAGTTGCTACTTGATTTAGTTGTAGTAAAAAATCTTAAGGAAGATTCCATGGTGGCAATTGGCAAGGCTAATCATGACATTATGCTCTATTCTTTTTTTCACTTTGTGCCTAAGTCTAGTTCGCATGTTTTGTTGACATACTCAAATTCACAAAGAAAACTATGTCTTGTTCACATACTCAATTTCACAAAGCAAACTTTGGCATGAAAGATTTGGACATCTCAACTATCGCTATCCTCAACAGCTTAGCAACATGGATATGGTCAAGGGTCTACCTCAATTCAAATATTCCGAGCGTGTATGGAGGTTGCGAAGTGGGCAAGCATCTCGACAAAATGTTTAAGGGGAAGTCTTGGAGAGCAACAATTGTTCTTGAATTGGTTGATAGTGATGTAGCTGGCCCATTTGCAGCTCCATCATTTGGCAAGGCTCGCTATTTACTCACCTTTATTGATGATAGGGCCTTCTTTCTTACTCATAAGAGTGAAGTGTTTGATAAGTTTCACACCTTCAAGGCTCAAGTTGAGAAGCAATCAGGGGAAACCATCAAGATTCTTCGTCAAACAATAGATGGGAGCATGTGAACTCAAGGCTTATAGACTTTTATACATATGAGGGTATTGATCTTCAACATACAGTTGCATACACTCCACAAGAGAATGGTGTTGCAGAAAGGAGAATAGAACCCTTTAATGCAATGACCACTTGTATGCTACAAAACAAGTCTCTTGATCAAGCTTTTTGGGCTGAAGGTATGTGTTGTGCCAATCACATTTAAAATACAAGTCCTAATGAGGCCTTGGATGGAGTCACTCCTATCGAAGCTTGGTGTGGAAGAAAACCAATTGTGAAACATTATAGAGTCTTTGGTTGTCTAGCTTGGGCAAGAATACCTCCGCAGAAATGCAAGGCATTGGAACCACAAAGTAGACTGTGCATATTTGCTGGTTATGTCGAGACTCTTAAGGCATACAAAGGATCCAGAGACACATGAGATTTTCTATGAGAGGAGCTTTCACTTTGAAGAGAATTGTCCTAGTTTGGCTTCTTCAACTAGTTCCTCCATGGAAAGTGATAGTGATGATGGTGACTTGGAAGATGAAACTCCTTCAAATCTGACTTGCAGGCCACCACCTTTGCAAGGTCAAGAAATAGCTAAGGACATTTCTTCTTCATCTTCTTCTTTCACTAGACCTCGTTGGGCACAAAAAACACTTGATTCATTAGGTTCAATGGTGGGGAATGCTTCAGACACTAGGAGGTCAAGGGCACAACATAAATCATTTCTACATGCTTAAATAGCAATTGCTTCCAATTTACAGTCATTTAAGAAAGCTTTAGGGGTCCCTTTGTGGGACAAAGCTATGGAGGAAAAATGGAGGAAGAATATAACTCTTTGATAAGGAATAACACTTTGGACATAGTTCCTCTCACAAGGGAAGAAAGTTGGTTTGTTGTAAGTGGACCTATTGGACCAAGTTGGCAGTGGATGGCAGTGTGGATAAGTATAAGGCTAGACTTGTTGTGAAAGGTTTCTCCTAGGTTCCTAGTGTTGACTATATTGAGATGTTTGCATCCATTGCTAAGATGAACTCCATTCGATTGACACTTGCTATTGCTGCAGCTCGTGGTTGGGCTGTACATCAGATGGATGTGAAGGTTGCGTTTCTACTTGGGAATCTTCTTGAGGAAATTTATATGGAGCAGCCATAGGAATTCAAATAGGATACGTCTATGGTTCGCAGGTTGTGGAAGTCTATCTATGGACTCAAACAGGCTCATAGGGCTTGGTATGCCAAGATAGCTTTCTTTCTTCTCTCAGCAAGATTCGCCAAGTGTCATTCAGATTCAAATGTCTACATTCTTCAGAGGGATTACTCACACTTGATACTTGTGCTTTATGTTGATGACTTGATCATTATACGGAGTAGTTCATCTATCATTGATAGTGTCAAGTCCTCTTGATGCAAATTCGTCATTGATGTCAAAGGAATAATGAGATTGATGTCAATTGTTATTGATGTCAATAAGGCTATAAGAAAATGTTAGAAACTGTTTTAATAAATTATTATTATGAAAAAAAAAACCACCAAAAAGTTCCTGTCTGCCTGCTAAATCCAAAAGTCTTGAATAGTTGGATACATAAGGCAAAGTATAATTGGTTAAGACATTGAATTATATTCCTTGAGAAACCGGGTTAAGACAAAGATGGAAGTCAAGTACTAAACAGAGAAAAACCATAAAAGATGCTGATGCCATCTTGTATATAACCGAGATCTGCACTAAGGAAGACAGACCCCAATGAAAGACAAGGTTCAGAACAAAAACGACAGCCATTCTTGACATGTCATCTTGAGTACGTAAAAGGAGAAGTTTTAATCAGCGCGAGAAGCATGAATATATAAAGATGTCAATCAGAGTTTTGAATAGATCTGCATAAGAAATCAATACAAGAGCAAGTTTGAAAGCGCAATAAAATAAATAAATAGAGTGCAATGAGTATACATGACAAAGAGAGCAGTATTGATGGTTATCTGAATACGTTCAGCATTGGAGATAAGGACGGCTGTAGAAAAATGTACAGCAAGCACATAAAGTAATGGACAGTAAATTCAATGTGCAAATTGCAATAGTCAGAACTACACACATCCTACAGCAGCGGATAAGTGTTTTACAAAGGTTTGATATATTATTAAATGACAGATATGTTTACACACAACGTGAAGATACTCTAGCAGTGTTGGAAATGGTAAACACATAGCAGCAGCAATATTCGATATGAAGGAGTGAAAGCAATAATATCTTGGAGCCCTGATACAAGACAAAGAAGTTAATACATGATAAAATACAGGAGGCATGAGTGAAGGGTAGACATAGAACTCCATGTCAAGTGAGACGGTTACTTCAAACCTGCAACAATAATATATCAAGGCCCAAAAGGGGGTTGAATGATGAAGATTAACATACTCCACTTCAGCGATCAGATGCTCCATATCAGCGTTGAGTTGCACAGAACAATATAATCATTTTTAAGACGACAGGTCCAAGAAAAATAATATCACCACAAACTTTCTAAAGTCATCCAGATAGTATATGCAATGTTGGAAAGGTATAGTAGTGGTGTGATATGCTGTTATTAAAGAAATGATTCCATGTTAAGAAAACAATGATTAATGGAAGCTGCAGAATTATTTTAAAAAAGAATGACGAAATGTATATGTGGTGCTTGAATCCATCGGTGATCTGTGTTCTCACGTCACATTGTATGTGATAAAAAATATATTGTTGAGATAAGGGTTGAGTTTCCTGTGTAGATGCAACTCAATGGAATACATAGGAAAATCAATGCAGCAGTAAATATCAGAAGTCATGCAGCCATTATCATTTTCAAATAACATTGGCGATCGAGTAAGCAGCGACTGTCAAAGAATGGCAGATGATTTCAATATAACAAGAAGTCAAAACAAGTACCAATATAATATGGTTTTCTAATTATTAAAATAATGAATAAATCGATCAAAGTCATTTGAAGTACATGTTTAAAAAGTTGCGATTATATTAAAACGATTTGAGTTAGTAAAAAGTGCGATTACAATCAAGGTGTTATTCATTTTCAAAAGATATAGCTTTTCACTTTAAAATTTCACACCATTCTGGTGAATGGGCCATAAATGTAGAATGAATAATTGATCAGAAGAGTAGTATGGAAGTGCAGAGTGTTGTTGATGTTAGTTTTTTACCACTACATAACATATAGCATTTAAACACTTGATATGGGATATCAAACACTCAATTCCTCTCTTGAAAAGTTAATGCTCATGAAGACATGAGAACAACTCCAATGTTCCTTACACCTGTGGATACTAACTCAGTTATTGATGTGATTTGTTGGTAATCACGTAGGCGGCCTTACGTTGTTCATTCAAGGATAATTTGGGTTTTGGGATGATGGTGATGATAATGGGTTGGTAAAATATATGAATGCTAGATAATGTAGATGGTGGTGATGATGGGGGTGTGTTTACCAATGATGCTTCTTCTAACTTCTTTCTTCAAAACTCCAAATACTAAGCTACTCACTGCTCTACTCCTACTACTATGAATAGAAAGATTAGCAAATGGACGGGGATCGAATCTAATGAAAGCTAACCAGCGGCTCTACCTCCATAGATGCAATGATTCAAGGGAAAGTGACTTAATTACCACGCGAGGCTTCCTAACAAGCCACTAGAATGCTAGTGGCCTAGTTATAGATCCCTATCAAACATCCACTAATATTACCTTGCAACTATCCATCTACTCTTACTCCTACTTAGCAACTTTCTCAAAATGAAATCGACTTTAACAACTTCAAAGGAAATCTAATTTTAACTATTGGAAGTAGAAACCATGCAATAACACCAAATGTTCTTAATCACCATGCAAGTCACAACAATGATAAAGAGAAGCGATTTTGGCATTATCTTAGCAACAATTTTCTCCGACCCTTTACAAATGAGAGAAATGGCCTTATATAGAGGCCAAAATTACAACCAACGGTAGAGATTAAGAGGCAAAACCAACGATCCAAATTGGAACCTAGAAACCCTAATTGGGGTTGCCACCCCATCAGCCAATGAGAAGATGCCACCTCATCAATGGACCAATGAAAAAAAAGACAAAGTGGCAACCGATGAGAAGGCACCTAAATGGTAGCCAATCAGAATCAGACACTTATCCTACCCAAGAAGGAGAATTTGCCACTTGGGCTTACATCGAATGATCTTCTAATATAGTTCTACCTTTTTTTAGCCAAAGTGATGAACTTGACTAGCTTGTTGTTGACTTCCTTCATGGGAGGGCAAGGTGTATGTTTCATCTTGATTTTAGCTGAATTCATCATGTTGCTTGCTGCTTGCAGTGTTTTCTCATGATCCTTTTCATATTCTTTTGCGTATCCGATAAAGGCATTAAGGGAGGCAAGGGTGCCCAAATGTTTCTTCTTGATGGCAACCTTCCCCAATTCATCCAATCTCGATCCAAATTCTATCTCATTGATGTTCTCCTCTTTGATATCGTCAAAATCAAGTGCAGCCCCAACATCACTCATCATGGTTGAAATGGAAGTGGCAATGCCTGGACTGTGTTGTGTAATCTCGTTTTGTACCTCTTCAAATGTTCTCGATTTGATAGTCAAGGCAACAAACCAAGACTCCATCGTACTCAATCCTCCTTTGTCTACCAACTTGGCTTTTTCCAAATATTTCTTTGGTAGCTCAATGAATGCCTGTAGCCTGGGAATGGCTAAGTCCTTGACTGGAAGGAAATCCTTCCACTCACCCTCAAATGTTCTGAATTTATCTCTAATAGCCACCAATGACTTGAATGTCAAGACAAAGGAAGACAAGAAATTTCGCCCATCTTGGATTTTATCATGGATCCAATCCTTGACTTCATGCAGTTGAGTCGATATCTCTTCTATGTTGCCCTTGCTGTCTTGAGGAAGGGTTGCCTGGTGCAACTGTTGGACAGGTTGGCAATCTCTTCAATGCTTGTTTTTGGCCTCCAACTTTACAATCCTTTCGTTTGGCTTCCTCAATCTTTCTCTGATTGAAACGATGCCTTTCTGGATCTCCTCACATTCCATGTCATCCGTGATTCTTCCCAAGTTATGCTCTACTATCTCATATTCCTGAGCCACAATCTCATCTAATGCCTTGTTAACCATTGGTATAGCTTTCTGAACCTTCCGGTGACCATTATTGTCGTTCCTGATTACCTTTGCCACTGCTTTTGCAATTTGTTTCTGGTTCTCACTATCACCCTTTTCTACTAATCCTTGGATGTCTTCAACTGTTCGGACAGTCACTACCTCACCTCTTGGCGTAAGCATTTTCCTTAACCATAGTGGTGCCGTGCATCTCCCCAAATTTGGATTCGGTTTGACTAGCAAAGCATCACCAACGGCCTTAGGTGCCTGGCTTATTTCCTCAATATCAATTGGCCTATCTTCTTCACTAGTGACTGTCATATCTTCTCCATGTTGGTTCTCTGAGAGAGGAGAGTACTCGGTGCTATCACTGTAACCGCTTGATTCTGAATTAGAGCTCACTTCTACCGTGGCCCCTTGTCCATTAGTATTATCTTCTTGGCCTCTAGCCTCAATTATGCTCTCCCTTGATGGTGTTGCCTTCTGTTTCTTTGCTGGAGGTTCCTGATGGTCTTTTCCTTTCTCAACCTCCAAACCTCTCTTCTTGCTTCTAACTGTTCATTGCTGCTGGCTACTTCCTTCACCCTTCTGTCCGACTGATTCTACTGGACATTCCTTTGGTTTCATCTTCTCATAAGTAAGGTGTACCCTCTAACTTTGTAATTTCCTTAACTTCTCATTGTACCATGACTCGGTGTGCAAATCGACCGTCCTTGTAATTGCCTCCAAGGAAGGATCTTGATGATCATCCCAATCCACTGGATTCAACTCCGTTCCATCCACTGTATCATAATCTTTTCTTAGCACATTTTCATCATCTTCCAGTTGATTGGGAATATCAAGACCTCTCCATCTGATTGCCCTCATCATGTTCACTGACAATCTTGAGAAAGCTAGCTTTCTCATGTGAAAGTCATCCTGTGCATTGGCCCAGAAATACTCTATAGTAGGAACATGTTTGAATGTATTCCCATGAGATGCCTTGATAAGACCATTAGGATCAAATCCTTGCCTTGCTCTATACCATGTTAGATGATACCATTCTAATTCTTTCTTCGCAGCTGCAAAGGCAATAGGATTGGGGCAACTATCATTGCCAATTCCAAATGAGAAGGTAATGCCTGTCTCACCTTTAAGTTTCATCATTCTATCATAATGCTCTAGTTGCCTAGCCAATTCCATCGAAACTACCTTGTGGGGTGGGTACCTTGGAAGTCTCTTGGGACATACTGTGCTTCTTGCTACTCTAATATAGGTGAATTGCGGAAATTTGATGAACCAATTCCCATACTTCTTAACTTTTGCTTCTGCCTCCACTGAGAGTCTCTTAGCAGGTGTCCCTTGCAATATCTTTGCCGTTTTCATGTCAAAGGCATCACAAAACATCTTATAGTCTTTGTTGTTGCACAAGTGAAGCTGTGGATAGCACTCATGCACCAAACATTGCTCCGACCCATTGCCAATTACTCCTAAGGCCTTAAGTCCAGGTTTTTCATACAATCTCGCAATCAGATATAACATATAGGACTCCATGTAGAATTGTTTTTGATTTTGCACGGTCTTAAGTTGCAATTCTAGATTTTCGTTTATGATCCTAGCCTAATCAAATCTTCGTTTTCCTTTTTCAATTTCGTCAATAAAGAAGTACATCCAGTTTTCAAATTGCATACCTTGAGCTAAGCCCATGATCCAGCTGAGAAGCACAGTGAGATCGCCATATTCTGATTTGAAATCTAACACGGTGAGCCTTGATGATCTGGTAACTCTCTTCTTACCCTCGTGTAGCCAATCCTGTTTTAGATGAACAAAATAAACCTCCTAGTTATCTTGGAATAACTTAGCCGCCTAATCCATCATTACTACTATCATGCCTTTGTACTTGGGGATATTAAATGCTTCTTCGACCACTTGTTCACCGGTGTTGGCTAACACTTTCTTCCCTTCATCATAAATGATGGACTTACTAACCTAGTCAAACCCGGATGCACACTCCATTACCAATTCTGGAGAAGACAAGGTAGGAGGGAAGGCCGCCGCGTGTACAATTCTGCTTTTGTAAATTTCCTTTGCTATGGGGGATTGTCCTTCCTTCAATCTGTCCTTTAACTGTATCATGTTTACTATGCCGATATTGGTATCACTTATTCTCCTCACTTTCGAGAAGAAGGTGGTCTTAGACATCATGTCTTCCTTGTCTTTTTTGATGTTCGTTCCATTTGGGTTCTTGCTTGCACTAACATCTACCATTTTAAACAGTTATTTTTGTCCATTCGTTCTAAGTGATATGGACTACCCTTATCGATCTCCAACCTTCTTTCTATCGATGGAATTTAGCTTATTTCTGCCTCGCCAAGTTCTATCTCTACACTTATCAATCTCCAACCTTCAATCTAGGGGTGGGACTACCACTTATTTCTGCCTTTTCGTTACCTTAGGATGGACTATACTTATATCTCCCAACTTCAACCTAAGGTGGTCTAGTTTATTTCTGCCTCGCCAAGTGTCCTATCATGAAATCTACACTTATCTCTCGAAACTTCAACCTATCAATGAGATGATGAATGCAAGAAGAATATAAAGGAAACGAAACCAAGCAAGAACAAGTAGTGGAATCTACCTTTAAACCAATTTTCACCTCTAAAATGAGTAGAATTTCACCTTAATTTTGTCTTTTACCAATAATCGGGCCCTTTTTGGATTCGGATCAGACTTTAGAAAATGTAAGCCTCCTTGCAAATAGTGATGCCCTAGCAAAACCAAAACTGCCAAGGAAGGAGAAGACTGCCAAAGAAAATCGCGCAAGTTTGCAAGTTGCCCCTCCAAGAGAAAAAATCGCCAAGCATAGAAGAAAGCTGCTCCTCCAAAAATTGTCAAACAAGAGAAGAAAGATGAGATGGAATGAGGAAATGAGAGGGGGGAGAGCCCTCTTATACCACAATCCCCTTGCTCCCTCCAGTTGGCCGACTAGCCCTATAGGAGAGGAAAATTAGATTAGTGTTTTATTAATGGCCCAACTTTAAATGCTATGCTAAAATTTATTTTTCCCATAGTGAAATTTGCTCATTTAATTGGCCGGTTGTGACCAAAAATTGCAAAACAAAATTAGGAAAGCCTTGGAGATGTTAAAATTTTCATTTAATAACATTTTGGTAGTTAAAATATCATTAAAATCGGATTTAGCAAGCTAAAATCGAGTTTCAATTTTAAATTACCAATCTCTTTTAATATTTTAAAAATTTTCAAGGCAATTTTAACCAATTTAATGCAAAATTTTGCAATTAAGCCCACCTTCAATTTTGCAATGCAATTTTAATTTTTTAACCAAAATAAATCCATTTTCTAGCATTCAAAATCAATTTTTCCAATTTAATTTCACTATCAGAAAATTTTCTCTTTTCACCAAAAAATTCAAGATTTTCCAAAGCAATTAAATCTAAAAAAATTTCATTTTGAAAATGCTCAAGATTATACAATTACATCCAATTTCCAAAATCCGTCTAAGTCCCAATTTTTAAATTTTTTTTAAATTTATCCTACCGAATATTGTTCTAACCACTGAAAATGTTGTCTTTGAAATTTGCTTGGCCTAAGGATAAAATTACAAGTTCCAAAAAATCAAGTTAAGATCGGGTGAAGAAAGACATCCAATCGCATCCCTCTTGGCCCAAAAGCGTGCAAAGCATAAAATTTTCAAATTAAAACTTTTGGACAACTCTGAAAAATTTTGCTAAGGCGATCAAAAAAAGGAGGTCCTGAAAATTTAGGGGCAATGATGTGAGAACCTCACAACAAGTGTTTAAAGAAAATAAGAAGAATAATATAAAGGAGAAAATGAAGAAACTTTAAAGAAGGTGCAGAATATATAAATGTGTTTGCAGATTTATATTTGATATATATATATATTAATTTGAGAATAGGAATTGAGTAAAAGATTTATATAGGCTCATCATATAAATCTCTCTCTCTCTCTCTCTCTATATATATATATATATATATATATATATATATATATGTTAAAATAAAAAGGAATAGATTGTACTATCCCTGATTTAGCAGGTTTTTGTAGTGTGAATTTGTCAGCTCATTATCACGACCCTCGTGAGCTGATGACTGGATTTGGGGGTCTTTGTCATGAGATTGCTATTTTTGGACTTAGTTTTTTAGTAAGTCTCTTTTGGTAAGTTTCTATTTTTGGATTGAGCAATTCAGGCAGGATGGTTCTCCAATTCTGGATGCTTGATCTCTCTGGAATTTTGTATTGAAGTTCTTTATCGGCACGCTTATTGACTTAATGATGATTTATTTCATATTTAATAAGCATAGTACTTTATATTATAAAGTGTTAATAACTTTATATTATAAAGTTGTCTTTTAAGAGGAAGGTGTGAAAATGAAGTCGGATGGCTCAATTTGTGTTATAAATACAGCTTTTTGTTGAGGGAAGATTGTCTTGAATATTATTAAATTTCTTGTGCATTTGGCTGAGGGTTTCTTTTGAATTTTGGAAGTTTTGTGGTATTGTCATTGGCAATTGTGCTGAAGTATTCAATTGCCCATTCTCCCTACTGCTTAATCTGTGACTAAGGGGAATTCATTGTTGGTAGTATTCTGGTGGATTTGAGAAGAGAAATCATTGAATTATTCTGGACAAATAGCTGGTGTTGAAATAGTTTGAAATTGAGACTTTACTGGACAACGATTTATCTCTGCAAGACAACGTTTTGATTCTTATTTACACAATTGGCAATCTTTGAGCCAAATCGTGTCTGCAGAGGTTGGGCGGCAAGTGGATCCCAAGCCATTTCCCTGACCCACGACCCCATTACAGTTCAATGTTAATAATTACAGGGGCGTGCGACTTACGTTTGTGGACTGTGATTTCATGTGGGTCCAGTATTACAACGTTTTGTACGGGCGACAATCAATGTGACAAGAGCGAATGCTCTTTTGGTGGCCTGCGATTTCTTTATTGCTCCAACGTTTACCTTAACGGGTCACAACTGTCCTATATGACCTGCGACTTATATAATTAAGGCTGTAGATTGTTGGTAAAGGACTGGTGTGCAAAAATCGGAGGGAAGAAGAATTTTTGTGGGTCTTTGCGTTTGGAACTTGAGCTAGATTGATCAATCCTAAGGCTGGCGCATTGGAGGATAAACTGAATTAATGCATCTGTTAATATCAAGGATCTTCTGCAAATGTTTACAATCCTCTGTCTTGATTCTATTTGGGCAAATTGCTAGAAGAGCAGACTTATAGATTTCGGTGTGTCTTCTAATCTGCAATCTAACCCTCCCTTATACCTAACTCAAGGGGCATGTTCATTGAATGGACATGTCCATTGTCCCTCTCTAGGTTGGCCTATTTAACAACATAATTGTTTCCTCAAGATTGGTGCCCATTCCAAAAATTACTAATGGTTAGTAACTAACTAACCATATTAGTAAATAAGAAGGCTCATAAAAGCCACAAGGAAGAATCCAATCTTTCTAGAGGGAACAATATGTTCTAGTGACCAATACTTAAGGGAACTCATGCATCTAGTCAGACTGATCTAAAAATTAGAACACTTATCTTGTCAAAGTTACAAGGAATTAACACTCCCTCTTAACTTGATAAGATAAGTGATAGAAACATATTTAGCAACATCAATAGAGATGACTAAGCATAGATATACACTCTATACCTTTCTGAATTTCAAACATGATGTATCATTATACAAATGATACCTAAAAACACATCATATTACAAATCTTGTGATATAAGCTATCATCGGAGCTTGTGATCAAATCACTAAGCATCATTTGTAATACAAACTATCAAATCACCTAGGCTTGTAACACAGGATGTTTGACAAGGCTAGTGATATGAAGTATTACCTGAACTTGTGATAACAGTATTGCATAGAATGCAATACTCAGGATAAAGACTAGAGAATAATTATATTCTCCCTTTACCTAGGTTGTGACGTCTGGAGTTTTAGAAATGTTATTGTCACAATGTGATCTTGATTTCATCCAAGATCTAGACTTTACCAGCAATCCATTACTAGAATACCTTACATAGGATAAAATTTAGAGAATAATTAAATTCTTCGTTTATCCAAGTTGTGACTCATAGGCACACAACATGATCCTGAATTAAGATCTGCTAGTACAGTGGATAAAATCTGGAGAATAATTAAATTCTTCCTTTATCCAAGTTGTGATTCATGGAAATAGAAATGCCTCCATCACAACATGATCTTAAATTCATCCAAATCTTCCAGTAGTTCTCTACTGGTTAGAACATTATTATTTTAGAGATCGTCACCTCTTATAATGTCTTTATACAAGTGTTCATTATTTCAGAGATCATCACCTCTTAAATAACAAACGCAAATGGTGAAGCCCCATAACAATCAATATCTTGACAATAATATAAATTATCATAAGAATACAAAACACTTAAATCAAACCTGGATCTTTCCAGAGATGATCACTCTTAGAGAGGTTTGATAATAATATCTGCTTTCTAATTTCCAGTACTTAAGGACGTAAGTCTAGAGAATAATTAAATTCTCTCTTTATCCAAGTTGTGATTCATAGACATTGAAATGTCTCTTTCACAACACAATCTTGAATCTATTCAAGATTTGCCAATAGTCCTCTTCTGATTTAAAAACACCATAAGATCATTTGCTATCACATCAAATTCATGCTGGAAGATTCTTTTCTATTACTGCAAATTGATGCTGCAAGATTGTTTGCTGAGAAATGCTTCCACACCATGATGTTTATAAAGGTAGGCCCATCGGATGATTGCTCACTTTAGATTTTCAAGACTCCTACTGGATATCAAATCATCCGAGCTCCTTATTCAAGGTTGCCTTGATGAGATGTCGGACTCCCTCTAAATCCAAACTTCTTTCCTACAAGAACATTCTTCAAAATCAAGGCATATACTCTTCTTATAAAAAATACAAATGAAAGATATTATAGACATAAGGTAAAAGACGAGCTCAAGTACAATAGATACTTATATTTCCATAATAACCTTGATGAAAGCTTTTGTACTTTGAGTATACACCATCTTGACATGGTACACTCAGTTTGAGATTGTATAACCTAGATCCTGGAGAATCAACTTGATCTTCTAAGTACTCTCTTTGACATATAACCTTCTTATAAGATGATACTTATGATTTTTGCTACAAATTCTTTATTACTCAGGAATAAATAAAGCATGGTCTACTCCCTCTGAGTCGAGATTTGCCATTGCAGATCATTTAGCTTCTCCTTTTGTCAGAAAGGCATACCATGCTAATATCCATGATCTTAGTGTCACAGCATGATGTCACTTTATTCCCTCCTTTCTAAGAGAACCAATACTAATAATCTGAATAGTCATAAGGTTATATAGAATGCATCTTTTCTAAGTCCACAATCATTAGCACTCCCTTTTGGACTTGAGGGAAGATCATAAATGCCTTGAGTAATGTGTTTTGGAGATGGAGCAACAACATGCTTACAAAAATCCCACAAAATATTGTTGTGTCCAAGCAACCAAAAAAACTTTTCAAGTTTCAGCAACCAAACACTATTGACTCAAAAATAGATTGCACAACACGTATCACAATGACCTTATTTGGAAATCAGTATCTGCTTCCATGTTGTAAACATCGTGGAACTGTAGTCTTTCACTAATTTGTGACAATAAATTTCTCATCAGACATAACAAGATGGTGTCATTTCTACAGATGGTGTGTATTCTTATTGTTGTGCACCATATCTTTAAAAAACAGCCCCATTGATGAATCTTGAGCCCATGTCTTACTCTCATCTTATTTGCAGGTCTGGGTAATTATAGAGAACTTATAATGCTCAGAAATTTGTACAATCGTTGACAAGCTTCCCGCAATTAATCACAATTCAATTTGAGGCAATCATTGATTCTGAAAGGTAGTTCGCAGCTTGTGCCAATCACTAGTTATCCTTTGAGTATTAATCTTTATCATTGCTGCCACCTTTCTCTTATCTATATCAATTAGCAGAGATGAATCACACTAACCGACCATATAATGATTCTTTTACCCTTGTCAAACAATCATATCATTTGTATGAATGTGATGCAGAACTATGATAGTGGCTGTTTCTTGCCGATAGTTCTAGTGATCTCAAACTTGTGTGCTTCGTATGAATTCTACACTTTTCCCATCTCTTTATTTAGCAAGGATCAATAATTATGAAGCCTATGAAGTATCTCGATAATTATACTTTAAGGCTTGATTCTTATATGTTTTTAATCAGCATAATGGTGGCCCAAATCTCAGCAGGGAGCTTGTGTTTATTGAATGTATCTGATGTAGGAGCATCTTGCATGGGAAATTAAATTATTATTTAAAAAAAAAAATAAATTTTTGGAGGAGAGAGAAAGTGACAAAAATAGAAAGACAACAAAATAGAAAATGGAAAAAAAGGAGAAAAGTGGAATATCTATTTTCAAGGTGCAAAGGTGGCATAAATAAAAAATAAGAAATTAGTTGTCATTCCATTAATCGAGGTGTGTAGGTGGCATTTTAGAAGTTTGTGGAAAGTTCTTTAAATTATGCATTTAATAATTGTTGTGATCCACAAAAAAGAAATGTAATTTTCTAAATGGGCTATATGGTGGTGCTTAGTTGTAATTCTAAAAAGTTGTGGATATTGTAGAAGGTTATGGAAGTTGTAGAAGGTTGTGGATATTGTGTAGGTAGAATTCTAGAAGGTTTTGGATAAATCATGCATTGGGTGGTAAGTGCCTATTTAAGCAAGGCATATGAACATTTCTAATCAAGCTCGAGAAGGAGAAGCTCGAGAGGTAGAAGTTGTGGAAGGAAAAGCTTCAAGGTGAGAAAGTTGGAAGGTGTGGAAGAAAAGGAGGAAGTGAAGAGTGAGTTTTCCTAAGTTTGTGGATAGAGCGCCGAATGTGAGGCAGTTTACAGCAGGATTGTGATGGAGTTGTGAGTGTGCAGACAGAGCGTCGAATGTGAGATAGTTTACAGTTGGATCTTGGATAAAGTTGAAGAAGAGCTAGTGACTGCGGTTTCGAAACAAGGAGGTTGCTTGGTGGCTTGCGAGCACAAGTTGAGATCTCAGAGGTTTCTACCAGAGTGTGGATCTGGACTAGCTTGGGTTTGGATTGGATCTTGAGAGATCTAGCAGAAATGTTATTGTAATTGCTATTGGATTTTAAATTATAATAAAATTGCTTGGGAAGTATTTTGTCCTCTCTTTGTCATCATATTGTTGCATTCTTGGTTGTGAGTTGGTAAGGGTGGTGTGGCTCTTCATCAGTGGTATCAGGGTGTGTACCTTCATCAAGTGGTATCAGAGGAGTACTCCATCAAGTGGTATCAGAGCAGGAGTTCTTGAGTGTACAAGCAGATCGCCGAAGTGAGAGGCAGTTTGTACCAAGACCTTGGTTGGGTGAAGTTTATCAGAGTGGGGGTTCTTGAGCATGTAAACAGATAGCCGAAGCTGAGGCAGTTTGCACTAGGACCTTGGGAGGACATGCAGATTAATCAATGGATGTGAAGATTGAAGACTGAACTTATTGAGGCATGATCATAGAGAGTTTGTGGATTATAGATCCGTGGTCCTAGACTTGTGATGTGGTTCCTGATTGTTCGTGCGAGGTGGCAGGTTGCGATCTGACTTGCAAACAATTTGGTTGTCACAAGGAACATAGGAAGGATTTGTTGCAGAGGGTTTAGGAAGATCTTGAAGATGGCTCTAAGAGGATTGGACCCTAAGATGATTGCAAAAATCCATGATATAGTGGAGAGGAATTTTTCTAAGATGTTTTCTCGGTTGGATGCTAGATTGGCTGATCAAGCTAAGAAGGTAAGGGTGGAAGAGGATGGTTTTGCTGATCAGTTTGTGGAGCTTGATGCAGAACTTGTAGAACAAATAGAGATTGTTGCTGAGGATATTCCTAACCTTGTTGATGTTGGGACAGAGGTTGGTTTTCATGATCAGTTGGTTGAGTCTGACATGAAGATTGTGGAGCACTCAATCGTGGATGATCCAGTTGTTGTTGGTGGTGAGTTATGTATTGCAGAGCATCTTGTTGTGAGCAATGAGGTCGCTGGTGTTGAGAGTTTGTCATGTATTGACGGAGATCTACATGTGGCTGCTAATGTGGAGTTTGTTGCTACTGGTGTGGATTCACTAGTTGCTGATGTGAATGAAGTTTTGTTGATGAAGCATTATGTGCAGTTTGTTCCTGGGGGTGAGCATGTTAATTGGATGGTTGAGATTCTGGTGTTTGACATATGGATGCAGATGTGGAAGATTTTCACATTGGTTTTCTTGTCCCTGTTGAGGTGGACGCCCTTGGTGAAGATGAAGATGGTTGTAGATCTTTCTTTTTGGCATCAAAATATGGGACACACTTTTCTATCTATTGGGGGAGTTTGATGTAGGAGCATCTTGCATGGGAAATTAAAAAAAATAAAAAAAATAAAAATAATTTTTTTTTTTTTTTGGAGGAGAGAGGAAGTGACAAAAATAGAAAAAAAAAAAAAGGAAAATGGAAAAAAAAGAGAAAAGAGGAATATCTATTTTCAAGGTGCAAAGGTGGCATAAATAAAAAATAAGAAATTAGTTGTCATTCCATTAATCGAGGTGTGTAGGTGGCATTTTAGAAGTTTGTGGAAAGTTCCTTAAATTATGCATTTAATATTTGTTGTGATTCAAAAAAAAGAAATGTAATTTTCTAATTGGGCCACATGGTGGTGCTTAGTTGTAATTCTAGAAAGTTGTAGATATTGTAGAAGGTTATGGAAGTTGTAGAAGGTTGTGGATATTGTGTAGGTAGAATTCTAGAAGGTTGTGGATAAATCATGCATTGGGTGGTAAGTGCCTATTTAAGCAAGGCCTATGAGCATTTCTAATCAAGCTTGAGAAGGAGAAGCTATGGAAGGTAAAGCTTTGGAAGGAAAAGCTTCAAGGTGAGAAAGTTGGAAGGTGTGAAAGAAAAGGAGGAAGTGAAGAGTGAGTTTTCCTAAGTCTGTGGATAGAGTGCCGAATGTGAGGCAGTTTACAGCATGATTGTGATGGAGTTGTGAGTGTGTAGACAGAGTGCCGAATGTGAGGCAGTTTACACTTGGATCTTGGATAAAGTTGGAGAAGAGCTAGTGATTGTGGTTTCAAAACAAGGAGGTTGCTTGGTGGCTTGTGAGCACAAGTTGAGATCTCGGAGGTTTCTACCAGAGTGTGGATCTGGACTAGCTTGGGTTTGGATTGGATCTTGAGAGATCTAGCAGAAATGTTATTGTAATTGCTATTGGATTTTAAATTATAATAAAATTGGTTGGGAAGTATTTTGTCCTCTCTTTGTCATCATATTGTTGCATTCTTGGTTGTGAGTTGGTAAGGGTGGTGTGGCCCTTCATTAGTGGTATCAGGGTGTGTACCTTCATCAAGTGGTATCAGGGGAGTACTCCATCAGTATCTGGCTTTCAATCAGAAGTTGTCTCCACACACATCACAAATGTGGACTCCAAATGTCTCACCATTTTAATAACTAGTAATAATTAGACGTGAACTGTTGTCCATGCTCCTTAACGCAACATAGTTTCGTAGAAAACAACTGTTAATTTTCAACTGATGTAGATCTGTGCAGGTGGACAAACCAAATCTGGCTTGTCAGTTATGAAACCCAACAACCACATATTCAAGGTGCAAAGGAATTGTATATGTGACCATTGAAAAATTAATATAATGTAGTCTCGATGCAATCCAATAAATGAACTCGTGCATATACAATCAATGATCATATTAAGAGATTTTCTTCTTGTGTTTTTGACTTTGACATGAACTGGTATTCACAGTATTATACTATTGTCATGCCTAGGTAATATTCTCTGCAACCCGAAATAACAGGTTCGATTATGAATAGTTAATATTCTTTGCAACAGTTTCAATTCTTAATATGTTCGCCTTCACTCTTTGATGCCTCTATTTTTATTCTTCTCATCTCTTTCTTATGAAGAGTAACATTCCTATTCGATATCCATCACAAATGCTAAAATATTCATTGGAACCATACCACATTTATGCTAGCCTTCAATGATAAGCATCTGCTCATCGTGATTACCTGTTATCATTATCGATAAGGGTGATTTATCCTTCACTCTCATCTTGTTCACATTTAATTCATCAATTTTCAATTAAGGGAATCATGGTTCCTATTCTCAACCTGGACACTGATATTATAGTATCACCTTCATTGCACGTAATTCGTATCGAGGACTACTCGTATTCTTTCCTTGGTTTGTGTAGGATTTTAACGTTTTAGTCTCCTTTATTATCTTCCCTTGCTTATGCGTGAGTCCTTTTTAATTGTTCATTCCAAATTCACTGCCTTTCCTATTTATTTCTTCTTCATTCGTTATCACAAGATTTTACCCATGATTATTTGGTCAAATCTCCATTTACCTTGCTAGTCAATGGGGCCGCTGGTTTCATATACCTGGTGATTTGATTATCACTCTAGCTCTATGCGAGAAGACTGATGTTACACAGATAATAAAATTAAGGGGTTGGGACGTTACATGCATTGATGGGTTCAATCAATGACGATGTCACCCTGTATAATTACTTTCTTATTTTCTTTCCCTTACCGGTTTATATATTTCTTTCCTCCTTATTACTCTGTGCTTTGTGGTCTGCTAGTGTTGCTTTGGCCAAAGAGGAGCAATGCCAATCTAAGACACTGGGAATGTTGCCCTTGTGCTTGGATTGGGTTCTTTGCAAAAGAATGTGGATAAATATTGATTCGATATCATTGTGTCTGCGCAGATGCGTGAGGTCTCATGGATAATGGCGGCTCAAATCATTTATCTCAATGCTCCCAGTCCACGTTTTGTTGTGTTTGTAGGTTAGATGCTCGTATTTGTAATTTTGCCACAAAAAATAATATTTGTTTCAAAATTGAAAAATAAATGACATATCTTTTGTACTATTTCGGGTGATCAGATCATATTGTACACTTGCAGGATGGCTTTGATACCATGTTAATATCAAGGATCTTCTGCAAATGTTTACAATCCTCTATCTTGATTCTATTTGGGCAGATTGCTACCAGAGCAGACTTATAGATTTCGGTGTGTCTTCTAATCTGCAATCTTACCCTTCCTTATACCTAACTCAAGAGGCATGTTCATTGAATGGAATGGACATGTCCCTCTCTAGGTTGGCCTATTTAACAACATAATTGTTTCCTCAAGATTGGTGCCCATTCCAAGAGTTACTAATGGTTAGTAACTAACTAACCACATTAGTAAATAAGAAGGCTTATAAAAGCCACAAGGAAGATGCCAATCTTTCTAGAGGGAACAATATGTTCTAGTGACTAATACTTAAGGGAACTTATGCATCTAGATCAGACTGATCTGAAAATCAGAACGCTTATCTTGTCAAAGTTACAAGGAATTAACAACATTAAGGGTGGCAAATATGAATAGGTTCTTGTTATTGTGAATTTGTATTTAATTTATGAAATCGATATTATTTTTCAGTTTTTTCAAATAATATACGTAATTCGGGCAATTCTGAAAGTAGTGTTTTTCCTTGGCAAAAGTTATTTCTTGTTTCCCTTTAATATCAGTCGCATTTAAAAATACAAAAAGAAAAACATAAATTCCCAAAATACCAAAAATCAGTTTCTGCTTCAGCATTTCAGTTAAAAGCTAGTTCAGGTCTTTACATAGATAAGAGGGTAATGTATACAGATTTCAAAGAAGAGAAGTTGTGCCAAGAAAGTGTCCATCATCAGCTGGGTAAGCAATATCGCTAAGGTGGAAAAGAGGTTTGTGTGTAGTGGGTTGATGCTTGCAAAGACAACAGTGGAGGTTGGTGCTTCCAGTAGGTTGGAACCTGCAAAGTGTGGGAGTTGGAGCTTCCAGTGAGTATGATTCCTTGTTATTTTCATAAGGTTTTTGTTGTATATATTTGTTGTGTTTTGTATGCATGTCTCATTTCCATTTTCAGATTTGTATGTTTTTGCATATATGTTGTTACTTCTTTTTCTTCCGTCTTCTTCTTCAAGTTGCATATACAATGTCCCATTTACTTGCATATGCAATCGGGGCTAAACTCCTATTCTAACATGGAAGCAAGTCCCTCTTTTCCCCTCATGAGAATGCAAGTGCAAGTCCTACCAATACGCATTACGTGAAACTCCATATGGCTGTCCTATGGATGAAGAAGAATTTCAAATGTGCTTGTTGGGTACATAGTATGACTTACACCAATTAAAGTATGCTACGTTTCCATTTCATCACACTTTAGCACATTTTAACGTTCACTGTCCACATATGCAATCCACTCCAAAAAACCCGTTTTTGGCTATTCTAGTCATTTTTGAGTCATTCTGAGCTTGACCCATTTACTCCTTTGCTATCCATAAACATTCCATGTCCTTTCCCTATACATACCTTGCTCGACTCTGTGTTTTTACACACCCAAGCTTTCTATGGACCCTTCATATGATGATGTTCATACACTATGGAAGTTTCATGTGACAGTTGCACAGGTACACCATTTGGCAATATCAAGAGAAGTTATACCAACAAAAGGGAAATAGATTATTGCTGGATTGAATGACATTCTCAAGTCACTCAATCATCAACTTGAGTTGCTGGACATGATCTTGGTGCCTAGAAGAACATGATGGAGATTGATTTGGACGTCTTGTTTAAGTATGACGTCATCATGTTCGTTGAAATGTACCATGATTACGCACATGTGATGACCAACAAAGAGAAAGTTCTACAAGGACTAGTGAAAGATGCAAAGGCAGCAGTAGCTAGGATAACTAACTAAGAAAGCACGATCAAAGAGGCATTCATAGGGCTATCATGCGAAATCATCATTGAAGATAACAAATTCAAGAATCAAGAAGATGTTCTCATAGAATTCACAGAGGTCGTCCTCTTACAGCTTGAAGTGGATGACTTCAACATTAGTGTGCTGGATACATTGGCAAGCTCGAAGTATTCATTAAAGAATCTGCAAATCAAATGGAGATTTGTAACAAAGAGATATTTGGAGCGGCAAGCATACTCAGGAAAGTTACAATGATCTTGCAACACACTAGCGAACCAAATGTTGTAGTTGTACGCGAGTCCTTGCGGAAGTTTGGAGAGCTAGTTGATACCAAGTGAATACTTCAAATGAGATTTTCATATGCTTTAAGTATAATAGTAGTAGGAAAGCTACATGTAAAGCGCATCTATGTTGTATCTACTGGATAATATGCACCTGTAAAACCAACTCATGTAGTTAAGTTGCAATCACATTAGGCATGCAACTTTGAATAAAGTCAAAATAGTTAGTTAGAGATGAGTCACGGTGGTTGAGGTTGTTCCACTTTGTCCTACACCTTTCTCTCTCCTATTTTTCTATATAAAGGAGAGAGCTCATTGTAAATAATCATTTTTTGGCAAGGCAAGAAAATTCTACCAATTTATATTGTCCACTCTCAGACTTTGTGCTTGGATGTAAATCAAATTGCTTTCAATAAAAGAGACAACTTTCTTTCAAACTTTGTATTGATTCAAGGTGTTATGTGATAACTTTTTTTGGATATTGATTGAGAGTTTTGGAACTTTGATCAAGAGGGATTTGAATTTAATTGTGCAGACTTTGAGCTGCCTATTATATTCAGAGCCAATTTGAACTTTTGAAAACTTAGTGCTGTAGGACAAATTGTAATTGATGGCAGTGGCTGTAATCACGTAGATTTGAAGACTTTGGGCTTCAATTATAAGTGTTTTTATTGAATCTAAAAGGTTCCAGTAAGAGACTTTGTGCCTTACTAGTTATTCTGTTTGAGTCTTTATTTGAGATGAATGCAGGAGACTTTGGGTTCTTGTTTTTTGTTTCACAAAATATTAAAGTAAACTACTGCCCCTGGTGTTGTTCTTACATCCATTCCAAGGTCACCGGTATTATCGTAGCAATATGACACTTTTTGTTAAGTTGGAAAGTCAGAGTTGTATGCAAATCATTCCTGAAAAAGAGGAATTGATCAAGAGAACCATCCTTTTTGTAATTTCAGTTAAGTTCCTATTGAAGCCACCTACGGTAAGAAGGGAGCCTCCCCTATTGCTGAGAAGAGAGTGAAATCTCATGAAATGTTGCCTAAAGTCACAATTTCGTAAGTCATAGTCAGTGACAAACAAATTTTTTAGCCTACAAATTGGTAGTTCTTGACCAATTGTTTGTTAGTAGTTACCAATGGTTGGCTATATCTGGTTAATAGTTGGGGACTCATTACTAACTAGTAGACTAGCACATGAATATTGCAATAAGTGCACATCACTGAATAATAAAAAATGAGCATGACATATCCTTCATATATTGCTGTGAATGCATAATCATTCTATACTTCTGATTCCGTGTACTTCTGTAACTTTTAGAGATAGGCTGTAAACTGATGATATGGAGCCACAAGATTTGATTTCGATTTCATATGGCATTTTTGAAATTCACACACCCTAGAATATCTTCCATTGCAAGATTTCCTACCATTTTGACCATCTTTGGTTGATATTTTTGTAGATTAGCCAAGGTGCATAGCCTTATGTGTTGGTGTAAATAGTGACTTTATCAAACTAGTTAGCTTTTAGTATGCCTAAAGAGAGTCCTTTTCACATTGCTTGTCTCCATTTCTGGGCTTTTAGAGTTTTGTCTCACCTTGTGGTTGAGATGCATGTTTTCGCTTTGTGAGACACCTCTTACATGCATATTTTCCACTTGCTCACATACTTGTCAAGTGAGCTCACAAGTGTTCCACATTTGGAGGGGTGGCTTTTTACTGTCTCCTTGTCACCTCATCATCCTTGCCTGTATAAGGAAGGTTACTATGTATATATAATTCTTGTTGAATATGGTAAGCATTTCTATTTGTGTTAAGTGTATATAATATGTTTTGATTTTGGGTAATCCTAACATATTAGTAAAGCTAGTTTTGGTTGAAGGCTTTGGTTTGGTATTTGTATAAAAATTGTTCGAATTTATTGGCTTCTCACACAAGTTCTCTACCCAAGTTTGCATGTCTCCTCACTTAGAAGTGATTTCATCCATAGCTCTATCAGTGGAGTGTCAAGAAGTGGAACTGCCATTCCCATTGTGTTTAGAAGATTTGAGAAACAAAAAGTTACTCTTCCTTTGGTGAAATGGCAATTCAAATATTTTGTTTGAGAAACAAAAAAGTACTCTTCTTTTGTCAAAAATTGTAACTCTTTTGTTTTTTGCAATTTTTTATATTCTAAATTATATCTTATGATTGAATACTATATGAAATTCCACATTGTATAGAGTTTTGGGTGAAGGAAATTTCATTAGCAACTGCCAAATGAGCCTTTACCCATTTTGTCACTTTCGATCAAAATCAATACTTGCAAGAAATTTTGGCCATTTCAACCTCTTTGCAGGTTAACATTTCATCTCTAAGGCTTTTTTTTGAGATATTCTCAAGGTTTCATGTTTTGTTGTTTGCAAGATTCGTAGACAGCAATTTGTATTCTGTTGTTGTTGGTGTTTGTTTTATTTTGTAGGGCCACTTCCACCTAGCAATACAACCTCCATGTCTGGTTAAATATCAACGTTATCTTGCACCATAGAGATCTTTGAGGTTACAAGCTGCACATTGTTGTTAAACTACATAGGCATCCAACATCAAGGCACCTCCAAAGTGCAATTCAAATGATGTGTAGTTGTGATTGGAGGAATTTTGAAGAGATATCTTCTACAAGGCCGCTATTTATTTCTGCCTACTAATTAGTATTGGGTGGCTTCACTAACCACCTACCCCATGTGGCTTGCAATGGCTTCCACACAAGTGCACAAGTGAGATTATTTTGAGATTCCTCCAACAAATGACCTTCATAGTGAACATAGGCAATGGACATGGGATTTTCTTGTGTGACCTTTACTGTTTATTTTTTGCTTGTCTTGCTCTTCTTTGATGATCTCTTTGAGAAAAAGAACTGGCCATTTCTAACAACTTGTGGCTTCACCTTGTAGAGTTTGTAGACAATATGAAGGTTGGTTCTATTTTCATGCCCACAGAGTCAGTCAACTAACTACATAAGGTCCCATTCTACCTCCCATTGGAGAAGTTTCCATTCATCTAGTAGAGGATTTAACATGCCTTACATATACATGGCTTCTCCTTCTCATGTGACCTTCAAAACTTGCCATTGTTTTTTGAGGACCTTCCAAAATGGTCAAGTTTGCTCAAATAAGTTGTCAAACTTCCACGAGGCTTGAAGATCAATACTTCGCATGTCAACATACTGCCTATCCCTCACTTTTTGATCAT
Organism: Cupressus sempervirens; assembly: GCA_028749045.1. Taxonomy (NCBI): domain Eukaryota; kingdom Viridiplantae; phylum Streptophyta; class Pinopsida; order Cupressales; family Cupressaceae; genus Cupressus; species Cupressus sempervirens. Next base: position 37,475,593 of record CM053785.1, read on the forward strand.
ATTAATTGTTAGTCTTCTAGACAATCAAATATTTTTGGTAACTCTTATTTCAGCTAATTATGCCACATTTATTGTATTTACAACAATTAATGTTTTCTTTTACCAGTTTACGCTAACTGTCCTTACATAGTACTTATAAAACGGGGCAAAGTGGATATTGTTTTTTTGTTATGTTTTTACTGCAGGTGAAATTTGACAAACTTATGGTCAATGATAAGCTAGTTACATTGTCAACAAAATGGCGTAAAGATGATTGATAAATTGTGTTGTTTCAACGCAATTTATGTCTCCTTTAAAAACAAGTAAAATAAGCAAATAGTAAATTGTTGTATCTTTGTTTTGCAACTCAAAACCGATTGACTTTTTGTGAAAATGAATAAGTTTGAGTCCTATCCAATGGAAACAATTTTGCACTATTGTAATGAAGTGCCATTTTTCATTCCAAATTGGACTTGCCTATGCACCAAGTTTTAAGTGCCAAATATAGGAGAGTCCAATAGTGAATCAAGAAGGGTGCTTTGAGTCACGCTGTTGGGCACTTTCATGAGTCGTGTCTAGAGCACTTCCACATTACTTTTTAACAATTTTCTTTCTGCACTAAGCATTTTGAAAGAGTATCTTGAGTTGTATGTTTGAGCACTTCCATTGGTTGAGTCTAGAACACTTCCACACCTTTCTTCCATGCAAAAACATCATCTTTGAAACACTAGCTATATGGATATGACAAGTGTAGTTTAACGACATGAACTAAGATCATCTTATCTGTTGCTACTCTTTGAACTCAAAGTTGGTTCCTTGAGAGCACCCCAAAATTTTGTGCACAAGGGCGTCATTTCTTCTATTCCTATTTTACATCACCTATTGTGTCAGTGTTCAAAAGGCATCATGTATAGCATTCAAATATGACAACACATGGAGCATTTGAGCATCATTCTATGGGGGGCTGCATTTCTCTTCTAAGGTGGGAAACATTAAATGTATATTGGGATTGGTCTTAGTTCTTGGAGGATCATCACGAGTCTTTGTAATGACCCCATTTTTAGCAGGTTCCTGCAGTTGGCTTGGTCAGTTCATCATTGCAACCTTTGTGAGCTGACAGTGGGATTTGAGGGTTGCAGTTGTGTGGTTATAGTCTTCCCAACAGCCTATGATGTGTTTTGGCTCCGTTTGAGGGAAGTCAGCAGTTGGTTCCGATGAACTTAGTTGAGTTAGAGGAGCTGAGTGATGCTCTCATTTTTTATTTCGGGCTCCAAGAGTCTTGGAGGGAGCATCTATTTATAGTAAGTCATCCCGTCCAGTTCATTCATCGTCTTTCTTCATCAGGATCACTCTGGTGTTGTTAGATTTTGATTCTAATGCTCCTTCAGTCATTTTCGCAAGACGGGTGAATTATTATTATTATTTATCTAAATATGTTGAGGTTTCTCTTTTTGTTGGCATTGTTTATTGGCCACCTGAGTGTCATACTCGTTGGAATTGGGTTGAAAAGTTTTAAATCTTGAGCACAAAAAACAATGGCCTTGCGTGTAAGAATTTCATGTTATGGTTGAAAAGGTTGTAAGAATTATATTATATGGCACATTATAAAATGATGTTGTGTTGAGGAAGCTTCTTAAGTGAAGTTGCATTTGGGAAACTTTGTGCCATTGGGGGTTATGAATATGAGCTCATTTTGATGGAAAAACATCCAATTGAATATTGCTTTTGTTGTTTCTTATGAGGGGTTGAGTTTTGGAAAATCAATTCCATTGCTAAAGTAAAATGGTTTTTGATTTGAGGGTTTGAAACAGAGTTGTGCATTTGATCTACTGCTAAGGTATAGTAGATTAAAACTAAGCTTTTAAAATCTGAATTATTGGTGTCTTCTCTTCTGTATTTATTTTTGATGGAGGTTCAACATTTTTTCGCGTACCCTCTTTGGTTAAGAACCAAAGACTAAGGGGTATCCATTCTGCTAAATTCACCTAGGGCACGATCCCGGCCTCATCCCTTTTAGATGTCGGGGGCCTTGCACTCAACAAGACTTGATCCCTGGTGGGTTCTTTGTGAGCCTCCCAACTTCACCAGTAGACCAAGGGCCCTTTGACTCTCTTCTATATTTTGTTGTTGTTAGTGAGACTTTTGGAGCTGAGAATTAATTGCAATTATATCTACAATTAAGAGAGTCCAGTTCTGCATATGGGCAGCTAGAATCAGTGTTTACTGGCATAGACATTGTTCTCAAATTAGGCGTATCAGTTTGCATTTAGTGCTTGGTTACACATGCTGTTGGGTGTCTTTTCCTCTACTATCTGGGTGTTGAAATCACCATTGCGAAGTGTCATTATCCGCTGCAATCAGGTGCCATTATTCTGCAATTTCTGGATGCCTAAAATAGTGATCGGTTGGCTTTTGGAATTGCTGTCATTGGACGGTTGATAAATTTGGGCATAAGGCATGACTTGGGACTGCAAAACCTGGGCCGAATTTCAAGGGCATTGTAACACCATTTCATCGGCAAACTTCAACAAACAGACAATGGTACAAAGGGTTTAGTATTATGTGATCATTGCAAGTTGACTGCAGATTGATTGTTGAAAGGAGCAGACCAGATTACACTTGATCATTGTAGTTTCCTATGTTAGTTGTTGAATATTAATTTGAAAGGGAGAATTCAGATTATCTAAGCATTGGCATGTGTTAGTATATGCCATTTCTTGTCATTCAGTATTTGATATACATATCTCTTCAAAATTCAAAAACACCATTATATTGCCAATCAATGTCACATCATTAGAGATATTTTCAAACACAAATTGCAACATATAATCTCAAAACATATAGATTGAAACAAGAACAATAGTAAAAGACTTTACTGGACAACTATTTGACAGAATGTCGAACGCAAAAAATTGAGTTTCTAGAGTTAGGAGGTTAAGAAACAAGGACTGAGGGGTATCTATGCTGCCAAATTCGCCTGGGGCATGATCCCGGCCTCATCCCTCTTACATGTCATGACCCTTGCACTCAGAAAGACTTGATCTTTGGTGGGCTCTTTGCGAGCCTTTCAACTTCACCAGTAGACCAAGGGCCTTTTAACTCTCTTCTGTATTTTGCTAATGCTAGGGAGACATTTCTGGAGCTGAGAATTAATTGCAATTATATCTGCAATTAAGGGAGTTCGGTTCTGCATTTGGGCTCTTAGAACCAGTGTTTTGTGGCATAGTCATTGTTCTCAAATTAGGCGATTATCAGTTTGCATTCAGTGCTTGGTTACCCCTGCTGTTGGGTGTCTTTTCCTTTGCTATTTGGGTGTTGAAATCTCTATTGCCAAGCATTGTTATCTGCTGCAATCAGGCGCCATTATTCAGGTGCTACTATTCTGCAATTTATGGACGCCTAAAATAAATCTGAGCATAGGGCACGACTTGGGACTGCAAAATCTGGGCGGAATTTCAAGGGCTTTGTAATACCATTTCATCGGCAACCTTTAACAAACATAGACAACGTGATGAAGGGTTTAGTAGAGCACGATCATTACAAGTTGATTGCAGATTGATTGTTGAAAGGAGAAGACCAGGTTCCACTTGATCATTGTAATTTCCTATGTTAGTTGTTGAACATTAATTTGAAAGGGAGAATTCAAATTTTCTAAGCGTTGGCATGTCTCAGTATATGGTATTTCTTGTCATTCAGTATGTGATATACATATCTCTTCAAAATTCAAAAACACCATTACATTGCCAATCAATGCTGCATCATTAGAGATATTTTAAAACACAATTTGCAGTGTATTATTTCAAAATATATAGACCAAAACAAGAATAATAGTAAAAGACTTTGCAGGACAATTGTTTCACAAAATGTCGAACACCAAAATTTGAGTTTCCAGAGTTAGGAGTCCCAAGGGTCTTTACAATAGTATTAGAGCGGTTCCTTGCCATCCTATGAGGTAGGAAAGTTTTTTTTTTTTTTTTTCCAAATCTATTGTTTTGGGAGTGACCATTACTCTAGCGTTTTGCAGCCATGGACAGATATAAGAGGCCTAATAGTTCTAAGAGCTGGCAGAGTAGTGAGGAAGATAGTAGGAAAATAAATGACTTGAGAGAGAGAGACTTAAGCTTCATCAATAGAGATTGGCTGCGAGACTATTGGATCCAGAGACAGTTGATAACGTGGCAAGGTATATGGTTTTGTCTTTTAGGAGACCAACACCGAGGATGTAGGGAAGAAGGCTTGAGTTCTCACTAGTTGGCATTCAGGAGGCAAATGTACTTGTGTTTAGTACAACACCCACTAGTCCTATCTATAGTTTTGGTGGACTTTCCACACAGAGACATGTGGATGTGTCAGTGCTATTGGTGGATAACAACATTGAGCTTCAGTGGGTTGAGGATTCCAGAGTTGTTGCAGATAGTGTAGGTGCATTTGAGCAGTAGTTACTGCTGATTGTTACGACTCTCTCGAGGAGAGGATTGTTATGGGAGATTTGTATGTCACCTGTCGCAGTGTTGCTCCTTTGTTGGAGGCAATTACTCCCTCTGGTGGGACTGATGCATGTATGAAGTCACCCAATTGTGTTATTGGTGATTTGGGTGTTACAATGGAGTCAACAGAATGTTGGTTTATGGTCCAATATTATTGATTTACTACATGACATAGAGTCATTTGTGCAGAGTTAGGTGACACTAATTAAGGCTTTGTCAGGTGATGGAGATACAGATAGTATGGACACCTTTGTTGATCCATTTGAGGATGCTATGAGCTGCACCAGGTATGATATTCCTTGTTAGTTATTGTGTGATGACTCTGAAGAGATTTTTGACAGGTCCCAGGATCAGGATTTATAGGGACTTTCTGTTGAGGAGGAAAGAGAGTCATGTGAGGAGTGTGATATAGCGAGGGCTTCTGCTTCTTCAGAGGTGTTGGTTTAGGTACCAAGTAGTTGTACCTCAATTGCAGATGTGTGCGAGGATGGTAGCACACATGCAGCGAGCGATCTTGTGCTGAGCAGTTCTAATTTAGTTTCCTATCATAGCGCAGTTAGTGAGACAAAGAGCTTGCATAGGAGGCAGGGGTTATAGAGGCATCATGTGACTAGTTAGCTGAAGGTGATTGATAGTGACATCTCTTCAACTCTTGAGCATTATGATGCTATTCGTCAGATGCTAGCTACATTCGGTTGGGGTACTTCTATATCAAATGAGCACAATAATAGTAGTTTTTCCTTAACAGAGATTCATGCGCTTTGAGAGGTTGTCAAGGTCTTGAAGCATAATTACTCACAGCTGGTTGTTGACAGGGATTACCTTATGGAGTGGGGTAGCACCTGTTATAAGGCATTATTAAGGAAAGAGGAGGAGGTGGTTGAGCTTACCTAGGAGCTTGAGGTGACTGTGGACTCTTCAATGTGCTCAAATGGCTCTTCAAGAGTCAGTCATGCTTGGATGAGGTGACTTAAGAGTTGGAGCATGTTTGGTCCAAACCAATTCTAATCCAGTTCAGCTGCACATTGTGGTGGTTGGTGATGAGTTTGTTTCTACGGTTGGGGATGAGGGACGTGATGATGTGGCAGTCGCATTAATCCAGGATATAGGTGTAGTAGGTACAGAGGAGGTGAGAGCATCAATGGAGACGAGCTCTCATGGTGGTTTGCTTCCTTTTGCCGAAAGAAAATCTGTTTCTTCATTTCATATAGTTGGTAGTAGTAGACAGTTGGCAGTACCACATTTTCGGAGGGATCAACTGTGGATTGCGGGGTAGCAGGTTGATGCTTTCACACATAATTTCTACTGTACCGAGTCATTCATGGAGTATTTTCTAGAGAGTTTAGATTTGTGGGAGGATTCATACATAGTATTTGGGAGTACTCTCATTCGGGGCTCTCGTGCTATAGGTCAATTGGTGGGGAAGATTGTAGAGACTTTGGCTATTTGCTTCCCAACAGGGATTTTGTGGTTGGGTTTGCTAAGAGGGTTGCCCAGGATCCTACCAAACTAGTAATTGTGCGAAGTTAGAGATTGGAGCCGTCTCCTAATTCCCGGTTTGGTATCGATGAGCTATTGATGGAGATTGGGGCTTTCTAACAACATTATATAGTGGGGTGTGCTCATCATTTTGCTTTTGACCGAGAAGTAGAGGATTTGGTTTCACATTAGTGTGGGATGGCTCCAGTTTCATACCCTCCATTATGGGATGGGTTGGCACCATCTTTTTCGTCGAGATTGACAGCTGCAAGCTAGACCACTTGCAGTATCTACACACCCAGAAAAGTTTATTAGAGGTTGGAGTTGGTGATAGTGATTTAGGAACGTATGGTTGTTATCATCTCCATAATACAGTTGGGTGTGAGAGTCAGTTTGATAGGGACTTAGATGTTGATAGAGTTGGTATTTCAGTTGGATTGAGTTTTGATAAGTTGTTACCACCATCAGTGTTTACAGTCAGTTTCTAGATGATTTTGTCATTGCTATCAGTTATTTGGGTGTTGGTGCTACAGTAGTTGCTTGTACAAATCAAAGATAGCATGCAGTTCTACCCTCAGGATCCAGGTGGTCTGTGATGTTCATTTTTCTTCGAGATTCCTTGCGAACAAGCAATCTTAGAGACAAAGGACTATAATGTCCCCATTTTTAGTAGGTTTCTGCAGTTGGCTTGGTCAGTTCATCATTGTGACCCTAGTGAGCTGATAGTGGGATTTGAGGGTCTCAGTTGTGGGGGTTGTAGGCTTTCCAGTAGCCTATGGTGTGTTTTGGCTCCGTTTGAGGGGCTTACTATTTATAGTAAGTAAGCAATTGGTTCCAATGAGCTCAGTTGAGTTGGAGGAGTTTAGAGATGCTCTTAGTTTTTATTTCAGGCTTTTGGTTTGGGCTCCAAGAATCTTGGAGGGAGCCTCTATTTATAGTAAGTCACCCCATCCAATTCATTCATTGTCTTTCTTTATTAGGATCATGTTGGTGTTGTTAGATTTCAATTCTGATGCTTCTTCAATCATTTTTGCAAGATGGGTGAATTATTATTATTACTCATCTAAATATGCTGAGGTTACTATTTTCGTTGGTATTGTTTATTGGCCACCTGAGTGTCATAGCTCGTTGGAACCGGGTCGAATGGTTTTAAACCTTGAGCACAAGAAACAATGGGCTTGCATATAAGAATTTCATAATATGGTTGAAAAGGTCATTTTTTTGGGAGCCAAAAGATATTAATAAATTATATTATATGGCACGTCATAAAATGATGTGTTGAGGAAGCTTCTTAAGTGAAGTTGCATTTGGGAAACTTTGTGCCAATGGGGGTTATAAATGTTAGCTCATTTTGATGGAAAAGTATCCAATTGCCTATTGCTTTTGTTGTTACTTATGAGGGTTTGAGTTTTGGAAAATCAATTCCATTGTTGAGGTACAATTGTTTTGATCTGAGGGTTTGAAACAGAGTTGTGCATTCGATCTACTGCTGAGGTATAGTAGATTAAAACTAAGCTTTACAAATCTGAATTATTGGTGTCTTCTCTTCTGTATTTTGCTGTTGCTAGGGAGACATTTCTGGAGCTGAGAATTAATTGCAATTATATCTGAAATTAAGGGGGTTCGGTTCTGCATTTTGGCAGCTAGAATCAGTGTTTTGTGGCATAGACACTGTTCTCAAATTAGGCAATTATCAGTTTGCATTCAGCACATGTTTACACCTGCTGTTGGGTGTCTTTTCCTCTGCAATCTGGGTGTTGATTGGCAAGCATCATTATCTGCTGCAATCAGGTGCCCTTATTCTACAATTTCTGGATGCCTGAAATAGTGATCGGTTGGCTTTTGGAATTACTGCTGTTGGATGCCTGATAAATCTGGGCATAAGGCACGACTTGGGACTGCATAATCTGGGCCGAATTTCAAGGGCATTGTAACGCCATTTCATTGGCAACCTTCAGCAAACACAGACAATGGTATGAAGGGTTTAGTAGTATGTGATCATTGCAAGTTGACTGCGGATTGACTGTTGAAAGGAGCAGACCAGGTTACACTTGATCATTGTAATTTCCTATGTTAGTTGTTGAATATTAATTTGAAAGGGAGAGTTCAGACTTTCTAAGCACTGACATGTGTTAGTATATGTTATTTATTGTCATTTCAGTATTTCATATACATATCCATTCAAAATTCAATAACATCATTACATTGCCAATCAATGTCGCATCATTAGAGATATTTTAAAACACAATTTGCAGTGTATAATCTCAAAACATAGACTAAAACAAGAATGGCAGTAAAAGACTTTGCAGGACAACTGTTTGACAGAATGTTGAACACCAGAGTTTGAGTTTCTAGAGTTAGGACTCACAAGGGTCTTTATACTTACTTGTACACTTATCTTCTTCACTTGTATATTTCATTACATTTGCATCATTTATCTTTTGGAGAGGAGTTTTCTTCCATTGGGTTTTCTCCTTAAGTCTGCACATGGCTAGGAGTTGCGACCTATAATCATCATTCTATACATTACTATTTATGTTGCACTTAAGGGAGTGTATTGGTTTAAATGGCAACTTCAACAAACTAGTTAGCTTTTAACATAGTTAGAGAGAGTCCTTTTCTCATTGCTTAAGATTCCACTTATGAACTTTTAGAGTTTTGTCTTACCTCATGTGGTTGAGACATGTTTTCACTTTGTGAGACACCACTTAACATGCATATTTGCCAGTCACTCTCACACTTTGCAACTGAGCTGACAAGTATTCCATATTTGGAGGCGTAGTTATTTACCGTTTCCTACCTTCCCAACTCATTAACCTTGTCCATATAAGCAATGTTACTATGTTCATTACATTGTCTCATTACATGATAGACATTGCTAGTTGTGCTAATTTGGTTTTCCTTGTAGAAGGTTATATTGTGCATTCTGATTTTGGCTAACCCCAATGGTTTGTTTCCAAAGATAGTTTTATAAATTTATCATGTCAAGATCGCATGTTGAAGGCTGCTTGCTTTGTTTGGAACAGAGCATCTGTTTGCCCAACGGTTTGTTTCCAAAGATAGTTTTATAAATTTATCATGTTAAGATCGCATGTTGAAGGCTGCTTGCTTTGTTTCGAACAGAGCATCTGTTTGTTTGAATGGAGCATAATTTTGATTATGAGTGGCTTTCTCGCTGATGGGATCTTATTTTCATCTTAATTTATGGACTCTTGGAGGATGCATGCCGTTTTCTGGTCCTGGATGTGTGTTGTGGGTTAAATCTCTGAGAAGTGTGTGGTTGGATTCTCTTATTTTTAACAGATATGCATCAACCCAAGCCTACTCATGTGATTATTTGAGTTTCCCTCTCTGATAAATAAACCGGTAGCAGAAGCTGAAACTCTTTAGTGGGGAATGTGGGAAGAGTTCAATGGCATATTGGCAGGAGATGTTTGTTGTGTTGGTCAAAATCCTCTCTGGAACAGATGTGAAAGAAGTCGTTCTCATTATTTGTCCCACAACAAGACTTCAAGGGTTGTATGAGGAAAACAATGAAGTATATGACCTTTGGATGGCAAAGGTAGCAAGAACCAGCAATGTGGATAACATCGTACTATTTCAAATTTGTAAATAGCTTGCTCTTGTATGCACGGAGAAGACTAGTAATAAACTACCCAACTCTATCACAGGCAGATAGAAATGAAGAAAGATAAACGAATTTGAGGATCGGATTGCACTTCGTGCCTGTGGGTCTGCTTATTCTGGCAAACTTTTTCATCAATTTCGAAGATATCTTCCCTTCTAAACAAATTGAACCTTAAGTGGAAAAATTTGTTACAGATTTCTTTAATAATGAGGAGATTGAGTTCATTGTATAGGCCTATGTAGAGAGTGGCAATTCCTTTTTTACTAGGAAAGCTGCCATCGTAAAATGACTTCTATAAGTAACATGCTGACGATAGCTAACCCTTAAGCTGGACGGTGGACACCTCCTAATAAAGGTTACTTCTCTGTTGTGCTTGGCAAATAAGTTGCACAAGGAGTGTTTTGTTATGGATGACTGCTGGTGTGCTTGATCTTCTACAATATTTATTATTCACAAATTAATTAAAACATTGAGAGATTATATTCTAATTTTCTATGTATGGTAAGCTGTTTTCTAAAATTTGTTGAGCACCTGGAAATAGAAATTGGCAAAGGGGAATTGTCAAGTTCTAAGGCTGTAGTGTTTTTTGTCTTCGTCTTGTCTGTGTAGAATGATTTTGGATAGTTCACCAAAGTGTTGACCATATTGTGTAGGTGGAGAAGGGTAATTATCAGAAATGATACAAGGCAAATATTATTTCCTTATACAATTAATTTTACTCACACAAAAACACCATTTTTGAATAGAGGCTGTAAGATTTGGGTTTCAACTAGTGCTGAAAATAGACCAGTCTATAAATGCAAGCTTGGTTATCCTGCCACCTAGTTCCTATTCAAATTTGTTCCAGAAGATCAACTGATTTCTCATAATTTTTTGTTAGACGCACTTAATCATTTGAAGGTGGCCGCTAGTTTAGTAAACCTTGAAGTACAACCAATCTTACTTAAGATAAATTTATTAACCACAGAGGGTCAAAGAGACTGCCAAAAATAACAAAAGGGAGCCAGCCCACAGTAGGTACGCCAAACAGTACCCAAAGAAAGAAAGCAAGAAACAACAACAAAAACAAGAACAAAGAGAGGGGTCCAAAGGAAAGAACCATGAAGAACCTCCAAACTAAAGGATAAGCAAAAAGACTAGTCGGAGACTTGGGCCGCTTCACAGTGATCTTGGAGGAGGAAGGCCGTTGTTGATAGGAGCCCATCTTGGGCTTCAAAGTTTTTGAGTGAGGGGTGGGTCCAAGCTGAGTTTTAGTATTGCGTGCTGTGTGAAGCCCTGTGAAGAAAGAATAATAAGTTGACAGGGCGGAGGTGTCGCTGGATGCTAGTACTGGAGTGTGTGGTCCCGAAGCCTAAAAACTTCCCCAAGATAAAAGGCAAGGAACCAATGGTCCATATATCTGAAGAAGGTGGAGAGTGACTGTGCCTTTCTAAAGAGGCAATATGACCTACCTCTTATCTCGTAATATAGAGGGCAACAGAAGATTTAGTGTTGTTTTGACTCAACCTCCCCATTGCTGTAAAGCTAATAGGACCTGTGTGCTTTATCAATAGGATGGTTGATCTTGCACTAGAGTCAATGAGAAGCTACTTTGAAAGAAGCAAGGGGGATCCCAAGGGAATGAGTCTAGTGGTGGGAAAAGTAGGAAATGTTGACAATGAGTTTGCTTTTCAACTCTAGAAAGTTCTTCGCATAAAAGGCCATCTTAGCACAAAGACCCCAGTGGGAGTTGACTCAAGTAGTGTCAATGAACTGCTTGTAAATGTCATCTTTGCTGTGTTTAGCTCTTGGTGGGGAGGAAGAAGGTATGAGGGCCATTAAGAGAATATAGGAGGGGAGAGAGCAATCCATGGCGATCCCAGTGGACCCAACTAGGGCCAAAGTCTTAGTGAACCAATTGCGAACCCAAGCAGAGGAAACAATATAAGTAGCGATAGATTCCAAAGAACAATAGGCAAGATAAGGCACTTGAGATGTTCATCCCCAGAATCAACAAAGCCCCAGGGGTGGTGAAGGTACTAGACTATATCAAAGATGGCCTCAAGCTTGAAGGGACAAGCCCCAAACTTTGCAAGAATAATGTTATGTGGTATGCACTTCATACACCAGATGATGTGGCGACGAAGGAGAATTTGAACCCACTCGACAATAGCCTAATTGGATTTTATTAAAGAAAGACCAAAACCACTGAACCATAGAACAATAGGTTTGAGTAGTGTGTCCATTGTGTCATATTGGGCAAAGTGTTTTGGAAGTGGTGCCAAAAACACTATGGCTCGAGGAAGGCTAGTGAACCATACCCCTTATTCATTCGCAGCTGAAGAGTGGGTCTCATGGTAAAGTAGGACTCAAGAACTTGACCCCTAGGCATGTGAATGAGGAAGAGATCTCCATCTCCAATCCTCTGAAGAAGAAATGGATGTGAGAAGTCTTAAGTGTATTGGAGATCATCACCTCGGTCTTCCACAAATTAACTTTCAAATGCTGCAACTCAAAAAAGGATGCCTAATTGTCCAACTATCTATGTAAACCCATCCGAGAGGAGGCCAAAAGAAACACATCATCTGCAAAAAGAAGGATAGAGATCAGAACCTAGTGAAGAAGGTAACTGTCCCCAAGAAGATTATGGTCTTGAAGGTACCTCTCCAGCTTATCAATGTAGATAACAAATAGAGTAGGTGATAAGGGGCATCTCTTCTTAACCCCTATAGTGCTGCTGATGAACTTTGCAAGTCCAGAAGGGGTCTTGAGACAGCCCATTACTCTCTTGAAAAAGTCTTATGATAGCTGCCGAAAGAGTCCGAGAAATACCACCAAAGCCTTTGAGAAAGGGCCGTCCTAGGGACAGAGTCAAAGGCTTTGTGGAAGTCCACAAAGAAAATAGGTGGTATAAGGAGATTGCTAGAATGGGTGGCATAGAAGTATCACTTTGATTAGCATAAATTAGAATTAGGTGGGTGGTAAAGGAGATTTCATCTTCAGTTGGTTCACATTTGTAATCCATCAGTTGCATGGATGTACAACCATGAATGGCTCATGTTTTTGATAAAGTTCAATTTGTTTACATAGATATTTCTACCTGCTTGTATTTCATACATATTTTTTGCAGTTGATTTACCGAGTTTTACTTATTAAGTCAATTTATATATCTATATATCTACAGTGGCATGGTCAATTCCAACTCAATGCTTTGAAATCTGTCTCAACTTAAATTTAACAGTTTGACATGCAACTACCAGATTGTTGACTGCTGGAAGGAAATGATTAGAAATTTACAGGTATGAAGAAAAGAAAACTAATCAACAGAATTAAATGGATAGAAAATTTATAAATGTTAATGCCCTCTGCAACTTGACATGCTGGCCAAAATTATGAGTAATATTATTTACCTCCCTAGAGATCCTGGAACTTCTTGGCAAAGAATAATCTATTTACAGCTGTATGTAATCCACTGTTTGAACAGTTTTCCATGTGATTGGAATAATTAGAGCTGGTAAACCTCTAGCAGTGAATGATGTTGTTGATTCTATGCCTATAGTGGCCCACAACAGCATGTAAAAGCCCCACATGAAAAGTTGTCACCAATGTTGCAATAAATTAAATGTGAGGGTTTTTCACGAGCTAATAGATAATATTTGAAAGATTAGGGAGTCAAAGTTGAAGAGTGATGATTATGCTGAAGCATGACTTACACTAGCATATTAACTTCTATTAGTTTCTGTAGCCTAAGTTGCTATGCTTTATCAAGGATGTTTTATATGTTCTGGATGTTGGAAACTTACAATTGGAACAATTGTTGTTTTGTCATTGATGTCAAATCTATTGATGAGACATATTGCTACCTAATCTAGATGTCATATCTATTTGATTGATGAAGAGGATTTGAGAAGTTGCTCACAACAATAGCAAATCTAGTGTTGACCGAGCATTAGCATCGACCGAGCAAGACAGTTGATGCCAGGCCAGAAAGCTTTACAGCAATCGAGTATTTCAGTGATGACCGAGTGGCAGAATTTAGAGACTGCAGAGTGACAGTATAAGAATGAATTCAAGGAAAATGTGAGATCAAGCTGACTAAGTTGATTTCTTGGGAGGTGTAAACCGTGTTGAAGATAAGATTGATGAGTTGTATTATTGAATTCAAGGCAAGGATTAGGTAAAGACCAAACAACCGAATTCAAGAGAAGTTTCAAGAAGATCAAGAAGATGGACAAATACAACGAATCGAGTTGAATTTGATTGTAAACCCTAAGATCTTTAATGGATGTAGAAAATAGTAAAGCACAAATTGCCTATTTAAAGAGGTACAAAGCCTAACAAATAGTGTGAGCGAGTGTGTGAGCAAGCGTATGTGTGCGTATGCACAAAGCTTGTAACAGAGAGAGCTTGCAGATATGATGTTATTGATAAGTACATTACAAAAAAAGGCTTAAGTGTTGATGAGAAGAGTGGACTAATTGCTTGAAGGGTGTCCAAGCAAATCAAGATCGGATATGTCAATGGAAGGCTTATCAGTAAACCAACATAAGGACAGAACAAAGATCTGAACCTACAAAAGTGAGTTGTGATTACAGAGTCAAAACCTACTGTTTCCTTTCTAGTCATTGTAAATAGTTTGTATTGAAATCCTTTTAACAGAGGTTGACCTAACAGTCATTTGAACACTTAATAGTCTGTGTAAATCCTTTAACTAGGTGACATTCTAAATGGAATGATCAAAGTCCTTTTTATAAGGCCACTTCTAATAGGGTGATAAAATCTTCTAACCAGGTCACATTTAACAGTGTGTTTTGTAACTTTTAACAGGGTTGGCTCCTAACAGAGCTCACTTCGAAAGATTGAAAAAGAGTGACATGTTGGTGGTTTTCCTAAATTTGGTTTCCACGTAAAATTCTAGTGTCAAAACTGTGATGAACGCTTTTTGTGTTTACATTTGATAATGTTTTCATTATGCAATGCAAGTTATGTTTCTGACAGTTTTACAGTATAGACTGAGCAACAACAAGATAAACATAATAGTGAAGTGTTTATTGTTCAATTGTTCAAGTGGTACATCTTGACCTTGAGTAACTGATTCACCCCCTCTCTCAATTATTTTAAACATTTCTAACAATTAGTATCAGAGCATAATGCTTACAGAGAAAAGTTTGAAGGTACTTAAAGCTAAAGATCATGACTAATAAGAGAGATGTATCCAAACTGAACAAGAACTTTCTTGCATGGTAGACCTTGATGAAGTTGCACCTATTCAGTATCAGTGATGCTGCTGTCAATTTTCTAGACAATGAATATGTAAAGGTAACTACTAACAACTACTACTATGAGTGCTGAACAACTGAAACAGAAGCTAGAACACAACCAAGCAATGTTGGAGATTGCCTCCTCCCTAAGCTATGCTGAGTTTGATGACCTAAAAGACTTTGAAAGTGGAAAGAAAACGTGGGATAGATTGAAGACCATATATGGAGGTGATGGCAATGTTATAAGAGCAAAATTAGAAAGCCTAAGAGGTAAATTTGATAACATGAGAATGATGGAAGGTGAGAACATAATACAATACTGCACAATAGTTAAAGAGGTTGTCAATGCTATTCGAGGTGCAAATGGAGAAATCAAAGATGAAACAGTGATAAGTAAGGTATTGAGGACTCTACTCCCTATTTGTGCCATTAGAGTCTCTACAATCCAAGAACTGAGATGCACACTAGGTAACAATTTGACCTTAGGTGTAATTGGTAGACTTGCTGCTTCTGAGATGTCTAACATTGATAACCATACACTTGCTACTATTGAATCTACTTTCAATTCACAAATGTTACATCCCAATTTTTGACCTAATTTGAAACATAGCCGTTGAGGTTCTCATGAAGTTAGTTGGCAGTATAATCTGTTATAATCTGGCAAAATGGTAAGATAGTTAGTCGTTATGATTTCAAGTGAAGATAACATGTTACTTGATTGTTAATCATGAATTCATGGAATTAAGAAGATGGTTAACCGTTGTGATTATTTATAATTAAATAATTTATTATGATTTAATTGTGGACAATTTCCTTGTAGGAAGCTTGCCGAAGGGGTGGAAGCATTGTCAGAAAAGAATTAGGTAGGAGCATTACCATCATTGAGCAAAGTGGTTGAGGACCTAGCAACTTGAAAACATGATACATTTGTGGGACCCGCATGAGCCATTTTAATAAATAATTTAATTATAATAATTGAAAATATAAAACGTACCTCTAAGGATTTATTATGATCTTTAACTTTATTATTATAATAGATATATTTATATACGGGCATATAAATATAAAGAGGATATGGCACCATTATATTATAGCAATTTAATAAAGCGATGTCACTCTATTAATATATTTACATGTACATTTATAAATATAAGATTATAATAATATTTGAAATATACTAACATTTGAATTATAACATTCGAATTTTAATAATAATGGAATTATTATCTTCCAATTCTACTCTTTCCATTTTAATATTCTTTCTTTTAATCGATTAACACTTGGAATGATAAATCGATTTAATATTTGGCAATTCAAATTGTTTTGCAATCTTTCCAACTTCTCTTCCAACCTTTTATTTTCTTTTCCCTCTCTTTTCCAATCGATTTAATACTTAGAATTCGGATGGGCATATAATCTTTTTTGTAACCGGTGGGAGCCAAGGAGTCATATTTTGCTCTCCATTTAAGGAAGCCATGTGAGGAGTCGGGCACCATATTTTATTCTTCTAACTTCTTCCTAACTTGTGTTTGTTTTCATCTTCTTGTTCTTTATAACCGAGCTTGGTTTGATTATTGAGTGGGGGGGGGGGGAAGTCTCTTGCTGTCGTAAGGGAGGAGAACACATTTTTGACCTTCCTATCTATTATCACTTTTTCCTTATTCATTCCGGCTATATCGCCTGCTGTAAGTGATTTTTTTTTTATATGCTGAGATTGATATTGTGTTATACACAATGGTTATGCTTGGAAGTCGTTGTTGTAAATTCATATACTCGACTGCCTTATTGCGGGAGGTATCTTTCCATAATAAATCCTGCTAAAAATTGATCTTTCCTCATTCCACATATTAGTTCCATACTCTGAGCTCGGGTTTCCAATACCATCAAACCTTTGGCAAACTCGGGGTCTCTACAAATTAAGTTTTAACGTTTCGAGTATGCTGCCGTAATTATTTTCTTTGAAGACGAAGCTGCCATTACAATCTGAGGATTTGATTGAAGAAGAATGAATATCTGGTGTCCAGCAAGCTCAGGCAACTCCAAATAGAATACCAGGTCATGTGATTCATTGTTTCAGTTGGCTTTCATAATCTTTCAATCTGAGTATTATCAATGCCTCTGTAGAATTTTCAATTACCATTAAGTACCTTGTTGCTCTCGATTATTTTGAGCAGAATAATGAATAGAAAATGTAGTCAAAAACGTATCTCACAACCACAATCAGTTTTGCAAATAGTCCAATGTCTTGTTCTTGATTTACATTTGACTAACCACGAGAATGCTTAAATTCCGGATTTGGAGGACAGAGATTTCAATGGAGTAGTATAAATCAATATCTATGCACTTGTATTTCCTATCCATTATTTTATCTCTTCTTTCTCAATCTGATTCGACATATTCTCCTCAGATCGGTTAAACTTGAATTAATAGAGATAATCCTTTTTGCTATCTATTGATATCTGAAGTGTTTATGATTTTCAATTAATAAAATGTTCTCAAGTTCACACCAATTATACAACCCATTGAAACTGAGATAATCATGATTATTGGAATGAATCCATATGATTGCAATACTTTAACATATTACCAGGCATGAAATTAGAATATATTGACACTGAGGAATTCACCTGGCAATGAAGCCATAGTAATGGTGAAGAGGTGTGTAACCAAATCAATATCACGAGGACACCAAAGAATTCACCTGGTAGAGAGGCCAATGAATGGTGAAGAGTGAAGATTTAACTTGTAAATAAAATCAAGAAATTAGATTTGGATAATGAATTATTAATAGCTCATGCTTGATCCTGTTGTTGTAATCTCCTGCTGCCAAGTTGTGAATTCACCTGGTAGAGAGGCCAATGAATGGTGAAGAGATGAAGATTTAACTTGTAAATAAAATCAAGAAATTAGATTTGGATAATGAATTATTAATAGCTCATGCTTGATCTTGTTGTTGTAATCTCCTGCTGCCAAGTCGTATGGTGTGTAAAATACCAGGATGCCCAGTGGATGGCAAGATTATCCCTGTCTATTCCAGTTAGGGAGGGCCTTTCTCATTAGAGATCGTGTGAGGATAAGATTTGGTCTGAGGTTGGGTGGTTAAGCCCTTGACAATGTTTCACCTCTCCCCAAGTTGTTGGACGTACAACAGACAAAGCTAAGCTATACATTCAATTGTTATCAAAATAGGTATCTTTACTTTTATTATGTACATGCAAGATGAAGGTAAGAATAATTGAGTTATATCATCATTATAGTGATTTTTACAATTAGTTGCGAAGGATAGATTTATCTGATAAATTGATATATCAAACTTCCATTTATATGAGCATATCTCCTAATCTTGAGTTCTTGCTAGAGTTAAGCAATCAGAAGGAAAGAAATGATATAGTGGTATTTGAAGCCCTAATTGAATCAGTGGTAACTGGAACCCTAAATGATACAGTGGTATCAGAAGCCCTAATTGAATCAGTGGTATCATAAGCCCTAAATGATCCAATGGTATTCGATGCCCTAATTGATACAGTGGTTTGTGATGCCCTCATTTTATATAGTGGTTTTAATAGTAATCGGCATTTGATTTTGATACAATGGTATTGGAAGGTAGTCGTTATATGATTTTGTTATAGTGGTATTTGTTGACTAATTTGGGTGACTGCAAAAGCCTTCTTACAATGATTTATCGATTCAAATTCCTTGGTATGTAGATTTAAATTTCTATAGTAAATTCCTTGATGGTGTTTTAAGTTCTAGCTAAGAAAATGTTGTCTAATTGATTTTAACGGTAAATCCCTTTCACATGAAAATGACTGATATAACTGTCTTCCTATGAAATTGAAGTAATAGTTGTATTTCCTTGAGTATGTTAATTGTTAATTAAGACCCAGGAAAATTGGATGTTACAACAACTAGTTCTTAGCAAGAAGAAAAGAAAACATGTAAAGAGTGAAAGTGATAGTTCTGATGATGAGATTGATGAACTTGAAGCCCTCATTGCAAAAAGATTTGGAAGAGGAAGAGGTAAATACAAAGGTAAATTACCTGTCATTTGTTTTACATGTAGCAAAGTTGGTCATATTGTTGCTAGATGTCCTGGCAAAGATGATAAGGATGAAAGGAAGGAAAGAAAGTACAAAGGAAGAAGCAATGACAAAGACTACAAGAGAAGAAAGGATGACAAAGGTAAGAAATCTTGTTATATTGCTAAAGAAAAGACTGATAATGAATCTGAGAGTAATGATGATGAAGTTGTCTATGTTGCTATGAAAGAAGATTTTGATGAAGATGAGAAAACTGCATTAATTTCTTATGTGAACAAAAGTGAGATGGATAATTGACAGTGGATATTTCAATCATATGACTGGTGATAAAGATAAATTTGAAGATATTGATCCATGCAATGGTGGATGTGTTAAATTTGGTAATGACATCCCATGTGTCATAAAAGGTAAAGGTACTATTTAATTGACTGACAAGATAACATGTGACAATGTTTATTGGGTCGAAGGACTTAACTACATTTTGTTGAGTGTTTCACAGTTGAACAAATTAGGTTATAGAGTTGAATTTCACAATAGAAAGGCCAACATACATGATGATGATGGTAAGCTAATTGGAACCGGTGAGCAGATAAGAGGTAACTTATTCTATCTAGATCTATCAAATGAGACATGTTTGTTTACACAACAAGAAGATGTTTTGTTATGACACAAAAGGTTATGTCATTTAACTTTGACAATTTGGTGAATATTAGTAAGATGAAGAAAGTAAGAGGGTTGCCTAAATTATAGAAGGCTGACAATGCTATGTGCAAACAATGTCA
The DNA here is from genome assembly GCA_028749045.1 of Cupressus sempervirens. Taxonomy (NCBI): domain Eukaryota; kingdom Viridiplantae; phylum Streptophyta; class Pinopsida; order Cupressales; family Cupressaceae; genus Cupressus; species Cupressus sempervirens. Next base: position 37,495,228 of record CM053785.1, read on the forward strand.
ATTAGGAAAGATGACAGTCTAGTTTTAAGAGCAAAACATATATTGCTAATGATATTTTAGAATTGGTTCATATTGACCTTTGTGAACCATTGGTGTTCAAAGTTGCTATGGAGATCAATTTTTCATTTTATTTGTCGATGACTACTCTAGAATGATGACTATAATGTTTCTTAAAGCTAAATTTGATGCTTTTTAGTTATTTAAGTGGTATTTAGCCAAAGTTGAAAAAGATACAAGGAAGAGTCTAAAGTGTGAGATCTGACAAAGGCGGTGAATTCATTTCACATGAGTTCAATACATTCTGCAATGATAGTGGAATCAAAAGGCATGTTAGCACCAAGGACCCCTCCTCAGAATGGAGTAGTTGAAAGGAGAAATAGATCAATAATGGACTGTGCACTAACATTAATGATGGAGAAGAATGTATCACATAAGTATTGGAGAGAAGCGTTTAGTATTGCTATTTATACTCTGAATAGAGTACAAGTCAAGAAAGGTACAAATGCTACACCTTTTGAACTATGGTATGGTTATGCTCTAATGTTAAGCATCTCAATGTCTTTGGTAGTAGATACTATATATTGAAAGATAATAGGAATGGAAAGCTTAATGCAAAAAGTGATGAATGCATATTTCTAGATGATTCCATTAAAAGAAAAGCTTAGTGTGTTCAAATTCTAACATTAACAAAGTTGTGGAAAGTGCAAATGTGAGAGTTGATGAGTTTGGAAAAAGAGGTGACACTTTATGTAATGAAGAATCTGAAGACTACAGTACATTCATCTATGTGAATGATGATGTTCCTAGCACTCAAAAGTGAACAAACAAGTCAAGCTGCAAGTTCCCATCAGACATGAAATGATAGAATGCAAATGCAAATTGTCGAGCAACAGAGAGTAGGTGTCGAGCAACAAACTGAAGATGCCAAGTCACACACAAGCAATGTCGACCATCAGATAACAAATGCTGAGCATGCAGAACCTGAACCTGAACTAGAGCAAGGAAGAGCAAATAAACTTGAGATTAATTTTCAAGATGAACCTATAGAAGATCAGAGAAGGAAACTACTTGTGCTAACAAAATATGTGAGAAGACATCATAAACCTGAACAAATTACTGGAGATGCTAAATCAAGTGTTATGACAAAAAGAAGACTCAAAGATAATACATGTTTACTTTGTGAGTTTGAGCCCAAGTCAATAAAGGATGCTTTAGACAATGAAGATTGGATCCAGGCAATGAACGAAGAAATTGACCATATTGAGAAGAACAATACTTGGACCTTAATGCCAAGACTTAAATACAAAAAATTTCATTAGGACAAAGTGAGTTTTTAGGAACAAGCTCAATGAGAATGAAGAAGTAACAAGAAACAAGGCAAGATTGGTATGCAAGGATTATGCTCAAGGAGTTGATTATGAAGAGACTTTTGCTTCAATGACAAAACTTGAATTGGTCAGAACTCTGCTTCCATACTCAGCCTACAAAAATTTCAAGGTAAATCAAATGGATGTCAAATTTGCATTTTAAAATAGTATATTGGAGGAAGAAGTATACATTGAACAGCTTGAAGGATTTGTAGATCCAAACAAGAACATGGTATGTAAACTGAACAAAACCCTCTATGGATTGAAGCAAGCCCCAAGAACATGGTATGAAAGATTACACAACTATTTGGTGAAGATTGGTTTTGAAAGGACAAAAAATAACAGTAACCTATATTTGAAGAATGGTAAGAACAATGAAGTATTGTTATCTGAAATATTTGTTGATGGTATTATATTTGAAGGAAGAGAAGTGTAAGAATTTGGTATAGCTCTGATACCATGTAAGAATTTTCTTAAGGCAATAATTCAACGCTAAGATCAAGAAGCTCAGTAGATAGCACAAGAGAGACAAATAGTGATCAAATGAGAATGGATATCGGATGATTGGATATGAGATAATTGGATGAATACATTATAGAAGTGCCTTGTATATAAAGGCAGCTTATATGACTAGATTCAACAAAGAGATGAGCATAACAACTAAGCACATGTCCACCAAGAGTGGATTATCCTCCATTGAGCTTAGGAGTTTGTGCGATGATGAGAGGATAAGTCTATATAGGTGTATCTCATAAAGAGATGTTGTAGACACCATCTGCTCAAATAAGTTGCTAACTCCTATGTTGTCAACAAGACAACTCATATGTCTTTGCATATTTCTAAGTAAACTTAAGTAAAGTGTAATAATAATTAATTATTTACACTAACACCCTCCCTTAAGTGCAACTTAGGGGAATGCACTTAAGCTCACAAAGCTAAATGCAAGATGCAATGTGGGTCCTGGCTATTAGGCCATGTTAGGTACCCATGTACAAATGCAATGCTCTACATACAATTCGATGTAGTGCAATGCAATCTCTTTGAAAAATGGAGAAAGAGGGAAAACCTCATGGGAAAAACCTCCTCCAAAAGGAGAGATGAAGAAATACAAGATGCATGCAAGGAGGGAGTAATCAAGACCCCCCTAGTATGACATACATCATGCATGTACAAACATATTTCACCCATAAGAAAAAATACATGATGGTATCCCCCCATATTGAATAATCTCCTGCTAGGATGTCATGAAGACAAAAAAGTATCCAATGCCTACAAACAACATTTCTCCTTTTAGGAAGAAGATGCACCAAGTATAGGTGCAAGTACACTTCCCATTGTGGATAGGAAGATGGATGAGGAATCCATATGTAGTATGCTATGGATGCTGCCTCTGAAGTTTGCTTATATGTTGACAAGTCCTTGATGAATGTAGATGCCATAAGCCAATCTAGTGGATGCCCAAAAGAAGGTGTCAAACAAGCTAACATGTCCATGTATGAAAGTGAACCAAACTCCAAAGACAAGGAATCATCCGTATAGGAAATATGAGAAAAGAAGCAATGTAACCTCCCCTCAATGATAAATGCACACCCATGAAAGAAGCTCCTTGATGACTAAAGAAGCTGCACCATGAAAACTGAATGATGTTCCTCCTTGTAGGAAGAAGTGGTTTCATAGGTGTAGTAGAGAATGCTTCCCAACTAGTAGGAAGAATTCTCAAAAGATATGATGTCTAAGGAAATTGGAATACAATCTCCAAAGACTGATATGTCTCCTTTGAAGTAAAAGAGTCCTCCAACTGCTAAAAGGAAGTGTCAACAATCATGTCAGTCTTAAAAGAAATATCAAGTGGTTGAGGGTCAGAGTGTTCGTTCACAACAAGTGAAGCAGAACTCTCCTCAACATAGAGAAGATGGATGTCATCAATAATGTCTCCCACATCTTCAGTGGAAGACTCCACAAACAACACTGCAATGTCTGGAAGGAAGTCATCCCATGAAGCTGAAATAGGAAGACATGGTGTTTCCTGCTGCACTAAATTAGGAGCATCTGTGGCTGTAACTGGATCAATAGAAGTAACAGAAGCATCAGGAGGTATGATCTCAACTGGAGTTGTAGGTACCACAATTGGAGTGACTGGAGGTAGAATGTCCTTTGGTAATGGAGGGACTCGTGGATCTCCATATGCTTCCCAAAGACACATCCAAATGTCATGAGGACTACTTGCTTTATTAAGAGGACCAAAAGATTCCTTACTCATACTGTTATACATAAAGCGAAGAAGAAGAGAAAGATGTCCCCAATTAGTATTAGGGGGAAGTATTTTTGAATATAGATAAGGAAACACTTCCTTATGTTCTCTTAGATGATCAATCATCCAAGCACTCCATTTCTGATAGTTCCTTTTTGTCAATTTGAATCTTAAATCAAAGTGACACTTTTGATATGACTCCATGAGATCAAATAATGTATGCACCCCCAAAATGCAAAGAAAAATCAAAGAAACCCCACCCTAATGCATGATTTGACACTTTATATTTAGTGCGATTACAATGGCCACCTGCTAATTTAGGGTGTAAGTGGACTTCTGATTTTGATGGTTACAACAACAAATATGAAGCTATATCAAACTCAACAATATAAAACACAAGATCTCTCAAGGATCTAATTACAGGTGCCAAAATAGGCCAAAATGAGACTAAAATTTGAAAGTACTATATCTACTCAAAATTACTCCAAACTGATACTAGATTTGAAAAGTAGACAAAAAATCATGCACTTTGAAAAAAAATAGCACCTAAATATGTGTCCATATGAGCTCGAACGAAGCTTTTGAAGTTGTGAAAATTGGGTTTGGCAATTTTTCGAAAAATTTAGGAATAGAGATCTCAAACACCCTGCACCAATGTGTAGAATACGAAATTCTATCCCAAAACACAAAAAATGCTCGAAAAAAAGAGTTTGTATGAGGAAGATATCGTTGTTTGAAAATCACATGTGTAATTATTTTTCTTGAATTGCCACTGTCGCACCTTCAAAAATCAAATGACTCTAAATTTCACCTCAGATGTTTGATTTTGATGAAACAAAAGTCGATTTGGGATTTTTTTGACCTTCTGAATATGATGCCAATAACTGATTTGCACCAGCAAGCTCCAATCTTGACCTGCAAAAAAAAATCTCTCCAATGGCTATGCAATGAAGTTCCCATGGCTCTGATACCATTTAAGAATTTGGTATAGCTCTGATACCATTTAAGAATTTGCCTAAAGCAATAATTCAATGCCAAGATCAAGAAGCTTAGTAGATAGCACAAGAGAGACAAATAGTGATCAAATGAGAATGGATATCAGATGATTGGATATGAGATAATTGGATGAATACATTATAGAAGTGCCTTGTATATAAAGGCAACTGATATGACTAAGACTTTGTTATGGAAGATTCCAGGCTAGTGAGTACACCTATGTCTACTAGACATAAGCTAAGTAAGTTTGATGATTTTACTCATGTGAACCAGGCCCCATACAGATCCATGATTGGAAAATTGCAATATGTTGTTTATAGTAGGCCAGATATTGCTTTGATAGTTGTGATAGTTGCTAGAGTTTCAACAAATCCTAAAGAGAATCACATGATGACAGTGAAAAGGATAATGAGATATCTGAAAGGTACAAAAGACTATGGATTGTATTATAAAAGAAATGATTAGTTTGAACTAAGGATGTTTACTGACTCAAATTGGGCAAGAAATATTGATGACAAAAAAAGCACTAGTGGAGGTGCATTCTTTCTAGGAAAGAGATTGGGGTCATGGACAAGCAAGAAGCAAAATTGTATTTCCCAATTTACAGCTGAAACTGAGTATGTGGCAACTGCAGTGAATTGTTCAAATATTATGTGGATCAAATAGTTATTGAAAGGTATGAAAGAAGAAATCATAGATCCGGTGGTTATCTATTGTGATAACACAATTGCCATTGAAATTTCAAAGAACCCAGTGATGCACACTAAGACAAAGCACATTCCTATCAAATATCACTACTTGAGGGAATTAGTTCAAGATAAAGAAGTGAAGCTAGAATATGTGAATACCAAGGAACAAATTGCTGACATATTCTCAAAATCCTTACCTAAAGATGGTCATGAATATCTTAGAGGTAAACTAGGGTTGATTCCCCTAATTAAAGCTGCTTAAGTAGGCAAGGTGCATTGCATCACATATACTAATCAGAATATCCTACACAGTGAGACAATATAGCTCTACTTTGGGAAGTGCCTAAGGTAGATAATTCAGTACAACATAACAGATCAGTCATAGCCAGATGACAAATATCAGCCAGACATGCTAAATCTACATAATTCAGATGTATGAAGACTTTGAAGCTGAGACAACTACACGTCTTTGGCATTGTTGTCAAAGAGGGAGAGATTACTTAAGAGGGAGAAATTTTAGAGAGAAAAATTCAGAAACTTACAGAAGGAGAGATTACAGAAAGAGAGAGCAATTACTCTTAAGAGAAATTCACAGAAGCAATTCAAAAAAGAAGAATCAGATTGTTAGTAACAAAATCTTTTGGATTGTATGGTAACTAAGCTATTACTAGTATTAAGATGTTTGAGATGTTTCCAACAATGCCAAAGAGGGAGATTGTTGGAAACATACAATTGGAACAATTGTTGTTTTGTCATTGATGTCAAATTTATTGATGAGACATATTGCTACCTAATCTAAATGTCATATCTATTTGATTGATGAAGATGATTTGAGAAGTTGCTCACAACAATAGCACCTAGAGGAAAGATTAGTTATGAAAAGGTAGTTACAATGGACATTAGCATACAGTTCAAAGTGCATAAAATATTGAAACTCTTTTTAATCCTTGCATGTAAAGGAACATAAATTTCAGTTGTCCTTAGGGTATTCTTCTAAATGATAAAATTGAGTGCAAGTGGTGGTACATGGGGTCAATTCTAATTGATCTGAATAGATAGTGACATGAATTGATGATAAGTCATCTCAATGGTTCATAATTTACTAGAACATTCTATTCTATGGGAGACTTTTTGTTTAAAATGCATTGAGGTTGTAGATAATGGGTTGATCCTTTAGCTTCTAATAGTCTTAAACAATGTGAAGTTTCACTAACTCAGCAGATTTTATAACATCGAACTTGGGGTTATTTGGTGTTAATGTTATAATTTTGTCGGATAAATTATAAATTATATATATGAGATAAATAATATATGACAAATATTATATATGGAATAACTAACTTATATTAAGAGTGATATATATATATATATATATATATATATATAATCATTATAATATATTGAGGGTATATTAATTATGTTATAACTATAACTAATGTAAGTTAATATATTAAAGAGACATGTCTCTTCAAGAGGCGTGCCTCTTTATATCACATATATATTCATTCGTATAGTAACTTGGAAAACACATAAAATATCCAGAAGTGCTTTTACAAGTTATAGAACAGATTAATCGATCCTATTTCAATAACATGGTATCAGAGTAGGTTCATCTAGCTTGCTGTAAGAAATGATGAATAATAACATTGAATTAATTCCAAGACACCAAGACTTCGATCAAATAAAAACAGAGATGAAGATGTATGGCAGTGATCTCAGTCTCTTTATGACAGTCAACATTATCCACGTATAAAAAAGCGATTGCATCAAAGTCATCAATGAAGGTACACCTTGATGTGTATATTAATCAAAGGTCAGATATAATATTGGTGCAGAATTTCTCAAGAGAGCTTGTTCCAGGAAGCAGGAAAAGTAATATTTTTCCAACCTATCCATAAAAGGAGTAACCAGAAATTGGTTCGATTGTACACAAAAGAAATTTATAAAATTTGTCTTATTGAGAATCAAAGCAGCAATCATATTTGGATGAGTCAGAAATATGATTAGACAATGATTCAATCAAGCATGGCAGTATTGGAAATTACAAAAGCAAATACTAAACAATATTGTTGACCATATTAATGATAACCAACATGAAAGACTATTATAAGGGCGGGGATTATATGTGAAATATATGCAATGGTGTATAATATGTTAGCATATAATATAAAGGCCGCAGATGGAAATCTAATATAAGCAGTGATATATAGATAAAGATCAATATCTTCAAAAGAAGAATCGCATATAATGAGGTTGACAGTCAAACATAATAAGGCCATATGATCCAGTGTATTAAGATATATTACCTCCTAGATGATATCTATCAAAATTTCTGCAATATCTTCAAATGGTAGCAACTTTACAGAAGCAACATATCAAATTTGCGCATACATCTGGAGAACAATGATTAAAATCTGAAATTCCTATTTTCTATAAAGCTGATACAAATCAACATAGAATAGAAGTTCAAAAGATCCACAGCAGGACAGAGCAAAGTAATTGCCTACTAGGGTAAAGTGAAATCGAATTCGGGTGTTGTTATAAAGCCTTGTTACAATTGAAAGTGTAAACTAAATAGAATGGGAGAGAAGCCACAATGATCTGTAATACAGAGTGTGTAGCTTACCTGTTGACTATTGCAAATTTTATTCGGACTTTGAAAAAATAAAAATGCAAGCCATGGCTTATACAAAATGCAAACCGTGTTAAAGAGGAAGTTGAGAAGATGAACGAGAAGAGTCACACTTGCAGAAATTATGAGCAAAAGAGTGGAGCTTTGCATTCAAATGAATTTATTGAGTGGATGAAGGAATGATGGAGAGATAAGATCAGGTAAGTAATAAAGAAGATATGTGTCTTCCATTCTCGTAATGCTCTCATCCTGCCCAAACCACAACACAGTCAATTGAACCAGAGAAAACTAATGATCAAGCTTTCCTGGGGGAAGACCAAAACAACAGAAGACGATACAATCATGTCAGCTCTCTTATTTTATGATATTAAAGCACTGATGAAGAGAGAAATCATTAACCCTTGATGCAAAGATGCAAAGAGTAAATGAAGTGGCATGAAGGGTGTTACAAAGGTTCGATACCGCCAACACAATAAAAATCCAAAATAATGACCTGCCACCACAATTGATAAAATGCCTGTTCATGACGTGAGAAGAGAAAGCAATTATAGGTCCGAAGAAATTAGGGTGAAGATAAATAGCTGAGATCATCATTTGCAATAGCTGCCACATAGGACAATCGAATGACTAGGATTCAATAAAAGTTCGATGCCAAGAAAATAGATACGAATATGGATCCAAGATGGTACATGATAAAATGAATAAGACCGAGGAACATTGATTTCACGATAGCCACTTAATAAACATATCACACACTGAAACGGAAGTGATAGAAAGAAGTAGCAGCTCCCTATCAATTGCAAGATATTAATACAGAGGATAGTAGCAGAATAAATTATATAACCAGACCATTGGTGCAGATAAGTCTAAGGCACTTTAGCACAGTGCATATATAAAAGAGGCCAATTCAAGTCATTATCACACACAAGCAAATCAATCTTATCTCTGCCTGTAGCAACGAACTACATCCTCATTAGCAACGATTTTAATTTTGTTTTTGTTAGAGGAAGGCAGATTTCCTTCAATGAATCAGATTTGGAAGGTGGGGGAGATGCTAGACATTGAGTGAAAGAGAATAATTAGAATTATATTCAAATGAATTTCAAATCTTTATTGACATCGGAGATGAACAAGTCTGAAAACAAAATAGTCAAAGATGAGTGATCATAGAGGATTATAAACTCATGGTATGTTTTGGCCATCTACTACCAGCAATGTCAGAGATGAATTCTATCATATATGATGTGATACAAAATTGTTCAAATGATAAAAGAGTGGGAATTTTACATTGTGGTGGGGATAGTAAAAAAATGTTCCATTCCCACTTGGACCAAATTTCAAGGGGAGATGTTTCATTCTAAAATAAATTAAGAAGGCATTTTATGATTTTATGTCTATAGACCTTCATGTGCAGATAAGTATTTCTCATCTTTCAGTATTACATTTATCTACTCATTGTAGTCTATCTCTCTTATTTGTACTTCTATATGTGCTATAAAGAGTCATTTGCCTTAATATGTTCCTTTGTCTCTGAGGATGTCCTTGCAGGAAAGAAGATTGGAATATTAGGCATGCTACTAAATATTGTACAAACTCAATCTTATGATAGTAGCTTCAAAGAAGCTGTGATTTAGGATTCATTAATCATCTGATGTTTATGTTGGATAATGTGAGGCTCTTGAAGCAAATATCCTTGATGATTGAAATTATGAGAGGGAGTCTGATAGTTCATTAGAGGCAACCTTGGAGAAAGAGAGGGAGCAGAAAATAAAAATGCTTCAATCAAACTTTTGATGATCTTGGTTCAGGAGTAGACTTTGTTGATGGATTCAACAGTAGTCAGAAACTATAACTGCTGAAGGACTATGATTCATGGGATAAGCCTTATGCTATCAGGATACCCATTGAACTAGGGAAGCATGACATGACTTGCTACCAATAGGTTAAAAGGATGATAACAGATTCAGAGGAAGTCTGATACTTCATCGGAGAGAACTTAATGCTAAGAGGTCAGAAAAGTTGATATCAAACTAAGAGGGAGAAAACCTTATTCTTTGATATGTTTTATGGTGAATGTTGTGACAACACCACATGACAGTATTCGTGGAGACTTCATGCGAACTTTTGATGTCATACATTTATGAGCCTATCCCCTATGTACGTCATGAAGAAGTGACAACTTCCAAATGATTATCACTTGTATTAGGAGAAGTTATTGAAAGTTGACGACCTTACAATTACTTGTATCATGATATACATTTTTTGTAAATGTTGAAATAAATCATGAAAGGCTTTATCTTATAAATCAACAACAAGGTGTTAGATGTTATTAATTTAACTATCTACAAGTTGTTTGTATAGATATATTTTAGGTACTTGGTGAATATCTTGCCTTGATATTCTGATAGGCCATTACCATATTGAGTACCTGGTGAATATCATTTAGTTGATGTTCTGATAGGCCATTACTCAGAGTACTTGGTAAATATCATTTGATTGATATTCTGATAGGCCAATGCTCATGTTACCTAATATGATATCAAATAGTAATTGGTGAATATCATGTGTTGATATTCTGATAGGTCAATACTTATATTATATCATATTCTAAAAATCTTCTAATCAAAGAATTCCTATATGTATTATTCTTGAAATATTACCTATGGTGTAATATCTATGTGTTTTATCCTTCTTCATTAAGGAGTGTTAATGTTATAATTTTGTTGGATAAATTATAAATTATATATATGAGATATATAATATATGACAAATATTATATATGGAACAATTAACTTATATTAAGAGTGATGTATATATATATATTATATGTATGTATGTATGTATGTATACATATACATACATATATACATATATATATGTATGTATGTATCTATACACACACACACACACATATTTAATCATTATAATATATTGAGGGTATATTAATTATGTTATAACTATAACTAATGTAAGTTAATATATTAAAGAGACATGTCTCTTCAAGAGGCGTGCCTCTTTATATCACATATATATTCATTCGTATAGTAACTTGAAAAACACATAAAATATTCAGAAGTGCTATTACAAGTTATAGAAAAGATTAATCGATCCTCTTTCAATAACATTTGGATTGTTGCGGCTACTAGTGACAAACAAATTAGTAAAAGACATATTTTTGCTAGTGCATATGATCATAATAAAAAAGCAGAAAGGTCTCATAAAATGTAAATATCAGAATGGAGTTTTATTGCATGTCCATAACATTTTAGATGAACTGTGATTTTCTTTTCAAGTTTTTCATCAAGACTTGGCAGTCAAATCGATCTTCTGTAAAGCTGGTAAATTGCATTTTGTATATGTTCTATGTGAGAAAAAGAAATTAGTAGGTAATATCTTCTGGAGACGTATATTTACCAAGACTTTACAGGCATGGCCACTGACTGAAATTAACTATATTTTCATTGCTCGTCTCTAGCCATGTTCTCTTTTAGTGGCACTTGGTTGACATAAAATCTAATGGCATGCAAGATGGTATGGGTACTTGGTTGATTGGAGACACCTTCAAAGCAGATAGGCGTATGGTGCAGAATGTTGTTTAGAGAGAGGATGAGCTGAGAGCCTGAACGCCAACAACGAGCTTTGGTCTTTGAGACTTGGCCATGCTGGAAATAGAAGACTTGCCTACCAATCAGGCTAGCAGCTACTGACCTTTCCCTTCTGTTGTTTTGGGAACTAGACTGTGAATAGGGATACATGCCTCATTAGCTTTGCACATGAGGAACCATTTAAATGCCAGGAAGGATTGTCTTTCGTCAAGTTGCCAAATTGTATGAAGTTTTGTTGTTTTACTCTATCCTGTGTGGTTCTGTTTAGGTTGTGTAGATATAAGTTTTTGGAATCAATAAATATTATAATTGTTGAATTACAAATCTAATCAATTCTATACTTGGCAGACCAAGCAAATAGAAAAGAGAGAGTTCAGAGAGAACAGATAAGAGAAAGACGTTTATAAGTTTATTATAACTGAGACAAGGAGATCTTCATTGATAAACATTTCTTCTTTTTAATCGTTATGGTTATAGAAGATGCATTTCTGTAGCACAAGAACAGTCACCTCCCATGCTATGGATGATATGTTGATAACAACAAAATTTAATGACGGCAGAATATTTACAATGACAAGTTTAGTATTCTGCAAAAGTGTTGAGTTGTTGCTAAACATCTCATTGTAGAGTGCTTTGTCCTGATCAATGATTAATATATTATTTTACAATGTACTCTACTGTTTTTTACTATTTTTCTTCAAGATAAAAAGTAGAAAATGTAGGCCAGGCAGTTTTGATGTTAGCTAACCCAGCAAGGACCAATTTGTCAGAATTCTGTAAGAGAAGACAGTGATAATTGGAATTCGTAGTATTTTTAAACATATGCAAAATTTTCTACATTTTTCCTTTCTTTAAGATATAAACAAGAGAGTAAATGTATGCTGCGTGGTTCTGATGTTGTTCACTGAAGCTTTGAAGAGGTGTAGATTTTCTTAAACACCATGCATTTCATCCCATATGACAAATCAGCAAGGCTTGCATTATTGAAAGTATACATATTTGTGCCCAGTGGTACATCGGGCCTTTGGCCTGCTTCCAAATAACCATGGCACATTCAATTTCTAATTTCTGTCTTTAACCTGTCTGTTTTCTTTATTCAACTAGTCACGGATATAATGTAACAGAAGTCATCCAGTGGCTTGTTTGTATTTCATAGAATTGTGATTTATATAGGACATTTTGTGATTCATTTATGTTTGTGCTTGCAGGTGTCCTGACAAAGATGATTGTGTTTACCATCTTAGAGGAGTAGTTGAGCACATGGGCACTATGAGAAGTGGTCATTATGTTGCATATGTAAGATGTTGTGAAGATGAGGATGACCAAGATGCTGGAAGGAATGGCAAGCCTGAAAAGAGTCTCTGGTACTATGCCAGTGATTCTCACGTGAGAAGAATATCTTTTTCAGAAGTTCTCCAAAGTGAGGCCTACCTATTATTTTATGAGAAACACACACTCAATTGAGATTCAGAATAATAACTAAGCATTTTTCTATGCTTTTTGCCTTGCACGTATGGCATTAGTTTTGTCTCTTTCTACAAGTTCGGGGCAATTCAAGGGCACAGACACCAACTAATTTTTAAATAACAACAATTTCTTTTTTGGAATATTAGAGGCAAAATTTAATTATTAATGTTGGGGAAGAAAGAGAGGAGTTCAGGGGGCAGGGGAAGGTTTATGTTTTGAAAATTTACTGTTCTATCTAGTTGAAAAGGATGCACAGACAAATACTCTTTCCCATCTTATGCATGTTCTGGGTGTTGCAACAAATACCTCGAACAAATATTAGCATTGAAAGAAAATGCTCGTGTGTATAGTACCATTTTACTGTATATATATAATCCATGGTACTGCATGGAGTTTTGGAAAGTTTGTATTTGTAGGGACAAATTTGTAAAAGTTGACACCAATATATGTAACAAGAGACAAGCTGAAATTATATGATTAAAAAAGCATATCTTCCACAAGGTTTGTTATCCGAGAGGCATTCATATATTGCTGTAGCATCATTGCACATAATTACTCATGTTTCCAAGTTATCTTCTTGTGGTTGCATTCAACTACTGGTAGGATGCTTTCGAGAGGCTTTGTTATGATACATATAGTTCATATCAAAACAGTGTGATAGAAGTGTTCGATGGAATTTTCCATGCAATTTTCATTGCACATTTTTCCTATTTGATTGCAAGGCATGACATTAAGTTATCTATACTTTTATCAGAGGCTTGATATATGAACATTCAGAAATGTTTTTTGGAACGAGATGCCATTACAGTGACTTGCATGTACAAAATAGCCATCCAGACTATGTAATGAATGTTAAAAACTTATGACTATGCGACTGTTAATATGCTAGTTAAAATATATATGCCAGAACCAACAATTTCTCCTTGAATACTGCATATAATAGATCAATACAGTAACCAGGACTTATAAATGGAGAACTTGCCCAAAATGTTGCATTTTCTTTTTTCCGTCTTGGATGAAAACAAATATTTTGGTCTAGGAAAAAGGGGCAATGCCTTACAACTGCAATGAGTAAAAGACAACATCCCAGAGAGTTTCGGTGTCAGAGTGACTGATCCCTAGGCATGAATTATGATATTATTTAGCAGTAGGAAAGTAGAATTAAACATGAAACCACTCAGCCAGTGAACAATCAGAGGCAGAAAAACAAAAGAGATGACAATCAGAACTCAAGAGATCTTAAAAGTCCTGGCATTAGAGAAAGCAATTTCAACAAATTCTTGAATGAGAGTGATTAACACCTAACATTTGGAAAGTGTGAATTCATTATGCATACGCTCATATCATCCTTCATAGCAAAAAGGGAATGACAGTATTCCATGGTACAAACAGTTTCACGATTGACAAGCTTAAGTGTATCCCAATCATTTAACTGCACAAGGGAAAAAGAAAGTGCTAGCGCCTTAACTATAATCAAAATCATAGTGGGCATTATATCCATTAGGTGTTGACATTACAAACTGAAAGTGTAAATGAAATTCAATTACATGGTTTTTAAATGCAAAAAGAGTGACCAGTTTAATCCTAAACTCTAAGCCTTGGAAAACAGCATGTGAAAAAATGTAAAATAACCTTGGGCCTTACTACATCAAAGCCACATGCCAAGCACCATTCCTTTTTCTTTTTTGCTTCTATGATCATAACAATTAGCGAAGGTAGAACTAGAATGAGCATAATTAGTAGTAGTGACATTCTATTGTCCACCTTGCCTCTTAATGAACAAACTAGTTGGAGGAAAATGTTCCCTCAACAGAACTTCCTTTTCAACAACCACTACTAGATGCAGTCAGGTAATGAGACAAAACACTATACGTGTAAAAGTGCTGAAAAGGAGGGTAATGCATGGCAAGCCCATAACATTTGGAGAATACTATTAGTCAAGTTCATGTTAATTTGGCTTTGTAAAGAAGCAGTTGGATTGCTGGAACAGCTCCTCTTAATACCAAGGGTGCTGCATTGTAGTGCCAAATTAGTGTAAATCTTGCTTGCCAATTGTCCAGAGAACCCTTTTGTCTAAAACCAGCCTAGAAAGCTTGAACACTATCAGTAGCAGGATGCTCAGTTAATCATCCATTAGAGCTTCCCAAGAGGCAGCAAGTTCTCTAGTGGATGAAAGGGGAACAAAATCCTGTTCCTAACTCCTAAGGTTATAAGTCTCCATGTTTTCAAAGTCTCAAGTGTTTGACAAAAGGTTTGTAATGTTTTAACAAGAGTTGTAATATTTTGGCAATCTTTGAAAGTGTCCAAGGTTCAAATGAGTAAATTTGGGATTATCTTGATAAAATGTTATTCACACACACAAGACACAATAGACAAGAATATTTGTTGTTAAACTTAAAAGACACATCACAACCTAGGCTTTAAGACTGTATCCACTGAATTCCCACTTGAACCAAAGTTCAACCATGCTTATCCAGAGCGGACAACCTAGGATCTTGGCACCACAGACTCCCCCTTACAACACACTCACTTCTTGGGGCTGCCAAGATCTGCTTCCCAAGGGTCATCACTTCTCAGGGGATTGTTGCATCCACTAAGGACCGCGAGAATGTGGGATGTCTTCACAAGCATTAGTGACCCCCTGAGCCAGTGGATAGAAAGGATTTGGACACTAGACAAGGTGTTTAGTTTGGGCACTTTGTTCGGCAATTGAATGATAAACTTCCTCAAAAGGTCTCCCAACCCTAAGAATCGAGGTTTGATGCACCACAAGGGTATTGGAGGAGAGCTATCACGTGGCAATACCATTGACACGACATTAATCGTATCAAGTCTATTATAGCGCTTGGAGTGTAGATTTGGCTTTGGCTCTTTACCACTTTGAGGTCGACCCTTGGGACTCACCAAGTGGTGGGTCTTGGTTCCAAGGTTGGCATCTCTAAAGAAATTGCATGGATTTCTTACACCCAAGATCCACGAATGGCGAGGGGAGATGATATGTCCATGTAACTTCTAGGGTTCTAAATAATGTAGAGATGCCAAGCAGAAAAGAAAGTTCATTTTATAGCACCAAACTAAGTGTTAGCTAATCTAAGAAAAACCACACCCATAGTTTGAATAGACACATAAGTCTTCAATGTGCCGCATCAAACAATTAGTAGTTATCAACGTATATGTCTTCTCCCAATGAATGCCACATGCTGCAAACATATCATCAACAACACAAAAAGCCTCTACCCTAGGTCCTAGAATGAAATTGAAACCCTAGATGCAGATTATGACTGAAATATGACCCTTCTCTGAACCAACTGCGCCCTGACAATGCAAACTGTGCCCTAGAAGGCTCGAAACACACATAAAGTCCGCAAGTGCGCTCAGACAGTGCCAACTACACTCATGGTGTAGTTGGGCCTAGTTAGAGCGCAGTTGGGAAGAAAGGAGAAAACTAGGGTAAAATGGGGTTAAAATAACACCCACAACTTGCAAAATTGAAAGCCAAACTCCCAAGTGCGCTCTGATAGTGCCAAGTGCACTTCTAGTACACTTGGGGCCCATAAGGGTGCATTTGGTAGTTTTGGAGCGTAGTTGGTCAGGTGGGAACAATAGACGGAGGTTATAGTTATTCCTAAGCCCCTAAAACAACTTCCTAAGGCCCCCAAGTGCACCCTGATAGAGCCAAGTGCACACCTAGCACAAAGAGCTATAGAAATGCATAAATGAAACACAAAAACTTGTTACTGGGCCTCCTAATTAGACTAGGTGTTATAAAAAAGAGCAGATAAACATTGGACTCCTTCAAATGAGCTCCTTCCTTGCAGCTACAAGTAGAAAACAAAGAAACCAAGTTAGTAAACATAATCTTCACGTCGGGTTCACCAATTGTAAGACTAGAAAATGGGTTAGAACCTAGCATACTACGAGCAACCACAAAAGCTCAATCAAAATAAACTAAACCCTTATAATCTACCATGAAAACCAATTGAAATAAAGGAAGCAAACATAAGCAAAACCCCCTCTTCAATTGTACTTCCCATGTCTTTCTTTATTCTCCATTTGATGTAGCTCCAATTTCCTATAGTGCACACAATTGAAAGCAAAAGTCTATGATAAGATAATGCCATTGAGAGTACTAGAAGTGTGGTTCAAGCCTAATGGGTTCTAAGGATGGAAAATGAGAGCAAGATGGCTCAATTTATAACCAATATGCAAGAGGTGAGACATGAATGGGAGGATGGACACTTGTCAATTCAAATGTGCAACTTGGCACAATATTCCTTATAATATCTTGACAAATATGACACAAGATGCCAAATGTAGAATTCTATGATGCGTGAAAGTTAACATGGCTAAAAGTGGAGAAGAATCTATGATGTGCTTATGCCACCTCAAAGCTACTTGTAGACAAAAATATATGACAAAGGTGGCTTATTATAGTCACACGTAAGGTATAAAATATGTCAAATATGACACATATTAGCCAAGTGTAAGGGGAGAATCTATGACGTATGATGTCCATGTGTCAAGACTAGGTGGAATATTTGAATTAAAAATTTATAATTCCACACAAATGGAAATTAGAAGTGGAAAATAGGACTTAGAAAATTTGAGAATTCCCATAGTTTGCAAAGGATGAATCAATTAATTAATACATATTAATTATTTGAGAATGTTGGTTAGTAAGAATGATTAGTAACGCAGGATGAAAATGATTAAAATGATAGAGGAATAGATTATGTGTTAACTAATCCTATAGGATGAATTAGTAAATGATTTACCAATTTGATGAAATAAATGTGATATTATCCTTTGATGAAATGCGACGATTATGTAGATCGACTAGGACGATGGTGGGTAGATCAAAGCCATGATCAAATTGATTGTCTGATTAGGATTGATAACATGCCAATGACACATGACATGGATTAAGGACATGTGACATTTAACAAACATTGTAACTGCCACATGATGGAAATTGACTGATAAGATTGGTCATAATAACATTGACGAACATTGTCAAATGTTATTAAGTTGATTGGTAAGGTCATGATCAGACATTGAGAGACTTGACGATGTTAATGATTAGATGATACAAATGACAGATTTGACCTAGCGCTGAGGGAGATGACAGTGCAAAGGTCAGATTTGATAGGTTTTATAGGTTTAACAACTTGCCAAGGCACTGAGGGACATGGCAATGCCCAGGGTTGGACATATGATGATAGATTTGAGATATTTGACATGTTTCAGGTTGATTAGGGTTGATCTGAGATGATTTTGGATTGATTATAAAGGATTCCGATGATGTTGAAATGATTTTGGGTTGATTGGATGTGATTTTGATGACATTGAAATGATTAGGAGTAAATTCCATAAAGTTTGGATAAAACTAGAACCGATTCTAAAATGATCTGCAATTGATTTGAAAGGGGATACAAATGATAAAGGATATTGTTGAAATATGCTCGAATGATAATTAAGTTGGCCAAAAGATCAAAATTAGTGAAATGAGAAAATGAGACAGGTTAATATGAAAAAGTGATTAAATAGTAGATGCGAACCATTTTTGAGCGTCTACAAGTACATAATGAGTTATGGATTAAACACTAGTAAAGACAATGAATAGACACACCATAACATAATAGAAAAGTGTGAATTGTGGGTTAAGGAATTATTTTGTTTACAAAATAATTACTTAACTAATTAGGGACGACATCCTAGATGTTAACCCTAAAAAACTAGTTTTGTATTCGGCCAAGTTTGTGAAAGCTTGAAGGTTGACTAGACAATTATGTGAATTAAGAAGGTATGAAGGAAAGATTGTGATTTGCGAAGTAATATGGTAACATGTGAATATTGTAAGTGATATGCAAACTTATATTCAAATTATATATGATGCAAATTCTAATGTATGATCAAAGGTATGTGAAGAGCATCAAAGGAAAGATTAGATATTGAAGATATCAACATTATAAAGAGGTATTTGTATCTATCTCTTTTGTATAAAGAACTGCATTGTATAATTACATGTTTGTGTAGTGGGTCATCTTGTATATATTTTTTAATTGTATATATCAACTCCTAACAGGGTTGGAACAACTCCTCACAAGATTGAGGCTTTTAACCGGGGCTAGTCCTCTAACAATGATCGAGACACTATATGTATGCAATAGACTCCTAACAAGGTCAAGATCCTTAACTAAATATTTTTGCTTAGTGGATCATTTGTGGGTACCATGCTTACTGGGGTTTGACCTTGGCTAGGGTTTCCCTAGTTTAAAAAAAATGGTTTTATGAGTTCTCTTTGTGTATGGTTATTCTTATTGTTCATCATTATTAGTTTACTTTCATATGCATGTTATAATGTAGTTAACAATGGCCAATTTTGGGCTAAAGTTTGTAAAATACTAATTCACCCCCCCTAGTATTTCCTATTTCTAACAATCTCTACAAGATCCCAAGTCTAATTCCTATGAATTGAATCCATCTCTTCTTTCATTGCTTGCATCCAAACTTGATTAGTACATGCATCTTCAAAATATGATGGTTCAAAACTAACTTTAGAAAGTAATGCAAAAATTATCATCTCACCTATTGGATCTTCTTCATTTGCTTGATTTTGATACCTTTGGTAAATGCCACTTTATCTTCTCCTTTCTTATATAACTTGGACTTGAGGATGGACTTGCACTTGGAATTAATGAGAAACTGCTTGGTGGACTTGAAGATCTTCAAATAGATCTATTAGTTGGATGCTCATGATCATTATTATTAGAAATATCACTATTCAAAACATATTTTGAATTTTCAACATGACCTTTTTGATGACCATAAACTCCCACTTCCTAAAAGATCACCTCTCTTGAAACAACGCACAATCTTATTAGTAACATAATTATACAACTTATAAGTTTTTCCCTCCTCACTATAACCAACAAAAATCCATGGTTTACTTTTAGCATCTAAATTTTCTTTATTCTGATCTCGTACAAAAACATTAGCCAAACAACCAAAAACTTTAAAATTATCCACATTAAGCCTTTTCTCATACCATGCTTCATATGGAGTCATCTTGTCTAAGGCACTTGTAGGACTCATATTGAGATAGACCTTTGGTTTGTAACATGCTCCTTGCCATTTCTACCATAGTATGATTCTTCCTTTTAGCCAATCCATTCTATTGAGGTGTATATGCAGTTGTGAGTTATCGTTTGATCCCATTCATTTCACAAAAATTCTAAAAATTGCTTGAGCAATGCTCTCCCCCACAATCTCTACAAGATCCCAAGTCTAATTCCTATGAATTGAATTCATCTCTTCTTTCATTGCTTGCATCCAAAGCTCATTAGTAGATGCATCTTCAAAACATGATGGTTCAAAATCAACTTTAGAAAGTAATGCAAAATTTATTGTTTCACCCGATGGATCATTTTCATGTGCTTGATTTTGATACCTTCGATAAATGTCACTTAATCTTCTTACCGTTCTTATAGAACTTGGACTTGAGGATGGACTTACACTTGGAATTGATGATAAACTGCTTGGTGGATTTGAAGATCTTCAAATAGATCCATTAGTTGGTTGGTCATGATCATTATAATCGACAATATCATAATTCAAAATATTTTTTGGCTTTTCAACATGGCCTTTTTGATGACTATATACTCCCCCTTCATAAAAAATAACTTCTCTTGAAACAACAATCTTATTACAACAATATTATAAAACCTATAAGATTTTCTCTCCTTACTATAACCAACAACAAATGCATGGTTCACTTTTAACATCTAAATTTTCTTTATTTTGATCAAGTACAAGAACATTAGCCAAACAACCAAAAACTTTAAAATGATTCACATAAGGCCTTTTCTCATACCATGATTCATATGGAGTCATCTTGTCTAAGGAACTTGTAGGACTCACGTTGAGAATGTAGACTATTGTAGCAACTGCATCTCCCCAATAAGAAATTTTCAAACCCTTGGTTTGTAACATGCTCCTTGTCATTTCTACCATAGTATGGTTCTTCCTTTCACCTAGTCCATTTTGTTGAGGTGTGTATGCAATTGTGAGTTATCATTTGACCCCATTCATCTCACAAAAATTCTAAAAATTTCTTGCGAAATACTCTCCCCCATACACTACTACATTTGGACTCGAATTGTGATGGCAAGCCATTGCAATTGTGATAGCCACCCATTGCCCAAGCGACAGTACCAAGAATTGGCTCCCATGTCACAAATTTTGATGAAAAGCTCGTTCGTCGCAATTGCAACAACTGTTGGCTTCACAATTTGGCATAAGGAAAAGCCAAGAGTTCATCGTCACATTGTCATAATTGCGACAGGCCACTATTGCAATTATGACATCTGACTTTTTCAGTCCTCCGTCGCATTAGCGACACCCTCACTGTATGACTAACGATCATTCATCAGAAAGTTGATCACAAGTGAGACAAATTGTGACAGCAGTGCCGTGGGTGCAACGGGTATGAGATGACAATGCCGTTGGTGCAATGATTGAGTCGTCGCAATTGTGATGGATTGTTGGAATATTAAAAAAATAAATTTGCCATGCTTCTGCATCATCGAATCATGGTGCAGTAGGTAGAACTTATATCTAGCACGTAGTTTGTAGGGCTTTTCAGAACTTCTTATCTTGAGAAATTCTTTAAGGATTGATATTCTTAATCATACTATGTTTACTTTAATTTCATTGTAGGTAAAGTGTGAGAAAGCTTTGAGAGTACACTTCAGTGTTTATGTATTGTGTAAGGTAAGATGGTATTCTTGACCTCTCATTGGATGAACTTAGAACCAATGTTTGTGATCTCTTTCATTTGAATCCAAACGTGCAATATCTCATAACATATGCAGATGAAGACAATGATTTTGTGGAGGAGGATCCTTAAAACCTTGCTACTTATGAGGAGGGAAAACTGAAAAATTGGGTAGAGAATTAGATGTTTCCATTATTCTTCCAGTAGGAAAGAGAGTATTTATAGGAGAAAAAAGAATTGAGCAACCCATGAGAGGGAAACTCGGTGGATAGATTGTTGGAATATAATTCATGATGTGTGGAACATAATTTATCTGTGGTTGGGATGAGGTTGAAATAATATTGTATGATCTCAGCAAGGTTGATTCATTGTTGGAGGGGCAATTGGGAAAGTGTATGGGCATGGAGGGAGAGTCATGTATTGTACTACAAGAGGAATAAATTCTTGTGCCCATGGATTCAAATTGGCAGTCATGGCTTTCTACAATTATTGTGCCTCCAATATTCCTCAAAATATATCTTTGTATGGGAAATGATAAAATGAGAAATCTGATTTTGAAAGTCGTGGTAGGGACAAATGTTTCCAAGTGGCCTTTTGGTGGTGGTCCACTTGTTTTCATGTCAAGTCCTCAATACACTAATGCTGCACACAAAATGTATGTTGAGTCCATGACTTCTTGCATGGAGAAATAATCGCGACGTTGGGCTTCTTATCTATAGTAATATAAAAAGGAAAAGGAAATGGAAATGCAACATGAGGTGTAGGTCTGAACAACATACTAAAATGTATAGGACACTTAGTAGTTTTTTTTTCATCATTCTCTTTATAAAAGATACGTTTTAATTGGCTACTTAGCCATGGGTGTATCCTCAAGAGTTGAGTGAAATACTTGTAGTGTGACATGTTCTTCAGATGTTTTCCTTGTGGTATCATTCAATGTTTGTTATATCTCATGTCTTAACACATGATGAGATATTGTGTTGTATTTACTTATCGACACATCTCCCAAGGGATTTACCACACCTTTTTATTGCTTAACATTTCTTTTATAAGGTCCTTTCAATGTGGTGCAACTTCATTTATGTAACACAAATTTCCTCCTTCTGAAGCACACTCCATTTGCTCTCCTGAAGGTCTCCCTAATATTGCAAACATCCTCAATTGCATAAGGTCCACTTTAACCATTTTCTTCTAAATATATCCGAGGTACTAAATATACTAACATATTGCAAGTATGATCTTAAAATCATGCTTAATAACTCACAACATTGTGTAGAAGATCGTGTGATTCAAGAACTTGTTGTGATGGTTCTAGTTGCTCCTGTTGCAATTTGAGTTCCTCTTCTTGTTGTTGATGGTGTCGCCAAAGCTCCTTTCCTTTGTCCTTGCGATGTCGTGTCTACTTTGCATGTTGGTGTTTCAATGTGGGATGTGTGTCTTCCTTGCTCGTCTCTTGCTTGGAGGTTCCTCTTTCTCATACAGTTTTGGTCGCAACTTCTATTGGTGTGGCTGTCCCTGTGGTTGCTAAGATTTGAACTCTACAAACATGTATATAGTTTCTTAATACCAAGCATTCATAGTTTCTTAAGTAAAACAATTTTACTTCCATGCTTACCATAATCTGTATGACAATTTAGTCCAAATCCTTTAAAAAGCCTACAAAAATAAACGAATTTAATCTATAGAGAGAAGACATAAAGACAAGCACCTATGTACAAAGTATTTATCAAATGCAAGCCTTCCAATGGCCATGTTCTTTCGTGCCCCTATATACAAGATTGGATGTCAACATTATAGCTATTTTTATATATATTTAAATATGTTCATATATAAAAGAATGGATTTTGACATGATATATATATATATATATATATATATATATATATATATATATATATATATATATATATATATATATATATATATATATATATATATATATATATATATATATATATATATATATATATATATATATATATATATATATATATATATAGTGTAATAGTTTAGTTTGCATGAATATATCAGATTACATTCAGTAATCCAACATTGTGATCTAAGAATATTAATGATTTGTTCATGAATTGAAGTGTAACAACAATCTTTATATATCCAAGAAGAAGATTTTTTTTAATGGACCCAATGGATATATCAGTGCAGTTGTCCCCATTGAGAGTGCAGGAAGAACCATGTTCAAGAAATAAGGATTATGTTGTGCAAAAGAAAGAGTCTTATAACAGTGGATGGAGAATTATGCCCTTTATTGTGGGTAAGAAACTAGATTCTAACTTTTCCTAATGCATTGTTCTTTTGATTGTATTGAGATTGAAAAGATGTAAAGTGAATTTCAAAACCCAAATTAGATCTACATATTTTTTCTCAACACATAACTTGAGCATTTATAATTGAAGAGTGGTCATTGTGGTGTTGTTATTTGGTAGGAAATGAGAGTTGTGCAAACCTTACAATGGCCTACAAATTGACCAATAGAAAAGCATATATCATAAAATATTAAAATGAAAAGGTGAACTTGTCATTTGGAAATAGTAACTGAAATATTAATATTACCTTCTTTCTCCATTAAGCATTGCATGTCATATAGAACACATAATGTGAGTCCATTATGAAGGGACTAGTGTTTCCCACTATCAAAAAAATAAAACATAGGATTTGTATGCACTCTAGATTGGTCACCTAGACTATGGGCCACCATTATTTAATTTATCAGTTTCTCGAATCAATAGTTTGCAATATTTTATTAAATCAATTCAAATCAATTTTCTTGATCAAATTTGATTATTTTAATATTTTCTAAGGTTGATCATTTTATTCTAAGTCTTATTTAATCAAAATAAAATCTCCCTTTTAATTAAATAAAATAAATCCCAATTTAATTAAAAGAAAACCTCTCTTTTAATTCAATAATTCATCCACATTTAATTAATTAAGAGAAAAACTTCTCTTTTAATTTAATTAAATATTTCCCATTTAATTAAAAGAACTTGCTCCGTTTTAATTAAATAAATCCTCACATAAAGAGGAAATAAAATAAATTAAAACTAAAAATTTCTTTACACCTAAATGCACATATTTCTAAGTGGGATTCTATTTAATTATTTTCCTATTTTTTCATTGGTGGATTTTTATTTCACACAGATCATTCTTTCTCCACCCTTGATTAAATTTTTTTGCTTCTTAATCTTGATCATCCAATTTTCTTTATAAGGTAGAGCTCTCTCTTTATTTTACATACACACACGCTATGCTATTGTTATGTTGTAGGTTTGGAGAGCGATTTTTTTTGGAGTTTGAATACTAAAGCTTTTTGTGGAGAACTTCTATCTTCTTGTCTTCTTCTCTCATGCATCCACGGCTTCCATTATCATGATCCATCTTTGCATTTTCATATTAGCTTAGATCTTGCATTGATAGATTATATCTTACATTGTTATCATTTAGATTAGTTTGCATCTTCATTTGCATTCATATTTTAATTTTTGAATCTCTTGTTTCATGGTGTACTTGCATAGGCGCAAACTAGGTCAAATTGAGGGCCTCCATTACAAACCCTTGCACTCTATGAATAGAGAGCTATGAGCTGCCATTCGAAACCTCATTCTTGAGCAATCTTGGATATAATGACTCATAGAAGTGTGCTCACATTTTAAACATACATCTTTGGTGCCCACCGACGACAACCCACCTTTACTTGCTAGTTTTGCACATTTTTAGATCAAACCCCCTTGTGCAGATTTGTTTGGAGACAAAAAAATTCTAGATCTAAAAGATTTGATCATATCTCCCAAACGGCTATATATTTTGATCTAAATTTTTTATTGCAAGGTGGTGACATATCAGATAAGGTTCAATCCAATTTTTAGATTTTTCAGAGGTATTTTCAATTTTTAATAATTTTTTCTTGATTTTTCATGAAAATCAATTTAGGGTGCAAATTATTGATTTTTTTGGAAAATTTTGCATTTTTAGAAAGATCTTTGAATTCTAAATTGGTTTGGTTCTTTTTATTTTGATTTAAGAGATCATATAGGGCTCAATAATTTGATTTGCAAAAACTGGTCTATTTTGACAAAATGGCTCTCTAGGGCACAAATGAAAAAATATTTTTAAAGTTCAAATATTTTTGGAAAGCTCTCTAATTTTTGATAGGGGTATCTTTTTTGCATTTAGGGTTTTGGATCTGAATTCATATCATATAGGTCCAATCTTGATGACTAGGTCAAAAATCAATTAAAAAAAGAGCATTTAATGAATAGCTTGCATTTAATTTTTACAATGGATCAATGCATGATGTGAGCTTTCATTTGGGTTATTTGCTGATTATTATCACTCTTAAAAATTGAATTTTCAGATATAACCCTAGTTTTGCATAAGTTGGATATATATTGCATATCTTGTGTTTGCTTGTTTTGCTTGTTGCTTTGTTCGTTGCGAGCAAGCATGCAAGAGTAAATGAAATGTACAATAGAGAAAAGACACGTTATAAGGATTACCAAGTATTTTGTTAGATCTCTATAACATTTGGATTTAGAAGTAAAATGAATCCTCTCATGTGTTTGGCTTGAGTTCTTTTACACACTTTCATAGATTCACACTTTATTGGATGCTCTATAATTGGATCTAGATTTTCTTTCACGCATCTATGTTTCACATACTAATTAATCCCTATGAACTCTATTTGAGAGATCTTAAGAGACTGAGCTTCATTCACTTACTTTACATGTGAAGCTCCTCTTGACAATGGATCTCCTTGTAGGTAGGGAAAGCTATTTGTTATTATCTCATTATTTTGCTTGAATTTTTTCTCAACATCCATTAGTACTTTCTCTTTTGAGATTGGTGGTGTTTGTTGTTAGATTTTTTAAAAAGTTGGTGGGGTGATTTCAAATTAGCATGTCAAAGAATTTTGTTTGCTATGTTTGGGTAAGGTGAAGAGGCTAGAGGAGTATGCTCTGTTCCCTTTTGGGTACATCAAAAACTTGGAACCCTTGAATCCAAACCAAGTCCCCATGTGGTACAACTTTGTGAGTCTTCTTTGATTAGAGAGGGTTAAACCGTAGTGGAAATTCCCTTTATTGGGTCAACCACATGGATGGAACCTCAAGCGGTAATAGCCATTTTTGATGTGGTAGTAGAAACTGCGATATAAGTATCATTGTGAAAAAAATTCTCACAGATGTAGTCTTTTGTTGGGCTATCAAATCTCTTCAGTATCTCCAACTGATTAAATTTTTGGAATATGTCAAAACCCTGGTGCGTTGGGATTAGATTTCACCCACTCTAGATTGCAAAAGTTGCAGAGTTGAACATTACTAAGAACTATAGTGCTGCCAAATTTTCTTTTCTAGGACTAGCATGATTGGAAAATATTTTGAGAACATACATAGTAGCGGTTCTAGGGATTAGATTGATACTATGACACTATTCTTGCTCATGTGCAAGGTTGCTTTGTCCCTTGCTCATTGTTTGAAGACATTTTGCTTGAAATCTTTGATTGCTATCTTGCGTGCCTGGTTCATGATTAAAAATCTATTGATACACCTAGTTAGACATTTAAAATGAACAAAATCTGAGTTCCTAAGTCAAGACTTTACGATCAAACTGCTTTGTTGTCCTATTATTTCCAATCTCCCTAAGTTGATCTAGTTCAGATTAGGCTGCTTACCCCATTATTAGAAGCTTGTTTGCACTTTGGGTTATTGTGCTTTGATCTCTTGAATTAGTAATCATTGATTTCACAAGAGACCTTGTTTGGAGTTGGTGAGTTAGAGATCATCCATTGTGAGAAAGATATACCTTGTATTTTTTGATATTACACTTGGAGAGTCTTAGTAATCTCTTGTCCATCTACTTTCATCAAAATTCAATTTCAATTAATTAAAATTTGGGTAAATCATCCTCCTGGTCCATATGTGCTAGGGTATTCACCCAAAGTTGTGAGCACCTCTGTGGCAGTATTGGTTTATGCCTATTGCAATATTTTATCTTATCATTTCTCTTTTGGACAACTATCTTAGTTTGGTACTAATGTTTCTTAGAGTTATCCTATCAACTAGTACCTTTTCTTTCATGTTGGTTACAAGTGCTATTACATGTTTCTCAGCATTCAACTGAACTCAAATGGCATCAAATTTCACAAAATAACTCTTGGTCTTCTTTCTTCTTCATATTCCATGTCTTTCTAGTCTCCTATTTCTATTCTTCCTCTTCTTCATGTCTTCTTGATTCTTTTCCTCCCATTATCATATAGTCTATCTTCTTCTATTCATCCTTTCTCTTCATGCTTAATTCTTTTTCTTCTACAACCATGGATCTTGAATATCTTGTTAGGGACCCTCATTTGAGCACATATGAACTTGACCTCCTTATTGAATTTGAAAAGTGTTGCTACTCCAATAGATATATAGATGCTAACCTTGTGACAAAATGATGGAAAAAGGGAAGAAATAATACGTTCTTGCGAGGATCATACACAAGATCATATCACGATATCCCTCTTCCAAATATTCCTCATCTTCCAAGTCTCGCTATGATTCTTCTAAATATCATTCACATTTCTCATCTTCTAAGTCTTATCAGGATTCTTCTAAATATCATTCAAATTCTTCATCTTCCAAGTGTTATCATGATTCTTCTAAATATCATTCACATTCTTCATATTCTAAGTCTTACTATGATTCTTTTAAATATCACTCGTGTAGGTCTTCACCTACCTCTTGTTCATGATATCATTCTTCTTCTACTTCTACCAAGAGTCTTATTCCTCTTATTGAGACATACCATAAAGAACAACATGAAAAGTCTTGTGATATGCCTATCTATAATGCATATAGTGACAATGATTATGATGATGATGACTATTATATTCCTACAAGTCCTAAAAGTCCTCCTAGTCCTATGCTTGTGCTTAAAGGGTATGAGTCACAAATGGATATTGATGGTAATTCATATGACTCAAATATTGAAAGCAACATTGATAAATTTTGTGACCAATACCTAAATGATAAATATGAATTTTTTGAGGAAGAGAAAGTATTTTTTTGCATTGAAATAAAACGTCAATGGCATAAGAGTTCCTCTTCTAAGAACCCTCATGCTGAAAATAAAGATTACACTCTTGAGCAAGATCATGTTAATGTTGAACCTTTGTCTTCTAATTCTCCTCTTCCATCTTCTACTTCCTCCACTATCCATACATCCCCTAAAGATTCCGAGTCTCTCATCCCCTAAAGATTTCGAGTCTCTCAAATCTTATACAAATCCTTCCTCCAAAAAAGTCCTAATGCTTTTCATGCGGTTCCTTATAGTTTTCTTCAAAGGCTACCTCTTAAAGAAACTCAAGCTAACTTTCACTTGGCTGCAAATACTTTTGATCATACTAAGCCCAAAGAGCCTAAGCCTTCATGCATTATAATACCTACTTTAGCTAGTCCTTCATCATCTATTCCAAAGTCTACCATACAATTCAAACATGCTTCCTTCTCCTTAGGAGTGGCTTCATGCTAAGAGGACTCTAAAAATGATAAAGAAAAGAATATAAAGAAAGATCAAGATCAAGAACCCTCCACGTTATCCAATTATTTTCACAATGTCTTTGATCCATTTCATGGTCCTTTTGATCCTCCATGCCCTTCCTCATTCATTCCACCATGTTTTAAGTCTTCTCCTAAGAAAGATCAAGCTACTACTTACACCGCTGAGCTTATTAACAATCAAAATGATCTTAATATAGTTGCACCTTCCAAAGATGATACTTTCATTAAGGTTATCAAAAATACTGTTGTTACTTCCAATGTTGAGCCTATTGAAAATCAAGAGCAAAACTCTATACTTATGCTATCCAAAGCTCCTTGTCAAGATCAAAGTCTTCCATCTTCTTGTTCTACCACTCCATGTTCCCTTCCACTCTCTACTCTTTCTAAGTCTTCTCAATCTTCAAGTACTCCTATCAAAAAGGTTTCTCCTATTCAAGATGTTCATGATCCTATTAAAAATCCTAATGCTCACTCTAAAGATGCTGATGTCCTTGATTGTCATATAGATGTTGATGAACTTATTGATTACCCTTTTGCATCTTCCACATCCATCCTTGGATCTCCCCTGCCAATACTAAATGCTTCACATCTTCCTTCCATCTTGGGTCCTTATGTCCCTTCGCTTTCCCCTCCCAGCTCTCCTAATTCACATAGATGCATATCCTTGAATCCTTTTCGTCCACCCACTCACCTAAACTAGTCATATCATCCTTCTTCCACAAGTCCCAAGTCCTTTGGAAGTAACTTGAATGTTCAATACAAGAAAAAGAAGCAATTCAAGAATCCATATAAAAAAGAAGACTACCATGTTTCCTCTAATCGACACGGGGCATAAAGTCAAAAGATATATCTAAGAAAAAAATTATAAGACACGTATGGGTTCCAAAATCCCTCATTGAAGATCTTATCTCTACATCATAAAAAAGAAATGAAAAGAGACCTATGGCTATATGGATTCCAAAGTCTCTCTTGAGAGAGTCTAATGTTGAACAAAAATTGCAGTTGACATTCAAGCTTCCAAAGAACTCCATTTCATCTTCTTTCAAAAGCATTCTTCCATTCCATGCGCCTAAACCACAACCTCTTCTATCCACTCACCATATTCCTTCACGTATTCCTTCATTCACGTGTTCTCCATCCTCTTGCCACCCTTCAAGGTGTGTGTTGATGTTGATCTTGCCTTCATTTTCATTTTCCAATCTCACTTGCTTTGCATAAAGCCATATCCTTCATTTTTGTCTTCCATCTTCCTTTCCCTATTAGCATCTTTGATCATATAATTTCAAATCCTTTGCATTTCATGGTTTAAAATTTCAAGGAGCATTATCTAAAAAGCTTGACTTCTTTCAAAAAATTCAAAAAAAAATGAAAAAAATTGAAAAAATTGAAAATGTTCCTTGGTGAAGACCTGGTAATTAGGCACCTCGGTAGCAAAAGTAAAGAGAAATAAATTCGTCCTATGGTGAAAAGCACTCCCTTGTGGTGCCTTGGATAAGTACCATGATAAAAAATTGACAATCAGGCATCATGCATAGTTCTTCTACATCTTTCATCCATTCTATCTTTTCTCTTTGATCTTGACAATTTTGACCTATACACAAACATTTGGCTATCTTGTGAGCTATCTTATGATGATATTGTTTTAATTCCTTTCATGTTTAGCCTTCATATCTATTTTCCTCCATTCATTCTAGTCTTTCGCTATCCTTTCATCTAATAAAAAAGAGTAAAATATGATGCTATGAAGCCTCTTGACATGGCCCCTCCTTTGGATTGCATCTTTCCCACTT
This sequence comes from Cupressus sempervirens, assembly GCA_028749045.1. Lineage (NCBI taxonomy): Eukaryota > Viridiplantae > Streptophyta > Pinopsida > Cupressales > Cupressaceae > Cupressus > Cupressus sempervirens. Next base: position 37,526,357 of record CM053785.1, read on the forward strand.
TTACATTATGCTTTCATGAATTATCCTATGCTGACCTTTCATTTCTTGTCCAAATATTCTTTACATGACAGTTTTTCCCTGGCTTGGGTACTGGTAAGGAGTTTTCCCTTAAAGATTTCTTCCCTTTATTCTCCTTCATTCTCTTGTCTTTCATTTCTTCCACCAGTTTGCTAATCACTCTTGTCCTCCACCTTGCTAGACATTGGGATTGGATGATGTCATCTTACTTGACAATTTAGTCCTTATTTTTGTCTAGGGGCATTGTATATTATTTGTATATATTTATTAATCCTAAAAAAATAAAAAAAAATGATATATTTGAAAAATTCAAAAAAAATGATATATTGTGAAAATTGTAAAAATTGAAAAATATTCTGAAAAAATGATCATCTTAGTGAAAACCTAGCAATCAGTGCTTGAAAAAAAAAAAAAAAAAATTCAAGTCGTGAAAACTTGGAAATGAACACTACTTGAGGCATTTGTACCCCTATTTCTTAGTGCATATCCTCGACACTCGGCCTTTCTCCATCATGCCTTGTCTTTGTTGCCTTGGTTTGGAATTGGTCTTTGTCTAGGGGGCATAACTATGTTAGCTTCAGTCTCTGGATGCATTAGTCTTTAGGACACCTCGCAAGCGGTGCTTTTCAACACCACCCCAATTGTATTTTTCAATACAACCCTTGACATTGAGTGTTTTTCAACACTTATTGGTTTGGTGTTACCCAATTTTGTCATGTAATCTTAGTTGTTTGTAAGCATCTGATCATTATCCTTGAAACTCAATATCAGTTAACACACTTAAAATTTTAAACATAAACACTTAATGTTTGAGCTATGTCATGATCTTTTCCTTGTGTGTTGACTGTTATTGATTTTTGTTGAGTGTCATTGTTCCTAAGTCTCTCCAGGATGCATAGCTAGAGGACTTGGGGCATGAGGCATATGTTTTATTTACTACATTAAATTGGGTAAGCTAACATCGAAGTCATCTTGACCTTTATGTCTTTGATGCTCATGTTAGAATCTTTCCACATTCCAATTTAATATAAATCACATTCATATCTTCATAGTTGCACTTGTGACTAGTGATGATTGTGTGATTTTCTAATGTCTGTTAATAATGACCCAATGATGAAAATAAGTTCTTTTACATTCTCTAATGAATGATGAACACAAAATCCTATGTTACAGTTGCTCTTTTGCAAGTACACCTTTGCATTTTCATGTAACTTGCATTTTTAGACTTCATGTTAGTTTGTATTTTTAGGCTGCATTATGAGTTTGAGAGGGTTCTCCCTTCATCTTCATTGTGGATTTTTAATCAACCGTGGTCATGTTTTGATCTTCATTTCCTTATCTTCTTTCGTGATCTCAATCAAAATTTCTATCTTAAACAATTGATTGATTTTGTGGCTTTATCTTTCTATTTCTTTCCATATCTTCCAAACTTCTATCTTTCATTTTCTTTTACCCCACTTATTTTCTTCTAAATCACTTTTGGTGCATAATATTTCACGCTTGATGATCTACCTTGGTTTCGTGATTCTTATCTCTTTAATCTTACATCAAGAACTTTATCTTTTGTTTGATTTGACCAAATTGATCAATTTTCTATTTCTCCTCTATCTTATTTCAATTTCGATCATAAGGAGGAAGTATCTATCAAAATTCAATTCTTGATTCAGTTTTATCGATTTTATCCTAAACTTTTTAAAATCAAAATTTATTTGTATTCTTTGTCCTGATGTGTTCTCGAATCGACCACACATCTTGGTTGTTTTGTGATCTCGAACTGACCTCACACTTCAATTTCTTTCTTTGACTATATGTGTTTCCAAATTGACCACACATTAGTCAAAGAGGAGCAAACGGATGCACCCTAAAATGGTCACCTAGACTATGGGCCCCCATTATTTAATATATCAATTTTCTTAAATCAATGGTTTGCAATATTTTATTAAATCAATTGAAATCAATTTCTTTGATCAAATTTGATTATTTCAATATTTTCTAAAGTTGATCATTTTATCCTAAGTCTTATTTAATTAAAAGAAAATATCCCTTTTAATTAAATAAAATAAGTCCCCATTTAATTAAGAGAAAACCTCTCTTTTAATTAAATAATTCATCCACATTTAATTAATTAAAAGAAAAAACCCTCTTTCAATTTAATTAAATATTTTCTATTTAATTAAAAGAACTTGCTCTTTTTTAATTAACTAAATCCCCACTTAAAGAGGGAATAAAATTAATAAAAATTAAAAATTCCTCTACACTTAAATGAACATATTTCTAAGTGGGATTCTATTTTTTTCCCCTATTTTCTTATTGGTGGATTTTTATTTCACACAGATAATTCTTTCTCCACCCTTGATTAAATCTTTTTGCCTCTTAATCTTGATCGTACAATTTTCTTTATAAGGGAGAGCCCTTTCCTCATTTTACACACACACACACTCTATGCTATTGTTATGCTGCAGGTTTGGAGAGTGATTTTTTTAAAAGTTTGAATACTACAATTTTTTTTAGAGAATATCTATTTTCTTGTCTTCTTCTCTTATGCATCCATGGCTTCCATCATCATGATCCATCTTTGCATTTTCATATTAGCTTAGATCTTGCATTGATAGATTAGATCTTGCATTTTTTATCATTTAGATTAGTTTGCATCTTCATTTGCATTCATATTTTGATCTTTGAATCTCTTGTTTCATGGTGTACTTGCATGAGCACAAACTAGGTCAAATTGAGGGCTTCCATTACAAACCCTTGCACTCCATGAATAGAGAGCTATGAGCCACCATTCGAGACCTCATTCTTGAAAAATCTTGGATATAATTGTAGACACCTAAAAATTCTTTAAAAAATAAAGTATTTTTATTTTCTGAAAAAGTCCCTGATGACATCATCATTAATTAATTAATTATTTATTTAATTAATTAATTTATTTTTATGCCATTAAATCCCTTTATCTTAATTAAAAATATTTAATTAAGGAATCCCTCACAAAAATGTTTAAATTTTATTTAAACATTATTTCCTTATTTATTAATTATTTAATTAATAAATTGAGCAAAAATTCCAAAATAAATAAATAATTTATTTTTTGCTCAAAACTTGGCCAATTTTCTTAAGACCACTAACCTCTTCCAAAATCTTCTAATCCTTTTTTAATTTCGATTAAAGGTTAATTCCATCATTTCCTACCCCTAATCCCAACTCAAAATATTTAATTAAGATTAAGTACTAATCTTCATGTTTATTAAAAATATTTTAATAAATATCTCCTCAACCCAAACCTTTGAAATAAATAAAACTTTATTTATTTTCTAAAAATTTATTTATCCTCATCCTAGGAAGTTCTAGATTCTCCTAGAAAGTCTTCATCCTCATCCAAAGCCTAGACTCTTCTAGAAGATGTCAATCTTTATCTTTGACCTTAATCCTAATCCCCCCCTAACCTTGTCACATTCCCTAAACATGGGTTAAGACTTGCTAACTCAAGCCAAAGCCAACACATGTCTCCTCCTTCACCCACCCTCATTAAATGCCATCCACTTGCCCATCTCTAACAAGCCTAATCTAATCTTAACCCAAGCCTAACCCAAGCCTTAATCATTTGCACATTCCTAAGTCAAGCTTAAGACTTTCTTAATCCAACCCAAGTCAAAATATCTCAACTCTCTCACAAATATCCCAACCATAAAATTTTATGAAGCCCACAAGGCCATAAATGACTCTTACAAGCCATTATGAGGGTCTTTATGAGCTTTGAGCCTCCTTTGTTGACCCCTCAACCACTCTTGCTCTAACCAATGACCCTGTGACATGTGTCACTTTCTGATTGATTGTAAGGAAGCACAATCCATGTGATCTCCTCTCATTCAATCTAAACATTCCATAAGCTTTCTCCCATCCTTGCATCCTAGCCCTTGATCCCTCAAGCCCTTTGCCTATTTAAGGTATCCTCTTCCAAGCCATTTTAATACAATCACCCATAGTAACAAAGTAATGCCATTTTGATCATAAATTAAAGCCATAATGCCATTTTTGAGATCAAGTTTTAACATCAAAAATCCATCCATCCACATCCAAATTCTAAGAATCTATTGAAGCTAGTTTGAGTACCTTGAGCATACATCCTAAATCCATATCCAAATTAGACACATCTATAAATCAAGAGAACAGTCTCATTGAGAGAGCTCCTTAATAGCTCATATTCTCATTTGAGGGCTTCTCTTTGTCTATCTTGAAGTTTATGTTAATTTAATTAATGTTAATGCTTTTGTTTCATTAAGTTAAGTGTTTACTTGTATACTAAATTAGTGTAAACATTCTTGCACGCCCGATGGGACCCTGCATGGGTCATTCTCCTTAGTTTTATAGCCATTTTTATGTGTTTTTATGCTAATTTGGCTAATATCTTATATTTAGTGATTGGTAGGATTGTATAAATTGGTTTTGTAGGTCCACATAAGCATGTAGAAGACAAAGGAACTCATAGTCTATCTCATAGTATTTTCAAAATTTTCAAGCTTATAGGTGGACGGAGCACTTGAAATTCTTCTTCCTCTTCTTATCTATATTCTTCTTCTATTCTGTCTACTTCTTCTTCTTCTTCTTGTGGGATCTTGGCCTTTTTTTAAAAAGAAGCAAAATCATACACACCTTGTTTTAGTACTTAAAATGAACCCCCAAATCATACTTAAATTCATTAAAAATTAAAAATTTGCAAAAAAATAATAATTTTTTTTTAACAAGTGAAACTAAATCAATCCAATCATTTGCATCCTCGCAACATCAAGGTTTTAGATGCATTCATGCAAAGTTAGGAACACTTCATTTTTGGAAACTTAAAAAGAACTTCAAGTTTCCATTTCAAAAGGTTCAAAATCAACATTAAGTGTACACAAAATTCTAAATCAAACTCAAAGCATCAATCAAGGATAAAATGAACTTTATTTGCAAATATTTTAAAGTTCTTTTAAAATCTCATGAAAACTAAGAGTCCTAAATGGTTGCCAAAATTGTCCTAAAAGTTTTGTTATTTGTTCCAAATAAATGTCTTGTTGCAAAATCTTGAATGTTTCCTAAGTTTTTTATGCATCAAAACAATCTAGGAATATGATTTTTGGGCTTAAAACATGCAAACTAGAACACAAAATCTTGAATGAAAACCAAAGTCCAAAGAGTCATTTTTTTCGAGTCAAAAACAATCTTGAATGATCTAAATTGGAAAGAAAAGCATCCCTATTCCTTCCTCTTTGAATTTCAGTTCAAACAAACTCAATCTTGAATGATTTAAGGTTAAAAAAAGCACTTCAAAGTTCTTAAAACAACACGCAAAATCTCAATCTTGAATGCTTGAAGGAAAGAACTTGAATGTTTAAACACTCGTCTTTGAATGCATGTTGCTAAAATCACTCTTGAGTGCCATGGATCAAAATCAAGTTTGTTTTTTTTTCCATTGGAAGCATAACAAATCCAATCTTGAATGCCACAGATCAAATAATCATTATCATACATCACACTTCATCTTTTGGGGCATAAAAATAATTCACATTTTAGAAAATTTCTAAGTTATAAAAACAAACAAAAACACTTTGAGTGAGTTTGTTGTTGGAATCACCCTTTTTAATCACCCATCATTCTAACCATTGGTTGCAATATTAGCACCATATATCGGGATGGGTCTACCTAAGAGGGTGTTAAGTGCTCCACAAAAATCAAACTCCACTCACCTGAGTTTTTATTGGTTTTTCTAAGGTAGAAAATTTCTTGAATGCACATTAGTCTTGCTAACTCTTCATTTGAGCATAAAAGATTGAACAAATCTTGATGTGGAGGGCCTCCGGGCATGCGCTTGAAATCGAGCTTTACACACATCTTTGTTTTGGGCTTAAAATAAAATCACACTCAATCTTGAATGCCTTAAAGAAAATCAATCGATACTTGATTTGGAGGGCCTCCGGGCGTGCGGGTTTATTTTCTTGTTGACCCTAACTCTTCTTCTTGCTTGCATTCTTCGATCGATTTTACTTTTGTTGACCCTTCAAAATTAGAATAAACATTGTATCTTAAACATGAGTGCTTGCAAATTCTAGATCAGCACACATAAGAATCAGTTGGTAAAAGAACAAACGTGTTTTTAGCCCAAGGTCATCCAAATCTTCTCTCCCTTTGTCGTCTTTTGAGGCTATCTTGGTTGCATAAGACTAGGATCCAAAACTTTGTTTCTTTTTTTTAGGAGGTTTGCTCGGGGATGTCATCACCTCGAGGGACGACCTCAACTCCAGCATTTCGACGGAGTATAAAGATCGAGAGGTGAATCCAAAGACACCTCTCTTGGGATCAAAATTCTGTCACTCGGGCTAAGCCTCAAGGAACTTTATACCCTTGAGAAGTGAAAGAGGAGAAGTGGGTTACCACTCCTCTCAGCTATGTGACATTGTTTTGGTTACATCTATAAATTTGGGCCTCACGTACCTTGGGTATATCGAGGACTCCCTAGCTAAACCAACTGTCAGCCTTGCAGATAACCATCTAGGATGTTAATGTGTTTGAAGTGACTAATTGAAACATTTGTAAAACATACACACTCCTTGGCGCAAGTATCACATTATGAGAATCAAAAACCTCTATCTGGTTGTTCCTATCTATTGCTTGATCTTTTACTTGTTGAATGAATGTTTGCCAAACTTGGTCAATCCTAGCTTAGAGCACACTTAGTATAGTCACTGCCTATTTTAGAAGTTGAACAAGTTGAAGCAAAACAACCAAGATCTCTCAAAGCCAAGCAAATTCAAGAATTTATGTCAGAACAACCCAAACCCAAACAGAAGTTTCACAAAGCCAAACTCAAGCCATCTCAGGTATACCAAGAAATTTTAGCTAAGAGAAAGGAAGTAACACCAAGCCCTCGAATTTCCAAACTCCACAAAGCAAAAGACAAAGCTGCTGACAAAGCCCGTCAAGTTGCCTGGTTAGATCACACTATTAGATTTAGCAAACATCTAGGAGTTAACCCTGCTTATGCCTTACCAACTAGGCATGATTTCTATGATTAGACCCCCTTGTTTCTCCACATCTTCTTCCATAAGCTTCACTTTAGAGTCATCTTTGTAGGAAAGCCAACCATTTTAGGTTATCCCTTTAAGCATTTGAGCTCATCCATCTCATTTAGTTCTTTTACTTAGAACCAAACCATGTAGCCAGCAATCAAAAAGTTCACATCCAAGGCTTCAAAATTGTTGTCACCTTGCCAAAAGTCTGCCATTCCTACCATCTTGCAAATCCACCAGCCTCACCAAGGTTATCCCTCTGATAGAGATTTGTCTAGGGTAATCTAGCCTTGTCACTTTTCATCCCTCATCACCTTGAGCTAAAGGTTGAGATCCACAAGTGGTCAATCTCATGTTTTTCCTAAAGGATCATCATTGTATCCTTAAGTTGACATAATCACCACCAAGCTTGCACATAGGAAAGTAGACCTTTCATGCTTTGGCAACATATCTTTGAAGATTAGAATCCCCAACCCAATCCTCCTTAGGTTTGTCATATAGCTTTGCCTTAGCCTAGGAAATCATTTGCATAGAAAAGCCTTCCCCCTTTGCATCCATTAGCATTGTTGGTTTTCATCCCTAGGAACATTTTCATGCCACCCATCACTCGCTTAGCCAAGAAGAAGAAGGAAACAATGGAGCCCTATCATTTGGATCAAACACCATCACTCCCCTTGAGCATTCAACCATCCTTCAGCCTAGAGAACGCTATACTATCACCTACTGACATTGAAGCTTTCATGAACCAAACAAGAAATGCAGTATTGGTGAATGCCATTATAGACAAGAAAAAAGAAACAATCATGGAAAACTTTTAGAGGGACAACGTAGGAGCCTTCGATTTTAGAAGACCTCCTCCCTTATTAGATCCTTCTCACCCTTTGTTTGGGCAGCTGCCACCACCCATAGGCTCTTATGATCCAAGTCATCCTTTGTATATACCAAAAGAAGAGCCTCAACCCACCCCATATGATCCAACAGACCCAAACATACTAGCCTCCACTCAAGTTGAAATCTCCCTTCCGCAAACCAATCCAGCTACCACCACTCCACTCCAAACTATTTTTGCCCAAAAAACCTCACCATTAACTCCCTTCACTATTGCTGCTGCTGCTCTCCAACCCAGCCTTCCAAATCCACCCATCTCCCAAATCAGTGCTAGCATCTTTGGCCAACCTCAGCAATATACAATAGGGATGCCACCCATGGGGCCAAGTAATCAAAATTTCATCACCCTAGCTTGTTTACCTCAGCTCAGAACACAATTCCATCATTTCCACTAGGTCCTTGGAGGTCAGTGCCATCAACCACAAATTCACAAGCTACTACTCTCACTCCACAAAGCTATCAAAACCCACAAGCTACTACCAATGTTTTTCCAAGCTCTCAAGTGACCCAAGCTCCTGCCACCACTCTACCAAGCTTTCAAATCCAGCCACCAAGCTATCAAACCCCATAAGTTCCATTCCCAAGCTTTCATTTCCCACCACCTCCACCACCAACTAATCCATTACCTCCTATTACCAACTATTTTTCTATGCCACTTCTAGGAGAAAATCCACCACCACCAACCACCAAATACTTGGCCTCTTTTTCCATGCAGATACCTTCCTAAATGGGGGCACAACCCACATATATTGGTCAAACTCCTCAAATCCAAAGTCACGTTCCACAAGCTCTCTGATCCTTTCCCCAAGCTTCACAACCATCTCATACCTTACCTCCACAAAGCAATCCATTTATCCCACAACCAACTTATGTTCCTCAATCCCAACCTCAAATCCAATATCAACAGCAAGCCTCGCAACACATGCAGCAATATGTGACACCTCCACCTTAGCAACCTATCATCCACCATTCAGTTGCCCAAGCCATGTACAATCCCTACCAGCCCATACCTCAAAGACATCCATATTCAATTGCACCATTTGGCGCATATCTCCCTCAGAGTGCTCCTATAATAGAGGCACCACAGCCATCGCCCATTAATTCAAAATGGGAAGCCATGAAGATAGCTTTGAAGAACATCCAGGAGGGAAATGATCCAAAAACTTTCAAGTTTGAGAATGTTAGTCCTTACGCATTTGACAGAGCCATTACCATGACACCATTTTCCAAACACTTTGAGATACCCAAGTTTGACAAATTCAGAGGAAAAGGAGACCCTGTCCACATATCAAAGAATTTTACATGGACTGCCAAGAAGTGGCATACAGTGACATCTTCCTTTTGTGCCTCTTTTCGAAAAGCTTGGCCAGACTAGCTCTTGAATGGTTTTATAGAATCCCATATGGTACAATCAAAAAATTTGCTAAATTGTCTGAGGCATTTGTAGCCCAATATGCCCATCTTGTTGAGACAGAAGTATCAGTAGTTGATCTTGTCCACACTAAGCAAAAAGGTGGAGAAAGCCTTATCGAATATCTGCAAAGATGGAAAACCCTTACCACCCGCATATCTTGCACCTTGCCAGAGTGCCATTTGGTGAAAATGTTTATTGATAATGCCCATCCTAGCTTGGCTCACTACATGACCATGAATTGTTTGCAGACCTAAAAAGATATCAAAGAAAAAGGAATGATCCTTGAGCAAGGACTCATTAAAGATGGTGTGGTCAAGATTTATAAGGAAGCCAACCAAAATCAAACACATTCAAGTGACAAGTCTAGGTATTAGAACAAAAACAAGCACGTTAAAATAGATGGTGTCACTGACACTAGACATGTGAATATTGTTGGTCCTTCTCAAAATCAGTCCAACCCACCTTATAAACCAAACAATCAACAAGCTATCAACAACCAACAATAGACTCAGCAAAGCTTTCAAAGCCACAATCCAAAGCCAAACTTTCAAGGGTCTAACAATCAAGCTAATGCCATCAATGTAGCTACAGGACCAAAGCCCAAGTTCCAACCTGCACCTCGAAACTATACACCCCTTGGTGAGCCATTGGATGTCATTTTTGAGAAATTGGCCAAGGAAAACCTCATCAAATTTCCTCCTACCCAACAAATCGACCCGAGCCAATCCAAAGTTACATGGTACAGAGACAATGAGTATTGCAAATTTCATAGGGTAAAAGGTCACACCACCCACAGATGCATGAAACTGAAAGATTATGTGCAAGACCTCATTGATCGAAAAAAAATCACAGTTGGTGCCCAAACTTCGCCCAATGCAGGCTTACAAATTTATCAAAATGCCTTTCCTCCTCACAACAACAACAATCCAGGAAAATCACCCATCCAAACCAACAACAACAACACCAACAACTGCTAGCCAAACCAACAACATGAGAAGAACAATGACCACACTTCATCCTACATAGACTATGGTAGCCTCATAGGTTGTATATCTAAGAAAGAGCCTTCTGTCAATGTTATCAATATCCAAGGCCCAAACAATGAGTGTGTAGTCACCGCCAGAAGAGTGTGATTGAACATTGCAGCCCCATCAGTCCCATCAGTACTACCAACCCCAGCAGTATCATCAGCTCCGTCCAAAAGCCAATACATCATCTTGGAACATCTCGGGAACATGCCATCTCAGATCTCCATCCTTGACCTACTCTGCACTAATCCTCTGTATAAAGACATCCTTGATAGTGCTCTCATAGAATCCCGTGTCTCTTCAGATATTAGTGCAACTAATTTTCGTAATCTTGTTGGACACCTTTCATCCTCATGTGCCCTATCATTCAAACCCATCGACATACCCGTGGTCGAGCCAGATCACACCCTTCCACTCCGCATAGCCATTATGGTAGCAAATTTTGCCATAAAAAGAGTAATGATAGATAATGGATCAGCCTTGAATATTTGTACCCTAAAATTTATAGAAAAAGCTGGGTATACTGAGGTGGATATCATCAGTGAGGTTATCACCATCAAAGCTTATGACAACTTGGAGAGAACCACAAAGGGCACAGTTTTGCTACCCATCAAGGTTGGGCCAGTCATCCAAGAGACGGTTTGCCATGTTGTTGATCTAAACCTACCATTTAACATCCTCCTCGGTCACCCATGGATTCATGCCATGAAGGCCATTCCATCTACATATCATCAGTGCCTCAAATTTTTGCATCAGGGCACTGAAGTGACCATCCATGCCGATCTAGAACCCTTTGCTTATTGCAATGTAGTTGAAGCTTCATATACAAACCATTGTGCTAGCATTGAAATTGGCCAATCCATCTCCAGTTCATCCAACACCTGTAATGACCTAGAAACCATCCTCATTTCTACCCTATCTACCGTAAAGATCAACAACAAAGATTGCAGAGAATATAGCTTGTCTGATGCATTTGTAGTTGGTGCATTGCCACTTGATCCACACACCCATGGATGGCCCACATATCATAACACCAAGGAGACTCCACCTCCTCGATACACAAAGCTTGGCCCAACAACCTTTGTATCCCTGAGAATCCCTCTTCATGAGGAGCTCACTCCAGATATCAACAATTGGTTACATAAGGATGCATCTCCAAGAAATCAAGCACGCCTTGATCACTTCAACCAGAAGTATCCCCAAGCACATAAGCTCATCACTAAAAAATGGAACTATCAAGGTGGTGATCTAGGACCAGAGGAAAGAGGCATGCAGTGCCCCATCAAAGCACACAAACAAGAAAAGAAGTTCAGTCTAGGCTTTGGCATACCCACAACTAGGGGCACCAATACGAACGGTCATGCTTTTTTGAACATCCACCATGACCTTGTAGAAATTGAAGACATTCTGGAGGAATTTGAAAAGAGAGCCTACGATGATATCCCAGACCAAATCTTCCTAGGAGACTCTGTTCTCCAAGAACTATCCATCCATTTCATCGATCTACCACTCGCTCACCTTGAACTCATAGATTGGGACCAGCCAAGCATCATACACATTGATAAGTTCACATCAGAGGAAGCGCTTCTAAGATTCATGGGAGCTGAAACTCCTCACAAGAAAACAAAGCCAGATTTTTCCTATATCTATAAGCTAGATCCCAAGGGGTATTTTGGAGAAAATCCCCAACCTAGTTCCGATACATGCCCAAAACTGGAACTAAGGAAAATTTGAGACTAGCTAAGTTAGCAAAGAGAGCCCCTCAGTAGGAAAATCTAGAGTCACAAGCAGAACATGAGGATTTAGCATTACCTCCTCAAGATAATCAACCAAAGGTGTCATTCTAATTGAGGATACTAGAGAAGTCAACATCGGTTCTTCAGAGATCCCTAGACTTGTTCACATTGCTGCATCCCTATCACAAGACCAAGTTGACCTCCTCATTGAGGTCTTAAGAGAGAACATTGGCCAATTTGCATGGTCATATCAGGAGATGCCAGGACATGATCTAAAGCTTGTAGTTCATCATCTTGCAGTCGATCCAAAGATCAAGCCCGTTAGACAAAAGCTTAGAAAAATGCACCCCAAGGTGGCATTACTGGTCAAAGCTGAATTAGAAAGAATGTTAGTTGCTAAGGTTATCTAACCTATCAACTACTTAGAGTGGATCTCCAACATGGTCCCTGTCACTAAGCCTTCCGGTGACATCAAAATCTACACTTATTTCAGAGATCTTAACAAAGCTTGTCCAAAAGATGATTTTCCCTTACTCAACATAGATATGATTGTAGACCTTACAACTAGACATGAAATTCTATCCCTCATGGATGGATTTTCTGGGTATAATCAAATCAAGATTGCAGTAGAAGATCAGCATAAGACAACATTCACTACCCCTTGGGGAACCTTTTGCTACAACATGATACCTTTTGGTCTAAAGAATGCTAGGCCTACCTATCAAAGAGCTATTACAACCATTTTCCATGATCTTATCCATAGCATTTTGGAGGATTACGTGAATGATATCTTGGTCAAATCTCACACCTTCATGGATCATCTTGCTGACCTGGAGAAAGTTTTTGATAGGTTAGCCCAATATCATCTCATGTTGAATCCCAAGAAATGTGTCTTTGGGGTCACATATGGCAAGCTTCTCGGCTTTATAGTTTCTAAATGAGGTATAGAGATTGACCCCAAAAAGGTCAAGGATATCTTAGACATGCCTCCTCTCCAGACACTGCAACAGCTTCGTACTCTTTAGGGAAAGCTTTAATCTGTTTGACGCTTCATCTCCCAGCTTGCAGATAAGTGTACACCATTTACACATTTACTAAAGAAGGATGAAAACTTCAAGTGGGATCCTTTATGTCAATGCAGCTTTGATTAGCTCAAGCAGTATCTCGCCAATGCCCCTATCTTAGTTCCACTAGTTCCTGGTTGTCTCTTCATCTTGTACATATCAACAATGCCTACTGCTCTAGGGGAACTTCTAGCACAACATGATGACTAGGACAGATAATGAGCCATCTACTATATTAGTAGAACCCTAGTTGGTTATGAACTCAATTACACTCCTATGGAAAAAGCTTGTCTAGCAGTTGTCTTCTCAACTCAAAAGCTTTGCTACTACATGCTAATTCATACCATCCAACTAGTCTCCAAGATAGACCCTCTCAAGTATATGCTCTCTAGAACAACACTTACAGGCCGTTTGGCCAAATGGGTTATGCTCCTTAGCGAATTTGACATCTAATATGTGGATAGAAAAGCAATCAAAGGGCAAGCTATAGTAGATCATGTAGCTGATGCACCTCTAGTAGATGCATATCCTTTGATCACAGAGTTTCCAGATAAGCATATCTGTCTAATTGAAGAACAACCCCCATGGAAACTTTATTTTGATGGCTCATACACATCTCATGGCTCAGGGGAAGGAATATTGTTGGTCACACCTCAAGGAGATTATATTCCAAAAGATTTTAAACTACAATTCCCTAGCACCAACAATATAGCTGAATATGAGGCTCTCAAAGTAGGATTGAAGATAGCTGCAGAATGGAACATCACTGAGTTGCAAATCTTTGGCGATTCTCAGCTCATCATCAAGTAAGTCCTAAATGAATATCAAACCAAAGATGAAAAGCTATTACCCTACAAGGAGCTAGTTGATCAGCTAACCCAACATTTTACAAAGATTTAGTTTACACAAGTGCCTCGAATGCAGAACAAAGCAACAAACACTATGGCTACTATCAGCTCACTCTTGAAAATTCTCCAAGCAGCTACATAGTATGAGTTTTTAGTCGAGCAACTCCTCACACCTACCTATGTGAATGAGGATTCAAATCGTGTTTGCATCTTGGTTGGTCCCCAATCCCCTTGGTACCATGAAATCCATGCTTACCTTAAAGATGGTATCATATCCCCTCACCTAACACGTACCCAATGCTAGAACCTTATCTGAAAGTCATCTTGCTATGTTATCATAGCCAATACCTTATATCGTTGGGGTTATCACGATACTCTCTCTCGATGTTTAGATGAAATTAAGGCCACAATGGCGTTAAAAGAAGTACACTCTGGACTTTGCAGTGCCCACACGAGTGGTATTGTCCTCACACAAAAAATCCTTAGAGAAGGCTACTATTGGCCTACCATTGAAGAAGACTCCAGTGACTTTGTCAAAAAATGTCTGCCATGTCAGCAACACACAAATCTTGTGCACGCTCCAGCACAAGATCTAAAACCTATTGCACCACCTTGGCCCTTTGCATGTTGGGGCCTTGATCTAGTTGAAACTATCAAACCTCTCTCATCTGATGGACATAAATGGATAATAACAGCTACATACTATTTCACTAAATGGATAGAAGCAGTCCCCTAGTCTTAGCTACAGGAGTTCAGGTCTCCAAGTTCATCTTGTACCACATTGTTTGCCGCTTCGGCATCCCATCCACCTGTAAGGAAACTTGGCAATAAAGAATATAACCATTTCCACATAACCCATAATAAATCTAAAATAAACACGAAATTAAAATCCACATGCAAGAGAATAGACAACATACCCACAAAATTGTGACACAAGATATACCCTGGGAAACCCTCATTGAGGGAAAAATCCAGCCTCCAAAAGCATCCATCACCATGTATTATTCAGCAAAAATACCATTGCCATACAACCATAGAAGCCTTCATGGCCATAGCCACAACTGAGAAAACTATGTGAACAAGTATGAATCCACACATCCCATGCCATGCTTTCAACCTTCACAAATGCTCCCTTGGCTAACCTGTCAAGCCTTGTCCCGCTCGACTCTTGCCTTTTGTCTTCTCCTTGTCACTCTCTCTCTCTCTACAACAACTACCCTTGTGGCTGCTTATATAGTAGCAAGTCCCACAAAACCACTAAGTGGTATTACATAAACCATGTGCTAAAACCATTCGCTACCTAAACCACTGACCCCACATTTAATATTGGGCATTTAATTCTTTTCCCCAATATTAAATAATTACATGAAATATTTTCACAATGTTACAATACAAATCGTCAAGAATATTCCATGGGAATCTTTACATGTTGCACGTCCATATAGGCACAACATTACATAATAAAAATAAAATAATAAAATAACAATATTATGCAATGTGTGCAACACCCATTATCTCAACAATCTCCCACTTGTTGTATACATTGCATAGGGTCAATCCGTAGCCACAAAAAATGAAGAAGGGAACAATCCCTCCCAGTACATCCACCATCATGGATCAAAGTACACCAAGTACTCCATCCTGGTACTCGCAACAAAATCAAAGTATCCAGCATCTCGAACATGAATGATCTCACCTCCTATTATGCCACTCCCACTGGACATACATAGAAGCCATCCAAAGAGAAAGCCACCCAACCTATCGCATTAGAAGATCATAAAATTTTGTACCAACTAAAATTCCAAGCACAAATAACCTGATCCAAAGGTAATCACATGTATCCGTAGTTGTCAAAATATCCATAGCTGAAATAACACCCACAACAAAGTGCCAAACCCATCCAACTATCCATACCTCCAAAAAAAGTATAACAAGTGAATCTCATATCATCAACATATCCAATCTACAACCTGCAATCATAAGCCTCAAGAGCAAATACCTGCCACATATATACCAAGAAGCTCCCACTGCGAAAGATAATGCCAAATCTATAACCAATCCACTCAACACATCTCAAAGAAGTGAATCCATGTAGTATCAAGGACATCCACAATACATAAATTGATATCCTATAAGAAAAATTCTCATAACAAGTCTCCAATAGTCTCCAAGTTCTCCACAACCAACAAAGGAAAGAGATAAAGAAATAACCATGTCATCTCTCACATGACATACATGAGCACAAACCAGTGATCACAATCTCCAACCAATCTCAAATCCAATGTAGTCAAAACTAAACATCTAGGAAGATAACCAAGACTAGAGAAACCATGCAAATCATAACCTGTATCATGTCCTTCTACACACACCTCTAGATGTAAACTGTGCAAGTATGATCTCCTCCATAAAACCCCAACAAGAAGCCTCAACAACACCCAAACCATACCATATAACTAATCATGGATGTAAGCCTCTCACAAGAAGATCAAACTCAATAAACCATTCCTAAACCAAGGAATAACCATTCCTAATCCAAGGAATATGCCCAATATAAAACCATCTCCCAAACTCAACCAGCATAACAACATATGCACATGGAGATAACCAATGCTAAACCATCTCTCAAATGAACCCTCTAGAACTAACTCATTTACCATAGCTCAAGATCCATATCCATGAAAGACAAGCATAAATATAATGCAACTGAGAGAAACAATGGGCTATACCTCTCAAGTAGCAAACCGCCGAGTAGACCAAGAGTGGGGAATGAGAATGCTCATCAAGATACCCAAGTCTCCAACCAAGACTCATTTTAGAACAATCTCCTCTCAAGTCCATATCAGGTGACTGCCCCTCGGACTTCTTGCTGAAACCATCAACCATCCCAACAAATACTTCTCTAATCCAAGAGAAATCAGCGTCACCACTGTCTCTAAGTATCCATGAGAACCTATAACCAATCAATCCATGCCAACTCCAAATGCAACATAGCAATATCATGAAGTATCCAGCTTATGATCAGTGTACTCAATACTAAGAAATTAAACCAAGATCAATGTCAAAGTTCTAACCATGGCCTTAGGAACATAAACATGACAACATGATCTTACCATCTCAACTAAAGAGATAACATGTTTCATATGAACATACCATAACATGTCACAACTCTAAACGTGTATCAAGAGTATACCATGACATAATAATGAAACCATCCTCATACCAAGGATAACATGCCAAATAAAAGCATAAACCACACCTTTACCAAGAACCCTGTGAGTCCTCAAGATGCAACCATCTCCATACACCATGAAGAAAAAAATCTCCACATACCATGAAGATAACCAAGAGCTCCATGAGTCCTCAAGATCTAACCATCTTCAAACACCATGAAGATAACAAGTGCACCATGCAAATGACAAAGATGCTTCTGCAGCAACAGGATCTAAGACAAACCTCCAACATCTACAAACACTCAATAAATATATCAATGCCAACAACTCCCACTCACCGTGGTACCAAGTCACCTATGGCATCATAAAATCCATCCTCTCCAAACCAAGAAGATATAAACCAAACCAGGAACTAATCCTGCACTGTCACCCCATCACTGTCACAAGCTCCCACTAAACTGTGTATCCAAGCTATCCATGACATCATGATGAAAACCCATCCTCTAACCATGAGAATCAACTAAGACATCAAACCATCAAAGAACTCAAAGTGCACATCATGAGCTCCTCAAAAGAAACCAAATAACTATGATCCTCAACTAAGAAGATATACCACCATAACTGAATCAGAAAATCTAAGCTAATGAACATTAAGGATGTACCTGTATAACCAATCATGTCATGCCAAAATCTATGACACCATGATCACATCCATGAACCGAGCATCTGGCTCTCAATATGTCCAACCTGTCAGCATAGTCAACCACAATCCTCTACCATGACTGTACCTGGTAACAACATCTCATCCCTTCTACATGAAGATAAAATTATGTGACTTAGGGCATGGAAAATCCAAAACCAAGCCACCAATCTGAATATGCATCAATAATGAAAGATCAATGGGCAAAGACAACCCATAACCAAGCTATAAATGCAACCTGTAAGTATAGACCACTTACAACACTGTACAAGTTGTAGACCCAACAAGTCATCATGCATATCCAAACTAAACACTGATAACCATATCATCATGAGACCAATCTGAAATATGAACTGAGTATACAATGACATCAAATCTTAAATTTCCAATGCCATAAACTCACAATGTTACCATAGTCAAAATATACCTATAAATTGTTCAGATCAATATATCAACAAATAAATCATGCCAAACCTGCACCAAATCTGAACCAATTTGTAGAGCTCTCCAAGAGCTTTCCGTTGACTACTCGAAGTCCAAAATCTGACTCCGTATGTCCAAGTTATGCCCCAATTTGTGCTCAAAATAAAAAATATTTAATTTTAGGGCTCTCAAAACGTAACAAAATATCAAAGTCATAGAACCAAACCTACACCATGTTGTAGTGCTCTGAATTAGCTTTCTAACACCTGTAAGAACTCTAAAATCTGATATTCTGAGAGAAAGTTATGGCCATTTTACTAAGACAGTCTTTTTACCATTTTCAGTACGATTTTTCATTTTTAATTTTTTTTTCAATGATGAAAATTCCGATGAGATTAAATTTGATGACCATCATAGGCTAAAACCAAAAAACTCTTTCATTTCCTCTTAACATGGCCAAACTAGGGCATATTATATATCAAAATTTATGGAAATGTTGATCTGGATCCAATGGTGAGGTCTGTTTTTACCTAAGAGGTCATTTCTGCATGCTACCCCCCAAAACCCTCATTTTAAATGAAACATCCGAAAAACTCTTTTGTCCAACAATTTTCCATGCCCAAATCTTTTAACATCCCATCATAACAAAAAATCCAAAAAACCCTTAGATCTGCAATAAATCATTCATATATCTTGCCCTTTTCTTTTATCCTCTCATGCATTCCCATGGATTCAATCTAGGGTTACAATAATAAAACCATAGCTCTGATACCACTTGTAAGGAAACTTGGCAATAAAAAATATAACCGTTTCCACATAACCCATAATAAATCTAAAATAAACACGGAATTAAAATCCAGATGCAAGAGAATAGACAACATACCCACAAAATTGTGACACAAGATATACCTTGGGAAACCCTCATTGAGGGAAAAACCCAGCCTCCAAAAGCATCCATCACCATGTATTATTTAGCAAAAATACCATTGCCATACAACCATGGAAGCCTTCATGGCCATAGCCACAACTGAGCAAACTATGTGAACAAGCATGAATCCACACATCCCATGCCATGCTTTCAACCTTCACAAATGCTCCCTTGGCTAACCTGTCAAGCCTTGTCCCGCTCGACTCTTGCCTTTTGTCTTCTCCTTGTCACTCTCTCTCTCTCTACAACAACTACCCTTGTGGCTGCTTCTATAGTAGCAAGTCCCACAAAACCACTAAGTGGTATTACATAAACCATGTGCCACCTAAACCACTGACCCCACATATAATATTGGGCATTTAATTCTTTTCCCCAATATTAAATAATTACATGAAATATTTTCACAATGTTACAATACAACTCATCAAGAATATTCCATGAGAATCTTTACATGTTGCACGTCCATCTAGGCACAACATTATATAATAAAAATAAAATAATAAAATAACAATATTATGCAATGTGTGCAACACCCATTATCTCAACAACATCTTCATCGACCACAGAGGTAACTTTGAAAATCTCAACATGGAAGAACTATGCACTTCCCTCCGCATCCATCACCACTTTTCTAGCCCATATTTCCCACAAGGTAACGGCCAGGTAGAGGCAACTAAGAAAACCCTCCTCAAAATCCTAAAGAAAGTTGTCAATGATTCTGGTTGCGATTGGCACCTACAAATAAATCTAGCCCTATGGGCCTATCGAACCTCCTTCCGTACATCCACATGCACAACTCCATACTCCCTAGTCTATGGTGTTGAAGCAATACTACCCATAGAGGTTGAACTTCCCTCCTTGCGCATATCTTTGCGAGGGAAAATATCAGATGAAGAATACAGAGTAGGTCGACTCACCTAGCTAGATCTCCTAGACGAAAAGTGACAACACGCCTATGATCACCTCACAGTCTATCAGTCTCGTCTCAAAAGGAACTTCAATAAGAAGGTGCTTCCCTGACACTTTTAGCTGGGCAACATGGTCCTCAAAGAAAATATGAAAGTCCAAGCCAATCGAGAAAAGAAAGGTAAGTTTGAACCTACATGGCTTTTCCCTTATGTTGTCACTGCTTCCTTAAGCTCTAGAGCCTATCAGCTATCTACACCAGAAGGAGAACTCTTGAATGATCCTACTAACATCATTCATCTCAAGAAGTTCTATGATTGAAGATCCTTGGTATACCCAGCTTTTGAAAAATATAAAAAATAGTAAAGAGAAATAAGTGTCCAATGGTGAAAACTTGGCAATTCAAGCGTCTTGGATAGGTACCTTGGTGAAAACCTGGTAATTTAGACACCTTTTGTACTAAAGACTAATCCATTATCTATCACTATCCTATCCCTCATCCATCCACTCACCATCCCATAAAACACCTGCTTGTTCCCTTGGTGTTTCAACCAAATATCCAAAATCTAATGAAGCTTGTAAATACCTACTGTACAACTTGTAAATCTTGTACCAAAGCTTTTATTTTACCTTGTAAATCTTGTACCATAACTTATACATCCAAATCTTGTCCAAAACTTGTACCATATTCCAGCTTGTATTAAATGCCAAAGCTTGTATCCTAGTTTATATCCTATCACATGCACACAAAGAATCCCATTTTCCTTAATCTTTTCACAAAACCATCAAATTATCCAACTATCCATCCAACATACTCTAAAACATCTCACAAACCCAAAACATGAACAACCTTGTACATTTGTAACATATCTTGGTCTGTCAGCTTGTACATCCTCTTTAGCTTAGTACCATTGTATCTATCCAGATTTTGTGTCAATTCATCCTTGATCAACATCTTGCACACATCGCACAAATCTTGGTTAGCTATTCCAATGCATCATTTAGCTAGATCTCCTATCATCAAAGTGTTATCCTTCTCAGTTCAGCTTGCCAAGTGCATCACTCATCCAAATCCACCAGCTTAGGTGCTCTCTGATAGATCCTTGCAGGATATAGCTTTCCTCATGTTTAATCTTGGTCCGTTAGTACCTCGTCCTACCCATTTCATTGGCAAATGGTTCTCTTTTGGATTTTTGCTTTCTTTTGATTTAGAATTTTCCCTTTTGGGTCTTGAAGTATCTTTTCCAAGCAATCATTTTGTTCCCTCCTCAAGGTTGCCATGATCTTCCATATCATGGTATGCTGCGAGTGGGGCACTCTGAGTGTATGGTTTTGATCAAGTCTTTCATTTTTTTCTTTTTTGCTTGTGGGTTACCCAGTGTCGGTTCTACGCTATTTTCTTCGAGTTTCATGTGTGATGCTGGGGTAATCCTTGTGTGTTTGTTTTGAGTCAGTCTGTCAGTCCTATGGATGGTTAGTGACACAGCCTTGATGTTCTTGGTAACCTTAGCAATTAACCAACAGTCTTATAGCAAATTTAGTGCTCAACTACATGGTGGTACTTCTCTTTGAAGTATCCCCCTGCTCAAAAAGCTTCAATGGATTCCCTTCATCTCCATTATCCTCCATCCATATCCAGCATTTATCTCTCCTACCCTAGCTTATGCATCAGTATCTCTTTGAATCAATCTTCACTTTTAGCTTTAGGGATCCACCAATCCAATCAATCGACCAAGCCTCATCTTTCGAGATCCACAATCCTAGTCCTAGGGATCTCCAAAACCCATCTTCCATGAATCTGACTCTTTGAAATCCTGTTGCATTAGCTTTATAATCCCCTCATCCTTCTCCCTATCTTAGATTCCTTTTTATAGCGCTCTGCTCCTTCATCCTCCACCTTCCCTAAAGTCTTAAGCTTTCTTCCTCTTGTGCATCTGATTCTCCTTTATCATTCTCCCATAGTGAGAGTTTGAGCTAGTTTAGCCCCTTCTCTTTGCCAATCTGAGTCTCCTTGCTTATCCCAGATTCTTGTATTTTTCAAGAAATCATTGAGCCTCATTTTCTCTCCCTGCCACCTTCTTGAGGGGGCATCTCATAGTCTAGTCTCTCCTTCTTATCCAAGACTGGGGCAACTTTTTTGCTAAAACATTTTCCTTGTGTCATTTATATTCAAACTTCTTTGAAATAATGTTATCTCAACACTATGTCAAAGAGGAGCAAAATGTAGACACCTAAAATTTTTTTAGAAAATAAAGTATTTTTATTTTCTGAAAAAGTCCCTGATGACATCATCATTTATTAATTTATTTTTATGCCATTAAATCCCTTTATCGTAATTAAAAATATTTAATTAAGGAATCCCTCTTAAAAATGTTTAAATCTTATTTAAATATTATTTCCTTATTTATTAATTATTTAATTAATAATTTGACCAAAAATCTCAAAATAAATAAATAATTTATTTTTTGCCCAAAACTTGGCCAATTTTCTTAAGACCACTAACCTCTTCCAAAATCTTCTAATCCTTCTTTAATTTCGATTAAAGGCTAATCCCATCATTTCCTACCCCTAATCCCAACTCAAAATATTTAATTAAGATTAAATATTAATCCTCATGTTTATTAAAAATATTTTAATAAATATCTCCTCAACCCAAACCCTTGAAATAAATAAAAATTTATTTATTTCCTAAAACCCTTATTTATCCTCATCCTAGGAAGTTCTAGACTCTTCTAGAAAGTCTTCATCCTCATCCAAAGCCTAGACTCTTCTAGAAGATGTCAATCCTTATCTTTGACCCTAATCCTAATCCCCCCCCTAACCTTGTCACATTCCCTAAACATGGGTTAAGACTTGCTAACCCAAGCCAAAGCTAACAAATATCTCCTCCTTCACCCACCCTCATTAAATGCCATCCACTTGCCCATCTCTAACAAGCCTAATCTAATCTTAACCCAAGCCTAATCCAAGCCTTAATCATTTGCACATTCCTAAGTCAAGCTTAAGACTTTCTTAATCCAACCCAAGTCCAAATATCTCAACTCTCTCACAAATATCACAACTATAAAACTTTATGAAGCCCACAAAGCCATAAATGACTCTTACAAGCCCATTCATTGCTCTTACAAGCCATTATGAGGGTCTTTATGAGCTTTGAGCCTCCTTTGTTGACCCCTTAACCACTCTTGCTCTAACCAATGACCCTGTGACATGTGTCACTCCTTGATTGGTTGTAAGGAAGCACAATCCATGTGCTCTCCTGTCATTCAATCTAAACCTTCCATAAGCTTTCTCCCATCCTTGCATCCTAGCCCTTGATCCCTCAAGCCCTTTGCCTATTTAAGGAATCCTCTCCCAAGCCATTTTAACACAATCACCCATAGTAACAAAGTAATGCCATTTTGATCATGAAGTAAAGCCATAATGCCATTTTTGAGATCAAATTTTTACATCAAAAATCTATCCATCCACATCCAAATTCGAAGAATCCATTGAAGCTAGTTTGAGTACCTTGAGCATATATCCTAAATCCATATCCAAATTAGACACATCTATAAATTAAGAGAACAATCTCATTGAGAGAGCCCCTTAATGGCTCATATTCTCATTTGAGGGCTTCTCTTTGTCTATCTTGAGGTTTATGTTAATTTAGTTAATGTTAATGCTTTTGTTTCATTAAGTTAAGTGTTTACTTGCATACTAAATTAGTGTAAACAATAATGACTCATAGAAGTGTGCGCACATTTGAAGCATACAGGTTCAAGTATACAATGTATTGTGGCGACCTCCTTTGCTAATTTGACCATGTTTTAAAGACAAATCTTTGACTAGACTTTAGGATCCTTTGCTTCCTCCCTATAATAAAATTCAACATATCACCACACTCAAAAGAAATAATGAGAGTAGTTCATGAATCAATGTATACTTTAGAATGATCTAATATCATTTGTTTCCACTATTCAAATTCTTCTTCATGTCTCCCAATTTACAACAAAAGTTATCAAATGCAATCAAACATGATTGTGCAGATAAATAGAAACAATAGAATACCTTAGAGAGGAATAATTTGAGGCAATCTGATAGAAAGCCATTCTTTTGAATACTTCATACACTGCATCTAAATTTTAGAAATAAATGAGTTTGACTATGGCGTCCTTCTGCATTGCCTGAAACCAAGAGATTCACACAGTTAATTGTCATGCAATCATAGGTTAATGTTGAGCTTCACTTGGTTTAAAGAATAGTTTAATATTAACTACTAATTTGGGCCAACCATGTGAAGGTGGACGCTCGTTTCCTAACAATACATTCCCCGTTAACATTTAAAATTCATTCATTTTATTAATAAAATATAACATTCAAGAATTATCACAAGATAACATTCATTAACACATTACTTTCATTAGAACATTCACATTAACATTGAAACATAAGATTCATTAGAAAATTCACATGAAATTCAATAGAACATAAATAAAACATCTATACATGAACAAGATTCATTATCAAATAAGTTACATAAGTTCACATGAATAATTTCTTTTTTCTTTTTTTGTCCTTCCCTATATTGTTGCAGAGGCATATCTATGTCGTCATTGATATTTCTTCTCACCCGTGGACATGCATTCGATGTCTTTTGCAAAGGTTGGTCCTCTGTAATAACAAATAAAATGGTTAAATTTAAAAAAATGAGACTTTAAATATTTTAAAGAACATTATAATGCTCTTTACCTTGTCCAACCACACCATCTTGCCTGTGATGTGCACTCACTGTCCTTTGCAAAGGTTGGTCCTCTGCAATAACAAATAAAAGAGTTAAATTAAAAAAATTGAGATTTTAAAGATTTTAAAGAACATTGTAGTGCTTTTTTTTGTCTAACCACATCATCTTGCCTACTAACTTGGACCTCACCACGCTCATCAGGAACAACCTTTGCATCCCTTGCAACTGCAATACAAGATGTTTTCTTAATCCCAACACATATTATAGTTAAATTTTTATTAATACACCAAATTCAATTTAAAATGTTTACTTGTATTAATAATTTAGAAATAAAAAATCAAATAGAAAATGTTTACTTTTATATACATTGATATTGTTCTTCATCCATCTCATCATCATCGTTAACATTGTGACAACCACTATTCTAGTCATCATCATCTTCGTCATCATCATCATCATCATCATCATCATCATCGTCCTCCTCCTCCTCCTCCTCATCATCATCATCATTGTGATCAATAGAAGCATTATTATCGTGATCAGTAACAACATCATTTGCATCAGGAGAATCATTGACTAACTCTTGATTGTGATCCACTTCTTCCTCTTCCTTGGTATCTTCTTCTTCCATAACATTATACTTTTTCGGCCTTCCCCTTCAATCATGTCCAACAAAAAAGGACCAACCTGGCTTATGTGGAACCTCTGAGTAAAATATTTGCTCACATTGGCTTGGAAGAACATAGGACTCATCCCCAACTAGCTCAAACAACCTTGTATTAATAATTGAAAATCCATTCTCATCCTCATTAATAGTTCTATCAGGATCATTTTGATTGAGTCATAGTCTGTACCATTTGATGACGAAGAGAACTAATTTGAAGGAATTAAAGCCACAATCAAGTATATCAACCAAAATGTCACAGTATTGATTTTGATATTCTTGACGATGTAAGTCATTTCTAGATGAAATATTGGTCACCTAGAAGACTACACTTATCACAGAATCACAAGTTCTCTTCTTGTCATCTAAATATTTGATGCGATATTTATAACCATTGCAGAACATAGTCTTGTATTTTTTCACCTACAATAATGTCAAACATGTATAAATTATTCCATCATGAGTTCAAAAACATATGGTTGATTAACAAAATTATAAGCACTTGGAGATCTCTTAAACCATATGCTAGATCTATTTCCTTTTGTATAACATTGGGATATCCATTAAAATGAGCTTGTTTAACCAATGGAGACACAAATTCCCATTTAATCCATGACCAAAATGTTGACATCGTTCAATCCATACCATCATCCAATCTATGATTGTTTGCAATAAACAAATGCATCGCATCCCACTCTTTAATGGATGTACATAAGTAAATAGATGACTTAGAACATATTTATTTTGAATATTAAGAATTAATTAACTACAATAACATCTTATAATTTATTACCTTTCACTTTCCTAAATCTACCTTTCCCCACCTAGTACCCCCCTTCAAATTTTTTAATGGAGTTGAGATCCCAAATGCAATCTATATGGGTTTTTGTTACAAGATTATGAAGATATTGAGTAACATACACCATCATTTGGTATGCCATATATCCCTCAATCATAGAACCCTCGGGATGTGCTCTTTGTCAAACCAAACCCTTCAAAACTTTTAAGTGTCTCAACCATCCACATTAACCTAGGCTATATAGGTCAACACAATTCAATCTTCTCAACTTGGTGTATGAGCTAGTGTTCTTGTGGATTGAAAAAAGTTGAAGGTAAACACTTTTGCATTTCACACATTAGTAGAGGAATTCTTTTCTTCCAATATTTTATGTCTTCTTTATGGATTTCTTTAGATGACAACCACCTACAAGGGATTCAAGACAAAAAATAAATAAATACGAGACCTTACAATATATTACTTGTTTGCCATATTACCTCATGTATTTTCCAAGATCATATAACACTTGTTTGATATTATTGTCAAAGTTGTTTGGGAGCGATAGGGGTAGCACATACTGCAATAATTGTCAACAAACCACTTAATTCTTTTCTAACATAATACAATGAAAATTGAATGCAATTTCACAAATATATTGTAAATACAAAAGACCATGACTTACCTTGATGAAAGTATGCCAATCATGCTTTTTCAACCCTGGGCCAAATTCACTTTTCTTTGATATTAGATTGCTTATATTCATAGAAAATCTTTTAGGAAATCAAATTTTTCATATGACTTATTTTATGGCATTACTTTGTTGCTCTGTTAATAACCAATGAAGGGCACACACATTAATCTGGTCTCCATTGCTATTTGATTCAATGATATTTTTCATTTCATGATTGGAATCACGAATGCCACTACAAATGTTGGCAAGTTTTTCTTTGTCATACCTTCCATCTAATATTTTCCATAGTGTCTCTGATACATTCTTTCCAATATACATGGTATCAAACAAATGCACAATTTGTAGCTGCTTGCAATAGGGCAGCCTACTAAATTCTCTTAGATAATATTTTAGTCACTTTGAAAGGTAGTCAGTACTGATGTCTTGATGACCTCGAATTCTATAATATTCCAATTGCCATAGGTGAGGTATCATTCTTCGTGGCTTTGATGTAGTCTCTTCTTTCCCATTGAAAATATGTTTTTCGACAATTTGATAGTTATGCTTTTTGTGGAGGAAGTGCCTATTCTCATCAAACACCTTCTTTCTTAAACTTTTGGAATGACGAGATTTCATCTTTGGACCACACATTGCACATGAAAATTTTCTCTTTGTTTGAAGACCTACAAGATAATGATATAATTGGATTAAATATGTTCATTTTTGGAATTAGTATTATCACGTACAACTAGATTGCAACATAACATGCCATGGAAATGTGACAACCTTGGGAAATCATGAATTGTCCACACAAGCATTGCATAGAATTGAAATAGTTTTTGTCCAATTGGTCTAGAGATATCATACATAGTGAAATCATTCCATAACACTAGCAACTTGTTGATAAGAGGCACAATATATACATTCATATCTTTCACTTGGTACTTACCTAGTTGAATGAACAACATCAAATAATTATTGTGGACATTTCACTCCAAGACTTATAATTACATGTAGGTAACAATAAAATAATAAAATACTTGGATAAATCATTGCCAACATAATTTTCTCCCTTTTTATTAACATCCATGGAGGAAGGTTATTGTTGATGACAAAAAAAGGCCAGACCGAGTAAATGGATCTCATCTCTCCATATGGATTGACACCATTAATTGTCAAAGAAAGCCAGAGATTTCGAGGTTCTTCTTTAAAGTGTGACCACTTTTCCTCTATGTCCTTAAATGCTGAACCATACACATGCATTTGAATAATGTCATCTTGACTTCTATTGCATGCATGGTAATCCATAAATTGTGCCAAATTGTTGCACTTGAATAATCGTTTAAGATGCAGAATAATGAGGATGTAACTAAGAACCTTGCGAGGCACTTTTGTTGTCACTTGATCATCTCGACATCTTCTTGTATGGAATTTGGAGCATTTTGTTGTATTTTCATGTTATTTATAATAAATTAAATGATCTTGAGGACAAACATCTATTGATTGATACTCCATTCCAGTATGTTTCATAGTGACACATAATTCTTAGTACGAGTGAGGAAGAACATTTGATGGTGGTAACAAATAGTCACATATTAATCTATAGCAAAAAATATTAGTCATTAGTGTAAACAATCTTAATGGTACATATTTCACCTTTTATAGACTATAATGATGTATATCACAAACCTTAGCATATTTGGTATTATTATGTTGGATAAACCATTCTTAACCTTCAAATTCCCAACAACAATACAACATAGAGAAGAGTTGATTGGGAACCTTCGTCAAGGGTCGTGTTTGCCTTCTCAAGTAGTGGTATATCATAGACGACCTCAATGTCATCCTCCTCCTCCTCCTCATCATTAACATAAAAAAAAACAACACCAGTACCAAATGTGTCATGGATCAATGCATTCATACCATCATCTTCAAATGTGTTTTCTAACACATGATCATCATCTTGAATGGGATCATGATCTTCTCCTTGAATACTCACACCTCCATGTTTCTTCATATTCACACCTACATGTTCCTCTAAGATGTGTTGGTCCATATCATGTACTACCCTAGGGAGATCGACCTATATAAAAATGATGATAATCAAATCCCTATTCTGTGGTTCATATGTATATTAATTGTGAAAACAATATAACAAAAAACTTACCAATTGATGATAATCAAACTCCCCTTCAATGTGACCATTCTCCCTATAATGTCTCTTAGCTATTTTGATTTTGATTCTTCTTGTCTTTAAGCTATTATTACACTTGCAAGGACAATAACATTTGTCATCGCCTGCTCTTTGAATGTTAGACAACAATCTAGTGATTGTTTCCCTATTTTGATCAAACTCCCTTGTATTATTTGACATAATCCTTCTTCACGGGAATAACTTATTCGTGTACCCTTATTGAGTTGGTTGTATTTAATGTTTATATCTGCACATATGATTTTGAAAGAAACATTTGGTGTAGTTAATGTGTATATTTGCAAAAATATTGGACATGTTGTAGTCAATGTTTATATCTGCACATATAGTTTTGAAAGAAGCATTTGGTGTAATTAATGTGTATATCTGTAAAAATATTGGACATGTTGTACTTAATATTTATATCTACACATATGGTTTTGAAAGAAACATTTGGTGTAGTTAATGTGTATATCTACCAAAATATTGGACATGTTGTACTTAATGTTTATATCTACACATATGATTCTGAAAGAAAAAAATGGTGTAATTAATGTGTATATCAACAAAAATATTGAAAATTTTGTACTTAATATTTATATTTGTACATATGGTTTTGAAAGAAACATTTGGTGTAATTAATGTGTATATTTGCAAAATTTTTGACATGTTGTACTTAATGTTTATATCTGCAAATATGGTTTTCAAAGAAAAAAATTGGTGTATTTATGCCTCTTCATTTTGATTTTGTTCAAGGGAATCTCGTCAATTGTAATAGAAAACAAGAATGCATTTTTTAAGAGTTTACAATTGTTCAACAAAATTAATGTTTTACAAGAAAATGCACTTGAAGAATTGTTAGCTCAGAAGCAAGAATATGGTGTTGATATTAGATCAACCTTGCTAACTCCTAATGGGTTGGGATATTATTATTTTTCCCCATCACATTCACTCTAATAGCAATGTTAGGGAGGTGATCTCACCTAGTTCATCCTCATGACTTTGAAGTTCTTAATCATGATCTTGGGTGCTGAAATTAATGTCCAGGACATTTGTGCCTTAGGGCCCTATTTGATCATCATTTAGAAGGGCCTCAATGTCAACCACAAAATGTCTCTCAATATGTTTAGAGGTTTAGAGGCAATGTCATTGTGGCAGAGGCTTCTACAAGGGAATGAGCCTCGTGATTATGACATTTACACAGAAGCAAAACTTGCTTCTTCAACTCCTTTCACTCAATTCTTCATTAAAGTTATTCTTCAACACCCTTGGCTTCCATTTTTGGGCCAATGTATCTTAGAAACCAAAACAATGTGGTTTCAACCATATATAGTAAATATGTTGTAAATAGAAAATTAATCATATTATTATCGAAATCCTTTATCTTAGAAAATAATATTGTATACAGAAAAATCTGTAGATGTAAGAAGAGGTATCCGATGAAAATAAAGAGTTTCTATAGGAACAAGTCTTTATTAACCCTAGGTGTCTAATTTTTGATGTGGACATCAGTTCTTTATTAACCCTAGGTGTCTGATGTAGGATCGTCTTGGGTCTTTGAGAAATCTTGTATCAACCAAAAATATTTCTTATTTTTTTGTACCAATTTATTGTTTGTGATGTAGTCGTTGTTGCTATTGGTTTCATGTTGTGCATGGATACCATGATGATGGGGACCTATCCTTGATCCTCCTCCTAAGAGTGCAAGCATTGATTGTTTGTATTTCTCGAGTTATGAACCATTCTTTGTGGTCTTTGTTCTTGCATTTTCCTTCTAACATGGAGTGTTGTTTCTTTTGGTGCAATTTCTTATGTTAACATGACATGTTGTAAAGTTAAGATCTGACTCTTATAACACGTGTGGATCCGCCTGCAAGTGCTCAATTCTTTATGTTTCATTTAGCATTGGTTTGGTTTACTCTTCCTAGGCTAGACCTATAATATAATTTAATGCTTGACTAGTTGACTTGTGGCTTACCTAACTATATAAGAAGCTTGGTTAGAAATAGAAATTAGTAGAGGATGATATAAAATATATTTAGAAGAAGGATAGGATGCAAATTTGGATTCTAAATTCATGAATTCCTTGCATATGGTCAAAACTTGGAAGGCCTCACAATCGAGAATGTTGATAAACTTCTTTTAATTATTACATCAGTATGACTCCCTCTTGCCTAGTCTTATATGGATCTTATTTCCATTATTTCATGTGATATTTATACTACTTCTATGTGTAACTCTAAGAAGGGTGTGCTGTATGTTTAAGTTCAAGTTTTTAGTTTCAATATACACCACCCTTGCATCATTTTCTAAATTGCCTAAATACACATTCTAAAATTTTTTTTGCATAGAAGTTTTATGATGTTTTTTCTCTCTCCCACCATTTAGAGCATTGCAATGAACATTGACGCAATGTCAAAGGGAACTCTTTATTTGTCAAGATTAAAAATGAACTCCTTTTGTAGTTTTTGGTAAACTACTCTAAGGACCAAAAAATGCGTAGACAACAACATTCCTTGATTATGATTTCTACTATACACCCATTGAATACTATTTCATACATAGATCCATGCAGCTTAATGATGATTTCCATACTTTGACCTAATTTAAATTTATCTTATAAATTGTATGTTATACAAATATCTTGTCGAAAATGGAAGAAAATGTGAAATGAAACCCAAAGAATTGAAAGGTTGAAAGTGACTAAAGATTAATTTGTTTAAAGTATAGAAGATAGTCCAAACTAACTTCTAAATAAAGTAAAATCATTTCCTAGAAATATGGATTGTTATCCAAGAATCTTAATACACACAATACCTTCATATCTAATTTAGGGCATAAAGATAAATAATCTCTATGAGAGAAGTATATTGAAGGACAAGAAGCATTAACCCTTTCTAGTGTATACTGAGGGTTTTCACCCTCACGATAGACCAAAAAAAGGGGAAGGTTTCTAGTCTAGGATGCAAAAATATCCATGTATTATCCAAATTGATATATTATGAATATTGATCTTTTTATCATTCGGTCAACATGGTCCATGATGAAGAAAGGAAAAAAATTAAAGAATAGATTCTATCCGATTAAAATAATAATAGAAAACTATCATCTAACTCTAAAAAAAATCAGACATTAAAGAGACTAAACTTAAAGTCTATACCAGAAGATAAGATAGAAACATAGAAAAATTGAGTGTCAGTGAGAGAGAATACATTGAGATATAATGAGAAATATCCAAGGGCAATCATTTTTAGGGAGATAGTTATGTTTGGGAGTAGTAGTATCAAACATACTACATCACTAAAAATAATTACCCCTAACTATAATGCACAAGATTATGTTGTTTCTTCTAAATGAAGGAAAGTTAATGCTTATCTTAGAAACCGAAGCCATGTGGTTTCAACCATATATAGTGAATATGTTGTAAATAGAAAATAAATCATATTACTATCCAAATCCTTTATCTTAGAAAATAATATTGTATATAGAAAAATTTGCAAATGTAAGGAGAGGTATCTAATTAAAATCAAGAGTTTCTATAAGAACAAGTCATGAAGATAAGATTCCTAATCTAATATGAAGTTTTCTCTATCAATAATAGTATTAATCCTTTGAATTGAGAGTTTTAGATTAGAAACAATTATTTTTCCAACTTGAATTAGAATAGAAATTACCAAAAATTAAATTGTGTTAAAAAGATATAATACTCATGATTTGAATTATGCCCTTTATTATTCATTTTATTGTACCTAATCTGATGACAATTCTACAAGAATTTGTAATCAACCTAGATAATCAACAACTAGACCAATTTAACTAGGTTATGGCTTATTTCTTTCTAAAAATATCTGCTATGATATGTTTTTGTAAAATTTCTTGTGAACTCTACCCATTTTTCGTGGTCTACATTATTTTTGTGCAGGATCTTGAGGTAAGTCACTTAGCACAAGTTAAGTGAGTTTTATTATTTTATTATTTGGATTCTAGAATATGTATGTAGCTAGATCATTTTTGGTAAAGCTGATTGTTCATTTTGTTGCACCTAATTTGAAGACAATTCTACAGGAATTTGTAATCAACCCAATTAATCAACAACTAGACCAATTTAGCTAGGCTATGGCTTGTTTCTTTCTAAAAATATCTGCTATGATATGTTTTTGTAAAATTTCTTGCAAACTTTTCCCATCTTTTGTGGCATGCATTATTTTTGTGTAGGATCTTGAGGTAAGTCACTTAGCATGGGTTGAGTGAGTTTTATTTTTTTATTATTTGGATTCTAGAATATGTATGCAATTGTATCATTTTGTTGTTGTGAGATAATATGTAATAAGCACCTTAAAAGAGATCTCTTTGACTATATAAATAGATACATGTTTAGAAGGAAATATAAAGACGTGAATGTTTACAAGGAAAAGAAAAAAATATTTACATATGTACCTCTTCTCGCCCATGAAGAAAATCATAGAGAAAGGGCATGTAGATCACAAGGACACAACACGGCAATGATTTTGTAGAGCAAGGGCACACCATGACAATGAAATTGCAGAGTGAGGGCATGACACTATAATGAAATTGTAGAGCAAGGGCATGACACAACAATGAAATTATAGAGCAAGGGAATGAAAATGAAATGTAGAGATCATGAGGGCACAACAACCAAATGCACTGATCACAAGGGCATGACAATGTTCACAGCTCTCCACCCTTGTTCGAAGCTCTCCACCTCTTTCACGTGCAACTCTCCATAATAAAAACAAGTGGAAAATGATTTATGTCAAGTTTTTTTTTTTTAATGCTCATGGGGGCATCACAATTGTGACTCCAATGTCAGTATTGCAACGACATTGGGGAGAATTTCCAAAACAAACATGGAAATCACCACAATTACACCATTGTTGCAAATTGCCGTCACAATTTGACCCCAAATGTTGTAGTAATAATATGTTCTTAAACATCTGATTGTGTTCCCTTGTTCATTCTCTACGTGGGCCTTAAACCTCTTGAAAGTATCAAGGGCTTCATCCTTAGTCCTTAAAAAATACACCCAACACATTCATGAGAAATAATCAATAAAAGTTATAAAATATGATGACTTACCCAAACTTTGTGTTTACATAAGACCACATATATTTGAATGAATAATTTGAAGAGGGTGATGAAACCTCCATGTATTGCCTTTTGGAAATGATTCCCTTGCATTATTCTCTTTTTCACATCCTTCAAAAATCTTTGTATGCTCTTCAACCTTAAGCAATCCAAGAACCAAAGCATTTGAGGTTAGAAGCTTCAAGCTATTGAAACTCAATGGCCATATCTAAGATGCCACAACCAACTTTTATCGTCATAAGCCATATTGACAAGATGATAGTCATTTTCACCAAACTTCAAAGGGACATTCTATTCCTTTTCATAGGAAGAATTATAATAACGTTATCGTTCCGATCCAAATCATAGATAATGCATTTCATATTCTCAAATATTGCTCTATAATTCTTCTCACATAGTTCCCAACACTGAATAAATTATGTTTCAACTTTGGAGTATAATGAATATCTTGAACACTTTTCATACCTTCCTTTGTCTTAACATCCATGGTTCCTTTGGCCACAAACTCCACTATATTGTTAATATATAGAGTAATAGTGGATCTAAAACAATCATCAAGATTTGAAATTATATCCTTATTACCATACATATGATTAGAGCTCCCCAAATCCAAATACCAAATATCATTCACATTAATTTCAACTTCTCCAAAACAAAAAATTAAACTGCTTGAGGAATGCTCTTCATTTTGTTGATCATAATTGGCATTATTATTATTACCCGATCTCAATCTACACTCTTTCTCACAGTGTCCATACCTATTGAAATGATAACATTGAATATTCCTTTTATCAAATCTTCCCCTGCCTCTTCCTCTTCCTCTTCTTCCTCTTGCTCTTTGACCACCTCCTCTTCCTTTGCCTTCTCTTGATTAATTCTAATTTTGACCACTTCCCAAGCCTTTATTGTTGTTATCGTCGCTGTTGGCACCATCATTCTTGGAAATTTTCAATTGGGAAGAAAAATCCTTCTCATTAATATTTTTAGAAGCATCCCTCTATCTATCATCATGTGACATGAGAGATCCACCAAGCTGATCATACTCCAAGGTAGATAAAAAATTTCTTTCTTTTATAATGATTGCTACATTATTCCATCTTGGGATCCTGTTAAAGATCTCAACACCTTCTGTATCACATGTTCTTGGCTCATAGGTTCACCTAATGTGGACATTTTACTAACCACATCCTTGACTCTTACACATAAATACCCCACATTTTCAGATTCCTTCATTTTTAAATTCTCATATTCTCTTTTCAAAGTTTGTAGCTTGACAACCCTAATATGATCATTGCCATGGTAAGCATCTTTTAGATTCTTCCAAGCCTCCTTTGATGTCTTTGCATCAAGAATTCTAGTAAATAAGCTTTGATCAAAAGCCATTTGAATGTGACATAGAGCCATTTCATTTTTCTTTTCATCTTCTGTCTTTATTCTCCTTTCATTACCTTGGAGATCATTCCAATTGTCAAGCTCCACATACCCTGATTCAAAAATGTCCCAAATATCTTTTCCTATCGAAATGGTCTTCATCTTGATTGACCAATATTGATAATCAACTCCATCAAATTCTAGAATTCGCAAATTATTTTTCATCTTGAAGCCTACACAATCCTAATGCTCTGATACCAAATGATAGATTTAAACTTCAACATAAAATATGAAAATAAATTTAATACACAAAACTATTTTACTTATCCAACATCTAAATAAATTAAATCCACCTTACTGTAGAAGTTACATTTTGATCTACATATAAACATTATTAGAAGACACCATTTTATAGAAATTACACACTCTAAAACCACAACAGTTCATTGTATGACCAAGAAAGAAACTTCTAAAATATCTAATTTTCATTTATGAAAAATTACTAAAAACACTAAAACCTAATTTAAAATTTCCTTCTAAAAAATCTAATTGTATTTTCTTGACATTACTAATTTCATCATTAGTTGCATTCTTGCATCATTATCTATATCATAAACCTATTAGTAATGCCTTTTAATCCCCAACTCTTCCCATTCTCCCTTATATACTGCAAATCTTGTTTGTTGCTTCTTCAAACATATAGAGAACTATCTTTTATTTTTTTGTTTGGATATGGAGTTTGTCCAATTGCATCTTTATATCATAAATTTGATCCAGATCAACTACCTTTGGTTTCAATAACTATCTTCCTCTGGTGCCAAATTTAGACTACCCAATTTAGTTGATTGAATTTTGCGTAAGTTCGTCTAACTTTGCAAGAGGATTGCTTCTTTTTCGATCCAAGACTCCATCCCATGAATCAAATCATACTTGATTTTAAATTTGGTATTAAAAAAAATATAAATCTCTACTTCATTAGGGCAAGCCTTAATTGTAGATATTGGAATATAATAAAATAATAATCAAGATTGATGGCCCTTAATTATTGCATGCATTTTGGGGGATTTCTTCTATGCCTATTCATTAATATCCGTGGTAGCATGATCATTTCTTGCTCTGTTACAAAATGTTTTGTGAAACAATAAAGTCGCTTTTAAGGCTTTTATAGCTAAAGCCTTACAAACCTACTAATTATTATTACACCTCTATTTACTTTTCTACATTATCCCAAGATTCTTCTCCACTGTATAGCCCTATTTTGCAAATAGTATTCTACAAATTTATTTATTTTGAACAAATGCTGACATATGAAATTTATAGGTATGTTTATATCACATTTTCTTCACTAGTTTTAATTAATTAATTTTTAAATAAATACACTTCAGTATAATTTTAGTTTATTAAATCTTTTTAATCAAATATCAAATTTGAAATTTAAAATCATTTAATATTTTTTAATAAAATATATTTGATAACTAATTACATATTTATTTTTTATTTTTAAATTAAAAACAATAAAGAAAATTAATGTGAGTTGGTTCTTCTACTTATGAATCTTTTAAACCTAAAAATGATTATGTCTGTAGATTGTTGGATAGTAAACCCTTGTTGTATCATCAATTCTCTATTGCTAAACTTAATTCCAGTTAACCCCAAATATTAAAAGCCAATGTTATTATAGATCACTGATAAAAATCATGTCATTTGAGAATGTTTTTGGCAAACATGGGTGAACCAACCAAATTGAAAAGCTTCGCAAGTCCATCACAAATTGTTGTCCCTTGCATTTTGAAACATTGGTAGATAGCTTAAGGTCACAGTACATGTCCTTCTATTGACTTGAATTGTTTATGATGCAATTGTGACTTGGCCTAAAATATAAATGGAAGGAGTAGGAGCTCTTTGGGATTCCTACACAAGCTCAGTTGAAATATTTTTCTCTAACACCCAAGACAAATGCTTTTTATCGCATCAATTTATCTTGTAATACCCCTCCTTTGCCATCATTGTAGACTTAATTGTTAAAGTTTTATATGGACCTCATTTCAGCCTGAGACCAACCATGTACCCTAGAGTCAACAAGGGTCTCGGTTCCCTTGCTATTCTTGAGTGACAGTGTTTTTGACACCACTTCCAGGATACCATGACTAAGATGTCTCTTCTTGACTCCCTGGTCAAGCCAACTGTCCTCTATGGATCTACTATTTGGGGTCCCTTTCTCTTGAAGTCTGACTGGGCCTCTGTCGAGAGACTCCAAACTCTTTTCCTTTGGTGCATTATCATATGTCACTGGTTCACACCACACAACATCATTCTAGCTGAGTTTGGTGTTCACCCTTTCAGATTAGGGACTATCTTTGATTTAGTTTGGCTTCTTCATCGGCTCCAAAGCTTCACTGATTCCTCTAATGATCATCACAAATATTCCTACTTAGCTTATTGTTCCTCTATGGAGGTTTAGGTTCAGACCTTGGTCACAGGTCTCATTGTTGGTACATCCCAGTCTTTGCTCTCTTGGGCTCAATTGGTATTAGTTTGGATAATCTTCCCCCTTCCAATTTTCTCTAGACACTCCTTCCCATCTTCTTCCCCCTCAGTGGGAGTTGAATGAGCATGTTAGACTTGACATCTATAGACAATATGTTATCACAACCTGGAGGAATCCCCTAGGTGGGCTTCGTCCGTGCATGGCCTTCTATGTTGAACACTTTCTTGATATCCAGGACAGGATCACTTACATCCTTGGTGCCTCACTTGTCATTAGACTCACACTCTTTGCATCTCCTTGGGGTCTTTTAGGGTGGGTTCTCATTGACTTCGCATCTAGATTGATCACCAGATTGGTAGGGAGGACAAGATTCATCGACTTTGTCACCTCGGGGAGGTCGAGACCGAGTCTCACTTTACTTTTTATTGTCCCATTTCCTATCAGATCCAAGGGAGATTCTACTGTTTGTTTAGAGAGTGTCGGTCTCTTCCCTCATTCTTCAGATATATTGACCAACACTACCTAGAACTCTACCTTTAGGAGACCATGCAGCTTTGTGAGCACACTATACAACTCTAGCTTTTCTTGACATCAACCCCTACGCAACTCATCACCTCTTTCTTTAGTCCTATAGTTCCTGCTCGAGGATTGAAGCGACCTCTCTACACTATCTCAATTTACACTAGATTTGTGAGACCCCACAGAAATTACACTTGGCAATGTCCCTCTAGTAGACCTTAGAGGTGACCTTCTAGAGTACCTGATTGCCCTAATTCCACCTTTCCATTCTGGACTACTTCTCACTTGTGAGGAGTTCTTAGCTATTGTTATTCCTTTTTTTTGGTTCTTTCCTTGTTCTTGGTTCTTTTCTTATTTTTTCTTTCCCGTTCTTTCTACAGATGCCATCTTGGTGCTCCCTCTACTGGCATTTTTCCCTTTCTACTATTTCTAGTCCCTTATATCCTCTTTAGTATCTTGTTGGACATTAATAAATTTATCTTATCTTATGTCTCTTCTATAGATGTGTTAGACCTTAATTGATATTTGAAATGCAATACTTTGATATGTTGAGTAATTGATTACGTGAGGTTGTAACAATTTCCCACTTGTAATGACATGATGCTTTAATTTCTCTTAGTTAGTTAATGAAATTAATTTTATGATGATGCCATATGGTGTGTCTTAGGAAGATATTTATTATGTTCTCATGATGATGAGATATTCATGTTAGAGTATGATGTTATATATATTTAGGATTTACTATTATACTTAACCCATAATTTTGTGTGTGTGTGTGTGTGTTTTGCATTTATGTTTGATGTGCCTAATATGGTTGAGGGAGGGAGTCATAGTCACCTACTAGTTGGGATCTACATGATGTACTACTCCTTGCCATTGCCTGTTTAGCTTAGATATTTATGCACATGTATATGCTCATCTTTTATATAGATTTGGAGGTATCAAGCATCAACTTCTTTGAATTGCTAGGATGAGCGTGCCCTATCACAATAACTCAATGGTAAGAATGGGGAGATAATCTTTAGGCCTAATTCCAACCATAACCTAATTACTTGTCTTGAGAAGGAGGATATGTATATGAATTTCCACCCTTTTTAAACCCATGAGTTTATCTTTGCCTATGCTATTTAATTTTGAGTTTTGGTTAGTTTTGGTAATGTTGCTTTTATGTGGATTTGGCTATGTGATTTATAATTTGGAAAATGATTTAATTATAATATTTGGGTTAATCATTTAATATTGAGAATTATTAAATATTATTTGATTAAAAAAAATTAAAATATGAGAATATCTAATTAATTGAAAATTAATTATATATGTGTTTTAGTTAAAAATAATTTATTTAAAAGTCTAATTTAAGAAGTTGCATTAAAAAGAGAATTCAAATATTAAAAGAATAAATATTTTATGTTGCTTTATTACAACTATTTAATTAGTAGTAATTAAATTAGAGTTGCATTTAATAATTAGCTTTAATTAATATTATTAATTTAAATAATAAACTACACATTAAATATTGCTTGCATTGATTAATAAAGTGGAGGAAAAGAAAATAAAAGAAAATTTTAATTGAAAGGTTCTTTAAGTGTGCATGAAAGAATTAATTAATAAAAGTAATTATTATTTAATAAAGTTAGTGGCTTTTGAAATATTGGAGAACAAAAACCCTAGTTACGGTTATGGTTCTTTATAAGGGGGTTGGTAGTTTATTTCAGAGATAGGTTTTCGGGAGCAAACTTTAGAATTGGATCAAAAGAACTGTTGACAATTTTAGTGTTTGGATTTATATGTGTTCACAGATTGTGTCATATTTTAGTTGTGGTTTTGATGTAGGGTTTGAAAACCTATTGCAAAATTTTATTTAAAGATCTGCCTATTTTGTGTCTTCCTGGGCGCTTGTATAATGCTTATTAATTTATTGTATTAATTTTTGGATAAAGAATTATGTTGTAGACTAAGAAAAACTTATTGATGGAATTAAATCATATGGCTGAAAACTATGTGTTTTCTTATATTCTATTTATAGTCTTGTGATGTTTATTTTCATGATGGTTTTCTTTGTGCGTTGTTTAATTGACCAAGTTTTAGATTAAGGTAAAAGTAGGTTTTGAAGGGGCCCCGAAACTCTTTACATCATAAAGAAAGATTTACCATGAAGATTTACCTGAAACTAGCAGTACAACAGAACCATGTTTAGGACCTGAAACCAACAGAAAAGTTTAGAAAGAGAAATCAGAGAGAAACCTGGAAAGACAGACTGGATTAACTAGAGAAACCTCCCAGACTAGAAAAGCAAGGACTAAGATTTTGATTTCACTCCCTTTTTATGAGAACGCAAAATCATATCAAATTGAGGGTGAGACTTTTTAGATCTTTTCATTTTTATAGGTATCCATCCCTCCTCAACCAACATAGCCTTTGACTGCCACTTTTGAGCATCCATAATATTTGGAAAATAATCCAAACTATGGCTAGGACCATTGGCCATCACAACATCCTGCAATTTGGAGCAACAACCACAGGATTGAATACCAGTTCCAGCAACAGCATCAAAAGGACATACATCCTTTTGACCAGGGAAATTTGCCTTCAAAAGATCCACCAATTTGGAACCAATATTCTAAGAACCAACATTATCACTAAGATTAGATACTTTTTCTTTTTTTCCAGAATTAGCAGTCACATTATCTCGACCAGATTCAAAAAAAGGAGTACCATAATTAGCACCATGATCAGAGATAATAGAAACAAAGTGTACCAGGCCCATAGCATCCTCAAAACCAGAGTCTTGACCTGATTCTGCTATAAGACCCACAACACTGTTAACAAGACTAGAATCTACACCAAGAGGACTAGAACAACCATCTTGGGCATCCACCTTCAAAGTAGAAGCATTCACCAACACAAGACCATAATCCCCATCCATAGGAGAAGATTTGTAAACTGTATAATGCTATTCTAGAACACCCTTCCACCAGGAGGAGGGACGTTTGTTTGAAGAGTTCCTATACTCACACTTAGCAGCCAAATGACCTGTATTGAAATAATTTTTACACCTAAAACGGAGGCCCTCATAATCAATCAACTGAGTCCAAGATCCCTTTGAATGATGTAAAAGAAGCTCAGCTGGGAGACCCTTAGAAACATCAATATCAATTAGAATCCTTGCATAAGTTGAATGGTAATGCTCAAAGGATTGGGGATCAACCATACGAAAATCCCCTAAAGCCTCACCAACTTCCTTAAAAATAGATTTCACCCAAAAATGAAGAGGAAGATTAGGTAACCTTACCCAAGTCGAGACTTTGAAAGTCTCTATTTGGGGGTTGAAATCTGGATGCCATGGTTTAACCATTAAAGAATAACGGTGCTCCCAAAAAAAGACCCGATCACACAGAATAACATTCATGTCCTCTGGATTAAGAAAAGTAACAATGAAAAAACCTTTAACCAAAGGGAAAATCTCAATAGTATTTGTAACATATGCATCCTAATTCTTAGAAATCCAAGCATGGAGCTTCGATAGAGAAGGCCAAAAACCTTTAAAATGACAAATAACAGAATCCTTGGAAAGATCCCTCGAACGTTCTTCAATTTCTAAAAGTGACTTTTCCCCTAGAGTAAGAGAAATAAGCTTACAAGGGATCAAGGGGGATACCACATATCTGCTTCCATAGCCAACGAAATTGCCAGAATCGGGAGCCAACACTTCTTTGTTTCCAAATTTCCCACTTCCACAACAAGCGGCCTTGCCAGGTTCAGAAGCCTTAGAAACCCTAGCACCCTATTCCCACATTTGTTCCCAG
This sequence comes from Cupressus sempervirens, assembly GCA_028749045.1. Taxonomy (NCBI): domain Eukaryota; kingdom Viridiplantae; phylum Streptophyta; class Pinopsida; order Cupressales; family Cupressaceae; genus Cupressus; species Cupressus sempervirens. The sequence goes on from CM053785.1 coordinate 37,568,839, forward strand.
CGACTTTACAGATGCAAAAGCTGCCACACCACCATTTCTAAAAACACTAGCAGCATTGTTGCTGCTACCATAGCCAACTTCCTTTCCAAAAATAACACCTCCACCCATGCGACCAAAAGAAGGGATGCCATGGATGGAAGATCCAAGTTTTCGAGTAGGACCAGGAGCGGATGATCCAGGAGTACGAACAAGACCATGAGTAGAAGATCTAGGAGCTCAAATAAGACCAAAAACGGGAGATCCAGGAAAACGAATAGGACCCTGAGGAGATCCAAGATTTCGAAAAAGACCAGGAGTGGGAGAACTAGTATTGTGAATGGGAGCAGTAGCCATTCAAACAGCTAGTTTGATCCTCTCCATCTTAGGATAATGTTGGCCAAGTTAGGATGTGCATTAGAGGCATTTTTGAGATTTCTTTTAAGATTATTTGACTGGATGTCATGATGTATTTTATGATTCAAACTGAGATTTATTTCATAAGATTTCTTTTGATGAGCATTTATGAGAACTTGATTTTTGAGAACCAAGGTTATTTTCGGGTTGCTTGTTAAGTAACTGAATTCAATCAATTTTAGTTTTGTGGTACGATACACAGTTGTGGCTTGTTAGTTTTGGGAAGGGAGTCTATGTCTATGGGAGTGGCTTGCAATGGGGGTCGGGAGCCCAAAGTGGCTGCTATGGTAACTCATTGTAAGTTGTGTAATAAGTGATAAAGTAGTACTTACAATATTTAGAAAATATTAAAAAGACAAGTTAGAAATTTTACCTCGTCCATGCCTTGAGTGCTTGTATAGGGTAAGAATGGGAATGAGATGATACCTGGTGAGAGGTATGACTAGTTTTCCTCATCTTCATGAGAGGGTATTCTAATTCCACATTTGTCACATTGAGGGTCCAAGGTCCAGAGTGACTAGTCCAGGGTAACTCAATGCTTGAGGGTCTGGGGTCTAGTGAGAGACTAGTCTAGGGTAACTCAAGTAGTTTGACCATGTGATGACACTCCATAGTATGTAACCTGAGTCTCCTTAATGGCTTTTTTATATTTGCCTCTCATGATGTACTTGTTGGATATTACTTTTGATGGTGTTTTTATTATGAGTTGTTATTTATTGATTGGACATCATTTATTGTTGACAGTTGACTTTTATCGATGAGTGTCAGCTATTTATTGGTGGTGTACTTATTGTTGGCGATTTACTTTTATTGATGGCAGTTGTTAGCTATAGATTATTGTTCTTGGACATGTGGCCTTTGACTTAAGGTGGATACCTTTCATTAACTTTATCTTGATTTGATACTATATTTTATTTGGTAAATGGATGTTGACTTGGTGTGTGATGGGATTATATTGAGTGTCTTTTTTTATTTGGATTATATATTTTCTTCTTCAGTAATTTTTGTACTCTTGAGGTAGATTTGACTATCATGATTTCTTGCCTAGGATAATATTTTTATGATTTGATTATTTGTGTGTGGATCATACTTGATCTTCCCTATACGGTGGGAGTGGAAGCCTTACTAGGTGACCACCTGATCGAGAGGTAGTGTCTTCTTACCATTTGGGTCCCCCTCAGGTTTGACAAATGTTGGATGCTCGTTGATGGAGTTGTACTATCATCAAATTATAATGCCTATCTTGGAGACTTCTATTCATTTGATGTATCTATGTATCATTTATTTTGAGATCCTATGAGATATTGTATTGTATATTAATATACTTGTATCTATTCTTGCATACCCTGGGACATGTGTAGTGAATGTTATTCATTTGATGTGTTCTAATTGTATTAGTTGCATTCATGCATTTGCTTATGAGATGATGTATTTGCTATTTCTCTACGATTGATGAACATGTACTGAAGACTTAAACTAATTAACATAAACTTCTTAATGTGGCTCAATGTGAAGGGACCTTCGAGGAATGATAACTATATTTGTGATTGCTTGTGCGTACTTGATGTGTATGTTTATATTGCTTATGCATTGTTACTTTGATGTTGTTTAAACTTAAAAAAAATAGTTCAGTAAACTTTGTAACATATTAGGTTTATTTCTTTTGGGTTCTTGAGCGGGGCGTTACATATATATGCTATTTTTTTGGTTTTCAAAATTATATTAAAAAAAATTCTTACTTTTTTCTCCACAACAATTAAATATATTATCGAAATTTGAATTATATTGAAAAGATGTAATATATGACAATAATTTATTTGAATTTGATAATTTCCAAGTTTTTGAAGGAACAATCACAAATTTCCTAACTTAGGCTTCAATGGAAAAAAACAAGAAAAGAAGTGTTGGAAAAAATCAATTCATTATGGAAAATATATTATTTAAGTTGTGTTTGGAATTGATTTTATAAACTCATGCCTCCTACCTTTTATTATGTAAAGAAAATAACTATATTCTATATCTAATGCACGCTTAGCATTACTATGAATGCTTCTAAGAAAACGACAACATACATTTCATGCTCAATAATGCACTAGACATGATCAATTTTTTAGCTTATAACATAGAAAAATTATAACTACATCTAATACTAATAATTGCATTTAGCTCTTTGACTCTTTGGTCATCTATTATAAAAAAGTTAAGTCTTTTGTGCTTCATTTAATTTAATTTCAACTCCATCTAATTAGGTTTTTTCTCTTCTAAAATCTAACATCTACTTTTGATAATAGGTAAGGGACTCTAGCTCAAACATAGTTCTTGTTATAACTTGTCATTAATCAATGACAAATTTCCTATTTCAAATATATTCTATATCTAATGCACACTTAGCACTACATGAATGCTTCTAAGAAAACTACAACAAACATTTCATGCTCAATAATGCAGTATCTGAACGATCAATTTTTTAAGTTTATAACATAGAACAGTTACAACTACATTTAATAATTGCATTTAGTTCTTTGACTCTTTGGTCATCCATTATAAAAAGTAAGTCTTTTGTGCTTCATTTAATTTCATTTCAACTCTATCTAATTAGTTTTTTTCTCTTCTAAAATCTAACATCTACTTTTGATATTAGGCAATGACTCTAGTTCGAACATAGCTCTTGTTATAACATGTCATTAATTAAGAACCTTGTCCCATCAAGATGAAACCTGAACTCATAGGAAATTTGGACCATTATCGAAGAAGATATCATTCGCATTCATATTTCCTACTGTTCAAAAATATTCAAGAACATCTGAAAACAAAACATTAATGGTGGGACTTCCGTGCGCAAAATCTTCTGCAATATTCATTCCTTACACAAGAAGAAAAGTAAATGGGAGAATCTAAAAATGAATTATAGCTGCTGATGAACAATTATTTTGACAGTTGAGAAGCTTGTCAGACAAGAACTTTGGAACCCATACCATACATAGGCACTTTTATTAAAACAATTCGCTTTCCTTCAATAAACATCCACATTTTTCTTGCATTATTATGAATGGAGTCACAAGCATAACAACTGACAAAGAGAACCTTTTCCAAATTTTGCTTTTAATGCATCTCCACTCCCAATCAAAAACTTCTACTATGCATTTAAGAAAAGGTGGTTGAATTCAGATAAGACTGTATGAATGTGATGCATCAACGTGCTCTTGAAAAAATGAAGATGGAGAACATGTGATGTTGTGCACAATGAAGAAAATAAATGCCAGATGATGAAGGGTGCAAAGAATATTTTCAAATCTTGGAGCAAATATTAATCTTATTAGATTTAAGGCACAAAAGGGTTTTTATTACGATCATTAGGGGCACATGAGATGAAAATATAATAATAAGTTAATTTGTGGAACGAGATCTATAAAATTATATACAAATTTAATTTATATGTATAGTCAATTAATAAATAATAATTAGAGTTGAACAAAATGATTATAATAAATATATTAATTAAATTTTCTTGTTTGTATAGTTAATTTAAGGAAAAATGACATTGATGAGTTTTTAACAAGTATTTTCTAAAAAAAAATTAATAGTTTCAAATGGATGACTTTCGTAAAATGTAAAATAGTAGAGTAAAACATGCAAATCAATCTTGAGTTCTATAGATTTAAGTGGGTTAATACAAATTTGTTTGGATGAGAAGAAAAATGAATTATATTGTATGAAGATGAAATAGAAAAATCTTTACTTAAAGTTCAGTATCAACTCCTTGTTATTTGATTTTGTCAAAATGCTATCTCAAAATGTTTAAGAATTTATTCAATACATCCTTGAATGTCTTTTTGGTCAAGTTTGCTTCAGGGTTAGATTGGTGGTGATGATGATATAAAAGATGACATACACGTGCAAATAATGTTAATATGATTTTTGTTTCCCTTCAGAAATATAAATATGTTGTAATAATTTTATCCTCTTAATTGCACATCTAGGCACCACTAGAAAGGCAATATCATAAGATGTTAGTTCATAGTAAGGATAATACTATTGAAGGGGCTTAGGATTAGGGCTATGAGATAGAATGTTATGTAGAACATATTAAAAAAGAAAAAAGATTTACTTTTATATTTTAGATGGCCACAAGGAGGAATCAATTATACTATTTATGCATGGATTACATATAAAATTGTTCATTACTAAGTGGGGGAATAACGGAAGTGTTTGTACACCATAAAATGTAGGAGGTAAATATTAGCTGAATACGCTAGGATGACCTACAAAAACTAAGACAACCTTATACAAGAGAGTATCAAGAGCTTTTAGAATATTAAGATATGTGAGATATGATCTTTTGATGTATAATACAAAGTGTAAGATAACCTTTCTTACATACAAGTGTGACATGATTAAATAGATTGTTGACACATTTCTTAATCTTATTTATGTAATGGAAGAAAAATAGGTACAATAGGAAATCACTAGGATAGTTATTCAAAATAGAGAGATCGAATCTATATGCTCTCAATACATTAGGAAGGAAAATAACTCCCTAGGCTTAATTCAAACTCAAGACTAACTAGGTGTGAGATTTCTCCTTCACTAAATGAATTATTGATTATGTAAATAGAATGAGAAAATGTAGGATGTAGAATGAATGCAAATATAAAGAGAGTTGTTTTGTCATACAAAGGAAACAAAAAGCTAAACAATCAAATTCTAAAAACAAACTAGGGAAGCCAACATAAGGATTACTTTGTATAGCATAACTTATCATAGTTTTCTTGTATGGGGAAACTTGAAGCATTGGGGGAACTCAAATCACCCTATACTATGGAAGTCATGCTTGATATGGTAAAAGTTGATAAAAATGAAAGGATTTGTAGTTAGTTTTAAGACCTTCCTATAATCAAATTTGAAACTGCCTCACCTATCACCTACATACAAAAAATGTGGAAAATCTTGTGAGAGAAGAGGATTTCCTCAAAACAACCCCTATTTAGGAATTAATCTTGAAATCAAATTGAAATTGCATGAAAAAATGAAACATCTTGATAGGACTAGAGGGTTGATAAGTGTCTTATACTTTAACAATGTAAGTACTTCTTGAAATGAAATCACAAGTGTTGATGCAATAACATGAATCCACAAGGACCTAAAAAGACATAAAAAAGATATTCTTGCATAAAAATTGTGTCATGGCATAAATTTTCACCCTAGTGCATTTTAATATTCAAGATTACCTTTACCCTAGTTGTAGACTCAAAAATTCACATCATCCACATTTGTATACAATGTCTAATCATGAAAGTATTGTACACTCACCGTGTATGCTCACAAGGTTTCTTTTGTTAACTGACCTTTTAAAAAATCACCTTAAAAAGATTGATAAATAAGTAGTTGTGTGATTTGAAACACTATTGTAATTTGTTCTTCACTAGAAAAATAAATAAGTGGATGATTGTTTCTATAATGGATGTAGCCCATATTGAGGGAGCCACGCTAGATCTTTGTGTTATTGTATTTTTATCTTCTCTTATTTCTATATTAATTAATAATTTTTGATTTCTTATATTGGCCAAAAACCTAGTGAATGGTATTCTAGAGCAGTGCAAATTTTAGTGATTTGGAATTAAATATCTTTCCTGTTGCAAGGGGTTGGTCACTGGTTCTAGTCTCCCCCGTCCTCGTGGTATCGGTGGGCATGTCGCACCAACGCTACCGATCACGTTAAAAAGTTTACCAGGCACACTTCAGTTTATAGGGGGGCAGTGTTGCACCGATTCCTGCAGTCTAAAATTTAAAAAAAAAAAAAAAAAAAAAAAAGCCGTCACTTGTAGGTGAGTTGGTTTGTGCCTTGACGTTTACTTCCTTGAGGTCACAGGTTTGACTCCCCTTCGTAGTGGAGAATGGCTTTGGGCTAGTTTCCCTTACGGGACTTGTGTGCCACATACCTACTCCACTGGCCCGGGGTATAGGTGTGGAATTTGCCTCAAAAGTTTGATTATTTACACTGCCTGTTTGGATTGCTAGCTACTGGACATAATTTGCGTCGATGTTTTTGGAAATCTTCTACAGTCAATTTTGGATTGGGTTTTATTGTTTGCATGGTAGGGCCTGGGATTTCTTCTCCGTTGGTGAGAACAGATGGTTCTTCTCCAACTATGCATGCAATGCGATCTGAATCATTTTATTCAGGGGAGAGCTCCAAGCTGAAAAAAGTTAATGGTTGTTTTCTGCGTAGCCATGATCGCCCTGTTCTGGTTATTCCTCCAACAGCTGTAATGGAGGACATTGATTATTGGACCAAGCATGCTTTGATATGAAAATTTCTTGGAATCTGGATTTCCCTATCCGCTCTTGAGGCATGGATCCGCCGCTCATGGCAGGTGGAAGGTGATATGGAGATTATGTTGGCGAGGAATAGTTATTTTTTTGTTGTATTCTCTTGCATGTCTGATCGGGATCGTGTTTTTGAAGGAGGCCCTTATTTCTACAACCATGTGGGGTTATTTGTCAAACCTTGGCATTTAGGTTTTAATTCTGCTAAGGATCTCCCTTCAACAGTGCCAGTTTGGGTTCGCTTGCCTCGTCTTCCCTTGGAATTTTGGCGTGAAGACATCCTTCGACAAATTGCTGCTTTGTTGGGGAAGCCGGTTGCGATCGCACATCAATCTCTCGATAAAAAGGTTATTTCTTATGCTAGAATTTGTGTTGAAATTAATTTGAATAACCCATTACCAGATTCTTTGGAAATTTGTATGGGGGATTTTTTTTGGGTGCAGCAGTTAGATTATGAATCTCTCCCTTTCCGTTGCCGGATTTGTCATGAGTATGGTCATTTACTGTGTCAGTGCCCCCGTAACTCAAGTTTCAAAGGAGTGGATGGTTCTACAGCTGGCAATACTGGTGGTTTGGCAGATACTACAGGGAAATGACAATCTCAAATGGCTAATACTACCAAGGGGATGAATCCGCAAGATGCTACAGGTAAGAGTAAGGCTCAAATGCAGGATAAGGATGGATTTACCCCTGTTCACCCTCGAGCTAAGGGACGTGGTCAAAAGAGGCCTTTGAAAGAAATATTATCTGATTCAGGTTTTAACCGCTTTGAGGTGCTGGATAGTATGGTTCTAGAGGAGGGTATTCCTCCTCCTATCTCTTCTGATCTAGTTTGCCCGGATGAGAGATCTGTTCCTAATGATGCTTGTGGGGCATCCCAAGTTGTAGTATATCAGAACTGTGAGGTCCATGTAGCTCCTGTGACAGAGGCTCGGGTGACTCCTGCAGTGTTGGAGGATAATGATGTTGTTTTAGCTGACTTGGTTAAGGATGTGCTACCATCAGGTAAGGGCAAGGGTTCTCCTCTCCCCTTGGGGTTGATGTCTCAACCCTTTAAGCAGGCTTCTTCTACTCCCCCTCTAAGGAGTGGGCGCAAAACAGACCATGAGAAGATTAAACTCACAAGAGATATATTGATTGAGTCCGGTTCAGTGAAACCTTTGGATTCTCATTTTCCCAATTCTACCCAATGATGATTATTCTCTCATGGAATGTAAGGGGGTTGAATAGCATCCCTAGACAAAATGCTATTCATAACTTGGTGGTTGATCATAGCCCTAATTTTTTTTGTATCCAAGAGACTAAGCTCTCTGTGGAGTCTATGGTCCAACATGCCTCTAGTATTTGGTCTCGTGGCCAATGCCAGTGTGTTGGGGCAACAGGCAGTGCGGGTGGTTTAGCTATATTTTGGGATCCTCAAAAAATTTCTCCTCTTGGCTAGATGTCTTCTTGCTCAGCTCTCTCTATGGTAGCTTTTGCTCTAGACTCAGGAGAGGTAATCATGGTTACTAATGTGTATGCACCTGTTGATCTTGTGGGAAGGGAGGAACTTTGGGAACATATTCAATATGTTAGAAATTGTCATCCTTATCATCCTTGGGTGTTAGCAGGGGACTTTAATTCAGTTTTAATTCTAGAGGAGAATCATGGTGGTTTGGCTAGATTGGGGCCTTCTTCTGCTCTTCTTCGAAAACATATATCTCTTTTGCATCTCTTTGATGTTAAGCTTTCTAATGGTCTCTATACCTGGAATAATCATAAGACTGGTGTTGCTGCTATCTCAGAACGTCTGGATAGATTTCTTGTTTCTTGCTTCTGGGTTAGTGGCACCTTTACTATCTCTTCAGAAATCCTTGATTGGAGGGGTTCAGATCATTGGCCAATCAAATTTTCTACTATAGGGGCTTATGTTCGAAAGCATCCTCCTTTTAAGTTCTAGTTGATGTGGCTTCGGGACTCCTCTCTTCATGATTGTGTTTTCTGTTGGTGGAAAGATGGTGCTCCTGCATATGGTACTGCAATGTTCTCATTTTCTAAAAGGCTTCAATATGTTAAAAGGCAGCTCAAGATATGGAATAGGGAATGCTTTGGGAACCTTCACTTTATGAAGAGGCTTTCTCAAGAAGATCTTGATGTCATCACAAGGGAGATTAGAGATTGAGGTTTCTCAGAGGCTCTTGGAAAGGCTGAATCCCTTGCTTCTAGAGCTCTAGAAGAATGGGAACTTCGAGAGGAAATTTTTTGGAAGCAAAAGGCTAGAGTTGATTGGCTCCAGGAAGGTGATCGTAACACTGCCTTTTTCCATAAAATAGTGCAATCTCACCGGAATCAGAGCACTATCTCTTCTTTGGTTAATTCTCAAGGTATCCAACTGAATTCCTTGCCAGCTTTGTTCCAGGAGGCTATTTGGTACTTGTCTACCCTCTTCTCTGAGGACTCTCCTCTTGCTGATAATGAAGAAAATCTTATTTTGTCCTGTATTCCTTCCCTTATCACTCAGGAAATGAATGATTATCTCATGCATCCTATTTCTTTGGAAGAGCTGGATGTTAGGAAAAAACCATGGACAGAAATAAAAACTACATGCAAATATAACCAATAACAAAAATAATAGAACACACAGAAATGAACACAAGGTACCAATATTTAACATGGTTCACCCAATCCCTGGGCTACGTCCACCAAACAGCAAGTCCGATCTTATTACAATCCAGTGATTACAACTTGATTACAATCCGTAATCCCTTACAGCTCAATACCGCCGCAAGAACCAATTTCGTATCACCACACATGAAAAATACCCAACCCTAAGCCCCTTTTATACAAGTATTAAACCGCTTTAGGGTTATAACATGTCGGCCATATGTCGGCCATAATATGTCGGCTACCATGTCGGCTACTTCCAATTTTTTTAATTTATTTATGAAGTATGTACAGTACTTTCCTGATCAGTCACCACAATCTAACACTGGAGGAGGTGGTCTTTGGCATGCCTAAGGGGAAGGCTCCTGGTCTTGATGGCTTTCTAGTTGAATTCTTTTAGGAATTTTGGGACATCATTAATCATGATTTGTTGGAGGTGGTTAAAGAATCCTATGCTAGCAAGAAGATGCTTCGAGCTTTGAACTCTACATTCTTGACTCTTATTCCTAAGAGAGAGGGTTCTAATCAATTGGAGTTTTTTAGACCAATTGCCTTATGTAATGTGGTTTACAAAGTTATTACTAAGTTGATTGCTGAGAGATTGAAAAGGTGGCTTCCCATTATTATCTCAGAAGAACAAGGTGGTTTTGTTGCTGGCAGACAAATTTTGGATGGGGTGGTTATTGCTACTGAGGCTATTCACTCTATGGCTACTTCAAGGGAGAGAGCCATGTTTTTAAAGCTGGATATGGCTAAGGCCTACGATAGAGTTAAATGAAGCTTCCTAAGGAGTATTCTTCTTTCTTTTGGATTTAGCTCTGACTGGGTGAGTTGGATGATGAGGTATGTTACTTCTGCCTCTTTTTCTGTTCTTATTAATGGTCAACCTTCTCAACTATTTGGTGCTTCTAGAGGCCTCCACCAGGGTGACCCTCTCTCCCCATATCTATTCATCATCATGGCTGAAGGCTTGGGCAGATTCATTAAGCATCAGGTGTCCCAGAATTCTATTCAAGGCTAGCAGTGGGGTAATGGCTTACCTTCTCTTTCCCACCTTCAATTTGTTGATGATTCTGCTCTTGTTGGTCTTGCTAGGATCAAGGAAGCTGAAGCCTTTCGACATGCTTTGGACGTTTATTTGGCAGCTTTAGGCCAGAAAGTTAATGAGCACAAATCTTCCATTTACTTTTTTAACACTCCTGATTCTATTCAGCACAGGATTGTTGGTATCCTATGGTTTCAGATAGGATCACTTCCTTTGACTTATCTTGGCATCCCTATTGCTGTTTCCAGGCAACCACGTCTCTTCTGGCAAAATTTGATTACCAAGCTTCAGGATAAGGTAAATCATTGGACTCATAGATGGCTTTCTACTGTTGCCTGGGTTACTCTTCTTCAAGCTGTTATCCAAGCTCTTCCTACTTATCGAAGCATGGTTCACGCTGCACCTATTTACTTTCTCAAGGAGTTTGATGCTCTTTCTCGACAATTCCTTTGGAGTGGTAATTTGCGTAGTACTAAATGGAGCTTGGTTTATTGGGCAACTATTTGTAGGCCTAAAAAGGAGGGTGGTCTTGGTCTTCGATCTGCTCTATTGAGTAGTCAAGCTTTGGCTGCTAAATTTTATTAGCGATGGTGCTCTGGAAAACATCAACTTTGGGCTCGTATTATCACTCATAAATATTTTTATGGTGCTGATCCTTGCTCTATTTCTGCACTTCCTCTTGAAGGTCGTGGCTCAATGGTTTGGCATACTTTGAAGACAGGTGCGATGTTGGTAAAGAGGGGTTTGTTTTGAATATGTAAAGGAGGTTCTCAGGCTTTGTTTTGGTTTGATGCTTGGGATGGATTCCCTTCCATTTTATCCATATACCCTCATCTTCAACCTCTTTGTGACTCTTTTCTTGCCGCTGGACGGGATAAAGTGGCTCATTACAAGACTCCTTATCAATTGGGACATGTTGTTGGTTACAGATGGAAGCATTCTTCTTATTGGCCTCCTGGAGGTACAGACATGGATCGTCAAGAGCTTTCTCAAATTTTGGCCTCTAGAGAGTGTTCTTCTTTGCTTGGTCCAGATGTTTTGGCTTGGGGCGGTACCTTGTCTGGTAAATATCATGTCTCTGCTGGGTATTAGGAGATAACTAGACAATTATTTGGGGATGCTGAGGTCCCTTGGTGGAAGCAAGTTTGGCATAAATTTTCTTGGTCCAAGTGCAATTTTTTCATGTGGCTAGTGGCTCACAACCGTTGTCTTACCTGGGATAATATTTGTAAATGTGGATTTCAGGGCCCCTCTTATTGTGTTTTGTGTGGTAATGGAGAGGAGTCTGTCTCCCATCTGTTCTTCCATTGCTCCTATTCTACTCAGATATGGCACCTTTGGTGGAGCGCTTGGGGTTACTCTTGTCGGCATGCTTCCTCTTTGCCTGAGTTCTTGCCTGCTTGGGTACTGCTCCCTCCAAGTCTTCTTTTCTCCATGCTGCTTGGATTGCTGGCCCATCTTTCATGCTTTGGCATATCTAGTTGGAGAGGAATCGTCGCATATTCCAAGATGTTCGGCTTGGTGTTTTGCATCTTTGGTGGAAAATATCACATTCTTTTCAGGAAACTATTCTTGTGAATGTGAGCTTGATGGGGGTATGGATCTGGTTGATCTTGCTATCTATAATCGCCTCAATTTTCATCTGCAGGATGGGGCTGCAGCTCATAGGTTTCCTTCTATGTCTAGGTAGCTTCACCATCAGAGGAAGGGTTGGGTTAACGAGATGGGCACTGGACTCCTCCTCCTTGTGGAGTTCTGAAAATTAACACTGATGGTTCTTCCCGTGGGAATCTTGGTCTGGCTGGTATTGGTGGAGTGGCTCATTGTAGTTCTGGGGATGTTAAATTTTTCTTCTCAATTCATATGGGTGATTATACTAACAATCTCATGGAAGCTCATGCTATTTTATATGCTGTGGAACAATGTTGCTTGCAGGGATGGAGTAAGATTATTTGTGAGTCTGATTCCCAGGTGGTGGTGAACATGCTTTCTTCGCAAGAGCTTGAGGATGTTAGTTGGCAGCTGGCCACTGTTGTTAAGCAGATTCTTTTCTTCTCTTCCTCTTTTCAATTCATTAGGTTCACGTATATTTCTCATGAATGGAATAGAACTACTGTTTGTTTAGCCAAATGGGCATCTAGTCATGATCCGGGTTGGAATATTAGGGATAGGAGACAACTGTCCTTTGAGATGGTGCAAGAATTTGATGATCTTGTTGCTCAGGATCGAGCTCCTTGTTGAGCTCTCCTTGTTGTATTCCTTTTTGTCTTAATAAATTTTTACCCCTCTTTTTGCACAAAAAAAAAAAAAATGAAAGAGGAAGACAAGCCTATGATTGATTAATTTAATTGTCAAAATTATCATCTCTAAAAGATGCAAATAGAAGATTATGTATATTATAAGTAACTTTACTTACCATTCGGTAAAAAAAAAAAAAGGCAATGACTATATCAGATGAGCAATGAGAAGTTCTTGATATGAAGACACTAGGAACAATACAATTCTAGCATCATCACTAGCCACAAATATACAACATAAATAACAACATAGGGTATAATGAAGACATTCTATATTTTTTTAATGATAAACCCTTTGTGAAACACTCATTTAATACAAAGACGATAGAAGGTGGGTTTGCTAGCAATTATTTGAATGAGTTTAACATTATTATTGGTTAAATAAGTTCTAGAAAATTAAATTTTGATGATGAGATTAGGACTCTCTTGGTTTTTTTCTCATTGTCTAAAAATTGGAATGGCTTGGTCCTGGTTGTAACTAAATCTATCTATGGTTCAAATGCAGATGTTCTTGGTCAAGGAAATATGCCAAAAAAAAAAATATGAGACATCATTTAATGCCTTAACTATTGAGAAAAAAGGGATGAAAAAGGGAAAGAGGAAAGAGCCAGGCAATTGCAAAAAATATATAAAGGAAGGATCCTAATCTAGGGTAAATATAGAGTTTTAACATTGTGGAAATAATGGATATGTATAAAAATATAATTGGTCTTGAAAGGGAAAACAACGGGATGGTTCAACAAGAAAATTAAAAGAGATAAAATGTAGGAGGTAGTGTATTACAATATTCTTTGAATATTTCTTTGGATGATATTGTATATTCTTGGTGTTAGACTCAAGGGCTTTTCTCTAGGGTACATCCCATAGAAAATATTTTCTAGACTACGTTTAAGGTGATTTTGGATATGTTTAATTCGGTGATGATTGTTGAAATTTAGTCTCATCCGTACATGATTAGTAAAAATTAGTATAAATTATATTAACATATATTAACATATATTTATGTATATGTACATATATGTATATAGATACATACACACACACATCTATCTACATATGTATGTATATATCTATATATAAATATGTATACATATATTGATATTATATATGTATATATGCATATACATACATACATACATACATGCATGCATGCATACATACATACATACATACATACATACATACATACATATACATACATACATGCATGCATACATACATATACATAAATATATATACATATATACACCCACACATATATACATACATAAATACATATATATATATATGTGTGTGTGTGTGTGTGTGTGTGTGTGTGTGTGTGTGTGTGTTTGTGTGTGTGTGTGTGTCACGTAGTGCAAGACATGAGAATCCCCAAGTAGATATCCTAGCCCCAAACAAATAGCCACATAATGGAAACAACACAACAATGCAAGATCTAATACCAATTTATGACACTTGATTTTTAAAATAATCATTGACATTCAATGTGCCCAAATGTAAGGCCTTCTGGGTTTTGGCCAATTATAATAGCTATTACAAAAAAAAGTTCTGCAAGATCCATCAAGATTCAACCCAAAATCTAGCTAGTCCAGATCCACACTCTGGTAGAAACCTCCAAGGAAGATATAAAGTTGTGCTTGCAAGCCCACCAAACAATCTCCTTTTTCCCAAGCCTCAACTACTAGACCTTCTTAAAGTCTGCTCCTCTTCTACATCCTCTTCTCCAAGCTGGATGATTATGACTTAAGGTTCCACAAGACCCCCTGATTAGAACCAAACTAAGCCACAAGTTAGCCCAACACGTTACAAATTAAATTATCCCTTACATTAAATACATGTTGAAGCACAAGTCGACTCACAACATAAATTAAATACACACAACCAAAGTAAATGCCAAGGTCAGCTAAACATAGATAACTTGATCAAAATAGTACCATGACATCACCGAGCATTAGAAGAACTACTTTCGAATATCAACAAATCTACCAAGCATAATCAAGTTAACACAAGCTTTGTTGAGCACCAGTATGTGTCGAGTCTTCCCTCAACTGAGCCCCCTTATTGACTGAGCTACTCGGTCAACATTGCAACTAAGCATAACCAAGCCATGCAGTATAAACCAAGCTCCTAGTGTATGCCAACTACCTTCAATGATTGAGAGCCACCAAAAACAATTGAGTGATTCTATTCCAATCGAGCACCTCAGTTAATAATACATCCAAACTACTCAACAATGATCGAGCTACACATCTTTCTTTGATAGAGTCCCCTAAGTCCAAGGTCAAAAAACTTGAATATGCAAGATTTCCAACTACCCTAGGATTCTCTTTCATTAATATATGCATATATATACTCATTGATATAATTATTGACGTGTTCAGTCAAAACAAAGATCTTCATAATGTACATTGCCCAAATCGGGTTGTTATTTTCTATGATAAAATCTCATAAACAAACCCTCGATACTATAGAATCTCATGATAATATCAATGATGATATCAACTACTATTTGGATAAATTACCATCATCATATAACAATGAATGTTGAAGGTTGATGATCAAGCTTGCATGATAGAGGTATTGCACCCAAGTAAAGGATGTACCTCATATTGAGTGTTGCCCTAAGTTTATTGGACATTAATGATAATAACACACTCTTGTTATGGATAGTCATGTTCATGTAGGGACATGGCCAATGTGGCACATGCCATGTAGAGTCACATCTCTATGTTGACATGACTTGTAACTTAATACTTATATTGATTGAGTTGCTTGAGAAACCATATCAAATAAAATACATATTACTATCTCTTACATCTGCGATTAGATTGGCCATATTCTAGACTATTGTCATCAATGATTCATAACAAATCATTCAAGAAAGATTGTATGCAAACAATTATGATCATTTTATACTCTGATCACAGTATATATATATTGTGAAGAAGTAATCATAACTTGCAAGTATATCACAGAGATAAAAGTTTGTTTCAGTCCTTCTTATACAAGATAGAAATGACATTAACACTATCTTGTATATATTGAAGTTAAAGATATTAGAGAATAAAATTGGATTAGTCTACCATAAGATCTCATATTCCTTAACATGGTATCAGAGCCTTGTTGGTAGAAAGAGCATTAAAGTTGATTGTGACTAATTCAAGATCACTGAAATTTTCTCTATTCACCATATCAACCATGGTATACAATATCATAGTTGAGGATAGATTGGAAGGCACCTCAAACTTTGTGTCATGGAAAATTTGAATAACATCAATACTTCAAGAAGTTAAATAGGAGTCATTAATTGAGGAAAACAAGGAATTACCTAAAGATGAATCAAAATTGATAAGCTAGAAAAGAAAAAATAATAAAGCTTAAAAAATTATCATTGATGGAGTTAATGATCATATTCTTCCATCAATAGAAAAACTAACAACTAGCTATGATGTTTTCAAAACTATCCAAGACACATTTGAGATAAACAATGCAAGTAGATTGCTTACATTAAAACAACTTCTAAACATCAAGATGGACAAAGGAGACACTATCACATCCCACTTCTCCAAAATCTCTGAATTGATAGATTAACTCTCAACCATTGGAAATTATGTTGAAGATGTCAAATTATCCTTAATATCTCTTCGAAGACTACCAATATCATGGAAATCATTTATTTAGTGCATCAGTCGTCCCTATTTGCCCAAGTTTGATCAACTAAAAAATGATTGTAATCAAGAAGCATCTCAATTAATCTCAAGAGGTATCACCTCTAATAAGGAGGAAGAGATTCAAGCATTAAATGCAAAATCAAGCAATAAGAAGGGAAATCACAAAAGGAAGAGAGGAAATAAAAAATATAATAAAATAGACCTATCGAAGTCCAATGTTATAAATGTAACAAATTTGGACATACATGTATAGTCCAGAAAGGAAGAAAAATCCTATCAACATGGTTGAGGTCAAGGAAAGAAGACAAGGATGGAAAATAATCACTATACTACCTTTCCTTATCTAGTGAGATAAACACCAATAAAAATACTTGGATAATCTACGATGGAGCCTCTAGACATATAATCATATTTAGAGATAAATTTGAGATTCTTTAAGAATATACAACTAAAGATGTGATAATAAGTGACAACTCCACTTACCCTGTGAAAGCAATTGGACCTGTTTAGTACAACTAAGTACCCAATTTAACTTGAAATTGAAAAAATGTTCTATTTTTTCCTAGAATCAAGATAAATCTTATCTCCATAGGTTGCTTAGCAGATCATTATCTCCATATCTTGTTCTATTTTTGGATCTTTATCTCTAAGAACATAAGGCATCTTAATGTCAAAAGCATTGAAGTAAGTAGTAAGACAAACATCTTCATTTAATCTCATTACCTGGAATAACTTATACGTGCTCTTTTGAAATTTGACATTGAAGTCAAAAGCTGATTCATTTTGATTCTTCTTGATGTTGTTGAAGTCATTTAGCATGAAACCAACATTAGTCTTATCACCATAGTGTCCCTTGAACAATGTTTCAAGATCATTCCATGATTTGATACTATCATCGGGCAACTTTTGAACCAATCTCTAGCATCCTCAATCAATGAATGAACAAAAATTTTCATCACTACATCTTCATATTCCACCTCATAGTCATTCAACATATCAATGAACTTTTTGAGGTTCTCTTCACCTAAAATAGCATTATTTCTAGCAAAATTTGTAACTTTGTCCCTAAGGTTATTGTAAATAGGATGAGGAAAACCAGGGATACCCAAGAAAGACATCTTCCTATATTTCTCCATATAAATTGGTTTCATTTGGGAAACTAGGACACTTGAAGTACTTGCTCTAGTAATTTGACTTTGAAAAGGAAATTGAGTTTGTTGGGTCTGTTGAACAAGGTAAATCTGGCCAGTTGTAGTAGACGTTGAACTAGGGGCTAGTTGTGAGGAACTTTGGCCTATTATTAGAGGACCAACATTAGATATAGTAGGAACAAATTGTGAAGGTTGGCTTGACTGAACAACTAGGGCAGAATTTGACTTAATGAATTGGATTTTTCTCCTAGTCTCAACTGCTTGAGCTTCCTTTTCTACCTTTTCAAGTTCCTTCATTAGATCTTCCTTTTCTTTTCTAGTCTTCTCCAAATCTAAATCAAATTTTAACATAATAAAAGAAATGGGTTTATTATGAGGATGAGGCTCATTGATTTGTATCCCAATAGCCTTTTGCTTTCCCTTGTCCAAATCTTTCTTACTAACCTCTTCCACTCTAGTCTCTAAAGGCTTATAAGGCTGAACCTATGTAACAATAGGGGCCTCTTTCTATTTAAGAAGTTGTTCCTAATTTTGAACACTAGACTTTAGAATATCCATATCTCCAAAGATGTCATCTAGTGTAAATTAGAAGACCTTTCTTCCAACTTAAGGAAACCATTCTCCTAAGTAGGTTATCTCTCTCAATAATGGTATTAAAAAAAAAATTCTCCTTTTCCTTTTCCAAGCATATATGTCTAGTTTCCTCATCTGCAATTCTCTTCCTAAGAAGGACAAGTTCTAGAAATAGCTCCTCATGATCTGTAGTAGCAACTTCACAATCTATTGGGTCAAAATCCATAAGGCTCACCACATATGGTTCTTATCTAGGACTAAAACTCATATCCAAGTTTTCCCTAAAACCCCAATTGTGGTTCATTTCATTTACTAGGTTTGGTCTACAAGGAAAACCCCCCAAAGGAGACATATTTTAATCATGAAAAACCCTTTGCTCCCTTAATGGGGTTGAGAATGTTTCCCCCAACAATGTAACTTCTTCTGATTCAGTACTTTTGGAAGATGATTCCTTTTCTACCATAGGGTGATATAAGAACTGGGCTAACATATTATCTCTAGGGACCCACATAGAATTAAAATCAGACTTCTTATTTTGGTTCTTTTTTACCCTAGGAGGTAACTCAGCTAACAGTGGTATTTCAAGATGATTCTTAGTAGAGGCACGTGTATTCTTCTTTTTCTCAACCATTTGGTTTAGGATTTTCTTAAACTTTATAGCACCGCCTAAAAAACCTTGACTTGAGTTGCCACCCTATGATGGGAAAATGTGAAAGAAATTTAGAACAAAGGAGAATGACACAAAGATTTTGATAACAATAACCTTAGAACACAACCTAATGAGAACCCTTAACAAACAAGTAAGTGTAGAGTAGTCCCTAGTGGAGTTACCATTTTGTTGGAGTTCCTTCTGCTAAGGAACATATCAGGTGAATTTAAACCAGATACCAAGAAACAAATATAGGGACAAGCCTAAGGATGGGCTGAATCCTATAT
Organism: Cupressus sempervirens; assembly: GCA_028749045.1. Taxonomy (NCBI): domain Eukaryota; kingdom Viridiplantae; phylum Streptophyta; class Pinopsida; order Cupressales; family Cupressaceae; genus Cupressus; species Cupressus sempervirens. Next base: position 37,587,878 of record CM053785.1, read on the forward strand.
TCAGCAGGCCTAAATCTTAGTTCTGGGCCAACATTAATAAAGTCATCAAGACTTACTTCACTTTAGGCTCTGCTAAGCTAAGGCAGGAAAACCTAAGGGATTTATCCTATTAACTTGATATTCTTCTTTGCAAGATTATTCCCTCTAGTATAAATGGTCAATATTTTTCTATAACTTGTTGACAAACTTCTCAACTGCAATAGCCAATTACAACTAAAGAAAGTAACAAAAAATAAGTAGTGACCAACACTTTTATCTCTTCAATGCATAAAAAGGTAAATTGATTTGTTGTTGTCAATGCCCTATAATTAAGTGAATGATCAGTGTAACCTTGAACTTTGGAATGGACTAGTGTCTTATCCAATGGGATATAGAGTCAAGGATTAGAAAACTTGGACCTTTTTAATCAACTTGTGATTAAGAGTGTCAACATTAAACTCTTTCATTCTGATTCTCATCCTTTTCACAAACCCTAAACCTTATCAATTACAAAAAGCAATTACCCAATTCTTTAAATTAGAAGCAAGTAATAAGAGATATACAAACTTTTGAATTGGATTAAACTAAAGGAAAACTTGTTCATTCAATCCCAAGGCTATAGATATATAAAAAAGAGACAAAACCTCAAAGATAATGATAATTAAGGATAAATCCTTCTCATTTAAATCTTAATATTGCTAATAAAATTTATAATATGACACAGAGACAAAGCCTTTGGTCCCAAATGTTCACTTTTGTATTCAAGTATGCATACAAGTAAACTCATTCAAATGACTACAAAACAAATGGATGGACTGCAAAATAATACATAACATATGTGATAAATTCTATAGACAACCAACCTCTACTTCTCATCTTGGAAATCCATATATAAGATTGCAACAAGCTACATATGAGAGGACACATGTCAAAAATTTAATGGATACACAAAAAATTCTAGAAGATGGGAACAATAAATGTACAGAACAATCCTCCAAAATATTGTACAAAAAAGATAAGTAGTTGAGATGGAAGAAAGACATTTATATCGAGCCTTTGATCTTTTCTTGTCCTTGTACTTTACTATCATGTATGTAAAATATCTCAGTTAGTTCCTCCCAACAAAGCCTTTATTTCTCCTACAACTTCCCAAACGTAAATTTTCCTTTTAATGGGCCACTTTGTACTCTTCACCTCTTGTAAAGCTTGAGTGGCTTTAGTCCACCTGGCATCCATGATTACTTTTGATTCAATAATGAACTATTCAAATTTATTTATTCCTTAAAAAGGGAATCAATTAAAGTATTGTAAGGGGTATTATACATATCTTCAAAAATTGATATTGTAGCCTCTTGAGTCAAAATATTATCAAAAGAAGTTGACCACTCTTGCCAATTTTTTACTGTGCTGGTAGTATCCATAATTGATGGTATACAGGGCTTCACTCCCTCAAATAAAACCTTTAACTTTCCTTGTATAACCTATAATTTACCAATGAAGAAGCCACTTAATTCTTTTACCATCTCTAGGCTTTCCTTCACTATAAATATTTTATTTGAAAAATTAGGCCTTTTAGCTATCAATACAATCAGTGTATCAAAAAATTGAATATATGGCCCCCACAGATTGAAAGTGGGTGATAGCCATGAAAGTGCTTCATTGCAAAACTACTGAGCACTTTGTAAAGTAATCTATAAACTATGAGCATGTGATGATATTTTTTTCAAAACTTCAACCCTATTACTCATCATATTTCTAAGGACCCTTGTCCTAATATCTCCTCCCTGTTGAGTAGATGGAGCATCAATGCTCATTCTTCCCAGTTATGATGCCTCCTCTTCTTCCATATCCTCTATTTGCACCAGGGCCTCAACTGTGCTTTTTTTTGGCTGTTGTTGGTCATCATGCCCTTCCCTCTACTCTACAACAACTACTTGTTCTGTCTATGTGAGTTGCTCCTTGAGAGATGCAACTTCATTTTCAAGTTCCTAAACCTTGGCCTCAAGTTCTGCAATTTTCTCTTTTTACACATGGCTGCTCCTAAGTTCATCTTCAGATAATTTTGTGACATCTATGTAATCATGTATGGATTTAGAAAATCTTGTCTCCATCTCCTCTACCTTGGCTTCATTCATAAATGAAAAATGTTTCAATGCTTTGGATATCTCTGTGCCTATGGAGTCCATACAATCATATTACCCTATTCAGTGCTTTGTATATCCATCAATTTTGGCTTGTTGGAAGTAGGGGCCATACTCCAGACTATTAGGGATTTTGTATCAATATTAAAACTAATCCCTCTCTTCAATCCATCCACATGAAATACCTCATATGAGATGGCACCCCCCTGCCTCCTTATCTGATCAAGCATGAATGCTTGTTCCGAGTCCCATCCAGGCACCAATAGCATGCCACTCCTCTGTACCAAATCCCTAGCCTCTTCTAAAGTCATTACCTCACTTTCAGGGTCATAGGCCTATAGCTTCTCTATCAACTCCATCTTTTTCTCGTCAGACTCTCCAGGCTTGATCATTAGCACTAGTTCACTCTATTTTTTTTAAATATACGAAGCTCTTGAATTCAATGGACTTGATGAATCCATCATCCTCTAAGAACTGGTAGGCTTGGATGATCCTATCATCTAGTCTTGGTGCTACTAATTCCAGGTCTGTGAGATTATTTTCTACTACATTAACTCTATTTTGTAAATAATTTTGTCTCAAGTCAACAAAATACTAACTAGTTGCTGGTAAAAATTGTATTGTCCTTTGTTTAACCTGAGTAGGGATGTGGAAAATATTCTATCTCTTGTTTCCCTTTGCCATCTAGGATGCCTGAGGATCATCTTCCTCTTCTACTTCAAGGGTTACATTTGGCTCAGGGTTTTCAAGGAAAACTCTATCTTCTTCTCCTATTGGGCCCTTTGGCATTTTAGCCATGATCTCAACATGGTCCATGATTGTCTTCCTAATCCTCTGAGGATAAGGGATATCCATGTAGAATCGCACAAATTGGGAATCTATTATTTTCAATTCTTTTTCCACCCTTATGACATCATCAAGCTTTGCTAGCTTGTTAGCTACCTCACCCTCTGCCACTATGTTTGGAATAATATCATCATGAGGCAATTCCTTGGTGCTTGGCAATACATAATTTCTCATTTCCTTAAGGGTGACCCTCATCCAATCATTAGGGTCATACATTCTATAAGGGCCAGTGCACAAATTGTAAAATCACCAATCCTAAAACACCTACATAAGAAGGTTCCTCTATGCACCTTGGGTCCTAAATACTCCCTATTGACCATGAATAGTTTCCATATAAATTCAATTATTCCTAGCCTAGGAGGGATAAATCTAGGTAGTATATGGGGTGGTTGGGTACAACCACAGACTCTCATTAAAGAAAATGTGGGAAATAGGAAAATATCTCCCCAATTATGGTCAAGTCTCTTTGCTTCGGGAAGTAGGGCTAGTCTCAAAAGGCTCTTCAATATATCAAGAGCCCTAAAGTATCCTGGATCTAACATTTTCATAATTACAGCACTAAAATGATTGAAAAATGATACAAAATCAGAAAAATGATAAGTGTTGTCCCATACTTGTGTCCATAACTGCATTGGTAGGCTTCCATTTTTATATCAGAAGTTTGATTGATGAAATCAGAGCTTATATACCCTATATTTTTGTATAGAATTAGGTGCATCAGTAGTGAATAATGATGAAAGGTGAAATCCTCTAATTCCCCACTCTAAGCCTTGGCAATATTCTCTCTTACTACTTCTAGATTATGATTGACATAATCATATTCCCCACCATGGTAGGTGCCCTGTACATCTCTTACAATTATGAATTCTACTCCATAGACCATATCAGACCCATCCTTATCCACCACCTTATGAACACCATTACAATTTTAACAAAATAATTCTTCAATTTGTCCAATGGCATCATCTTCTTGACCTTCTTTGGGTAATCACCCACTTCTTTCAGGTCCATGGGAAAATGTTGTAGCATTGATCTCCCAGTGATGCCTTGGTGTTTACTTTGAATTTCCTCTGTAAATCCTTCAAATCTACTAGATGACCCATAGCTCCATTTAATCCAAAGGCCTCAATGAATGATTCTTGATCTAGGGTGCATAGGATAGTTCCATCCCTCCTATGAAAAGATTTTGTGGCTGGATTATAGCACCAAAATAGGGCCTTCATCAAGTCTACATCTATAAAGACCTCTAGAAATATCAACTTGGGGAGATTCTTCTCCTTGTTATGATAGAAGTATTTGAAAAGTTTAGAACCTGTAACACCAAGGCATATAGTATCTTTGCATAGGGCATATGGGTCAATAAAAGCTTGATCATCTACAAAATTTGCATTGGAGGAACTTGGAAAAAGCTTTATCCATTCTTCAACAAATCTTTGTGTTTTCTTCTATCTAGTTTTGCCTCCTTTAGAGCTTGAAGTTTTTGAAACTGCCATGTTTGAGGCTTGAATCTCTTCTACTTCCTTGCCAAACATTTTGATATTTTGCAAATATGCACCAGATATAGAAATTTCTCTATTCTAGAGAAGCTCTAGACTAACAAAGTGGAATGCACTGAAAGCTCTGGAACTGCTCAAATTCTTTCTCTCTGTAAATGGCGAACTATGATTGTAAAAAGAGAAGATCTTTTACAAATTTATATGCACAAATCAATGTTCACCTTGCATTTATTTTAGCATACTTGAAATATGATATCAATCCATTCTGTCAAGTCAATGGAGCATCACCATTACTATCCAATGATGCACTTTTTATATTGCATTCAAATCCTATTGGTTGAGAACCTTACTATTGTTTCCAGCTTAAAGTAAAGACTTTATACTTTAATGCCAAAGTAGGGCTTATGATACTACGATAATGATTGATGAAAAGACCTACTACATTATCTTACATCTAAAAGCACAGTCTTTCGATCTTGCAGAAACCCTTTGAAAAACCCTTGTCAACTAGTTGGACACAATGGCAAAATCCTTCACGATCTTACGATTCCTTTGTTGGCATAGCATCAGCACTAACTTTATCTTCCTATATGATCACATGGCAAACAACTTCATAGCATCATATATTTATCCTATCTTAGCCTATGATTTTACGATCATAGTTGCATTCACCTTTTCCTAACATCTCCAGTGATCTCTCAAGCTTTTATAATGTTATGAAAAACCTTTAACCCTTCACACCGTAGCATCGATGGCTTAACATTTTTCATGTGTGATCTTATGACCACATCTTAATCGTAACATCAAAAGACACCTTCTATAACCCTAAGATCTCATGATGAACCATTCATCGTAAGATTGAAGACCACATTTACAGCTCAGAAGATATTATAATATCATTTTCTGGTCCCACTAATCCTGACAGTGCATGCATTTGGAATTCGTACATTTGTTTTGACCAATTAGGAAATGGACACCTACCTGACAGTATATCACCTTTTATTTGCCTTTATCTCCTTTATTATCTTATGACTGTAAGCCACTGTATCATCGCAACATCTCAACATTTCCTTTACGATCCTTCAATGTCCACCTTTTCGTAGTATCGTAGCAACCTATTTCATTGTTCCTAACACCACGATAAACCTCCTTACTGTAACATCAGAGATAGTTGCAATGCAAACCTTTTAAACTGATAAATGATCATATGATACAAAGGAAATTGTATGATCATAAAGACTTATTTTATTGCTCGTGACACTATGACACAACATTAATTGTGAGATTGGGAGACCTAAAACCATCACTTGCAATACTCTACTAACCCCCATCGTAACATTGTAAGAAATGATGTATTTAGACAAAATGAGAACCTACTCACTTATATGGCCTAGTGTTAGGGCATACACTTATAAAAATAAAACCCTAGAGCATTGAACCCAACACTTGGGATACCAATAAAATAATCAAACTAGGGAAAAATTTCTAGGGCTTTCTCTGAAAAAGGAAAACAAGAATATACATCCCTAACAATATCAACAAATTTAGCATCTTCACTATAAAAATCTTGAAAATTAAGCTCAGTGAAAATAGGAGCTATGAGAGAGCACCCTTCATCGAGAGGTACTAGAGCGAGAGTCGTAAAGTATGTAAACAAACTACCAAATGTGAGGTAATTTGTACTAGGGTTGTGGTTGAGCTAAGTGTGTAGATAGATCATTGATTGTGAGGTAGTTTGCACTAGGGTTTGAGCATAAGTGCAAAAATGCCTCCACAAAAGGAGCATAGTGCCATAGGTATTACACCTAAGGGTTTTAGAGCCCTCTAGAGACAAATGCAATCATTACAAGAATAGATGCATAGATGGATGAGTCTTTCCATAAGAGAGGAGAGTGAGGATGAATGAGAAAAATGACACATTGATCAAGAAGAAGATGAAGTCTTGAACCTAGGGGAGGAAAATATTTATAGGGCCATTTCCAAGATTGGAAAAAGACCTAAGTTTGAGGTTCCCACATTTTTGGGAAACTTTAAAATAGAGGAATTGATTGATTGGATCAATGAATTAGAAGAATACTTTGAGTATGAATTTTTTTGAAGATCTGGATAGGGTTAAATTTGTAAAGGAAAAACTGAAGGGAAATGAAAAAATCTAGTGGCAGGAGATTCAATTGGAGAGATATAGAAGAGGGGAGGAAAAAATCACAAGATGACTCTAGATTATAGCTAAATTAAAGTGATAATTTATTCCAACAAATTATGAGCTTGATCTGGTGAATAAAAATGTAAGGGTTGAAGCAAGCAAGAAGATGTGTTCAAGAGTATAAAGAAGAGTTCTATTGACTTATTTTATATTGAACAACATATTATTATCAAAAATTTTAACCAACACAATTCTTGTTTAAAATGGCTTAGGTTTAGGCATTTTCATATGATAAATTTAGTAGCTTCTTGCACTGTATTAATTTGTAAGTGGACGCAGCCCAAGATTAGGTGAGCCACATTAAATCTTTATCTCTTATGTTCTATTTGTCTACTTTATCCCTTTGTATTATTGAATATATTTACATGTAATTGTTATATTTCTATCTTTTAATCCTAATAGAGGGAATTCAAAGAGATCTGGCCAAGTCTTGTAGTAGGAGACACACAATTTTTTAAAAAAAATTAAGATAAAAGAAATATCAATCTTCATATTACCAGATTACTATTTATAATTGGACTATGACATGCATTCTTACATTCTAGGCGCATAGGCCTAATTTTACAAATAAATCCTACTTGCTACCTTCAAGAAGCTATCTTATTATCATCTAACAAACCCTCTAGGATGACTATCTTTAAGGACCAAATAAACCATCTTAAAAATCCTTCCCAAGCATCCATTCGACCTAGAAGGATTACTTTTTCCAAGGTAAAGAAAACATATTAAAATAATATCGGTCAAGACCCAAATCATAAGGTTCTCCCTTAATAAGTTGTGAAATGACATGTGATTCGAGAGAGGTATCAACCATAGGCACAAAAACATCAAGAAATGCACCATGAAGCTTCACTAGTTTGATTTCTCTTTGCAAGATTAGAAAACCCAAACTACTTGTGAAATGTGAAGAAAAGATAGGTCCCACCACAAATCCATGAGATCATGTCCACAAAGTAACAAATCAAGTTGCAAACTAAGGAAAAGATTCAACATGGTGCTAGGAAAAATCCACAATAAATAAAGATCCAAACTAAAGGAATGCCACAACAAACACTAAAATTGGCAATACAAGAATAAACAAGGAAAAACTAAAAATAAATAATTTATTTGGTTGATGCAAGATTTCCAAGAACCCAAGATTCACATTATATTGCAAGATAAATGTGGCCAACACAAACACAACTAAAGATAAATCTTCACAAAACACCATCCAAAGAACACTTATACCAAAACACCAAATTAATGAAACCACATCTAAACGCAATCTATATGATGAAATCAATGGCAACCACTAATGACAACAATAAGTAATAGCATCAATAACATTATTGAACAAGAACTGGACCACACTATGTTGATGTTCATAGATGGGACCAAAACTATCAACTCATACAAATTAAAATCCATTTTCATTTGCCAAGAGAAAATAATTAAAGTCAGGAAAACCTAGAGACAGATCACCATCAAGATTTGAAACCAAGTCTCCAAAGCTAATTTTTTTGTACCATCTAAAATGAGTGAAGTGAAGGACATTAATTAGTCATTTCCAAAAGCATGTCGTCTAAAAGTATCATGTTGAAAAATATGAAGCATGCATTTAGACTAATATTTCATAAAGCAAACTGAAATCAATCGAGTCAATGAAAGACCAACACAAACAACAATGATACACTTAGAACAACATGCCTTGTAGAGAAAACCAACATAATAAATGTGAATTGGAATACATCACAAATGCTAGGAACATATCCACCAAACCACATACTTAGAAACATCAATGCAAAGAATTCTTAGAGCTATTCATAATCATCCTTGACAGTCAACCTCACCATTGTAAAAAGAAAAACACAAGTTTGGCCTCTGAACTCGTGTGGATCTACAAGTAGGATACTGCAACATTCACAAACTATACACGACAATATCAAAGTTGCAAGTTATTTTCTTCTTATGGAAAACATCCTTTCATAAGGACTCCATATACTCTTTCCTACATATATCAACTTCCCATATCTATCACCCTCTAGGTATACAACATAATATTTTTCAACTTCTAGATATGCAATATATTGAGTTTTCATTACCACTAGCCACTAGAACAAGATCTTTTCATTGTCATTTCTAATCAAACTTTAGTAAATTAGCTTATTCATAACTATCAAATAAATGAAAATAGAAATATAATAATAATTAAAATCAATAACATAATACTTCTACTTATTTTAATAATAATTTATCAATATAGATTATCTAGACCACCTTTATAAAGAATTCCTAACTAAGGATTTTCATTAACTATTGGACAATAGTTTCTTTGAACAAATTCTAATATTTAAATGCTAATATGAAAGACAAGAGCATAGCGTAACTAAACAATCAACAAAGCTACATTACTCAAGTGTAACGCTTATTCCTTCCATTCAATAGATTATCTAGACCACCTTTATAAAGAATTCCTAACTAAGGATTTTCATTAACTATTGGACAATAGTTTCTTTGAACAAATTCTAATATTTAAATGCTAATATGAAAGACAAGAGCATAGCGTAACTAAACAATCAACAAAGCTACATTACTCAAGTGTAACGCTTATTCCTTCCATTCAAAGCTGTAAAAGAAAGAGGAGATACATGAACATTAAAGATGCATCCCCCATTCCAATTATAGATCTCCAAGAGTGCTATTAAAGTGGCATGGCCTATTAACCATCATATATGGAAGAACTATTAATGCGATTCTTTGCTATTATTATTATTATTATGTTCATATTGCTTTTTTGAACAAAATCCAATCATGGATCACGCATATTAAAAAATAAATAAAATACAACATTTCTTTTATGTTGAGTTGCCCGTCATTTCTTCTATAGTAAGGGAAGAATAGGGCCATTTAAAAAGATTTTGAGGCCCTCACCTAGTGTCTATTCCCAAGCATTATAATACCGCATTAAAAAATATCTCACCAAATGTCATAATTGAAAAATCATTTATAAAGGTGCAAGTCGTGAAATTTATTAATAAATCATCACTAAGGTTAGGTAGGGCCAATGAAGTTATGAGAAAAGAAAAGATAGAGGGTACTAGATGAGGTCAAAACTTTCACACTAAAATAACAATGCATCTAATTAGTGTTTATTATTCATTAAATAAATAATTTAAAAAGATAATGTAAACGAAAGGTTTTTTAAATTAAGATTATTGGTGCTTTACATGAGAATGGTCAAACTAATCCATAAATTCATGAAATGTAGAATGACAAGTAAACTAAATAAAAAATGTGTATTTTAATATATTTCTCTAAAACGGATGTGAAAATAAAAAAATATTTGGTGTTAATCATGTAATGTTTCTTCCTCTTTAAGAATGGCCCCAAATGCTAATATCTTTATTGTCATGGAAGGCTATATTAAGAACATAATACCCCACGTCAATGATGATAATTTGGGTCATTAAACTTTTTGGATATCTTATAATGTGTATATTTATCATCTTTTTCATTTTTTTTTCTAAATATTTGGGTGATATAAGATATTACTATTTATGTCATCTTGTAATCTAATGACATCAACAAATTTATATCATTATGATTTGATCAATTAAAAGAACCTATGAACAAATGTGAAAGATATTTTTGTAAGGCTATGTTGGTATTTTCTCACTTGAATTTAAATGTATTCAAGTATATTTACACATATTCTAATTACTGGAAGTGTGTGCATAAAGAGTTTATCCAAATTAACATTTTATTTGTTTTACATAAAATTGTCTTTAGTTTGCAAATAGTTTTGACTAATTCTTTAAAATAAGTTTGAGATTTAAATTTAAAAAATTAGGGGAAAATTATCAAATGAGGGCATTTGAAACTAAATATGGCATTCACAAAAAAATCTTAGATGATGGAGAGGTCATTGATCCTCAATATGGACATAAATAATAAACTAGACAATGTGCCTCTTACTCGACTTAGATGATTAGAGAAATAGGAAGTAGTTTGGTCTAGATTGATTTAAGGCTCAAAGCTATCAATCCTCAAATGAGATTCAAGAATAAATCCAAGGAACCTCCTTCAACTCATGGCCCCCAAAACTATAGGAGGCAAAGAAACAAAGTAAAGGAAAAATGAGTGAAAATACTACAAAGGAAACACTTGAGGAACCACTGCCAAAACTCTAGATAAAATAAAGAATTTACAATATCTTATAAGAGTAAAATGTGTCTGGGTGAACTTTTCTTTATATGTTGATCCTTTGACTATAGTGATTTTAATAAGAACAAGACTTGTAGTGACTCTAGGAAAATGAGTAGAGGAGGCTATGCACCAAGACTTTACTATCATCTCTTCTCCCACAACTAGTAATAGAACCTCCTCAAAGACGACCATTGCCATAGGTTGGTTTCAAAAAAGAAAGGGTTGATTAGGTGGATTTGCCACTAAAAAAGCTACAGATGAGCTTGTAAATTAGATTTTTGTCAAAAAAGAAAAGAGAGATCAAGTGGATATGTCACCCAAAAAACTACAACATATGAACCTAAAAATAGTTTTTTTTATATAAGAGATAAATATCTCAAGAAGATGATGATATTGATGATGAACAAGCTCCTAGGAGTAAACCTTAGGATAAAGAGGCACAAAATAAAGACTTTGAGGTAATGGTGAAAGAACTAAGGAAAAAAGAGCTTCATGACCAAGGTAGTGAGGAGGAACATAAAAAGGTAAGGAAGAAGAAAAAGAAAGAGAAAAAAAGAACAAGGTAAAAAAGTTAATGTTTTTGAAGTATGATTTGCCTCTCATTTGATTTTAACAACAAAAGATCAACAAGCTTAAATCAAGCTAGTTAAAGATAAAACAAGAAATCAAAGTAAAGGGTTGTAAAACTCCAACAAGTGGTAAATACTCTACAACAACAACCTCTTCTTGCTCCTTAAAAGAAAAAAATCTTAAGAAACAAACATTTGATTGACATAAGCAATGCAAAATAAAATTATAAGAGAAAATTAGTTGGAAAGTAACAAGAGCCACTACAAGATGACAATGATCCCTGTAACACTCCCAAATGGCTATAATTAAACTCCTAAAATATAAGAAAATTCATTTTTAAGATTATTAATCTAGAGGACATGATGGTGGAAGGAGAAATGCCTAGGGAAAATAATAATGTAAGAACTAGGTATGTCGTTATAAGCAATGAATAAGGAGAGATAAAAGCTCATATAGATATGCCTACAGTGGAAAATGATGATAAGGAGCTCACCCATATTTCAATTGTCAAAATTCAAAATTCAACTTGGCTCATGAGACAAGGAGGGAAGATGTGACATCTTTTGAAAACATTATTGGTACTCAAATGACTATAATGCAAAAGGAAGAACAAACTAAAGAGGTGCAACTAAGGTAAGGGTATTCATTTAATTTTATGTTCAGTGTTCATTACTAGAAAGTAAGCATTAATAAAGAATAACAGATATTTTTTCATGCAAATGTTTTACAATAAAAAATATACAATTTACATCAAAATTTAATTATTGGGCACACACAACTGTCATTGAATCGTCGTATGTATAGATGACAGTCAAAAGGGTTGACCAAACTGGGGGGATTGGAGACTTGATGATGGATTGTCATCATTGTTGATCAACATCTACACTAATTGTTGTCTTTGACCATAAATTGGCATCTACAACGATTAAGATAAAATGCTTCATTAAAATCTTGATAGGAGGGACAAGACTAACTTGGGGATGGATAGGGGACATGACACCCTAGTCAAGAAAAAAATATGGTAAAGAAATAATACTTAGAAGGATTTTGATAGTATTATTGACTAAGTGTTGGTGTACAACCAACCATTCAAATCTTTAAAATGGAGCTAGTAGTGAGACTCGAAAATGTAGAGTGGGATCATGTTCAATTTTGTGGCCTTGAGTTCATACATAAGTGGCCTAGGATTAGAGTGTATTATGCACTCATGATAACCTTAGTAGAGAAGTGAAAACACAACACCCTGTCCAACTTTCATTTCTTGATTGGAGACACCATCATCACATTCTATGATATGTATACATCTATAGGATTCTAGTTTGGGGTCTCATTCCAAACTACATCTAGGAGGGTGTAGATCCCTACATAGAGGCAAGATTTAGATGGGGGATAGATCAAATCAATATATACAAACAATGGATTCTATGGACTCATGCAATGGTAGAGAGACCTTAGTTCTCAAGGTTATGACTATATTTGGTAGAATTAATTGGTGGTCACCTGATGCCAATTTATGTAGGGTGATGATTTCCTATGGGGTGAGCTAGGGCACTAAGTATCCTACTACAATATGGTGAAGATAGATACTACTGGGCCAACACCATCCTAGGCCTATTATACTACAACATATATTTGTGTGCATGCCATAAGGTTAGGACACTTGGCCAAAGTGTGACATAATTTCTTGTAGGGGTCTAGGAGAGCATCACTATGGTGCACCCTATTAGGCATCAAGAGATCATGATTCTACACAAGTCATATACCTATAGTTATAGACCTATTACATTAGTAGATTAATAGGCTCAATGAGATTCTAGAGGAGGACTCTAGGTGAGATGATCACCTTCAATTAGACACCCTTCATAGACTGTGAGCGGTCATATCACTAGGATCCTATGCAATAGGAGTATCAAGAGGATTTTTGTGATGATTTTTATTACCACTAATAGGTGAAGACTAACTATTTGTTGATCAATATGATACCATACATGATTTCTTAATACATGTTTTTGAGGATTTGAAAATAGTTTGGATAGGTATAAGATCATGTACCTAATGTATTTCTACATCTAGTGGTTACTCATGGGGTGAGAACATTATGGGGAGTGGGGATCACCATTCAAATTGTGAGGCAGTCATCGATGGGTATAGAAAAGATCCCTTGGGTATGATGATGAGATAATATTCAATATGTAGGGGTTACATTAAAATTTGTATAGTGGTGGGAAGTGCATCAACTTATTAGATTAACTATCCCTAGATAGGTATAGGCAAACAAGTTTCCAAAAGAGAGGTTGATAGAGTTGGGGTGTTGGGGATGGTGGGGATGACAGAGGAGATGTTGGTGAGGATAGTGGTGCTAGATCACTAGGATAGTTGTACCAAGTGTGGAAGAGGAGGGAGCCCACATAGAGGAGGTGGGGTATAGTTCAAGTGCTAGTGGAAGTATTATCTTAGATACAACCACCACCACCACCATGGGTACTAAGGTAGGATTCTCTACTAGCACAAATAGTTACCTAGGATAAGGAACCATATATTTGTCACATCAGACATGAGGACTTTAATACAATAGCAACTAGGATAAATAGCTTACTAAAAGAGTTGACCTAGTTATAGGGTTTATTATGTATAGAGATAATGAGGGAAAATAATGTCCAAGTTGAGGTCAAACATTTGTGGGAGGATGTACAGGAATAGAGGGCTAGGAAGGAAAAATCCTAGGAAACATATGATACAATACAAGAAAGGGTAGATGCATGATGATTAGACTAAATTGATCTCATCTCTCAACAAAATCATAGAGAAAAATATCTTTTCATTGAGATCCCTACTTAACAAGTATTCTTTCACACTAGTGTGAGCTACCATAAGATGGATCTTTTTGTTAGACACCAGGTGTCTGAACTTCTTTAGGCTTTTTACCACAACAAGCACACGTTTCTCAATGGAAGGTGTAGAGTCTATAGAACATTCTGATGGAAACAACATAGACTTCTTTCCTATAAAGATAATATAATTAGATCCTCAAGATAGAGAAAAAGTTGTGGTACAATCTTTGGATGTAGAATTTACCAAGCTATTTGACATTGTAGAGATACAAGCACATGCTAAGCATGATGCACACATGTTTAACACAGTTTGTCAAAACATCAAAAATGATTTGGAATCCATTGATGCATATATCAAGGAACTAAGAAGATGTGAACAGGAAGGAAAGGTAGTGTATGCTAAATGTGCACTAACATTTAAGTTCACTAAGGACAAAGATGATCAATTGAAGGAGAAAAATGAAGAACTTGAAACACTAGTAAGTTAGTTTCAATAGCCAAATCAAAAGATTGAAGATGTTGAGGAACAAATTGAGAAGATTTATGATGAGTTAAGGCTCATTGAGATGGATAAGGAAAGAAATGCAAAGATAATTTCACTCTTTAAAGAAAATCTATCTCTAAAAATTGGAACATTGGAGAAAAAAATAGAAGAATGTCTTAAGGCTAAGACATTATTTGAGAAATTTGTCTATTCAGACTTAAATGCGGTTGAGATTGAATCTTATGGACTTTGTCTCCTTCTTAGCATATCAGAAGGAGTTAGAGATTCATGGAAGAAAAAATTCAAGATTCTAAATACAAGATTTGATGACTATATGACACGTCTATCAATCTGATGCAAAGGTATAGATCCAAAATTTTGACCTGTAAATAAGTTTTGACATCTTTGTCATTGATGTCAAAGGGGGAGAAAATGTATGAAAAATTATTTAGATAAGTAATAAATGTACGTAAGAAGACATTAGTCAAAGGGGGAGTAATGAAATATATTTAGGAGTTATAAGGAAAGATGGTTGATATAATGATCTACAATTTTGTAGTTTTAAAAAAAAATTCAAGGCTTATTTCGTAAAAAGGTTTTTGAAAACTTGAAGTGATAAATTTATTTTTGGGACTTGGCCAATTTTCCCTCATGTTGCCATCAATGAAAAATGGGCATATTATTGAAAATTTGGCTAAGGTAATAAACTAATTTTATCATTTATGGAAATATGATTGTGGTATGAATAGGCTAGATCATGAAAATAAAGTTAAGGCAGTTGTACTTAGAAAATTGTCTAAGTATCATGGAGTTTATCAGGTAGAGCAGATAGAATTCTAATAGGTGAGCTTCACTGGTTAAATATTGGCACATGCACAGTTAGGTATGCAAAATAAAAAGTGTCATGATTATGTGGTTAAGTGTGTGAGATAGTATAGACAATATGGAAATAGTTAGTTAATGTACCAGACATGCAGTGTATAGGAAAGAAAAGAGCAT
The DNA here is from genome assembly GCA_028749045.1 of Cupressus sempervirens. NCBI lineage: Eukaryota > Viridiplantae > Streptophyta > Pinopsida > Cupressales > Cupressaceae > Cupressus > Cupressus sempervirens. The sequence continues at coordinate 37,603,612 of CM053785.1, forward strand.
GACAAAGAAACATGAATTACAGGTTTAAGAATTATTTTGTGTATGAAATAATTATTTAACTAATTAGGGATGACATCCTAGATGTTAACCCTAAGATAGAAGAGTTAATTTTGTATTTAGCCAAGCATGTGAAAGCTTGAAGGCTGATAGGGTAGTTTCATTAAAAAAATTAAGGTATAAAGGAAAGATCATGATATGCAAAGTTAAGCAAGTATTGTATGCAATATGTGAACTTATGTGTAGACTCTATATATGTTATGCAAACTAGATGTGATGCGAAATATGATGTATGATTAGAGGTATGCAAAGTACAATGTAAGTAAGATATGATAGTGAAGATATCAACAGTAAGAGGTTTTTGTATCTATCTCATTTTTGTATCACAAAACTATATTGTATATTTCATGTTTTGGAAATGTGCTCGTCTTGAATACATTATATAATTATATATACCAATTCCTAATTGGTTTGATGCTTTTAACAAGGAATAGTCCTCTAACAAGGATCAAGACACTATATGTACTTAATAAATTCCTAATAGGGTCAACATCATTAACAAGATACTTTTGTTTAGTGGATAATTTTGTGGGTACTCCCCACTGGGGTTTTCCCTTGGCCATGATTTCCTTGGTTAAAAAAAATATTGTTATGAGTTCTATTTATGTATTTTATATTATTACTATTTAAAATTATTAGTTTACTTTCATATGCATGTTATAAAGTAATTAAAAATATTTAGTTGTGGGAAAAAGTTTGTAGAATATTGATTCACATGGCACCCCCCTTCCCCTCCCTCTTACTATTACCTATTTCTAATAGGATACAATGTATCACATCTTTCAAGTGTCATTTCATGGGGAACCAGTGAGTGTGTTGAGTATGCTTAGAAGTGTTGTTTTACTTCATTGTTATGATTTTTGAGTGCCACAAGTGTACTATGATCATATCCCAACAGAGTGAAGGGTTGCAGTGCAAAAGCTATTTTAGGATGTCACTATCCTAGATAAGCATTTGAGATGGGAGAGGTTAGTGGAGTATGAGAGTAGTACCTAGGGTCTTGTATAGTATTCTCTCTAGTAGTGTAGGCTTTGGTTACTGACAAGAGCTAGAATGACTTCCCATTGGGCTAGGGGAGACTGGTGATGGACTTGGTGGGGCATATGAGATGGATGACATAGGGGATATCTATCCTCATAGACATGTACCATGAGATGCATGAGATCCTCTACTAGGAGGGGTGGACATGGACATGTGGAGTTGTGCTAGCCTAGATATGGGCATGGGATCATATTATAGTGATATGGTTGAGAGTGAAGCCTCATTAGTAGAGATACCCATATATTTATAGATACTTAGGCTTCATTGAGAAGCCTCATAGTGGGGATATCACATATTATTGGTGGCTCTTTGATGAGCTATCAACCTTTAAGTGGAGGCCATACAAGGGATGTGAAGTTTGGCAAGAGGTCAGAGATAATCTTAACTACATGTTCTAAAGTAGGCCATTACTGATCAGGCAACCATGGGTGGAGAGGGTTAGTGAGCCAAGGGTGGAGAGTGAAGCAGAGGTCAGAGTAGTCAATATGTAGAGTGGGAGAGGACCTTGAGATGCTCAAATTTGAGCTCTATAGGTAGAGGTAGAATAATTGTAGATGATGATTGCAATGAGACACCAACAACTGGTAAATTCTAGAGTGGAGGCAAATATGAAAGAGAGATCCTCACGAGAGGATCTAGCAGAGCCTTGATTTGAGTCTAATTGGAAGAGAGCACAAGCAGCCTACTACCACAGGGTGTACATAGATATAGTTCTAGCAGGACAATGGGTGCCTCTCTATTCAAATTCAGCAGGGAGATCTAAGGGAGTAGTACAACCCCTAGATATGACATAGGCACCCCCTCCATAGACACTATAGGCTACTCATGAGGGAGGGAGCCAGCCATAAGTCTAGGATTACATCTAGGATTTGATGCACTATGGCACTTTTGATGTATATTTTTGAGATAGATATCAAAATTTTGGATCCAATATTGTACTTGATTGATCATTATATATTTATGAGATACTAATTTCAGTTTTATGTCATTATGTACTTGACTCTTTTCTTTCTCATGTAATGGATGTTTGTGGATATTTCAACACTTGTCTTTAAGGTTCCATGTAATGTTGCTATGTATGTTCATTTTTATAATGTTCATGTTTATTTATATGATCATGGATATATCCTATCATAGATGTTTTTAGCTCTCATATTTATGATATAGACTTGTCATTTGAAAATGTGGTACTTGGAAAGATTAGATATGATGATGAGTTTAACCCCTTACGATGAAAGGAATATAAGCATAAGTTGATATGACTGATAAGAAGTGAAAGACATGATCAAGTGAATGCAGTCAGCTGACATGTTTATGGAAGATGAAGAGAGAGCTCTCTCAACATGCAAGATGCAAAAGATAAACTAAAATGAACCCTAAGATGCAAACTAGTATGAAAAAAGGTGTATTTGTAAGGACACATAATTTAGACTCTAATTTTCATCATCGAGCATTATTTAGGGACATCAAACAATCATACAATAATCACTAGTATAACTGCGAGGATATGATAATGATATATATTGGATAAAATATGGGAACCTAACCTAAGCATCAAAGACATATAGGTCAAAATGACTAACACAGCAAGGTTCCCTAAATTTATTATAGCAAGATTATACTTGTATCAAGATATAAGTGCCAGGATAAATGCTGAGTGTGGTCTCGTAAAAATAGACAAGGATGATACATTGTAGATGTCAATTAAAAAAAGCATGAATGGTCATGCTACTTTAGATCAACAAAGTATACCCACAAGCAAAAAATAAGTAAAAACATGCCTCATTCCCCCATTCTTCTATTCCATGAAATCCTCAAGAGACTATTAGGGAGGGAACACTCAACAAAGAAATTGTCATAGACAACACACAAAGATAATAAAGTCAATCAGATCTTAGTAGGTTTCATGTTCAAATACATGTGTGTAAGTCACATGACCATCTTTTTAGGACTCAAATTTGGTGGTGAGAAATATTGCAACATCCTAGATAATAACTAAAGTATCCAAAAAGTGTTGAGAAACACTCGATATCAAGGGAAAGTGTTGAGAAACATTTTTTGACAAGTTGCCAAAGAAACACCAACACACAAGGAGACTCTAATAAGAGAAATAGTTTGTTCCCCCTAGACCTAGACATGATAGTCAATTCCAAGCTAAGAAAAGCAAAGTGAGAATGAAGCTAATGAGCACCAAAGCAAGACTGATAGACATAGGTGCAAGGGTCTCAAGTAGCACCTATTTCTAGATTTTCACCACTGGGCAACTTTTTCAAGACATTTTGTGATTTTTTGGTTTTTTGAATTAAAAAAATAAAAAAATACACCAAAGCACTTATTACTAGGTTTTCACTATAATTATCATTTTATCAAGACAATTTATATTTTTTAAGAATTTTTCAACATCATATATGATTTTTTAATTTTTTTTAGGATCATAGAATATGTACAAATAGTTGAGAAATAATAGCCTTTGGCATAGAATTTCTTCAGATGGATAATTTTGATAGGCTTGAGGAGTTATTCTCCCTCAAGTGTAGAAAGTTGATAGGTACTAGATCCAAATATAGCTATGACAATGTAGGGACCCAACCAATTAGGCTTGAACTTACCTTTTTGCTCTCTATTCTACTAGTTCTTGGGGTTCTCTCTAAGAACAAGCTCACCTACTTGGAATTCATGAGGATGGAATTTCTCATTATATTTGGTTGATATCCTCTTCTAATAAGATTGCATATGGTCAAAAGTGGCCTCTTGGAATTCATATAGAGTTTCAAGCTCATGAATTCTCATAGTCCTATGGTCCTCATCATTGATTAGTTCATGTAAAGAGACTCGCAAGGAGAGAATCTCAGAACCATAGAATAATGAAAAAGGCGTAGCCTAAGTGGGAGTCTGCATGGTAGTTTTATAGGCACATAATGCTAGACTAATTTGTAGATGTCAATCCCTTCCTAACTTGTGTACTTCTCTATGTAAATTCTTTAGCAATGTTTTGTTTGAGGCCTCATCTTGGCCATTACCTTTGGGATAGTGTATTGAAGACCAAAGTTGCTTGATTTTAAATTTTTTGAAAAGTTTCCTTAGGTCCTTATTCTTAAACTATCATCCATTATTAGTAACAATGGAAGAAGAAATATTGTAGTATAAAATGATGTTATTTAGTATGAATAGGGTAACATGTTTTCCTGTAGCAATAGAAAGAAGAACATCTTCAACCTATTTAGTAAAATACTCAATTATTGTGACTATGACCTTGTGTCTATGAACTTGGATGAATCTTACCAACCAAGTCAATGGCCCAATATTGGAAAGGCCATTATGTAATAGAAGGGATGAGTTTACGCCCAGGGGCATGAATCAAGTTCTATAATTGACACTTCTTACATAATTTAGCAAATCACAAGGTGTCAACTTGCATATTTGGCTAATAGTATCCTTCCCTAAGTAATTTCTAAGAAAGTGCAAGGCCATTAGATTGTGACTCACAAATGTCATTGTGGACTTCAAATAACACCTTTTCAGACTCATCTATCTCTAGAAACCTAAGGAGTGTTTCATATAACATCTTTCTATACATGTCACTAGAGACAAGAGTGTAGTGAGAGGCATTACAGATAAGCTGGCATTTTTCATTGCACATAAGGTTTTTAGGAATTATTTGGTCTCAAAAATAGGAGAAGATGGTGGAATAGTAGGAGGAATCATGACCAACAAGAGATCAAGTTACATGGTCATTAGGGGAGTCATAAGTGAGATCACACAATTCTTCCACCTAGAACTCAAAGAGAGATTCATGCTCTTGTAGTTGTAGGATAGATGCCAAAGTTTCCATAGCATCAACATTCTTGTTCTCTACCCTAAGAATTTTATGGACTATAAAAATTGTAAAGTAATTCCTCAAGGCATCAATCAATTTCTTTTAAGATATTATCTTGTCATCCTTATTTTGGTATTCATTGTTCACTTGATTCATGACAAGTTGAGAATCTCCATAGATATGTAGCTCTATTATTCTCCATTCAAGGGAAAGCTTGATTTCATTAGTTAGAGATTCATATTCAAATATATTTTTTGTGCATGGGAATAATAGTTTGTAAGATTTGGAATGGTGTAGCCATGAGTGTGATAAAAAGAATACCATTTTGAGTATATGACCCATCAAAGAAAATCTTCCAAGTTTTTTCAGTAACATACATGATAGATGCATCTAGGAAGTCAATCTACATAGGAGCATTATATGTGATGGGATTTCAGCCATTTGATCAAAAATAGCCCATCCTTTGATGTCCTTATGTTTTAAATATTGAATGTCAAATTCATAAAGAAGTGTCATCCATTTTTATAGTCTACTTGTAAGAATAGCCTTACTCAAGAGGTATTTCAAAGGGTCAATTTTAGCAAACAACTATGTGGTATGTGTTAGCATTTACTAGAAAAGTTTTTGTGATGCAACACTATAGACATACAAGCCTTCTCAATGTTTTTATAATTAATCTCATAAGAAACCAATGTGTGAAGGATTTAGCATATGGATCTTTCTTTCCCATTCTTACCATGTTGTGCTAATAGAGCGTATAGGAAATTTGGAATGGCTAAGAATCAATGGGTTCCCTTGAATTAATGGAGGCATGAGGATGGGTATCTCTGATAAATACTCTTTGATTTGAGCCATGATCTTCTCACACTCTTCAATGAATATGAATGTTGACCCTTTATGCAAATTTTTGTTATATGGTTGTGATCGATCAACTAATTCAGAGATGAATCTCTTGATAGATTGAAGGCATCCTTGCAAACTCCTTATCTGAATAATTTTTTGGGAGGCAAAATCTCCATGATAGCTTGCACCTTTTTGGGATCAGCTTATATGCCCTTAGTTGAGGTTACATAACCTAATAATTTTCTAAATGTGATACCAAAAGCATACTTTTTGGGAATAAGCCTAAGTTGAAACTGTTCCATTCAGTCTAGTATCAGACTTAGGCCAGACAAGTGAGTGCTTTGCTATTTACATTTCGAAAGCGTATCATCAACCTAATCTTCCATAATTTTATGCATCATATCATGAAATATTGTAGTTATTTTCCTTTGCTATGTAGCTCCTACATTTTTGAGACCAAAAGGCATGACGTTCCAACAAAATGTTCCCAATGCACATGTACAAGTTGCTTTCTCATGATCCTTAGGTCCTATCTTTATCTAATTGTATCTTGTAAAGCCATCCATTAGGGAATAAATTTCATAGCCTACAGTCATGTCTACTATCATATCTATGTTTGATAGCATAAAATCATCCTTTGGTCATGATTTGTTTAAATCCCTAAAATTAGTGCAGACACGAATGGACTTGTCATGTTTGGAGACAAGCACTGTATTAAATATACATTTTGCATAGTCAATAGCTTTGATAAACTTTTAACTTAGGCATTTCTCTAGTTTAGCTCTAACTAACAAGGCCACATGAAGATGCATCTTTCTCAAATTTTGTTTAACAAGTTTAATGGTTGGAGCTATGGAGAGGTGATGCATAATAAGCTATGTATCTAAGCTAGTAATATTAGCATAGGTCCATGAGAAGTTAATCCTTTTTCTCCTTGAAAAAGTGTGTGAATTATTCTTTTTCCTCAATTGATAAAGATTGTTCTACATGTATGATCTTGAGAGATTCTTCAGTACCCAAGTTGATTGGTTATGTTGGTTCTATTAAAACTATTGTTCCATCCTAAAAGTAGCTTGGGAGACTACCCAATACCTCATCTTTAGGCACTTCAAAGAGGTTTTTACCTTTGCATGCATCTTTATTTTTACTCTTTTTTGTTTAGACACCACCACAGGGAAGTTTTTTTTTCCATCTGAACTATTATTTTTTCATTTTTCTCTTTAATTTGTGACTGAGGTGTCAGATGTATGTTTTGGTCATATTGACTGGCAGTTCACTAGTGGAAGATAACATGGGTTGAATGGAATTCAGGTAACATGCAATCTCATAATCATTTTGGCATGAGGGTAGTGTACGTGTTTGATTTTGAATAGACCAATCTATGAGATTTGAGTGCATGAGAAAAAGTGGAGTGGAAGCTTCAAGGTTGTTTATGCGAGAGGTATCATCTCTAGTGACAAGAGAGGTTGATCCTATAGAGAAGGCTCCAAAGGAATAAAAATCAAGATACATCCTAGAGGAATCAATGTGATCCACTAAGGAAAGTTGTGAATCCAACTTGTTTGAACCTAGACGAGACTTATCAACTACATTAGGTTGGGTAACATAAGCATGTATCGCATCCATACCCAATTTACAAGAGGCATAAGAAAGGAACTCTCACTCATACTCCCAAGAGTTACTACTTTGATCACAGGCCACAATTTGAGTAATGTATCTCTCGATCCTCTTTGTATAAGGATTTTCAACATTAGACTCATCAAATCTAGGCTGCCTGGATGTGGATGCTTCAGTGATTTTTTCATTAGATAACATATCTTTTCCCCAAATAAGGGAATTAGAAGGGGTGAAATCCTCTTCATGTGTTAAAGCAATAGTAGTGGGTTGGATATCATCTTCAAATTCACTAGATGTAGGGATTTGTCTATCAAACCATTGAAAATTATCTTCAACATCATACCCTAGGCCTATAGTATCTTTGTTCTTTCATTCCTTGGTGTGACTTAGGGGTTCTAAAAGAATATTCTTATTGTCATTCAAAGGTCCTTGAATGCAACAACCCATTTTCTTTATAAATTGGTAGCCTTTCCCATATCTATTAGGAGAGATAGGGGTACTTAAGATTACTTCATTTTTATCCTCTTCTTCCCTATAGATCTGATCTCTAACACGTTGATCTTCCTTTTCATCTTCCAAAGAAATTGAAGATTGAACAAAAGTACCAAAGATGGTTATAGGAGAAGCCAAAGGCTTTATTTACTTAGATGGCTTGTCATAAGAATGTGGAGAAATAGATAGTGCTACGATGGAGTCTAGGGTATATTTCCTCATCCCAATACTCATCATTTTAAACATTTTTCACATTTTGTTAGAGATGTTCTAATGTCACTAGAGAGTTGATTATGTAGCACTAATGACTCTAAAATAGTAAGCATGTTGATAGAAATAGAATTATCTCCTAGAATTACTATTTTGACACCATTGAATGGAAATTTGATACATTGGTGATATGTTGATGGTACATCTAGTATTTCATGCATCTATGTTTGACCTAAAAAAAGATTTTACATGAGTGGGATGTCTAACACTTGGAATACCACAACTTTTTCCACATGACCAATATGAATAGGAAACACAATTAGGCCTTTGGAAGACCATTCAACCTATTCATAGGCTTTGATAGTTGTCTTGCATCTAGGATCAATTGCAAATTATGACATTCCAAGTTGTTGAATTACACTAAAGGAAACAATATTTAACCCGACAACATTATCTATCAAGACTCCTCAAAATTGGGTGAGATAGATATGTACTTCAAAGTGGAGAGTGAGATTATGGGGATGACTAAGAGACTTTTCATCTTCTTCAGAAAATGTAAGATAATGAGGTGAGGAAATATGGTTTACCATAGCTTGGAACCATTCAATATCAATATCTATGGGAACATAGAAATGCATAAAGATTTTTATAGGATCTCCTTGTGCAAAGGAGACAACTCTAGCAACTAGAAAATGGAGATTTTCATAGGAGTCTACTGCAATTGACTTACAAGGTCATAACTAGATATAACAAGTTGAGCAACCTATTTGGAAGATGAGGAATTCTTGGGATCATTAGCCACTTTGATAAAAACCATAGATTTTCCCCTAGTGATAACATTCAAGGTCTCATCGTGAGAAGAGGAGGAATCTGCTACCCTAAGGGACACCTTATGCCTAGTGTATTTGAAGTTTTGATAAGGATTGTGTGTTCTCAAGACCACCTTAGGTTTCTCATCATCAATGTCACAATTGGGTTCCTCATCAAATTTAGGGCCCATCATGTAGATGCTTTCACTTATGGGTTCAATCATATTGATCACATTATTTGTGTCGGCATATGCATAACTAATCTTTGCATCATTATCCTTTTTGTTGGCTTTGGATGTCTCTCCTCTCTCTTATTCAGGAAATGGTTGTTTGAAAGACTTATTGTCAAAATTCTTAATACATATATCCATTGACAAATTTTCTTCTTGAATGATATCTTGAGCTTATAGCAATTGTTAGTGTTATGACCCTTATTCCTATGGTAATTGCAATATTGATCATCTCTCCACCAATCAAGTTTCATGGGTGGGTCATAGGGTTATAAATTTTTGGGTAGCATGATAAGCTTATTGGAGAGAAAAATTTTCAAGACCACTTCATATGATTCAACCATTGGTGTGTAAGTGTGTTTTTTTTTAGAGGGCCTCTTAGCCTTGTCGAAATATTGTGGCTTTGAGGTCTCTTGTTTTTTTTAGCATATATGGTGTTGGATAAGTTAAAGTCTAATTCTTTAGTCTTAGGAGAATCTACAACTCCATCATTGACTACATACTTTTTTTTATTTCAAGGTTTACCCTTATCTTTACCATTACCTTTTCCATTTTTTTCCTTGTTGAGAATAATGTCACCCTTTTTTATAGAAACATTCTGAATGTGATTGACACTTTCAACCATGTCATTAAATGAGGTAAATAGTTGCTTCCTAAGATTATAATATAAATTAAGTACAAGTGTGTTGATGAAAATGTCAATTTTCTCAATCTTAGGAATTTTCCAAGGATACCTCGAATGTAATGATATCCATCATTATAAATATGTAGCAAATGGTTCCCCTTGTTTTTATTTTATGTTGCACAAATCCAACATAATAATAGGATGTTGTATGTTGTATGAATATTGTTGGATAAATCATTATGCAAGTTCATCAAATGTCTTAAGCAGAGGTGACAATTTGGTAAACCACTCCAATGGCTTGTCCCCTTAAGCTTCTAGGAAACAATATCATGGGGTATGTGTCCTCATGCATGGAGTCCATGCTGAGAGTGTAGAAGTGATGTACATGGTCATGTAGGTCACCATTTTCATTATATATTTCATACTTGGGGACCTCAATATCCCTAAAAAAAATAGCCTCAAACAAAGTGGTTTCCTACAGTAAATGTTGATTAAGACCACTACAAAGAGGAATATGCTACTCACTTTAGAGACTCAATGAAGGGTCAAGATTTTTGATTTACCACAAGGGTGAAGACCTAATCACAAGCTTTATATACCTAAGAAAAGAAGAAACTAGTAGATGTTGCAAATAAAAATGAGATAAAAAATCAAGCACACTTGGTTTGGTTTTTTTTTTCTTTGCTTCAGCAACCCTACAAAGTATTAGTAGCCCCGTTTAGAAATTTGTCTTTGACATGCATTCTTTTAGTAAGCAATTTTGAAGACAACTTAGGCAACTCTACAAAACAAATGAGTTAGTACACCAAAAGGGTTAGCCAAAAAGCTTTAATAAACCTGCAAAAGAACTGTTCAAAGACAAAACAATCTAGAAAACCATTAAAGAAAATATTTCAAGGACTCAAAACACTAATCAAAATTGAAACAGTCTTCTGCCCTAAACTAGGATAGTTTCTACTACATAAATATCATGTACTAATTCACTATATTGTCAGGTGATACTTTATCCTTGCATGATACTCTATATTAAGGTAGGTGACAAAATTCAAAACTACCGTGTGATACAACTTTATATCACGTGTGATACTTTTAACTGGTAAAGTATTACACAGATGTAGAAAAAGGTATCATGCAATAATAGAAAAGTATCACATGATAACTCTATTAGAAAAAAGATCAAAATATAAAAGTAAAGGCAAAACAAAGTTGCTCTGCTCCATGGTGGGAGCCAAAAATGTACACACAAAATATCTACTTCTCTAAGTCCTTCTATTTGAGAGACCTTGTGGATTGAGAGTCCTAAATGACAACCTAGAGCTCCCTAGTCATGGAGTGCAAAGGAATGTAAATTGGAATTGAAGGGCTCTCAACTAAGCCTAAGAAATGAAACCCCTTGCAAGTACACCATGAAATGGGAGATTCAAAGATAAGAGAAAGGATGTTAGTGTCCAAGAACTACTAAGAAAATGATATGCAAGATGCAACTAAATTATATAAGGTGCAAAGAATGCAAAATAAGATAACAAATATGAAAGTATTACAATCCCTCTAATTAAGCTAAATGTGTTATTATAATGCATAAAGGAAGATATGCTAATGCAATATGAGACTAGGCTACAATTATATGAAAGAATGAGTTTCAAGCCACAAATTCTCCAAGAGACTCTAGATTACCTATAGAAGAAACTACAACATAACACTAATCCAAAGAAGATGGATTGAGATGAGGAGAGATCTCTCCATTTTAAAGAAGTACAAATAGTAGAGATCATGGGGCAAGAAGATCTAATCAAGGGCGGGGAGTTGACTTTTGCATGATGCATGTGCAAGATCATTTCAACCAATAACAAATAGTTGAATTTCACATCTCCATGTGAGACAAAAAGTCTTTTATTTTATTTTTTAAATGGGAAAATAACTTTATGTGTGCAACTTAAGATGAGAGATATAAGGAGTCTTTTATTTAATTAAAGGGGGGAATATTCCTTTTAATTAAATACGAATTTAGGATATAGTGGTCAAAATATAGGATAAAACAAAATAAATTGATCTTTAAAGATTTGATCTAGATAAATTATTTAATAATTTAGAAAAAATTCTAAGAAGGGGGTTAATAGTCTAGGTGACCCTTTTTTGGTGATTACAAGAGTATTTTTTCGTTGCATGGTAACTAAAGGTGTTATCATCAATGCCAAAGAGGGAGATTGTTGGAAACTACAATTGGAATGATTGCTATGGTGTCATTAATGTCAAACCTGACTGGTAAGAGATTTACTAACAATGTAGCGTGTCATATCAGTTGATTGATGAAGAGGATTTCAAAAGAAGAAATAGAAAAGTGAGTTAGTCAAGTTGTTAAGTAAAGAGAAGTGTGATAAAATCAAAATGGGCACTTGATCAGTTAGTATTTGACAAAATAATGTGTCTTTTGGTCATTGTATTAAGTGAAGAAGACAAATGAGTTGATACGTAGGAGAGATGACTGATGAAATAAAAGAAAGAGAATAAAAAACTAAGCTTGACTGAGTGACATTTTTACTAGGTCAATGAAGAAGTTGAGGTAGAAGATTAAGGAACGTAAGTAACAACCAACAAAAGTAGTATTAGTTGAGTGATAGTAATGGTCATGCAAGATAAAGAGAAAATTGAAGAAGCGACCGAGCACACTGAAGGTCAAGTGAGCAAGTGTAAGCTGAGTGAGACATAATAGTAGAGACCAAGATACCTAGTGATGACTGATGTGAAGAACACAGTAATGAACGAGTGTCAACAAATTAACATTTTGTTAAAGAATCAAGATTTGAGGTAGACAAAGTCAAATTTATGAATTGGCCAAAATGCATAAATGATAAGGATTGATAAGCTGGAGTATTTAATGCATGAATTGAGTTTGTTAAGCAATCTAAGGTAAGGATTTAATGAGAAATTTCTATAAGTCTCAAGAAATGAATGGAAGGACCAAATGATGGATAAATTTGATTAATCTGATCAAACCCTAAGATCTAAAGTAATGTTTAAGTAGAAAAATATCGAAGAGACCTATTTAAGGAGGCATAAGAGATGTTTTATGGTTATTGATTGGTGAATTTGTGAAGAATAAAGTATTAGAAGAAAAGTGAGAAGTGGTAAAGAGTGATTTGTTGAAGGTTTTCCAAGAAGATCAGAGATGGAGTATGTGATGAAGTCTAACCAATGAACTAGGGATGAGATGAATGAAGATCTAAATTTTCAAAGTGAGTTGTGTTTTATTATATCAAACTTAGCTATTACTTTCTAACCATTTTGACAGTAAAATCCTTTAATGAAGGTTGACCTAACTGTCACATTGTAAATCCTTTAATCAAGGTGACATTCTAATGGAATGATTTATATTCCTTTAACAAGGAAAATCCTAATAGGGTAGTTAAATCCTTTAACAGGATCATACCTAATAGTGTGTTTTGTAACCTTTAATAGGGTTGGCTCTTAACTAAGCACACTTCAAAAGAGTGAAAAGGGGGTAACATGTTACTTGGTAGTTTTTTCCAAATTGGTTTTCCACATTAAATCCTAGTGGCATACATGTGTGAATTTTATTTTTATGTTTCATGTTATTTACTAATATATATTTTTTATTCAACATATACTAGGCAATGAACTAAATTTTGGATGAATAAGTTGAATTGTCAATGAAATTTTATATTGGCTAAGTGGTTTAATGAGTTTGAATTTGTTAAAATTTGAATTGGTACATCTGGACTTGAGGATAACAAATTTACCCCCCTTTCGCCCTCTTAGTCATTCTAAACATTCTAATAGAGTTAATACTTTATTCTTCCTATCTCTAGAAATCTTCATACCAAGTATTTGTTTCCCTCCCCGCAAATCCTTCATAGCAAATGAATGTACTAACAGTTGTCAGTCCCTTGACGTGATCCATGTTAGACCCAACTACATGCATATGATCAACATATAAACATAAAATAATGTACTTGTCATCATCCAGCCTCTTAGAAAATGCAATGGTCTAAATGATGCTTAGTATCCATGCTCATTCATAAAAATTTCAAGTTTAAGATACCATTGCTAAGGTGCTTTCTTCAAGACATAAACTTTTCTTCAATCTGCACATTAAATTCTCCTTACTTTTGACCTCAAATCCTTGTGGTTTTTCCATTTATATGTTTCTTCATCTAGGTCACCATGTAGAAAAACTATTTTAACATCAAGTTGTTTCAAATTCAAATCTTCAATAGCAATAATACTTAGAATAGTGCAAATAGAAGTCATTTTAACAATCGAAGAAAGTATATAACCAAAATTAATGTCATTTTTCTATGCAAATCCTTTAACATCTAACCTAGTTCTAATTCTTATCTTACCTCCATCCTCTTCTTTTAGCTTGTAAACCGTTCTATAAAGCCCTTTTGCCTATAGATAATTTACATAAATCCCAAGCCTATTTTTTCAGCAAGGAATTCATTTCTTCTAGCATTGTAGACTCATGTTGAATCTTTGTATCCACATGCACAACTTCATCATGTATCCTTCTAGTTCACTAACATCTAATAATAAAATAGAGTATAAAGAGGGAGAAAATCTTTCTGTGGGTCTAATTAGCATTGTTGACCATCTAACATTCACTAGGGTTTTTGGTATTTGTTGTTTCTATTTTGTGGAGCATGAGGGACTATAAGAACATCATCATTTCGAGTATCATCTAGTACTAAAAAATTATTTTATTTCTTCTCATATTGTTGTAGTAGATCATATTTCTATCTAAAGAAATAAGTTACCCATACTTTTCTACTTGCATCATAAATGAATGTAACATAATATAGAGAGGGCCACCAAGGGAAGATACTTAAGTTGGTCCGCATACATCTATATGCACAAGCTCTAATTTCTCATTTTTCTTTTCCTTTCCACTCTTTACAAAGATAACTCTCCTTTCCTTTCCATAAGAGAAACTTTCACAAAAATCCATACTGATACATTTTAGACTTAGTAAAACTTTCTTTAAATGAATTAATTCCATACATTTTTCACTCATGTGCCCAAGTATATTGCACCAAAGAGTGTTGGAAATGTAAAAGGAGTAATTGAGAGGGGAGGGGTGAATCAGTTACTACAAAAATAAATCCTTGTCCCTTAGATATCAATACAAACTTCCCACTTATCATGCAATACTGGATGACTTGGTTAACACTAGAATATTACTGCCACTCGGTTAAAAAAGAAATCATAAGATTATTATATTATTTTATCTCTTTAGTGACCTAGTTGTAGAAATGTAAATCATAAGAAAATAACATGATACCAAGATTTAATGTGGAAATCCAATTTGGAAAAACCACCTTGTAACTATTCACAATAATTTTCACTCTTCTGAAGTGAGCCCAATTAGGAGCTAACCCTATTAAAGGTTACAAAATATTCTGTTATGTATGACCCTGTTAGAGGATTTGGATCACCCTATTAGGAGTGGCTTGGTTAGAGGTCTTCAAATACTTTAATCTTGAAATGATACCTAGTTAGAGGATTTACAAAATGAATGTTAAGTCAACTCTATTAGGATATTTCTTTACTGCTACAATGGTTAGAAATCACTAATAATTTGACCTAATTTATGAAGCAATTTTATTTGCATATTCAAATCTCTATTTTGGCTTCACCTCTAGATCCTTCCTAATCAGATGTTATTTATAGTTTATCTTTCACACTTTCCTATGCTACCTTTTTCTTTCACTTCCATATCCATATTTTTCATGTTCCACTTCTTCTCCCTTGTCTTCTTAACTTGACCTTTCTTATATATCTTAAGCTAGGAAAATTTGGCTCGAATACCCTTTCAAAACATTAATAAACATCCAAATAGTCGGCCTCCATTAATAAAATATTTGACAATTACATTCTAATGTCACTTGGTCAACACTAGAACATAACACTTGGTTGACACTATGGCTTCTTCAAAGACCGATCGGTCAGTCAATACTGCAAGTAGGAATCCTTTCATTAACCAACTTCTCAGTTACCACTACTAGAAAGTCTTCATTACCTAATGACTTAGTTAATACAGAAAACTCTACATTTCTTGGTTAATACTAAAATTTGTGTAAACATCAATGACAATATACAATTGAATAATTATTTCCAACAAGTATTTTTAAAGAAACTATAGCAACAGATTGATGTTCTTCCTGCTCAACTATAACAAATGTTCACAAACACTGATTTTTCTCTAAAATAATTAAAGTGGAAGGAATAGTATAACATGTACAAAGATATAAGTGTGCGACCCTCATCACCCAATTGCCCTACTGAAATAGAATTCATACTCAACCTTGGGACATGTATTACCTATTGTAGTAGGCAATGATTCCCATTCTATAACTTAATTTTAATTATTTTCTTTCCAATAATTTGTTATGGTTAGTTATCTCCCAAATAGACTATGCCAAAATCCCCTTGGACATAATCAAGAAAACAACTTCTATGGGGTGTAGATGAAATGAAACCCTTAAATATAAAACCCATGAATCATAAACATTTTCTATGGAAATAAGAAAAGTTTTGGAATACTTTATAATAATTGGGAGGGTGAATCAGTTATCCAAGGTCCAAATGTACAAATAAAACTTTTTAGTACTTAACAAATACATGTGCATGAATTGATCATCTAATATCTTAGACCATAGTATATTATTGTCCTAGGTCAAATGAACTTTGTAGAAATATAAACATGAAATATCACAAAATCATTCACACAATTTGACACAAGAATTTTACATTGAAATCCAATTTGGGAAAAAACACTAGTAACATGCTACCAATTTTCACTATTATAAGCTAAGCTTTGTGAGGAGCCAACCTTGTAAAAGGTTACAATGCAGACTGTTAAATGTGAACTTGAGTAAAGGATTTCAATAACCCTATTAGGAGTGAGCCTTGTTAGAAGAATTTAGAACATTCCATTAGAATGTCACCCTATTAAAGGATTTACTCATGACTGTTAGGTCAATCTGAATCCAAAGGATTTATCTAGACTGATACAATTGTTAGAAAGTAATAGTAGGACTTGATCTGATAAAAAAACAACTCACTTATAGTTTATAGATCTCTTATTTAGTCCTCCATATTGCTTGGCATTCAATTTCCTTCATCTCTGGCAACTTGTTCACCCTTCAAACCTTCACTTCCATAAGCCTACTTTCTTAGTATGTCAATTGTAGGTTCATTCCTTCAACCACCAAATGAAGAAACACCTCTAGATTCATTTTCTATCTCTAGTTCCACTACGACATTTTGCTTCTAGTTTGTTATCTCCTTATATAGAGAATTTAGATCTTTTGAGATTCACCACAATCATCCATCTTAGGGTAAGGTAAAATTCATTTAATCTACCCTCTTTTCCATTTTGTTCCCTCAAGAAAATTCTCTTATAATCCTCTTTAAATTCATCTCAAAATGGTTTATCTTGAATTTTGAGCCACCATATCATCAAACTCATTTTTCAAATGCTTCACACATTTCAAAAAATCAACTTTGTGAGCTACAATTCATGAAATATTTGATGAAAATAAATTTATTGTCACTCAATAATAACATGTGGTTTGCTTAGCAATAATAGTCTTTTGATGCTTGGTCAACACTAGGTTTCTTGACATACACTAAGTCTTTGTGGTGCTGTAACATACTAAACTTCCTCACTCGACACCTACTAAATTTCTCTTTGCTGGCACATACTAAATTTTCTTGGTCGCAACTAACTTTCTACTTGCCCTACACTGACTTACTTGGCTTCCACTATTTTTTTGGTTAGCCTTGGTAGACACATTTCTTTGCTTAGTTTTCTTCTTGTCTTTGCTCAAGTATCCTTCCATTGTAGCCTTAAGTAGATAAAAGATACACTATATCATCAAAGTCTTACTATTGGAAATATAGGAGTAATTGAGAGGGGAGGGGTGAATTAGTCACCACTAAAATAAATCCTAGATCCCTTAGATGTCAATATAGAATATACACTTTACTGAAACTACTGATGCTCAGCAAACACACAATCACTCAATTTACACTAGTAAATGTTGTAACTCGACAAACACTAAGATAACAACTGTAACTAGGAAAATAAAAATCTTAAGATATTATCTATGATTAACCTTAACTTGGTTGCATACACATAAAATAAATGGCATGAAAATAAGAGACACCAAGATTTAATGTGGAAACCAAATTTTGGAAAAACCACTAATTGCAACTAGTTATTGATGTTCACTCTTCTAAAGTGAGCCCTGTTAGGAGCCAACCCTATTAAAGGTTACAAAACACACTATTAGGTGTGACCCTATTAGAGGATTTAATCACCTTGTTAGGAGTGGCCTTGTTAGAGGTCTTTAAACACTTCAATCTTAAAATGCCACCTTGTTAGAGGATTTTAAAATAGCTATTAAGAAAACTCTATTAAGAGATTTAGATCATTGCTACAATGGTTAGAGATTAACAATAAGCTGACTTGATTTTTAATTTAGCTAAATTGCTAATTACAAATCTTAATTTTGGCTTGTATACTTGATCCTTTATGATCAAATATATCTATTCAGCTCCACAAGGATATTATTCTTTTTTGACAATTGGCTATATGTAGATATGTAATTTTGTCATTAATGGAAACAAATGATTTATAGGGGAGAGGGTAAGAGTGGGGGTGGGAGTGGACATGGGAGAGGATAGGAGAAGCGCATTCAAAATTTGAATCTAGAGCTGGGAGAGAAACTTTAGGGAGCAGGCAACGAGAAACTAGGTTTGAAGGAGGAGAATCAAGCAGAATGTGGGGAGGCAGGGAATGGGGATGGGGACCCATGTGATATTGGTAGAGACCAGGACAAGCCAGCTTTGTATCCCAAGGTGGATAAGCCAAGGAATCTTCCAAAAAAATGGTCTTCACTTTTTGGTGTCAAGCCCTTTGGCAAGTCATGTTTCCCTCCAATTAAGATTTTATCTAGTCTAGAAAAGGGGTCATTTTTGATTGCTATCCTGGATGAATTAGTCGACCACAGTATTGCTTCAATGGCTTCTACTCTAGTAGGGAAGTTTATTGAGCAAAGACCTAATATTGATGTGGTGAGATCGTTCACAATGAAGAAATGGTAGCTTAAAAGCTAGGTTAATGTTACAACAATGGGAAAAGGATTTCTTTCTTTTCATTTCACTTGCAATGAAGACTTGGCTAATATTCTATGTGAAGGACCCTGGAGCATAGGTCATGCTACTCTAGTGCTTTGGAAATGGTCCTCTAAACTGGATCTTAATGAATCCTTCTTTTAGCAAGCTCCGGTATGGGTAAGACTCCTGAAATTACCACTGGAATTTTGGAATGAGGATGTATTTTTGGGAGTGGCTAAATCTTTTGGGGAACTTTTAACCATAGATCTGATTACTACTTCTAAGAGTAGACTTACCTATGCAAGAATCTATGTCAAAGTAAGGGAGGGGGATGACATGCCAGAAGTGGTGTATTTCCACTCAAAACTAGGAACTCACACTCAGAAGCTGGATTATGAAAGTGTCCCTTTTGTGCGCTTTCATTGTTTGAAGACTAGGCACAAGACTTTTCAATGTCTAAAAGTTAAAATGGATAAGAAGAAGGTTTCTTCTTCATATCTTCAAAAGGAAAAAAATATATGGAAAAAGAAGATCACACTAGTAGGTCAGAAGGAGGGGTCTCAAAAGACTAGTCAGGAAGTTGATACTCTAAAGATTGATGAGAAGAAAGGAGAGCCCAAGCAAAGACCATCCATAATTGCTAAGAAAGATATTATTGTTTTTCTTGGACCTAAGATCTTCAAACAAGACCCTAAATCTATTGTAGAGGAAGTTTCTACGAAGACCAAGAATATGCCGGAGAGAGAGGATTTAAAAGATCCTATTAAACCCATTGATAGTCAAGAGAATGTGGATTCTTGAGTTCTTGTTGGGTCTGATGTCTTACAATAGAGCTCAATGGAAGCTAAAGGGATTGATGTTATTTAGGTGTTTTCACAGGTGGAAGAAACAGTGGTTATCCCTATAGATTTCAGGAGGGAGGTCTCCTCTAAATCCAATGCAGTTGTTTTGGTTAGAGGAGAGAAAGATCTTAATTTTTTTCAAGGCTCAAACGACAATCTTGTCTGCAGAAAGTGAAAAGGTTTTGGAGGAGCCTAAGAGAGGGAGTTTGTAGAACTTAGGGGTAGAATTTCCATCGAAGGATGGGGTGGCTAATGTCTCAACATCTCTTCAAATTGAGAAGGATAATCTTGCTAAGTGGGAGGATATTCCTAGCACCCCAAGGAAAGTAATTGTTTCTAGGTTATTAGACACTGAATTGGAGAAAGAAGCCTCTTCTTCTCCAAAGCCCAAGAAGAGAAACATTAGAGAGCCTTACCTTGCATCACCAGTTAAGACAAGAAGCAGTAGCAAACTAGATGTGGGAATAGTACCAAGAAGAGGTAGAAGGTCTAAAAAGTAGGCCAGAGAGGAGGAGACCAAAAGATGTCTGCCAGATGGGCGTCAAAGAACTCTTTTGGAGTGTTCTACTATTGTCAAATGAAGATAATTTCATGGAACATAAGGGGCCTAAATGGAGCCCACAAATAGGAAATTATGAGGAATATGATCAGAGATCGGAGACCAGATATATTGATGATCCAAGAAACTAAGATGAAAAAGGAGAGTTTGGGGAACATTAAATTCAGTAACATCATGAGTGGTGAAGCTTCAGACTCAAAGGGTGCATCTGGGGGTCTACTAACTTTATATAACAACAAGAATTTTAGGTTTGAACCAAAACATAATGATGGCAACATTCTCTTTTGCAGAGTCTATCATATGCATTCTAATGAAAGCTAGTTTTTGCTGAGTTTATATGCTCCTAACAACAAAAGAGAAAGGAAGAATTATTTTGCTAAAGTAGGAGAGCTGATGCAATCTAGTAACTTAAGGAAAGGTATTATAATAGGAGATTTCAATACTCTACTTGTGGATGAGGAGAAGATGGGTGGCATGGTGCTGAATTGGGATAGTAAACAGGATCTCTCTAGTTTTTTTAATGGTTTGACTTTTTTGGATTTGGATCTTATGGGAAGTGCCTTTACTCGGTCTAACAAAAGAATTGGTCAAGAGTGTATTCAGGTCAGATTGGATAGAGCTTTAATTTCTCCTGATTGGCTACAGTCTTTCTCTTGTAAGTTATCTCTTCTTCCTAGAGTTGGCTCTGATCACTCTCCTATTTCCCTTTTGGTTGTTCCTATTGAACCAAGAAGGAATTTTCCTTTTAGGTTTGGAAAAATGTGGACTTTTGACCCAGATCTACTTGAAAAGGTAAAATTCTAGTGGGAGATTGATGTGGAAGGAACTCTTATGTTCAAAGTTACCAAAAAACTAAGCAATGTGAAGATGATGATTAAAGTATGGAACAAAATGAACTTTGGTCATATCTTTCATGATAAGGAGGATCTTTCTGATAAATTAACTTCAATTCAAGATAATATTCAGCAAGAAGGCTATAATGAGATAAATAGGGAGATTGAGTTGACTATTCTTTTAGATTTGCATAATATTATCAGTAAGGAGGAAAAGTTCTGGAGACAAAAGTCTAGGATAAATTGGCTCAAGGATGGAGATTAGAATACAAAGTTTTTTCACCTTTCCACTCTCAAGAATAGAGCTAATAATAGAATGTATGGAATCAAGAAGGGGTGGGTGTTGCTATCTAAAGATAATGAAATATCTACTGAGGTAGTGTCTTTCTTCTCCTCTCTTCTATCTTGGGACCCCTTGTTATCAATGGTGGATTAGGATGATATTATTTCTTGTATTCCTTAGATTATCCAACCCCACCACAACAAAATGCTTCGAGCTATACCTAATACTCTAGAAGTTAGAGAAGCTCTTTTTTCCTTGTCTACTGATAAATCTCCAGGTCTGGATGGGTTTCCTACCTTCTTTTTTCAAATGTACTGGCAGGTGGTTATGGATGATGTAGTGAAGGTTGTTTAGGAGTTCGTTGGAGCTAGAAGTATTCTCAAGGAGATAAATTCCACTTTCTTGGTCCTCATTCCTAAATCTCCTGGGGCAATTTCTTTGGATAAATTTAGACCTATCAGTTTATGCAACTCTTTTTATAAGACCATCTTGAAGGTGCTTACTTCTAGGATGCTCAAAATTCTCCCCCTGATTATATCTCAGCAACAAACTAGCTTTGTCCCTGGAAGACAGATTTTAGATTTGATAATGATGGTTCATGAAGTGATTCATTCTATGGAAGTTGGTAAATGTGAAGGTATGTTGCTTAAATTGGATCTCTAAATCCTATGATCGGGTAGATTGGTCTTTTCTTGTTTTGGTCCTTCAGGCCTTTGGATTTGATCAAAAAGTCTATAAGATTATGTCTCAGCTTGTTTCAACCTCTTCTCTTGTTGTTTTTGTTAATGGAGCTCCTTCAAAATTCTTTAAACCTTCTAGAGGTCTTAGATAGGGAGACCCCCTCTCACTTATCATTTTCATTATCTTGGCTGAATGTATTGGTATGCTTATTGAGCACAAAAATAAAGATGGTAGTCTCAAGGGGATCAAGCCTTCCTCAAAATGTGATCCTTTCTCCCACCAACAATTTGTCAATGATACAATAATGGGGGGGGAGGCTTCTATCAAGGAGGCTAAGGCTGAGAAGGAGATCCTTGATATTTACACTAGAGGGTCGGGTTAGCTGATTAATGGGGATAAGAGCTTGATATTCTTTTTTAATACCCCAGAAACCAGATAGAGAAAAATTGCTAGGATCCTTGGTTGTGGAGTGGGAAAGCTTCCCTCTACCTATCTTGGGCTCCCTTTGGGTGCTTCTCTCCTTGACTCCTTCTGCAATGGGATTTTGGACATATTCAATAAAAAGCTAGTTGGTTGGAAAGGTGCTTCACTTAGCTAGGCAAGTAAATGTCAGCTAGTCAAGTCTACTCTATAGAACTTGCCTATGTATGCTTTGGGTCTGTTTGGGATTCTAGTGAGATTTTTTGAGAAAATGGAAAAATTTCAGAGAGACTTTCTGTGGATAGGCCTTAAAGGGAGAAAAAGGTATCCTCTTGTTGCTTGGGAGAATGTTTGTCTCCCTAAGAGGTATGGAGGTCTTGGCATAAGGAAGTCAACCCATCTCAATAAGGCTCTTCTGGCAAAGAAAATATGGCATATTTTCAATAGCACTAGTGAATGGAGGGATATCTTGGTTAATAAATACATCAAAAGGCCTTCTCTTCATTTTATTTTTAACAATGAGGACATTCCCAAAGGGTCAATCATTTGGAATGGTATTCTGAAGGCCAGGGATCTAGCAAGGGCCAAAGTTTCTTGGAAGTTGGGCAATGGGGAGGATATTCAGTTTTGGTCTAATAGTTGGTTATTACAAGGTCCCCTTGTTAACAATCATGTTTATGAAGTTTGGGTGAATGAATGTACGTGACAATTTGGTTTAAAGTAAGCAACTATAGGATTGGCCAAGGATGGAGATATCTTTCCCTCATATCTAAGGATCTGAAAGCGATTATGATAATGTTAAACTCTATGGTTCTAAGTAACAAGAGAGATGAAATGATCTGGGGGGATAATCCCAATGGTAGTTATTCTATTGCATCAGGCTATAACTCTCTTTGGTGTTTAAAGGAGAAATCCCCTTGGGCAAATGCTTGGCTCCCTAGTCTAACTCCAAAGATCAACATCTTTTATTGGCTGGCCCTTCAGAATAAAATCCTCACTCAAGATAATCTTATAAAGAGGGGACATGTTATGCCTAATAGATGTTCTCTTTGTAAAAACTAGCTAGAGTAAGAAAACCATCTTTTCATTCATTATGTTTACTCTAGGGAGGTTTGGGAGTTCCTAACCCAAGATTTAGAGAGTTGCTGGTGTATGCTAGACAATCTTCTAGATTTTTGTAGTCAATGGAAAAGTCTATCTAAATCTTCTATTTTGCAAGAATTAAGCACCTAGATTTTGCCTCACTTTTACTAAAGTATCTGGAAGGAAAGGAACAATAGAATATTTAGGGATAGAGAGGAGCCAACTCTTGTTCTTGGGAGGAAGATTTATAAAAACATAAAGGAAAACTATCAAGTCAAGAAGGGGGGAGAAATTGAAGTTGGTGGCAAAAATATGGAAAAGAAAAAGATAAGACGCTAAAAAGATAGGAAGCCAAATGGATTCTTCCCCTGGAGGGATGGTACAAAGCCAACTTCGACGGTGCCTCTAAAGGAAATCCAAGTCTCTCAGGAAGTGGTGGAATAATAAGAAATAATTTTGGTGAGGGAGTCACGACTTTTTCTCGTCCATTGGGATTCCAAACTAATCATTTTGTGGAAGCTAGAGCAGTGTGCCATGTTATTAAACTAGTTTTTGAAGTCAAAATAACCAAACTTTGGTTAGAAGGGGACTCTAATAATATAATTAATTGTATAAATGGAAAATCTCTTCCTTCTTGGTCGATTGCCAATCTTATTGAAGAGATATGTGACACTCTTGCAAAATTTGAGACTATCCATGTCACACGTGTTCAGAGAAGAAAATCTAGTTATAGATTAGTTTGCCAACAAAGGTGTGGAATCTCACAAGTTTATTGCATGACAATCAAGAAAAAATATTCCAGTGGAAGAAAAGACCCTTATCGACTTGGAAAAAATCCAGGGGTGTACAATGGAGATCTAATTGCAATAATGACTATTAAAGGAATTTGGGAAATGAGTATGAGTCATAAAGGCTTTTTTGGATTCTGCAAGTAGTTGAGGTTATCATTGTCTTTTCAACACATTTTTTGGGTCAAAATCTTCATTTACTGCTTGTGTTTTTGCAAGGTGTATTTTTTTGGCGCCTATCAATGAATTAATGCCAAAATTTTGTCTATAAAGGAGTACCAGAGCTCAGAGTATATGAGAATTGTAGGAGCTAAAAGTGAAGGGATGGTGGGATAATGCTATAGAAAGGAGTTGGTGGGGGAAGTGGATAAATGGAGAAATAGGGGAAAAGTTTGGAAAAGGGAGGGGTTGCAAGTTACATTGCAAAACTTCATCCAACAGCATGGTGAATTCATGGAAAGATGGCAAGGTGAAGGTGAGTGGTTTCTTGTTTTTTATCATAGAGGAGGTTGTTGTTGTAGTTACTAAGATTCCAATGGAGGGTTTAAAGTTTTATAGGGATAAAAAAATCTCAACCTATGCAGTGAAGGATTTTGTGAAGAGCACTGAAGAAATGAATGAACTGATTAAAAGTGAGACATTTTATGTGATGAAATCCATCAAGCAGCTCTAGAGGTATGTTTTTCATGCTATCATTGAATATATTACTCTAGAACCTAGGTTTGATTGAGTAAGAACCCATCATTTTGTTCTTCTTAATCATTTTTTCCATGATAGTAAAATTTCTTTCCCTTACTATTTATTTACCTCCATGAGTAAGTCAATTTCTAGCTTTAAGAAGAAACCTACTGTCAACCCTGGTCTGCATGAGGGTTTTTTGCTTCTTATCCATGAGCACTTAAAAGCTCAAACAATTAGCAACAACCCCTCACCAGATGCAGATGCTAACAATGGTAGCTCTAGCTACTCTTCTGATTCTGATGATATTTAGAGCATAAGCTCAGAGGGGGAGGGGAATGTTTCTTCTGGTAAGAAAATTAAGGGTCATGTTAAGAAGCCACCCTCTATTATAACCCCAAGAAGAAAGAGTCCAAGGGACCACGACCAAACCTCTAGTAAAGATGATATGGATTATAATGAGGATGAGGAGGACATGGCTTCTAATAAAAATGGTAAGGAGACAAAAGAGGAGAATAAGGAGGCACATGCAGGTAAGAAACATAAGAGGGATGATGTAGATGATGAGAGGGTTTTGAATTAGGGGCTAGATGTTATGATTCTCCCTCTCTCCCCTGTTCATCCTCAATCTCATCCTAAGGAGAAGGAAAAGGATAATTCTAGTGGTAAAGAGGGGGAAGTGCTTGTCAAAAATAGGAGAAAAGCTTGGAGAAATTTCAATGTTAGGACTGCAATGGTGGAAATTTTTAGAGAAGCAATGAATCCTTAGATTTTGGTGGAAAACTAGGAACAACCCCAGCTTGAAGAGCTCATTGACCCTGCTATTTTGGCCATCACTGATAATGCTAGGGAGATGGGAATGAATCTATTGAACAATATGTTGGCTCCTGATTTAACAGTTTTGAAAATGACCAAGAAACCAAATAGATGCATCTAAGGCTAGAAAATTCCTATGATGGATACACTTGACTGTAGTCTTGGGCCAACTATAAGGCTAGACCCTTCTTCTTCTTTAGGCTCTACAAAACCTAGGCGGGTGGACCTATAGATTCTTTATATGGTACCAATTATCAAAGCATATACTGAATCTAATATGAAGCAGATAAAACCCTTATTTCTCCTATTAACTCATGTAATAACATAGATCTATAGTAGCAAATTGCAACTCTATGATATTCACAAGCTAAGTGAGGGCATTGCATTTAGGTTTTTCAACATAAAATGTAAAGATGATTTGAATTTTGATTTGATTTTATGTGGGTGGGGAAAGCGGATGAAAACTAGGTATGAACAACAAACTTATGATCCTGTAATAGATCAATGCCTCAGCCTCATCCATTGGGCAATTCATGAATCTCCCTCATGCATTTTGGATATCTGATACTAATTCATATATTCAGATATATGATATATCCATTCACCTTGTAAATAGACATCAATGTTCAACTTAAATCTCATTCTTAACTGATATCCTCCTCAATAAACTTGCAACCCTTTTGAATCTCTAAAGCATTTACATAATTCCTTGAATTAAAAGCAACAATGAAGCAACATACAACCTTAAGGGACTGCACTTATGATCTAAGCTCTTTGTTCAAAGACCATAAAACATCATAGCTCAATTGAGAAAGGAGACAAGATTTAAACTGAAACTAAACACTGTTGTTCTTTGTATTGATTTCCTTGAAATAATACATGAAAATGTATGAAATTGACTCATAAACAACCTAATAAACTAGACTATACAATGAGAAAATGCTATCATACAAGAGAGAAAATGGCAAGAATGAGAAATTGATGGGACGAAAAGGGGGTACCACAGCCAAAGCAAAAGCTTCATGGTCTAGAACCAACACATCCTAGATCTTTCCATTCAGATTTCACCAATTCCAGAGTCAATTCTGCTAAGTGTTTTCATTCTATAGAAACTTTTCAAAATTCCCCCACTACAATGAATGAAAGAAAGAAAGATATAGCAAGAAGTGAATTTTTGGATCTGATCTATGCCTAACATGTGTCTACTTGGAATTCAATCTCTTGTAACTGAATAACCTCTCTCTTCTTTCTTCCCATTTTGATCTCATTTTGTTTTCATCATTACTTATAACAAACTTGTAAATATCTCTGCTCAATGATGAAAATCATTCTACAACCAAAATATCTAAAAACTTTATGAAATTCTGGTGAAATTTGAGTTTTTACTGAGTGAATGTGATCAGAATTTGATCCAAACTACATTTTCACTGTCTTTTATTGATATTTAGGTCATTACCCTACTAAAAATCAAAATTGTACTTTGATACCTAAATTTGGTTGCAAGTTAAGAATCTAATAGAAAACCTCTTATAGCTCAAATAGATTGCTTCCTATGCAAAAAATAATTGCATAGTCAAAAAATTTAGATTGTCCCAGTTCTGGTGATATATAATATCGCATATTTCACTTATCAAGAACCTCTAAAAAGCCAGTTTGAAAATGTCCCCCTCTACTAGAAAACTCAAATCTACATTCTTGATATTTTAAATTTCAAAAATTTAAAATGTTCTAATGTCTAAACTTTAGCAAAATGACCTTTTTGAATTTAAAACTCACTGACGCTGCAATTGTTTATCAAAAAATAATTAACAATAATTATTTTTTATTTCTTTCAAATTTTCCCACCCTCTGAATTTGGGTCAAACTAGGTTTGATCAAGTGCCACATGTCACTTCTTGACTGGTTGACCACTACCACCGAGCGCTAGTTGTCATGATTTAATTGGCCTGCCCATTGCACTGCCATGTCATCATCTACCTTGACCCAATGCCATGTGTCGCATTACCGCTTACCCGCATTCCTTAAATTTCTTGCATCTTAAAATAGCAGCTAAGTGTCAATCGTTGATTAAGACAAGATCAATGATTACACAAATTTATAGTTGACTAAGGCCTAGTCAGCTGTTTTAACTAATAAAATATCATCCTTTTACCAACGCGCTCTGACAGATTTGATTGTGGCATTTAGAGTTTTCACACCTATGACATCATCATT
The DNA here is from genome assembly GCA_028749045.1 of Cupressus sempervirens. Taxonomy (NCBI): domain Eukaryota; kingdom Viridiplantae; phylum Streptophyta; class Pinopsida; order Cupressales; family Cupressaceae; genus Cupressus; species Cupressus sempervirens. The sequence goes on from CM053785.1 coordinate 37,631,691, forward strand.
TCCAACTCAACATACCTATCATATTCCACCAATGAGCACGCTTTACTTCATCTGACCTTTCTAGCATGGCATGACTTAGCATTCCTTTCCCACTTTGCTACGTGTCACAAAGGTGCTTGCCTGCATTATTTAAAATTTGAGTAGTTCCATATTATGGGCAAGTACATTTCGTCGATCTTGTTTAGATCTATGGTGATTAAAAATCTTGCATGACTGTAATATCTAGTCAACTAGTCGGACCATGCGACACTTTCTCTATACTCTAGCTCATTTGAAAAGTACCACATAAGACAAGTTGTTATTACCTTATGAGAAAGGCAGGCCCATGATGTCACACTATGCCACGCGTCCCATTGGTGCTTCCCCACAATGTATAACATTCGTGCACTTTGTTATTGTGGGAATGCAATAGCCCTTGATTCTTGCAAGATCGATGATTAGAAATTCTAAACTTTTGCGGCACACTGAGGCTGGAATATCAGGAAGGGCTACGTGTCATCATAGTGCATGCTCACATTGTTTAAAAGCCCTGCATCTTCTTATTGTGGGAATGTGATGCCTGTTGATCTGATCAAGATCAACGGTCACACAAAATCTGTGTTACATAGGACCTTTTCTCAATAAAATAATTGAGCCCAATGCAAACAAAACATGGCTAATAAAGGTTTAAACAATATTTTAATGAAATTATTCTTGCACAAGCCCAACCTTAGGTAAAATGATATACCATTAAAAACATTTTTCTGAAAATATTTTGAGGGTTTTTCAAAACTAGGGTAAAATAAGACAGGGCACTAGGGTTTTTGAGAAATTCTCTGAAGATAAACCTTGAGAATTTAATATAATTTCAAAGACATAGAGACTAGGCTATGAACTAGGGAAATCTAAGGGTTTGAAAAATACAAGGAACAAAACCCTAATTTTCACAACACAAAGACTCAAATGATTTTCCACTAAAAATTTCTCAAAATTTATGCATTGTGAAAAATCAGACCAACACAATGCTCATAAAAACATGATTGATAATTTTAGATCAATCAAGTGGCTATACCATGAGTTGGAAGAGGTTAGAGAGAAGGTTTTTCAGTTGGAGGGCAACAAGAAGAACACAGAAAATGAGAACCAAGAGGATCAAGAGGAAAGAGTCAATATGGTTGAGAGGAGAATTAAGAATCTCATAAACTACAATCATAATTTGGCTAGTTAGATGATCTCTCTCCTCAATTCGATCAATGAAAATATTCTCTCCTTAATTGGTGTGCTTAAAGATAGAGGCCTGCTAGTAGGTGAGGATGAAAAGGATAGAGGTAGAGCCAGGTCTGATGAAGATATGGCCACTTGATATCACCTTTACTAGTTTGGACCAGGATATAGAGAAAGTCCAAGAGTAGATGACCGAGGAGCACTAGAAGATTTATGAGGTTTCCTAGACCATGCAGGATCTTGAGAAGAAGAATGAAGAGTAGCCCTCTCATTCTGTCTTTTTATTTTTTTGTTGTATCTTTTTTGGCTTTTGGTTCTAGCTTTTGCTAAGTTCTGTTAAAGACAATTTTTTTTTCTAGAAATTTTGTTGGCCTCTATTCTTGGCTAGACCTTGTGCTTATTATCAGCCGTTAGACTTGTTTTATTCTTTTTGGGCTTCTTTTGCTTATTTTCAGCCATGTTTATGTAACTACTTTTGGGTTTCAGGGTCCCTGTAAAACCTGTTTATCTTATAAAAAACAAATGATGTACATGCTTGTAGTAAACCTTAGAAATAAAGATACTTAGTTTTTTGGTACTCAAAAAATTGTCTAACTATGGAAACGGTTTACAACAATGTTTTATTTTATATATAACTTATTTATACGATGTTATTTTGAGAGAGAAAATATATGGAACCAATATACATGTTTATGATGATGTTTATAATCTCGAACATTAGTACAAATAGTACAGAAGAAAGATATTTAAGATGTACAGAGCATCAGAATGAAAGGTAAAGGAATTTTTTTTTCACAAAATAATTACTTGACCAATTAGGGATGACATCCTAGATGTTTACTCTAAATTGGGAAAGTTTATCTTGGTCTTAGCTGACCTAGCAGAAATTTGTGAAAAGGCATGGTATTTATGCAAAGACATCTTGTGAGATTATTTGAAAGGAACATGCGAAAGTTGTGAATGTGAAGTTGTGTATCATATGTAGAAGCAAATTGTTGACAACCTAATTTTGTGATATGAGATTAAGCTAAGATCAGAGATCAGCCAAAATAAGGTACAACATCCACACTTCTATATTCAAGGAACTTTAATTACTTGTTTGGGCAATGAGCTCTTCTTGTAATTGAAAGTGCATGTTTGGGAAATGAGATCTTCTTGCACTCATTGTACCACAACTTGTAAAAGGGTTGGAATCTCCTAATAGGGATTCAAAGTCTCCTAACAAGGACTCATATATACTGAATGAGTTTATAGACTTCTAATAGGGTCCATCATCTAACAAGGAACATCTAGTGGGTATCATCCCCGCCAGGGTTTATCCTTGGCTAGGGTATCCCTACTTAAAAAAAATGGTGTTATGAGTTCTCTCTATACATGGTTAGTTTTACTATTTAGCATTACTTGTTTACTTTCTTATGCATGGTTCAAAGTAATTAATAATATCTAGTTGGTGACAAAAGTTTGTAGAATATTGATTCACCCCCAACCCCCCTCAGTATTCCTTATTTCTAACATGCTTATCCTTTAAATTCACTTTCTCTAAGCATCTTCTACTCTTCTATTCACTTACACATATTCAACCCTCAACTTGACCTTATATTGATACCTTACACATTTTCAAGTCAGCTAGAACCAACAAAAAAATCTATTGAACTCAATATTCCATAGCAAGAAAATCCTTTCTTTGCTGACACTTCTTGGTAGACACTAACTCAAAAAATAATTTTCCTGTGTTATCCAAGTGAACTTGATTAACACTAAATTTTTACAAAGTTCCTTTGGTGACCAAGTGATCTCAATTAACATTTGTTCCAACCAACTTTTCGTTCATTAGTTAAGTGAGCTCAATTAACACTCAATTGTTGGTCAAATAAATAGTATTGACAAATGAGTGTCAACACACTTAACCATTTTCACTATGTATGTTGAGTACACAAAATATGTTGAGCTAGAATTTTAATAGGTGTCGAGTCATAGTTAGTGCCGAGTAGATCACAATATAGTATGTGCTGAGTAACATAATCATTCAAATAATGAGCAACTTAGAACAACATATGCCGAGCAATACAGGATACAACAAGTGTAGAGAAAAAAAAGAAATGTAGTTGATGTCAAGCAATCCAGAAACAATATGTGCTGAGCATCAATAATACTTCATGTGCCAAGCAATGCAGGATCAACATAAGAGTTTGTACTTGCACAAACTAAGATATAAACCATTTTTGGAGTTGACTTAGAGAAATTTCGAAGGAGAAAAAGGATAAGGATGAGTCATTTGCATTCCCTATGAAATTTGCATGCAACCAATCAGAAAAATGGTGAAGACATGCAACCAATATGAAAAATGCAAAGTATGAGTGAGAATTTGAGATTCAATTTGGATCATAGATCCATACCTAACCCTAAGTTTTTGCATTCTTTATAAGGAGGAAAAATGCACCATTGTATGGATGGAAGAAAAATAGCATAAGGGGAGATTATAGTGAAATTTTAGTGTGAAGAGGAAAAGACTAGTGGAAGGTATATCATTTATCCAGTCAGTCAGAATAGAATAGAGGACATATTTAGAAGATCAGATCAAGGAAGGATAAGAAGAGAAAGAGAAAATCAAGTGCTTGAACCTAGAAATTCAAGATTGCATTCAATCAAGTCAAATGTTCTAATACTCTCTCACAATTGTATTAGAAGTTGAAATCCTATGGTGATAGGTTAGCTTAATAGATAGGTAGGAGAGCCTTTGCAGAAGGACAAGAAAATCCTATGTATTAGGTAGGTTTAACAACCTTCATGTAAATCCTTTAACAAGGTGACACTTCATGTAAAGTGTTTGTAAATCCTTTCAATAGGTCACATTTAATAGTGTGTTGTAACCTTTAACAAGGAAAACCATCAAAAGTGGTTGAACTCATTGTTGCAGTAATTTTTTATGGGTGTCATCCGGCCCAATTTCACCTTCTTATTCTTGGAGGGTTTCTGGGTCACCAAAATCTCTTGTGTTATGTATTGATGCATGCTCTCATTTTATGTTTGTTTACTTTGATACATGTTAATTTAAGTTATATGTTATTAAGGGTTTGAAAGTATAACAATTTGTTACTTCTGATTCACCCCCCCCCACTCTCAGAAGTACTCTTCCCATTTGAATATTCCATCAATTGGTATCAGAGCACTAGTTCTCATAAGGAGAAGCCTAACAGCTTGGAGAAAAAGGTTAGAAGATGGAAGTCTTCAAACTTGGGAAGATCATTGACAATCAGGTGATTGATGTGCAACTAGCTCTACACAAAGTAGAGGAAGCCAGGGAGGAACTGAGAAAATCTTTGAAAAGAAGAAAGGAGATAGGCATAGCTGAAAATGACATACACTACAAGAAGATTGACACAAACACACGTATTTTCCAATGAAGACTCCAAGGAATTTGATGCAACAATAGCATAATTAATGGAGAAAAATAGAGCACAAGCTAAAGAAATTAGATTACTCAAGCTTGAACAAGAATCACAAGCTATATTTCTTTGTGAAGTAACTGAACAAAAGAAAAGAGCTATTGAAGACAAGGCCATGATAGAAGATGACAAGAGAAATCTCACCAATAGAATGGAAGAGAAGATAATTGAATTTGAAAAGATTTCAAACATGCAGTTAGACACCTTGAGCCAAATGATGAATTCTCATCGTGAGCTAAACATGAAGGATATTGAGATCTCCACCTTGAAGATACAGAATGAGCATTTGTAGAATGAGTTGAAGAGAGAAAAGGAAATACCAAAAAGTTACAATAAACCCAAAAAGGCTATCAAGTACTTTGAGCAACTGCTGAAATCACCAAGGGCAAGTAATGACACTACAAGACTTAGATATATCAGTGCTAAACAAGGAGAATCATCCAAAACTGCAGAACAAAGAAGCAATAAAGGTAACAACACTAAACCTACTTGTCATTTCTATGGTAAAAATGGATATACCTCTAATGTATGCAAAAGCAAGAATAGTCATTAGTATGATAAGCCTAAAAATGCAAAATTTTGTCACAAATGCAAAAAGTAAGGACATTTAGCACAAGACTACAGAACCAAGACCATGAGGACACCAAGATTCAAGAGGGCCACTGCTACAACTGCAAAAAATATGGACATAGAGCATTTGAATGTAGATCGAAGCCTATGTGGAAACCTAATCAACCTTCAAGAGGAATTAATCATGCACATCACTACAATTGGGATTACAACACTAGGTATAGCTGTCACTATTGCCAAGAGTATGGACACATTCCTGAAAATTGCATAAGGACACATTTTATGGGAAATTACAGCAAATGGTTAAATCAAACCACTTGTTTTAGTTGCTTGAAGACTGGTCATATTAGCAGGAACTATCCAACAAAGACCAAGGCATCCAAGAGTGAAGTTAATAAGGGCAAAGAAAAAGTTAATGTGGAACACATCAGGGAAAATATAAAGAAGACATGGTAGAAGAAAGGTGAATGCATCACATCAAATGGAGAGATCACTTCACCCAAGAGGTCAAGTGATCACACCTCATCAAATTAAGTACTAGAAAGGTACATGGGGCTAATACATATAAAGATGTATCATACGTTAGCCCAAAAGAACATAGGAACATTGCAAAGAAGAAAGCTAGGATAAAAGTTGGAAGATAATGCCGAGCTACCTTTGGTTGCTAAGTAAAACTCCAACTCAAGCCGAGTTGAACAGTCTAGTGGATGTTGAGTAAAGAGATGATAGTAGCTGCTAAGTGAGTGAATTACAGTTGATGCTGAGTTGGAAAATCCTTTGAAAGCCAAGTGTACAACTGTAAAGAATGAATGCAATAAATGCTAGGTTTCAAGCCTAATAAAAGTGAAAATCATTCATTTTTCATTCATTTGAACAAAGAGCAAAGATGAGCAAAGCGATTAAGTGATTTCCCAGGAATCAAAAGGTGATTTACAATATTTCAACAGCTACCCGACTCTGTTTCATTGATCTACCAGGTATTTCATTCAAGTGCCGAGTTATGCAGTTTAAAAAAATAATTTGTAAATAGTAAACCCTAGTGAGGTTAAAGATGGCATTTCATTCTAAATTTGCAAAAGAAAAGGAAGGGTTGGAAATTCAACTAGTTAGCAATGAAGTTAGATGACCAGAGTTTAGACCCATCCCCGAGGTTGCTTACAAAATGATCCCACTGGTGCCCTATCTGTGATTCCTAATAAGTAGTTATGGTTTAGGATGTACAAAAATGCTACAACTGCAAGATAGGAGCCATAGGAGATTTGGAGATTTTTAATGCATTTGATACGCTCTATGAAATAGGAAACTTAAGGATGAATTCTCCATAGTAAAAAAGAAGGGACTGACCAAAACCCTAGTTTTCCCTATTGTTTTTAAAATAGAATGGATATGCATTGTGCTTAGAAAAATTCATGATGGAGCTTTTTGGCTAGAAACTAGGCCAGTAAAGTTGACAAAGAAAATTGTACATAGGGTCACTGGTATCCCAACCCTAGATTGACCAAAAACCGTAAGGAGTGATAAGAGGGAGGCAATTGAGAAAAACACTGGTGCCAAGTGGAAAAATAGGGGTATGACCATTGACACCATCAAAGACCCCCTACTAGATTTTGCTGTTAGGATCATATCTCACAAATTTTATCAATCTAGCAAGTTAAATAGTGTACCCTACATAGCTATAGATGTTGCCTACAAGCTAGTGAAAAAGGATCACACTTATGATCTTGCAGATTTGATGATATAGAAAATCAATGAGAACTTGGGAGCCATAAGGAAATCCAAAGGGGCTCAATGCAAATTTGGTGTAGAATTAATTTGCATGTTCTTCTATGTTATGAAAGAATTCCCCTCCATAGGCAAGGTGAGATGGGATGTAGATAAGACTATTGTTGAACAAATAAATAGATTCATTGAGCAGATGGGTGAGCATTTTGATGCCCAAATGACTAGTTATTTTGAAGATTTCAAACAATCCATGAAATAGAGAATGAGAATTCCAGTCTCATTAGTGAAGAAACATTAAAAACACATTTTTTTTCTAGTAGATATTGACTATACCTACATACAAGAAATCATCCCTAGAGTCAGATGGCTTAGACCACTAGGCTATGAACTTGATGTGGATCAGGCTTCAGTAGCTATTACAACATTTATTGTAGAGGAAATTGATAAAACTGCAAAGAACTTTGGAACATATGACATTGTCAAATCAAGAGTGGTTATAGACCTCAAGATAACAAAAACAGTCAAGAAAAAAGGAAAAGCTTGTAAAGAAGATCAAAATGAAATTAGGTGTTGAAGAGACAATTACTACAAAAGAAGGAGAAGAAATAAGTGATGATAAAGAAGAAGATGACAATGAGGATGAGTCAGAGCAAGGGCCACTTTAGTTAACACAAGGCCTAGGTGAAGATGAGGATGAAAGTGATAAGGAAGGTCAAGCCAAGGAATAATCCACTCAAACCAAGGTCACCAAGAGAAAGGCAAAAGCACCACCTGCTCCTCAGTCCAAGACAAAGAAAGTGGCAAAGCCTACACCTAAGAAGCCTACTACTAGAGCTACTATAAGGCCTACTACACAAAAGTCAAAGGAAGAGGCAGCTAAGAGGAAGGAATTCACTAAGAAGATTGAAGAATAGCTAAAGAAAAGAAGAAAATTTGTGGCTCAACCTGATTTAGATGAAGAGAGGACAGAATCAGAAGACCACAATCAGTTTAAAGTGGTAAGTCATCCACCAAAGTCTTCTATTGATAAATTATGTGCTAAGATTAGGAATGGAGACCTAAATGATTTCAAGAATGTAGATTTTAATAAGCTCACGAAATATGAGAAAAATTAAATAGAGATATCTATCTATAATATGATGGCAGAATATAAACATACACCTCTTGAATTGGATAGTTCATTGCCAAAGGAATTATACAAGATTGTAGAGGAAAAATTGCATTTTTGTCTACAAACTGAGAAAGAAATAAGGGAGTTTAACTTATCAAGGATGTTGCCTGATTTGACTAAAAGTCAAATAACAAATGCAATCAAAAGGCACAATAGTAGATTCACTCCCAAATATAGGGCATTTAGTATTCTACAAAATAAAATTGAAGAGGTTGTGAGAAAAACCACAAAAGCGTGGAAAATTATTTACAAGAAAATTGATGATGTATTTGATGAAGAATACAAGGCAGAAGCAAGTGCCAAAACAAAGGAAATAAATGAAGCAAGAAGAAAGAAGGTAGAGGAGAAGAAAGTAGAAGAGAAGAAATTGGAGGAAGAAAAGAAGGATGAAGAAGAAAAGGAGGAGGAAATAAGTAAAGAAGAAGAAAAGGAGATAAGTGAGCAACAAGAACAAAGTGTACAGGACACACAATTGCCACCTCCTAGCCCTCCTCTTTCTACCATCACATCTGCAAAGACAATTAAGATAAAGGATGTCATTGACACTTTTGGTCAAAAAATCAATCCATTAACTACAAAGGATCTAGAAAAGATCCTTGACCAATCAACACAAGCAACTAGGCTATGCTCAAGCCCAATATTGGTCAGTGTTGATGAACTCCAGAAGGTAGTGGTAAAATTAAAGGAAATCAAGGTGCAAACACAAGAACCACCTATGATCACATAATCTACTAGTCTTCTACTTCTTCCACCACCATCTCCACCAAAAGAAGTCATAGTTGCACTTCAGGAGCTGAGTGTAGCAGCAGGGAATGATAAAGTCAAATTAGTACAGTCATCAGGTACACCCCCAACCATAATGATAGAAAAAGAGAAACAAACTAAAGAGAAAGAAGAGAAAAAAGATAAGGAGGAATTTGCAATACAAACTTTGGTTGAACTACCCAAAACAAGTACTCCTACAAAAACTCTTTAGCAGCCAAGCACTGGAACTCTAGAATTGCAAATTAGAACACCAGGCTCGAACTCCACTAGGGTAGCCAGGACAATTCATTATGAAATTCCTGAGCTTGATGAAGAAATAAAGATACCCTGTTATAAATCCAATACTCTCACTGAGGAAAAGATGAATAAAATTCATAGTGCATTGGATAGAAGAAGGAGACAAGAGGCACTTAGAAAGGACTACAAATACAAGCAAGCATTGAATGAAATCAAGGACATATTCATGGATGCCTTCAGCCTACTGTCTCTAGATGAATCAAGACCAATAATAGAGCAACTATCAGATATAGTTGATCAAGTAACCAATGAGAACCATGACACCAATGCTAAACTAATGGAATGGTCAGAGAAGAAATTCAAAGGTAAGGTCAATGAGAAGATATCAAATACTATAATTTTGGGACAAGTTGACCTAGCTAAGAAAATAGATAGAGTCAAAATTGTACTAGGGAATATATTCTCTCTTTACAATAAACTGTGTGATTTTTCAAACATCACGCATGAGACTAGCCAAAAAATAATGAGCTTGGAGAGAAATCTAAAGATTTCTAGTACGCAACTCCCAACCAATCTAACTCAAAGTGAGAAGCATTTTTCTTAGACGCTTCACACTCAAAGAGAACTAGCTATATTATCAGCAAAGGAGGCTAATATAAAAGCTAAGTTAATGCAAATTCAATCCTCCATCACCCGTCACTTGGAGATACTTCATAAGGAGCAAATGTATGCAGAGACAGTCCTGAAGAAAGATCCCAATCTTTCTACACATGAAGGACTTGTAGACCTAGCAACAGAGCTTGCAATCCAACACAAGTCATTGGATATTGCATTAAACAATTGGGATGCAGCTTTGAAGATACTCCTAGAGGTTAATAGCGCATTTTTGGCTAAACATGGGATTACTCCATAGAACCCTTTGACATCAGTGTCCAAAAGGGAGAGATATATATTATAGGGGAAGAAATAATGGGTAATTACCAAATTTTGACAAATTTTGATCATTCATTCATTTTGAAAATAAAGTGGAATGATTTTATATAGCCAAAAAGGGGGAGACAAAGAATAAAGAAGTGAAGGAGAGATGTAAAATTTTGGTAATCATATGGAATACAGGGAGATCACACAGATCAGATACAACATTCAGGCTCAGAATGCAGAAACAAGTCAAAGGATAGAAAGGATCAGGCATATTGGCATATAATTTTAATTTCAAAAGCACAATCAACTTAGGGGGAGTCATAAGGTATATTTCTACTCACAAATTTTTGAAATTTTGCATGTAAATTGAGTGAGTAAAGAATGTACTCAATAAGTTTAGGATCATCAATGCTTAGTTAAGTGTTTTTGACACACATGTCAAAGGGGGAGATTGTTGGTCAAATAAATAGTATTGAAAAATGAGTGTCAACACACTTAACCATTTTCACTATGTATGTCAAGTACACAATAGATGCCCAGCTAGAATTTTAATATGTGTCGAATCACAGTTAGTGCCTAGCAGATTACAATATAGTATGTGCCGAGTGATCTAGGAATTGTTCATGTGCTGAGTAACAGAATCATTCAGATGATGAGCAACTTAGAACAACATATTCCAAGCAATACAAGACACACAAGGTGCCAAGAAAACTAGGAAATGTAGTTGATGTTGAGCAATCTAGAAATAGTATGTGTCGAGCATCAGTAATACTTCATATGCCAAGCAATGTAGGATTAGCATAAGAGTTTGTACTTGCACAAACTAAGATGTAAACCATTTTTGGAGCCGACTTAGAGAAATTTTGAAGGAGAAAAAGGATAAGGATGAGTCATTTCCATTCCCTATGAAATCTGCATGCAACCAGTCAGAAAAATGGTGAAACCATGCAACTAATAAGAAAAATGCAAAGTATGAGTGGGAATTTCAGATTCGATTTGGATCATAGATCCATACCGAACCCTAAGTCTTCACATTCTTTATAAAGAGGAGGAATGTACCATTTTATGGATGGAATAAAAATAGCATAAGGGGAGATTATAGTGAAATTCAGTGTGAAGAGGAAAAGACTTAGTGCAAGGGATAGCATTTATCCAGTCGATCAGAACAGAACATAGGACATATTCAAAAGATCAGATCAAGTAAGGATAAGAAGAGAAAGAGCGAATCAAGTGCCTGAATCCAGCAATTCAAGATTGCATTCAATTAGGTCAAATGTTCTAATACTCTCTCACAATTGTGTTAGAAGTTGAAATCCTATGGTGATAGTTTAGCTTAATAGCTAGGTAGGAGAGCCTTTGGAGAAGGACAAGAAAATCCTATGTATTAGGTAGGTTTAACAACCTTCATGTAAATCCTTTAATAGGGTGACACTTCATGTAAAGTGTTTGTAAATCCTTTCAATAGGTCACATTTAAAAGTTTTTTGTAGCCTTTAATAGGGCAGGCCTTTAACAAGGCAAACCATCAGAAGTGGTTGAACCCATTGCTACAATAATTTTTTGTGGGTGTCATCCCCAACCCAGTTTTACCTTCTTATTCCTGGAGGGTTTCTAGGTCACCAAAATCTCTTATGTTATGTGTTGATGCATGCTCTCATTTTATGTTTGTTTACTTTGATACATGTTAATTTTAGTTATATGTTATTAAGGGTTTGAAAGTATAAAAATTGGTTACTTTTGATTCACCACACCCCCCCCCCCCCTCAGAAGTACTCTTCCCATTTGAATATTCCATCATCAACTTCTATGAACTTCTCTTTGTCTCTTGAGTGAACTCGTTGACACTGTCTTCTAAACTTGGGAAACTATAGAATATTCTATAGAAATAGGAAACTGTCTTCATCACCCGAGTGAGGTTGGTATACACTACATGGAAAAGATATGACATTTTGTGTAACATCAAAGACAATACACAATTAACCAATTTTTTTCAACAATCTCCATCTTTGGCATTTATGGAAACACAACATGTCATAATATAATGAAATTTTTAGAGAAAAATAAATTAAGGAAAATATCCTTAGTTTTATTCTAATTCTCATCCATGAGAAGTATTGGAAATATAAGAGGAGTAACTAAGAGGGGAGGGGTGAATCAATTACTAAAAAAATAAATCCTAGATCCCTTAGATATTAGTACAAAAATAATCTCTAAAACCTAAACTCTGTTGATGCTCAGCAAACACACTAAAAATGCTATAACTTGGTAAATGCCGAAAATGCTCAGCAAACACTTAACATGAAAATATTAATATGTTATCTATGATACCTTAATATTTTAACTTAGTTGAAAACACATAACAAAAATAGCATGAACACATTTGACACCAAGATTTAATGTGGAAACCCAATTTGGGAAAAACCACCAATTGTAACTAGTTACTATTTATCACTCTTCTGAAGTAAGCCCTGTTAGGAGCCAACCCTGTTAAAGGTTACAAAACACATTGTTAGGTGTAACCCTGTTAGAGGATTTAATCACCCTATTAGGAGTGGCCTTGTTAAAGGTCTCTAAACACTACAATTGAAATACCACCTTGTTAAAGGATTTCCAAATAGTTGTTAAGCCAACTCTGTTAAGAGATTTAGATCATTGCTACAATGATTAGAGACTAACAATGACATGACCTAATTTGGATGCAACTAAATTGTTGTTTACAAATTTCAATTCTGGGTTATATACTTGATCCTTCTTGATTGAATTTATCTTTTTAGCTTCACAAGGATATTCTACTTATCCTTCTAATTCACTTTCTCTTAGCATCATCAAATATTCAATTATCTTCCATGCATTCATTCTTCATACACTTCTCTCTAACCCTCAACTTGACCTTTTATTTATATATTCCATTTTGTCAAGTCAACTCAAATACAACTTAGAATAGTTAATATTCATCTTCTTAGTTGGCTAGAACCAATCAGATAAATCAATTGAACTCAATATGCTAAAAAAAAAAAAATCCTTCATTAGCTAAGTTTGATTGGTAGTCACTAACTTAGAAATGATTTTCTTGTGTTAAACAAGTGAACTTGATCAACACTTCATACTCACAAAGTTCCTTTGGTAACTAAGTGAGATCGGTTAGCACTAGTTCCATATAACATTTCCTTCATTAATCAAGTGAGCTCGGTTAACACTCATCTTCCACAAACTTTCCTTTAGTGTCTGAGTGAACTCAGTAGAAACTGTCTTCTAAACTGAACAAACTTTGGAACACTTGGTAGCCATAGAAAACTATCATCAATACCTAAGTGAGATTGACATACACTGACTGATAATGATATGACATTTTGTGTAACATCAAAGACAATACACAATTAATCAATTGTTTCAACAATCTCTCTCTTTGGCATTGATGGCAACACAACATGACATAACCCAATGAAATTTTGGAGCAAGAATAAAGTAAGAAACATATCCTTATTTTCATTCTAATTCTTATCCATTAGAACTCCCTCTATCAGAAAACTTTTGTCTATTAGAACTTCTACCAAGTTTAATCTCCCTCTTTTTAACAAAAATTTCTATAAGATATGACAATAAACTTCTCCCTCTTTGACATCTCATGCCAAAGACAATACTTAGTGAATATCAATACCTCAAGGACTAATTAATTTGCAATATGTTCTTGTCAATATTGCACCAATTGATTGATTTTCAATATGCTTTGGTTGATGCATCACTAAACTTCATTTAGGGAGCTTCAAATAGTGGAATGACCCCTAGCTTACCTCTTAGATACAAAAATGCATCCTTAGGTAATGGCTTGGTGAATTTGTTTACAATTTTTTCTTTTGTATTCACATATTCCAATCTTACTTCTTTATCTTGTACAAATTCTCTCAAGAAATGATATTTTATAGCAATGTGTTTTGTTTTGGTATGCATCATTGGATTCTTTGATATGTTGATTGCATTGATGCTATCACAATATATAACTACTAGATTCTTGATCTCTGTCTTCATGCCTGCCAACAATTGTTTGAACCAAATAATATTAGAACAATTGACTACTATTGCCACATATTCTACCTCTGTTGTGGATTGAGAGATACAATTCTATTTCTTGCTTGTCCAAGATAGTAGTCTTTTGCTAAGAAAGAGTGCTCCACCACTAGTGCTTTTTTTCTCATCAATACTTCCTGCCTAATCAACATCTGTGAATACTTTTAAATCCAAATTGCCTCCTATTTTTTACTATAAACCATATTCTTCAGTACCTTTCAAATATCTCATGATTCAATTAACTGCCATCATGTGATTTTCTTTGAGATTTGCTGAGAATCTTGCCACCATACCGACTACTAATGCAATATTAGGTTTTGTATGAACTACATACTGTAATTTTCAACCATTGATCTGTATATGGTTTGATCTACCTCTTTCAAATCACCATTCTTGGAAAGTTTATGTCCAATAGACATAGGGTTTCCAACTAGTCTTGAATCTTCCAAGTTAGGGATTTTTATTAGAGGTTTTCTTGGTCATTTGAACATAGAAATTTTGGGAATTGAAGTTAATAAATTATTGAAATCTTAAGAGTATTTGTACTGCATGTATTCATGAGTTTTTCTATAATTCCAGGTGTCCAATTAAGGTGGGGTTTGAAAACTCCTTTGTAGAAATTATTTTGGATATCTGTCTAACTCATGTTTGCTATGTTGCTAAAATTTATTTGTTGAAATTTATGGAATGAAATATGTTGAATAATTTTGATTTGCAATTAGGAAACAAAATTTTATTTATACATTGTTTTAGAAACAACTACCAATTGTAAACTGTAGGATTATGCTACTAAAAATTGATTTAGAAAATCCAAATTTGAGCAACCAGTGAGAATTTAATATTAAATTTTAGAGGAAAATGATTATTATCAACTAGGGTTTGAAAGAAAGAATTTTTTTAACTACAACAGATTCATCAAACAAACCATATATTTGCCTCATATTTAAACATTATTATTGATTGAAAAATCTTTCAAAATAAAAAAGATACATTCAAGATAGAAAACTAAGTATGTTATGCTTGCATGTTTCCAAAGATCATAGACATGAAAATTATAATTGCATGCTTATTATTATTTTAAAGATACATAATTTAATTTTCAGATTTAATATTTAAAAAATTATTTTCATTATTTTCATTATTTTTTTGATCGGTAAATTGCGAAAGCCTAGATTCATTATTGTTATTCATTGTAATTATTTATTTGATGTGTTAAGCAAATTTGAGCCCAAGAAATCCCACTTGAGAGGCTTACAAGTTATAGTTGTGTCGTAGGCTCTTGCCTACTATTTTAATTATTATTTATTAATTCTGAAAATTAGAAAAAAATAATAATAATATTTGTTTGAAAAAAATATTATTTATTAATTTAGAAAATTAAATAAATATTACCTGTTTATTTGTAAAGTGGATGCTAGTATTAATGCTTTCTTAAGCATAGGTAAACTCTTAGTTGCATATAAATGATTATATATTTACTAGTGTAGATATCTTAAATAAATCTATCCAAAGAAATGACGATAGATATCCACTACAAAATGATTAAAATTTAATATAATGCATCGGTAACTATTTATATTTCCTTTATCTCTTTTCTTTTTACTAACTTAAGCCCTTTATTTTAATTTGTAAAAACTATGATGATTTATATCTGCAATGATTACAATTTTAACAAATATTTTATGTGGTGTTTATTAAATTATATTAAAAGATATATTATATTTATTTTAAAATCTTGACTTTTGGATGGTTGTCAAATTTAACCTAGAAAGATAAAAGTTAACATTAACACACTCACACCATCCCACTCCACCCTTTCTATAGAATGCCTATCGACATTAATTAATGCAAGTGGAAATTTAATAAATGCATATTTGTGATTCTATTGTATTTTAAGAGAAGTTCTAGTGGAGTTCACTTTGTGATCACGTAGTTATAATTATTTGATTTAATGAGAGAAATAAATAATTACATTAAATTTATAATTTCAAGTTTGAGTTATTTCTAGTTGTATAATGAAATAAAGATAAAGTAAATAATAATTTTGGACTTAAATAAAAGTCATTAATATTTACTATAATAATATTATTTAAGATTATTTAAATTAATAATAGGATAATATTGCATGATATTTTATATGCTCAAAGAGATTAGACATTTAAATACATATTAATTTAAATAAGTATATAAACAAAATAATAAGTAGGAAAAACATAACTATTGGGAGTGATGAGCAAGAAAGGGAGTGGGTCTAGAGTTTTCAAGCTGAGGGTTTCCTGTAGAGGTCAGAGTTTTGTAGGGGTGTTTGAGATTGGTGAGGGGGAAGATAATGATGATGATGAGGATGATGAGGCACTTGGTGGTTAGGGAGTTTGTTTTTGTGAGCTTTTGGTGGACTTTTTCCTATTGGATCTGACTGTCTTGTTGTCCTAGTGCTCTTTGTTTGTTGGTCTAAAGGCAAGGATTTTTTAAACACATCATCTTGCTCTTGTGTGGTGCAGTTCAGCTAGGAGTTTTTTCCATTAGGTTGGAACTCATGTTGGTTGTGGCCTTCATTGTTTGAGAAGGATGTGCAGAGATTGGGGTCTGGTCTTCGGTACTATTCCTGCTGGTGACAGTGTTGACGGGTTCCTCCATGGTGTTGCTCTTTGCTAGGGGCAACTTTCTTTTGAGGGTTGTTGTCTGATTTTTGTGAAGGTTGGATCCACCCTTCTATAACTATGGGGAGAGAGGTTTTCCCCCAGATTCGTAGTTGGTTGTGATGGTAACATGGGCAATGGTGGGGGTATTGGATTTTAAAGCTTGTTCCAAGGCTCTCATTCTCCTTGGTCCATCTTAGCTTGGAACGACATTATTTGGATCAAGTCTTTTGGATCTTGTGTCTTCTCAAGCTCTAGTGGGGACTTTAGCTATCTGCATGGTACTCCTCACTTTTATGCTGGTAAAGACTGGGTTGGGATGGTTCCTCACCCCCTTCCTACACTAGATGTCATGATGGGTTGCTACCTATGGGGCAATCTTGGGTTGTGGAGGCTCATGCGGCTTGTCTCTCTTGGGCACTACTAGTTTCAAGCATTAAGTTCTTGTGCCTTTATGCTGGTTGATCAAGCTTGGGTTCCCCCACTTGTGGGTGGTTGGTTCTTTGTTGGGAAGGCTCTACATTGTCTTCTCATCATGAGTAAAATGTTGTTACAAAGGTGGTGGGCTTGGATTTTTGTCTCCACTCCTTCTCACATGGCTTCTATGGAGGTGAAGTTATCTCCTATTGAGGTGGAGATTTGGTGTGAGTTGCTAGTTGTGGAGGAGACTCCTATTGAGGGGGACATTCTCAAGGTTGGGGGGTTGGTGGTTCCATCTTCCTAACCTTGATGTTTGGTTCCTTGTTGGGAGGGTTCTTCATTGTCCTCTCATTATGAGTAAAATGTTTTTACAGAGGTGGTGGACTTGGATTTTTGTTGCCACTCCTTCTTGCATGGCTTCTATGGAGGTGAAGCTATCTCCTATTGAGGTGGAGATCTGGTGTTAGTTGTTGGAGACTCCTATTGAGGGGGACATTTTCAAGGCTGCTGCTTGTGATAGGTTGGGGGATTGGTGGCTCCACCTTGCTAACCTTGATGTTTTGATCTTCTCTCCCCCTATTTTTGTTATGGGCGACCCTTTCACTATTGAGGTGGGAAAGCAGACTACTGTGAGGTGGAAGATCTTTGAAAGTGCTGCCCTAGGAAAGGGGCCAAGATGGTTATGGATCTCTGGTTGTAATAGAGAAGAAAGGATAGGTAGGTTGCTGCCTTGTTTAGTTCTTCAATTTTTATGGTGATGAAAGGACCTCATTCTTCCTGGTTCTTGTCTTCTTGTGATTGGATGTATGTTGGAAGTTTTAAAGGGCTCATCCAACTCCTTGGTTCTTGTTTCTGGTTATGTTTCACAGCTTGTATGGGGGCTTGTCCCAAGGTGTGTCATTCTCAGACCTTTGTCTTTGACAGAGGTAATTTTATATTGTAGATCCTTCGTGATCTTGAATTTGGCATTAGGTGTTCTTAATTATATTTAGTAGTATCTAGTGTCACTTGTTTGTACCACAGGCCAACACCCTCTTGCTACTTTTCTTAATCAAAAACAAAATAATTTATATAAATATGTATATTCTTACTTTATTGCTAAACACATCTTAATGACCAAACTAAACACTAAAAAATGATGGAATTAAATTATATAGTCAAAATTATGTGTTTCTTTATATTTTATTTATTATCTTGTAATATTTATTTTGTGATGGTATTATATGAATTATGTAGTGTTTAGCTAGCCAACTAGGATGTGTACCAGATGTTTTTGAGATTTCTTTTATGATTATTTGACTAGATCTCATGATGTACTTTATGATTCAAAATTGAGACTTATATTTATGAGATTTATTTGATGAGCATTCATGATGACTTGGGCTTTGAGAACCAACTTATATTTTTGGGTTGCCTATCATGCAACTAAATTTGATCATTATTATTTTATGGTATGTGACACAATTGTGGTTTGTGAGTTTTGAGAAGGTAGTCTAGGTGAATCCTATGGGAGTGGCTTGCAATGGGGGTCAGGGCCCAAAGTGGTTGTTAGGGTAACTCAATGTAAATTGTGTAATAAGTGATAACATATTAATTAAAATATTTAGACACACATTAAAAAGATAAGTTAGAGATATTGTCTCACCCATGTCTTAGGCGCTTGTATGTGATAAGGATGAGAATGGGATGACACCTAGTGAGAGGTATGAATAGTTTTTTGTGTGTGTCATGTCAAGGGTCTGGGGTCCAAAGTGACCAGTCTAGGGTAACTCAATGCTTGAGGGTCTAGGGTCTAGTTAGAGACCAATCCATCATAACTCAAGTAGTTTGACCATGCAATGAAATTCCCTAGCATATAGCCTGAGTCTACTTCATGTTTTTTTTTTTTTTTTGTATTTTCCTCTGGTGGTGTACTTGTTGGATATTTTTATTGTGGCATGTTGCATATTTTTTGGATGTCATTTATTATTATAGATGTATTTTATTGATGAGTTTTATTTATTCATTAGTGGTGTATTTATTGTTGAAGTCATTGATTAGGGATTTACTCTCTTTGATGATAGTTGTTATTTATTAGTTATTGTGCTTTTCACATTTGGCACTTTTTTGGAGATGGTTAATCTTTTAGTCATGTATCTCTTTGGTTTCAATACTTGATTTATACTTGGTATCTATTGTTGACTTTGGTATATGGTAACAGAATCAGTTTAGTGTTTGTTTGACTTTGGTATTATTTATTTATCAATAGTTTATGTACCCTTGAGGTACATTTGGCTATTAGGATTCCTTTCCTGGGATTAATTATACAATTTGATATCCACATGGGGATCGCACATTATCTCTCCTGCATAGTGGGAGTGGGAGTTTGATTAGGTGATCATGCAGTCAAGAGGTAGTGGCTTCTTACCATTTGGGTCCCCCTTAGATTGACATATTTTAGATGTTTGTTGATGTAGTTGTATCATTATCATTCTTGATCTTTTCTTGGAAAATTCAATTCATTTCATGTATCATGTATCTTATATTCTGAGATCCTATAGGATATAGTATTGTACAGGGATTTTTTTAGTGGCGATTAGTCACCAAATGACGAATATGTCCCAATCGGGCTATAGAAATTGGCAAAAAAAACACCATATACTAGTTGACCGGTTTGCCCAAATTTTATAAAATACTCATATAGTGGTCAGAACATTCGCCACTATTATTACGTAATTTCAATTTGGTAGTCGGGTTCTTCACCCATATTTCTCTTTAATGTTTACTCTTATTCGCCACGGAATTAATTGAGTGTCTCTTTCGACGATCATCATTCACCAAATTCCCATTTTCCTATGTGAAATTTTTATTTATCCTAGGACCCAATTCGCCATGCATCGTACATAATGGGGTCCCAAATTCCTACCATATTCGCCCACTCGATTACTTGAAATTACGCGGGCTTCGCCAAATATTAGTTCTTATCATATGTAACGGTCAACCCATTCACCAAAATGAAAACAGTTCATTTGTAGTTGTCTATTTAAGACATGAGTTTCATTATTGAAACATGCCGAAAGGAGCCTTCTTCATAGTATTTTGATTAGTAGAGAACCGGAATGACTACGACTATGAGTCCATAGTATTTTATTGCAGCCTTAATTTGATGGAGATGTCATAGTCAAATTTAAATAAGAAGAGGAGTAGGACTAATGAAGGTGGAGATGTCGAAGAGAGGCAAACGAAATGCACAAATATATCTTCATACTTTGGCGGGGGTAGATGCAACAGTGTTGGTCAAAGTAAGGAAGGTACATCATCAGAGGAGCCTGTACAATCTCAACCTACACAGGAGTCCATTCAACAAATTGGGGAGCCTAATAAATCTGGTGACAGAGTTGCAAAACTTGATATCTCTAATGAAGATGACCTTGAAGAAGAATATCTAGTAAATAACCAGTACCAGGATGAATCAATCAACTTCGGTGATGATGATGGTGCAATTAACAGTAATAGTGACACTAAAGGGAGAGGAAAATCGAAAGAAAAAACTGATCGTCAGTGGGAGATGGCCAGGAGATTTAAATTTGATTGGGCAGCAAAGTATCCATTCATTGAGCCTGTGGACAATCCAATTGTAGGTGAGCCACCAGTAGAATGCATATGTACAATTTTTAGTTGGAAGTATAAAAAGGAAAAGCGGTTGCAGCTTAAACTAGACACCATAGAGAAACATGTTGGTAAGATTTACGAAACCTCAACTATAGATGTTAAGGAAATAAAAGTGGTAAGATATAAAACAAAGGAGCAATGTCAACATAAAAAGAATGCTGAAGAATATTATATGTTTTAGAAATTTTAGACGAAGCCTGGTGAAGTTCAAGGTTCTATTAATGCTATTTCTGCAAAAGCAAGTGAAGTAGAAGAACGTGGAAAAGCTGTTCAATTAAGTAATGTTTTCTATATTTTGAGCAGAGGGCGTCCAATGAAAAACTATCTATAAATGAGTGGTTTTTTACACTTTCTGAAAGTTCCTAACTATCCTGTCAGTCATTGGTCGATAAACAGTGGATGGAAATGGGCAAGTTGTATTGCGCAGATTGAAATAGAGGATGTGCAAAGAAAAATAAAAGAGTCAAGCTTTATTGCATTGTCCTTAGATGAAGTTACGACAATAGATAATACGTCATGGGTATGCATGCATGTTTATACTGTACAAATAATGTCCGCCAACCACATCTACTATCTGTTGCTAAATTGAGAGACAATGTGACAGTAGAAACTTTATTTTAGTTAGTAAAGAGCAATTTAATATGGATGAATTGACAATAGCGAAGAAGTTGGTCTGTGTTGGAGCGGATGGAGCTTCAGTAATGCAAGGTCAAAGGAATGGTCTTTGCACAAAGATGCAGGCTTCTTGTTTACCATATGTTGTTGCCATTCATTGTATGGCCGCTAGGATGAATCTTGCTTTTAGAGTTGTGAAGAAGTTTCCTTCAGTAAACAAGGTTGAAGATTTAGTAAGAGAGTTGTATGCATATTTTTGTCGAAGTCCCAAGCGTTTTAGGGAATTTCAACACTTTGCTGATGGAATTACCGATGGAAACAAGCTTCTAAAAGATGTTGATACCAGATGGATCTCTTTGGATGGACCAACGCATCGAGTATTTTTCGAATATCAATCTTTGATTGGACTGATGTATGAAAATTGAGACAATGCAGAAAATCAGAGATGTGGTGACCTACTTCAGAGGTTAAGCAATATAGAGACACTTTTGACTTTGGTATCTCTTCTTCCCATGCTAGAAGAAATGAGGTTAATTATGAAAAAATCCCAGCGAAGAGCCATGTATATTGCAAAATATGCTTAGTTGCATAAAATGTCATGCCGAGCCCTTGATAGTCTCTATCGTACTGACCTAAATTTATTCGATGATAGATTTAATCACTGGCAGAAACTAACAGATTTGGACGATCCTGATAATTATTTAAAGATCATTGAAAATGGAGATTTATGTGTTTGTGTAAGGGAATTTCAGATACCAATGTACTACAGTGCCCCAAAGAAGCGAGCTACAAGAGTTACAAGGGAAGAGTTTACCAAGATCGTCGAGTCTATAGCATCTACTGCAAGGGACATAGCCAATAGAGTTTCCTTTGAAATAATATCACAATTCCCATACGATCAACTACTTGAGGCCATGACAATTGTGTTTCCTCAATATTGGTCCTTCAACAATAAGGAAGATTATTGTAGAAGGCTGTTGATTTTGATAAAGGAATTTTGCAAATCTATAGAATTCAATGGAGTGACTATCAATGGAATATTAGATGAGGGTCTTCTTAGACAGCAATCAGGCACCTTTGCAAGGACCATGAAGCATCAATATCAATTAATGCATAACCCACATGAAGAGGGCTCGGCAACAAAGCTTTGGATAGAACTAAAACAGAGCACATTGTTGCGTGAAGAAATTTCAAAGTACTTCAAGCTTGCTGATCTATGTCAAACCATGATTTTGGGTTCAGTGGAAGATGAGAGAGTTTTTAGTGCTTTGGGCTTCCTAAAATCAAAGCTAAGAAACAAACTAGACAATAATTTGGAATCATGCTTGAGGGTATACACATATAGGTATCATGTCAATACTTTTCCTTTTCAAAAAGAAATGGAAATCTAGAAGAAAAGATGCAAAAGAAGAAGGGTGGGACTGGGCAACACCATTAACCAATCTCCTACAATGACTCCAAGTGGGATAAGTAGAGTTGGTAGTGGCACTGGCCATGGGATTGGGAGTTCGAGTCATAGAAGCGGAGGTCAAAGTGAACTTGAAGTTGAAGAAGACACAAACAAAAATGAAGAGAACAATGAAGCAATTGGACTACCAGAACTGGATGATGATGACGACATAGAGATGAATTGGAAAATTTAGGAAATTTTTGCTAAATTAGTAGTGGCAACCAATAGGTATTTTTTGAACTTATTAACTACTATATGATATCCTATCATTTAATGTTCATTTTGGAAAAGAAAGAAATTAGAATATATTATGTTTCATCATTAAAATTTGAGAACAAAGAGTATTATTACTGTAGAGTGTAGTTTATATCATGTCATCAATGATCATTCATATTTGAATTTGAAATTCCTGAATGAAATTTTGTTTTCTATTTTATTCATTTATTCAACATACATTGAATTGGAAAACATGAAAATTAGATAGAATCATAGATTCAATTCCATAATTAATAATTATTAATGGTTTTCATTTGCAATATTCAACTAATATGGTACAATTCTTGTAATATAATGACCCTAAATTCCCTTTTATAGAAAAAAGGGAGCAACAACAGCTTCAGTCGATTTGCCTAATGTGAAGTCTCAAAATCTAAATCAGTAAGACATTTACAAGTCTAAAACATCTCTACAACTTTAGTTGTAGATTTCTGCATTTGATAGGCCAGTTTAGTAAATTAGCAATTTTAGCATAGGCAATAGCATCTGCAAGACTACAACATTGATCCTGTTCAAAAAAAAAAGTTCAAACTTGTTACTTTAAACTCAATTCTAGAGTCTAGACTGTAGTATGTAGGATAATATGAAAGATATTCATATATAGTAAAGATATAGAGATGATTGAAACTGAAAGTACTTTCACATATAGACTATAAGTTTCTGTAGTATGCTCCATTCTTCTTTGGTTGGAAGGGAAAAAATTTTGATGTTATGGTAAATGACCTGCATTCTCGTCAACATTCCATACTTGGAAGAGTGAGTTTCAAGCAATGTTCGTTCCACTAGTGCATGCAAATTTGTGAATGTTTTGATGCACTTTGCAATGCGTTCATGAGTTCTGTCCTGAGGAAGGTTGCCTAAATCAGAGGTTATTTGGTCCTCCAACTTTTGTTTGTAAACTTCTCATCCAATGAAACCAGTTGTTGAGAAATCAGGTCCAGGACTCGGTAAACCAAGAGATATCAATTTTGCTATTTTATTTTTCATCTTGGCGAGCTTTGGCCCAAATAAAGCAAGAACTTCTTCTGCTTCTGTTAGTTTTTGACATTTATGAAATACAGAGGTCGCCTTTATTATTGAACCAATGCGGTCCTGAATTCCCTTGCTTGCCAAATGCCTGTAACCAGTGCTATTGATTTCTTCCATAATCCACTTTGCAATTTTCTGTCTCTGACCAAAACTTTTGTTCTCCTTAAGTTGCTCTTTCAGCTTCCCAAAAACATCTATAAGAGCTTCGTAGAGTTCAAACCAATCACACAACCTATCAGCAGAAGTCTTTATGTGCCCCTAGAAGTAATTTTTTATTTGCTTTACTGTATTATTTACATGGTCATTCAAGCCATTTTCATATTTTTTAATAGTATCATTTGCCTTCTTTAGGTCTTCTTTCATTTCTGAGTACTGGTGTTCACTATGTTTTCTTATTTGCTCTGCTATATTTTCCCACCCTTTTGCTTTCTCTTCCCACTCTTTTGTTTTTACCCTCTCATTTTCCAATTCTTTATTTAACTTATTTTTTACATTTGCAGCATTCTCCAAGTTTCTGTATAACTTTGTTGAAGATTCTTTTTCATCCTGGAGTTTTTTTCCCATTTTTTCCAAAATTTCCCTCAGAGTTTTCAGTTCTGCGCCCATTTTTTCTTATTGTTCAATTGCTTCTTTAGAGCCAGAGGATGAATTTTTTATCCTTTTCTCTAATTCTTTGCATCTATTTACTGCTGCTTTCTCACTTGCCTTTACATTTGCCAGGTCTACCTTTAACTTATCTATTGTGCCCTGAAGCTTTCCTTTCTCTCTCTCCAACTTCATCACTAAACTGTAGACCACTTGGTTGGTCATTTTGGACACATTTATCTTGTCCACATTTTTAATTTTGGATAAATCCATTTGGAGGGTGCTAACTTGAAATTCAGATGGATCTAACTGACTCTCTGGTGGATTGTTATCTCTAGCTAGGGGTATAACAACCATGAATTCCATCATATCTTTATCTGGGTCATATGTGGGAAATATCCTGTTGGTTGCAAGTTCTGCATCACGAGCTGCAGCAATTTCTTCCATCTTCATTGTCTTACTATTTTGTCTATTCTTGTTTTTTGATTTTCCATAGTTAGTTACAAATTCATTGTAACGAAAATCAAGATTTTGTGAGACAATTGAATGTTTGAATGGTGAAATAGCAGTAGCACTTGCTCTGATGTATGAGCTTCCACCAATACCATGAGGATAACCAACACCTAGACCCATTAGTGGGGTTTGTGGACTATTTTGAGGGTTTTTTCCTGAAGGATGGGCAATTGTTGGACTCACAATCACCATTGGCGTTGTTGTACTAGTAGTACTACTAATACTTGTCAGAACCTTCTGCTTCTTTACACTTTCTTGATCTCCGGGACCAAATTTTTTTGTATCTATATACAATGTCCTTTTCGGACCATTAGTTGTAGTTGTACCCATGATATCTACAACTGTGGGAGTGATAGTTGATTTGGATTGAATCTGAGTGCTTGGAAGTGGAACTGTAAATGAAGCAGGAAAAAATTTAATTAACTGAGATGAATCCAATGTGGATGGAATTGACTGAGTTGATGATTGATCTCCATGCCCAAGGCCTGGTTTCTGACCATGTTTTGGTGCTACAGCTGGTGGTTGAGGTGGTAACCAAACCCCTTCTCCACTAGGACCCAGACAACCAAAACCTTGGTAGCCCATTTTTTCTACAATTTCTGCCCCTTTGCTATATAGAAGTTTGGTGGATGCATCAACTCCTCTCTGAATTTGTGTACTGGATGAGGGATTCAAAGAATCTTGGTCATTGTAATCATCATCAGTATCACTGTGATGTGCTTCAGTTGGATGCTCCTTATTCCACAATTCATCAAATATTCTATCCTCTTCAACCTCATCACGATCTAAAGAGGTCTTTGGCTCACCAAGATTCTTCCTCATTTCCCAAAATTGATAAATTTTGCTTCGACTCCATCCAGCATCTATACAATCATTCATTAGCTCTTTTGGAATAGGTTTTGTAAATGGTTTATCAGCTTTCTTGTAGAAATTGGATGATGTCGTGCCCTGCACTTTTCCTTTCTGTTTGTGCAATGCCATTATTTGTGATGACAATTCCTGTATTGACATATTATTTTCAGCAGCATATTTCTCCATCTATTTTTTGACCTCCTCCCAGGAGTCCATGTTTTTAAAATTTTCAATCAAAGGCATACTTTCATGTTGATATTTGCTTGCAGAAGTCCTAATGCCCTTAACCCTTGCTCCAATTATGTTCAGTGGATCATACTGCCAATGATTGTCAACATCAAATCGAAAAATTGAAAAAAAGGCTTCTGCCACTTTGAATCCTCTTCTCTCAAATGCGAACCCTCCAAAGGAGAATGGCAAGGAGGGAAATATCATTTTCTTTTGCTGACCATGAAAGAGTACATCTGTGCTCTCCATTTGTCGTACATATTCCAATGCAAATACCCTCTTTGTTACATGTATTGAAAGTTTGCAGGGTTCTACCCATGAACCATAAAACCTTAACACAATGTACTCTTCCATTAAGTACCAGTCAGCCAATTGTAGTTCACTTCCAAGTTGAATGCAATTTCTACAAGTAACAGGCAATCTAGGCATTGGAGTGCTTGTAATTTTATGGTACATTGGTGCCAAAAAGAAGTCTACAAAATTTGTTGTAGTTCCTTCTATTATCAATCATCCTTATATGAGGTGTCCACTCATATATTGGGTTTTGGCCTTCAGTCTGACTGCAAAGCTTGTTTGCCGCAAATAATGCATGATGCTTTGCTAGGAGAAGATAGCACAAGTAGGTTGTGAATCTAAATGTCTTCTCTGAACCTCTTTGAATAATTAGTAATTGATCTTGCATGCAACAAACACTGTGCTCAATAAAATGATATCTTACTGGTTCTTTTTAAAAATGAATATGATAAAGCATTTCAAGAATGCTGGCATCCACTTGTTTGTTACTATCCAATCCCAAACAAAATGCTAGCAAGGAAATACTGTCCTGTGCCCATGGCACAAAAAATTCAAAATCATAAGGAGGCATGTGATTTGGACTCAGCCTACAACTGCTTGTTATTCCTCTGATATAAGAATCTCTTTGTTCTGCATCTAATTTTTCATAATCATCTGCCAGCTTTCCCAGGTCAATATGTACATTTGAATGTTGTTGTTGAAACCCTAGGTTCAACAGACTAGCAAATTCACTCTCAGTTATGGACAAAATTTCCTCCTGAGTAATTTTATTCACAATTGCTTTTCTATTTTCATCATAATTTTTGGCGTAGAGCATAACAATTTCTAGGCAAGGGAATACTTGAGGTAATGCCATGTGTGCCGACCCAACTAGTCATGATGCAATTTTATTTGCAGTTGCATTTACACTAGGGTTAAATGAACAAAATTTTGAAGCCTTATTTGGATCATTCCACTTGTTTTCAAGTGCAAATCTTATCTCCATTATACCCTTACTTCTATGAATAACAGGATCATGTATATCATGGAATAAATCACCGAAACCTGGTGTTTTAAGCATATTGTGGAATTCTGTTATTTTGCCCATGTTATTCTTGGTATTTGTTTTTCCCATCGTGGTAAATATTTAAACACAGCTACAAGCCTACAGGGGTGATTCAAAATTAAAACCTTACAAACTAAATTTTTTTATATAATATAAATAGTAAAGTTGTAAAATTTAAAATGCGAGACGTAATTTTTCAAGATTTTAGTAGTTACACTTACCCGTTCACATTCACATTGCCCTTAGTTTCAATTTTTGCAGAGAGCTGAGAGTCTAGAGACTGTAGTTTGTTGCTTTCCTCGAACCACAATCCTCAACCCAGAAATTAAGAATCCATAACTTTGTTGCGCTGTAACTTTGTAAATTGTAATTTGTAACCCCTTTCTAATTTCTAAATCTGCAGACAACGTATAACTGCAAAATTAAAGAAACTTAACGCGCCAAAATTGTACAATCTGTACTCTATAGTCTATAGTCGATGCACTTGTCACATAGTACACTTTCAATATAAATGTGAGTGGAATCATGGACCACTAGTGTTACCTAACCCATCATAATGTCACTGTTAACTGCAAGTGGAATGTGATTATGTCAATGTGTTAACTGAGCAGTGACACGTGTCATGTTTTCAGGACGCATTTGAAATGATAGGGTTTCTTTTTCTTTTTCATCCTGAAACTCAACTTCGGTCATTGATCTATTAACATCCAACGACACCGGTGAATGGTGTGGTGGCCCCGTGGGTCGTGGGTCCCACTCCCATTAACTATGGTAGTCAGGTATCAGGATGACTCACATCACGAGTTAGACATGTCAATGTCACGTCATCACCAAATTGAAACTACATTGTTATTTGTTGGTCGACCAAGGAGTTTAGTGACACGTGTCATGTTTTCGGGATGCGTTTGAAATGACAGGGTTTCTTTTTTCTTTCATCCCAAAACTCAACTTCGGTCGTTGATCTATAAACATCCAACGACACCGGTGAATGGTGTGGTGGCCCCGTGGGTCGTGGGTCCCACTCCCATTAACTAAGGTAGGTAGGTATCAGGATGACTCACATCACGAGTCAGACATGTCAGTGTCACGTCATCACCAAATTGAAACTACATTGTTATTTGTTGGTCGACTGAGGAGTTTAGTGACACGTGTCATGTTTTCGGGACGCGTTTGAAATGACAGGGTTTCTTTTTCCTTTCATCCCGAAACTCAACTCTGGTCGTTGATCTATAAACATCCAACGACACCAGTGAATGGTGTGGTGGCCCCATGGGTCGTGGGTCCCACTCCCATTAAATTACAAGTATAGTTAGTATATTATTGTACTTGCCGGTAGGCTAGTACTATAGCATTCAGTTTGCACAATAAGTGAATTAGTTTAGAATCAACCAACCAATGAAAATGAACTATTTTTCTTTTTATCAAATATTTCTAAAGTTTTTATATAAATTTATTATTCTCATATATTATCTATACTATTTATCTGAATGATAATTGGTTCTTTTTATTTAGTGTTATAAGACCTCTTTTCTCGGAGGCTACATCCATGTTCATTTATTTTCAGCTAGATTCTCGCATACTTTTTGACATAAATTTTCTTTTACATAGATTTCAATATCACAATTTGTAAATTGAATAAGAAATAATTATATTATTAAAAAAAAAAATAATTCAAGAAAAAAGAGTTTATTGGGTTAATCCTAAGCTAGGTGATTCTGATAACATTTTGATATGCAATAATCTATAAATTATACAATTTTAAATCTAGAGAAGGATTGGTTAGAACCTTCTTCACTAACTTGGTTATTAAAAATTAAAATTAAATAATTTAGTAAAATATTTTAAATGTATATTTGTATAATTATATATATTCTAATAAAATATTTAAATTATTTTGTACCTAATTAGAATTTATTTTAATTGAAGTTAAAATTAGTAAATTTTTGTATTTATTTCAACCAATATTTGATATGCAAATTAATAAACCTTTTGCAAACATTGGTATATGAAAGAAATTTTTAGATTATAGAACTAATATGGAACTAGGTGATTCCATTAGTTTACTAATAATATTTTATATTCACATAGGCTTTTATAAACAATTCAATAGAAAATTAAAAAATGCAAAATATTGCAATGTTGCATAAGTAAGCATAAGAAGTTAAAAAAATGAAATACAATTTTACATGAAACTGAAACTCGAGAAATTTCATTGATATTTCTTGAAATTTACAAATTTACAAAATCGGGGGAAAACCCTAGACTCTAGAAGTACTGTACTATTCGTTCTAGAAACCACCAGAATTGACCATGGTTGCAAATTCTTGTAGCCAGTTGTTGCCATCTTCCACTTCATCCAGAAAAAACCATTTTCAAAGAAAATTCAACCCAATTCTTGCACATTTCCTATGGTGCTGCAACTACCCAGCAGTCAAGCCCAGTAAAAATGGTTGCAGGACCACATTCTGGCCAGGTTCCAGAAGCTTGTGGACTTCACCCACCCAAGGGATCCCCACTACTGAAACTGCATGAGCAACAATTTCAATGTCATCGCCCAAATATACTATAAAAATCTTCCTCAGGAGCAGCAGAATTTTGGCCCTTGCTTCTCCGAGGTCAAGCAGGGAGGCTAGAAATTTTGACATAATGTCACCATTGACACGATATCGATTCTCATTCTTCAAAAACTCACGCCCTAGAACCATTTTGATAGCAGCAATAACAAACTTCACACCAGAGCATGAAACAACCTCATTGCAAATTGACAAGAGGTTTTCCTCAGGAACGCGACCTAGAAAGGCCTTCTGTTCCTCTTCCAAAATGCATCTCAGGTGAATAGGGTTGTCCATCTTTACTGCAAAGTTCAAACTAACACTAAATAATTAACAAAAAATTAACAAACTAGACCTATCGACTACCAAAAATGAGATGAGCAATGATGAAAGAATTAGCTCAAACGCCTATAAATAAGCTTGGCGGGTAGGGTGCCAGGGATTATTTGTTTGTTTCCATCCAACTGCCAATTCAATTACATTAAATTAGCAAATATTCTCAAATCTTGAACATAATTGCAAGTACGTGCTGAAAAGGCCAATTGTAATTAAACACTAATGCCGTCCATTGTCCTGTAATGCGTGTGAACCCAGTTAACCGATGGAAAAGGCCAATTGTAATTAAGACTAATAGTAATAGTACTACTGTTAGTGGATTGTGGCATGTCCTATAATGCATGCGAAGCCGCTTCGCCGATGGAAAAGGCCAATTGTAAATTGTAATTAATAGTGACAAGACATCAATATAT
Organism: Cupressus sempervirens; assembly: GCA_028749045.1. NCBI lineage: Eukaryota > Viridiplantae > Streptophyta > Pinopsida > Cupressales > Cupressaceae > Cupressus > Cupressus sempervirens. Next base: position 37,662,688 of record CM053785.1, read on the forward strand.
TATCTTCTACAACTTAAGTGATACACACTGGACAGAAACGTGTCACCATTCCAAACACTTGAATAAGGTTGAGGCTTCACATACTAGCGAGAGAATGTCGCTATCACTGACATGGCATTTAATTCTTTTTGGGTGCACTGTACTTCACATACAACTTACCTTGATACGTGTCAACATTCCGGTGACTACCTCGACAGTTCTTCTTCCTTCAAGAAATTTTGGCTGAAATTAAACCTCAGCCATTGATCTTGGATCATTAGACGGTCTGAGTTCTCAAATAATATATTTAACATAATTACAGTGGTAGTGGCCAATAATTTATGTAAGTTGGTATGTTAGGTTAGGCTACTTATTTCCCATCTTTTGAAAATAGCCATACCAACTATAACTTTCTGAAAGCCATTCGCCATAACAAATAAATTAATTCAATTATTTGGAAAATAATTTTGCCACCTTTTTATAAAAAAGGTATCGGTTATTAAAATATTCGCCAACCAATATCCATATTTCAAAACATAATTCGCCATCAATATTAATAATTTTATTAAAAACAAAAATTATAATCGCCATTATTTTATAAAAATTGTCTAAACTATTAAAAAAATCACCACCAAATATCCATCCATTGATGCATAATTTGCCAACACTATTAATTTTTTTTTCACCCAAATGACATGTGATTCGCCACAATTTTATAAATTTTGGGAGGGGGGGGGTTCCTTAAAGTTATCCCTGGTATTGTATTTGATGTACTTTTATTTGTTATTTCATACCTTGCAATAGGTGCAATGGATTTTGTTATCTAGATGTTCTTTATCATATCAATTATAATTATGTATTTTCTTATGAGATTATGTATTATTTTTATTTATGATTATGGACATTGTGCTTAAAATTAAAACTAACTAATAACACTTTCTTAATTATGACTCAATGTCAAGGAGTCCTTGAGGAATGGAAACTATAATTGTAATTTCTTATGTGTACTTTATGTGTATGTGTATGTGTATAGTACTTCTATGTTGTTATCTTGTGATGTGCAAACTTTTAAAAAAAGACTTTGGTAAAAAATTGTAACGTAGTAGGTTAATATATTGGGGTTCCTCGGTGAGGCATTACAAATTACACCCTTTCATAGTGCTTATCTCTCTTATTATGATTCTAAATGTGACAAAGACTTAAGTCTCTTGGGGGCTTGATGATTTATTTTCCTCCTAAATCATGATAAGATTTTCTCTTTTTCTCTTGATCTACTTTATCGTGAGTTTGAGGAAACTCACACTACCACTAAAGAGCAGGATGAATGTTTCATCTTAAAATGGATGGACTTTTCTTTGAAATTTTTTAATCTCCCTCTCCATAATGCCTTCTTTGAACTATGTATGTGTCTGTGCTCGGTCTTCTTTTCTCCTCTTTTCTTCTCCTTTTTACCTTATTTATTCTGGTATCTACCTTTACTTTCTATGGCACTCTGGACTTGATCCCCAAGACTTAATTGACTTATTTTGAACAAGGTCGACCCATGTTGACCTAGCTTCCAATATTTTCAGAGCTAGCAGCCCAAAAGGCCTTAGGGGTCTAATTAGTTTTATTTCACCCTCCCATGGGCTTGTATCATTTTCCTACCCAAAAACTCATATATAAGGAAACTTGGAGGCTTCATTCTCATATCTCATTCATACCAAGATTCATATTCTTAATCTTTTGCTCTTAATTAAAAATTTCTACTTTTTTCACTCAAGGAGTTCAAGCATTCAATATTTTCAAGCATTTTAGAAAGGAGATTTCTATCTAGCATTGGAACATCCTTTGTGAGCATTTCCTCTTCAAGATCTAGCTTATTATTCAACATCAAGGGAGGAGATCAACATTAAAGCATTCATCACCATCTTCATTAATACACATGTATATCCATGGCACCATGATGGAATTATGGTAGATCTGTTGTAAAGTGTCGAGATGCCCTACATTCCTAGTTTAAGATCTACAATGCATTTACATACAAAATCTTTATCGACAAGGGTTTTAAGCAAGGTGAATCCTAATATTTATCATGTATTTTAGTCATTTAAATTTACATTTTTTAATTATTATTAATTTTTTAACCTAGGGCTTGAGAAAGGCAAGTCCTTATCAAACCCCAACCTCAAAACCCCTTATTTTTAATGTTTATTTCTAGAATACTAGTTGGCACTTATAGATCTGGAACCTACTTTTCAAGAGATTTCTAGGTGAAGTTGGTTGCAAGTTTTTAGACTACTTCAAATTGGTTGTAGCATTCCCTTCCAAGTCAAGCTAGACCTTCAATGTCCATTTTTGGATTTTGTTCTTTTCATCATTTCATTTTGAGATCCATAGATGGATTTTCAGAAAAGAGTTTAGATCCACAACTTTTGGGGCTTAAATACATCTTTCTCTATGAATTTTGAGGGGAGTCTTTTATATTTTATTTCCTTTAACATATTTACCCTAGATCTATATCTTAATTGGGCTAATTGTATATACATTACATATAGATTTACCCAACAAAATGAAAAGGATCAATCTAGAACAATAAAAGAAAGAGTTGATGGAGTTAGGTTCACCAAAATGATTAGGGGGGGAAGGTAGGTGCTTTAATAGTAGGTTTCCCTATTTCTAGGCCATGAAGCCATTCAAATATATATGTGATGGAAAGAGAGAAATTTCCAAAAATTATTCCACTTATAATCCAAATTAGATTACCTATACCCCGTAGGAAGAAAAGCAGCAATACTAAATTTGACTTATAAAGGGAATGCAATACAAGGAAATATACTCTTTGGCCCTTAATAGGATAATGTATATGTGAAATTGAACCAATTTCTTAACTAATGTAAATCTAGATGATATGTGGATACAATTATCCCAATTAAGATATAGATCTAGGGTAAATATATGAAAGGAAATATACTATGAAAGACTTGCCTTGAAATGAATAGAGTAATATGTATTTTAGCCCCAAAAGTCATTGATCTAAACCATTTTCTAAATATTCATCTGCAGATCTTGAAATGAAACAACAAAAGGAAAAAACCTAGTAGTTTTCCCAGAAAAAGATATTGAAGGTCTAGAATGACTTGGATGGGAACCCTACAACTAGGCTGATGTAGTTCAACAACTTACATCCAACTTCATTCAAAAAGTTCCCAAAAATTAGGTTCCAAGTTTTGTAAGCTTTGACTGGTATCCTGCAAATAACACATAAAAGAAGGGTTTTGTGGTTTGGGTTTAATGAGGGCTTTCCCTAGTCAAGCCCTAGGTTAAGAAATTAACTATAATTGAGAAATATAAAATGTAAATGACTGAAAGACAAGATAAATGTTAGGATTCACCCTGCTTAAAACCCTTATCAATAAGGATATTGTATGTAAATCCATTGTAGATCTCGAACTATGAATGTAGGGTATCTCCACACTTTGTAGCGGATCTACCATACTCCCATCATGGTGCCATGGATATATATGTACATCAATAAAGATGATGATAAATAATTCAATGTATATCTCCCCCTTAATGGCCAAACATAAGCTATATCTTGTAGAGGAAATGCTCACAAAGGATCCTCCAATGCTAGAAAGAAATCTCCTTACTAAAATCTTTGAAAATCTTGAATACTTGAACTCCTTGAATGCAAAAGGTAGAAATCTTGAGTTGAGAGGAAGAGCTTAAGAAGATGAACCTTGGTGTGAATGAGATATGAGAATGAGGCCTCCAAGTCTCCTTATATGCGAGTTTTCAAGTGTGAAAATAATACAAGCCAAAAATAAAGTGAAATAAAACTAAATAGATCCTTGAGGCCTTTCAGGTCCTGAGCCCCAAAACCACTAAGGACTAGGTCAACCTAGTCTTAGGGATCGGGTCCAGAGTGTCACAAAAAGTAAAGGTAGATATCAGGAGAAATAATGTGAAAATTAGAAGAAAAGAGGATAAAAGGGGATCAAGCATAGATACGTTCATGGTCTAAAAAAGGCATTATGGAGAGAGAGATAAAAGGTCATAAAAGGCAAGTGCATCTATTTTAATATGGTACAAATGTAAATAGTGTATGTAACAACCATAGAAAGATAACCATGCAAAATAACACTACGTATGTTAACTAGCAAAACCCAAAATGCCCATGGGGATGGTACCCACAAAATGATGTACAATTAAAAAAGTTAATTGTTATAGGATAAACCCTATTAGGATTCAATGAAATACAATTAGTACATGAGTCCATGTTTGAATCCCTATTAGAAGATTTCAACCCTATTAGGAGTTGTGAAAACCTTGTTAAGAGTTGAGAGGGCAACTGAACCCATTGTCCAAATAGCATTAGTACTATTCCTTACAAATAATACAATGTGAAACAAAAACTATCCAACCAATAACTTGTCTCTCCAAATGTAGCTCCTTGTAATCTCATCATGCCTTAACTGCTCCAAACGTTTCTCTAGTCTTCACAAGTTCACATACCAAGTTCGGACAATACATATTACAAAGATATGACTCCATATCATTACTCACACTCTACCATAATAAAATAGCATATCCTTTATACCAAGTCCTAAAAAAAGTTATTGAGTTAGCCTTGAGGCTTTCCTAATTTAGAATAATAATATGGGAATGTCTTAAGATATCACAATTCATGTTACATTACAGTTTTACACTTTATCCAAGATTATAAACAATTTTTTGACTCACAATATTCATACCTTCCCATTCAATGGTCTTTAGATTATGCCCTCTAAACCAAGGCATCTCTAACATGTCTTCAACCTCTATCGTAGTCTACTCAAAAAAACACCATCCCTCTGAGGAGATAGTATCAAAACAATAGTACCTACTTTCTAGAAATGTTGTCTAAAAGTTTCCTTTAGTAAAATCCTCAAAACTCTATCCAATATTCATATTTTAGCATGTTCTCTTAATTGTGGCATTTGGACATACTATAGAAAGTAACCTCAAGTGTGCATAACTTGATCTTCAATCCATGAACCACACTAAATGCTTCTACCTCTATAACTCTTGTAATCTTTAAACAATAACCAATATGTTGACATGAATGACAAAATGCAATCATGAATGCAATACATAAGCTCTGAATCATGTCTCTATCAATTCTCATATACTCTCCCATAAAAATATCATCAAAATTCATGCTAACAATCTCCCCTTTTTGTATTGATAATGACATAGATGAAAAATATCTAAGTTCCATGAATACCAAATATACTTCTTCCTCATTTGCATTTTCTCTTCGATTCATGCTACTCATGAATGTCATCATATATCTCAATCTTAGATAATAATATCTTAAATAGATCATTTTGTATAGATTTTCATCAAGTACCCAATCATGCATAAGCAAGTTGTTAATCTTCCTCATACATCAACGTGTTTCATAAATCCTCTCCATCAATCAAATCATCATCATCAATCAATAATCTCTCTTCCAAATACACATCTCTCTCACATACACCTCTCCCAAAACATGTATCACATATAATTTTTTTCATGTACTCATCTATCCTCAATTGACATTAATGACAAATGTATCATCATGTTAACTCTTAAAGTTCAATCATTTCCAAAACAATTTGTTTAAACTCTAGTGTCCAAATATACAATCAAATACCAATACCAAGAGTCCTCAATGACTTAGCTCAAACATAGACACTCCCCCAAAGGAAAAGTATCAAGAATTTGGTCCAGATAATAATAGTGCTCTACTACTGGTTGGAGTGATCCAATCTTTGTATCAACTACTTTGAAGTATGTTGGAGGATAACCCAAAGCATGTCTTTCAAACACTTAAATATATCCTTAGCTAAAGATTTTATGAGTATATCTACTATTCTCTCCTTTGCGCTAATATATTTCAATCTAATCTCTTTTTCTACAATTTTCTCTCTCAAAAAGTAATACTTAATAGATACATTCTTTGTCTTTGAATGTAACACTGGATCCTTTAACATAACTTATAGTACTTGTGTTATCACAATGTATGATAATAGGCTTAATGAACTCTGTCCCAATGTCTTTCAACATCTAATTCAAGCAAATAATTTGATTACAATTGTTTTTTGTTGCTACATACTATGCTCCTTCCGTACTCTATGAAATACAATATTTTTTCTTGCTCAACCAAGAAACTAGTCTTCCTCTCAAGAAGAATGCTCCACTACTAGTTCTCTTTTCATCATCTACACTTCCTATCCAATCAGCATCAGTTTATGCACATAAATTGAAATTGTGTGATATATCATGCTATAATCCATAATCAAGTGTGCCTTTTAAGTATCCAAAGAATATTTTTATAACTACATAATGTGTCTCTTTAGGATCTGCCTAAAATCTTGCCACAATTCCAATTGCATTAGCTATATCAGGTCTATAAAAGTAGGAGCAACGCTTTCTCAATTCTATTGATGCAATTGTCGATGGCAATTTAGTAACCACAAGATGTTTCACTTTTCATTAGATTGCAAGGCCACGAAAAGTGTTCTGTTCAACAATAGGAGATTCATCTTTGTTATATAATTTACATATGGTTACCATAGGTGTTCCAATAGGTTTACAACTTTCCAATCCAAATCTTTTCAAAAAATATTTAAGATAATTTATGTGATATAAAAATGCCATCTTTGTTCTATACTATCTATAATCTTAAGAATTATTTCATCTCTCCAATCATGCTCATCTCAAATTCTTTCTTCTAAAAATACATCACTTACTTCATCATTGCCTCAAAAAATAATGTCATCCACAAATACTACAAAAATGTATAATCCTTTATCATTCTTTCTCATATAAGAGTTACTATCAGCATTACCTTTCACAAATCCCAAATTTGTCATGTGCTTTTCGGATCTCACATACCATGCTCTAGGTGCTTATTTTAATCCATACAATTCCTTTTCAATCTACAAACCATATCATCTTTATCTGTCATAGGAAAACCATCAAGTTGTTCAATGTATACATCTTCTTGAAACTCAATTTAGAAAAAATGATTTGACATCCATTTGATAAACTTTAAATTTCTTGTTAGTTGCATATGCCAAAAATATTCTTACTACTAATCTAGCAATATGTGCAAAAGTTTCTTCAAAATAAATTCATTGATGTTTAAAATAACCCTTACATACCAATCCTTCTTTATTTCTCACAACTTAACCTTTTTCATTCAATTTATTTCCAAATACCCATTTTGTTCTCATAACATTCTTGCCTTTAGGTCTAGGAACCAATTCCCAACTCTTGTTCTTTTCAATTTGATCCAATTCTTCTTTCATAGCTTTTATCCAATAATCATATTTATTGGCTTCACCAACATTCTTAGGTTTAACTTGAGAAATTGAGCATATTTCTCCATGTACCTTGTTCCTTGTCATAACTCTTTTGTTCTTACTTCCAACTATATGTTCAATCGGATGATTCTTTTCCACATTCCTATTAGGTGATACTTGTTCAATTCCAACTTCTACTCTAGGTTCTGCTCTAGGTTCTTCTCTTTGTTCTTCTCTTAATTCAGTCTATAAATCGATGTTAGTTTCATAAAATAAGTTTTTCTTAACATTCTTCCTATTAGTTATTTGATTAGTTTCCTCATCATAATTATAATCAAGTATCCTTTCTTGAATTCTAAAATTTTCATCAACTCTCACATTAGCACTATCAACAATATTCTTTGATATTTGATTAAAACATCTATATGTTTTTATTTTCAATGAATATCCAAGAAATATTCCTTCATCAACTCTAGAATCAAACTTTCCAATATCATCATCTCTTTTAATATTGCATTTAATTCCAAAGATTCTAAAGTACTTCATAGTAGGTGCATGTCCAAACCAAAGTTCATAGGGGGTCTTACCATTTCCTTGTCTGATCTACACTCTATTCATAGTATATACTTATGCATTATTGATTCTCTCCAAAAGATATATGATACATTGCTTTCTAACATTGTTGCTCTTACTGCTTGAGTCACTTATCTATTTCTACTTTCTGTTATCCCATTCCAAAAAGGTGTTTGAGGGGATGAAAGTTGTATCTTTATACCATTATCTTCACAAAAATTGTTAAACTCATTTGAAATAAATTATCTTCCTCTATAAGATCTCAAGAATTTGATCTTCAAACCAGATTCATTCTCAACTCTACTCCTAAATATCTTGAATTTCTCAAAAGCTTCATATTTTTCTCTAAGAAATGCAACCCACATCATTCTAATGAAATTATCAATAAGAATCATAAAATATCTCTCACCATAAAATAATCTAGTCTTTGTAGGACCACTCAAATTTGTGTGCATAATCTCTAGTTTCATTGAAGTAGTAAACTTTTTTTCTCAGAAAAGAACTTTCCTCTTGTTTTTCCATCACACATTCTTTGCACATAATGTTAGTAGGTATCCTAATCTTAGGAAAGTCTGTAGCTAAAAATGTAGTACTAACCTTCACAATGTTATTAAAATTGATATGACAAAATCTCTTATGCCATAACCAATTTTCATCCACCTTAGTAACTAAACACGTCATTTAGTAGAATTCAACTAAAACGCATTACCTCTTTGTTCTTGTATTGGTACCAATCAATGTGTCATTCTTATCCTTGATATTACAAGTCTTCTCTATGAACTACAAATGATATTCCTTATCAACAAGTAGTCCAACACTCAAAAGATTATGTTTCAAATCATCCTCAAAGTAAACATCATTAGTGTTAGTCTTTCCATCAAGTGTAATAAATCATTTTAATTTTATGTGACATGCTACATTATTTCCAACTCTAACTGTTCCACCATCATAACTATTGAATTCAAAATCCTTGCTAATGTCTCTTGTCATGTGATGGGAACAACCATTATCTATAATCCAATAGACTTTTTCTTTTCAACTTGTGATAATAATGCTCTTTCTTCTTTTATTTCTTCTTTTCTAGGGCTCTCTTCTTCTTTAGAGTAGTAAATCCAATTTCATCATCATCTTCATTATCAGTACCACTCAAGAAGTCTACCATTTTGAAATCAAATTCACCATCCTCATTAACATAAAACAAATCCTTAGGTACTATTTATTTATAAGGATTTAAGACTTAAACTTCTTTTATCTTTTAGGATATTTAGATGAATATTGGCCAAATTCTTTACATATCCAAAAAAACAAGATTTTTTTTACCTTTAGGTTTTGTCTTCATAACTAGGGCAAGTCCTTCTTCAATCTTCTTGTCTTCTTCATCTTTTGTTCCTTCTACTGATATAGTTTCCACTTGTACTTGCATTTCTTGTCAACATAGGTTTGTCTCTCTATACGATGAAATAATTCTCCATTGTAGAAAATTCTCCACTTTGTTCATCCACATCTCTGATGCCTGCAATCTTGCAAGAAGAGTCTCTCTTGTAAAGTTGGGTATGCAAGGCATAACAGGTTCAATCATCTACAGTGTCTATTTATAAGTAGGTATCTTGAGGTCTTCAATATTTTCCATACAACTTAATCTTCTAACTTTTGTCCTCCATAATTCTTTATTCCTATGACAATCTCTAATATTCTAGAAAAATACCCTCTTAAAGTTTCATCTTCCAACATCTTACCATCCTTAATCAAACATATTTAACTCTATAACCTAGCCTTCTTAACATGTTTATCACCCTCAAATATACTTTGTGAAGAATTTCAAATCTCATTAGCAAGTCTTAAAGTTTTTTCCTCTCCATATTTGGTTTCAGGAAGAGCTAATAACAATGCTTCTCTAGAAATCATATTCTGCATGAATTTTTTTTTTAAAACTTCATCACAACCTTCAAGCTTGTCTTTTCAATCATAGCTTAAGATTTTGTAGTCACCCACCAAAATTAAGGACCCATATGCATAGCAAGTGTGTCTTCACATTTTCTTTCCAACTAGCATAGTTATTTTCATCAAACTGAGGATTGCTTTTCTTGAAATATACCATAGATATACTTAAGCTATTAAATTTTTCCTTCAAGGACTTGATGCTTTGATACTGATTGTTAGAAAGTAAAGTCCTCCAAGATAACTAAGAATGGGGGTGGGGTGAATCAGTTATGTACTTTAAACAACTCTCAATATCTTTATTAAATCTAAAATGTGTAAACAATACATGCAACAACTATAGAAAGATAACCATGCACAATAACACTAGATATGTTAACTAGGGAAACCCTTGATCAAAAGAAAAACTCCAGTGGGGATGGTACCCACAAAATGATGTACTAATGTAAAAGTTCCTTTTTAGAGGATAGACCCTATTAGGAGTCAATGAAATAAAATCAATACATATAAGTCCCTATTAGGAGACTTCGAATCCTTGATAGGAGATTCCAACCCCATTAGGATTTTTGTCAACCCTATTAGGAGTTAAAATGATGGCAACCAAACCCACCATCCAAATATCTTCAGTACTATTCCAACTAAATAAGACAATGTGAAACAAAAATTGTCCAACCAACAACTTGTCTCTCCAAATATAGTTTCGTGTAAGCTCACCATGCCTCAACTGCACCAAAATCTGCTATGATCTTCACAAGTTCACATACTAAGTTTGCATGATACATATTACAAATATATGACACCATATCATTACTCACACTCTACCACAAGGAAATAACCTTTCCTTTATATCAAGTCCTAGAATAAGTTATTGAGTTGGTCTTGAGGCTTTCCCAATTTAGAATAATAATATAGGACCATCTTAAGATATTACAATACATGTTACAATACAATTTTACACTTTATCCAAGATTATAAATAAATTATTTTCTAATAGTCTTCATAACATGTCTTCAACCTTTTTCTCACTCCGCTCAAGAAAATTTTATCCCTATGAGGAGATAGAATCAAAATAAATTATTTTCTAATAGTCTTCATAACATGTCTTCAACCTTTTTCTCACTCCGCTCAAGAAAATTTTATCCCTATGAGGAGATAGAATCAAAACAACAGTACTTGCTTTTTAGAAATGTTGTTTGAAAGTTGTCTTTAGTAATATCCTCATAACTATGTTTTGTTTTCATATTTATGCACACACACTCAATTTTAGTATCTAAACATACTATGAAAAATAACCTCAAGTGCACATAAGATGATCATCAATCCGTGAACCATGCCAAACCTGTATGACTCTGTCAGACTTTACTAAATAACTAGTATGTTAACATCAATGACAAACACAATCATGAATATAACACATAAGCTTTGAATCATGTCTCCAACAATGATAATATACTCCCCCATAGGAATATCATCAACATTTATGCTAAAAGAAAATTCTTCTCCTTGTTAGGATTAACCTTAGATAGAAATAATAGTTACATGCAAATATAACCAATACCAAAAAATAGTAGATCGCATAAGATAGAACACAAGATTTAACATGGTTCACCCAATCCTTGGGCTACGTCCACCAACAAAAAGTCCAATAATATTATGATTTAGTAATTAAAACCTGATTACAATCTGTAATCCCTTACAGCTCAATACCACTGCAAGAAACAATTTTTGCATTACACCTTATGAAAATTCCTAACCCTAAGCCCTTTTATACAAGCTTTTTGTCGCTTACAAAATTAGGGCTAGAATAATAGAAAAATAGTAGTTGACACCTTTTACAATATAAGGTCATTTTTGGCTTCGAAGGTGCTAACCCCGATAACCCCTACGGGGGCATTGCCCCTCGACCCCACCTTGTACAACAATAGGAAGTGCACCTAGGGCATTGCCCCTTGACCCCATCTTAGGGGTGCTACCCCCAAACCCCCATAGAAATAATTTAGAGGGAAACTCCACTGAATAAACCTATGAGTCTGATTAGGCTCCACATCACAACAATCTCCCACTTGGAGACTGATTAGACTCCACAATAATAACCTCCTACTTGGAGATTGATCATAACACTACTAAATATGTAGCTCCCACTAGAATATTAGACCACCCTGGACTCTATTGTTCTTTTAGTCTATTCAATCTAGAAGACCAATTGAAGTTGAGGAGGAGTTCAAATTCTCCATTGTCACTGCCTTTGTAAATATATCTATTGAATTGTCATGTGTATGTATCTTCTCTAGCTTTAATTGTCCATCATGCAAAATTGATCGAATGAAATGGTACCTTAACTGTATGTGTTTTATCTTTAAATGCAGAGCTAAATTCTTTGCAAGATGAATGGCACTTTTTCTATCTATGAACAAATAACTATCCCTGTGTTGGTGTCTCAATTCTTCCATGAAGTATTGAAGCCATATCATCTCCTTGGCTGCCTCTGTAGCAACAACATACTCTACCTCTATAGTGGATAAAGCATTAACCTACTGTAATCGAGAAATCCATCTCACTATTGCCCCACCAACACTAAAGACATAACCTATAGTAATCTACTTGGTATCAATATCCCCTGTCAAATCTAAGTTAGCATATCCCTGTAAAGTAGTAGTAGAGCCCCCAAAGTATAAACACTTATTGGATGTTCCTCTCAAATATCTGAGAATCCATTTAACTACATTCCAATGCTCAGTTCCTAGATGACTCATATACCTGCTAACAACTCCCACTATGTGTGTAATATCTAGCCTAGTATATACCATAGCAGACATTAAGCTTCATATAGCTGAAGCATAAGGTACCTTAGACATCTTTTCCTCCTCTTCTTATGTCTTGGGACACATCTCCTTAGTCAACTTCAAATGACCAGGTAAAGGTGTGCTAACATCTTTAGTATTCTCCATAGAGAAATGTTGCAACACCTTCTCAACATAATCAACTTGAGATAAGGTCAATTTCTTGTTCTTCCTGTCTCTGAAAATATTCATCCCAGGGATTTCTTTTGCTACCTTAAATCCTTCATAGAAAATGCATGTACTAACTGGCATTTCAGCCCCTTAATATGATCCATGTTAGACCCATCTACAAGAATATCATCAACATATAAACATAAAATAATGTAGTTGTCATCATCCAACCTCTTAAAATAAACACAATGTTCTAAATGACACTTGCTATATCCATGCTCATGCATAAACCTATCAAATTTTAGATACCATTACCGAGGTGCTTGTTTCAAGCCATATAAATTTTTCTTCAATCTGCACACTAAATTCTCCTTACCCTTGACCTCAAATCCTTGTGGTTGTGCCATATATATCTCTTTATCCAAATCACCATGAAGGAATGGTGATTTAACATCAAGCTACTCTAAATGAAAATCTTCAGTAGCCATAATACTTAAAATCGTGAGAATAGAAATCATTTTAACAAGAGAGAATATCTCATCAAAATCAATTCATTTTTTCTATGCAAATCCTTTTTAATTCATTTCTAACCTCCATCCTCTTCTTTTAACCTGTAAACCCATTTATTCTGCAAAGCCTTTTTACTTGCAAAAAACTTGCATAAATCCCATGTCTTATTTTTCAGTAGAGTCCATTTCATCTTTCATTGTAGACTACCACTAAATCTTAGTATTGACCTGCATAGCTTCATCATAACATTTAGGTTCACCAACATTAGTAAGTAAAATAGAATACAAGGAAGGAGAAAATGTTTTTGTTGGTTTACTTATCCTTGTTGACTATCTAACATTCACTGGGGCGTATGGTATTTGTTGTTGCGGTTGTTGCACATCATGGGGAATTGCTAGAACATTAGCTTTTGGAGTATCACCCAACACTACATAATCATTTTTTTTCTTCTCATGTTCTTGCAACAGATCTTTGTACAACACTTTCTCATTGAATATAACATCCCTATTTTTTACAATTTATGATTTTCAAAATCTCAAATCCTATAACAAAATTCATTAATTCCATATCCAACAAATACACATTTCTTTGACTTAGCTTCCAGTTTGGTTCTATTTTTAGAATCTATATGAGAAAATGCTTCATAATTGAAAGTTTTGAGAAAAGAATAACTCACCTTCTTACTTGTCCATGCTTCCTCTGGAATACCACAACCAAAAAGAGTAGAGGAACCTCTATTAATCAAATATACAATAGTATTAACAGCCTTTTCCCACAAGTTTAAGGATAACCTTGCATGCAACCTCGTGTTGCTTATGCACTCCATTATAATCATGTTCATGCATTCAGCCACTCCATTTTCCTATGGAGTCCTTGGAATAGTTTTCTATTTATGAATACAATTAGTAGAGCAATAATCTTAAAATTCATGAATGCAATACTTACCACCATTATCAGATTTGAGACATTTTAATTTCTTTTTAGTCTCATTTTCAACTAAGTATTTCCATTTCTTAAAAGTTTGAAATACATCAGATTTATATCTAAGGAAATAAACCCTTACTTTTCTATTTGCATCATCAATAAATGTAGTTCATAATAATGAGAGCCACTAAGGGAAGATACTTGAGTTTTTCCCCATACATCTATAAGCACAAGCTCTAATCTCTCACTTCTCTTTTCCTTCCCAGTCTTCACAAAACTCACTCTCTTTTGTTTTCCACACACACAACTTTCATAGAAATCCATATTGACACATTTTAGACCTAGTAAAACTTGCTTTGAATGAAGTACTTTCATACCTTTCTCACTCATGTGCCCAAGTCTATTGTGCCATAGTGCTATATCAGAATCTACAACAACTATTTGTTCTCCCTACTCAACTGCAACAACTATTCCCAAACATTCATTTTTCTCTCAAATAATCAAAGTAGAAGGAACAATATAACCTATACAAAGACATAAGGTGCCTACTTTCACACCTTTTGCTACTACAAGGGAACCTTTTGAAACCTTCCATTTTTTATCATTAAAAGTAACTACACAATCCTCATTGCCAAGTTGCCGTACTCAAATTAAATTCTTACTCATCCTTGGAACATGTCTTACCTCATGTAGTAGCCAATGATTCCCATTCTACAACTTAATCTTAACTTTTCTTTTTCCAAAAATATGATAGGGTTCATTATCCCCCAAATAAAAATCCCCAAAATCCCTTTGGACATAATCAATAAAATAACCTCTATGAGGTGTAGCATGAAATGAAGCACTGGAATCTAAAACCAATGAATCATCAACACTTTCTAAAGACAGAAGAAAATCATCCTCTTCAGATTTGTTACTTACCACATTTGCCTCCTTGTTCCCTTCTGGTTTATCTCCTTCATTGTTCTTTTGAGTCCAAAAATATTTCTTCTTATGCCCTATTTTACCACAGTACCAGCAATCTTTTGGTCCTCTAGATTGAGACCTCTTCCCCTTTGACTTTCCTCTTGATTTCTCATTATTTTCAGAATTATTTCCTCTCTTAGTCGTTCTGCATCTACTTTGTGCATTCAAAGCACTTCCTGATGTAGATCCACCTGAGGATCTCCTACAAGTTTCCTCACTCAAAATAACACCGATCACATCATCAATTTTAGGGTATTAGATCTAGAAATAGAATCACTCATAGCCATTACCAAGGCATTCCAACTTTCAGGCAAAGAACACAAAATTAAGAGAGCTCGGATTTATTCATCAAAATCAATACCAACAGAAGATAACTAACTAGTAGTAGTATTAAACTCATTTAAATGATCTGCAACAAATCAACCTTCTACCATTTTCATATTAAATAAATGTTTCATGAGAAATACCTTATTTGAAGCAGAGGGCTTTTTATACAATTTCACTATCCATCAACTCTTTTGTCATCTTTGCTTTTGTAATGTTAAATGTCACTAATGGTGCTAAGCATAATTGAATGCTTCCAAGTGCCTTTCTATCTAAAATCTCCCAGTCCTCATTTGACATAGTTCCTTGTTTCTTGTATTTTTCCTTCCAATGGCTTCCATAAATCCTTCTGATAAAGATAGTCCTCCATTTGCATCTTCCATAACTAAAAGTTCTGCCCATTAAACTTCTCCAACTTTAGCTTACCCTCATCACACATAGCTCCAACTAAACTGTGAGACTCCCACTCAACCATGAGACCTTCCTATAGAGGATTGCAAAAAAAAAAAATGATGACAGCATGGTTAAAAAACAATGACGGTTGTCTGGCTCTAATACCACTTATTAGGATTAACCTCAGACAAAAATAATAGTTACATGCAAATATAACCAATACCAAAAAATAGCAGATCGCATAAAAGAGAACACATTACACCAAGATTTAACATGGTTCACCCAATCCCTAGGTTACATCCACCAATAGCAAACCCAATATTATTATCTAGTGATTAT
Organism: Cupressus sempervirens; assembly: GCA_028749045.1. Classification (NCBI taxonomy): domain Eukaryota; kingdom Viridiplantae; phylum Streptophyta; class Pinopsida; order Cupressales; family Cupressaceae; genus Cupressus; species Cupressus sempervirens. Next base: position 37,678,898 of record CM053785.1, read on the forward strand.
AACTAGATCACAACATGTAATCCCTTACAACTCAATGTCATCACAAGAAGCTTCAATATCACCATTCATAATGAAATCCATAACCCTAAGCCTTTTTATACAAGTTTTTGCCACTTACAAAAATTAGGGCTAGAATAATAGAAAAATAGTAGTTGATGCCTTTTATAATATAAGGTCATTTTTTTGGCTTTAGGGGCATTGCCTCGAAAACCCTGAGAGGGGCATTCCCCCTCGACCCCACCCTTTACTATGGTAGGGAGTGCACCTACGGCACTACCCCAAGACCCCATAGGGGCACTACCCCCAAACCCCCTTAGAAATAATCTAGAGGGAAACCACACTGAATAAACCTCTGAGTTTGATTAGGCTCCACATCACAACACTCCTACCCATAGTGAGAATAAAGGGAAAAATATTGACACTAGTAGTGGTATGGCATCAAGTGAACAAACCCCATTTCTTGTGGACTATGAATACTATGTTGATCATGATATACCAATTTCTCTTGGGAATGAGGAGGATAAGGAAAATATTAGGCTACTATAATAAGAGAGGAAGAAGTCAAGTATGGAAGAGAAATGGGATGGTCAAACTACCATAAGTATGCCTCTTTTGAAAATTGTGGACCCAAATGAGTGTTATGTTAAGCTTATGGTTGAAGATCTTTAGGACAAGCATGATCCACCTTTGGGTGTTATACAAATGGCTAAGGCTATCTCTATGTAATCCTTCCACCTAAAGAAATGGTATTTCTAGGTTATTAAATCTCTTTAGCTGAAGGACAAGGCCCTATTGGGAAAATTTGATGATAAATGGGACTATTTTCATATTGACTAAGTGGTGAAGGAGATTTCTAGTGATGGCTCTCTAAAGAAGAGGGGCAATGACTTGATGGACAAAATTAGGAATTTGGAAAGCAGTATAGTTATCCTCATTTAGAAAAGTCATGATGTATGGGTCCTTGGTTAATATTCTCCATAGGATGTTGGCATTCTCAAAGTTGGTTCTAGTTCTCCTCTGATCATGGATGTAGAAATTGGGATATGACTGGGTAGATCTCTAGTCCAAGGAAAAAAACTCATGTTATGACAAGGAAGATAGTAGTTAATGCTCCTTGGGCTCTTCTAGATCTAACGTCTTCTTTGTGTAACATGTTGGGGATGAAGGCGAACATTGCAACTTGTGTCAAAGAGTTGCTCTGATGTGTTTGGTTTCTCTTGTTTGTTGGTTTTGGTGTTAATTTTTGGTTTTTTGTTGTTTTTTTTTATTGGATGTCTACTAGTATTGTTAGTTTACAACATAGTCTCTTTTTAGGTCTTTCTTTGAATATCTCTATGTAGTATTTTGTAATAGAGTTTTGGTACCCTCAAAACCTACTTTGGTCATTAATCAACAATATTACACTATTAAAATAGTTGATTTGATCAAGAATGAAAATAAAATTACCAAATTTCATCTAATTACAATTATATATTGAAATCATTATTATCAGTATTTGTAGTAGGCTATACTATTGCAATCACTTGCGGTTAAGTAGTTATTAAATTTTCTTATTTCGACTAATTAAAAAGTGAGTATTTTTATATTTGAATTTATTCTTAAATTTTAGTAAACTATAAATAAAAATATTCAATTGAATCAAGTTTATGAGCTGCTAAACAAAGAAATTTCTCTTGATGAGATTCATAAAGCCATTTCCACCTTAAAGAATGATAAGGCCCTAAGACCTAAGGGTTTGATTATTGAATTTTATAAAGCCAATATCAATTATATTTTTAATGAACTTTACAATATTTGTATTGAAGCCTTCAACAAAGGATCCCTTTGTAGTTATATTAACATTGGTTTCATCAAATTAATTCCTAAAGATGGGGATAAGGATCTCCTCAAAAATTAGAAGCACATCACCCTCCTTAATATTTCTTACATGATTCTTGCAAAAATATTGGCCCCTAGACTTTAGGGAATCCTCCCCAAGTTTATCTACCCCACTCAAACTGGCTTTATAAAGGGCGAATACATTCTTGAGAATCTAATCACTAGCTAGGAAACCATTAACGGGGCTAATCATTCTAATCAAAAAGTGGCTATGTTTTTTCTTGACTTTGAAAAGGCCTATGACATAGTGGAATGGGACTTTATTCTCATGATTCTTGAGGCCTCTAGTTTCCCTAGCTTATTCTACAAGATGATCTTGGATTTACTCAAAGATGCTTCAACCCAAATTGATATTAATGGCTCCCTCTCCCCCCATTTTGTGCTTGGTAGAACCATAAGGTAGCTATGCCCCCTTGCCCCTACTCTCTTTGTGATTGCCTCAGATGCTTTTTCTTACTATTGGAAATATAACAGGAGTAACTAAGAAGGGAGGGGTGAATTAGTTACCGCTAAAATAAATTTCCCAAATCCTTTGATGTCAAGATAGAATATAAAATTTACTGAAAAATAATGTTTCTCGGCAAACACACAAGCACTCGGTTAATACTAATAATATGATGTAACTCGGTAACCATTGAAATAACAATTGTAACTTAGAAAATTCTTAACATGCAAACCTTAAGATATTATTTGTGATTAACCTTAATTAACTTAGCTACATAAACATGAAAGAAATAACATGAACCCAAGTGACACCAAGTTTAACGTAGAAACCCAATTTGGGAAAAGCCACCAATTGCAACTAGTTACTGATTTTCTCTCTTCTGAAGTGAGCCATATTAGGAGCCAACACTATTAAAAGTTACAAAACACATTGTTAGGTGTGACCCTATTAGAGGATTTTATCACCCTGTTAGGAGTGGTCTTGTTAGAGGTCTTTAGACACTTCAATCTAGAAATGCCTCCTTGTTAGAGGATTTACAAATAGCTATTAAGCCAGCTCTGTTAAGAGATTTAGATCAATGCTACAATGGTTAGAGAGTAACAATGAGATGACCTGATTTCTAATGCAACTCAATTGCTGATTACAAAATCTCAATTCTAGCTCGAATACTTGATCCTTCTTGATCGAATGTATCTTTGCTACTCCTCAAGGATATTTTTCTTATCCTTCTAATTCACTTCCTCTTAGCATCTTCTATTCTTCCATACACTTGCACACATTCAATCCTCAACTTGACCTTGTACTTATATCATATCCATTGTTAAGTAAGCTTGAATATAACTTAGAATAATTAATATTCATCTCCTCAATTAGCTAGAACCAACAAACAAATCTATTGAGCTCAATATACCAAAACAAGAAAATCTTTCATTAGTTGACCCTTCTTGGTAGACACTAACTCAAAAATGATTTTCCTATGTTAACCAAGTGAACTTAGTTAACATTGCATCTTTGCTAACTTCCTTTGGTAACCAAGTGAGTGCAGTTAACACTCAACTTCTGTGAACTTCTCTTCAACACCCAAGTGAGCTCAGTAGACACTGCTTTTTGAACTTGGAAAACACCAAAATGCTCGGTAGACACAAAAAACTGTCTTCATCACCCGAGTGAGCTCGACATACATTGACTAGTAAAGATATGACATTTTGCATAACATCAAAGTTGATACACAATTAACCAATTGTTTTCAACACTTACATCCTCAAAGACAATTCTATTTTTCCTTGTATTAAATGTTTAAATTTGTCAGATAATTATGAACTTACTCAGTGTCAATTCGCTAATAATACCACCTTGTTCTTTGAAGTCAATGAAACTAACTTTGAGATTCTCTACAGTAGACTTAACTTCTTATGCTCTATATATGGTGCTTGATTATCTCAATCCAAGTCAACCATCTTGGGATGGGATAATTGGCCTCCAGATTGGATTATTAAATATGGATACCAATGAGGGGGTCCTTAGAAAATTGTACACTACCTTAGCATACCATTTTCTATGGAGCCCTCACTCAAGGAAATATAATTATGTATTAAAGATGAAATCAATAAAAAGTTGACCAAGTGGCATAATAGATCTCTCTCCATGACAGGAAGAGTTCAGGTCTACCAAAAGATCCTCTCTTCCTACAACATATACTATTCATCTGCTTGGATGTTTAGGAATTATCAAATTCTATAAATTCAAAGGGGCATCAGGAATTTTCCTTGGTCTAATGGTAAAGGCAATAAGAAGATGCTGATTAGGAACCATTGAAGGGTATGAACCATGCAGGTCCTGATTAGGAATAATATCCAATGTGACATTCCTAAAAATGCTAAGTCCTGTAAAAATATCCCTCTTGGAGATCTTATTGAGGGGAATTTCCTTGTTACTGTTCATGGATCTGTTGTTTTTAAATCCATTTGGAAGGCTTGGAAGCATGTTAGGATTTTCCTCCTTGTTAGATCCTTCCATGATAATAATCTTCTTTTTGGAGAGTGGTCCATTTGGTGGAACCTTTGCATAACTGGTAAGCCCCTAGCCCTTTCTCAAGGCTGCTCAACTAGAACTTGGATTGGTTTGGAAATTTCCCAACTTACAAACATATTTGAACATGATAGGCTTATAAGCTCAGAAAGTCTTAGTTATGCTTATAACATTCTGATCTCTCAAAAGAAGACCTATAATTTAATTTCCAAAGCATGCAAGGACCTTCCTACTACTTGCCAAGTTGACTCTCATAGATTCCTTGATATGAAATGGCCTGATGGAACTGTGAATACTAGTATTAAGGCTAAAAAAATTTACAATATTTTGGCTTATAATAATAACATTATTAATCATATCAATACACTTTGGTATACAGATTTAGATGTCACTATTTGGAAGAAGTTTTTCAAGAATCTTTGGAAAAACCAGGTTGAGCCAAAAATTAGGTGCTTTAAATAGCTCATTCTTCTTGATAGATTGCCTCTTAGGAAAGACAAAAATGTCATGGAATTGTGTAATATCTATAGATTACCTGATACATGCAAGCATATTCTATTTGCTTGTACTATTGCTAGAGAAATTTTTTTACTTTTTGGCATATCTTATCTGCATAATGTCTCTATGTTTGAAATTATCACTGGCTATATTCATGGTTTAAACAAGGACTCTAATAATTTTTGGAATATTCTTTCGTCTAATGTTTTATGGCAGATTTGGAAAATAAAAAATGAAGACAGGTATCAAAGTAATGTCAGAATCCTTATTGAGTCTTTTTGAAGACTCACTCTCTTTAAATTTGCCTTGTAGGTCATGATTTCTATGATGATTGATTTTGAAAAGCTGAAAAGATTCCTCAAAGTTGGGCATTCCAAAATATTCAAGATGAAGACCAACTATGACTAGAGGAGAACCATGGACAACCTCTCTACCTTTGAAGATGTGGTGGCTTTGCTGAACCAAGAGATTGAGAAGAACAAAAATGCTTCAAATGAGAAGATTCTTATCTTGGATTAGATCCAAGACATAATGAATATCATTTGGATGGAAGACCCGAAAGGGTGGACTACTTGGGCTTAGCCTTATGCCCATCTCTTGCACTAGTTTTACTTTGCTTTCCTCTTCTTTGTATATTCCTCATCTGTATATGATGGACAATCATTCTTATTGTATACTTGATGGTTAGTTGATATGCCTAGTGTGAGGCCTCGCCCCCTGGGGTATTTTTAATCTTTGTACTTATCTCTTTTTGAGCTCTATTTTTAATTATAAAAAATAAATTTAACTTATTAGAATTTAAATTATAATTTAATTTTAAAATTTAATAAGATATTAATTTTATATCTTTATTATATTATATTATATTATATTATAGTTATATAATTTTATACTTTTTTATAATAATTAAATTATAATATTTTAATAAATCATATTCTAATATAATTCATTAAATTCTATTTAATATTATATTTATATTTATGAACAAATGCTCGTCACTACATGATACTTGTCATTTATGTAAATCAATACTATTTAAAAGAAAAATTAAACTCATCAAGTATAAAACAAGTGTCACATAGTGACTTGTATTTGTTGATAGATTTGATACTAATTATAAATTCAAATTAAAATAATAGATATAGAACTTTTTTATAATACTCTATCTTTTGAAAAAAAAAAAAAAAACAAAGTAGTTCATATGAAAGATAAAAATCTACAAATTTGAAGTTTAATTGAACTAAATTCGAGAAAATAGTAAATTTAAACTAATTGAAACACAAGAGAATTTCTAAATATAATAGTTTCAAAAATCAGAATTTGCTATATAAGTATGCAATTGTGTAAAATTTGTAAAGTTTTAAAATAATGTAACTAGTGTATGCGTGAATATGTGTCCTCTGCTAACACACACACTTCAACATGGTCATTGTATGCAGATTCATCCTGGAATGAACATTGGATTGTTCATCCAAAAATCAGCCAGCAAAGCGACCTATTGCCTTCTATCTAAAGGGAATTGCTTGTCAGATATCCTCAGATTCGAGGTGTTTAAGCAACCAGACCCTGTAAGAACGAAGGATTTGAATGCAATTTAAGCTATATGAATGTGCAAGTAATCTAGATGAAGTACAAGCAATTAATCTAAGAAATAAAAGACATTAAACTAAAAATGTATGCATTATTAAGCTAGATGAATTTAAACTAAGAATGCAAGATGTATGTAAAAATATGAGCAAATGTGAGTATGAATTCTAGCAGCAATTCGATGCAAATTCTCCAAATTCATCCTCTCAAAATGAAGAGATGAGGGTCTCTTAAATAGACTTGCCTGGAATCCATCAACGGTTGAGATCGATTTCAATCAATGGTCAGGATTAAAGGTGAAGTTCAGTCATAAAGGGAGATTCCCAAATTAAAGGGAGTTAACAGATTTAATTTGAGTAAAATAAGGAGTTAACTGATTCAATTTGAGTAGAAAAAGGAGTTAACTGATTAATTTTGAATAGAAAAAGGAGTTAACTGATGTAACTCATTTTTTATCAATAGTGAACTGGAAATTTCCCTTTTTTGAACTGAAGAGAGATTTTGGTGAAATATTTAATTTAATAAAATGAGATATGCTCTCATAATTACCTTTTTCATTTAATTAAATAATTCTATTTAATTAATTAGAGGCACTTTTCTTATATAATTAAATAACTTCATTTAATTAATTAGGAATAACTTTCCATTTAATTAAATAACTTTGTTTAATTAATTAGAAGTAAGTTCTCCATTTAATTAAATAATTTTGTTTAATTAATTAAAATAGGTATATTTATTAAATTAAATAAATTTAATTCCATAGTACATTAGCCTTAGGATATAATTTAATTTAATTAAAGTATAAATACTTATTAATTAAATTAAATATTAATCAATAGGTTTAATGTAACTAATATGAGTAAATACTATAGGAATTAAATAATAAGCATGATGAATGTAGATTAGGGTTTTTTGCATCTGACATTTAAGTCAAGTAGTGAATAGCAGAATGAGAATTGCCTATTAGAATAAGTCTTTAGGATTGGTTAAAAATAGACCAGAATTGGTATCATGGCAATGAGCCAATTTTGGGGTATTACATTTTGCCCCTCTTTGAATGAATGTGCGAGCAGCTCTTTCAATTCAAAGATAATCAAAAAGCATGATGCAAACATGAGATTGGTTTTGAAGTTGATTATGTACACTCGAAAGTGTCCCACTCTAAACCCTTCTATCCAAACGATTCCATGAGTTCGGAATGCTTGGATGCTGGCTTAGAGTTCCCTATCCACAGAGTGCAAGAGAGTGTATTTCAAGTTTAAGGGCTCTCAGATGAGCCTTAGAGATACTCTTCTTACTAGTAAACCATGCAATGGGAGGTTCCAAAGACAAGATGCAAGAATGCAAATGTCCCAAGGAGTTCCTCAAGGATGCAATGCAAATGAAGATTAAGCTAAGATGAGAATGAAAAATGCAGCTATGCTAGAATATGAATGAGAGTGTTACAATACCATTATTAAGCTATGTGAGATTAAGCTACATGTAAAAATGAAAGCTAAGCTAAGCTAGAATTCCATGATACCATGGATGAGAGAATGTAGACAAGAAATAGAAGTTCTCCACAAAGCTCCAAAGAAACCTGTTAGAAAACCTGCAGCATAACAATATTCAAAATGAGGATGGATTGAGGGGGAAAGCTCTCTCCCTTTTAAAGTTGTATGGACGATAGAGATCAAGATGAAGATGGTGGATGATCAATGGAGGAATTCAAAAAGAGGAGTGATCCATGTGCACACACAAGTCAACCAATAGAATATAAGTTGACTTGTCACATAAGACAAAAGTCACAAAGCCTTTTCTTTTAATTGCAAAATAGAAAAAGGACTTTATGTGTGCACTTTAAGTGGGTTAGAAGAATGGGTTCTTTTATTTAATTAAAAGGGGACATGTTCTTTTAATCAAATAATGAACTTAGGATAGAATAGTCAAACTATAGGTTATATCAAATAAATTGATTATTAGCAATTTGGTCTAGATAAATGATTAAATTAATTTAGCCAAAATGCTGAGAAGAGGGCTAATAGTCTAGATGACCATTTTTAGGTGATTACATTTTTCCCTCTTTGACTAATGTGTGATCGATCTGGGAACACATTATGTCAAAGAAAATAGAAAGCCAAGTAGGCAGTGATAGATATAGATATCTGATTTCGAAGAACAAAATGTAGAAAAAGATAGCAAGTCCTAAATGTACAGCCTAATAGTGGTAGTACTGAACACTAGGAAAAGATGATGTCATAATTCAAGAAGAATGCTAACACTTAGCAAAGTAGATAGATCGAGAACAAGTGAGAAGATCAAAAAATGCTCCTAAGAAATAGATAGCTATAGTAATCAGTGATAGACTATTTCTGCCCCCTCGGGATCGAAATTGAAATGAGGTAAGGGGATGCAAAAACTGGCTAGACATGAGAAAATTAGAATATAGCAATGTCCAAGATGACATATAGATGATTAGAACCCAAGAATGACTATAAAAAAATTGATAAAATGCCCTAGTTTGACTAGAGTTGACCTTGAAGGATATAGCATAAAAATTAGGTTGAAATGAGTAGAAAGGTGATTTTAGACATGAAAAAGTGAATTGAAGTAGATATGAAGTATGGAAATGATGAAGACATGAATAAATGAAGATGCCCCAGTGATGATTCAGAGATTAGACCTCAAAAGGTCAGCTAACTACTCAGAAGAAAGTAGAATTTTAAAAGACAATTTTGACCATCAAGATGAACTCAAATTTGGATTTCGATCTCGAAAATGAATCTAGGACGTTGAAATTATTTAAGAGGTCAAAACTTTATATAATGTGATGATAAGATAGAAAAGAGAAGAAGTGAAAGATTAAGAAGGTAAAGGACATGAACAAGAAGAAAGTAAAGAAATATATGAAAGGAGTTAGCTGATATGTCCACAAAAAGATGAAGAGAGAGCTCTCCCCATATGCAAGAATGCAAGACTAAGCTAGAAAATGAACCTAAAATGTAAGCTAATATGAAAAGTGGTTTACCAACAAGAAGTGTATATCATTTAGACTCTTAATTTCATCATTGAGCATTTATTAGGGACATCATGAGATCATACAACCATCACTAGTATAACTATGAGGATATGAATATGATCGATATCAAATAGGTATGTGGAAATCCAATCTAAGCATCAGAGACATGTAAGTCAAGATAACTACGCGATTAGATTCCCTAAGTTTAATTTAGCAAGATTACACCTATATCAAGGCATAAGTGCTCGGATAAACCCCAAGTGCGGTCTTGCAAAATAGTCAAGGATGATACATTTATAAGTCAAAGTGTTGAATAGGACAAGCACGAATGCTTACAACACTATAGACAAACAAAGTATACCCACAAGCAGAAATCAAGAAACATGCCCCATGCCCCCAGTCTTCTAGTCAATGACATCCTTGAAAGACTATTAGGGATGGAACATATAGTAAAGAAATCGTCATAGACATCACACAAAGTAGATAAAGATCAGCATAGCTCAATTGTTTAAGTGTTAAAGTGTGTGTGTGTAAGTCACTTGGCCATTTCTTCAAGACTTGATTCTAATAGTGAGAAATATCGCGACATCAGAGACCGTAGGTAAACTATCTGAAAAGTGTTGAAAAAAACTTAATGTCAAGGTAGGGGAAGTGTTGAGAAACACTATTTTGTGAGTTGTCAAAGAAACCCTAATGCACAAGAATACCTCAATGGGCTAAGCAGTTTTGCCCCGAAGACGAGGACAAGAAACAATTCCAAGCTAGGAAATGTGTAGAAAAATAGGTGATTGAGACTGATAGACAGAGGTGCAAGGGTCTCAAGTAGCACTTGTTTCCAGATCTTCACCACTTGACATATTTTTTTAGGACTTTTTCTAATTTTTAGGATTTTTTTCAGGATTATATATGATTTTTTTTGGAATTTTTTAGAAGGTTTTAGAGATCACTAGTTCTCAAGCAAGATCACATTATTTTCTCCCAATGTCTAGCAAGGTGTAGGACATGATGGAGCAGAAAGTTGGTGGATAGACAAAGATGGATAAGAAAGGAGTATGAAGCAAGTGAAAGTGATCCTAAAGGACACACTCCTCAAGAGTACCCAAGCTAGGGAAAGATAGTCATATAAAGTAGGTTTTGGATAAGCAATGGAAGAAATGAGCAAGATAGCGTGTAGGATAAGTGGTGAAGCCAACAAGTGTGATAGCATATAAGATAAGAAATGTAAGCCAATGAGTGTGATAGCATGAAGTGTGTAGTCCAAAAGAGTAGACATGTCAAGAGACCTAGGAACCATTTTTTATTTATCATGATCAAGACCAATGGGTCAAATAGACAGGATAGTGATGGGATAGAGAAATAAGAATAAAGCTCAAGATAGAGGCTATGAGTGAATGGGAGAGCACAATAGAAAATTTTGTGGATAAGATAGTCAATATGCAAAGATAGCTCAACATTGTCAAGATCAAAGAGAGAAGAGGGCATAGATGGATGATGGAAGAATTACGCATGATGCCTATTTGCCAATGTTTTCATCATGGTACTTATCCAAGGTACCACAAGATGTAGTTTTCACCATAGGATAAATTTATTTCTCTTTACTTTTGCTACCAAGGTGCCACAAGAAGTGGTTTTCACCAAGGCACATTTTCATTTTTTTTCATTTTTTCATTTTTCATTTTTTTTGAATTTTTAGAAATAGCTCAAGCTTTTTGAATTTAGATAGTGCTCCTATAGAAAAGATAAGTCATGATAAGCCAAGACCATAGAAAGGTATGCTCAAAGATGTTGATAGGGTGATGAAACAGAAATGGTAGTAGGAAGAGTATATGGAGGATAATAGTTCATGTATAGAAAGTAAGTGTAAGCTTTAGAGGATTTCATGAGGGTAGCTGAAATATTGGACAAGATCAACATTGACACACACCTTGAAGGGTATTGGAATAATGGAGGAATCATGGATGAAATAGCTTGAGATTTAGATGTATGAGGTGGTAGAAAAAATTTGGAAAAAAGTGGAGTGGAAGGCTTTCGAATAATTTTAGGAAGATTTTTGGAAGAAGATGGAATGGAAGCCTTTGGAAGCTTGAATGTCAACTTTGAAATATTTTCAATATTCAAGTCTTTTAAAAGAGACTTGGGAATCTAAATAGCTTTAGATTTTCCTCGTTCTTTGGGTGCTTGAGAGTGCATTTCTATAATGATGGATTTAGGAACCCATATTTTCTTTGGTTTAGCTCTTTGAGTAGTGGACCTTTGCGGTCTCTTTTGTGCATTCTCCTTCTTAGCATTCACATGTCGATTATATGGGACATACTGATCTTTCTTTTTCAATGGATTCTTATGTTTATTCTCACTTCCAAAGGACTTGGGATTTGTGGATGAATAAGGATGATATGACTGGTTTAGATGTATAGATGGGTGAAAAGTCATCAAGGATGAGTGTCTTTGTTGATCTTGAGGTATTATAGGAGAGCTAGGGAATGAGCTATGAGTGAATGTAGTAGATGGAGTAACATAAGGCCCCAATATGGATGGAAGGTTTGAATGCTTTAGCTTAGATGGATAAGGACCAAGGATAGATTTAGAAGATGCAAAGGGATAATGGGAAGGGATATCAACATCTTTAGAGTGAGCAACATGGTCAAAGCCATCAATAGACTCATGAGTACCTTTGATAGGAATGACATTTTTAATATAAGCACTTGAAGCTTGAGCACAATTTTGAAGTGGATGTGGAGAAGTAGAACACGAGGGGATGATTTGATCTTGACAAGTAGCTTTGGATAGCATATGAAGAGAACTTTTCTCATAATTTTCAGTAAGCTCAAGGGAGATAATGGAAGTGGTATCTTCATCATACTTAGGAGGTGGAAAAGATATAGGATATGGAGGGGAAAAATCTTGAAAGAGATGAAAGGGTGCTTGATCTTGATCTTTCTTGACATTTATAGCTTTTTCTTTTTGAGATTCCTCTTGACATGGAGCCACTTCTAAGGACAAGGGAGAATGAAGAGTGAATGGAGTAGTGTTTGGATTAGGCATAGTAGTGCATGAAGGTTGAGGATGTTTAGGATTAGTAGCATGGAAAAGGTTTGCAACCAAGTGAAGGTTAGCTTGAGTTTTTTTTAGAGATAGCCCTTGGGGATACACATAGTCAATGTGGAAAGCATTAGGTTCTTTATTTGATGGAGGCATGTTGGAAAGATTTGAAGTGTTGGGAGATGCATGAGTGTTGGAAGAAGTGGAAGATGTAATAGAGCTGCTACTAGACATAGGTTCATTAATGTAATCTTGCTCAAGAAAAGTATCCTCATCACATGAATCATTAGAGGTATCAATAATTCCATTATCAATAAGTTCTTGGATTTTATGTTTTAGCTCAATGCAATCTGAAGTACTATGCTCATTATGTTGATGATAAGCACAATAGATATCCAAGAATGGGTTTCCATATGAGCTAGACTTTGGTAACATGATGATCTTATTGCCAAGAAGTTTTCTCAAAATGTCATCATAAGAATTTCCCAAGGGAGTAAAATTTCTCTCAAAAGTATGTCTACAGTCCTTTGGTTGTTTCTCAAGTGAATAGAATGCATCCATGTCTTCATTATTATCTTGGTCAAAGATAGGTCCATCATGAAATTTTGGCATAGGCTCAAAGGAGGTATCACTTTCTTGTTCTCTAAAGAGGTCTTTAGATCTAGAAGATGAAGACATTTGATGTCTTGAAGTAGAGCATGTAGACCTAGAAGAAGAGGATGACCTCAAAGAAGGTGACTCGCATGCATGTAAAGATGCAATCTTCTCCTCCAACCTTTTCTCAAGTTTAGACTTCATTTCTGTCATGCGCTTAGAGAGATGAAGGTAAGAAAGATCATTTGTCTCTTATAGTTCTTTGTATTGTGCATGTAGATCTTGAAACTCTTTAGTGACATGGAGGATATCATGATCATCTAGATTCGGTTGAAGTTTGGTAGCACAAGGTTTAGATCCCATAGTTTTAGATGCAAAGCTAAGCGTAAAAGAGCCTAGAAGATAACTTGATGTTGAAACTATAGGAGGTAGAGTGTTCACTTGCCAAGATAGTAGAGAGTGATTAAAGCGACTTGTCAAACAATATGTCCAAAAAATGTACACTCTAAAGTGTCCCACTCTAAACCCTTCTATCCAAATGATTCCATGAGTTCGAAATGCTTGGATGCCAGCTTATAGCCCCCTATCCACAGAGTGCAAAAGAGTGTATTTCAAGTTTAAGGGCTCTCAGATGAGCCTTAGAGATACTCTTCTTACTAGTAAACCATGCAATGGGAGGTTCCAAAGACAAGATGCAAGAATGCAAATGTCCCAAGGAGTTCCTCAAGGATGCAATGCAAATGAAGATTAAGCTAAGATGAGAATGAAAAATGTAGCTATGTTAGAATATGAATGAGAGTGTTACAATACCATTATTAAGCTATGTGAGATTAAGCTACATGTAAAAATGAAAGCTAAGCTAAGCTAGAATGCCATGATGCCATGGATGAGAGAATGTAGACAAGAAATAGAAGTTCTCCACAAAGCTCCAAAGAAAACTGTTAGAAAACCTGCAGCATAACAATATTTAAAATGATGATGGATTGAGGGGGAAAGCTCTCTCCCTTTTAAAGTTGTACGGACAGTAGAGATCAAGATGAAGATGGTGGATGATCAATGGTGGAATTCAAAAAGAGGAGTGATCCATGTGCACACACAAGTCAACCAATAGAATATAAGTTGACTTGTCACATAAGACAAAAGTCACAAAGCCTTTTCTTTTAATTGCAAAATAGAAAAAGGACTTTATGTGTGCACTTTAAGTGGGTTAGAAGAATGGAGTCTTTTATTTAATTAAAAGGGGACATGTTCTTTTAATCAAATAATGAACTTAGGATAGAATAGTCAAACTATAGGTTATATCAAATAAATTGATTATTAGCAATTTGGTCTAGATAAATGATTAAACTAATTTAGCCAAAATGCTGAGAAGAGGGCTAATAGTCTAGATGACCATTTTTAGGTGATTACAGATTACACAAAGACCAATTGATAAGCTTTTAAGGACTATCTCTAGAACAAAGCTTAATCCTAAGGGATCCAAGCAGAGCACTTAGATACGTAAGATTAATAGCATTTAGAAGATTATCTCCAGAATGGAGCTTAACTTTCAAGGATCCAGATAGAACACCTAGATACCTGAGATTGATAACATTTAGAAGATTATCTCTAGAACGGAGCTTAACCTTCAAGGATCCAGATAGAACACCTAGATACCTGAGATTGATAGCATTTAGAAGATTATCTCCAGAACCGAGCTTAACCTTCAAGGATCCAGATAGAACACCTAGATACCTGAAATTGATAGCATATAAAAGACTATCTCCAGAACGGAGCATAATCTTTAAGGATCCAGACAGAACATCGAGATACTTGAAATTGAAAGCATTTAGAAGATTATCTCCAGATTGCAGCTTAACCTTCAAGGATCCAGATAGAACACCTAGATACCCAAGATCGATACAAGACAACAAGGTCCAATCATGAGTCATAGAATCATCCCTAGAACGAGGTTTCATTTTCAGGAGTCAGGGTTTAGACTGTCCTAATACCTGTCCATCAAACTCTAAGAAGAGTTGTTATAAGGTTGATCAATTGATGAAAATATAAGATAGATGTAAAAGATGCCAGATAGAAGGGAACAAGATGCCCCGAGTGATGAGACGCCCCAAGTGATGAGAACATAAGATGGGAACTAGATGCCCTAATCATTAAGTATTTAATGATGTAATCATCCTGCCCCCTTGGGAGCAAAATCGAAAGATGACACACCAAAAATATGATTTGAAGCAGTATATCATGAGATATAGAAGAAATTTAAGATTCAACAAAATTTAGAAGAGATCATAACGATCTAAAGAAGATTTAGAGTTGATTTGAAATGATTGCGAAGTTGCAAAGACCAAGTTTGACCAAAAGTTGACCAGATTTAGCCATAGTTGACTTAAATTGACTATTTTCAAAATGAATTTTGAAAATATGGAGAATGTAAAGTTGAAAGGATTCCAAGAATCACAAAGTATCAGAAAGATTTGGGCTGCACAAGCGTTCGATTGAGTCAGTCCCTAAAATTTTAAAACGCATTTTTGAGGCTCTTAGGTGTGTCAGATTTCAAATTTGATCCCAAAAATGGATCCAAAAGGGTCCAATTAGCTAGGGGTGTGATTTTTGCTCAAATTTGAGCACTTTGAAAAATTTGGTCAACACCTATATAAGGGCTCGAAGGGTCATTTTCAATTCATTTGTGCTTTTGTCTTGTAGTGATTTTGAGCTCTGATAGAGACATGGCAGTGAACGTGAGATATCATCATTTTGAGTACTCCAGACGACACAACCGGCTAGCAGACTACAGACCACCGGTGAGTCGTCGATTTCTCATCTTCGTACTTTTTTTTTGACGCATTTTGAGGTCATTTATTGCACGTTTTAGCATTTTTTTAGGGGTCAAATCTTTCTTCACGCGAGACTGATCTCTTCTCGCACGAAGATCTTCTTTCTTCGCGCAAAGATTCAGGGCTATCTGTTTCTTCGTGCGCGGCGGTGAGGATCTTTGCACAGGAGGCATTTTGGTTTTGCGCGAAGAAAGAGATTCTTCGCGTGAGGTGATTTGGTTTTGCGCAAAATCTTCTTTTTTGGTGCAGACATTGATTTCTTCGCGCGAGAAACTCTTTTTTTGAGAAAATGCGTGATTCTTCGCACCAAGAAAGAATGTCTTCACGCGAAACTATATAATTTCGTGTCAAATTTCATGAATTTTGTGCGAAATTCCATGACAGTTTTGACTTTCACACTTAAAAATTGCATTTTATTTCGTTTTGATGCGTCGTTTTGACTTGATACTGATCGTTTGTTTGTCATTTTTTGGTGTGCATGCAGGAGGTCTTTGGAGACATTGCATTTAGGTCACATTATCCGCCATATGGAGAGTTATTGCGGAGTCTGGATGATGTAGATCGAGCACACATTGCCCGATTGGGTTTGTCCTCTCTATGTTGGATTCTAGCTGTGATGGTGAATCACGGCTTACTCACAGCTTTGGTGGAGCGTTTCCATTCAGAGACAAACACCTTCCACTTGCCGATGGGTGAGATGACCATCACTCTCAAGTACATCTAGAGGATTCTGAGGATTCCTTTCCACAGCACTCGGGTCATCTATGATACAGTGCCTCGAGCAGGGACAGAGGCATTATCAGTTGTGTTCGAGAGAGAGCTACCAAGGGGGAGGGCCATCATTTGGGATGAGCTCATGCATACCTATGGACCGACACACAGGTTGGCATCTGTGCTAGCTATATTCCTGAGTTATTTCTTATGTCCTGACAGAGGACAACATGGTTTGGAGTGCGGGTGAGGGGTCATGCTCCGTAGGATGGTTGAGGCACCCGAGATCTTTGGGTGGGGTCAGTACATATTGGCCCATCTTTTTCATGAGATGCATGAGGTCGTCTTCCACGAGAAGAAGACCATGGCAGCGAGAGTATATGTGTTATAGATCTGGGCCTGGGAGCATCTCCCTATATGTAGGCTGATTTTTGAGGATGCCCGGTAGCCCATGGAGCCCTATATTTGTAGATATCGAGGGCATATTACCCAGGCCCACCTAGGTAAGATAGAGCAGTGGAGGATAAGTCTTGATGACCTCGTGTCTATTGTATGGTGACCCTGGTGAGAGACAAAGGACTGGGATGATGCTCCTAGAGAGTTACTGTGGATGTTTAGTTCTCGACCATTGGTGGGCAGGACGACATCTGTTATGGAGAGATTTGTGATCTCTTGAGTGTGGCGGCAGTATGGTCGACCATAGGATATTTCGTCTGAGTTCTGTGCCTATGCCAGGTTGCAGAAGGACATCGAGTAGGGATGGCCAACACGGATGGATTCAAGACGATCCATGATAGACATCCGCAGCCTAGTTGTAGTTCAGTGGGATTACCTGCCAGTGATAGCAGATGTCAGGATGACACCTGCATATCAAGCATTTTTTATTAGCCATCCATTCTCACGTTTTACAGATCTAGTGGGGATGGCAGGGCAAGTAGTGCAGACAAAGAGACAGGCACCCTAGCAGCAGGAGGCACAGCCATAGCTTCCAGTTCAGCCACAGCAGCAATCACGAGTCCGACACCGGGTTCAGCAGATGTAGATTCCCCCACGTCAGATGGGATCAAACCCAGGTGCCAGGGGTAGTGGGAGTGGACAAAGCCAACACCGCAGGCAGAGGACAGAGGAGGAGGCCCCTCAGCAAGAGGCTCCATAGCAGCAGGTGCCACCACAGCCGCAGGCACCACCACAACAACAGGCACTTGAGATGTTAGATGAGGATATGTCAAATTAGTCGGTAGGTGGGGTGTAGGATGCAGTACGGAGGAACCGAGAGCGGGTTCGTGTGGCCTCTCGAAAGTTGGGAGAGTTGCAAATTGTAGTAGCAGTCTGGGATGTGCAGCTAGTGGACAGACAGTGGGAGACAGATTGTCAGAAGGAGCGCACGGAGACTGCAAAGTGGAGGCTGGAGCTAGCACAGGATGAGATCCGCTTCCAGTCTGCTCAGGCTGCGTATTACTATGCTGCATACATCAGCGCCGTGCCAGATGAGACATTACAGGTTCAGTGATTCTTTCAGTATGCACGAGAGTCTGGAGGTGGATGACCTCCTGTTAGGCCAGATATGCCACCACTGCCTCCGGCACCTGCTGCCCTTGCTCCTCCTAGAGGTGAGGGTTCGGGACAAAGTTAGATGCTCTGTGCTTGATTTTTTTGATTTTGATCCCTGGCTATGTATCGATTGGTGTGCCAACACCACATGTATTATTTTTGATCGATTGTGCTTGAGTAGCACCCATTTTTGTACTAACCCATTCTTTTGATATATATGTACGAGATTTTGAGCTGAGTATTCCTATGTACATGTCATTGTCTATTTTTTTTTGCTTTGATGTACATGAGATGTATGTTGTACTTAGATAGAATGCATATGTATGAACTGACATCTTACGTAGTGTTGCGTGTTTTTGACAGTCACAGGTATTCCATTGAGGAGCGTGAATCGACAAACCAAACACTTGTGTAGCCGTGGAGGAATCTGATGCATGTGGAATATGAACAGAATTACCATCGAATTGCGTGCTAATGCAAATGGAGTATGTAATGCAAGACTATGTTAAATGCAACCCTAGGTCTGGTTACCAAGCCTCGATACTTAATCATCACTGGATATAAAATAAAGCTCGTATGTTATACAATTCCCACTAACATTGCAATCATGAAAATATGAATATAACATACGTTATTGGGTTGTCGAGATTAAATGTAAGCATTCGAGCCACAAGAAGCCAGAATGACTAGAACATTTGTCCCTTTTAATGTAGCAAGTTAACATAAGCATCAAAGCATAGACACTAGGATGACCTGAATGTTGCTTGCATGAAAGGCACACCAAACACATGGGAGATCTCTCTTATGCTAAGTACTTAGTATTCATTCTGTCCGCAACGACCCTTGTGTTCGTAACCTGAGATAGAAGTGCGCTAGATATACTCGCAGTGACCCATACGTTCACTTAGTAGGATGAGCATTAGTATGTACTATAGCATGAAGATTTCACTCCAACAAACAAGGAGAAGAACCAACGTTATTGGCATATTCATATAAAAGGAGTCGAGGTAAACACGACCATCCAATACGAGATGGAGGCTCTTATAGTGGACACCCCTCTTATAGGAATAGATCAACTTATTGGAACTAAACCGCAAACAGAAAGCAAAGAAAAAGATCATGCCCCCAGTCATTACTTCTCTAGTCAAAGATGAAATCATCGAGTTGCTCGAAGGGATATGATAAAGAAAAACAAAGAAAACAAAGAAAGTGCTCAGCATATCCAAACAAGTATATCATTTTTGAGTTCAATGTTTTGGGATTGATGTCAAGTGCTAATGTCCAGAATACATTCGAGAGAAATCTCTTTAGTAGGGTGACAATAGTAGGTAGACGAAGTCAGAATGACTGGTGATTGAGGTCAAAGAGGAATCTTCATGAGGAAGAACCTAAGAAGGACTGAGTGATAGTAGACAGACATAGCTAGGACGACTGGTGACTAATGCAAAAGAGATTTTCCGTAAAAGAACCTGGAGACATGACCTGAGCAATGGTAGGCAGACATAGCTGAAACAACTAGTGACCATTGCAAAAGAGATTCTATGAGGAGAATCTCAAAAAAAAAGAGTTTCACTGGCGACAGTAGGCAGACGTAGTGAGAACCACTGGTGACTATCACGAAGGAGATTCTAGAGGAGAATCTCGAAAAGAGTGACACTAGCGACAGTAGGCAGATGCAGTGAGAACCACTGGTGACTGTCACGGAGGATATTGTAGAGGAGAATCTCGAAAAGAGTGACACTAGTGACAGTAGGAAAATGCAGTGAGAACCACTAGTGACTATCATGGAGGAGATTCTAGAGGAGAATCTCGAAAAGAGTGACACTAGCGATAGTAGGCAGATGCAGTGAGAACCACTGGTGACTGTCACAGAGGAGATTCTAGAGGAGAATCTCAAAAAGAGTGACACTAGCAACAGTAGGCAGATGCAGTGAGAACCACTGGTGACTGTCGCGAAGGAGATTCTATGAGGAGAATCTCAAAAAAAAGTGACACTAAGTGGGAATGCCCCCGAGCTATGACAAGACTCAATCCATGGATACATGAGTAGGAAGCAGGAAAGCGAAAGCGACTATATAGAATAGCCAGAAGATATGCTGCAAGGTGAGGCATTGGGAACAAGAGGCACCTGTTTACCAGGTTTTCACCTTCTTGGCAAGTTTTCTCTTTTTTTTCTTTTTTTTTTTAAATTCATGACTTTTTCTAATTTTTAGATTTTTTTCAGGACATTTAGATATGTACAGAGAGCTTGCTGAGATTAAATCAACTGTAAAACCGCTTTAGGTGGAGAATGTTCATAAGCTCTTTAAGCACTTCTCCTTCAGTTGTGGAAAGCTGATAGGTGCCAGATCCATATACTGCAGTAATGATGTAAGGACCTAGCCAGTTTGGTTCAAACTTTCCCTTCTGCATTCTTTGTTGTTGATTCTTAGGATTCACTCTTAGGACGAGATCACCCAGTTGGAAGTCACGTGGCCTAATTCTCCTATTGTAGCTTCGTGCCATTCTTTGTTGATATGCTCATAGATGATCACAGGCCACTTGTCATCGTTCATCCAGTAACACAAGCTCTTGAAGCTGAGCTATCCTGTAGTCATCATCAATGATAAGGCCTTTCATGGAGATTCTCAAGGTAGGAATCTCAACCTCTATTGGAAGCACAGCATCCGCCCCATATACCAATGCAAAAGGAGTCATGCCCGTTGGAGTTCTAATGCTTGTCCTATATGCCCACAGGGCTAGATTGATCTAGAGATGCTAGTCTCTCCCTAACTTACTGACTGTGCAATGAAGAATTTTGAGGATCACCTTATTGGATGCCTCAGCTTGGCCATTACCCTGGGGGTAATAAATGGAAGACCAATGTTGTGTAATCTTGAATTTCTTGCACAATTTCTTGAGGTCTTTATTTTTGAACTATCCTCCATTGTCAGTAATGATTGAGGATGGTATACCATATCTACAGATGATGTAGTTTGTGATAAAAAGCACTACATCTTTGCCATCAGCAATTGTGAGAGGGACTGCCTCTACCCATTTCGTGAAATAATCTGTAGCGGTGATAATGAACTTATGTCCATTGGAAGAGGTTAGGTGAATCTACCCCACCAAGTCAAAGGCCCATTGTTGAAATGGCCATGTTGTAGTAGAGGGAATCAACTCTCTGGCTGGAGCGTGAATGAGATTCTCATGTAGCTGACACTGCTTGCAGGACCTAGCATATTTAACAGCTTCTTGCTCCATTTTAAACTAGTAGTAAGCAGCACAAAGGAGTTTGCGAGCTAGTGTCAGGCCATTGGAATGAGATCCGCAAATGCCTTCGTGAACATCAATTAGTGCGCGTTTGGACTCGTCGGGTTCTAAACACCTAAGGAGTGTTTCGTCGAGACCTCTCCTATATAGATCGTCAGCAATAATGACATAATGTGAAGCGTTACGGATTAGGTAATGTTTCTAATTCTGGGTCAAACCTTTCAGAATGGTTTGATTACAAAGGTAGGAATAGATGTGATGGTAGTAGGATGATTCTTGTCCTATAATAGAACAGATCATCCTAGAATCAGCTGTGGCATAGGCTGGGTAGTGTAACACTTCCACCAAGAACTCGTGTCGTAGATCATTTTCTGGCATTTGTAGAAGGGAGGCCAGAGTGGCCATGGTGTTAGCCGCTTTATTATCTGCACGTGGAACTTGTTGGAAGGTGATGTGTGCAAAATATTTCATCAATTCATCAACCATGCATTTGTAAGGAATTAGTTTCTCATCCTTTGTTTGATACACATCATTTACTTGGTTGATGAAAAGCTGAGAGTCACCAAAGATATCCAACTGATCTACTCTCCATTCAGCTGCAATTTTCATACCATTGATCAAAGCTTCATATTCAGCAATGTTATTTGTACAAGGAAACAGAATCTTGTACGCTTTGGGCAATGAGTATCTTTGTGGTGTAATGAAAAGTAATCTAGCACCTGATCCTTTTTGTGTGAAGGACCCATCGAAGAACATAAACCATGTATGGTGAGTGAGTGTTAGAATTGACTCATTTGGAAAATCAATGTTTATTGGTAGAAGACTCTATATGGGTGCCTCGGCCAGCTGGTCTGCAATTGGTTGTCCCTTTATAGCTTTGCATTCAACATATTGGATGTCAAACTTACTTAGTATCATGACCCATTTAGCCAATCTTCCTATGAGAGCTGCCTTACTGAGCAAGTACTTTAATGGATCTATTTTAGCCACAAGCCATGTAGTGTGGGCAAGCATGTAGTGTCTCAACTTTTGGGAAGCAAAGACAACTGCCAAGCAAGCTTTCTCAATAATGTTGTAGTTTTTCTCATAAGAGACCAATGTTCGGCTCAAGTAATAAATAGCTCTTTCTTTTTTGTCATTGTCTTCCTGAGCCAACAGGATTCTCAAAGATGTTTCAGTGGCTGAAATGTATAAAAGCAAAGGCTTCCCATGCATAGGAGGCATCAAGATCGGTGGGTTGACAAGATATTGTTTGATCTGTGTTAAGCTTTGCTCACAATCCTGGCTCCAATTGAATTTCACACCCTTATGTAAGGTCTTTGTGAAGGATTTTGATTTATCCGCCAATTATGAAATAAACCTGCGAATAGATTGAAGCCTTCCCTATAGTCCTCTCATTTGACTGATGTTCTGAGGTGGTGGCATGTCCATTATTGCTTGTATTTTTTCTGGATCTACTTCAATTCCCTTTGCAGAAACAATATATCCTAACAATTTTCTTGATGTGACACCAAATGCGCATTTCTTAGGATTGAGCCGAAGACTGAATTTTTTCATACAATCTAGGATGGGACCCAAATCTTGTAGATGAGTATTGTGTTTAGTACTTTTGACCAAGGTATCATCAACGTAGTCCTCCATGGTTCTATGCATCATGTCATGGAAAATTGTAGCAGCAGTCCACTAATACGTAGCTCCAGGATTCTTTAAACCAAATGGCATCACATTCCAAAAAAAAGTTCCCCATGCACATGTGAAAGCCAATTTCTCTTGATCTTCTGGCAGAATTTTTATCTGATTGTATCCAGAAAAACCATCCATAAGTGAGTACATCTCATAGCCAGCCGTCATGTCCATGATCATATCAATATTAGGGAGCAGAAAGTCGTCTTTAGGACATGCAAAGTTAAGATCACGAAAGTTTGTACAAACTCTGATCGATTTATCATGCTTGGACACAGGGACAATATTGGATATCCATTTAGCATAATCAATTGCACGAATGAAACCAGCCTTCAGAAGTTTCTCCAATTCAGCTTTGACGAGCAATGCAACATGAGGATGTATTTTTCGAAGCTTCTGTTTAACTAGTTTGATGCCTGGTGCTATGGACAAGTGATGCATGATAAGATCAGGATCCAATCCGGGCATGTCAGAATATGTCCAAGAAAAATTTATTTTCTTTCCCTTGAAAAAGGCAATGAATTATTCCTTCTCTTCAGGCGACAATGACTGCGCCAGATGTATCACATGAGGATGTTCTTCTGTGCCCAAGTTAATTGGCTGTGTCGGCTCTATTAACACTGATGATCTCTTCTGAAAGTGACTGGGAAGGACATCAAATATCTCATCTGCGGGCACCTTAGAGAGGTTTTCACCCTTAGATATGTCTTTTGTTTTTACTTTTTTGGGATTCGACACTACCACAATGTGGTTTTCACCATCGGACCTCTTGCATTTTTTCTTTTTAATTATGTGACTGAGATATTTGATGTCGGCCTCAGTCATCTTGATACTCTGCTCATTGGTGGAAGATGTTACAGGTTCAATAGCATTTAGGTAACAGGCGAGAGCATAGTCATTCTAGAATGTGGGGACTTCGTTAGATGCATTGGGGTTCCAGTCTATAAGCTTGAGATGTGCGAGTGAGAGAGTAGTGGCTGGTTCAATTGCATTCATAGTATAGTCATTAAATGCGTGGACCAGCAATTCGAGACCTACGGTGACCTCATCAACATGTGTATTCAAACACCTCAGACTATGAACGTTAGTAATTGACGACTCTAGGACACTAGTTGGATCAAACCCCCGTGATCTAATCCTAGATGTTTCACTCACTTCGATTTGATTTTCATAGACATGTACTTGGTCAATGTCTTTATTAGTAGTCGCTTCTGAAAGATTGTCAAATTCATATTCATGAGAATCGGTGCTACATGGTGAGAGACTATAGAACTCCCCAATAGTGATAGGGGCATAATCTCCTTCAGCCTCTGGATTCTTACACAAATACTCAATACGGCATGACTGACTAGATTTTCCCATTTCTGGATGATATTTGAGTTGCTCAGTATTGTCCTAAGAAGAATCACTAGTATCATCCACAATGCTAACACGTGGCACAAAGTCATCTAGCTCAGCAAAGAATTTAATGAGATCATAAGGAATAGGATGAGGGTAGGAATCCTCATCATCAGATTCTTCCTCTCGAGTACCTGACTCAGATTGTGACTCATTTTCAGATGAACTCTCAGGTATGGGTATGAATTTATTGGATCCCAAATGGAAAGGGACCTTCTTAAACCCTAGGCCAGTTGTGTCGCTGTTGCTTAGAGCTATTGCTTTGATAGGATCTATTAGACCATTGTTATTGCACCCAATAGGGCCGGTTCCCTTGTAACCAAAATGCTTCATAAGCTTAAGACTAGGTCCATATTTCTTAGGATTGATTTCTCGAGCTTGTTCTGTTAGGTCCACTGGAGCTTCTTCTTTGTAAAACCATGCAGCAATAGCTCTGTTTTCACTTTCATCTTCTAATGGAACTGTAGCCTTGACAAAAGAGCCATTAAACTTGGTCTAAGGTGTCAGCACGAATGGCTTCTTTGCTTCTGAGGGTCTCCCAAAATGTTGAGGGGACTCTGGAAGAAATGTTAATGATAGCACAGGTTCCATGTGGTACTCTCCCATACCATTTTCTTTCAATTTGAATGACTACTCAATTTGTTTCAGCTTATTGTTGTGACAATCAATAGACTCACGGTTAGCAAGGACGAAAGAATCAGCAGCTTTGAGCATATTGCAGGTGTAGCTAGTAGTGGCAGGAATAACAACTTTAGAGCCATGAAATGGGAATTTAATGCATTGGTGGTATGTGGATGGCACAACGCGCATCTCACATATCCATGGCCGTCCCAACAGAATGTTGTAGGCTAAGGGAATGTCAAGCACCTGACAAGTGAGATCCCTTTCGACAGGACTGACGCAAATTGGTAAAGTCACAAGAACTAGTGACTTTCGTTCTACTTCATCATAAGCTTTAATAGTGATCTTTCGTCGAGGACCAACAGAGTCCTCAAAATAATCCAATTGTCTAAGTAGGGCAGCAGAAACAATATTTAGGCCAATGCCATTGTCAATGAGTACCCGACAAACACGTGTTTGGTGGATCATGACCTTAATGTGTAGAGGCTGATTGTGTGGGTGATTTAGTGAGTTGTCATCCTCCTTGGAGAAGGTCATAAGAAGAGGTGAGGTCAAGTGACCTACCATGGATTGAAATCACTCAAGATCAAGATCTTGAGGAACGTTTGCCTCAGTGAGGGCTTTGTCCAGAATTTGCTTGTGGGCAAGTGAGATTTTAAGCAGCTCAAATATGGAAATGTGAGCATTGGTTCATTTTAACTGATCTAGAACACTATAACTGGTTGCAGTCAAGTTGGTCGTGTGTTTTTCACCTTTACTGGATGGACCAGCAAGGGCTTTGTTCTTGTGTTGTTCAAGATTTGAAATAGGAGGTGCAGGGCCTTTGAGCACCAACTTCGCATGAGAGTGAGTAACAGCGTTGGCACAATGTTGCGAAGATGCATTATCCATGTTATTAGAAGTAGGGCCTCTCAAGACAAATGGTGTCTTGGGTTTGTCATTATCTTGCTTCCCCTTTATGGTAATAATGTCGCAGTATTCAGAATCTACAGGTTCAACCATGTGAATGACATTATCATCATTGGAATACGCATAGTTGACCTTATTGTAGGGTTCTGGTTTCGAAGTCTCTCCTTTTTCATAAGCTGGGAAAGGCTCTTTGAACGCCTTGTGGTCCGAGTTTTTGTTATGTCCATCTACTAGAAGTTCACCAGCATCAATCATGTCTTGGACTTTATGACGCAAGTTTATACAGTTGCTGGTTTTGTGTCCCTTGTTTTGGTGATACTCACAAAATGAGGTCTCATTCCACCATGGTGGACGTGGTTGTGGATCATAGGGATGAGGGTTATCCATTGGTGAGATAAGCTTGTGTTGTAGCAATTTTTTGTAAACCACATCCAAAGGTTGTCCCAAAGGCATATACTCTTGCTTGGGTCATGTTGCCCATGAGTTTCTCAATTTGTTTCCAGATGTCTTATTGTCAGGGGGAGGCTTCTTAGCATTTTTGGACGCTTTGAGACAGTCTATGAGATTAAATGTTGCTTTAGCAGGTTTGGGTGTGACATTATCAACAACCCCATCATGTACAATTTCTTGGTTCTTGTTGACATGTTTGGTTTTATCCCTGTTGGAAGTGGAACCTTGTTTTGTGTCTCTCTGAAGAGTGAGCTCACCTTTCTTGACCATAAATTCTTCGATACAGATAGCCTGTGTAATCATGTCTTCAAAGGTACGTGGACCTTATAGTTGGACTCTATACCCGAAATCAGGTAAGAGGTTATCAGTGAAAATGTCGAGCTTCTCCGTTTCTGGGATTTTACGAGAATACTTAGTGTATAGTTGTCTCCACCATTGGAGGAAAGTGAGAAAAGGCTCACCAACCTTCTGTTTAAGGTTGCATAGATCTCAAATATTTACAGGATGTTGAATGTTATGAGAATATTGCTGAACAAATGAATTAGCAATTTCGTCAAACATCGTGATACCAGGAGGTAAATGTGAGAACCACTCCAAAGCCTGACCACCTAGGCTTCTAGGGAATAAATGCATGAGTTACGTTTGATTGTGTATAAACTCCATAGACAAAGCACCAAATTGTCGCAAGTGATCTTGGGGATCAGTAGTACCAAAGTACTTGTCATATTTGGGTAGTTCTACGCCTCGTGGGAAAGGTGGCATGTTTATACTTTTGTCAAATGGAAATGAACAAAGAGCATCCAATGTGTATGTCTTTTTAGGTTTCTCCTTCTCAGGCATCATCTGAACCAACTGGTCTTGCATAATTTTCAATTGTTTTTGGAGTTTAGCGGTCTTAGTTTCTTCTTCATGTGTGATAATAGTTTCCACATCGAAATGTGTGGGCAGTTTAGCTCCCTCTTGGGCAAGTTTGAGAAAGTACTTTTCTTTCTCTTCGTTGAGTAGGATTCCCATGACCTTCTAAAATTTTTTTGTCTCTTCGACATTTTGCTATGTGTTTAGGAAGGATTTCCACCTCTTCTTGTTCCTCATCAGTGTCATATTCTTTCTCTTTCTATTTGTCATCCCTAGGTGGTTCTTGATATTGACTATGACTACCATGTTTAGGTTCATGATTAGTCATTATAAGAACGTGTTCAGTTTCTATACGTTGTGTTTCAAAAGGGTCTGTGGAGAAAGGATCATACATTGTGTTTGGAAATGCAAGACCTCTACCTGTCTCAGTATCCTCTTGATAAAAAGGATTCCTAATTTGTTGCAAATTGGAAAATGTTCGTTGAACTTGAGGTGACCTGGTAGGTGAGGAAGACCATGAAGACGCCTCACTAGCCAAATTGGATACAGATTGCGTAGTGAAAGGTAAACTACCTCTATCACGATTACGACCCCTAGCATGACCATGTCTAAGGTTATCGGGATAAAACACGTTGCCGCTTCTGGTTGTGACAGTCATAGACAAGGATAAGAAGCTAGAACCTAGACAAGGACTACACTAAGACTGAGTCTCAAAAAGGACAAGATAATAGCAAGAATGTTGTTCACTAAGGCACAAATGGTCTGATTTAAAGGCTAGAACAACCAGAGATTATGACCACTGCGATACAAAGTAGTACAAGCATTAAGACAAAGACCAAAAAAAAAAACTTATGAGACGAGGCTAGTCAAGGTATAAGACACAAGTCTTCAGCTAAGTGAAGTGTCACTATTTCAGGACTATTTGCAAACAGAGAGTGATAAACAGGCACAGAAAAGGACATCGTGTAGGCCGCATATAGCTAGAACAGACCCAAATTGGTAATGTTGATACAAACTCTCGCGTGAAAAACTTTTACGGGTTGCGCAAAGAATTTTTACAAGTCGCCCGAAGAATTTTTTGTCTCGCGTGAAGGTCAGTAATAGTGGTTTAATTTTGCTCAAAAATGTTGATAGGATCGCGCGAAGATGCACAACAGCAATTTAATTTCGCGCGAGGACAAAATGGCTTCGCGCGAGTTTCAGATGATTTCGCGCGAGACCCAAATGATTTCACACAAAAGGGCAGAACAATTTCACAACAGCGATTGATTTTGACAAAAAATTTGATCGTTTCAGTAACCAGGCAGATAAACAAGCACGTAGAACAGCAAGCAAGTGATTTCAAGAAAGTCTGAAAACAATGAGCAAGGGCAAAAGCAACCTTGTGCATGAACAATCAAGTGACTTAGTTTTGTGCTAATCCCTAGGAGAGCTATTTGTGTATGTTTTCAAAATTTTTTGCAATCACGCATACATCTCTAGAAAATAAAAGTTGGCCTCTCTAAGGTTTTTAGTAATGGTTTGACTCTGCAACTTTTATGACTCACAGGGGTGATCTCCAATCTCAGTGCACCGAGGGTTTGACACAGTCCGAGAACTTAATCTTCAAGAGCTGCTAGGGAGATCTGACAACCCACAATGAACCACACCCATGGAGATTTCTTCCACAAGGACATTTATATAGTGGTTGTCACTACCATGGCGAGAATGGCTATTACCGCTCGAGGTTCCGTCATCACAGTTTCCCCTGTAGAGGGATTGTCTGCTACGGTTAACCCTCTCTAAAGGTGACCGACTCACAATAGTGTACCACAAGGGGACTTAGCTTCCAAATTCAAGGTTTTGACACCTTTTCACCTTTAGCCCAATCAAAGCAGACATATTAATCTGACACGCTAAACTAAGATTATCTCTTAAAGATCTATGATATCAACTCCCAGTGATCTATCAACCTCTCCGGAGAAAGGATGCCTTAATCAACAAATTGAAGATTCATCTATCTACGAGATGCTCAAAGTATCCTCCCCACCTACAAGGAATTTGTCTTAGAGAGGAGTTTCACTAGGAACCCACTCCCTCAAGATCCATGAATAGTGTTCATGGGGGCTTAATTACTATGTGTGTACCGAATGTTAATTCCTGAAAGAAAATCTATCCAAAAGTAATCAAAGAGCACAAGGTGGTACACTTGACGCTTTAACTGATGTGAGGTGAGTCCAAAGATGTGGAACATTTAATCCCTCACACAAGCTAACATGAGTCCACAACTTAGAAACTAGTGAGTTCTAAAAAGCACAAAAGGGTTGCCTAGTGGAGCCTTTAACGCTTCTGTCCTGTAGACCCCTCCCCTTTAACGTGGTGCTGATCTTGCAACCACAGGGTGGAATGAGGGGCTGGCGGATTAGCGAGTCCAATAACCCAAAATAGCTATCTAAATCTATCACTAGTACCTAAGCCTGCTAAATGAATACTAACGGAGATCACACCCTAGTATCAAATTATGCATGTGTTGTAAAATGAAAATACAGAAGGAAACACACACAAGCTGGACACGAGAGATGTTTGTTTTAGATCCAAATGAAGTGTTATCAGCTGAGGAAGGTTACCTAGTGATCCTCGCAACGTGCTTAGTAGATTTTACCTATTTTTAGCGACTTTATCATGCTTTTCCAATTGTCCCGCAAACCGCTGTTATGTTGTTCCAAAAAAATCAGAAAACACAGAAACACTAGAAATCGTGAACAATCAGTAGAAAAACCAGAAAACACGAAAATCAATGCAAAAAAATGCCTTTGTCAGTAGAGTTTCGTGTGAAATTCCTGACAGTCTGCGCGAAGAATTTTTACGGCTCATGCGAAATTATATTTGGCTCACACGAAGAAATAGGTTTCGCGTGAAGTTTCGTGCGCCCAAGAACTTTCTCGCGCAATGCAGAAGGAATCTTCACGCGAAGATTCTAGATCGTCGCGCGAAAATGAACAGTCTCGCGTGAAGATTCTCTAATCTATACGGAACAGTACGGATAGAGAACAAAAAATGATTAAAAAAATACAGAAAGAGGCTAGAAAAATTGATTTTCGGGCCCCACGGTGGGCGCCAGAAATGTATGGCTGAATATGTGGCCTCTGCTAACACACACACTTCAACATGGTCATTGTATGCAGATTCATCCTAAAATGAACATTGGATTCCGAAAATCAGCCGGCAAAGCGACCTGTTGCCTTCTATCTAAAGGGAATTGCTTGTAAGATATCCTCAGATTTGAGGTGTTTAAGCAACTAGACCTTGTAAGAACGAAAGATTTGAATGCAATTTAAGCTATATGAATGTGCAAGTAATCTAGATGAAGTACAAGCAATTAATCTAAGAAATAAAAGACATTAAACTAAAAATGTATGCATTATTAAGCTAGATGAATTTAAACTAAGAATGCAAGATGTATGTAAAAATATGAGCAAATGTGAGTATGAATTCCAGCAGCAATTCGATGCAAATTCTCCAAATTCATCCTCTCAAAATGAAGAGATGAGGGTCTCTTAAATAGACTTTCCTGGAATCCATCAACAGTTGAGATCGATTTCAATCAATGGTCAGGATTAAAGGTGAAGTTCAGTCATAAAGGGAGATTCCCAAATTAAAGAGAGTTAACAAATTTAATTTGAGTAAAATAAGGAGTTAACTTATTCAATTTGAGTAGAAAAAGGAGTTAACTGATTTAACTCATTTTTAATCAATAGTGAACTGGAAATTTCCCTTTTTTGAACTGAAGAGAGATTTTGGTGAAATATTTAATTTAATAAAATGAGATATGGTCTCATAATTACCTTTTTCATTTAATTAAATAATTCTATTTAATTAATTAGAGGCACTTTTCTTATATAATTAAATAACTTCATTTAATTAATTAAGAATGACTTCCCATTTAATTAAATAACTTTGTTTAATTAATTAGAAGTAAATTCTCCATTTAATTAAATAATTTTGTTTAATTAATTAAAATAGGCATATTTATTAAATTAAATAAATTCAATTCCATAGTACATTAGCCTTAGGATATAATTTAATTTAATTAAAGTATAAATACTTATTAATTAAATAAAATATTAATCAATAGGTTTAATGTAACTAATATGAGTAAATACTATAGGAATTAAATAATAAGCATGATGAATGCAGATTAGGGTTTTCTGCATCTGACATTTAAGTCAAGTAGTGAATAGCAGAATGAGAATTGCCTATTAGAATAGGTCTTTAGGATTGGTTAAAAATAGACCAGAATTGGTATCATGGCAATGAGCCAACTTTGAGGTATTACAACTAGTAATTCAAAGGAACAAAAAATATTTTTTTCCTCAAAAACTATTAGATAATGGGTGATTATTTAGCTTGTCTTCTAATTGAAAATATAATTTTATCAAATGTTTTGATTGGAACCAATAAATTTGGAATACATTTTTTATAAATTTTGTGATGTTGATATTTACTTTTTCAATCATTTATATAATTTTCTTTATTTTATAAGGGATGAACACTCCAAAAAATGGCTCCTATAACACTAAAATAATTTAGCCAATCATATATTTTGAATAGTATATAAAATTTATAAATTAATATTAGAACTTTAGAAATATTTAAGTTAATAAAAAATAATTGTTTGTGATTGGTGAAAATTAATTAAGTTCATGCGAGCTCAAAATTATTGGCTCTAGATTCATGACTTTTCAAAGCCTTTCCACCTAGAGGCCTTTACCTCGCATATGGTTGTGTTGGAGATTTGACCAGACTTCCTTTTAAGTACTCCCAAATATGACATGCTTTCAGAATGGAGATTTAATTTACTATTTGGAAAGATTGTAATGTTATTTTATTATCTCGCAACTTTCTTGGTATACATGTTGCTATGTACTCTAAAACATGTATTTGTAATAATGTCATGATGTAGATTCAAGTATAGACAAATAAGGTGACATTGGAGGTAGCTCACCTGCAGGAGCTCTTAGCTCATTGGGGTAATGCCCCATGTATAGTTGCCTAGATACCACCAGATACTTTATCCGGTGATTGTACTCCTCCTTGCAATCGTTGGAGAGGCCAAAGTAGTTCAACATGCTGCTCGCATGCTCCTAGGTCGTAGCCTTCTCATCGCTCTCCCAATGGAGGTTTTGATGATCGTCGCCGCTTAGCCTCACCTCCACAGAGGATGGGTTCATGTTGGTCACCAATGGCTCCTCCTATTGCCCCTAATGCAAGTTGGCCTTCTGCACACAAAGACCCCAAATGGGCTTTCCCTCGGCTAGATTTAGCTATCTCTTTGCCTAGGTGATAGGGAGAGAAAGAAACAGATGATGTTGTTGTCGCCCCTACTGATGGTTGGGCTTCCTCTGAGTCATTTGCCAACCCCACAGACTTTTGGGGTTCTGATGATAAAGACCCTCCCTCGGCTAGCACTGCTCTTGTAGCCTGAGGGCTTTTTGTGTTAATATTTTATTTTATTTTATGAATAGTTGTCTTTTCTGGTTGCGTGTTGAGTGAACTTGTGGGGTGATCTTATATCCCCCCAACTACTTATTTTGTAGATATGTATCTTTAATATTTAGTTAATAGGAAATGTCTATTCATAAATAATAATTTAAAAATTAAATTTTTGGAGGTAGTGAATACAATAGTATATTGCTTTTGACAAATACAATAAGAAATTCTTATTATATTTCTAAATAAAATTACAATAATAAAATTCATAATTAAAAATATTTTTATATAATTTATGAAATCAATATATATATATATATATATATATAGTCACCTTCATTCAAGTTATATAGATAATGTAAATTTTAGATACTCCAATTTAACCTACATCAATGTATCATCCATTTTAACTTTAACTTCCTCGTTTATTTTAAAAGTAATAAATAATATTAATATT
Source organism: Cupressus sempervirens (assembly GCA_028749045.1). NCBI lineage: Eukaryota > Viridiplantae > Streptophyta > Pinopsida > Cupressales > Cupressaceae > Cupressus > Cupressus sempervirens. Next base: position 37,712,152 of record CM053785.1, read on the forward strand.
AATATCATACTAATAGGAAATATAACATAATCTACATTATACTAGAAAGCCCATGATAACTATAATTCAAAGGCCAATCACAAATGAAAAATACAAGCAAGGGATAGTAGATAGATAGGAACCCAGCTTTAGGTAGGGAACCATTAGGAGAGATATTTTTTAAATATATAGGTAAATGTGGTAGATAAACAATAAGAAAAAAACGCTTAATTAAATTAATTTTTCTAATTTAAGAGTAAAAAAATGAGAAGGGTTTGATTCTAAAAGAGGAGGTCCAAACTTCTAAGCAAAGATGCTTGACCCAAACTTTATTATAAAACTTTAAAATGACATGAAATATGATTCTCCCTTTGCTCCCAAGCCAAGCTATATGTTTTCTTTTGAGTTCAGCTGACGATTCTTCCCATTTCCCACATCATCAATCACCTAAGACCATCTACAACTTCAACTGTTCCCTCCACTTCTTCTCCAACCCCATTAAAACAAACTGCACACTTCCATATGGACATTGATTTGACACCCAAACCATTCTGTTCTAACAAACACACTACAGATTCTCAATCAATTCCATTGCTTTCCTGAACTGAACTTGCATGACAATGTGCTAACAGAAATCTAGTTTCTGGACGCTTTCAATACAAACAAAGTCACCAACTCTGTTTTTTTTTCCTTTTTTTTTTTTTTTGGCAGGTAACCTTCTTATGATCTAATTGACCTAGCAGTTAATTTTGTGTCTTTCTTTTTAAGGAATTCCAGGTTTCTACAAGAAAAAATGACGTGGGTTTGCAATAGTTTTTTCATTTTTTCCCCCTTTCAGAAGGGTTTTAGTAGCAATATTGCTCAATGAGAGAACTGATCAGGATCTTTAATGTTGTGTTTTTTTGCAGGGGTTTTTTCAGTATGAATATGTGAAATGAGAGAGAAGCTAGAAAAATTTGCAGTCATGCCATTTACAATCAGCTGTGCTACTCCTTCAAGTACTGCAATCAAAGATCAACATATAAAAAAACCAACTGGTGGGGATTCTGTGCTTGCAAGGACTTCCTCATCGGCTAAGTCAGAAGTCAAGTATATAAATGTTGCAAAAAGTTCCAATTCGGGAACCAAAAGCTCTCTTCAGAGAGGTATGACTATATGTTCATTATGAGTTAATGTGATTAGTTATGCGCAATAAATGATCCATTTGATTAGATAATGTTTCATGCTAATTATATGAATCGGTGGCAACAGACAGCTGATTTGAATTTGATTCAGTTATAGTCTACATAAATGTTCAAACATTAAGCCAGCCCATTTGATTTTGAGCTTGTACTATTATGATTTGAATTCTCATGCGATGCAATCTGAATATATGCTCAACAAGCCCATTGATTTGAACTCGTGCAATTCTTACTTCTATTTTGTTATATCCGCCTAATCATACACAAGAAACTGATGAAACAGATCACATGAACATTCATGTGTGAGGCGTATCTATAAGTCCTTAACTTTTGGCGCATACCCTTGCACTACACTGCAAGTTAAGAATTTTAATAGCTTGATTGAGATTCAGAAATGGCTTTTTAGATTGAATAATCATGATTTTCTTTTTCTGATCCTGATTGCAGAAACGTCCTTTACATCGTCCCCTCCAGTTGAAACTTCTATATTTACAATCCCTTTTTCCAAATCCTTAATATCCAATAAATTGCAGAGATTTTTCAAAGGGCTCAGAGCACTTACCCAACTCTTTGGTAAGGGAATCAACTTTGGTTGTCGATTGAATTTGTATTTTCATGCTTTCAGATTCAAATTTTCTGGACTGATGTTTCATAATTGCTTGGCAGTATATAAAGAAGAAGAGATGCAGATTGGATATCCTACAGATGTCAAGCATGTTGCTCACATTGGGTGGGATGGATCCTCTGGTAGTTGCAGAAGCTGGGTATGTATGTCCATTCACTTATCATGATTCATACCACTTTTTCTTGTTAGATAAATTCTCTATCATTCAGCTCTCTTGCTATAAAAAAGAGTTGAATTGCCATTTGATTTTACATGATTTTCAATTTGGGTCAGGCAGGCTCTCAAGGATACACACTAATACAGGGCTTGTTTTGTAAATCAGCACAAAATTCATGCATTTTAAGGCATCTAAACAAAACCTATATACCTTGATGCATCCGGAGGGCTGAATAGCCAATTCCCTTTTCCACTGCTAGTCCTGTTTTTGGGCGGCACACTAGTCCTAATTTTATGAATAAAAGTTGCCCCTGGTATCCATTTGCATGTTATTTACCATAACAGCAACGCAAATGCATGTATGGGGCCCTGAGAAATATGGGGTTGTAAGTTGAGAGTCAGGAACATGAGTGTTCATATGATTGTAAAATGTGTAGTCAGTTACTCTGGAAGCAGACCATTTGCTTAAAAGCTCTTTGTATAGTGAATCACCAATTATATGGTACTTGTTAACTCTGTCAGGTTTTTGTAGAACTATTGGTCGTTATTTAGAAAACTTTCTGACAGGGTTAGACTCACTTTGCAGGTTTGTAATCATCTATGCTTGTCCTGTGATTTCCTATGTTTATATCGTGGGGATCTCATGGTCTAGGTTTAATTAACTTTTTCCCAAGTCTCATCCATGGATCAGCTAAAATTATGCTCCTTAATCTGTGGAATTTTGAAAAGCTCGAATTGTCAATATCTTACACAAATGCTAGATTTAACCCAGTACATGGGATAATATCTAAGGAGGTGCTGACCACTGAGTCAACAACAATTTTCTCTGCCTAAACACTGACACTGAGCCTTCAGCACCTACTGAAGAGAGATTTGAACCCATGACCCAAGAATCTGATACCAATTGTTCAAATCATTTGTCGTTGCACCAGAAATTCAAGCTGTCAATGCCCGATACAAATGTCAGATTTAACCCGATCCGTTGGAGAATCTCCAAGAAAATGCTGACCACCAAGTCAACAACAGTTAAATTCCAAAGGGACCTCCTCCCAATCAAAATGTTCAACTAATAAGTTACTTTGAATCCACTTAATTCAAGTTAAATTAGAAGAAGCAATACTTTAAGAACTCAAACACAGATTTATGTTTTAAGAACGTTATAGAATTGCTATTAGAATACCCCATTGACGATTCAAACTCATTTACAGAAGACAGAGTGCTTAATATTGTTATAGTTCACCAAATGAGAGTCCTTCTAACATAACTGAAAACATTTCATTCCCTCCCTACAAACTGCTATTCGTGGAGGGTGTATATATTATATACTATAGTCCATCATGATTTCATCCCATACTTAATTGAGAGTAACTTTTTGGATGAAGTTGTAAGCACTGGAAGTTCGAGCCCTACTAAAAATATAGCCTTTGCAGGTGTGCTCCACTGCTCTGTAGCAATGTAGATTCCATGTGTACAAAACTCTTAGGCTTACATGAGAGTTTGAAGGTCATGTATACAGTCTACCTACTATTGATTGGGAGGAGGCCCTACTCAATAGGGAAGGTTTATCTCTAGTGAGGGCTGTGTTCCACTGGTTGTGTTTCTCCAATAAAACTCCTTTGCACTCCTCTTTTCTATTAATCAAAAGTGTACATCTAAACAAGTGGCTTGCCATGCAAGAAATTCTGATACTTCAATTTCAATCTTGAATCATTTTGTTCCACCTTATAGCGGACAATAGACCCCTCCACTTAAGCTAATTCATAATTAGAATGACTCTTTGAAGTAGTTTAACAGAGAGTTTACAAATTGGGTAAAAGGTGTATTGTTGTAAATTGTTGATAACTATTTTTAAACATCAAACATGTTTACCAGCTAAAATTGGACACTTTTTTACTGCATGTGATTGGGTAGTAAAATTACCATTATCTATCTGACTGTTAACTGTTTGATATTTAACTATACCGATGAAACATCAACCATTTTGTATACAGATTGGCGAATTGAGAGGGCCTGCAAACCATTCATCAGCAAATAGTAATGATGAATCTGAATTGGAACAACCAAGATGTTCAAGCTGGATTGAGGATGCTCCATCTCTTCCCGATTGGACTCCACAGGGTCAGTCATCTTTTTTCCTTATAGAGTCCTATTAATTGCACAAATTCACTTACTAAATTATGTTTGTTCATAGGCTTCTAAATATCGTCCTACTTAGTATATATTATCAGTTTAAAAATATAAATGTACTTGATGGCTACAGATCTGTTGGGCACTCTTGGACTCCATCCACCTACTCCACAGTTCAACCTCTTCAAGGCAGCTGAGGCAAAGGCAGAGAAAGCCAAGAGTATATCATTTGAATCCAAAAAAGCCACATCGTCTCTTCAAATGATGTAAACCAGACTTTTTTTCTTTTTGTCAAGACTGATATCACCTACTCTTAAAACCATAATGGATGTGTGTTATTTCCTGATGGATACTCAATGCGTATACATCCATAACCAGAGTCATCATACCTGATCCCATTACGAGGGGGTCTCTTCTAAATTCCAATATGTGCAGATATTGATTGGTGTTGCTGATTTGGGTGGTGCTATGAATTCAGTATAAAATCTTAAGGATTACTTCATCATTGTCACTCAAGGAATATTATATCTTAAGCAAAAGCTAAAGGTTAGAAATAGGTGAGAGTGGTTTAGCAAATCCTATTGAGTCATGGAAACTTGCTTGAATTGCAAGATATCTCATCAGGATAGAAAATGTATGTTGTTGGGTTTGTTATGGGTCCATGGCCCTTTGGATATTGTTTGTAGGAGCATCTGTATATCTTTAGTGGTTTCGTGTATTGTTCATGTGACATCTTTGTCTTAAAGTTTAAGACACAATTTAATTTGGAAGAGTTTCAAAGCTCTTTTGTAACTTTTGGGCGAATTTCTTGGAAATGGTGGTTGAGTCGGGGCATTCTTTATTTCAGTGCAAAATGTGGGGCTGAACAAATCATCATATCCAAGGTAGAGCAATTGTCATATTTTATTCTGATCAGGGAGAGACATTTTTCAATTATGAATTTCGTACAATGTTTCATTATTATAAAAGATGATTTAATAGCTTTAATAATTTAGTGTGGAATTGAAGGTGTATTTGTACAAGATGAATCATAACCATGCTTTCGGTGATCACAAAGCAAGCTGATTTAAGTCTTATATGAAAAGACTAGTGGCATGATTAGAATTTTATCTCATTTTCATTATTCTACATGTCTAGATCTTGCTTTTATCCTTGGTTGTAAAGTTCGCTTAATTCCTCTAAAGTTCCAATGGATAGTTATATGTATATATTAATAATAATTAAATAGTTTGTAAAGCATAATTTATTTTTAAAAATAGATGCATTATCATAATTAGGTGTTTTTTTCAAATATAAGAAATAACTAATATTTTGAAGAGGGGGGATTTGATTGGTGCGAGTGTCGTGTTATAAGCATAAGATCTAGTCTCCCTTCAACTCACATGGTATTGGAACTACACTTTTATTGGAGGCAAAATATAAATATATGTGCATGGGTATGTATGTGGAGGATAGGGGGAAGGACAACAGACTTCTTCTAAAGAAATAATTAAGCCAGTCACTATTATAAATAATAAAAGAATTAAAATAAACCTTTTAACTTTCATTAGATTTAACTCTAACTTCAAAGAGAGGATAAAAAACTACAAATACATAGAATATTGTAATAACAAATGTTCTTAAAAGTAATTCAAAAAATAACAAGTAGAGCACTCATAATGATCAAGTCATTGACTATAGGTAGACTAAAAATCTACCGAATTTTCTCTATGATAGAAATGATTCTTTGGATATTTTTTATAAGAATATTTTTATATTAAAGATGTCCATCCTCCTTTAATATGGTATTCTATTGAACTTAAGATTCATAAGTACAATGTAAAGAATAAAATCTTTCTTCCACTCCCTTCATTAACTACCAACCTCTTAAAGTACTGGTTGGATTGAAGGAGTATTAACAATTCAATACAATTTTTAAAAATAGTTTCAAACTCTATATAAATTAATCAATGGAGTATGAAGGTATACACTAGTAACATACTCAATTTTTGCAACTAATTTAAAGATAAACTATTAAGAAATAATTATTATTATATGAGAATATTTTAAGAAAAATGAAATCTATTTTTCTTACAGTAAAGTTGTCATGAAATTTATAATCTTTTAGATTAACAATTTTCACATTAGCTATGCGACTCCCACTTTGTAGGTTTCAATTTTTTTGTTATTTTACACATGGTCAACTTCCATGAAGGAGACCATGTCTATCCTCATGAGGACCCTCATCCTCTTTAGGATCTTGCACCTCTAATATCATTGTCTTTGCTTTGTTGAAATATTGAACAACATCTAGACCCCATGTGGCTATTATTGAGCTTGCTAAAGATGACGGTGGCACCAATAACAAAGTGACCTTTGGAATTGCCAATTTAGGTTAGTGTAATGATGGTACTATTAACAAGGAAGCCACTTCGATTAACTGGAAGGGCACCCTTGTTTTTGGGTCCCATGGACAAGAAGTAATCAATCCTACATTAAAATATATAAGGATAGAATTAGGAACATAAATTCAACTTTTGGATGTGGTTATGAATAGTATTATTTCAACTATGAATTTCACTCTCGTGGGAAGATTCTTCTCTTTCATGTTAACCATTGATATGGTTAGGAGGTGGGTTGCAACTTGTTGTAGCTTGAAGGGTGGTGTGTGACCGATGCAACATAGAGGGTCTCTTCTTGTTCAAGTTCATGAGCGAGGAGGATATGGTTAAAATACATACAAGCTCTTAGGCTTATGGAAAAAATTTCCATCCCTATGTAAGTGGAAGCATGGTTTTGACTCCGTGAAGGATCTTCAAAAGATGACTCCGTTGATGTCAGTTTTGTACCACTACCTAACATATAGTAATTGAATACTTGATATGGAATATCAAACACTCAACCCTCTCTTGAAAAGTAAATACTCATAAAGAACATGAGAAAAACTTCAAGGTTCCTTACACTTGTGGATACTAACTCAGTTATATTAATGTGATTTGTTGATTAATCATGTAGGCGGGCTTACATTGTTCTTTCAAGGTTGTTAGACTTTTGTTGTGATGGTGATGAATCTAGCTTTGCAATGTATACTAGCTCCAAATGATGTTGATGGTGATGATGGAGGGAATGTCCAACAATAATGCTTTGATTTTCTAACTTGTTCCAAGAATGAATTCCGACTACTAAACTACTTGTTGCTTTATTTCTACTCTTATGAATGGAAAGATTAGTAGATGGATGGGGAGAAAACCTGATGAAAGCTTACCAGTTGTGCTACCTCCATAGATGCAATGATTCAAGGAAAAAAAGACTAGATTACCACACAAGGCTTCCTAACAAGCTGCTAGGATGCTAGTGGCCTAGTTTATAGATCCCTAGCAAACATCCACTAATATCACCATACAACTATCCATCTATTCTTAGTCTTGCTTAACAACTTTCTTGAAATAAAATCTACTTTAACAACTTCAATGGAATTTAACTCTAACTATTGGAAGAAGAAACCATGCAATAACACCAAGTGTTCTTAATCACCATGCAAGCCAAAACAATGATAAGAGAAGAAATTTTTGGTATTATCTTAAGCAACAATTTTCTTCAACCATTGGAAGTAGAAACCATGCAATAACACCAAGTGTTCTTAATCACCATGCAAGACACAACAATGATGAGAGAAGCAATTTTGGTATTATCTTAACCAACAATTTTCTTCAACCCTTTACAAATGAGAGCAAATGGCCTTATATAGGGGCCAAGAATTACAACCAACAATAGAGATTAAGAGGTAAAATCAACGATCCAGATTGAATCCCAAAAACCCTAACTAGGGTTCCCACCCCATCGACCAATGAGAAGATGCCACCTCATCAATGGACCAATGAAAAAATAGGAAAAGTGGCAACCAATGAGAAGGCACCAAAATGGTAGCCAATCAGAATCAGACACCTATCCTAACCAAGAAGAAAGGAGAATTTTCCACTTGGGCTTACATCGAATGATCCTCTAATATAATTCTACCATTTTCTTTCATCTTTTTAGCCAAGGAAATGAACTTGGCTAGCCTGTCATTGACTTCCTTCATGGGAGGGAAAGGTGTGTGCTTCATCTTGAGCTCAGTTGAATTCATCATGTTGCTCACTACTTGTAGTATCCTCTTATGATTCTTCTCATATTATTTCACATATCCAATAAAGGCATTAAGGGAGGCAAGGGTGCTCAAATGCTTCTTCCTAATGGAAACCTTCCCCAACTCATCCAATCATGATCCAAACTCTGTCTCATTGACACTCTCCTCTTTGATATCTTCAAAATCAAGTGTAGCCCCAACATTGCTCATTATGGTTGAAATGGAAGTGTCAACACCTGGGTTATGGTGTGCAATCTCATCCTATATCTCTTTAAGTATTGTTAATCTGATGGGCAAGGCAACATACCAAGACTCCACTATACTCATTCCTCCTTCATCCACCATCTTGGTTCTCTCCAAATATCTCTCCGATAGCCCAATAAATGACCTTAGCCTAGGAATGGCTAAGTCCTTGACTGGAAGGAAATCCTTCCATTCCCCTTCAAATGTTCTGAATTTGTCTCTAATAGCCATCGATGACCTGAATGTCAAGATAAAGGAAGACAAGAAATTTTTCCCATCTTGAGTTATATCACTGATCTAATCTTTGATTTCATGCAATTGAGCCAATATCTCTTCTATGTTGCTTTCGCTATCTTGTGAAAGGGCTGGCTGATGCAATTGTTGGATAGGCTGGCAATCTCTCCAACACTTGTTTTTGGCCTCCAATTTTACAATCCTCTCATTTTCCTTCCTCAACCTTTCTCTAATTGAAACCATGCCTTCCTAGATCTCCTCACACTCCATGTCATATGTGATTCTTCCCAAGTTATGTTCTACTATCTCATGCTCCTAGGCTACAATCTCATCCATTGCCTTGCTAACCTTTGGTATAGCAATCTGAACTTTTTGGTAACCCTCATCATCACTCCTGATTACCTTTGCCACCATTTGTGCAATTTGTCTCTATTTCTCGCTATCTTCCTTTTCCACTAACCCTTGAATATCTTCAACTATTTGAACAATCACCACCTCACCTCTTGGCATAAGCATTTTCCTTAACCATAGCGGTGTAGTGCATCTCCCCAAATTTGGATTTGATTTGACTAGTAAAGCATCACCAACAACCTCAAGTGCCTAGCTTATTTTTTCAATATCAATTAGCCTATCCTCTTCTTCACTAGTGACTATCATATCATCTCCATGTTGGTTCTCTAAGAGAGGAGAGTATTCGATGTTGTCACTATAACCACTTGATTCTAAATTAGAGCTCACCTCTACTAAGACCCTTTGTCCACTTGTATTAACCTATTGGTTTCTAGCCTCAACTATGCTCTCCCTTGATGATGTTTCATTTTGTCTCTTTTTGGAGGCTCCTGATGTTCTTTACTTTTCTCAAGCTCCAGATTTGTCTTCTTGCTCTTAACTACTCTTTGTTGCTAGCTACTGCCCCCACCCTTCTGTCTAACTGACTCCACTAGGCCTTCCTCCAATTTCATCTTCTCATAAGTAAGGTTTACCTTCTAACTTTGTAATTGCCTTAACTTCTCATTATACCATGACTCAGTGTGTAGATCAATTGTCCTTGTAATTGCCTCTAAGGAAGGATCCAGATGATCATCCCAATCCACTAGACCCAATTATGTTCCATCCACTGTATCATAGTCTTCCCTTAGCACATTTTCATCATCTTCCAGTTGATTGGGAATATCAAGGCCTCTCCATCTGATTTCCCTCATCATGTCCACTGCCAATCTTAAGAAAGCTATCTTCCTCATGTGAAAGTCATCCTATGCATTGGCCCCAAAAATATTCTATAGTAGGAATATGTTTGAATGTGTTTTTGTGAGATGCCTTGATAAGACCATTAGATTGAATCCTTGTCTTACTTTATATAACTGTCCTAGATGATACTATTCTAACTCCTTATCTATAGCTACAAATGTGACAGGATTGGCGCAAGTATCATTGCCTAATCCAAATGAGAAGGTAATCCTTGTCTCACCTTTAAGTTTCATCATTTTTTCATAATGCTCAAGTTGCCTAGCCAACTCCATTAAAACTATCTTGTTGGTTGGGTACCTAGGAAGTCTCTTGGGACAAACTATACTTCCTACTACTCTAACATATGTGAATTGTGGAAATTGGATAGACCAAATCCCATACTTCTTAACTTTTTCTTTTTCTTCTGGTGAGAGCCTCCTAGCAAGTGTCCCTTGTAATATCCTTACTATCTTCATGGAAAAGATGTCATAAAACATCTTATAATCTTTGGTGTTGTGCAAATGAAGTTTTCTATAGCACTCATGCACCAAACATTGCCCCAACCCATTACCAATCACTCCTAAGGCCTTAATCCAGGATTTTCCTATAGTCTTGCAATCAGATAGAAAAGATAGGATCCCATATAGAATTGATTTTTGAATTTGTATTTTCCTTAGTTGCAACTCTAAATTTTCACTTATAAGTCTAGCCCAATCAAATTTTCTCTTTCCATTTTCAATTTCATCAATAAAATAGTACATCCAGTTCTCGAATTGCATAACTTGAGCCATGCCCATGATTCGGTTGAGAAGCACAATAAGGTCGCCATACTCAGACTTGAAATCTAATTTGGTGAGCTTTGACGACTTGGTAACTCTCTTCTTGCCCTCATGTAACCAATTCTTCTTTAGATGAATGAAGTAGGCCTCCTGATTATCCTAAAAGAACTTGGTTGTTTGATCCATCATTACCACTATCATGCCTTTATTTTGGGGAATATTGAATACTTCTTCAATCACTTGTCCACTAATATTAGCCAACACTCTCTTCCCTTCATCAAAACTGATGGACTTGGTCACAATATCAAACTGGTATGTACACTCCATTACCAATTCTGAACAAGGCAAGGTAGGAGGGAAAGCCACTGCATGTACAATTCTACTCTTGTAGATCTTCTTTGCCATGGGGGATTGTCCTTCCTTAAATATATCCTTCAATTGTACCATGTTTACCATGCCAACATTGTTGTCACTTATTTGCCTCACTTTCGAGAAGAAGGTAGTTTTAGGCATCATGTCTTCCTTGTCTTTTTTGGTATTCATTCCCTTTGGGTTCTTGCTTGCACTAACATCCACCATCCTAAACATTTATTTCTGCCCCTTCATTCTAAATGATATGAACTACACTTATCAATCTCCAAACTTCTTTCTATCGAAGGAATATAGTTTATTTCTGCCTCTCCAAATCCTAACTCTACACTTATCAATCTCCAAACTTCAATCCTAGGGGTGCGACTACCACTTATTTATGCCTCTTCACTCCCTTAGGATGGACTACACTTATATCTCCCAACTTCAATCCTACGGTGGTCTATCTTATTTCTTCCTCTCCAAGTGTCCTATAATGAAATCTACACTTATATCTCCCAACATCAACCTATCAATGGAAATGATGAAGTGGTGGATGAATAGTGCAAGAAGAAGATAAAGGAAATGACCCAAGCAAGAACAAGGAAAAAATCTGCCTTTAAAACCAATCTTCACCTCAAAAAATGAATGAGAATCTTAACTTAAATCTGCCTTCTACCAATAATCAAGCCTCTTCAAATTCAGATCTTATCAAAGAAATTTTAGTCCTCGTCTAAAATATGATGCCCTAACAAAAGAATTGCTTGCAAAATCTTCCCTGAATCAAAATTTCAACCTCGTTGCCAAAATCACCCAACTTGAAGGAAAATTGTTTCCCTAGGGCAGAAAATTCTACCCTAAATCAAAATTTTGACCCTCTAAATTCACCCACAATTGCCAAAAATCAGACCTTAAATCACTTTGCCTCTTAACCAAATAAAATCACCATAGCTAGAGGAAGAAAATCATAGCCATAGGAGGAAAAATCAGACCCTAAAAAATTGAACAATATTGTAAACAAATCAGAACTTCTCCTCCAAAATTGCCTTAGGGTAGAATTCACCCAACTTGAAGGAAGAAATTGTTGCCAAAAAATGGAAAACCAGACCCCAAAATCATTGCCAAGGGAAAAATTGCCCCTTTATAAGAAAAATGCTCAACCAAGCAAGAGAAGCTGGAAAGAATGAATGAGGAAATAAGAAGAGGAAATCCCCTTCTTATATATTCTAGTTGATCTCTTGAGTGGGCTGACCTACCTAGAGGGAAACAAAATTATGTTAGACCTCCAAAGATGGCCCAGTTTTAAATAAAACGTGAAAATAACTAAGCCCCATAGTGAAATTGGCCCTTTTAATTGCCAGTTTGATCTAGAATTGCAAAATAGAAACAAGGTAAGCCTAGGAGATGTCAAACATTTTGTTTAACAACATTTTGGCAATTAAAATATCATTAAAATTGAATCTAGCAAGCCAAAATCATATTTCAATTCTAAATTACCAATTTCTTTTAACCTTTCTAAAATCCTCTAGGCAAAATTTCAACTAAATTAATGAGATTTTACAATTTAATCCAATTTCAACTTAACAATACAATTTCAATTTTTGAACAAAATAAATTATTTTCCTGGCAATCAAAATTCAAATTCTAAATTCAATTTCACTATCAAAATTTCTTTTCACCGAAAAAATTCAAGAATTTCCAAAATGACTAAATCTAACAAATGCATTTTGAAAATACTCAAGCTTATACAAATTTTTCAAATTTTCAAAAATCCATCTAAGTCCAAAATTTGCAATTTTATCCTACCAGATATCATTTTAACTATCGAAAAAAATGTTGGTTGAATTATGTTTGGCCTAAGGATAAAATTACATGTTCTTGAAAAATCAAGTTTCACAATAGGTGAAAACAAACCAAATCAAATCCCCTCCTAACTCGAAGATGTCCAAGGTGTAAAATTGCCAATTCAAAAACCTTTGGATAACTCTGAAAATGTTTCTAAGGAAACCAAAAAAATCCAAAAATTCGCAAAAATTGCCAAGGCTTGCCCAAAAAAGGGGGTCCCCAAAACATTTTGGGGTGATAGTGTGAAAACCTCACAACAAACTCTTGTCTAGGTTAGGCTCCATGGACCCTCATTGGATTTCGGGGATGATTAAATTATCAAATAGATTGGGAACATGTTTGGGTAGTATGTGACTTCAAATCTCATTACCTAATCCAATTACAAGTTAGTTTTTGATAGATTCTATGTAGAGGTTTCTATTTGAACAAGAAGAAAAGGAAATAAATGCAAAGGGAGTAATTACTCATTTTACAAAGTGTATATTTCGAAGGAAGATGTCTCAATAGGCTCAAGTAATGACCTAAGCACTAAGTGGGGTAATGTTCCTTCATTGAAATATGTAATTTGAAAATGTAAAAGAGAAAAAGATGCAATCAAGATGAAAAAATAGATGAGTAAAGACAAAACTAGAAACAAAATATTGATAACTAATTGCCAAGAACTTGTAATGACCTTAATAAGGATCTAGATAGTTGGTCTAACTTGTGGATGAAATGTGAGCTCAATTTATAGGGTACAAAATGTTTCAAACATTTTATACCTAGGAAAATGGTGTTTTAGACATTTTACCTTATGTACTTTTGATTGAATTTTTTTGGGATCTTTTGAATATTTTCAGTCCTCCTAAAAAAGATCACATAGATATGTAGCCTATTCTTGCACACAATAAAATTGAGAAAAGTTAGGCTAAAAGAGGTTTTCCTTAGTAAAACCCTTGTTTAGGATTCAACCCTAAAGATAAAAATAAAATTACATAAGGGAAAGAATGAAAAAGGTAAACATTTGATTCACCTTTCATAAATCATCATGGGCATATGTAAAAACCATTCATACCCATGAAGATGTTTGAATTTTCTTGAATCAAAGAGTTGACCTTGAAATGTAGAATGGGAATCAAGGATACCCTAAAAAAAGCATGGATCTCTAAATGCTACTCCTAGATCTTCATTGTAGATGTGATTGATAATCACTTGCAATAAAATAGAAATGAATGCAAAAGAAAGGAATGATCTTCTTTCTTGATCGAGAAATTCTTTACTTGGCCATCATGGGAGAGGAACTAGCTTCAATGGAGAATATATCATTGGAATTGAATTGAATGAATTGGGGATACTAGATCTCGAATGCTTTCCTTCAAGTCTTCAATCTAATTACTTGAATGTTTAATGAAAACTTGATTGCAAATTTGTGGATTATGAATGCATATCAAAAAGAGGATAGATATGTTGGTAAGAGTGGTTGATATGAATGGTATGTTCTCATTGATGGAAACTACACTTACTCATGTTCATGATTGAAAATTAAGTATTCTACTAGAAGATTTAGTTTCTTAAGTTATGTATCTATCAAATGAACTTTATTGGAAATTCATCATGTTAAGGTTGGATCAAATAGTTATTGGCATTATTAGAGGATTCGATTGCAAAAAAAGAAAGTAGATACGAGATTATACCCAATCTAATGATCAAAGACTTTGATGTTGACATTTTTATGAGATATTCAATGTTGAATAATTGATTGATATTTTTTGTGAAGAAAAAAGTAGTTTAGTTCAATCCACCCATATGCATTTAATTAGTATTAACTCTTAGGTTAATGACATAGTTTGATTGAGCCAACATCATAGAAGCTTTATATTCACTAGCACACTATGTTTTGGTAATTTGGTTATGAAGGAGTTAAGAATTGTACATGTTTCGTTACGGAAGCTGACAAATTTATACTTTTGTGAATTGGCTTGATAGTTAAGAACAAGTTTAATGGGTAAGAAAGATAAGTGATGTGAAGATTGATCAATGAACAATATGAGTGAATTCATATCCAATATTTAGAGATAGTATTTTCTACTAGAGCTTCACATGCATTTGTGATGCCACTAGCCAATTTGGTATAAGAATGTAAGTCCAATTTTGATTGTGTAATCAGATTTATGCCTTGATATATTGGATTGTAAGTTTGAGAAATGAGTTTTAGAATGTGATCTTGAATGCACATGCATTCCCATATTTATGTACTTAATCCTCTAATTGTAAAACCTTTAATAGGGTACCTTGTCACTATAGGAGTGAGATATTTGTGGGTATCATCCCCACCAAGGTTTTTCCCTTAACCAATTTTATCTTGATAACCTATAAAGGTGTCATAATGTTCTTATGTTGATTCATTTTTGACTTAATTTCTTTTATAGTGAATTTTGAATTGTGGATTGCATTTAAAAAGAAGGTAAGAGAATATTGTTGCACCCATTCACCCCTCTCTTGGCACTTCCCCATCTTAACAATTGGTATCAAAGTATGGTTCCTTGGAAGAAGTCTAAAAACTTAAGGAGAATCATGATGGAAGTATCTAGTAACATTCAAGCTCAACTCTTGAGAACTCTTGAAGATCTTAACAAATCAAACACTCACTTTCTTGAATTAGAGGACAAGTGAAGGGAATCTAATCAATTCATTAATAATCTAAAGATCGGTTGAAACAATCTAGATATAAGAGGAAATATCTTATTGACTGATTATCGTATAAAGGTAATACCTCACATGATGGAAAATCTAGGGACTACAAGGAACTTGTATTGGAGAGAGATAACCTAAAGAATTAAATGTAAGCAATGGAAATCAAGATGGTTGAAGAAATTGAAGCTAAGAGGACATTTAAATAATTGTTGCCAAATTAAATAAGAGAATGTCATCAATTGAATTGTGAGATTGCACAACTATAGATTTATTTTTTGAGGAATCCATCCATAATGAGCAAGAATTATAGAGAGTGAATGAGATACTAAGAAGATATCTAGCTGATGTAAGAGAAATTCAAGAAAAGTTCAAATCTTCCATTACAAATCATTATGAACAAATTTTTAATCAAATACTACATGGTGAAAATCATGATTACAGATATAAACATGGAGAAATTTCTAAAATGGTAGAAAAAAGGACAGACCACCCTAAGAAATCTAAAGAAACACCTTTTAAGAAATCAACTAGACAAATATTCAAAGGAAGTTGCTTTGCATGCAATAAACTTGGTCATAGTGCTAAGAAATGTAAGAGAAATTCAAAATCTTCACCTTTTTTGAATGTCGTTTCACATGCTAACAATATGGATATAGATCTAAGGAATGCAAATCTAGATATGTAATCACCCATAATTATTTAATCAATAATCTTTGAACAAATCATCACATTATCATTTATTTAATTTTATCCTAAAGTTTGCCCACTTTATCCTAAGTTATTTAAATTAAAAGAACATGTTCCCTTTTAATTAGATACAAAAATCCCCTTTATCCTAAGTGCACATAAAAAAATTTAAAAAATAAAAAGAAAATTCCCATCACTTGAATGTACACTTCCCTATGTGAGTGAAATCTTTTGACATTTCGAAAAGGATTTTGCCTCTTCATCTCAACCACTCATTATTTTTCTGTAAGTAAACTTAGAACCAAAATATAACCATTTACACATAACCCATAATAGATATGAAATAAATATGTAATTAAAATCCACATGCAAGAGAATAGACAACATAGCCACAAAACATGTGGCACAAGATATACCCTGGCAAACCCTCATTGAGGGAAAATCCCAACCTCTATAAGCATCCATCACCATGTATTATTTAACAAAATTTCATTCCAATATAACCATGGGATCCTTCAAATCCATTAATGCAACCAAGCAATCTATATGAACAAGCATGAATCCACACATCCCATGTCATGCTTCCAACCTTCACAAATCCTCCCTTAGCTAACCTGTCAAACCTTGTCTTGCTCGACTTTCCTTTTTTCCTATTCACCTTTTATCTTGTCTCTACAACTACCCTTATGATTTTTTATATAGTAGCAAGTTCCACAAAACCACCAAGTGGTATTACATAAACCATGTGCTACCTAACCTATTGACCCCAAATTTTAATATTTTTCCCAATATTAGATAATTACATCAAATATTATCACAACCTTACAATACAACTCAAGTATATCCCGCGGAAGTCTCTACATGTTGCACATCCATCTAGGTGCAATATTACATAATAAAATAATATAATATGAACAATATTATGCAATGTGTGCAACACACATAATTTCATCAAATTTGTGTATACGTTGCATAGGGCCAATTCATAGCCATGTATATGAACAAGGAAACAATCCCACCTAGCACATCCACCATCATAGATCAAAATAGAATATGTGCTCCATCTTGGTACTTGTCACAAAATCAAAGTATCTAGCTTCTCAAACATAAATGATCCCACCTCCTATTATGCCAATTCCATGAGACATACATAGAAGCCATCCAAAAAGAAAGAAACCCAACCTATCATATAAGGATCATAAAATCATGTACCAACTAAAATTCCAAGCGCAAACACTTGATCCAAAGGTAATCACATGTATTTGTAGTTGTCAAAAAATTCATAGCTGACATAGCATCCACAACAAGTGCCAATCCATCCAACTATCCATACCTCCAAAGGTATAACAAATGAATCTCACATCATCAATATATCCAATCTATAACCTGCAATCACAAGCCTCAAGAGCAACACCTACCATATATACATAAAGAAGCTCCCACTAAAAAGATAATGTCAAATCTGTAACTAATCCACTTACACCATCTCATAGAAGTGAATCCATGTAGTATTAAGGACATCCATAATACATAAACTAATAACATATATGAACAACTCTCATAACAAGTCTCCAACACTCTCTCAAGTTCTCCACAACCAACAAAGGAAAGAGATAAAGGAATAACCATGTCATCACTCACATGACATACATGAATACAAAACTAGTGATTACAATCTCCAACCAATCTCAAATCCATTTTAAGTGAAATTGAACATCCAAGAAGATAACCAAGACCAAAGAGAAACTATGAAAATCATAACCTGTATCATGTCCTTCTACACACACCTCTAGATATAAATTGTGCAAGTATGATTTCCTCCCTAAAACCCCAACCAAATAGTCACAATACCACCCAAACTATACCATATAACTAATCATGGATGCAAGCCTCTCACAAGAAGACCAAACTCATAAACTATTCCTAAATCAAGGAATAACCATTCCTAATCCAAGGAATATACCCAATATAAAAAAATCTCCCAAAGTCAACTAGTGTAACAACATATACACATGGAGATAACCAATGCTAAACCATCTCTCAAGTGAACCCTACATAACTAACTCATGTACCAAGTCTGAAGATCCATATCAATGAAAGATAAGCATAAATGTAATGCACCTGAGAGAAACAATGGGCTATACCTCTCAAGTAGTAAACCATCAAGTAGACCAAGAGTAGGGAATGATAATTCTAATCAAGATATCCAAGTCTCCAACCAAAACTAATATAAGAAATCCTCCTATCAAGTCCATATTAGGTGAAAACCCCTTGGACATCCTACTAAAACTATCTACCGTCCCAAAAATACATCTCTAATATAAGATAAATTATCATCACCATCATCTCTAAGTATCTAGGAGAACCTATAACCAATCAATGCATGCTAACTCCAAATGCAACATAGAAATGTCATGAAGTATCCAAAAAATGATCAATGTACTCAATACCAAGAAACTAAGCCAAGATCAATGTCAAAGTTCCAAACATGGCCTTAGGAACATAAACATGATAGCATGATCTAAACCATCTCAACATAAGAGATAAAATGCTCTATATGAACATACCATAACATGTCAAAACTCTAAATGCATATTAAGATTATACCATGACATAATAATGAAACCATCCTAACACCAAGGATAACATGTTAAATGGAAGCATAAACCACAACTTTACCAAGAAACCCATGAGTTCTCAAGATGCAACCATCTCCACACAACATGAAGAACCATATCAAACACCATAAATAACCATCTCCACATACCATAAAGAACCAATTGCACCATGAAAACTTTAAAGATTGTTCTACAGAAATAGGATCTAAGACATCCTCCAACATCTACAAATACTTATTAAACCTATCAATGCTAATAACTCTCACTCAACTGTGATACCAAGTCACCCATGGTATCATTAACTCCACATCATACATTAAGATCCTCCATTCTTACACACACACAACCAAAGTTCCAATACCAAGTGAAACCAAGATCTCCAACCCAAGAAGATATAAACTAAACTAGGAACGAATCATGCACTACCACCTCATCACTATCACAAGCTCCCACTAAAATATGTATCCAAGCTATCCATGACATCATGATGAAATAACCATCCTCTAACCATGAGAATCAACCAAGGCATCAAATCATCAAAGAACTCAAAGTGCACATCATGATCTCCTCAAAAGAAACCAAATAACCATGATCGTCAACCAAGAAGCTATACCACCATAACCAAATCAATAATATAAACCAATGAACATCAAGGATATAGCTATGTATCCAATCATGTCATGTCAAAATATATGACACCATGATAACATCCATGAACCAAGAAAATAGCTCTCAAAGTTTCCAACCTATTAGCATAAAATAGTCAACTACAATTATCTACCACGATTGTACCTGGTAAAAACATCTCATCCCTTCTATATGAAGAAAAGTAAAAAAATCATGCGACTAAGGGAATATACAACCCAAATCTAAGCAACCAATTTGAATATGCATCAATAATGAAATATCAATGGGCAAAGACAACTCATATCCAAGCCATAAATACAACATATAAGTATATACTGCTTACAATACTGCACAACTTGTAGACCCAACAAGTCATCATATATATCCAAACCAAATACTAATAACCATATCATCATGAGACCAATCTAAAATATAAACTGATTATACAATGACATCAACTCTCAAATCTTCAAAACATACAATGTCATAAACTAACAATCTTACCATACTTAATATATATCATAAACCATTTAGATTAATATATCACCAAATAAACCATGCCAAACCAACACCAAATATGAACTGATGTGTAGATCTCTCCAAGAGCTTTCCATTGAATATTCGAAGTCCAAAGTCCAACTCTATATGCCCAAGTTATGCCCAAATATGTGCTAAAACAAACATTTAACTTTTGAGCCCTTAAAACTTGACAAAATATCAAAATCACAGAATCAAACCTAGTCAAGTTGTATTGCTTTGAATTATCTTTCCAACAACTATAAGAAGGTCAAAATGTGATATCCCGAGTGAAAGTTATTGTTGTTTTTCCAAGGCAGTCTTTTTTACCATTTTCATTGGAATTTTTTTTTGTAACAAAAAGTTTTGATGACATTAAATTTGATAGTTGGTACAAGCTAAAACTAAAAACCTTTTACATTTTCTATCAACATGGCAAGACTAGGACATATTATATATCAAAATTTATGGGAAAGCCAACTCAGATTCAATAGTGGGGTATATTTCTTCCAAGTGGTCTTTTATGCAAGCCCCTCCCTTTAAATCCTCATTAAAAGAAACATCTAAAAAACTCTTTTGACCAACAATGTTACATGCCCAAAAGTATGCCAATATCCCATCATAACATCAAATCTAAAACCCTTGGGTCTGCAATAAACAACATACATAACTCATATTACTTGCCTTTTATTTTATCCTCTCATGCATTCCCATGAATTTAATCTAGGGTTGTAACAAAAAAAGCTTATCTCTGATACCACTTGTAAGGAAAATTGGAACCAAAATATAATTGTTTCCACATAACCCACAATAGATCTAAAATAAATATGTAATTATATTCCACATGCAAGAGAATAGACAACATACCTACAAAATATGTGACATACCGTCATTGAGGGAAAAAACCAGTCTCCAAAAGCATCCATCACCATGTATTATAAAATATTATTACAATACAACCATGGAAGGTTTCAAAGTTATAGCCACAACCAAGAAATCCATGCGAACAAGCACAAATCTACACATCCCATGCCATGTTTCTAACCTTCACAAATGCTCCATTAGCTAACTTGTGAAGCCTTATCTTGCTTGACTTTTTTTTTTCCTTTTGTCTTGTCTCTACAACTACCATTGTGGTTTATTATATAGTAGCAAGTCCCACAAAACCCCCAAGTGGTATTACATAAACTATCTATAGAAACCATGTTCTACCTAACTCATTGACCCCACATTTAACATTGAATATTTAATATTTTTCTCCAACATTAAATAATTACATCAAATATTATCACAATGTTACAATACAACTCAAGTATATCCCATTGGAATATCTATTTTGCACATCCATCTAGGTACAATGTTACATAATAAAATAAAATAATATGAACAATATTATTCAATGTGTGCAACACACATAATCTTAACATTTTCCTCTAAATATTAGCCTTTACTTTTACCTTTCAAGACATGAGCACATGGATCAACTAAAATCAATCTCCACCATTGCTCATTCTTTTGCCTCTTAATCTTGACCATCCACTCATTTCTGAATTTCTTTAAAAGGAGGCTTTCTCCTCATTCTTTCATCTTAGTTTCTTGTGCTAGTGTTATGATATTATTTTTTCATTTAAATTCTTGAGCTCTTGCATTATCATCTAAAATTAGCTTATTATTTCCTTCCATGTATTTAGCATAGAGAATCTAGCTTAATTAGAATGGCATAGTAATCTTTCATCATGTTAGCTTTTAGCTCTTACTTCTATTCTTGCATTGCATTTAGTTTACTTCTCTTTACCATGCATGCATCCATGGAGATCTCTTAATGCTTGAAATTTCATTACTTGACATCCTTTGAATCACCCATTTCATATTGAACCTTATATAGGTCTTACTTGCTTTATATAAGATCCATTTTATCACACTATTGGATCATTGTACGCTATGACTAGGGAGCGATAAGCCACCTTCCAAGAATTTAAATTTATTTATTGTCTTGGATATAAGGGTTTATAAATAAATTCACAATTTTGGCATAAACAATGGGGATAGCCCATGAATCTTGGACACTTGCTTTTTTTTTAAGACTAACCCTTGTGTAGGTTGAGTTGAAAGAAAAACACCTAGGTTTTTGAATGACTTGGTCATGTTTTCTAAATATCTTGGTATTTTCATCTAAATTCTTTTATAGGTCTAGGATGGATCAAAGATGCCTTAGTTCAAACATTAGAGTTTTCTAATCATTTTTGTGATTTATGATTTTTTAATGATTTTCATGAAAATTTCTTTTTGGTCACAAATTAACAATTTTTTAAAGAAAATGTTTAATCTTGGAAAGGTCTAAGAATCATACAAGGGGTCACTTCTTTGTGTTTTTAATTTAGATGCAAGAACATGGCTCAATTTTCCAATTTATGAAAATTGGTCTATTTTGGTAAAATAGGTCTTTAGGGATAAAATCAAGGTATATTTTTTAATTTTTTACATTTTTGAAAATCCCTTTGTGATGCAAGAGCATCCTAGGGAAGTCAACAATCCTATATGCAGGGGCTTTAGGCTCTAATTTGTGGAGTTATAATTTGTGTGATTGGGGATGTGTTCAAGGCATATTAGGCAACCTTGTCCTAAAAGCACATAGAGTTTGGAGTTATCATCTTGGAGTTAGAGCCATTTTGGTGATTGTTAGTCGTGTGTTCCTGATTTAATAGAAGACTTTGGAGATTGTATTTGTGAACTTTGATCTTAGGGATTTGGCATGTGCACTCTTGGATTTGGATTGTTGGATGACACGTGGACCTATTTCTAAGTGTACAAACTCTTATGTGGTCTTTTGAGTTAGTTATACACTATAAACTTGGGTCTTATCCTAAGTATTTAATTATTTTATGTATTTAATGTTTGAATTCAAGTTGACTTGTGGCTTAAGGGTGTATTTAATGAGAGTGTTTGTTTAATGTCTATTATGCTAGTCTGACTTGTGGGTTGGTTTAGTATAAGTAGAGGTTCTTGTGGAGTTTGGAGACATCATTCAATCAACATGGAGGAAGCAAGGAGTAGATGAGAAGATATAATTTTGTTAGCAAAGATAGTAGCTATAGCTTGGGAACCAAGGAGGTTGCTTGGTGGCTTGCAAGCACAAGTTTAGATTCTTCTTGGAGTTCTCTACCAGAGAGTGGATCTGGACTAGCTAGGTGTTGGATCTTGTGAGGTCTTGTAGAATTACTATTGTAATTTCTTATATATTTGGTTGTAACCCGGAAGGCCTTATAGTAAGGCATGTTGGACATAAATCTTATGATTATATTATGAGAATTGGTGTTACTTTGGATCTAAATCTTTTTGTTATTATTTATATTCTATTGTGCGGTTAATTATTGATAGTTAGGCCATCTCCTTTGGGGATTCTCCTACCTTGCATTGTGTCACTTTGGTTTTTAGTAGGATTCTCTTCTTTTCATTTGTATTTTAGGGGTCAAAATCATAATAAACAAATCCAATCTTGTTGACTAGGACAAAATAAAAAATAAAAATTTTGTGATTAGCTTATACTTTATTTGTATACACTTGGTTGGAAAGAAATTTGAATTTTTGAGGCAACTAACAGCCTTGTCTTGTAATTTTTGCTTTATTATTATGTATAACAAGTGGTTTTGTAGGATTTTTGACCAAGACAAATAAGATAAAACTACTAATGCAATTTTTTTGTAGGTTTCTTTGGATGTTGAAGTAAAATTCATACTTCTTGTCAGATTTAATTTCATTTTTAGTAGGAGCATTAAGAGCTCATTAGTAGGGTTTTCTCCATTTGTAGGGGATTATTTTTTTGTCTTTGTAGGGCAATAAAAAATCTATAATTTTTGGATTAATAATAGAATGTGAGCTTGGAGATGGTTTCTCTTAAGTACAACCTTAATTAACAACAAGTGTTTAGTGTATTTGGGAGAGACATGTGAAGTAGGAGAGTATTCTCAAATCTAGACCTTCAATTGTCACCCATTTTTATTTTGATAGTTTAGAGGGCCTTTTGTTGAAGGAAAAATCTCATGGGAAAAACCAAAGTGGGAACAAGAAGACCAAGTTATTCCAACCCACTATAATCATAAGCCTCCTATTGAGATTAAAGTCTTAGAGGACATAGTTACTTCTATCTAATTAGTAGGGCTCTTGAGGTCTTAATATTTCTTATATGACTACTAATTTGGGTATAATCATTTATCTGTAGGTCCCTTGAGGTCTTAATCTTTCTTGTGAGACTACCATATCTAAGTACTCCTAGGGTTGCAAGGCCTTAATCTTGGATCAAGACTAGGGATACTATGAAAGGAAACCCTTGCTAGACACTTTTAGTTAGTTGCCACTTGGTTCACCTTCGAAGGTGTCATAATCCTTATGCAAGAACTAATCCAAGTGGACTACCCAACTTGAATAATTTTACACTCAACATTCATACTCTATGGAATGCAAATGTGAATGGGCTTTTGTTGGATGTAGGGTCCTCTCATCTCCAAAACATCAGTGCTTGTAAGATACTTAGCATGGGTAAGGATTTTGGTCATCAATCCATTTACTTTCTAGGGATAGGCCTTGTTTGTTATTTACCTTCTTATTGAGTCTCCTTGTCACCATTGTCCTTCCAAGTTGCTTTGTCCTTGGTTGAATTATTTGGGACTGTTGTTTTTATTATGTTTTCAAACCATAGAAAGGGAATCCAAAATTAAACAAGGGAAACAATTCATGTCCAAAGAAAAAAATTGCATTGGAGTGGTGAGTAAATAACTTTTTGCCTTATGTGAGTGTCTTTCCAAAACAATCTCTTTGCAAATTTTTTTCATCAAAACTAATCACAATCACTATCAAACTATCCAAAATAGTCAACCAACTTTTAAAACAAATGTCAACAATGGTCCCTTGATCAAAATGGCACAAACTGCAAATTTTTTTTTATCATATCTTAATTACCAGCAATATGATATATAGCTACCTTCTGCCCTCTAATTTATTATAGCACATCTAAAGTTTTCTTTTGTTGAAAAATAGCTTGAGTCTACTTATTACTAGTCTTAGTTAGTGAGTTATATCACTTCTATTTATCTTCCTATCATTAAAAGTGTCTTAAATTCTTACTTATCCACAAGTGTCAATATCAAGCATTCAATCCTTAGCTTGGACACATTGTGATAAGTGATCTTGGTCTATCTTTTCATCAAATCCATATTAACCTCTTGTTTTTTCACAAGTGTCGACATCATAAATTCAAGCCATATTTATGACACCTTGTAGCAAGTTATCTGGATCCATCTTTTCAACCTCATCTACTCAAAGACAAGTGTGTAACTTACCTTCCAGATAGGGAAGTCACCTTTCTATAGTTTTTTCTTAATATTATGTTAACTTAAGAAATATCCAATGAATCTATAATTCTCCTCATTTATAAATGTTAAGCTTTCAAATCCAAAATTAAAGAAATGAAGAAATAAAAGGAGACTCCATCAAAAAAGTATTGCTTAAGATCAACATTTCCTTTTCTATTTGATAATGATTCAAACATTGGTTCATCTCCTTCAAACATGGAAACTTCAAAGTATGAAAATCCAATTTTTATCAAGAGTCCATGCTACAATCTCATGATGAACCCATTTTTTATCAAGACAAGAAAAAAATGGATATATTTTGTTTACTTGAAAGTCTTCTCTATCTAAAAGAACATCAAGAAGAACATAATTATCCCTTAGAGAGGATATTTACTCCTTTGGGAGGATCTTATGAATAAATTTTGGAAAAACTTTTTGAAAATAATCTCATCACATTTCCTCAAACCACCTCATTCTTGAGAAAATATTGTGCCCATCATCAACATAAGGAACATAATTCTTAAAATTGCATGAAGTTGTTAAAACATAATAATCAAAATCTTATTGATGAAGAGTATTAGTTTCCCATGAGTCGCCATACTTAAAAAAATTTCCTTGGATTTTTGAAGCCTTTCCTTCATTGCTCCATGTATTTTTCATTGTCTGAAGTGTTGTGCAAATCCCAAAAGCTTTCTATCGTAGTCCCTTCTTTTGAACCACTTTGAACCTCGGTTTGAAGTAGTTCAACCAAAGGTTTTACACTAATGAGTTTTCTTGTAGGAAGTGTGTGCCCATCCGGCAAAGTGTTCTTATGAATAACTTTGAACCACTTTAAACCTTGGTTCAAAGTAGTTCAAAGTCGTTGAATGACAGAGTCGTCTTGGTAAAATTGGATTATGGTATATGATGCACTGTCATTTTTCAAATGCATTGATGGTTATGTCAGAGAGTGATGATTTAAATAACACTTTTATTCCCAATGTGAAATCATCATTATGAGAAAAAGTGAAAAATTTGTGGCCAGAAAAAAGATTGGATGTTACAATAAAGATAATCATTATTAGTATCGCTGAAAAGGGGAATTATTAAATGAGATGGTCATATCACTAGGCTTTCGAATGTTCAATCTTTAACAAGGAGTGATTTTTCATTAATGCCCTATAATGAACCTATACTTTCGCATGTAAGTGCTTTTCCTTCTTAAAATGAGCTTAGCTTTCTTTTTTTGTTTATCGTGTGAAGACTTGGAAGTTTGGAGGAGAAACTATTAAGGAAGGAAGGGAAAATCATTGTTTTTCGGAAAATTATAGGTAGTGAATTGGTTCAAGGTAAAAAATGAAGGATGCCCATCATACATAAAGCATGACTCCAAGGACCAGGTCCCAAGCTAAATTTGAGGCCCTTAAGCAACACAAAGTTCAAACAAAGAAGATGTCAGCTCAGGGGCAACATTCAACTAATGGTATCAATTTCTTAGATGGCATAGATGGTGATGTACAGTTCATCAAGGCTCCTAAGATGGATCAACCAAAATTAATGACTCCCACTAGAGACTCTCAGGCAATTTCTGTAAGTCCTGCTATCCCTACTTGGCTATCTATCACAATCAACAAGAAAATAAGTCTACAACTGGTTACATCACCTGTGAAGGACATTGTAACTAAATATGTTGCACGAAGTTCAAAAGTTAAGAAGTTGAAGATGGATGCCCACCTAATCAAGGATCCAGTGACTAGGAAGATAACTACTGAAATAGCCACATACAAGTAGAAAATAGAGTCTGGTGATATTGATGATGAAGGTTTCAAAGTTACCTCAGTTGAGTTAGGGACCATTAATAGTAGCACTAGTAATCACTTCTTCAAATTCTTTGTTGACCACATGCTAACTCAATCTAAGAAGGATAGCAAAGAGAAAAGGGAGCTTAAGGGCATGGTATTGGCTATGGTCATGTATATTGATTCCTTGATGAATCTTAGTGCATTACTAGTTGTTCAAGCTCCCCAAGCTTTTGATTCAAATTTTGTTAGAAGTCAACAATTGATGAAGCAAATGCAAAAGGGAAAGCTGGTAGTGGATTCCATGAAGGATTGGGTGGAAGTCATTGTTAAAGAAGGTAATAAGTTTATTTTGGAATTCTTGAATGTATATGCCAAAGGGGAATCACTGCTGGGAGAGATTCAAAATTTGATCCTTGAGTGGAAGCAGAGCAAAGCTGGTGTCAGGCAATTGTTTTTCACGTAACTAAAGTAGAGAGGTTTGGGGTGCTCAAATTTTTGAATGAGAACCCTATGAAAAATGTAGATCCCTGCATGTTGTTTATCATGAAAAACAACATGATTTGGAAGGAGTCAATTTATAAGGAGACAATTAAAGAAGTGTAGGGCATCGAGTACAAAGTCACTGGAATGCATGAAGAACTCCTGAAAGATATGAAAGTAGTAAATCCTATGAGAATCCTGTAGTTTGACAATGGGAATATGGATTCTGAGACATTAACTAAGAGCTTCAATGAAGCTATTGAACAGATTGGGGATAATGAATCACCTAGTGCTAATGACTTCACTGCGTTGGCAAATATTGAGTCGATGTTTCATCTCAGCAAAGACCTCATGTCATGTCAGAGCTTGAAGATAAAGGAGTTCAAATGGTAGAAGGATGCGTGTAGGGCCAGGTTGTTGAGCCTAAAAAATCCACATTCCCATGTGATGTGGGAGTTCACGAACACTTTCCAGAGCTGGAAGTTGGTGCATTAGACTGTGGGTGAGGAAGAGAAGACTGGTGACGAGACTTGAACAAGATAGTTGTTTAGTTACATTTTGACATCTGTTTTATAACTACTTTCTTTTTTGTAACTATGTCTTGTTTTAACCAAAATGGCTAGGTTTTGATGGAGGCCTTTCGGATTCTATAATGGAACTATAAATGTTGGGGCATTGAACTGATTAAGGTTAGAAATACATAGCTAGAAACTTTGATAAGTAGATACTTTTATATAGTAATCAAAGGATAGTATATGGATGTGTTTCTTTTGAATGACTATGTGCATGAAGAAGGTTTAACACACACACACACACACACACACACACACACACACACACACACACACACACACACACATTTGTAGACACCCAAAATTTGGTAAAGACTTAAATCATGCAATCTCGATCAATTAGGAGCAAGTTAAAGAGAAAATCAGAAGAAACACAACAAACTTTTAAATCAAAAATCACATCAAGTCATTAATCACCTTTCAAATCGACAAGACCTAAATCAACTTTAAAAGAGGAAGAAAACAATTCAGATTCATAAAATAAATTCAAAAAAGGGAAGAAGGAAAAAGACAAAGTGTTGAAAATAAATAATTTAGTAAATCAATAAAATTACTTTATCCTCACAAGATGGAAATCTCCCTTTTACCATTTAAAAGAATTTGAAAAATCCTCATACTATCCTCAAAACCAAGTCTGTTGGACTCTTCCTCCTAGTCTCTTGTGAGATATTTTGAGTTTCACTTTCACCCCTAGTCAAAAGTGAAAATCCTAGTTCTTACTTCAACCCCTTTTGAAATCCTATAAATAGGAGAGAAATCTAAGAGACAAGGGAGCCAAGTTTTTATGCATCTACACTATAGGCATATTTAGACTCATTGTTTTAGCATTTTCATTATAGTGATTCCATAGCATTGTTAGTATCATTTTATGTCATTTAGCTTCATTTATTGCATATTTAGCTCATGGCATGATCATTTCAAGAGCATTTCTAGGAGTTGCATTTCACATATAATCTACATTATAGTCATAGATCTTGCATCTTTCATCATAGATCTGCATTTTTAGCAATATCCCATTCTAGAACTGTCACTAAAAGGCTGGTCTAAGATCTATTTTAGTAGTTGTAGTTAGGGAGACATGAGATGTTTGTAGAGATTACTTGCTGCTGATGATGTCTTGGGTCTAGTATAGTTTGTCATCAATCCATTTGCTTTCTATGTTAAAGTTTCATGAATACGTGTTCTTTTACTGTGTACAATATCATCTTGAATTCAGCTTGGAAACTTGGTGTTCAAAGTGTTTAGACCACTATTACTTTGTGAACTCTAGTTTATTGGTTCAAAATATTTGATTGATGTTCTTACTGTAAGTTCATTTCAATTAAGGTGTTATTCATTCCTTTGAAGTAGATGTTTTGTGGAAGTATGGTTCAATAGATGTTTATCTTTGTTATTTGTATTGATTCTTACCTCACTACCTAAGAGTAAGTGAGAGATCCTTACGCACTTTCTGGTAAAAGTGTAAAGATAATTTTGAATTCATTGCAAATTTCATAAGGGAGCTCTACCTTTAAAATTCAGAGAGAAGATCAAATAACATGAGATTTTCTCAACTGTTGTGGACATTTTGTAATTTTTGTACCCTGGGCATAGAGTGAAATTGCTAAATATTTGAAAGGACAATCTGTTCACCAACAAAGAGGTAGTTAAAATTGAAAACCATAATGTCTAATGTGATGAAGATAATAATTTTAAGAAAAACCAAATTGATGAACTTATGTCTAGTAGTGGTTCTCTTGTATCCTCTACTTCTTCCAAGAATCATGTATCTCCTAAAACATCAAAGCTTTCCAACATGAATTGATGCAAGTGGAGTTTGTGCTTGCATCCAATTGGTCTAATGACCTCTCCAAAGGAATATTTCAAGCTTCCAAAGGTTGGATTTTATAGACCCTTCCCAAGTCTTCCAAGAAGCCACCCAACCAAGAACTCTTCCTATTCCCTTGTAATTCCTCCAAAGATCTTTATCCTTCCAAGAACCCTTACTTCCACTTCTATAGTATCTTTACCAAATCAAGTAACCAAATTATCAATAAGACTTTTACTACCATGTTTCATCATCCCCTTCAATGGGTTTTAGCCATTCTTGGCTCATTAGCTATTGTTTGTTTGAACTTTGCTAAGAGACCTAGTAAAATTAGGCCTTGAAATTGGTTTTTTTCTCTTTTCTTAAAATTGGCCTAAACAAGGGCCTACCATCTTCACCATTTTGGATACCCATTTGAAATAAGTACACAATACCTCATTTTGGCATCTAAGTTTCACCAATTTCATATCTAACTCTAAAACCCTCACTTTGTCTAGGTTTTCCTTGTTCATAGGAAATTTTCTAGTTGCTTTCACGTGCCAAATTGTGCATGGGAAGTTCAAAGCTCTAGACCACTTTAATTAGTCTCGCTCATGAGTTTCCATGTGTCCATGCCCTACATATCCAACCACAGTGACGTGGAACTATGTTTCATGCTTTATTTTCAATGGCTCAACACAATGTGATCAGCCATGTTTTCATTGCAAAGGACTCCAAGCTTGGCATTGGTGCTTTGTAGGAAAACTAGCTCTAAGTATCAAATCCATAAAGTTACTAATGCTTGTCATACAGGTTAAACCATTAGGTACATTTTTTGAAATGATATCTTGATATTTTGTTAATAAAGATCTAACCTTGAGTGCATGCTCAACTTCATCTTGTTTCAATCTTCCTATGGATCAAATAAAAAAATACATCATGTTTATTCACATCTTTAAAAAATTGATTCCCTTCAAGAAAAAAGACTCTAACAGTGGTACGATGACTATCTTCAAGTTTCTCTATCAAAGGTAACAATACTTGCTTCTCACCATTAGCCTAAATAGTATATTGATTCAATCTACCATCATGCAAAGGTTTTATATCATATTTCTAAGGTCTTCCCTAAAGAATATGACAATAATACATCAGGTTAATATCACACAAGACTTCATTATAGTAATTCCCAATATTGAATTTCTCAAGGCATTGTTCACTTACCAATAATTTACGCTCATCCTTGATCCATGCAATGTGATAAGGATTGAGATGTTTTAACCTCTACAATAGAAAATTAGATACCAACTCCTTAGATGCCAAGATATCTAAACTACCACCATCAATAATCACTTTGCAATATTTTGCTTCAATCTTACATCTAGTCTTGAAAAGACTTTTCCTCAAAATAGGTTCTCTATTCAAATGTTTCTTCCACAAGGTTCTTAGGATCATCATGTTCTCTCCATTTTTAGGTTCATTAAGAGGATCAATAGCTTTCTCTTTAATCAAATAATTTCTACTACTACTTCTTTTTTTACCAAAAAATGTACATTTAAAATCTTTATGTCCTTATTTCCCACATTCAAAAAAAGTACCCTTAACCAAGATCTATCAACTCTTTTTCAAATACTATTATTCCTAGGGTAAGAAGAGAGTTACCTCTATTGTAGTTACCTCTTCCTCTACTAGCATTATCCTCTTTCCATTCTAATTTTCCTTTATCATAATATGTATTGTCAGATCTGCTACTTTCTCCATATGATCTACCTCCACTTTTATGAAATCTTTCATCTCTTGTCCTTTGTCTAAGTTCTTATTTCTTTGCTAATATTTCCTTAGCTCTCAAGGCATACAAATATTCTTCTTCCACACTTTCCATCTTCACAAAATTGATCTCATCCTAAATTGATGTTCTCTAACCATTCAGGTGCATAGCAACCTTTTCAACCTCATCATCAACATGTTCAGATCTAATATCTAACTTGTAGAATTCCTCAATGTAATGTTTTATATTCATATAATTCTATCTCAAATTTTGCATTCTCCTTAACAGATTAAATTGATAATCAATAAGAAGGAATTTTTTCTTGAACTTATCAATTATTTTCACCCAAGTCTTGATCTTTTCCTTTCCTCTCCTTTCTCTACTAGTTTTCAAGTGTTCCCACCAAAGAGAAGCACATCCTCTCAATTTAGTAGTTTCTATAGTACTTTCCTATCATTAGGGGTACTTTCATAATCATTTTTTTTTTCCATCTCAGAGATCCAATCCAACAAATAATATATATCAATCCTTCCACAATAGCTAGAAGGATTAAAGGAAGGTCTTGAATTCACTCTAGTCAAAGCTCTCAAAAGTATTTCTTCATCTTATTCCACTTTAGAATCAAGATTAGGTGCAACTTTTTCTTCTTCTTCATCACTAACATCATCAAGATGTACTCATCTCCTCTGGGTTGTCTCAACAACTTCAAGTCTTGTTGCAATTTGTGCCAACATGTCCATAATAGCATTATCTTCTTTTTCTCTACCTCAAACTATTTTGAGAATAGTTTCTATAAGAATTGTAAACCTCTATAAGTTATAGGTCAGAAACCAAGTTGTCCAC
This sequence comes from Cupressus sempervirens, assembly GCA_028749045.1. NCBI lineage: Eukaryota > Viridiplantae > Streptophyta > Pinopsida > Cupressales > Cupressaceae > Cupressus > Cupressus sempervirens. The sequence continues at coordinate 37,744,697 of CM053785.1, forward strand.
CCTGCAACCAATATCTCCATAGTCCTAAGACTCCACAAGGAAGGAAACCTTAAGTCTGATACCACCTGACACAAGGGTAGGACTGAAAAATGGACCTAGGGGAAAACATTCACCAGCCACCCTGCTAGAGTTGCACATGGAAGCCAACAAAATATGAAAGACATAATAATTTATATTGATTCCAATGTAGATATTCTAAGACAATCTTCTTAAAAAATTTCTAGGTGTAAGGGCTACCTAGTCATAACCATATATAATAAAACTACAATATTTGATCTTAGAAGCTTGGGCTTACATAGCCAAAAGTATATTCTCTTTCTTCTACTTACTCTAATCCTATATCTCAAATATATACCCATCAAGACTGCAAGTTGGCTTCATAGACATAGTCACAAAAAAACATAGGCCTTGCCCCAAAGGGGAAATCAATGACCACACAATTAAGAAAACTAACATTTGTGAGAAGAAATATAGGTCCACATGTTATCCAAGAAGAGATCCCCACGGTTGCAGAAATCCTTGAAACCACAAAAACCACACAGAAGAAAATAACCACACTTTACTTGATATGCTAGGAAATATACATGCCTCAAGAAAAGTGAAAGGAAAACTCTTCAACAAGATGGAATGAAGTTTCATGAATACAAGAGAGTGATCCACAATAAGTCCACATCTAGTAACCAACAGTGTGAGAAGAAATAACATAGACAACTAGGATATCTCCATGAACAATATAATGAAACAATAGACTAGGAATATTTTTGGTTGATGCAAGATTTACAAAGAACCCAAGATGCTCCTACATCATATCCAAATGTCCTTATCAAGATCAAAGTATCCCCTCATTCCCTTGTTATACTTCTTCATATCCACCTCAAAATTTTCCCATTCTTCCTAATCCTTGGCATAAGAATAAATGCCCCCAAGCTTCATCTTCTCTTATCAAATAAGTTGGTCTCATCAAATATCTTCACAAACCTATTGGTATAAATATGTGTCCTAAAGATGAGAGACGTGTCCATGTTTCTCACTCTAAAGATGTTGATATCCATATCCATTATCCATTTTCATCTTCCAAATCTATCCTTGGTCCTTATATCTCAAATCTAAAACATTAAAACCTTCCATCTATATTGGGTTTGACAGATATTAGAACAATTCTTTGAGTCTCCCATGTCAACTATGCACTTGATTTGTATTCTAGAAATAATAGAACAAGTCTCCCTAATAAGTATTCAATAGAAAACCTTCAAGTTAACATCCATTACAACATACCAACTCATTGATCATTGACCATCAAACATGCATTATAACATCTCTACAATACAATCTACATTAGTTATACCGACAATATATAATAGACTTTAAAACTAAATAAATTCTAAATTTATATCACAGTTATATTTCATTGAAATTTTCTAAAGCTACTCATTCCTCCAAAAGGGCTTGATCCACCAAAGAATGTTGCAAATGTATCTTCCACACTCCAAGGTTTAAATCTAAAGAGCCACTGGCTTGAGGTGGAGGAACTCCTTTGCAATCCTCCTTTACCATACTTATCACAAATTGACCTTATTTGAGGATCACTTATTTGTGATACAGATAGATAGAAGAAAACAAAATAGAGAAATGAAATGTTAGTAAGAATATTGTTAACTTTATGATGAAATAAGAGAAGGTTTAATTATTATAAAACCAAGTCCTTGTGTTTAAATTTTTCCCTTACCAAATCGAATGGATGCAAAATGATGTTAATCAAAATTAGTAAGAACATTGCACCCTATGGTATTCCTATCTAGCTAGTGGAAAATCTTCATTTATAGATGTCTTAATGGGGGTGGTTAGAAATTGGTGAATCAAGCATGAAAATAAAGGATCATTAATGAGCTTCACTAGTGGATCGAGTACCAATTTATGATGAAAACTATTAATTTAAAAATAAATAAATTTAATGTCCTCAAATGATGAAAAGGAAAGACATACCATATGTGCATCCTCAAATGAGGATAAGGTAGCCTTAAGAATCTCATTGATATTATATTAAGTTTTACACAATTTATTACTCAAGGTTATTCATTGATTATTAAGAACTCAAACAAGGTTGAATTGAAGCTTCTTTATGCTTGGGTATACCATGAAGATCCTCACCATCCTAATATTTAAAAAGATCCCAAAGTCTTCAAAACCTCAAAAGACTCAAAAGTTTGAATCTCCAAAATGCATCAAATAAATCAATTGGGCCAACCCAAAGGTGTGGGTCAAATAGGAATCCAATCTAGCACACTTAATGTGCTTGTAGTATGATCTCAACCATCATCACCACACATCTGAAATGCGATCAAATCAAGCATTTCTCCAAGGTAAAATTACAATAAGGAAAAAGCCACATATGCAAGCACATGGTAAACTCAACTAGGCACTTTTTTGGGAGCAAAGATTCATCCAAAAATCTAGAGACTAAAAAGTAAAAGAATGGAAAAGGTTGGAATCATGGAGGAACATCCACTCCAACATTAAAGACATTTAGAGAAAATTTCCCACAAAGTCTACGTGACACACAAAAGAAGGTGAATGCCAAAAATGCCACAAAATTTAAACACCTCAAAATTTAATGAAATTAAAAACTCATTGGCATATCATGCCTTAACTTCCAAAAATCCAATAGAATAAAGATATGGGCACATATACAAATTTTGGCAACATAAAGGGGTGAAAACTTCAAACTCCAAATATGGAAATGGTAAAAAGATCATTCCCATCAACTGGGTAATGGAAATGGATGAAATGGTGGGGGAGAAACTAGTTTCCCAACTTACAAAACTAATACAATCATGCAAATAGAAATAGAAAAATATATAATTAAATCACAAGAGCCCTAGCTCAAGTGTAAAAGCTCAAAAACAAGGGAAAGAAGAGAAAAATTCCAAGTATGTTGAATGGAATGAAAACTTTGGCAAATATGGGGAATCTCATCATGAATCCAATAGGCCACTCCTCATAAAGATCTATTAAATGAATCTCTCCAAAAAATAAAAAACACCAAATTGCTCCAAGAGGGTTTTTGGAACAAAACACAATTTCTCCTAAATTAAAAGAAGACTTGAGTATTTTGAAATTCACTTTTGACCTACATAAGAACTTTTATAAAAGTGACTTATAAGTTATAATGTTAAATCACTTAATAGACTAACTGGCCCCTTTCCCCAAACCCAATAAGGTAATTTTACATATTGAAATTTAACTATGATAAATTAGCTAATAAATAAAATAAAATAAACTATTAATCAAAATCCCCCAACAACCAATTAAATCAACATTTTAATTAATTTTCTTATGACAACTGCTAAACCCTAAATGTACAAACATGTTTATAGGTATAATCACATAAGGCATCATGAATCCATATTTACCAATCACCACAAGGTTAATAAAAGAAATACTATGAATACGTCACCAATATAAGGATGAAATTGGCTCAACATGAAGAATCAAAGTCACCAGATCTTGTTGTCACTACCAAGGATATAGGTACATGTTGATATCTTGTAATCAAGGTGAATGCTCTTGGTACTTGTTCAGTAAACAAGAAAATATCAAGTGCAGATGCTCAACCTATAAATAGCCGAAGCACAAACAAAACAACACATGAAGGAGAATGAGATACTATATAGATCTCAAAAGTAAGTGACTACATCTCTATTCCTAGTTTGTACTAGCACCATTGGACAATCCATGAATATCAGTGGTAAAATACACTATAACAACATATAATCATATATGATAAAAAATTTAAATTAAATCATTTATCATTATTAATCAATTGAGCATATATCTATTGAAATTAAAAGACAGATATCCACTGCATAAAGGAACACAAGAAATGAATTCAATAATATCCATTTGATAGCATATAAATGATGGTCCAAGTTGAATACATCATCATAAAATATCATGTCACATCACTAGCATCATCATGCAAATATGATCAAAATGAATAGCAACATCATTTAACATCTAGCAAATATGATACTAGTAGTCAAAATAATGTATAGCCATTGATGCATCTGATCATGTAGATAAGAAAATGATAAAAATAAAAATAAAATGATCTCACGGATCAAAATGACCATGGAATAGAATGCAAGTATGGGAGGCACTACATGTGCTATTTCATTGTTTGAAAAAGAAACAAACATCATTGATTGGGTTGTGGGTGTATTAGATTTTTGGGGAAGCAAGAACAAGAACAAGATTGAGTTACAGGTATTTGAAATGTCAAAATGTGAACAACCATAATTAACTTATTACCGTGTGTTGGAAAGTCCTTATGTATTCCTAATAAAGAATGACATCCTGGTAATAGAAAAAAATTTGACTTCTCATAAGAATATGAGAGACATGCCAATAAAGTTATAAACAGACTTAACACCACTTCAAAAAATAAATTGTTAGGAATCAAAGATCAAAAATAACTTTACAAACATAGGATTAATAACCCTAGTAAGATGAAGTATGGAAGATACTTAAACTTATTGTAATAAACAAGAGATGTTAAACTCGAAATTATAAAAAAAAGTCAAAAAATATAAGAGTCATGGATGACAAGGAGATGGAAATGAGTGCAAAAAAATTGCAACTAGACAAGCTCTAATGACACAACCTACCACAAAACTATCAAATCTACGATACAAAAAAAAACCCTCTCGAAGCTCAAAACCATGAGCCAATATTTTTGTAACAAGTGCTCCAAAAATTAATATTTAAACTTAGATGAATGTGGAAGATTTTTTCCCACTTGAATTTTTCTAAGAGATTAACTTGAAAAGTCTACTTCAAGCCCTATACACGAAAAAATGGTTTGACCAATATAAACCTTGAAATAGAGTTTGAATAATAGATCTAACCTTAATAATCACTTCCTCTATGTAGAGCAAAGAAGTCGACTAAACTCCTCACAAATCTTCCTTGTGTCCCTTGTTTCAAAGTGCTAAAACTTGAGGAGATTTTGGGTATAAAAAGGTTGGAGGGAAGGTGGAATACACTCAAAATCTTCTGAGAAAGTTTGGAAAATGCTCTTGTGCTTCTTTATTTCCGAATCTTGTATGATGCTAAAAAAAATTATGATTAATATTTAATCAACCCCAAAACTGAGAGTTATGAGATGAAACGTAGAAAACTGAGACCACTATTAAAAATTGAACAAATATAAAACAAATGAAATCCCAAAATCTAGTTTGGACATTGTGAAGAGTAAGATACTTGTGATGACGATAACTAAGAATTTTGACTTTGCAAATAAAGAGGAAAGATAGAGCTTAAAGTCCTTGTTTTAAAACACAAAAATGTTGGAATGCACATAGGTAATACCTAGACAAGTACAAGTAATCCGACCACAAATGTACATGTTGAGATAAATTTAATTAATAGGACCACTAAACTTTCTATGATACTTGCATGGAAAAACATAATATTCTTTTAATATTTCTCTATTCTAAAATTAATTTTACATTTTGTTATTTTTTATCACAACCAATAGAAATTTAAATAAATAATTTCTGCTGCATTTTAAAAATATGTCAGAATCGCAAACAATGCAAACCACAATAAATTTTTTAAAAATTAAAATTTCTATTATTGAACATTTTAGCACGTAATGAATGTAACAAATGAGCACTAACACACCCAATAACTTTCATCTCTTAGATTTGCATAAAACCATCCAAGAATTGGGATGAGGACGGATGTTCCTAAACGCAAGGAACAACTTTCCTTTATCTTAAAACTCTGTCAGTTTCTGCAGTTCGGGCATAATAAACTGATTACAGAACAACAGTTCTTTTGGGAAAGGGGAAAAAAAACAGAACCTTGTCTCTTTGTGGATCCCATAACTGCAACTTTCACGAGTAACCGCATTCCCCTTTCAAAAAGGCGAAGCCTTTTCCACCTTCTCCGCCGCACACGCACCTGGGACTGTTTGTTGTCAGGATTGCTCCGCTTCAGTTCGAAGCCGTTGGGAAATAAGCCCCCCGCAATTAAAATAATTGTTTTCACATTTCTGTGGTCTTAAAACCCCCTATATATGCAATCAGCCATATTCAATATACTGTCCAAAACTGTGGCGGAGTATGTTATAGAGGAGATCTGCAGATTGAGAAGAAGTCGGTCAGTAAATTATAGGCAGGCTTGTGATGGAAGGTGTTAAGGAGAGAAGAATTTTGGTAGCAGTAGATGAGAGTGAGGAGAGTATGTATGCTCTGAAATGGGCAGTGGATACTTTGCAACTGGGTCCTGCTGATACACTCATTTTGTATAATGTAAAGCGCCTCCCTGTGGCCTTTGAAGGCCTTGGTGGACCTGGTATGTCAAGGACCTCAAACCCCATTCTTTTCATTCTTCTCTTTTGTTTCAGTATTTATTACACATTGGTTTCAAGTGGGTGTATATATTTTTCGATTTTTTTTTCAAAATTTTCAATGGTTTTCACAATGGATACAACCTTTTCTTTTCCAATTTTATTTCGAATTGTTCTCTTTTTATTTGTGGGTGTATGATTTTTTTGGTTTATTCACGATTGAATTGGTGTTTGCAATTGTGGATCAGGGATAGTGGTCACGGCTGAGGTGACCCTGGCCTTGGAGAGGTATCAAGAAAGGATTTCTGAGGACGTTATGAGAAAGGCAAGGGAAATCTGCTGTGGAAGCCAGGTGAGATAATCATGAAGTAGTAATGTTCATTGATGTAAAAAATAAATTCATGCAGTAGTTATGCTCATAGATGAATAAAAGATAGTTATGCCCATAGATGAATAAAAGATTTTAATAAGATGATTAAGAAAAATATGTTTATTTCATCTTCAATCCTTTCTGATGTTAGACCTTAAATTATTCATTTTGATATAGAAGTTGGCCATTCAAATGATCTTTTCTTCTTTTTTCTTTTAGGTGAGTACACATATCCTCAAAAGCTGCTCATTCAGTGATGAAATATCATTCTGTTTCTATTATTTTCTTATCAGAAAATATGCAGCCACTTTCTATCTAAATTTTACTGGGTGTCTTTCATCTACCAATTTTACAGATCTAAGATGATGCAATCCCATCTTAAATTAAACAACATACAGCCTAAGATGATGCAATTCCCATCTTCAATTAAACAACTACAGCCTAGCTTTCCCATCTTCAATTAAACAACCATAGTACTTCACCGAACTATCCTCTTTCATGTAAAATAGCTTCGTTCACATGACAGTCCCAAAATTTTCAATCACGTATATTTCTAATTAGCAATCTCCTAAAAGATGTTTTTCGATTTCTACATTCACTTTCTAAATAAAAAGCGTGTTGAAACTATGGAACATTTAGTAGTGATTGCTTCTGGGTGCTGTTATGATTATCAAGTTGCTGGATTGCTTGCTAGGGATTGTTGTGCATACATTTGTAAGGAGATTATTTGGGTTTAGAGCACAACTCAGTAGCGTGTCCTCGTAAGTTAAAACGATGAATGCGGGGAGAGTTCGAGCCCTGAGCCTTATTAGCTTAAAATTAATATATTATGTATAGATATAAGAAAGCCTATGGCGTGTTTAATCATGGTATCTGTTGAGGAGAAAGGGTCAATAGAGAGCACAAATGCTATCAGCAAGACCTTTATGCACAAATGCTCTGTCTTCTACCATTACTATATGAGGGGAATCTACTGCTGAATACTTGCTCATCTGTGGTCCAGGGTGTAGAATGTTCATGCCATTACTATTTGTAATAAACCCCAAAAATACTTCCATTGCGAACACAGTCCAATTTTTTTAAGGTTTATTACTTGGATGTTGTTCCAAATTGTTATAAGTGACAGATCACAGTCAAGCCATATCTGTTGTATGTTCTTACTATCTTTGAAGACCTCAAAATAAATGTTTATGATTTCCAAAATGGATACCACTGTTGCCCAATCAAGCCGGGTACAAGTCCTAGCTCACAAGCCCTGCGCATCTTCGAATAATCAATGTTACAGAGCAATCAGTAAAGTTTAGAAAAATGCAAATAACATTAAGTAAAATGATTGTATGAATGAAGTGCATTGTTTTGTTTTCTCAGGCGAAGGTAGAGGAGAAAAGCGTATCAGGAGATGCAAGAGACAGACTCTGCGAAGCAGTCACCAAGTTTGCAGTCGATTTTCTTGTTGTTGGGAGTCGTGGCCGTGGCACTATTAAAAGGTAAATATATCCCTATTCTCATAACTTAGTGAATAGAAATGGTCTTGATTTTGTTGTATGCGAGCAGGAAGATGATGGCAAAATATTGTGATTTTACAGGGCTTTATTGGGGAGTGTGAGTGATCACTGTGCACATCATGCAACATGCCCTGTCCTCATTGTTAAGAAGCCTCATCATCACCATCATCATCAGTGATGTTGCTACTGATGTAGCACAATAACTTCATGTGTTTGTGTTTTTATACGTTACTTGGATTTTCTTTTAGTGTCTGTTATGTATGGAAAAGCGATTGTATGAGAATTGACCATCTGCTATAAAAGTGATTACAAAATGGGGAAAAAAAAGACTGTACAACTGAAGCCTATAAGGCTATTGAATTATATTATGCTCCGACATATTAATTGGTTGCCCAAACTGAAGAAAAGTTTATGAATAGCCTCAAAGAGAAAACCCTGAAAAGAAAATGAACAATTCTGTCTCGAAGATTTAAACTACCATTTCAATCTGTGCCATACACTCCACCCTTCAACTTCTATCCAGCAATTCGGTATTATCTAAAATTAATTTTCGTTGGAATTCTGGTTGGAAAATGAATTATGAATTCCCTGATTTAGATTCAGTTAATTCTGCTGGAAAATGAATAATGGATTTTATTATATAGATAAGGAGATCATCTTATTTTGCAATTTTTAAAAACCTTAAATAAAAATTTGGAACACTTTTAATTCTTACATAAAAATCTCAAATAAAGCAGTAAGAAGCAGTAAGTTCTAGGAGATTGTTTTAGAAAAACTTTTAAGTTGGTTGTCTCAAGCATTTTATACTGCAGTTCAACTTAAGAGTTTAAAGTGGGGGTTATTTAAAAAAAAAAAGAGTTATATTTTTGCTCTTCTATCTTTTTTTACATTTGCCTTTACCTCTTAATTGACATCATAGCTATGTTTTCCTTTAGGACCCATATTTAATCTTATCCCTCTTGTTCTCTTAAGTTTTATTGCCATAGAAAAGAGAGTTTGGTTACATTCTAGGTCTAAAGATTTTTTGTGGAGATTGATGAATATTCTAAGTAGTTATGGACTTGTATCAGCAATGGCTAGTCAAAGATCAATGAATGGAAGAAATTATTTACATCTTCCCTTCCTTCTAAATGAAGACATTATGTGTTGGCAATAAAACATATTCTTTCATGTCCATTTATCTTATGTTGATATCATTCTCCATCCTCACTTTAATTATGATATTGGTGTTGAATATTTTGGTAGTTTAATAGACACTTAGAGCCAAGTATGGGACTAAGTTGTCATACCCCAATTTAGACCATATTTAATCTTATCCCTCTTGTTCTCTTAAGTTTTATTGCCATAGAAAAGAGAGTTTGTTTGCATTCTACGTCTAAAGATTCTTTGTGAAGATTGATGAATATTCTAAGTAGTTGTAGACTTGTATCAGCAATGGCTAGTCAAAGATCAATGAATGGAAGAAATTATTTACATCTTCCCTTCCTTCTAAATGAAGACATTATGTGTTGGCAATAAAACATATTCTTTCATGTCCATTTATCTTATGTTGATATCATTCTCCATCCTCACTTTAATTATGATATTGGTGTTGAATATTTTGGTAGTTTAATAGACACTTAGAGCCAAGTATGGGACTAAGTTGTCATACCCCAATTTAGAGATGTCCTAACCAAAACTAGTAATGAACCTAAAATAGATCACAAGATAAGAAATGGAGGAGTATTTCTTTAGAAAATAAATATGTTCAATTGTGGTCATTGTTGTTGTGTTTTATCTTTCCACGCAGTTAGCTCCGTAATGTGGGCCTATCATGGATCCTTTGCCTAAGCTTGTAGAATTTAGTTCAATCATTTGTGGGAATTGTCCTTCTCTTTGTTCGAGACATGTTGATTTTGTGGCAATTCGAGTAACGTGCAGGTTTGGCTTCAACGAAGTTCTAATTCACATCATGCATTCCGCACACTTAGGAACCTCTTCCGTGTGGACCTATATTTGTTCCCGTGGAAATTAATTTGCTTGTTTCAAAGGTCACTGAATTCTCCTTTGGGGAGTCTTGTTGGCTATAAAGGAAGAGATCTAGAATTACGAAAAGGACTTTGAATTTAGACAAAAGGAGATACGAAGATTTGGCTTTGTATGCTCGAGCTCTTAACCTCGCTACTTGTAACTTGAATGGATATGCCTACAACTAGGTAGTCCTAGCATGTTGAGTGAATATTGTCTCATCAAATCTACATTGTTCTCTTTATAATTTCTTGTGGTTTCTCCTATTTGGTGGTTTTCATGTGTAACTCTAGGTGAGGGTAGTTGGGTAGTTGAGAGGTGAATTATATCCCCTCTTTGTGTCAGGTGGTATTAGAGCGAGTTTCTTTATTGGAAAAGTTTGGGTAGTGTAGAATAGAGAAAATGAGTACATCTTGAAGATGTTAATGATGAAGAATATTAGTAGCACTAAATCCTAAACCTAAGGTGGAACAAGATGAAGAGAGACTTCTTAGAGCTTTGAATAGAGTGAATTCCTAACCTTTTTTTGAACTTTCTAACTTACCATAGAAGACTTGATACTGATATTTTGTTGGATTGTATCTTTGAGATTGAGAAATATTTTGGTTATGAAAGTATTCCCGAGGATAAGAAGGCGATGACAAAAACTACAAAGTTGAAAGGACATGCATCTCTTTGGTGGGAACATTTGCAAATTGATAGACAAAGAAGAGGAAAATAAAAGATAAAGACTTGAGTAAAGATGGTTAGTAAGTTGAAAAAGAAACTCCTCCTTTCTAGTTATCAAATCAATTTATTGAGAAGAATGAAAAATTTAAGACAAAAGGATATGATTGTGAAGGATTATATTGAAGAATTTTATAAGTTGGACATTAGAAATGGACATATTGATATGATGAGATTGCGAAAGTTGCTAGATACTTGAATGATTTGAGGACTTCTATACAAGATGAAATCAGTTTTATAAAGATGGAAAGTGTAGAGGAAGCTTATAAATGTATTTCTTGAAGGCTAAAGAAAAGTTGGCAAAGTTTACAAGAGAATAAACAAAGAGAAAGAGGTGGAAGATTTTAGTGAAGTAGAGGAAGATCTTATGGAGAGAGTAACAAATCTAATAGCATACCTAATGATAAAGGAAAATCTAAATGGAAGGTTCAACACAATGGTAACATAGGAAGATGTAAGTATACTAGTTACTCTAGGAGTAGCAGTAATGGAAAGAGAGAAGATAGATCTTGGTTTAAGGGGTACTTATTTAAATGTAGTGAAAGACATTTAAAGCTTTTGAATGTTAATTTTTTTTGTAAGAAAGTGGGAAGTGGTAGTAGAAATACTTTGATTTAGGAAGAAGCTATTGATGCACCTAATGAACCTAAGAAAGGAGAGAACTTGATGATGAGAAGAACCCTGTGTAATGAGTTGTTGGATAATGAACTTGTTTTGAGAAAAAATTTCTTTAAGACCATATGTAAGATTGCAGATAAATGTTGCAAAGTTACTATTGATAGTGGCAGTTTTGCAAATTTGGCATTTAAATAATTGGTAATTAAGACAGAATTACAGAGACTGGAGCACCCTGACCCTTATCACATTTCTTGGATCAAGGATGAACATATATTACTGGTAACTGAAAAATTCCTTGTAAAATCCAAAATTGGTAATTATTTTGATGAAATTTTGTGTGATATCATGCATATGGATTGTTGTCATAAATTCTCTACAAGAACTTTGCAATATGATAGGAAAGCTTTTCATGATGGTAGATTGATCAATATACTATTTGGGCTAATGGAAAGAAACAAGTATTGTTACCTTTGGTTGAGAAATCTAAGGAAAGTAAATGTACTTATGTGTGGGAGTTTGTTTGGTTAAGAGAAATCATTTTCTGAGAGATATGAAGAAATAAAATATCTTCTTTGCTTTGATTCCTAGAAAGACTAAGAAATAATATGACCTTCAACATGCACCTTAGGTTAGATATTTGTTGGTTGAATTATCAGATATTATTTCAGATAATTTTCCTAATGGATTATCTTTTGTGAGAAGTATAAGTCATTGTATGGATTTGATACCTGAAGCTAGTTTGCCTAATAAAGCACCACATAGATTAACACTTGCAAAGAATAAAGAATTGAGTAGAAAAGTTCAATAGATTCTTAGGAAATGTTTTATCAGAGAAAGTTTGAGTCCTCTTTGTTTAAGGCATGCTAATTTCCTGGCAACTCAAGTAACATGTGAGTTTGGCTCCAATGAAGTCTCATTTGACATCAAGGTGTTATGCACACTTGGGAAGCTCTTCTTGGATCATGTGTGAACCTATCTTTGTCCTCGTGGAATTTAAATTTCTTGTTTGAAAGTTTGTTGAATTATTTTTTGGGATAGGACCCATAACTTGTAATGAATTGCTTGATAGGTCGACTTGTGGTCTTGCTAGCTATAAAAGAAGAGATCTAGTATTAGGAAAAGAAAAATGAAGTTAAATAGTAGGAAATATGAATATTTGGCTATGTATGCTCAAGCTATTAAGCTTACTGATTGTAACTTGAATGTATATGGCTATAACCAAGTAGGCCTTATGCCTGGCATGTTGAATGAAGATTGAAGATTGTCTCATCAAATCTTCATTGTTCTCTCTATAATTTCTTATGGTTTCTCCTATTTGGTGGCTTATTTGTGTAACTCTAGGTGAGGGTAGCTAGGAGGTTACTTATATCCCCTCCTACCTTACACTATGTAACCAAAGCTACTAATGAACCCAAAAGAGATCACAAGATAAGAATAGAGGAGTATTGCTTAAGAAGATAACTATGTCCACTCTACATTTTGTTTATTACAAGTTAAAGGTGTCATTCTCCAATTAGCCTCAATATATGTCACCTTGGGATGATTGTTTATATATAGGTTAATGAATATATAGTCTTTCCACCATCAAATTTCTCACTAGGGTCATTTATCCAAAAGGTAGCCATAATGTTTTAGAACATGACATAAATATTGATTATTTAGATTTGACATAGGTTTTTCTCTCATCGTAAATTTGATTAACCAAATCAAACCTTGATTTCAAGAGTTGTCAAGCCCTAGCCAAGAATGGTTCTCAGAAAGACTAAAGATCCCAAAAATATTTTTGCGAAAGACTAAATATCCAAAACTATCCATATGACACTTTATTTGAGCAACCTATGGACTTAAAAAGTGGAAGACCAAGATTTTCCTTTATATTTTAATCATTATCAAGGAATTTTCCTAGCACTTGACAAAAGGCTTATATGGATTATAATCATAAATAAGAGTAAAGATAATCCAATCTTCAATCAATCCTTATCCTTGAAAACTTTTCTTGGCTAAATTGTCTGATTTGAGAAGCAATGTTGAACTAATGGATAGACTAGCTAGGCAAGTCAATCAAAATTAGTCTCAAATTCTAAGGAAGAAGAAAAAAACTAGAAGGAAGAGGTAAATGAATATAAATCACTAAAATGGGTGAAGAATGTGGTATGATAAAAGAAAGACTCCCAAGGGGTAATAAAAAAATGAAAATCATTTATAAGCTTGAAACGAAAGACAAATACCAAGAAGTTGGCTATGAAACAAGAAAATGGATGACACTCAAAACATTCATAATAGTGAATCTTGATTAACCATGGGGTAAATAGGAGGCCAGACTTCATGTTGACTAGGGTGAAAATTTAAAAAAATTAGAAGCCCAGACGAACTAGAAAAATGCCAGCCGGGCTTGGACCTGATCAAGTTTTGTAAACTATATATTTTTGTTGTTGTCCATGATTGAGGGCTTTTTTTTACCCTTAAATGACAATAGCAATGTGAATTGTGAAGGAGACCAGCAAAACCCGATCAAGTTTACCATGTGAAAAATAAATTCTGATTGCATTTCCATCCATGGCACCCCACAAACGAGGTAATTATTCATTCTATTTGTCATTTATTTATTTATAAAATTTTATAATTTGATTTTATAATTAATAAGTTTTGTAATTTTTTTTAATTTTCTTTAATATAGATGCATCAAGGAATCCAAGAAAATGAGGGAGAGAAGAAAGACCACCTCCTACACAATCAAACCCTCCAGCCATTACAACACAACTACAAAACACTCCCCCCATTGTGACACAACCACAAAACCCTCCACTCAATGTTCTCATTCAACAACCACTACCTCATATAAACCCTCTGCACATACAATTACATAATTTAACTACTGCACAAGAGGACCTTATAAACTGCCTCTCACAAAGTAGTGCTAACATTACCCAAATGGTCAATAGGTTGCAGTCATCTACACTTGATTGCCACTCAAATTTAGAAAATACACTTGAACAAATGGCCAAAAATGAAAATGATGTGTCTAGGGAGGTTATGAAATGGGGTACATGGAGGGATAGGTGTCATGCATTTTATGCCAATGGGTTATCATATCAGCAATTGAAAGATAAAGACATAAAGAAAGGTATCATATGTTCTCTTTTCACTGATCCTATATACAACAACTCCCTATTATACACATCCAAAACTTTTCCTATTCATTGGTGTACTCATGCTAGGATGGGATTATGTATTTGGGATACGTGGTATATGGTATTTGACCTACCACAATGTATTAATTATGAGGTGCCTCTATATTTTTTGAGAAAGCTATATTGTGAGTTCATCCTTGACGAGAAGTGAAATTACTTTGACATCTGTTAGTTCCAGGGAAGAGGGAGAGGCTCTGCACAAGATAGATGTGGGGCTCATGGGGTGGTATCGCAACATGAGAGGAGACACACAACACGAAAAATCATGCCTCATGTTGTGCTCCCATCAATTGTAAAGGATTTTATTAATTTATAGACTCTTCATGCAGTTGCATCATTGACAAATGTTATCATTCAACATGGCTCATAGTTAGATGGTTTTCCTTCACCTATGGCACCTCGACTATCATCAGATGCACCTTTAGTGTCATCATAGCATGTGAAAAATCCATTATCATCACATATGGCACTAGGGTCATCACAACATGCGACAACTCCATCATCATCACCTATGGTACCTTGGTCATCACAACCTATGAAAACTCCATTAGTGTCACCTGCACCACCAATTTCATCTCTACTTGTGTCATTTGCACTACTAGTTTCATCTCTACTTGTGTCACCTACACCACCAATGTCATTCTCACTTGTGCCACTTGCATCATCATCACATGCATCATTACAGTCTTTGGGGCCCAATCAACATTTTAGTTTTAGCTATTAGCACATGTGTGATGGGATAGATATAGATGTATCTTAGGATGGAGTATCATCTCATCCATGTGTACATTGTGGGCATACTTGTTATTCATATGGAGGTGGGGATTTCACGCTCATAGATGATTTGATGATAATGGTCTTCAGACAAGGGACATTGGTTTGTTTATTTGTTTGAGTTTTGACATGATATTATATAATCACCTAAATATTGTAAAAGTTTTTCAAAAAAAATGTATAGATAACTCTACATTGATATGTAAACAATATGCAATGCAAGGTGCAACAAGCAGTATGAGAATGCCACAGAGTACTCCTTTTGCTAGAGGTGTAAGGCTAGGAGCAAGAACACCCAAGGTAAAGTTTTTTAAATATTCTTAAAATTACAATGATACATTGGCTTAAAAATTTTGTTTCTTAATTGGTATGACACTAACAACCCGCTTATAGATCCTCTTCCATCTCCTACCATCATTCAAACCCCCCCATTCATCAAATCCATCCAATTCCCATCCACATCTCTTGCTCCTAGCATTACCCAAACCCCACCTAATGAACCTCATTAGTTTTTACATGATATTATTTAATCACCTAGAAATATCGTAAAAGTAATTTTATTATAAAAAATTATGAGAACACCGCATAGTACTCATTCTGCTAGAGGTGCGAGGCTAGGAGCAAGAACACCTAAGGTAAAGTTTTTAAAATATTCTTAAAAGTACAACAATACATTAGATTTGAAATATTGTTTCTTAATTTGTATGCCACTAACAACTCGCTTATAGATCCTCTTCCATCTTCTACCATCATTGAAACCCTCTCATTCATCAAATCCATCCAATCCCCATCCACATCTCTTGCTCCTAGCATTACCCAAACTCCATCTAATGAAGGTCTCATTAGTTTTGACATGATATTATTTAGTCACCTAGAAATATTGTAAAAAGTGTTGGAATTACAAATGGGAAACATATACTTCTGGAGTGGGGGGGAAGGGGGGCAAGGTGTGAATTAGAAGTTCAAACTTCAGCAATTAAAACTTCCACCATTCATTAGATGCATTCAATAAATAAACTGAAATTGCATGTAAAAAAAAATGCATCTAAAACATGTAATCACACATACACACTTGACACCTAATATGATTACCCAGAAACTCTCCAAATGAGAAAGTAAAACTGGGGTGGGGATGATACCCACAAATCTTTACTCATGCAGCAATAAAGTGTAGCCAATTAAGGTTACAATAGGTTGACCATGAAACATGATTTTCCCTGAGAAAGGACTACCTTGTTAAAGGCTTACAAAGACTGTTAAGTCCTACCTTGTTAGAGGATTTTAACACCCTATTAGAAGTGTGCTTGGTTAAAGAACTTTAGAACATTCACTTGGAATGTCACCTTGTTAAAAGATTTGATAAGCAATGTTGTGTCCTCGATCATCTATTTTGTACTTAATTGATTTTGCAATTCTTTCACACTCCTAAGTCACATTGAATACTTTCTAAACAATTTGGTCATTCAACCCTTCTATCATTGTTGTCTCGATCACTTAATGTTTTGGGGCTTCATCTTCCTTATAAAGACTTTGGTGGCTTAGGGTTAGGTATGAATCTATGGCTAAGATTCATCTATTTTTCTACTTAACTCTTCCTATTTTCTAATTGGCTACATGTAATTGCATAGGGAATTCAAATAGATTTGTCCTTATCTTTAAAAGATCAAGATCTATCCATAAGTTGGCTTAAAAATAGTTTACATAGTTGTTTGTGCCATTACAAATAACTATGTCAAATCTATGTTACTTGGCACTTGAAGTTACTGAAGCTTGACACATACTATAATTCTTCTTCTATCTCAGCACCTGAACTACTCGATATCAACTATCTTGCTCGACACTTGAATGACTTGACATGGTCTATATGCTTGACACTTGAGTGACTTGGCACATGAGTGACTCGGCACCCATTGCAACTCAACATGGTCTATATATTTACATATTATACTCAACATGCATTACTAGTTCGACATGAACTTAGTGAATGTCTTAAGTGTGTTGACACTCAATTGTCAAAACCAATCCGAGATCAAAAATCTCCCCCTTTGACATAAGTGTCAAAAAAAATTAACACTGCATAATCATCTAATCTTCTCAAGTATAATATATTTACAACTTGGCTTATATACAAAACTTCAAAATTCTGCAATAAGCTTTATACCTCAAAATTTATAACTCCCCCTGAGGTAATGTGCTTGTTGTGTTATAAAAAATTTGCTCTTCATTCTGAGTATATTTGTCTCTTGTTGATACTCTTTGACTTCAATGTGCTTATACTCTTTATCGGATATGCTTTGTTTCTATTCTTTTTCTATTTTGAACTTCCTTTGTTTATTCTGTTTGCTTCCCCTTTGATTTATCTCCTTATCTCCCCCTTTACTCTTTTCTTTCTTTCCCCCTTTTCTTTATTTCCCCTTTTTTTTTATCTCCCCCTTTTTGACACTTATGTCAGAGGGGCTATACAATGATTGTGTATTTGTCCAAAAAAGATTTCTAGACTCCCATGATTATTTTTAGAGTAGCATCCCAGTTATCACATGCAACATCCAATGACTTTATTTGGATAGCTAGCTCTACTGTAAGGTGAACTAGTCCATCTAATGTAGAAATATTAGGATCTTTCTTCAACAAATTTTCTACATATCCTAGTTATTTATGGAGTATCTCCATATGGGGGGTAAGGGAGGCTTGGATATTGGCCAACTTGGCTATTATATTAGCCTTTTCTGTTATTAACACAGCTAGTTGACTCTTTGACTGAAGCAATGTATGAAAATGCTTCTCACTTTGAGCTAGGTTTTGAGGTAGTTGCATACCTGAGATTTTTAAATTCCTCTCCAAACTTAGAATTCTATGGTTTTTTTCTTGAGTGAAGAGTGTGGGATCACACAATTTGGTGTATAATGAGAATATGTTCTCAGTACCTTCTTCACTTTCTCAATTTTTGTTGCCAATTCAACTTGCGTCAGTGTTATGTCACAAGATATCTTCTCATTTAATTTCCCTTGAATTTTTCTTTCTGACCATTCCAAAAGTTTGGCATTAGTGTCTTGGTCTTCATTGTTCACCTGTTCCACAATTTCTGATAACTGTTCCAATAGTGGCTTTGTCTCCTTAGGTGTTGGCAAGATGAATGCATCTAAGAAGATGTCTTTAATTTCTTGCAGTGCCTGCCTCTGTCTATACTCCGTCCTGAGTATTTCATGAATTTTCTTCTTCTCTAAGGCTTGTTGCAAAATGTCTATGTGTTCTAATTTTATGGTTGCATAATCATACTTAGGTATTACTATCTCTTCATCTAAATTTATATCTCCATAGTGAATTACCTTGGCAACCTTAGAAGAACTTGAGCCTGGTGCTGAGATCTATAGAGGTATAGCTTCAGTTCTTAGCTTCTGAAGAACTTTTGTAGGAGTGCCAAATGTTGGTAGAGTTACCAATGCTTGAATGGCCTCTTGCTTCTTCTCCTTTGGTGTGTCCTTACTATCTTCAAATCTTCTTTGGTCAATCACAATGATTTGACTTGCATCTTGTGTTTGTGCATCAGTTTAATCATTTGTTGTTTCTTTCTCTTCTATTGCAATCTGTCTCTGTTCAACCAAATCAACTTTAATAGTTGTGTCAACCTTTGTGAATGAGTCTACTGATGTTTGAATCAAAGGTTGAGCACCAGTAGCTAAAGGGATGGAAAAAGGTGGTTTTTGTGTATTCGCCTTATCCCTTGTAATGTCAGCTACTTCCTTATGAAGTTCATCAACACTAACCAATACTGGATTTTCACATAATCTGGCTTGTAGTGTGGATTGGTCAAGAATTTTCTTTAGGTCTTCTACACTCAAAGGATTGATGTTCTGAGATGAACTATTAGGAACATCCCTAATAGTTAGAGTTTCTGTAGGTATACTTATGTCATGTGAAGGTCTCATACTTGGCATTTGTGTGTCTTGCACACTCTATTCTTCCTACTACTCTTTAGTTGTAGCCATGTTATCTATTTTCTTGGGTGTCTCCTCCACATCAGTATTATCCTTTTTAGTTTCTTCCTCCTTGTCTTGATCTTCATCTCCATTATTTCTACCTTCAAATGGATCTTCTTCTCCTTCTTTGATAGTTGTCAATCCATAGATCAATTTTCACATTTGAGTGGATTTCTTCACAACATCTTCAATGTTGTTTTCAAGAATGTTGAATGCCCTATATTTTGGTGCAAATTGTGCACCATATTTCTTATTTTCTTTGACAATCTATCCTTTTTTCATCTTTGGTATTACCTAGGATAATGTGGATTCTCTTATTTGTTATCCAGTTTTAAACAATAATGCCACTTATTTTCAACAATATATACAATTCTTTTGGCATAGTATTATATAATTCAAGCAAAGTGTTATTGAATTTAGACATCATTGCATATATTGACTCTTCTACTTGGTTCTTCTCCTCTCTTTCAAGTTTTTTGAAGTCAATACTTTTCAAACCGGTCAGATCTACATTATTTCTAATATTTTTACAAATATTTTCAAGATCAAATTTTCATGGATGACTTGCCACTCTAAATTGACTTGTATCCTCTGATTCTGTTCTCT
Organism: Cupressus sempervirens; assembly: GCA_028749045.1. Classification (NCBI taxonomy): domain Eukaryota; kingdom Viridiplantae; phylum Streptophyta; class Pinopsida; order Cupressales; family Cupressaceae; genus Cupressus; species Cupressus sempervirens. Next base: position 37,764,823 of record CM053785.1, read on the forward strand.
CATCGTCAGTTTCTAGTTGTGCAGTGTATTTTCTTCTTTGTTTCTTCTGCACTGGGCCTTTTTGTCCTATAGCCTTGGTCTTTTCTTTGGATTTTCTCCTTGGCCTTTTGTGTAGTGGCCCTTGTGCTTGCCCTGGTTGTTGGTGCCATTGGCTTTACTGTACTTCGCTTAGCAATCTTCTTTGCCTTTGTTTTTGCCATAGGTTGTGCCTTGACCTTTCTTTTATTTGGTTATGTTTGTATTGGTGCTTCTTTGGTTTCCTCTTCCTCTACACCTTTTTCTTCTTCTTTGTCCTCACCCATCCCTTGGTTTAATGCAAGAGGTTCTTGGGCTTGTTCTTGCTCTTCCTCTTCATCTTCTTCATCATCTTCTTTTTCCTCTTCACCTGCACCTTCTCCAAATTTGGCCTTTAATTTCCTCACCAATTTGTCTTTTTTCTTCAGGGTGGAGGCTACCTTTAACTCCACCTCAACTTTGGATTTCATAACATCATAGTTTCCAAATATCTTTGAACTTTTGTCAACTTCTTCAGCTAAAAGTGTTGTGATGGTAGTTGAGGCTTCATCAAAATTAATCTCATGTCCTAAGGGTCTTAGCCATCTTACCCTAGGTGTAGCAGCCTATATGTATGTATAATCAATATCTATAGGAAAACATATATCATTGTAGTATTATTCAACTAAAGAGACAAGTATCCTCATCCTCTACCTCATAGACTTCTTGAAGTCTTTAGCATAATTGGTCATGACTATTTCAAAGTTCTCACCCATCTGTTCAATGTATTCATTGATTTGTATAGCCACTGATCTATTGGTCTTCCAACCAACTATACCAAAAGATGGAAATGTGTTCTAAACATAGAAAAATATGCACACAAGTGTTGATCTAAACTTACATTATGCACTCTTGGTTTTTTTGACTACTCCAAGATTTTCTATCAGCTGTTGTAATTGAAGCTTGGCAAGATCATAGGTATGATCTTTCTTTACAATTTTATAGATAGCATCTACTGCAATGTAGGGTACATTGTTTAATTTTCTTGATTGATAAAATTTATGAGAAATTACCCTAATTGCAAAGTCAAGTAGTGGATCTATGATGGTGTCTATAGTCTTTCCTCTTTTGTTCCATTTGGCTCCTTTGTTTTTCCCAATAACCTTCTTGGAGTCATTTCATAGGGTCTTGGGCCGATCTAGAGTTGGATATCTAGTTACCCTATGAACTATTCTCTTTGAAATTTTGATCGGTCCACCCTCCAACCACAAACATCCATCATGTATTCTACTCAACATTATCTTGATCCATTCTATTTTGAACACCATTAGGAAGTCTAGGGCACAGGTCAAACCATTCCTCTCAACAATCTTAAATTCTTCCTTCAAACTGTTGAGTAACATACTATGAATGTCAAGTTACATTCAGAAACTAAGCTACATTCATATGTCGAGTTACAGAATGAAGAAGAAGCTCTTTCTGATTCCTAGATTAGTAGAAATGATGAGTTACCTAATAGAGATCTACAAAATGATTCTAAAACTAAAATATCAAATGAAGGAACTAGAGCTGAACCAATATTGTCCCTGAATATGTCAAAAGACATCATCCTGCTACACAAATTATTAGAGATAAAGATGCTAGATGGATGACAAGAAACAAATTGAGAAATGATACATGTTTGCTGAGCATGAAGGAACTCAAATTAGTAAGAGATGCATTAGAAGATGTAGACTCGAGTAAGGCCATGGAAGAAGAGATTGAAAAAATTGAGAAAAATAAGACATGGACTCTAGTTCTCAGACCAAAAGAAAAAATGTGATTGGCACCAAGTTGGTATTCAAAAAAAAGCTAGATGAAAATGTTGAAGTCATAAGGAACAAGGCAAGATTAGTTTGCAAAGGATATGCATAAGAAGAAAGAATTGACTATGGAGAGACATCTTCCCCTATTGCTAGATTGGGAATAAGAACTTTACTTGCTTTTTCTGCATACAAAAGTTTCAAAGTTTATCAAATGGATGTTAAGTTTGCATTTCTGAATGGCATATTAGAGGAAGAAGTTTTCATAGAACAGCTAGAAGGTTTTGTTGATATTAACAAACTAACATGGTATGTAGATTACACAAAGCTTTATATGGTTTGAAACAAGCACCAAGAGCATGGTATGAGAGACTTCATAAGTATCTTGTGAAGATTGGATTTGAAAGGACTAATGATAACAACAATATGTACATAAAGACAAAGAAAGGAAAAGGTATTTTGTTATCTAGAATTTTTTTTTATGATATCATATTTGAAGGTCAAGATGCCTTATGTAAGGTTTTTGCAAATGAAATGAAGAAAGAATTTGAAATGTCTATGTTTGGAGAGATCAAGTTCTTTGTGGGTTTGCAAGTATATCAGATGAAATATGGTATATACATCACTCAGTCAAAATATGTGAAGGAAATATTTAATTTTTTTGGATTGTAGGACACCTATGGTGATAGGACACAAGTTTTCAAAGAATGATGATTCAAATAAAATAAATCAAACATTGTACAGGTCTATGATTGAAAAATTACAATATGTAGTACATATCAGACCTAAAATTGCATTATCTATAGGGATAGTTGCAAGATTCTTTGCTAATCCTAGGGAGAATCATTTGATGGAAGTAAAGAGAATAATGAGAGATTTAAAAGGAATAGAGGAGTATGGTCTATATTATAAGAAAAATAAAAAAATTGAATTAAGAGCCTATACTGATGTTGATTGGGCTGGAAACATTGATGATAGAAAAAACACCAGTGGATGAGCATTTTTCTTAGGCAAAAGGCTAGTTACATGGAATAGCAAGAAACAAAATTGCACCTTACAATCTACTATTGAAGCTGAATATGTTGTTGTTTCTGTGAATTGTACAAACATTGTATGGATCAAACAACTACTCAAAGGACTAAAGGAAGAGATCATAGAACTAGTAACATTTTATTGTGATAATACAAGAGTTATTAATATATTAAAGAATCCTATGATGCACACAAAGACTAAACACAATGCAATCAAGTATCATTACTTGAGAGAATTAGTTCAAGATAAAGAGGTGAATATGGAATATGTCAACACTAAAGAGCAAATTGTTGATATCTTCACAGAAGCATTACCTAAGGATGCTCATGAGTATCTAAGAGGTAAAACTAGGGGTGATACCCCTATCAAAGGTTATCTAACTAACAAAGAGAAGTGCCCTGCATCAAACAAGCTAATTTACATATATTTCAAATTGATGCAAAAGATCTTACTTTAGGAGTTTTCTAAAGTAATTAAATAACTAACACTTCAAATTAGTCACAAGCAAGGTGAGAGAGGGAGAAATTGGAAAATCTTCTATCTACATGATTAAGAATTTGGCATTGTTGGCAAAGAAGGAGATAATTGTTGATCAAGCTAGTATAATTATTGAAGGCGATAATTGCTTAGTTGTTGATCAAACCAATATAATTACTGAGGGAGATAATTGCTAATATTGTTGATCAAGGATAATACAAGCATGATGAGGGAGATAGTTAAATACAAGAAAGAGGGAGGTAGTTATTGATCAGAAGAACAAAGAAGGAGAAATCCTAACATCTACCTAGTAAGAGGGAGATATGACAAGAAGAAATTCAAAGGGGGTTATAAGGAAGAATTTTTTAACCTACTTAAAAGATGGAAGTTGTTGATAAAGGGAGAGATTTCAACACAAGGAATCATTTTCTTTTTGGTATTCTCTTACTGTTTTAACCTGGTCAGTTTTGTTGATCAATTTGGTTTGCCATCAATGCCCAAGAGGGAGATTGTTGAGATGAGATTGAAAAAGATCATTGTTGAGGGAGATTGTTGAGACTAGATTGTTGAAGGAGATTGTATGTTTCAATCATGGTTTTATCACTGATGTCAAACTTTTTATTTGTTGGTAAGATAACTACTTATATGATTTAAGTACTATCACTTATTTGATTGATGAAGAGGATTTGATTAAAAGATGTAACAATAGCACCTAGAGGGAAGGTTGAGTTATGATTATGCAAAGAAGTACAAAAATTAGTTAAGACAGTGATAATATGATGTATTGATAATCTACTTGAGGTTAAAAAGGCTAGTTACACTAAGAAAGTTTAGAAAAACAAGTTACACAAAGTTTGTCTACAAAGCTTGACCGAGTGGATAGTAGGTGTCGAGCAAAGTCAGTGCAAGTCGAGTAGAAAATCTATTAGACCCAAGTAAAAGTTTACTCTAGTGTATGTTGAGCAAAACAATGGATGCTAAGTAAAATTTAGTTGATGTCGAGAACCAGTAAACTTTAGTTCATGTCGAGTGATTTTATAAAGGATGCCAAGAAACGTAGTATGTGCGAAGCATCGAAAACAAGATAATGCCAAGTGGCTACATTATTTAAAAGATCGTGAATTCAATGGAGTTAAGCTGATAAGTTTATTTTCTTGGAATTTGTGAACTAGATGGAAGATAGGGTTGATGAGTTGGTGGCATAGAATTCAAGGTAAACCATTTTTAGGCAAATTCAAAGAGGATTCAAGGGGAAGTTTCTAGAAAAGATATGGAATGTGGGGTAGATTCATTGTATTTCACCTAGTCCGTCCTAGCCCTAAATTGGACAATGAAAAATGAGCAGCAAAAAGATCTTAATTTTCTATTTATAGGAATAGCTAGTCAGAAGAAAAATGTCATGTACGAGAACCTAAGGGAGACAAGGAGTCAAGGGTTTTGCTTCATCAAGTGACCTAAGAGAAGAGATTGATTGGCATGTTAAGCAAGAAGGCTTAAGGATATGAATGCTTGAAGGGTGAATAAGCTATCAGAGATAAAATGTATGAAGGCCAAGTAGAATGAACGATTGAAACAATGATCTATAATCTGCAAATGAAGTTGTAAGTTGTTATCAGATCAAGCCTTATTGTTACTCTAACAATTGTATTAGTCTAAGATAAATCCTTTGGATTAAGGTTGATCTAATAATCATTTGTAAAACTTTTAACCAGGTGACATTCCAAGTGAATGGTCTAAAGTCCTTTAACATGGCTCACTCCTAACAGGGTGATTGAAATTCTTTAATAAGATCGCGTTTAGCAGTGTATATTGTGACCTTTAATAGTGTTGGCCTTTCACAGGGCATCACTTCAAAAGAGTGAAAAAGAGTAGCATGTTACAATTTTTTTTTCCAAATTGGGTTTCCACGTAAATCATTGTGTCAAGTGTGTTGATGAATCTATTATGTTTCATGTTTACATTTTTGTAAGTTGATTTGACAGTAACCTACAAGTTTTAAGTGATTGCATAATCTTATGGATACAGCATGAAGAATTTTTTATGGGTTCACTAAGCTGTGAAAATTTTTACTTATACATCTGGACCTTGAATAACTAATTCACCTCCCCCTCCTCTCAGTTATTCTAAAAAGTATTCCAACATATCATGCACTACTACATTTGGGCCTGAATTGCGATGAAAGGCCATCATAATTACGATGGTAACCTGTCATCCAATTGACATCAACAGAAATTGGCTCTCATCGGATGGGTGTTAGACTTTTTTTGTTACAAGTTGTGATGGCAAGGAAAACTATTGCAATTGTGATGGCCTCAAGTGTCATAAATTGGGCTAACATATTGGCAAATTGTTCATTTTCACCATCACAATTGTGATGGAAATCTGTTGAAGACACTACACAATTGTGACATCTATGTGACAGAAATGCTATGGGCCCCATAGTAAGCCATCGAAAATGTCTAGCACAATTGAGATGGGCATGTGGTAGGAATGTCACGAGATTGATGGCTAGCCATTGTAATTGTGAAATCATGTTGTATTAATAAAAAAAATTGGCAACAAACTTTTGATAGCTATGATGCAATCATAAGTTAATATTGAGCTTCACTTGGTTTCAAGAATAGTTTAATATTCTCTACTATTCAGGGCCAATTATGTGAAGGTGGAAGCTCATTTGGCCTTACTCCCCTTAACATCTAAATTTCCGTTTAACATCTAAAATTTTTAAGAAAGGATAAATATTTAAAGTACAAAAAATGGTTCCAAACCTACAAAAGTGACATCATTTTCTAATCTTCTGTTGTCCCATCCAAAATAAGATTCTGCCACTTTGAATTGAGAATAAATGTGCAACTACATTCTGTATCCATGGACAATAGAAGAAGCTGAAAAAACCTAGCACATTTACATTTATTTAATAAGTCTATGCAAACCTCTAACAAAAATGCAAACTTTTTGGGTTTTTTTTTTAATCTCCACCTAATGTCATATGCATATGAATTGAGATTTCATATTGAACTATGACATCCTTCTGCATTACCTAAAACTTATAGATTCACATAATTAGTTGTCATACAATCATAGGTTAATGTTGAGCTTCATTTGGTTTCAAGAATAGTTTAATATTTTGTACTAAGCAGGGCCAACCATGGGAAATTGGAAGCTCATTCCCTACCCCCTCCACAAAATATAAATTCCCCATTAACATATAAAATATTTAAGAAAGGATCAATCTTTAAAGTACAAAAAAAAGGTTCTAGGCCTACAAAAGTGACATCATTTTTCCATCTTCTTGTGCATGTTATTTTTCCATCATATCCAAAATATGATTCTGCCACTCTAAATCAAGAATGCACGTGCAGTTGCATTCAAATGCATGGGCAATAGGTGGAGCTGATAAAACACAACACGATTACATTTATTTAATAGGTCTATTATGTTTTTAGAATTATAGACCATCATGAACAATGTTTGTGATGGTCTATAACTTAAACCATCTAAAACCTATTGTTTTTATAGCTCAGCCTGATGTCGTATGCATATGAATTGACATTGCATATTGAACTATGGTGTCCTGCATTTCCTAAAATCAAGCGATTCACACAATTAGTTGACTTACAATCATAGATTGATGTTGAGCTTCACTTGGTTTTGAGAATAGTTTAATATTCTTTACTAATTAGGGCCAACCACTTGAAGGTGGAAGCTCATTGCCCCCCACAACAACCAACATGCAAGTTCCATGCTAACATCTAAAATCTTTAAGAAATGATTAATCTTTAAAGTACCTAGAATGTCCTCATTTCCTCGTATTACTCTTAGGGGAAGTCCATCTTCATTGCTCAAAAGAAATTCATCACATGGGTACATCCAGGAATGTCCTCATCACCTCCTGCATAAAATGAATCCAATATTAGAAAATGCCCCCTAAGGAATAATAGTTCAAGTGAAATAAATACATGAAAAATGAGATAGAGAAAGAGGAATCTACTTACCAATAGGAGTTGTCATCACATCTATGGCCATGCAACCTGTTGAGTGGGTTTTATTATTTTTCTATTGTGCCAAGATCTCCTTTTTTATATACATACATACATATACACACACATATATACATATACATATGTATATATATCTATATGCATACATACATACATATACAAAGATCACAAAGGCACAACAATGAGATGCAGAGATCGCAAGGGCACAAAAATGAAATGTAGCGATCATAAGGGCACATATGTACATACATATATACATACATACATGTATGTGTATGTATATATGTATATATATACAAAGAGATCTTTTTTAAGGTGTTAAGTGACTTACCTCAAGATCCTGCACAAAATAATGTAGACTAGGAAAAATGGGCAAAGTTCACAAGAAATTTTACAAAAACATATCATAGCAAATATTTTTAGAAAGAAACAAGCAATAACCTAGTTAAGCAGGTCAAGTTACTGATTAGTTGGGTTGATATATACATATATTAAACTGGGTTATGGCTTCTGTAAGGGAATGAGCCTTGTGATTATGGCATTTACACAAAAGTAGAACTTTCTTCTTCAACTCCTTACACTCAACTCTTCATTGAAGTTATTCTTCAATTCCTTCCATATGCAATTTTATTACCTTGGAAAACTATATTTGGTCCTACTAGTTGGGAACAACTAATTTTTCATTTTATTGTACCTAATATGATGAAAATTCTATAGGAATTTGTAGTCAACCCAGTTAATCAGCAACTAGATCCATTTAACTAGTTATGGCTAGTTTCTTTCCAAAAAATCTGTTATGATATGTTTTTGTAAAATCTCTTGCAAACTCTACCCAATTTTCTTGGTCTGCATTATTTTTGTGGAGGATCTTGAGGTAAGTCACTTAGCACAAGTTGAGTGAGCTTATTATTATTATTATTTGGATTCTAGAATATGTATGCAGTTGCATCAATTTTTCTATTGTGTAGCTAAATGTAATAAGCACCTTTAAAAAGATGTCTAAATATAAATGTTCAGAAGGAGATATAAAGAGATGCCTATTTAGAAGGAAAAGAAACCAATATTTACTTACCCTTGAAGAAAATCATAGACCTAGGGCATGGAAATGAAATCACAAAGAAAGGGCACAATACAAAACAAAATCATAAAGGGCATGCCATGGAAACAAAATTGTAGAGCAAGGGCATGACACCGAAATCGCAGAGCAAGCAAAAGGAAACAAAATGCAGAGATGACAAGGGTATGAAAACCAAATCGCAGAGCAAGGTTACAAAAATGAAACACAAAAATCACAAGGGCATCACAACTAAATTGTAGAGCAAAGGCACAACAACAAAATGGAGAGATCATAGTAACGAAATCACAAAGCAAGGGCCCGACAATGAAATGTAGAGATATATATTATATGAATGAAATACACCAAGCACATATGCATAATCACAAGGCTCATTGTCTTATAGAATCCATAACCCAATTAAAGATATGTATATATCAACCCAGCTAATCAGCAACTAGACCCATTTAACTGGTTATGGCTTGTTTCTTTCTAAAAATATCTATGATAATTTTTTTTTGCAAAATTTATTATGAACTCTGCCCATTTTTCCTAGTCTGCATTATTTTTGTGGAGGATCTTTAGGTAAGTCACTTAGCACAAGTTGAGTGAGTTTTTTTTTTTTTGGATTCTGGAATATGTATATAGCTGGATCAATTTTTATGTTGTGTAGCTAAGATGTAATAAGCACCTTAAAAACTATTTCTAAATATACATGTTTAGAAGGAGATATAAAGAGATACCTGTTTAGAAGAAAAAGAAACCAACATTTACAAACCCTTGAGTAAAATTACAGAGCTAGGGCATGGCAACAAAATCATAGAGCAAGGGACACAACAATGAAATAAAGAGATGACAAGGGCATGACAACCAAATCGTAGAGCAAGGACACGAAAAAAAAAATAGAGATCACAAGGGTATGGCAACCAAATCATAGAGAAAATGCACGCCAAGAAAATGCAGAGATCACAACAACAAAATCATAGAGCAAGGGCACGACAATGAAATGTAGAGATATATCACAAGAATGAGATGCACCAAGCACAAGGGCATGATGACATTTAGAGCTCTCAACCCTTGTTTGAAGCTCTCCACCTTCTTTCATGCACAACTCTCCACAATCAAAAAAATGGGGAATGATTTATGTCACATTTTCTTTTTTTGTGTATACTTACACAAGCGTTGCAATTACGATGCTTACATCGGTATTGCAATGACATCGGGGAAAATTGTAAAATAAAACATGAAAATCACCACAAATTAGACCATTTTCAAAAATTGTCATCATAATTTGACCTCAAATGTTGTAGTGATGATAGGGAACATGTCTAGATCTTCTCCATAAGACCCCACCTAAGGTTCTACCCTTGAACCCCGCAAAGGGTGCTACCCCTAGACCCTACAAGGGGTGTTTCCCCTTGACCCTATAAGAGGTGTTTCCCCTTGAGCCAATCATGGGGGAATTTCCCCAAAACTCCCATAGAAAAATTTGGGGGGAAACCACATTGAAGGAAGTGGGGACAATTTAACCTCTAAGTCTGATTGGGCTCTACATAACAACACAATATAGACAAAAAACTAAAATTTGAGTAGCTCACCCCCTTATTCTTTTATTTCATTCAAGTGAACCTCATTATCACAATATTTTTCTTGTGAGCCCCTATTTATAGTTCAATTCATTGTATGAACACAACTCAAATTATCCCCAATGCACTATGTATAGATGACAATGCCAACTAGGATATTGAGGTCAAGAGAACTTGATTGATTATTTTTTGAGGAAGATCTACATGGGATAATAATAGAATTCTTTCTTTGAGTTTTTTCAATCAAATCTTGACCCAAAAGTTGATTATGTCTTTCAAGTGTAAGTTGAAGACACCTGAAAGATTGCATCTCTAGTGTGTGTTTGATGCTATCGTAAATACTAAAATATTTTCATAACCATTTGAAGTAAAATGATGAGGAAAGAGACTCCCAATATGGCCTCATCCTTTACATAAATTATATTATACAACATTAATTTTTGGTATCTTGAAGGAAAACCTCTTTAACAACCCTATCTATGTCAAAAGTAAAGTCCATCAAGATAAATGAGATGGGGGGGAGGGGGTGCTGAGCCAATTATGCATTGAAAATAATTCTCAATATTTTTATTAATTTTCAAACATGTAATTAGTATATGCAATAACAATAGAAAGATAGCCTTGCACAATAACACCAAATATGTTAACCAGGGAAACCCTTGATTAGAGCAAAAACCTTGGTGGGAATGATGCCCACAAGACAATGTACTAATATAAAAGTTCCTTGTAAAAGGATACGCCCTGTTGGGAGTCAATAAAATATAATCAATACATGTGAGTCCCTCTTAGGAGACTTTGAATCCCTTATACGAGATTTCAACCCTATTACGAGTTGTGCCAACCCTATTAGGAGTTGAAAAGAGGACAACTAAACCCTCTGTCCAAATATCCTCAGTATTATTCTCACTGAATAATACAAATATAAAGTAACAATTATCCAACCAATAACTTATCTTGCCAAATTAGTTCCTTTTAAGCTCATTGTGCCTCAACCACACCAAACTTTCTCTGATAAAAAGATATTTGTATTCAGGTGAACACTCATATAATAACTATTTGCAATGGATCTCATTTTCAATTTTGCATAATGAATGATCTCACTGATAAAAAAACCACACTTTACCACAAGGAAATAATATTTCCTTTATACCAAGTCCTAAAGAGTAAGTATTGAGTTAGCCTTGAGTCTTTCGCAATTTATAATAATAATATAGGTCAATCTTAAGATATTACAATATACATTACATTACAATTTTATATCTTTTCAAGATTATAAGCAAACCGTCACCTCATAGTCTTCATAAATTTCCACACGATGATCTTATGATTATGCCTTCTTAACTAAGGCATCTATGATATGTCTTCAACCTCCATCTCAATCCACTTAAGCCAATTCCATACCTATGAGGAGATAGAATCAAAACAACAATACCTATCTAGAAATGCTATATGAAAGCTTCTTTCACTAAAATCCCCATAACTCTATCCAATCTTAGTATTTTCATACAAAGTCTTAGCTATAGCATCTAAACATACTATAAAACATAACCTCATGTGCAAATAATCTGATATTCAATCCGCAAACCATACCAAACGCGTCTTTCTTTGTAACTCTGCCAGTCTTCACAGAATAACAAGTATTTTGACATTAATAACAAACACTATCATGAATGCAACACATAATCACTAAATCATGTCTCCAACAATGCTCATATGCTCCCCCATAGTAATATCATCAACATGCATGCTAACAATATAGTATTGATTGTAGCATAGAAAGAGATTCCAAGAAATCCAAAGTATTTCACGAGAAAATGGAGACTAATTGTGATGGGATTACTCAACATGCCTAAGTTAAAATAATTCCTTCCCTAATTATTGGTTTGATGCATTTATTGTACTGATAACAATGGACCTTGAAGACTTGCTAAAGTCAATTATTGATAATGTGCTTAGCAAATGGTAATTCCCAATCAAACTGTAGGATCTAATTTTTTTAGTTTCTACGTAGATAACTCCATATGTGCCCTTATGTAAGTTATTCATAGACAAAATCTAAAGATTTCCCCTTCTTTAGATGAAGAATATCACCACATTTATTTAATCATTTTCCTTTAACTATTGCTTATATTCATAAGCTTAAACCATTCAATTTAAGTAACTTTCAAAGATTAATGTTTTATTAATATTCCATTAGCAATGTTTTCTTGTCATGTCATTTAAAGTGTTGGTTAAAATCGGTATAAATTGATTTTAAAAATTAGAAAGAAAAAATATTTTGATGACAAAAAGAAAAAAATTAAAAGATCTGAAGATCTATAAGTTATTTAAATTTTAATCTTTTAATGACAAAAAGAAAGAACTAAAGTTCTTCAAATCTAAAGGTTACTTAAATGACATGTATTTAAAAACATATGTTTGAAATATTTATTTTGTTCCATTTTTTCAAAAATAGGGTTAAACACTTTTGTGAATCAACATAACTTAACAATTACAACATGCTTATGTCCATTTTTTTGCTAGTTATTTTCTTAAGAACAATGAATTAAAATATTAAAATTGACCTTTCTATTGTGTTTAGTCTACCACAAAAATTTAAATAATTATCAAATAGCATTTACTATATTTGGTTCCTACTCAACATTTTATATTGAAGACCGTTCACAAATCATGTGATCATTCAAGTAACACCATGCGACTTGTAGGCTCATCGAGCTCCTTATAAGAAACCACACTAGAAACAACAATTGGAAGACCAAGAATCACAACTTAGAATCCACCTTTTTCTAGTGATTATTTTCTCAAGCACACTAAATACAAATATTAAAATTGACCTTTGTATTATGTTTAGTCTACCGCAAAAATTTAAATAATTATCAGATAGCATTTACTATATTTGGTTCCTACTCAATATCTTATATTTGAAGATCGTTTATGATCATTCAAGCAACAACATGAGACTTGAGGCTCATCGGGCTTCTTATAAGCAACCACACTAGAAACAATAATTGGAAGACCAAGAGTCACAACTTAGAATCCACCCTTTTACAATGAGACAAATATAACCAATAGAAGAATAAATGTCATAACTTAGAATTCCACAAAGATGTCCCTATTGGGATTTTAACTAGGGTCTCCACAATGAGAACTCATTGCTTCAACCAACTATGCTAAACCCCTTGAACTTCCTACTCATTTTTTTTAAAAAAATGATATATATTATATTATTTTGTCTTTTAAGACTTCTCATAACTGATTTCAACATAGATAAAAATAAAATATGTTAAGAATATAAATATTCTTCCAAGTAATTTTTTTTTTGATGAATAGTTCTTTTATATTAATAAAAATATACTAAGATTACAATTCACAAAAAAAGGGACCAGGGGATACAAGATCATCTTGCAAGAGTTCACATAGCTGAAGCCGAAATCAGAAACTAAAACAGATAAAATTCTTATGGTCAAGGATAGCTTATGGACCTAAATGCTAGATTTTGAGGGCCTTCACTTTAGATGTAGGTGATGCTTCTCTATTGGTCATCTAGTTGCCAATTGTTCTCTTTCGTGTTGTAAGAGTGCTACTAGAAGGAAGAAGAATGCAAATGACCATTGTTTGGTAGTCTTGTATGTTGACTATTCCTCTGATGATGCTCTTTAGACTGATGATGTCTTCCCCCTCAGTGATGCTCATTTTTCTTATGGCTGTTGAGGTTGAACATTATCAACACTTTGGTCCTGTTCATGATGTTGATTCTTTCTCTTTGAAATTCCCATCGTCTTGTATTGGGGATCCTATTGATAGTATCATTTGGACAATTGTTCATTGGCGAAGAAAGAATCACTCTCTAGTCTCTCATCCTTCTCCTAGCACTGTGAGTGAGTTGTGCACCCATAATAATGTGGGTTACTAATTGTGTTGCTAGCTTGTTTGTCAATGGTCTTCTATTGACCTTGTTGTAAATATATTTTGTTTCTACACCTTCAAGTTGTAGTTTAATAAGGGAAAACACCCTTTTTCTATTTTTTTCATACAAAATAAAAAGAGATAAACATTCTTGAAATTTAAAGGTTCCTTATATAATGGTAACAAAAAATTGAATATTTCAAACACTTGTTTTTTCAATATGCATTGATATTATTGTCATATTATTCAGATACTAAAAATATTTTGCTTGCTCTAATTATTATCAATTATATGAATGCAATATAATTAATCATTCAAATTGACAATTCTATCAAATTCCAAATTTGCAACCATAAAAAATTAAAATTAGATCATGCTCACTATATTCATTTTCTACTCTATATTTTAAGTTTAACCGCCCCTTCTTCAATATCTTTCAAGGAAAATAAAATTCGCATTCATAATCAAAATGATACTAAAGATTCCAGCAACGCCTAGATAATATGCATTAAAATTCAAACCATGTTAAAGATTTAACATTAAAAATTCACCGATTCAAATAAAACTAACATTCAAAACTAAATCTTTTAGAAGATTTAGCCTGCCAAATAAGTGATCCCATCATGGCAATGGCTACCCAACCAGTGATTTTGACTGGCTGGGTGGTATGCCATGCCGGCCAAGCCCATACATACAAATCCTACATATTCGTTCTATATTTTGGCAGAGATCATCGTATTGCATGCAATTCACAATTCACTTGTGCGATCGAACGAAAAAATTAAAACATTTTTTCTAAGTGTTGAAGCAAAAGTATTATTATTATTATTATGATTAGACTTCATTCTTTTTAATAATTGATTTTTTTAAACAATATCGAATATTTCTTTTTTTTTTAGAGTTTTAATTTTATAATAATAAATAAAAATATGTAAGTTAATAATTTTAAAAATATATTATATACATTTATTTAACAGTACAATTATTTTAATTTAAAATTTATATATGCTTTTAAAATATAAAATTATTTTTAAACTAAAAATTCATTCAGTTATGTTTTATGTTGTAATTTTTAACATTATAATATATTTTTAACACATTTAAATAGAATAGTTTTATAATTTTTATTAAGTTTTAATTTTATATGTATTTCTAATTTTGTACATGAATAAAATTTACAAACATTGTGATAAATGTTCTAAAATGGAAAAATAGATTTAAAAAATTCTTTAATTTGATATAAACTTATATATTGTTTGTCAATTGTGAAATAATTTAATATAAAAATAATTATTATATTTAATAGTAATATTATTTAAAATTATATCTTTCAATCAAATTTATAATATGTATTAACTTGATATTAAAAATATTTCATTTGATTTAATATTTAAATTTGATATTATTAGGTTATAATTATAATTATTATAACCATAAATATTATTTTCTCAATTTTGAAAAAAATGATTTTAACTTAAACTATTCTATTTAAATGTGTTAAAAAGATATTATAATGTTAAAAATTACAACATAAAATATAACTAAATGAATCTTTAGTTTAAAAATAATTTTATATTTTAAAAGCATATATAAATTTTAAATTAAAATAATTGTACTATTAAATAAATGCATATAATATATTTTTAAAATTATTAACTTACATATTTTTACTTATTATTATAAAATTAAAACTCTAAAAACAAAAAAAAGTTTAGATATTGTTTAAAAAAATCAATTATTAAAAAGAATGAAGTCTAATAATAATAATAATAATACTTTTGCTTCAACACTTGGAAAAAATGTTTTAACCTTTTCATTCTACTGCACAAGTGAATTGTGAATTGCATGCAATACGATGTTCTCTACCAGAATACGGAACAAATAGACAGTCTTGTGTTTGCACGCAAACAAAAAAACTCTTGCAAAATATGCAAAGAATATGTACGATTTGTATGTATGGGCTTGGCCGGCATGGCATACCCAGCCAGTTGAAATAATTGGCTGGGTAGCCGTTGCCTGCTTAAGACACACTCGAATTCGTATGTGATGGCAGTGGGTACGGAGAGCATCATGTTGCATGGCAACTACGAGGGGATGGATAAGTCATTCATGCTCTGTTACTGGGCAACGGCTACCCAGCCAACTATTTCGACTGGCTGGGTATGCCATGTCGGCCAAGCCCATACATACAAATTGTACATATTCGTTCCGTATTCTACAAGAGTTTTTTTGTTTTGCATGCAATCACAAGACCGTCTATTCGTTCCATATTCTAGCAGAGAACATCATATTGCATGAAATTCACAATTCACTTGTGCGGTAGAATGAAAAGGTTAAAACATTTTTTCTAAGTGTTCAAGCAAAAGTAGTATTATTATTATTATTATGATTAGACTTCATTCTTTTTAATAATTGATTTTTTTAAACAATATCGAATATTTTTTTTTTGTTTTTAGAGTTTTAATTTTATAATAATAAATAAAAATATGTTTAACTTACATATTTTTATTTATTATTATAAAATTAAAACTCTAAAAACAAAAAACAAAAATTCAATATTGTTTAAAAAAATCAATTATTAAAAAGAATGAAGTCTAATAATAATAATAATACTTTTGCTTCAACACTTAGAAAAAATGTTTTAACCTTTTCATTCGATAGCACAAGTGAATTGTGAATTGCATGCAATACGATGATCTCTGCCAGAATACGAATGAAAATGTACGATTTGTATGTATGAGCTTGGTCGGCATGGCATACCCAACCAGTCGAAATAACTGACTGGATAGCCGTTGCCTCCCATCACTCGGCAAACGAAATGAAATTGACGCTGGATATCAAATCATACAAAATAATCAGCTTTCAAATCATACGGGTGACCTCAATATCAAGTGTACAGTAAAGCATCACAAATAGATCTACTGACATGAAATAAAGTTCCCATAATCATATGGTCTTGAAAAGATGAATATGTTGAATAACTTTTAGAGGGAAAAGTAGTCTGTTGGAGATCAACTCTAAGGTAAACCGTTAAAAAGCCTACCATTGGGCCTTGCTTTATCTGTCAACAAATGGGAATGTCCGGAAAAAGGCCATATATTTGGCTCTTCAAATTCCCAAAGAATATAAGTAGCACGTCGTTTTAGCATAATGCGTCGTGACTGGCCAGATATCTCCACTGCCATTAATGGAAACAACTGAATAAGGTGTCTATTCATTCCCCATCTTTTTAATAAATCATTTTCTACAATTTTATAATTCATTTAAAAATGTACGGTAGTTTCTATTTTTTATATTTAATTAATAAATTAACAAAAGACGATCTGGTCGGCTAGTTAGCCACTGGCATCTTTTTACAGCTATGAAGGCAAATCATCTTTTCCATCCCTTAAATAAGATATCAGATGCTCACGTGACAATTAGTGAGCTGAATTCAGTAATTTATATTGGTTGATTTAAGATAAACACACCTAATCACAACGTGTGATTCTGATAGCTCATCTGTTAATTCGTTGTCTCTCAGATATATAAATCGTAGGAGATATTCCAAATAGTTTAAGATAGTAACTAATTATATGATTCTGATATTACAAGTGAAAAGTATCATATCAACTTGATTCAAAGTTGGAGGGATGTCTGAGATTGTATATCCTTGTGCAGCGTGCAAGATTCGACACAGGAAATATGGAAATAAATGCGTTCTTGCTCCTTATTTCCCACCAAACGATCCTTCCAAGTTTCTACTATTACACCAAATATTCGGGGCAAGCAACATGGTCAGAAACCTTAAGGTATACAACAAATGATTTTTCCTGCAAGACAAGGCATATAATCTTTCAGCTTTACAAATAACTTGTTTATCTTTATTTGTGTCCCTTCTATAAAAAACAAGGTAAGAGTTTTCTAAGATAATACTACGCTTGAGGGTTCTTTTAAGTTATTGTAATTACTACTACATTAACGTTAAATTTCATGATCTATCTATTAGAAAAGGGAGTTCAAAACAAGCTACATCATCTATTCTTAAAATAAGATAACAAAAAAAGAGAATAATTTGATTTTAACGATAGATTATAAGGTTCAATCAACAACATTAAAGTTAAAGAATTATCCAAAAATCGATATAGAGATCTATTATATGCACTAGTATAAAATTGTAATTATAAATTATTTTGAAATTGCAGAAAATTCCAGTTGAAAGTAGGGAAGATGCTGTAAGTAGCATGGTGTACGAAGCAAGTGCGAGAGTGGTTGATCCAATGTATGGCTGCGCTGGTGCACTTTTTCGACTGCAGAAGCAAGTGTTACACCTGCAATCACAACTGACAGCCACACAAGCAGACCTCCTCAATGCACAATGCACACGCTCATCTCAGGTTGCCGAAGCAAGAAATTCATTGGGTGTCGCCAATGATACGGTAAAACCTATGGATGACATTATTGTTCTGCAAGATGATGACGACCTATTTGGATTGTAAGGTATAATCTGTTTTTATTATTATGTTTTGATGATATTGTTGATTTTAAAATAAAAAGTGTTAAATAGTTAAAGTTTAGTGGATTTTCTAAGTGTCATAGGGTTAAAATATTTCTATTGCTAAAAGCATTTGAATGTCAATTAGCTATCAGCTATAAATCAATAATGGTGAATGTTTAAGGATGGCTGCTATTATAAAGAGCTTATCATTTAATCAATCTATATAATTCGAATAGATAGTCTACCAAAATCATTTAAGTAAATCTTTTTGTAATTAGCAAGTATCCTCTTTTATGATTATAAATAATACACTTAAAACTCATTACATCTACCTGATATTACTAATGTTTGAAATATTTCATCATTTTATCTTAGACATATTTTTATTAATTAGCATCATGAATATATGTTGAATATATTGAAATGTCTAAAATACGCTTGCTCTAATTTTCATCGACATAGGTATTCCCAATCTCCACCGGCCTTGAATATCTTCACCAATCTCCTTGCTACCTCACCAATCATTACCACAAAATGCCAACATACATGCTAAGTGTAGAAGCATATGGATTAACCATGAGCTGCTTGACGAATTATCTTTGCAACAAGCTCTCACGAAACCAGATGAGGGTGAAGTGCCTATAACAACACTAGAAAAGTCATGTGTCTAGAAATCAGTGAGTACAACTCGCAGGGAATATCATCTGATCAAAGTTTTGAATATTGAAATCACAGAATTATCTGATGGCGTGTCTATATAAGATACGCCACGAGTTTGGTATTGTCTGGTAAAATGCATTAAAAAATCCCTTTCAAGGAATGCCATCAAACAAATCATATCATTATCATCAGGCAACATGATAAGTTCTTCACAAAAATACCAACATTTTTAAATGGAGTCGTGGGTAGGTTGGATTTGTTAAATAGAATGCTTGGGTGAATATATAAGAAAATGATGTAATTGCATTGTATGGAACTTTACCGTCATTCTTGCAGCGTAGAGAACCAAAAGTAAAGATGCTTGGAAAAATTCTTATACACACGTTCAAATAATGCAATGAACACCTGATTTATATCAGGTGAGTTGTATAGTGTTTAATATGTATGCAAAGAGTGGAAGAAACACATTACCCATGAACTGTTTGTCACGATGCCTCATGACGCGCAACTTCAAGAAAATGAAAGTTGATATATGTATGCATATATGCATGGGAACAATTAGACAGGATACCCAACCGATGTCAACAAAAGTGGCGAACATCCAGCAATCAGCCTAGGTTATTTCATGTCGGCATAAATAAAATAATCATTTTTATTTGTTGTTTGTAAACAATTTTATTTGCAGTAAGAACACTTTGAACCTCGTGTAGCACTTAAGGATTTTTACAATTTGTTCTGTTTCGCATGTTATCAAAATATTTTTCGAAAGAAAGAACATTTGTAGATAAGATTTGTTGAAGTTGATGAAAGATCAATCCTATAGCTCTCAAGAATCACCTGCATACAAACATCTATCATAAATAGAGAGAAGAAAAAGCTATGGAGTTTGAAATTCTCAGATCCACCAGATGAGACATTCTTGATAAGCAAAAAGAGAAATTGCTATTATTAAAAATGAATGAATAAATTACAAAGAGATCAATTCTTATAAGATCAAAACCATAACAAGTAATTAACTTAGGTTGCATGATAATAATTAAGAATAGAATTAATTATTATATGCCTAAATTTTAACTTAAGTAAACTAGAAATAATAAGTGACTTAATAATTAAATCAAAATTATTTAATTAATAAGAAAAACTTTATTATTCTAACACCCTCCTTAGGATAAACTTAGGGAATAGCTAAAAATTTATAAACTACTACTGAAAGTAAATTTGGGTCCTGACAACAAGGCCTAATAAGGTACCGAAATACAACCAACTCTTTGAAAAGAGGAGAAATAGAGAAAGCCACATGGTAAAAACTCTACTCCAAAAAGATATGAAAATAATGTTGAAAAAAACTAGTGAAGGATTGAAGAATCTTCCAAACTACGAAATGTCCCAGAAGAAAGGAACAAAAGATGATCATAAAGAACATCATTGAAGCATGAAGCTACAAACACTATCAAATTGTTTATCTGAAGAACTTACACTATATAGAACATGACTAGGTAGAGAAGACTAATTCTAAAGAGTTGATCAATTGAAATGGAAGGTGTCTTCATAGCCTCCAAAAACAGAAATGAAAGAATGTCTATATGGTAAATGATTCATCTCACTGAAATACATACGTATCCAGCCACTACAATTGCCTTGTAGATAAGAAGATGGCCAACATAAAACCCTCCAAGGAACTTTATAATGTAGTGTGAGTACAACAAAACATAAAGATGTGCAAGATCTCGAAATGCAATAGAGTGACACTTTATCTCAATGTGTTTGCAAAAATACTACAAAAGGATGTCAACAAAGATCAAAATAGATATAAGGTTGATTCAAGAGATAGTATAACCCATGAAAATTTATTTGAAGCAACAAAATTGATCCCCAGACCTAAAAGCAAAAACTCAATAGAATGTGACTGGAGCATCTAATCAAGAAAATAGAATATCTCAAGATATGTCTCTCAAAGTGAAAAATAGAACCTATAACTTTGACTACATAAAATGGCAATCAAAAATAATAAAAAGTCAAAATAAACTAGATGATGATGATGATGGGCTCGAAATTAGATTTCTGATAATATCTTGTTTGTGGAAAATGGAGTCCAGATGAGCAAGTTATGACCAAAAAATCATAGGTAGGTCAAAAAGGAGCTAGAAGGGAAAAATAAAAAACACCGCCTCAAGACCTGTGCAAAATGCCTTGGGAAATGTATCTACTAGTACCAAAAATTACCTCAGGAAGCATGTCAATTCATACCATAAATTGTCTCAGTAAGCATGCAGGTTCTATTAAAAAACTGCCTCAGGAAGCATGGTGGTTCTATACCAAAATTGCCTCTAATGGTGTGTCAATTCTATACTAGAAAAACAATCTCAATTTTTGTACAAAAATCCCAATTTTTGTATAAGACAATCTTGATTTATGTGCCAAATGTTCTTGATTTTGTGCCAAAAAAACCTTGATTTCTGTGCCAAAAGACCTCAATTTTTGTACCAAAAATCTTGATTTTCATGCTAGAAATTATAAAATCACCACCTCAAGAAGTGTGTCTAGATCTAGGAGCAATTATTTTGCCTTACCAATCAACTGTGTCCTAACTGAACAAATTTTATATGGGTTTTGGGTTGCTACAAATCCAATAGTGAGGTCTGTTTGGGCTCAAAATACACTAAAAAATAACCCCCCCAAATCCAATACAAAACACCTTTGAAAACTGAAGCCCTCTGAATTTTTTTATTTTTTTTTAAAAAGAGATCTGAAAACCAAATCAAACTTTTCATAAACAAAATAGGGGCATGAAGATTTAGTGCTCTGATACCATGTTGAAGTTGATAAAAGATCAACCCTACAACTTCCAATGATCACCTGCATGCAAACACCTGTCATAGAAAGATAAGCAAAAGCTATGGAGGCCAAAATTCTTAGATCCACAGATGAGACATTCTTGATGAGTTAAAAGAGAAATTGCTATTATTAAAAGTGAATGAATAAATTACAAAGAGATCACTCCTTGTAAAAGGAGATCAAAACCCTAACAAGTAACTAACCTAGGTTGCATGCTAATAATTAATAAAAGAATTAATTATTATATGCCTAAAGTTTAACTTAAGCAAACTAGAGATAATTAGTGACTTAACAATTAAATCAATATAATTTAATTAATAAGAAAAAATTTATTACTCTAACAACATCAATATCTATCCACTTGCAAATTTACAGTCATATGAACTCTCAAATAATCATAATAAATTATTTACTAAGTGTAGACTCTAGAAATCTGAATTCTAAATTATCAAATCTTAATATGAAAATCTTGCAAGTTGAAAAACATCTTCAATCTTATACAAACACATCATATATCCTTTTTTTAACATCAATGATAAACATAAAGTATCATTAAGAATATCATATCATCCTTCCATACTTTTTGGCATCAATGACAAACATGCCAAAGTCAACACTATCCCCATTTATAATAACAATTCTCATTACCATAAATTGTAATGTCCCCTCTTTAGTTTGACATGACATTGGTCATGGATTTTGCCTATTCCAAACTCTCGTAGGCAAATGGTGTGGAGAGAGAGTCAATTCTGCGGATCCGATGGTCGTATCTTGCTCTTGAAGAAGTGTTAAGAGGTTATATTTTATTATTATGTGTTATTGGGGCCTACATGTTATAATTTTAAGTTGAGTTGCACTTTTTATTTTATAAAATTACTTTATTATAAAAAGTGCATTATAATGAGATTTTATAAAGGATGTTTCTAGAAGTTCTAGCAACTTCTTAGAAAAGTGAATAAATAGAGGGTTGGGCCTCTCATTTTGGACATGCTTGGATTTGAGATTTCTTCTACTTCTTCCATTGTGGAGCAAATTTTTAGTCTCTTGGGTCTGCAAATTATTATTTGATCTTTGGGAATGAATCACTCCCTTGGATTGGCGACTTTGAGGGTGTGAAATATCACCTGAATTGTTGCATTTGAGGAGTTGGTAATTCAGCCATCTCATTTGGACTTCATTGAGATTCAGTTATAAGGGTTTACTTTGGTTGGAATAAGGGTTTCAGTTGTGCCCTAGCATTTGTGGATTGATTAACAGGGTTTGAAGACACAGTTGTGCATTATTTTCAGACTGCTAGTCCAGGGTTTGGACCCACGTCTTTGCTCATAACTCCTAATTGGCTTGACGGATGAATTTCATAGTTTAGGGTGTTATTCAGCAACCCTAGGCGCCCAAATTTATTACTTTTGGAGTGACAAAAAAATGCTGCAATATTTTTATCTAGCAGCCGTACCTGTACGGCCCTGTCAGTTGGACAGCAACAGCAATTTTGTGAGTCGGTTTGGGGCAGATTGTGAGGTCTTCGTGTGGCATTAATTCAGCATTCATATCCGGCAAAATTGGAGCTATTCCAGGTGCACAAACTGAAGTTTTGATTGCCAAAATATTGCATGTTATGGATCAGAACAGTCAGCACTGTCATTGCATAAATAATTATTTCCAGTCATTAATAACTGTTGTAAAAGTTTCGTCATTTGCATTCCAAATCTGAACTGGGTTATTGTTCATGTCATAACATTGCATTGTCAAGAGCTTGATGTATTAGAAGTGCATAGTTGTGACAGTCACTCATTGTAATCAGTTCTACTTGCTGTCATAAAATCAGAATTGCATTGGACTTCATATTTGAGTTTCATATTGTCATCTATCTCTTAGATTGGTAGTGTTATAATCTGGAATTGTTGTTCATACATTATTGGCATCATATATTGAGGTTTCATTGTACAACAATTAGTAATATTGCAGTCTTATTCGATTACATGCCAACTGTTTGACAAAATTCCTAAGTCCAGTTTGAGGGTTTCAATGGCCTTTATGGTAAGGATCATTACATAAATTTATCTTAAAATCAACATTTACTATAGTGCAACATCTCTACATGCATAATGCATAAAGATCCAAGAATTGAGATGCCAAGTATTTACAATATATTACATTTGCTTACTCTCACATTAATGAAATAATCACTAGAGTACATACTACATCACACTCTACAAGGTGTTAAGAATAGTCACTCGAGGCAATGCATGGAAACCAATTAATAACTTTGACCAAGTGGGGTCACACAAGAAAGTGAGCCAACCATGGGCTACTAAGAACTTAAAGAAACTAAGGAGAAGCATATCTCACAATCTATCATGCTATAGTAAGTGGATACATAACCATGATTGCCAAGGTAACCATACAATTGGACCACAAATGGGTCACCAAATGCTCCAAAATAATAAGCATCAAAGAAACTATATGGTCTAAAGTTTTTTGAAGATGTTCACACCTAGGGGTATCATTCACCCCTAATAGGTACAAAGATTTAATAGATACTCTCAACTCACCACATGTTACTTGGGTAGGTTCTTTTATATCACTCAAGAATGCCACACCTAGGACCCTAAGAAACAATCTATCATTCGCTCTCAACACTAAACACATGTGCTCATGTGTTAACAAAATCCACTATGCATTTAACATATACACAAAGATCCTAGCATATGAACAATGGCTCTAAAGCCAAATGTAATTCCCAAACAAGGAACCCTTTGAACAAAGTGTTAAATATACACTTAATAATTTATTTTGAAACATGAAAGATCTACATCATATAATAATATGCATTACATGACCATCAACACATGCAAGACAAAGACATGCAATAGAATACATCTTGATCACCACAAAATCATACACAAGAGAAGACTTCAAAACACTTCCAAAGATTCCAAGAAAACTCAAACATAACTCAAAATAAAGAGAACGTGTTCAAGATATTTCCCTACAAGGATCCAAAAAATGTCCATGGGCCACAAGAGGATATGTTGGAAAGAACTCATGGCTAACAAAATGAGAGACAATAACCACGTTCCCCTTTCTAGATCTCAAACTGTTAACCTGTTGTCTCTCAATAACTCGTAGACCTCAGCTCTCTAAACCCTAAATTGCTCTATAACTAGTAAACTTGATCTCCCTAAACCCTAAACTACTCTCTAACTCCTAAACCCCATCTCTTTAAACCCTAAATCACTCTCTAAGTCCTAAACCCTATTGTTCTAAACCCTAAACCGCTCTCTAACTCCTAAACCCCATCTCTTTAAACCCCAAACCACTCTCTAAGTCTTAAACCCCATCTCTCTAAACCCTAAACCTCTCTCTAATCCCATAATACATAAACTTCTCTCTCCCAACCCTAGCCTCATCTCTATCTTTCTATATCTCAAACTTTTAACCCTTTGTCTCTCTCTAACTCCTAGACCCGATCTCTATAAACCCTAAACTACTCTATAACTTGTAAACCCCATCTCTCTAAACCATAAACCACTCTATAACTCCTAAACCATATCTCTTTAAACCCTGAATGGCTCTCTAACTCCTAAACCCCATCTCTCTAAACCCTAAAATACTATCTAATCCAATAATCCCTAAACTTCTCTATCTCTAGAATTTACATAACTTATCTCTCCCAACCATAGAAAAATCTCTCTCTTTCTAGATCTCAAAATTTTAACCCTTTGTCTCTCTCTAACTCCTAGATCTCATCTCTCTAATCCGTAAACTACTTTGTAACTCATAAACCTCATCTCTCTAAACCCTAAACTACTCTCTAACTCTTAAACCCCATCTCTTTAAACCCTAAAATGCTCTCTAACTCCTAAACCCCATCTCTTTAAACCCTAAACCACTCTCCAACCCCATAATCCCTAAACTTCTCTTTCTATTTGGAATTTACATAACTTATCTCTCCTAACCCTAACCTCATCTCTCTCTTTCTAGATCTCAAACTTTTAACCCTTTGTCTCTCTCTAACTCCTAGATCCCATCTCTCTAAACCCTAAATCACTCTGTAACTCGTAAACCCCATCTCTCTAAACCTTGAACTACTCTCTAACTCCTAAACCCCATCTCTTTAAACCCTAAACCACTCTCTAACTCCTAAACCCCATCTCTTTAAACCCTAAATTGCTCTCTAACCCTATAATCCCTAAACTTGTTATCTAAATTTGATTTGTACTTATTACTAAAAAAAAATGTAGTGTAGTTAACATTTCTTTATATGTTGTAGAATAGGTTTTTTTAGCAAGATTCATTTAGTTTGTTTTGATTCCATTAGTTTATATAATAATCTGTGTATATATGTATATGTATGCATGTGCAAATCCCTATTATCACCTATCTAGTTTTGTTTGTTTATATCTTTCATTATTATGGCATCGGGGGGTAGTGATTTTGGAGAGGCTAGTGTACATGGTTGTCCCCATAGTGGTTCATCTTGTAGATTGACTACTAGTACCCAAGATAGGGAGACACTATTTAGTGATACTATTCAGCACTTACAGAGCACACTTGATAATATTGATCAGAGCCTACAGGCTTCACCTACCCTATAGCATAAGGATAAGGTTATTGCAATTAGAGATGAGTTGATTGCCATGATGCACACTGTCAAGAGTTTTAACCCTTATGGTAGTGTTAGTTTGGACACATTTTATAGCACTCTATCCCATAGTGTTAGTGCTAGTTTGCGATGGAGGGAGATAGATGAGATGGTCTCAGTGGAGAGTGTGAAGAGCATGTTCTCGCATTATTGACCTTTGAAAAAAGTCAAAGGGTACTGGGCTACGAGGTGTACTAGTCCATTGGTGGCACCTTTCATATATCCTCGTTAGTTGGTTGCACATCACATGTGGCCCTAAAAGGATGAGTTCCCCTTATATTTCTACAAACAATTGTTTGCATAATTTCATCTACATTGAGAGGTTGATTACAATTATATCCTTGAGCATGTTGGACAGGGTTAGGCTAGGTTCTCAGATAAATTCAAACACCCAAATGCTCCTGCACTCATTAATAAATAGACATTGATTGGGCCAAACCTCTTGGTATGCCAAAACATTTGGAGTTAGTTGTAGTTGGAGATAGAGTGGTAGATGGTACACATAGATATGTGTAGAAGAGGAATGCCACTATTGCTACCTAGGTGCATGAGATGTCTTCTGACTGAGTGCATAGATGCATTACACGATCACGATCTGCATCTACAGGTGGTCACATTGTTGCATCATCTTCAAGTGATGATAGGTATCATGAGGTTGACATCCCATATTTAGTAGATGTCTTTGTAGAGTCTTTAGTAGACCACTTGAGGGCTATCAATACATGTTTTCCCACTGATCTACATTTAGCCTATCGAGCTATTTAGTTGTTGACTGGATAGCCACTTAGTGTAGTGCCATCATATGTGAGTGGTATCATTAGAGGTACATCAGAGGCACAGGGTGGTTAGGGGTAGGAGGACATACATGTTGCAGCTATAGCTCCATCACAGACCACAAATAAGGAGGATGCAACCCCCCCTATCGAGGTAGGTCCTTACCCACCATGACATTCATTGTTCACAGATATGATCATAGATCCTACACTTGACATCAGAGATATGACCTTTAGTGATACAGACTTGAGTGAGATAGGTAGGCATATATTTGTGACGACAATAACATATGGGGACTTGCAGACACCTACACATCTTGTACAGTAGGAGACACAGGTAAAACTTTGCAAACATGTCTATTTAATTAGACCTACAGATCTTAAATTTAAAACTTTAGTAAAGTATAACTTGTGACATATTTGTTTCTTCTAGCATTTGAAGCTTGTGAGGGTGGAGATGGAGAGACAGTTGTCGACCCTAGTCATCTTGAGTCATAGGTAAATTTAATTGTACTTATGTTATTTTTATTGAATTGTACTTATGTTATTATTTATTAAATTTGTTCTTATATTGGACACAGAGTTCGAGATCTCATCCCAATTGATCACATCGTAGAGTGTGGCATGAGCATGTTTGATACTCATATATGGCATGATACATGATGTTTGATATTGATTTTGATCCAGGTGGATCTTCAAGACCTCAAAAATTCAACCCACTCAAAATTTCCCAAGATTGGCACCAATGCATTAAGCATGGTGAAATGTTCCTAACACAATTGGAAGCATGTCAAAAGGAGTCTATTTTCTTGAGATATGCTTGGTCAAAGGTTTGGTTAAATAGGCATAGCAAAGCTTGACCAAAATGGTGGAAATTTGACCATCTCAAAAGTGGTCAACAATAGGTTTCAAATTAAAGAGCCTCTCAAGAGCTTTCCAATGGTATTTGTTTAATTGAAAATGGAGTTCATATGTGAAAGTTATGATTGTTTGAAGTTGGATGATAAAGCCAAGTATGATGACATCAACATGGTGCCATCATGATAAGGTGTCATGATTTTCCATGATTTTTTAAGATTTTTAAGAAGGTTTTTTGTTTTAAAATGACTAAAGTTATTTTAAAATATAAAATGAGCATATAACTTCCTATTATTTAAAAATTTAACAAGTGTCACATGGTGGCTTAGTAATTGCCTTTAGTTTTTATATAAATCTAATTTAATTTAATAAATTTATTATAGTATGTTAAAAAAATTATTAATAAATATAATTATTGATATATTGCAACTAAATTATAATATGAAAATAGTAATATTTTCATAATAATAATAATATAAAATAATATTTCTTAAACAATTATATAATATAAATTTTTTTTTTAGAATTTTTGAATGACAAAATTATATTATAAGAAAATGCAATATTAAAATATAAAAATCTAAATACCGTACTTACACTCAATAAATTATTAACCAAATAAGAATCACATTAGATTAATAAAAAATCGGTCTTAAAAAGTATTAGTTTTAAAATCCATCGGGCCAATATGAGGTAAATGAGTTCACCCAATCAAATTGTAGAAAATTATTTTCTAAAAAAGTATAAGCTTAAAAATATTATATCTATAATATGCAATGTAATAATTTGATAAATAAATTTAAAGAATGATTAATTCAAACACATAGAAACCAAAAATTTTAATCATTGGTTAAAGTATAAAATTCAAAAAGTATCACAATAGTACTTAGCCTATCGGCAAGTACTAATAAGAGGCCATAATATAACCAAGATTTCTATGTAAGGCTTGAATTATAAAAGCCAAAAATTGAATAAGTTAGAATATAAGGGATACTAATATTAAGAATTTACATGGGAGGTATGTGGATGATTTATTTATTATTTGAGGGAGGGATAGTTATCAAATTTGTTATTTGGTTTTACACCAATAAGGAAAATAATTTTTATAAAAGGGGACTTATTCTTCTCTTGTAAAGGCAATTAGTCCTTGGGGAGAAGAAGACTTGGATAAGTCTTTATAATTTTTCAGAGAGGAGATTTGGGAGAATGCTCTAGAGAATTAAGTGGTCTAATAATATTAGATAAAAAATTAGAATTCTCTTGAGAGGATTTTTCACAACTTTATGTCGTTATTGTAAAGACTTGATGTCCATTGAAATATAGTTGCAATTTTATTGCTTACCATTGTAAAAAGTGACGAAAGTGCTAGGCACGAACATGTTGCTAGCAAGTTCCTATCATCATAGTGTGGAAGTGGGAAGAAAATTGTAACTCCATGGAAGATCATGGTGATGTATGAGTTTTGCATCATAATAATGGCATTGATCTTGCAAGTTTGTAGATCCGGAGACGTAGCTAGAGTCTGGTGAACTTCAAAACCAAATCTTTTGTATCCAGTTCTCTTTGATACATGGTTTGCCTACATAGTTATTTTTTGCATTTCTAAGTATTATTTGCTCAGTTCACAAGCAACGTCACTAGCGATCTTTATTAAATCTATATCCTAGTGAATCTTAAAATTGTAAATGATTCATAAAAAAGAGTTTACATATCAGATTTACAATGATATCATTTAGATTTACAGCTATGGGACATTTTACATTTACAACACACTCATATTTGAAATATTTCATATGAGCATGAGTTATCTAATCATTTGCATTTATAGTAGACATATATGATGTTTTGATGAGTTATGTGACCATTTACATTTATAGTTGACATATTTGATTTTTCATGAGTTATGTGACCATTTACATTTATAGTTGACATATATGATTTTTTCATGAGTTATGTGACTATGTTAATATGTAGTTGATATGTTTGATATTTACATTTATAGAATACCTTTTGCGTAAATTTGGAAACATGTTTTTGAAATATCTCCTACATTTTTATTTAGATAATTGTTCATTTGTAAGAAATTTACATGTTCTATAAATTAATGAAAATATATGTTACATAATTTTCTAGGCGTGTTGTAAAAGTGTATAGCAAATGTAAATGTAAATAGAAATAAATACATTATTTTTTAGATAACTGTTAATGTGTAATAAATTCACATGTTCTATAAATTAATGAAAATAAATCTTACATCATTTTCCAAGTGTTTTGTGAAAGTGTATAAATATTGAAAAAACAATAACATGTATAACTATTGAAAAACAATTTATGTATATATAAATTTGAAATATTTTTATGAGTCATTAAACCTATCTATCAATCAGGAAGTTGTTGATACATATAGTTAGGATCCTCTTTACCATTAATAATCTCTAACAACTTTTCATGCTCCTCGATATCTAACCTCCACTTTGGTTTGCTATGTCCTTTTTTTGGCATAATGTCAAATTGAATCTTTGTGGCTAAAACCAAATGATTGTAATGTAAAACTTTTTGGCCAGGCATGTATTCAATAAATTGAACATCATTGTGGTCAATTTTCATTTACCGATAATAGGTGCCTACAAAATAAAATTTGTACTTCATTTAGTATTCTTAATAATATAGAAAAGAAATAATTATTTACAACTAACCTCTCACTCTAATTAGTTGTATACATCTCATAAGAGGATAATTTATACCTTCTATAACAACTGAACCAGTTGGATATGACTGGTTATCATCATTTGTACATGGTTCAGTCAACTTGATTTTCACTTTTGTGCATTTAAGTAAATAATAATCCACACCTTCCACATTTTGAGGATCCACATACACAACAAAGATGTCACCTACAAATGTACAAAAATAATGGAAATTGTAAATAAATAAATATGAAGACAAATAGATATAAAACTGAAACATGTCTGTAATAAAAAACATGTTCATAATCAGCTGAATACATAAGATTATGAATGTCTATGTCATTTTCATCTTCTTCATAAGGGTTACTTTTGATTATGTTTATCCATGTCCATTTAGAGACATAGTCATTCACAATATTCTCACATTTACCCACTACATTGTTTTGAATGTAGACATCACAAAAACATTATTTGTCTCTTAATTGAATTACTAGAGGTTTGTGTTGTTTGGTAGTCATCAGTTGATGCAATCTTCTAATTCCAACAATGGGTTGACAATTGTAAGTTTGATGACAAGTATCTATGTCAATAATCAAAATATTAAAGTAATCATGTCAAAGAAAAATGGAAAGCTTACCTTTCACTTCCCCAAAAAAATGTTTATTATATGTTTTATCACGAGGAGAAAAATGAGATTTGCACCATTCAACAACTTAATTTGCTTTGTCTATCTTTGCACCTATATAGGAAAGAAATTTGTATCAATTTTAATAAAATATAAAAGAATTATCTAGCAGATGGTCATATACATTAAATTTGATTAGTATACTTTTGGCAAAGTGCATGCTTTACATGCTCTTGCTCCATCATGCTCTCCTTTTCCATGACCACTTTCAAAGAAGTTTCAAAGAAACTTAACATTTTGTCTCGCATATTGTGTTGCAAGCCAATTCAATGCTTTTGTAGACTTAAATTGCCCTAGGAAAAAAATTAAAATAAATTTCTGAGTAATCAAATCTATATATAATTAATTATTTGGTTAATTAAATATGTGCATGAAATTTTTAAGTTTAACTTTCAAATACACGTACCAACACAACCATCAGACTAACTCCAATGTTCTGAAGCATTTATCTCACGATTCACAAGATCATCAAAGAAATTCCAAAACAATGAGCTACATAGATCCTATCATGAACCCTATCATCACTAAGATTAAAATAGACCTCCTTGTTAATAATGCATTCATCTGGATCAATAATTTCTACCCCATCCACCTCAAATTGAGCATGTCTATAAGAAACTTGTACAAAAATTGCATTTTGATCTTAGTGTTAATATTTAGCTTGAATTTCAGATTGAGGGGAAAAAGTATAGTTTTCAAAAAAAGTCTACAATTGATAGAATGCATCCTAGCGGAAAATAATTTTTTGAATCTCAAAACTATTTTGCTTGCCATCTTGCACCATGAAAATGTTGGATGTGTGGATAAATCATAGTTCTAATTTATCCATAAACTCACCATATGAAAAATTGCTCTCCTCCAAAGTTTTTTTTTAAATTCTTCTCCATTCTTTGTTCAATATATCTCATACTCAAATCTATTCCACACAACTTGTGTTGAAATATCAATATTGTCCATTTCATATGGAAATTTTTGCAACTCTCCACAATTTGTACATGCATTTTTATGCATTGTACATTGAATTCATCTAACTCTTCAGCATTATCACATAACAAAGATTGGACAAATTGTGTTTTGCTTCTAAGAATTATCACATCTAGCTTAAGTGTTGTCATAGCTTTTCTAAAAGATTGCAAATAAAGATGAAACTCAACATGATTTCGACAACAACAAGTTTCACATACCTTATTTATGTATACAAAACATGGGTGCAACCTCTCAAACATTCTTTGGCAAATTTTCACATTTAAAATTTCTATTTCAAAAGCTTCAAATAATTCACTTTGTGTTGTATCTACAAAGTGTTTTGGATGTGCTATTTTCATACCTATCTCTTCCTCTTTGATCTGTAAAGTATCTCTTCTATTTGAAAAAACACGTGACTAGTTGGTCTAATATTCAACAACATGTCTTCTAACATCTTCATAAATTCTATCCCTTCGAAAAAGTTGACAAATATTAACCCAATTCTTTTCATTGTTCTCATCAAGCAAATTTCTCCTTTTTATTTATCTTTGAACAATTCTTCTAGATAGATTGAGCATTTCAGAAATTGCTCGAACTTGGTTTTTTTGTGACAAGTCCTTTTTCGTAATCATAGTCATCAATGCTCTCCATGCAACACTTGAATCAGCTACTCAACTTCTGTTATCAATAGCATTTAATGCATCTCTCAAATTCTAAAATATTGTTGCCTTCACATTATATTTTGAGCTTTTCTTATTGTTCACACCTAACAACTCTAGGACAGGACTCATTTCTCTTTTCCTAAATAATCTGACAAATAATTGTGCTTTACCAATCAGAGATTTATTTTCAAAAAATTCCTCCCACATATTCTTCAAATGTAGCATAATTGTCTTTTTAGACATCATGTGTTCAGATGATTCAATTTCTCTAAAAAGAGAGTCTTCATTCGTCTCTACCAAATTTTCCGACCATAAACCATATTTTCCAAATGTCCTACTACTTCCTGGAACTTCAACATGATATTCTTCAACTTCAATCAATGGATCTTCTATTGGTCGCTCTATATTACATTTTTTCTATCCCTTCTTCTGGTCATGTCTGACTCAATCATATCTTTCTGCTCTTTTCACTTTATTCCTCATTGCACAAAAACCTGAATAGAGAGCTTGATATCACCTGCATACAAAAGACTTCCAAATTCAATTACATAAATACTAATAGATCATAGACAATTTAGAAAAAACTTTCAACTTTAGAAGCTTATTAAATTTGACTATTTGTAACACTACAAAATCTTAAGACAAGTAGTTGCATTAAATCATTGCTAACTTTAGATTAAATAATTTATTAAATATAATAAATAAATTAAATAATTAACTATTTAATAATTTTAATAGTTTTCATAATATTTTAAAACACCTAAATTCATTCTAATAATATATTTAAATAAAATTAATTAATTAATTTTAAATAAACAATAAATTTAATTAATCGACTTCAATATAAAAATTGTTGGAATTATAGATGGAGTAACTGAGAGGGGGGGAATGAATCAGTTACCACAAAAACAAATCCACAGATCTCTTAGATGTCTTAAATACCTATTTACTGTTGATAATCGGTAAACACTATAAGAATGTTGTAACTCGGTAGATTAACTAGTTACTGATCATCTAGCATTCATAATTATTAATATGCATGTAAAAGTTAAATAAAATGAGCACAAGAGACATTAGATTTAACGTGGAAACTCAATATGGAAAAAACCACCAAGTAACTAGCTACCAATTTTTCAATATTCCAAAGTGAGCCCTATTAGGAGCCAACCCTGTTAAAGGTTACAATACACACTATTAGGTGTGACCCTATTAGAGGATTTAATCACCCTGTTAGGAGTGGCATTGCTAGAGGTCTTTAAAACAATTCAACTAAACTCTCACCTTGTTAGAGGATTTAGAAAATGGCTGTTAAACCAACTCTGTTAAAAGATTTGAAATCACTACTACAATGGTTAGAAAGTAACAATGAATTGACTTGAATAAGATGCAACTAAATTTGCTGATAACAGATCTCCATTTTGCACTATTAGATCCTTCTTGATCAAATATAGCTTTGCTGCTCCTCAATGATCTCTGATCATCCTTCAAAATTTTCTCTTAGTCCTTCTCATTCACATCCATCACACACTTAGAATTCGCAACTTGACCTTATATATATACCATTTAGATTATCAAGTCGGCTCATTCACAAGTTACATTTACCAATAAACCATATATCAATTAGCTACAAATATTACATTAAACAAATAAACTTTATTTCACAAAATAATGAAATCCTTTACTGGTCGACCCTGCTCGATAAATACTGCTTTCAGAAATAATTTTCTGAGTTAACCGTCTTAACTTAGTTAACATTACAAAAGCTGCAAAAAAATCCTTTGGCTGCCGAGTTAACTCAGTAAAAACTAGATTTCCTTCACTGTTCATGAAAGCTCAGTTAAAATTGTTTCCTACACTATTTTCTCTTGATGATCGAGTGAGCTCAGTAACAACTGAATTTCCTTTGCTAAACCTTGAAATCTCGGTAGCAACTACCTGTGCAAGGTAAAGCCTGAGAATTCTCGGTAGACACTGTAAACCTTATTTGCTAACCTTCTGAACTTGGTAAACTTTTTCTTTTGCCTTGTTGACCATCTGAGCTCAGTAGACTCTGACTGATAACTGATATGACATTTGTGTAACATCAAAGACAACACACAATTGAACAATTGTATCCAACAATCTCCCTCTTTGGCATTAATGGCAACACAACATGTCATAGCAGAATGAAATTTGAAAATGGGTCTAAACAGATCTTTACTTTACAGAAATCTCCCTCTTTTATACTAATCTCTCCCTCTTACACAAGCTCTCATTTTCTTGCAAATTTCAGAAAGATATGACAATATACTCTCTCTTTGTCAACACACGCCAAAGACAACAGAAATCAAATGAATAGCATTTTACCTGATGCACTGATTCATATGCAATGTCTTCATTATTTTGCTGCATCAACTGATAGATCTTAAATTTTGTTCCTGTTGATGCATCACTAAAACTATATTTTAGTCAGCTTTAGATAGGGGAATGACCCCTAGCTTACCTCTTAGATACAAGAATGCATCCTAAGGTAAAGGCTTTGTGAATATGTCAGCAATTTGTTCCTTTGTATGGACATATTCCAATCTGATTTCCTTTTCTTGTATCAATTCTCTAACAAAGTGATACTTTATAGCAATATGTTTGATTTTTGAATGCATCACTGGATTCTTGGATATGTTGATTGCACTTGTGTTGTCACAAAACATAATAACAAGTTCTTTGATTTTTTGCTTCATACTTTCCAATAATTGTTTGAACCATACAATGTTTGAGCAGTTTACTGCTGCTACAACATATTCAGCCTCTGCTGTGGATTGGGACGTACAGTTCTACTTTTTACTTGTCCAAGAAACCAACCTCTTTTCAAGAAAAAAAGCTCCTCCACTTGTACTCTTTCTGTCATCAACATTCCCTGCCCAATCTACATCAGTGAACACTTTTAAATCTAGATTTCCTCCAAGTTTATACCATAATCCATAATCTCTGATTCCTTTTAAATATCTCATGATCCTTTTGATTTCCATCATGTGATTTTCTTTTAGTTGTGCTGAGAATCTTGCCACAATTCCTACTGCAAGGGCAATGTCGGGTCTTGTATGCACTACATACTGCAACTTTCCAATCATAGATCTATACAATGTCTGATCCACTTCCTTTGATTCATCATCTTTGGTAAGTTTCAATTTAATACACATAGGAGTCCCAACTAGTTTGCAGTCTTCCATACCAAACTTTTTCAGTATCTCCTTGATGTATTTAGATTAAATGATGTAGATGTCATTCCTACTCTGTTGAATTTGAAGACCAACAAAGAATTTGACATTTCAAATTCCTGGTTCATTTGTTCTGAAAACTCTTTGCAAAGATTATCATTTCCTGTGAACAAAGTATCATCTACAAATATCTCTGCTAAAACAATTTTATTATCTGGTCATTCCTTTATGTACAAACTACAATTATCATTAGTTCTTTGAAAACCAATTTGAATAAGATAGTTATGCAATCTTTCATACCATGCTCTAGGGGCTTGTTTTAGACCATATAATGCTTTATGCAGTTTGCAGACCATGTCCTTCTTGTTTGGATCAACAAAACCTCTAGGTTGTTCAATGTAAACATCTTCATCCAATATGCCATTGAGAAATGCCGACTTGACATTCATCTGATAAACTTTGAATCCTTTGTATGCAGCATATGCAAGTAAGGTTCTGACACCTTCCAATCTTGCAATAGGAGCAAAAGTCTCACCATAGTCTACACCTTCTTCTTGAGAGTATCATTTGCATATCAATCTAGCTTTGTTCTTTGACACTTTACCATCTTCATTTAACTTGTTTTTAAATACCCACTTAGTTCCAATTACATTTTTGTCTTTAGGTCTAGGTACAAGAGTCCATGTTTTGTTTTTCTCTATTTGTTCCATTTCTTCATTCATAGCTTCAATCCAACTTTCATTTTCTAATACATCTTTGACATTTCTAGGTTCAAAATCAGCAAGTAAACAAGTGTCTTTCAACTTACTTCTTGTCATTGTTCCTTGTGATTTATCTCCAATGATCTGATTTAGTGCATGATGCTTCCTGACATACTTGGCTAACACGAGCTCCTTGCCTTTTGAATGACTTGCATGGTTATCCTTTTGTGTCTCAACTTCTAGTTCTGGATCTAGTTGCTTGGGCTCGGTAGATGTTGATTCGCTAGCTTTTGTTTGCAACTCGGGTTCTTGCAACTCGGTAGGCATTAGCTCAGTTTGAACTTCCTGCGACTCGATTACTAAAGATTCCTAATTAATAGGTATATTTGGCATTGTATCAGGTTCAATGTAAACAAATCTCATGTAGTCTTCAGTTTCCCTTTTGCTTTCTTCTTCAGTTCTTTCTGCAAACTCATCAACTTTCACACGTGCACTTTCTATGAATTTGTGAGTAGACAGATTCAAACATCTATATGCTTTACTTTTGCAAGAATATCCCAAAAATATTCCTTCATCACCCTTTACGTCAAATTTACCTTTTCTAGATTCTTTCAAAATGTAACATTTGCTTCCAAATACTTTTAGGTAACTTACATTGGGTTTGTAGCCATACCACAACTCATAGGGGGTCTTGAATGAGTCCTTTTTCAGTTGTACTCGGTTCAAGGTATGAACTGCAGTGTTGATAGCTTCCTTCTAGTATTTGATAGCAATGCTTTTCTCAATCATTAAGGTTCTTGCATAGTCCATGATAGATATGTTCATTCTTTCAACTATTCCATTTTGTTCAGGAGTTCCTGGTGCTAAAACCTATCTTTTGATTCCCCTTTCAATACAAAAGTTATTGAATTCATGTGAAATAAATTCACCACCTCTGCCAGACCTTAAACATTTCAGTCTTTTACCTGTTTCCTTTTCCACTTTGGCCAAATACCATTTGAACCAAAGTAATGTGAATCGGAATCGTATCGGAATCGGCACAGCCGAATCGAATCGTGAATCGGAGGTGAATCGTCGGTGAATCGGCGATGAATCGGCAAATTTGAAAAAAACCCTTTAAATGTAAAAATTTTAACAATTTAAGACTTATTTCATGCACCCTTTATTGAATATAACTTAAAAACACTATGACATCATCAAATAGAATCTAACATACCTAAACATGAAACATAAAATCCATCACATACGTAACTATGTTATCATTATGTACTAAAATGTAAATTGTATGCTAGCTGAAGTAAATAAAAATCAAATGATCATAATGATTCAAATCATAGAATCAGTAAGATGAAATCATGAAGATGTATAAGACATCAAATCATATTATGTATGTATAAATCTAAGATGAAGATCCATGAAAGTTTGAAACATGTCTATCAGTGATTCAGTATCACTATCAATATCTATACAGTGTAAACAAAATATAAAAACAAGGCTCCAGCTCAAGCCTCATCATCCTCCTCATCATCCTCTAGCTTTGTTGCAGCCTCAACCTCAGCCTCTGAGTATCTAGTTTGCCTATGAGAAAGGCGTGTAAGGTAGGTCCTAGAGGACCACCGAGCCATGTCCCCTGCATGGGCAATGGGCTCATGAATAACGTCACTAGGGCCTGTATCTGTGCGTGCGCGTGTGCATCTACCAATGCCTGAACGTGCTCTAGCTGCCTCCTCTGCCCTGGCCACAGCCTCGGCCTCTACATCCACCTGGTCAACCCACACGCGGTCTTCCTCAGTGAAGACTGGGTCCACAGTCTCTGTGATCCACTCTGATTCTGGATCAATCTCCTCTAGAATGATCGAAGAGGAGTCAGCGCCCAAAATCTGTCTGATACTAAGATGAAGGTTGTAATGAACAAAGACAAGATCATTCAACCTCTGCACTGTCAACTTGTTTCTCCTCTTCGAGTGGATGTGCTCGAACATGGACCAACTGCGATCACATCCAGAAGCGTTGCTCGGCCGACTCAAAATGCGGATGGCAATTTTTTGAAGGTTTGGGGTTGTGGCCCCAAACATTTGCCACCATCTATCTGAAATAAGGAAAAAACAAAAACAATTAGTCTCATTTACAGATTACAACTCTAAAATTAATGCATTATATAATCAACTTTAAGTTTAGAATCTAGATTCATGAACATTGAATATATTATTTAATTTTTACCTGGCTGTAGTGTTGTCTGAGCATTTATGGCCATCCTGCCAGAGAAAAGTGGCCCCTCCTTATTGTTGAACTGGTCTAGCTCAACAATCACAGCAGCGCTATTTTCATCGCTACTCAATCTCTGAATCACTGTGTATAAGCTGATGAGAACCTCTGCATCCGCCTTGAACTCAGGACGGAAATGAAATGCCGGATTCAGATAGTAAGTTGCTGCATGGATGGGTCGATGGAGCTGATTCTGCCATCTCCTATCGATGATGTCCCAAATAGGGCCATACCTCTCCTGCACTCCTGCATATTGGGCTCTGATGGCCTCCTTGGCCCAATCCATGCCCTCATAAATGTAGCTCATAGAGGGCTTCTCCTCATCAGCAGTTCCTAGGAAAGCTACAAGGGGCTCAGTGACCGACATATAAAGTAAAACAAAAAATTTGAGTCAAAACTTAAATATAAAATAATACAACTTAAAGTAAAAGCAAAATACTAAATGTTAAATTGCAATAAATTTACCTTAAGGATTTCTCTAGCGGGTTTCCAAAAACCATCCTCATCAAATATGCAATCCGCTACATCTAACCCTACAGTGGTCGTAGCATAGGAAGAGCAAATCCACTCCTGCCCAACAAACATGCTCCTCAACCCATCCCTTGATGTCAACAAGGACTGCAAGGAGATGAAATTCGAGGCAAACCTCGTGATACTTGGGCGAGCTAACTCCTTGCCTTTTGTGTACTTCCTCATTGTGCTAAGGACAAATGCATGATTATAAATGAATTTGCATATGTTTTTTGCCCTTTCCACACATGACTTGACAAACTCAAGTTTGCCAATTTCCTCCAACATGAGGTCAATGCAGTGTGCCGCACAAGGGGACCAAAATATGGTGGGGTGTCTCTCCATCAAAAGTTTACCTACAACAATTTTACGTCAATTAGAAACTCAAATTTCAAAATTCAAATAAATTTATTTTCAAAACTTGCAAAGTTAAAAGTTTACCTACTACAACATAATTTGTTGCATTATCCATCACCACCTGGATCACATTTTGTTCTCCCACCTCTGCTATAACTTCCTCAATAGCCTCACATAAATATGTGGCATTTTTCACATGTGCGGAAGCATCAATGGATTTTATGAACATGGTATATCTTACAAGTAACAAAACAACGAATTATAATATTAAATGGATCATTAACGAATTAGCATTCAACAAATCAAAATTTACAATGTATGTAGGAAAGTAGAATGATCAATCACCTCCACAGGATACAAGAAAATTGAGGAGTGTTCTATTCCTCCTATCGGTCCAACCATCAGTCATGATGGTGCAACCCTTTGCAATCCATTCCTTTCGGTTCTCCTCGAGGTCAACCCTCATGTCCTCTACCATCTCATCCAGGAGGTATCCGCTCAACTCAGCCTCAGTTGGGGCTTTAAACCCCGGACCACAAATAGCAACCGCATCTATCATATTCTGCCAATAAGGAGCTCTGTCACAAATAAAAGTTTAGATGTCAAAGACTCAAATTATAAAACAAGTAGATATAATTAAAGTTTTACTTTTACTTTTAATTTTAGCTTTAAAGAAAACAAAGAAAAAAGAATCAATTACCTGGCTGCAATAAATGGAATGTTGCAAAAGTACCAAAATTTGCATATCTCCTTTCTAGCAGCATTGTGAATCTCCTTGTTCAAACCCATGCCCTCAAGCGTGGGTTGGGAACTAAGAGTAGTGTGGGGCACAAAGTAACTATCCATTCTGTTTTTCCGCACTCTAGGCTGCAATAGGTTGTTGTGGGACTCTGTCTCAGTATGTGACCGACTAGCACTAGCACTAGCACAAGCAGAAGAACTAGGATAAAAAGGAGGCCTAGAAGAACCCTCTCCAACACAACCTACGGATGTGAAAGCTGATGCAAATGCAGATGTGGATGCAGCTGCGGATGCGGAAACATGGGAGCCAATACCCCTTAACCCTTCAACTTGCATTTTCCTATTTGCTTTGTCTTTTTCAATTTTTTCTAATGCCATTAAGCAAGTGTGTTTTGCCTCAGGAGTTTGGTGAGTGCAAACTGTAACATCATGTCCAGGTATAGCAGCAATGTGGAATTTCAATCTATAAATACCCCCGGAAGTTTTTTTTTCTTTACAAAACATGCATTTTGTTTGATATTTGGTTCTTCCAAGAAACTCTTCATTATATTTCCAACATTCATCTTTTTTACCCATTGGAATTTGCGAAAAATGAGAGCAAAGGCTGCTGCAATAAATTTTTTTATGTAAAATATCAAAGTTTGAAGCTAATAAAAATTAGAAAACAACAAACCCTAGCTTGCAACTTAGTAAAAATAAAGAACATTTAAGATTTACACTAAAATTCTTGAAAACTATAGAAATTTAACAAAAAACGCATAATACACTAAAAATTTAACAAAAAATGCATAATACACTAACATGCAAGAAAAAAAAAGCACTTACCTCTTGCAAATGAGTTGAGGAGTGTTGATATTGGCTCTTTAATGCTCCCAAAGAAATTGATGGGCTCCCCAAATGGCCTGCTGATCTCTTTGGTGCTCCTCCTTCTTGCCGGTTGGAAACCTATGGCTTTTCTTTTCTCTTCTTCTCTCTCACTTTTCCTCTCTTCTACTCATGCTTCACAAATAGAAGGCCCTTTAGGGTTATAACAAAGAGAATAGGTCAAAAACAAAGTGAAAAAAACAAGTGATTTTTTTTAAAATTTCAACTTCCCTTTTTACATGCCGTGGGCGATTCAGAGCCAATTTTTTTAAGCGATTTTGCCAATGTTTACATGAATCGCCTAAATCGGCGATTCATGGCCCAGAAATCGGTGATACCGATTCACGATTCAAAAAAAATCGCGCAGGATGAATTGGGTCGCGAAATCGCCGATTCAGGCGATTTTTGGGCAATTCT
Organism: Cupressus sempervirens; assembly: GCA_028749045.1. Classification (NCBI taxonomy): domain Eukaryota; kingdom Viridiplantae; phylum Streptophyta; class Pinopsida; order Cupressales; family Cupressaceae; genus Cupressus; species Cupressus sempervirens. Next base: position 37,806,972 of record CM053785.1, read on the forward strand.
TGTTACTATGATTTGAACTTTTCAAATGCTTCTGATTTCTCTCTTAGGTACATGACAGTCATCATTCTTGAATGATTATCAACAAAAAGAATGAAGAATTTTTCACCAGTATAACTTTCAATGCCAATAGGTCCACATAAATCAGTATGCACAATTTCTAAAATTTCTTCAAATTGATAGTTCTTGCTTTTAAAACTAGTTTTTCTCATTTTGTCAATTTGACAATTCTTGCATAGACTAACCTCAGCTTTCTTTATGTTAGGAATGCCTCTTACTTTCTTGAATTTACTTATTTTTATCAAGTTGTCAAAGTTTACATGACATAACCTCCTATGCCATACCCAACTTTCTTCAACTTGAGCAATAAAATATGAACATTCACCAAGTTCGAGATAAAATAAGTTATCTTTTGTTTGAGTGCCTGATCCAATCAACTTTCTTTTGCCATCCAGTAATTTTGCTTTTCCATGCATAAATTCCACTTTGAATCCATTATTGAGTAGATGTGCCACACTCAACAGATTGTGCTTCAGTCCTTCTACCCAATATGCATTATCACATACAAGTTCCTTAGTCAGTGAGATTCTTCCTTTTCCTCTTATACAACAAGGTTCATTGTTACCAAATCTTACACTGCCACCATCATAGTCTTCAAAGTGTTCAAATTTAGTTTTATCACCAATCATGTGATGAGAACAATCACTATCTATAATCCATGTATCATTTTTGCTCACATGAGAAATGAGTGTCATTTATTTATCATTATCATATTCATCCTTTACAGCTATGTAAACAATTTTATCTTCTTCTTCTTCATCAGAATTATTAGAATCTTTAGCCATGAAACATGTTTTCTTACCTTTATCTTTGAATGATTTGAAGTCTTTCTTGTCATTGCACTTGTGACTTTTCTTCTCATCCTTATTTTTCTTATTTGGGCACCTAGCAGCAATATGTCCAATTTCTTTACAAGAAAAATAGATTAGAGGAACCTTACCTTTGTATTTTCCTTTGCCTCTTGAATATTTCCTTGCTAATAAAGCTTCAACCACCTCAAGATCACTGTCTAAACTTTACTCTGATTCTTCATCACTATCTAATTAAGGATCCTTTCACTTTTTGCCTTTTTCTTTGATTGAGTAAAAGCTTGGCTTCAAATACTGATTCCATGTTCTTGGCAGCTAGAACATAATTATCATAGTTGTCTAGCTCAAATGCAGTCAATCTTCCAACTATGGCGTCTAAATTTATCTTATGATTTGCTTCACATCTTCTTTCTTGAATTGCAGAGACTCTGATTGCATAAATGAGAAGTAGAGTTCTAAGAATTTTACTTATAACTGTCTCCTCCTTGATATCTCCTCCAAATGCTTTGATTGCACTAACACATGCTTTAACTCTTTCAACGTATTTTGCAATGTTTTCATCTTCATTTGATCAAATTGTCCTCTCAAACTTTCTACTTTGGCTCTTCTCAGATTATCATCTCCTCCATAGATCTCTTTTAGCTTGTTCCACATTTCAAAGGCGGTTTTGCAATCCTTGATGTCATCAAATTCTTCATAACTCAAAGCAGATGCTATATCTATCATCATATTGTTGTGAGTCTTATTTTCAGCAATATCATTGACAGATAATGTACCAGAAGGTTCTGCATATTTAGATTCTTGAAATCTTTTCCTACAAGCACCAAAAGCTCTGATACCAATTGTTGGAATTATAGATGGAGTAACTGAGAGGCATGCAGGGGAGGTGAATCAATTACCATAAAAACAAATCCACAGGTCCCTTAGATGTCTTAAATACATATTTACTGCTGATACTCGATAAACACTGTAAGAATGTTATAACTCAATAGATTAACTGGTTACTGATCATCTAGCATTCATAATTATTAATATGCATGCAAAAGTTAAATAAAATGAACACAAGACACCAGATTTAACGTGGAAACCCAATATGGGAAAAACCACCAAGTAACTGGCTACCAATTTTTCACTCTTCTGAAGTGAGCTCTGTTAAGAGCCAACCCTGTTAAAGGTTACAATACACACTGTTAGGTGTGACCCTGTTAGAAGATTTAATCACCTTGTAAGGAGTGGCTTTGCTAGAGGTCTTTAGAACAATTCAACTGAACTGTCACCTTGTTAGAGGATTTACAAAATGACTATTAAACCAACTTTGTTAAGAGATTTGAAATCATTGCTACAATGGTTAGAAAGTAACAATGAATTGACCTGAATACGATGCAACTAAATTTGCTGATAACAGATCTCCATTTTGCACTATTAGATCCTTCTCGATCAAATATAGCTTTGCTGCTCCTCAATGATCTCTGATCATCTTTCAAAATTCGCTCTTCGTCCTTCTTCTCATTCACGTCCATCACACACTTAGAATTCACAGCTTGACCTTATATATATATATATATATATATATATATATATATACCATTCAAATTATCAAGTCGGCTCATTCACAAGTTACATTTACCAATAAACCATATATCAGTCAGCTACAAATATTACATTAAACAAATAAACTTTATTTCACAAAATAATGGAATCCTTTATTGGCCAACCCTGCTCAATAAATATTGCTTTCAAAAATAATTTCCTGAATTAACCATCTTAACTCGGTTAACATTGCAAAAGCTGCAAAAAAATCCTTTAGCTGCTGAGTTAACTAGGTAAGAACTAGATTTCCTTCACTGTCCATGAAAGCTCAGTTAGAACTATTTCCTGCACTATTTTCTCTTGATGACCGAGTGAGCTCGGTAACAACTAAATTTCCTTTGCTAAACCTTGAAAGCTCGGTAGCAACTGCCTGTGCAAGGTAAAGCCTGAGAATGCTTAGTAGACACTATAAACCTTCTTTGCTAACATTTTGAACTCGGTAAACTTTGTCTTTTGCCTTGCTGAGCATCTGAACTCGGTAGACTCTGACTGATAACTGATATGACATTTGTGTAACATCAAAGACAACACACAATTGAACAATTGTATCCAGCAAACTAATTGTGTACATGGAGACCCTACACACAAATAGTAGTAGAAACACAATATTTTAAAGTATTTATTTGTTTCTATATACACCCCAATGTGCATGTCTAAATATCTCTCTGTCAAATGTATTTTTTTTGTTGAGATGCAAATGCATGCATTTAAGTTTTTAACAGACAAACATATTCAAATATACACACTTTTGTGTATCCAAACAAATACATACATCACACGGATAGATTCAATAAAGGTATTATGTACATTTAGACACCCAAGAAACACATAATATATGTTCCTAAAGCATAATATTACATATCTAATACCACTCTGTCTCTGTCTCTCTCTTACACACACTTGCACATTGTAGCATCCTCTGACAAGATTTTCTTTGCTAGGGTCAAAGATACATTTTCCCAATGAAGGGCAAATGAAAAAGCACCCAATCTTAAAATGTTTGGAGCGAGCCAAAGGAATTGTTTGCTGATTAGGTGAGTTTTAGATGAGAAAAAGAGTAATGCTAGTGGTAGTATCAGTGGTTATAATACATAACTGGCTCCAAGGATCCTGCTATAGTTGCCCCAAAAAGGTTGTTTTAACAGAGGTAAGTATGACCTTAATCTTGAAGCCCTGAAATCAAACCTTCACACTGCATTGCCAACCAAGATTCGATAAAGGCATGCGTCGCTAGGGCACTTTTAGGTCTTGAAATTTATATTACAATTTGTCAGTGTTATGTGTTAGTTTCCTGCAAATTCTACCATTTTTTTGTAGTCTAACATTATGAATTGAATGGGATAGTTTGTGCAAAGACTTGAGGTAAGTTGTATCTCTGATCATTTCAATAAGTTCTGATTTTTTTGAAATGACTTTATGTGTAGCCATGTAATTTTGTTGTTGTGTTTTATTTGTTCTACATTAGTTTTGTTGTTTTTATATCATCCGTTGTGGCTGATATATGATCCTACTTGTCTAACCTAATACAATACATTTTTTTTTAGGGTCTGTATTTTTCTTTTAATGTCAGCAAAAGTCACAATTGACATATTCCCAAATTATTAACTTTCCCTACTAGAAACCCTTTACGACTTATTACTACGTCAAATTAGGCTTATGTAGAATACGCTAGTTTTTGTCTGTGATTCTTTTCTGGTTTATTGTCAACATTATGGAGCTGCAATTATAGAGAGATTCCCTACATTTATAATTATACTTAATATTATGTAGACATTTTATCTTCTGGAATTTTCACCGGTAACATAATTTTTTCTCAAAATTTATTAACAGGTCATAGGTTCCAATTTCGGCAGTTTTGTTCATCTTCCATTCATTTCACGGATGGGCTACATCTATAGAGAAACACACATTTTAGCTTCAAGAATAACATTGTGTTATTGTAGTTAGATACTAGTTTTACTTTTTGCTGTTCAGATTTGTTGAGAACCAATAGACAACATTGAATTCCCATGTTTGGAATGATTTTGTAAAACTAATGCAACTAGTAAGCTAGACAGCTCTAAACACTTAATAAGTATGATTCTTCGATTTTTGGCAATTAATTTCTATCAATGAGCTATTGATTTATGTTTGATCTTTCATTTCACCGATTAATTTTGTATATTTCAAGGAATACTTCATGACTTCAGTATAATTCTATTTCAAGTTCATAGTTAAATACTATGTTACCAATTCGGATGTGGATTCCGGAGCATATTCTAAAAGAAGATACTGGATGCGGGAATTTTATTTTATTTTTTTTGTGCGCGCGCACGCGTGCGTACATTCAAAGAAATGCAAGAAATATACAAAAACAAATGATTTGATAGTATGTCTATGATACTTCACCCTTTATCAAAATTCAAGATATTTCAAAATTCATATGATATATCATATATCAATATGTGCTTGTCCAACATTAGAGTTTAGTCTTGGACAATAAGTTCAAATAGGTCATGTTCCAAAATGAGTTGTGAATGCCTTAAAATTCACCTTTAGGGTCATTTTAGGGTTTCATAGGAAAAAGTGACCTAAAAAAATCAATTTAGGCACATGCATAATAGGGAAATTAAGTTGTTTTTGGGTTTTCCTGTACATTATTGGCCACTGGGCCCATGGGTGTTGCTTGTTGCTTCGGGAAGCCCTGTGGATGCTGGCCGGAAGCCAGCCACAGGCTTCCGGATACGCATGGAAGCCAAAGACAGGCTTCCACCTGTATCTAGAAGCTTCTGGCCGACTTTTGGCCAGCTTCCACAGGGCTTCCAGAAGCACCGCACATCCGTCTACTTCCAATGTGGAAGCTTGGCCTATGGAAGAAGAATCAGTAACTTCGGTTAAATATACAACTTAATTCTTACCTCAAAACTTACCACATTAAAGGCATAAACTTTAGCGATTGCCCTTGTTCAATCCACTTTCATGCCATTCTACCCATTACCTCCATTTGTTATCTTTTGAAGCTATTTGCTTTGGAATCCCTTGGCCCATAGGTTGAAAAAGGATGTGTGAGTCATGTAGGCTGATTAGATAAGAACCCTAAATGAGAAGATGGTCATTCACTGAGAGTGTGTGTAGATAGTTGGATTATAATCCAATATCAAAGTAAGGGATAGTTATGAAGGAGAGAGAAAGACGAAGTAATGTGAGGAAGAGGAAGAGGAAGAGGAAGAGAAAAAGGAGAGGAGAGGGGAGATATGAAGTTGGAGGGAGAAATATGAAGAGAGAAGAGAGGAGGGGGAGATGAAGAGATAAAACAATAAAGATATTTGAGGTCATTTATAGATAGAATGGTAGAGGAAATGAAATATAAACAAAGAGAGGTAAAGGGTAAAGATAAGGGTAAGTTACGACAGGAATAAATGTGAAAATAAATACTCTATGAAAAGAAAGAGATAGATGTGAAAATAGATAATACTCTATGAAAAAGTATTAACTTATTATAGAGTAAATCCCACAGACCTGAATTTACATCATTAACTTGTCCTTACAAATATTCTTACAAGTTTCATAACATCTTTTCTTTTTGACAAGTTTATTGCAAGCTTCATAACATCCTTTCAAATTTTTGGGTACATTGTATATACAAGCACAAAAAACCTGTTGTTCGACCATGAGAAACAATCAAGATCTTGGAAATGGCATTTCACCAGGAAGAAATTCTACTCTTCAGAACTGAAACAGGCTCTTTTTCACAACTATCCAGATATATGGTGAAAAGGGCAGTAGCACAGAACTGATCGGCTTAAAGCTGAGGCTTCTTCACAATAAGAACTGGGCATTTTGCATGGTGTGCACAATAGTCACTAACACTCCCCAAAAGAGCCCTGTACAAACAATTTCTTCTCATCATCTTCTTTTAAGTCACATTTAGCTTACAGACTACAAGATAATGCCCGTTTGGCTAAAGCTAGTAGAGCAGGGACATTCATACCTTTTAATAGTGCTGTAGTCATGACTCCCCATAACAAGAACATCTGCCCTAAACTTCTTTGCTGCCTCACAGAGACTCTCTCTTGCATCTCCTGACAAGATCTTCTCTTCCAATTTCACCTGAAATGCTCAAAAAATGTAAATTTGACATGCAATAAACTAAGTTAATGCAGAGCATCCATTGTAAGTGCAATTTTTGCCCAGTTTGAAACTGTGTTTTTAGTAGTGTAGGACTTTATACTTGGCATTGTATCTTCTACAGAAAAAAATCAATTCATTACACCTCGCAGATTACATAAGACGTTTCCAAAGTAGGTCTTGTTGGCACATAATGTTCCAATAGTTGGAATTATAGATCTGTTATAGTTCTAGTTGTCAATCAGTTTTTAGTCAGTTGGCCATATTTTTAGTTTTTTGTCATTTATACTTGCTTCTTGTTGAAATCTAACAGTTAGATCTATATATTTGTATTCTTCAGTGATATGTTAATAAACTGTGATTTTTACATTTTGTAGTTCTATTTATTTATCCTATATTATAATATCTCTGTTTTTAATATGCTATCAGAGCAACTGGATTGGCTACAGCTGTTGTTATGATAGTTTGAATGGTAGAAGAGAAAGGAGAAGCTTTTCTCACAAACAGAGATGTATTGGTTTAGAAAGAAGCTGTCAAGGAAATGAGGCCTAAAGAATCATCAGATTGTAGATGGTGATGACAATTTCATTGAAGATGAGGCACTTTATTTTGAAGAGATTGCGCATTGTGAAGACAGAAAAGGTTGCAGTAAAGAATAGTGATAGGTGCTTGTGGATCAGAGAAATTATACGTCATTGGAATCATGAGACATACATGTGAGGATTGATATTCGAGAGCTGTAGGGAGTCCAGAGTCTGTTAAGTTCAATATTATACCTTTAAGAAGGCGATGAAACACTTCATGTCCAAATAGTATTCAATGATGTTGGAAACTTGAATGATAGCAAAGTAAATATAGATAGGGAGCAGCTTGAAGAATCCTTGACGGTCTGTAACTGTTTTCAAATAACAGCTTTTACACAATGTATTTCCTATTATTTTACATTGTAAGTTTAATGTTATAGTATTAAGGCGGGGTGCTGAATATAATGCTCCAACTGTTAAGAGTTTGAATAGAAATTTAGTAAAATTTGTAGAATCGTTTCAGTTGGCTTGAAGAATTTCCAATTAGTTGTTCCTCTCAATCAATTCATGAGTAATATTTTAAATTTTCTACCATTTCTATTAAGCATATTTATAAGAATTGTTGAAACCAGTTGAATCTATATATTTGTATCTCCAGTGATAACTAATGAGCTGTAAGTTTGATGTTCTTAATTTTGCTATTACTCCTGCCATAGAAAGAGACCATAGAATAGTATGTATTTTAATGTAACAGGCATAAGTGACCAGAACATAAAGCTAAGATGAAAGAGGGTATGGGCAAATGCTCAGAATATGGGAACCCAAAAAGACTTTCAAGGTAGCCACAAGGGATTAACCCCAAAACATTAAGGATATCTAACTGGCAGCAATGTCAGATATCAGAAGGTAAGTGTGGAGGGCATGACCCAGCTTAGAAGGTGGACTAACCATTGTCAAAGCATGAAATATATTAAGAAAATCACAAAACTTAAACTAGAGATGAAATTGACATCAACATCTAATAGTGTAGTTCTTGAGCCAAATTCATTGATCCATAATTCATGAGTAGTGATTCACACGAATCCATCTCTCATGAGAATAAATGGAACACTCACAGAGGTGAAGCACCGAGACTTTCCAAGAGGTCACCTATCCTAGTACTACTCCAACTTGAGCACGCTTAACTAAGAGTTTCCTTCATGGTTAAACCCACCCTACTTGCAACTCCATTTACAAAACCTTCACAAAGTCTTGTGCCTTATGAACCATTCGTTAGAAAGCTCCCTTAAGCTCATCAATTACTAAGTAGATATTTTTCCACAGCAAGGCAAATTGTGATATTGCTATCAAGACTTAACTGTGTAGTTTTTGAGTCATACTCATTGACCCATTTTTCATGAGTAGTGATTCACACGAATCCATCTCTCATGAGAATAAATGGAACGCTTAGCACCAACTGGATCTAGGTGATGCGTACAGAGGTGAAACACCGGGACTTCCGAAAAGGTCACCATCCCAATACTACTCCAGCTTGATATATTTTGTCAATAAGGAGTAAAATTCTATTTGGAAAAGGTTTTGCCTTTAGTTGGTCCAGATTGCTAGCATAAACCTAAAAGATAAGAATACAAAAGTAGAATGATGTGTGATATACAAACTTGACCACACCAATGCTGCAGGCCTTCTTTATAGTAGAGAAGGCTTGCGATAAGAGATGTCCAAGACCAATTTAGAAAGTACTTTTTAACATAAACTTGCAATGTACAACCCATGACCTAAAAGGAGATTAAGCATAAGTTTGGCGAGTTCCTAGCAGAGTTATGTTGGTTTTAAAGTAAAATTGTTTCTTTCTTCAAGGATAGGGTTTTCCTTTTAGACAAAAAAATAACCTCAATATGGTTGAGAAAATCCAAGGTGTGGTTCCCCTTAAATCTTATGTATAAGTACAAATTTTAATTTGTTTGAGGTAGAAATTTGCATTTTTAAGTCCAACTTCCTATGCTACTATAAATAGAGCCTCCCTCCACCCAAGACTATAACATGTGACTACATTTATTTGCTGAACTGAATTATCCTCCATTATTTTGATCTACTCAGATTCCTTTGTGAAGTAAAATTAAGCATTCTTGTCATGAGTCCATGACGAGTACATAGCATCTCTTTCCCCAAATTCACTTCGCCTAATCAATTGAGGCATAATTGAATTTGAACTAAAAGGGGTGAAGTTTTCACATCATCGCCCCAAAATTTTTGGGGACCCCCTTTTATTGATCACCTTGGCAATAATTTTTTGAAGTTGTCCAAAAGTTTCCAATTTTAGAAAATTTTATGCCTTGGACACCTTCAGGTCAAGAGGGAGGAGGTTAAATTTATTTTTCACCTAGTCCTAGCTCGATTTTCTGGAATTGACAATTATATCCTTAGGTCGAACAAATTTCAAAGACGACATTTTTTTCAATAGTTAGAATCATAGATGGAAAACTCGCCGAGTTTCCTAGCTCGGCGAGTCTTTCACCAGTTAACTCACTGATTTAAAAACTCGGCACTCTGGCAAAAACTCAGCAAGTTTTTAATAAAAACTCGCGATTTACTAGTGAAGGTTTTGCCCACGGCCTGTGACAGGTTAAAGCGGCAGTGAGTGTGTTTTTTCTCATTCTTTCTTGTATTTGCATTGTTTAGAGCCTTGAGGAGTCAAGAGAAGAAGGTTTGGAGGCATTCTTGGCTGATTGCAAGTGATTCAAGGCGGATTTGAGTGGATTGTAGAGGATTCTAACCAATTTTAGAAGACAAATTTCTTTCCAAGTATGTTCATCTTATCATAGTTTGAAAACTTTTTATAGTTTTATAACAAATGTTCTTTTGTTTTTGTTATTGTTTGTAAATGTTTTCAAATCATTTAAAATCATTTTGAATCATTTGAAACCCTAGCTTCTAAGGATATGGTTGAAGTTTGAAGTTTGAATCATTTTGAATCATTTGAAACCCTAGCTTCTAAGGATATGATTGAAGTTTGTTGTTTGCTAAGGATATGGTTGAAGTTTGAAGTTTGAATCATTTGAAACCCTAGCTTCTAAGTTCTAACTTTGTTTATTCATTTTTCAATAAATTTATGTGTAGGGCAGCGGTCAAGCATTAAAAAAAATGACAAATCCGCAAGAAGAGTGCCACAAACACCATGCCCTTCTGGATATATAGGCACTCGGCCTAAAAATGCAAGAGATAAGACATGGCGGTTTGCCTATGAAGCTCCAAATGATGTTGGGAAAGTGGTATGCATTCCATGTGAGAATTATTTCTAGAGGCATAAACCGCCTCAAATACCACCTTGCAAGCATAAAGAAACATGATTCAAATCCTCGTCTCAAGATAACTGATGAAGAAAAAAGATTCATCAATGCCCTACTTGCAGCTGTTGAAGAGAAGAAATTGAATAGGGGGAGGGCAAAATTAGCTATGAGGGCAGCCATAGCTGAATTTGAAGGAGCTCCTTTTGATATGCAAGAGGAAGAAGAAGCACTTGAGAACATACCAAGATCTCTTCGTGGCCCACGGATCCGCAAACAAAATTTCTCTTTTAGCGGTTCCACTTCTTCTACATCTCCTACTTCTTCATCACCATCCGGATCCCCATCAAGGATAGGGGGTTATTTTGTGCCCAAGAACACACTTGGGAGCATAGCCATCATTAGAGGGCACTGCATGGTTTAAGGAGGTGCATGAGCAAACTGATATTGTAGCATCTGATTTTTGGTTTTTCAACAATATCTCAATGAATGTCGCTGATAGTCCCTATTGGGTCAATATGGTCAATGCAATAACAATATCAAGCAAAGGGTACAAGCCGCCTAATCGAAAGGATATGAGTGGAAGGTTAGTATTTTACTATTTAAATTTTAGTAATTGTAAATAATTGTGATTCACTTTAGTTCATTGTTATATTTTAAATCTTAATTGTTATAACTTATTTCCTATTTTTTACTAACACTTACACTTTATTTAATATTACACCTAAATTTTGTAAGTTGCTTGACAAAGCGGTTGGTAGGGCAACATTATTGATAGAAGACCAAAAGAAAGAGTGGAAGAAGTATGGCTGCACCATTTTATCTGATGGGTGGACAGATGGAAGAAGTAGTACCATTATTAATTTCTTAGTTGCTTGCAAAGATGATGTAGTGTTTTGGAAATCTGTCGATGCCTCCAACAAAGTGAAAAATGCAGCCACATTGGCTTTAATGTTGGAGAATGTTGTCATGGAGGTGGGAATAGAGAATGTGGTGCAAATAATCACGGATAATGCAGCAGCATATGTGGCAGCAGGTAAATTTAATTTTTTATATTCGAATCAATATGAATCATAAATGTAATGCTATGGTATTATTCAATTTATAATTGATGTAATTTGTAAATACTAAATATGGAAAGTTTGTTACTGATTATTGATTTTTTGCTAATCTTTTAGATAGAATCCTCCAAAAGAGGCATCCCACACTTTTTTGGTCACCTTGTGTAGCACATGTCCTTGACCTTCTTTTGGAGGACATAGGAAAACTTGATTGGGTGAGTCCAATTGTGGAAGATGCTAGGCGAGTCACGAAATATATCTATAATCACCCATGGGTTCTCAGTTTGATGAGAAAAGCCACTAAAGGCAAAGATTTGATGAGACCTGCTATGACAAGGTTTGCAACGGTCTTCTTGACGTTGCAAAGTATTCTTGACCACATATTGGCTTTGAAGCAAATGTTTGTGTGTGCTGATTGGGTTGCTTCACCTTGCTCAAAGAAGCCCGAAGGAGAGGCTGTAGCACGGATAGTCTTTGATGATAGCTTTTTTGCAAAGGCTAAGGAGATTGTGGAAGTAACTTCAAAAATCAAAACATTATATTTTTAGTTAATTCAAATTTCATTATCAATTTGTAACTTACTATGTTATTAACTAATTTGTATTTTTCAAATTTCAAATGTAGATGTCTCTGCCCTTGGTTCTAGTTTTGCGCATATGTGATGGGCAGTAATCCCCAATGGGAGGTCTTTATGAGGCCATGGATAGGGCGAAAGAGGCTATTAGAAGTTACTATCATGGGGACAGTCTCAGATTTGACCCCATTTGGGAAATAATTGATAGGAGGTGGAACAATATGCTCCACCAACTTATTCATGCAGCAGGCTACTTCCTTAATCCCAAATACAGGTACTATGAATCATGATAATTGATTGTCCTTGAAGTTGGGATTTCACTAAGACTTTATTTTACTTTACTTTTTAAGGTTGTGTAGTAAGACTTGATATCATTTTCTATTTGTTTTAGGGCTGATGATTCTTACTCAGATCCTAATGGAGAGGTCATGGAAGGTCTCTCTAAATGCATTGAGAGAATGATATCAAGTGAAGAGGAGAGAGACCTTATTGTGACCGAACAACAAATCTATGTGGAATCGAGGGGTCCTTTGTTCTCTTCTATGCTAGCAAAGAGAACAAGATTTACTCAAGCACCAGGTAAAGCGTCAAACTTTAAAACTTTTGCTAATTGATAAGTTGTGCTTTTGATTTTTTTTTTATTGCTTTATAACTTTTTTTATTTTGTTTTGTAGATGCTTGGTGGGCAAGTTGGGGTGGCAATACCCCCAATTTAAGGAAATTTGCTTTTAGAGTCCTATCCCAACCTTGTAGCTCATCCCATTATGAGCGCAATTGGAGCTTATTTGAGTCCATCCACACAAAGAAAAGAAACAGAATGACTCAAAAACAGCTTAATGACCTTGTTTATGTGCACTATAATCTTAAGTTGCGCATAAAAAAGGCACAACTCTTAGAACTACCTGGTCCACTTGATCTAAATGAGATAGATCCTTATTCTGATTGGATAGCAAAAGAGCCAGGTCCATTGTTTGCACCAAATGAGATCGCTGATTTGGAGAGGCAGGCCATGGAGGGGGAGGCTGACGCTGATTTCCAGTTCACTATGGATGACATTGAGGATGAGGACGAGGACAAGGATGATTCAGGCGAGAATCAGGCATTACCATTAGGAGGAGATGCATCCTCTTCTAGGACGCCGCGCCAATCAGTAGGGATGTCGAGCCAGGGGGCACAGCCACAGAGTTCACAGTCACACAGCTCATGCCCTAACCTAGTGCAGGGCACTTCTTCTAGGACTAGACCCCCTCGCTTTCCTGCTAGTGCAAGTGGAAAGAGGAAGATGTGATTGAGTCATTGACATTGTATTGATGTATTTAAACTTTTAGTATTTACTTCTAGTTTGACAGATTGAAACTATTTACTATTTTGCTTCCTACCATGAGCATTCCGCATGAAAATGCAATTTTGTACGCACTATGCATTTATATATATCTAAACTCTGTTTGTTTCTTTTGTATTGTCTTTAATTAACTTATTAGATGCATCTTCTCATTAAATTTTGCAAAATAAATTTATTTTTAATTAAATTTCAGCGGTTTTTTAGGTTCCCAAGTTTTTTTTTTAAATCGCCGAGTTTTTCCTGATTAAACTTTTGGGGGGCTTGGCGAGTTTTCCAACTATGGTTAGAATAATATTCGGCAAGATAAATTTACAAATTTTTGGACTTAGACAATTTATTTTGAAAATTGGATGTAATTGTATAATCTTGAGCATTTTTTCAAAATAAAAAATCTTTTTAGATTTAATTGTTTTGGAATTTTTTTCATTTTTTTGGTGAAAAGAAAATTTTGTGATAGTGAAATTGAATTGAAAAAATCGATTTTGGATGTTAAAGAAATGATTTATTTTGGTAAAAAAAAAAAAAATTGATTGCATTGCAAAATCGAAAATGGATTAAATTGCAAAATTTTGAATTAAATTGGTTAAATTTGCCTTGAAGATTTTAAAATTATTTTTTAAAAAAATTGGCAAATTAAAGTTGAAAATCGATTTTAGCACGCTAAATCCGATTTTAAATAATATTTTAATTACTAAAACGTTATTAAATGAAAATTTTAACATCTCCAAGGCTTTCTTAATTTTATTTTGCAATTTTGGTTCTAACCGGCAATTAAATATGCTAATTTCACTATTGAAGAGGTAATTTTAATGATCCATTTAAATTTGGACCATGAATGGTGGCCTAATTTAATCTTTTTTGTCTCTCCTAGGGCAAGTCGGCCAGCTTTGAGGATTACTGAAATGATGGTATAAGATAGGCTTCCCCCTCTTTCACTTCTCATTCCATCTTTCTCATCCTCGTGTTGGCGAAATTTGTGGAGAGGCAATTTCCAACCTAGGTGATTTTCTTCTTGGAGCAGATTTTCCTTGCTTGGAGGCTTTTTTTTTCTTCTTCCATCTTGGGCGAACTTCTGCCCTAGGCGATTTTGAGGCAAATTCAGATTTCTCTTGCTTGGGCGAATTTTGTGGAGGCCTGATTTATTTTCTTGCAAAGGGGTTGCGATTTTATATCAGATCTGTTTATGGACAGCGAGTTAGGGTTTTGAGGCATGTGTTAGCATCTAGGGTTTTGGCGCCTCCATTGTGGACTGTTTTGGGCAGCATTTGATTCATTTTCAGATCTGATCCTTTGGTGTCAATTCCAGTCTTCATAAAGCAGCAAAATCCATCACATTTGAGCACCTTCATTCTGGGCAATTTGCATGTGCATGTTAGGGTTTTATTGGCGGCAACTTCTAGGGCATTTTGGACAGAATTTGGATAGTGTTTTCAAGGTCTGATTTATATCATTTATGACAAATTTGAAGGCCTGATTTGACAAGATTTATTGCAGCACTTCATGCCCTAGCTGGGTCATAACCAAACTCGAGCAATTTTCATTGACATCTTCTACTATTGGCAACTTTTTTGAAGGATATTGAAAGCAGATTTGAAGACATTGTTTTGTGCCCTAGATCAAGTATTTCGATGACAATTTCCAGAATTTGATCAAGTCTGATTTGGACAACATAAGAGCAGATTTTCACACATTTTGGTGCCCTAGACAAGGAGTTTTAATAAGCATTTTCAGTATTTGCATAAGGTGGACAGAATTCCAAGGTCTTATTTCACTTGCCATGACTTCACGTTCTTACCTGAAGGACTAAATTTTCACATGCTGGACAAATTTCCAAAGGTGTTCTTTGTTGGTAGAAGGACAAACTTCATTCCGTATTTGGAGGCCAATCTAAGGGCAAGGTTGTCTCTCTCTTGTTCTTGCTTGGTTTCGTTTCTCTTCTCTTGCTTATACTTTTCATCCACCACTTCATCATCCCATTGATAGGTTGGAGTTGGGAGATATAAGTGTAGTTTTCATGATAGGTCACTTGGAGAGGCAGAAATAAGTGGTAGTCCCACCCCTAGTTTGAAGATTGGAGATTGATAAGTGTAGTGATAGGACTTGGCAAGGCAGAAATAAGTTAGAATCCATCGATAGAAAGAAGGTCGGAGATCGATAAGGGTAGTCCATATCACTTAGAAGAATGAAGGGGCAAAAATAAGTGTTTAGGATGGTAGATGTTAGTGCAAGCGAGAACCCAAAAGGAACATATACCAAAAACAGACAAGGAAGACATGATGTCAAAGACCGCCTTCTTCTTGAAATTGAAGCAAGTCTGTGACACCAACAGTGGCACTATAAACATGATACAGTTGAGAGACAAATGATGGATCAAGCTACCAAGTTCCACCAAGATAATCAAGATGCCTACTTCACTCTCCTAAAACAGCATTGGGTACATGAAGGCAAGAAGGGAGTCACCAAGGCGTCAAGGTTCACCCGATCAGACTTCAAATCAGAGTATGGCGAACTCATTGTGCTGCCCAACTGAGTCATGAGCATCTCACAAGGTATGCAATTCGAGAATTGGATGTATTACTCTATTGATGAAATTGTAAATGGAAAGGGCAAATTTGATTGGTCTAGAATTATAAGTGAAAATCTAGAATTACAACTTAGGGCAGTGCAAAACTAGAAGCAATTCCACATGGGGTCCTAGCCCTTCTATTTGATTGCAAGCCGGCAAAGGTTGAAGTGCGAACTTTGGTGAAGAAAGAATGAAATCAGGTGAAGGGCGAATTTGATTGAAAATTGAGATTCAAGAAGCCCCGCAATTTCAAGAAAGAGCGGATTAGTAGAAGAGATTTGAAA
Organism: Cupressus sempervirens; assembly: GCA_028749045.1. Taxonomy (NCBI): domain Eukaryota; kingdom Viridiplantae; phylum Streptophyta; class Pinopsida; order Cupressales; family Cupressaceae; genus Cupressus; species Cupressus sempervirens. The sequence goes on from CM053785.1 coordinate 37,823,170, forward strand.
ATATTTCAGGTTGGGCAAGCCTTGGCTATACGTGCAAGCTAGCTTGGTTGGATTCGAATGGGAAGGTTAAGGAAGGCAAGGATAATGGGGGAGGTTAAGTTCAATTTCAAGGTAGTGGCCAAGAGCAAGGCTCTCAAGTTGCAAAGAAGTTCACATCCAAGGAAGCCATTGAGGCCAAGGCAAGATTACCCCAAGTGCATGAAGACCTCATCCTTTCAGGGTCAGGACATCAAGTACGAGCAAGTTCGAGTGGTGATGAGAAAGTTTCTAAGGACAAGCTCAAGCATCCAAGGCTTCACCTTATCTCAAGGATTGAATAAATTTATAAGATAAGGTTGATGAGGTGGCACTTTCATTGCATGCAATCAAATCATGCCAAGTGTCCTATGTTCTCATTGGTTGACAAATTATTGTAAATTTCTCATTGGCCCACAAAGTTGGTGCCCTCATGTAATTGGTTGAATAATGGTAACCCTAATTAGGGTTTGTAAGATATAATCTTGGCCCTTGATTTTGCCTCTTAATCTCGGCCATTCATTACAATTTGGAGCCTCTATATAAGGCCATTTTGCTCTCATTTGTGAGGGAGTTATGTTGGAGAATTGTTATCAAAATTGTTCTCTATTCATTGTTGTGGCTTGCATGGTGGATATACATGATCATTTTGGTGTATTGCATGGTTCTTCTCATCTTGAAAATTAAAAGTAGGATTTCATTTCATGTTGCTAGAGTAGAAGTAGATGGCTAATTGTATGGTGATGCTAGTGAATGTTTGATAGGAACCTATATACTAGGCCACTAGCATCCTAGCGGCTTGTTGGGAAGCCTTGTGTGGTAATATAGTCCAATCGCTCCTAAGTTCTACTGGCATATCATCTTTCCACTTGTACTTCAACTTGGGTTGGAAGATAGGTGTTAGTGTGAAAATCCTAAGAGTATCCCTTAGAATCATCGCACCAATGGAGGTAGCACCACTAGCAAGCTTTCATTTCGTTAGACCCCGTCCATTTCTTAATTTCTCCATCCATAGGAGTAGTAGTAGAGCAATAAGCATTTAGTGGTAGGAGTAGTTGAAAGTGAAAGTGATCAAGGAGAAAAGAACAAGTCAAGCAAGCGAAGTACCACCAAGTTATCTTCGAATGAATAACATAAGCCCGCCTACGTGATTACTAGCAAATCACGTTGATATACTGAGTTAGTATCCACAAGTGTAAGGAACATTGGAGTTCTTGCTTATGTCTTCATAACTATTAACTTTTCAAGAGAGGAATTGAGGACTTGATATTCCATATCATGTGTTTAATTACTATATGTTATGTAGTGGTACAAAACTAACATCAACAGTATACACCACTTAGTTTGGCAGTGATTTCTTAAAATTCTCTAAATCATCAAAATCACTTTGCGGTGGCCTATAAGGAAGGCTTGTGCATAAACACAAGCCATGCTTGTCGACAATGGCTTTAAGAACAAACCTAGGAACAACATAGCTCTGTTTTGTTTCAAAATTTAAAATTGTAAGTGCTGGACTTTGGGACCAGCTGTTTGTAGCTCCCCTTAAAAGTCTTTTGAATTCACTTCTTGTCAATTCCTTCCTCCCTGTCGTTTTCGGCTTGATGTTACTTTGACGATCTTACTTTTTGTTTCATTGTACAAGTTCGGACCCTATCCCACTTTATCTAATCAGAACATAGCTCTATTTCTACTTTGGACAGCTGATTGATCTATATTCCTCTGTTCACCCTTTGACAGAATTGATAGTGAGTATAACTGTTAAGACTGATCAAGAACATACATCTGGTATGGATCACCTATGACACAATTAACTAGCAATTTGAATCCTTGATGCCTAAACAACTTATAAGGATGACAAAGATTCAATTCATTGGTAGATTTATAGCCATTAGGAAAAAAGTGTTCATGTTGGTTTATCTAATTACATCAACTCATTAATAAAATAAGATAGTCTCACTTTTAGAATCTTTTGTGATCATCTTGAAAAGAAAATATATTGATTTAGAATCATATTCAATAATGCAGTCTTGAAATCTTAATTATAAACAAGGACTTCCCAGATAAACTGTAGTCAAAAGTGAGAGTAAGTAAAAAAAATTACACAGGATTTTGAAAAATACAATATTAGAATGTTCAACTACTCCCATATAACCATATAACACCAAAAGTCAATCATTAAGAAATTCTGTTTAAGCCTAAAACATTTGGTTCTTTTGTTACTCACCTACTGAGGTGCAAGATCCTATGTATAGATAGGACTACATCATTACTCACCGGGCATCTACTACAAATTTCCTTTGATTTCTTCATAATTATATCTGCACTCCGATTTTCATATCTCTCCAAGGAGATGGTCACCTGAGGTGTGAGCGCAAATCCTGCACAACAATTTTGTCTATTCAAAATATGTCATTTAAGTCATAAATTTAAATAAATCTGACAAAGGTTCCTAAACCTGTAACTCTTATAAAATTGTTGATACATGAAACACAATTTAAAATCAAAAAAATCTTACAGCATAACTTTATAGACGAGTTCTAAACCTAAACGTGTACTAAGTTATGTGACACGATTTATTATTAGAAGCAAAATATTCTTAGAAACAATAGATTTAAATTAAAACAATATGAAAAAAATGCATAACAAACACTAGTTCTGTACATCCAAGTGAAGCACACAAATCGTGCCCAAAACCAAAATCATTTTGACAAATTCAAAAGAAATAGCGATACACATCATAAAATAGTTAGATAGCTTTTAAGCATTTTCTCTACTACAGTACACAATTTACACCCACAATCAATAGCATTTAGAGAACTTCATATATAAAAGCACCATTTTCTATAACTTCTAAAGAGTACTACATGTACAATGTCAGGTGATTATGAGGTTTTTTTTTTTTTTTTTTTGAAATGAGGTCAACTTTAATAATATAAGCAATTCTCATGTTTCAAGAATTATGGAACCTTCCTATACCAGGATTTGGATATGCAAAGTCGAACAAGCTTTGCTCTTTCACATTTCATGTATCTTCAATTATGGTGTTCTCCAACTCATTTGTATATACTGCAGATTTTTAATCATAATTGTGCGTGCCTTCCTTTTAGATGTACTCAAACTAGCAAACCATGTAATTTATTATGTGTGAGTCTTGGTGTAATTTTGTTCTGTGTATATTCTGTTTTCTACTTTCATTATGATATTTAAACTTTTAAATTCTGTTAAATTATTTACCATTTACCAGGGGAATCATTTTTTCATTCTCTTACGGATCCTCACCCCCTTCATTTCAACATATAACACCTCCAACATAGAATAGAGTTATACATGGCTTAACCATCTCACTAATGTTGGACTTTTGTTTGTCCTTGATGCAGGGTTTCAAAAGGTTAATGCTGGCACATTGTCTTACGAATATCTGATGCAAGTTGTCTAAAGGCCACTTTACCAACAGCAATAACGGTTAAATGATGGTGCGTCATTGCATATGCTCTTTGAACACGTATTCTATTAAACCCGTGATTAAAACAATGCTTGACCTTGAGTTATTTCATTTGGGCATGATAGAACCACGTGTTGGCTCAGTGTGGTGGACTTCAAAAGAATTATATTTTTCTTAAGAGCATTGATATTTTGTCAAGAAAGAAAAGAGACTTCATTTTAATAATTTTCTTCAACCCTAACAAGGTTTCGACTGCTATGGAAAAATACATATTTCTGTTCAGGTAAATCTAATGCATCTCCCAGCAAGGTAGCAACATTAAAGTCATTTTTGATGTTCTCTCTATGGATATCTTCAGCAAGCCTACCTGTTTAGGTTTCTCTTTGCAAGTTAATATTCAGCTGTTGTGGTTTATGTGTTGCGTCTGCAGAGAATCGGAGGTTTTGCAATATTTCTACAAAGATGGAGTCCAAAGGAAAAAGAAAAATATTTTCTCCTGAGTAATTGCTGCTTCTATGTCTGCTATGGAAATGATTTTTTTTACACTTTGATAAGGTATGCATCTTTTTTCTCAGATATTTGTGGACTTACTGTGAAAATATAAAGATGACAAGAAGATTGATCCGCTTGTTGCTGCATGAGGTAAAAAAAATATTTAAGAAGATTTCATGATTCTGGGAACATATATATTGAGACAATTTCTATCATTCATTATATCAGTTATTGAGACAGTTTTTTTCTGGTTCCAAATAGCAGTTATAAAGGATTTTTATTTAGTAAAAAAAAATCAGTTTTGAAAGTGTGTTAATACGTTGAAGAGTTCTCAGAACCGGTGAACATTACGAGTCTATTCTTTGTATCAAATCTTCAATAGGGAAGTATTAACATTATACATGTTTAAAAAAAAAATTCAAACTGTCCAATGTACGAACAGTTACAAATTGACAGAGATGTTAAATGTACTATCTCAAATGGTTTCTCAACTGTTCAAATGCAAACAGTTCTTGTAACAGATTTTACTGTATATCATACTTTCCTATATAAGGAAATGTGTCTCTAGAAAATGCAAGTGAGAGGCATATTTCTTTATTTATGTTTGAAATACATAACTAAAACTTTGAAAGCAAATTTTAAGATTGATTATAAGCATAAATGTATGTATAAGCAACATGCAATTGTGTGTGTAAGCAATTTGTAAAAAGAAGAAGGGTGGGTTGTAGCCCAAGCAATTGAAGCTGCTGTTGTAAAAGGATCTGTTAATAAAGCTACAGGTTATGGAGTGGTTTTTCTCCCTATAACAAAACTGTAAGGATTTTTTAGGGTTTCCCACTCGGCACAACTCTTGTATATCTTTTGTGAATTGTAATACTTCCTTTGATTGGCTAAGTTTCCATTCATGATTATTTACTTTGAAATGAGAGTTATGTTTCAGTTTATGGTCAATCATTCTTAAATAAAAGATCGAACTGAAAGTTATATTTGGTATTTCAATGTTGTACTAAAGAATTAAAAGTTGTTAGAAGCTTATTGTTCTGATTCACCCCCCCCTCAGAACAGCATCCACTTCCAACAAGTGGAATCAGAGTGTAGGAGTTCCTTCCTAGGTTTGCCTATAGGAACTGTTCTTGGAATTCTTGGAAGTATAATGGCTCAAGCCGAAGGTGCTTCTTTTAATCGAGCTCCATTATTTGATGGAAATGACTATGTTTTCTGAAAGGTTATGATGAAAGCCTTCATACATTCTTTAGATGTCAAAATGTGGGATGTTGTTGTTACTAATTATATTGTTCCAAAAACAGTACCTACTGATCCAAATGATAAACTTACATATGAGTTGGACAAAAAGGCAAGATACGCTCTTCTATGTGGTCTTACTAAACATGTGTTTGCCAAAGCAGTAGATTGTCAGTCTGCAAATGACATTTGGGTTAAATTAGAGACCATCTATCAAGGAGATGAGAATGTAAAAGAGTCAAAACTGATAACTCTTAAAACTCAGTTTAACAATCTTAAAATGAATTAAGATGAAAAAATAGCAGCCTGTTTCTTGAGAGTTTGATGAAACAGTTAATGCTAGATGAGGTTTAGGAGAAGAGATTAAAGAACGAGACATAGTTTCAAAAGCCATAAGGTCTGTCCTCCCAAAGTTTGAAACCAAAATCTTGACCTTGTAAGAGAAGAAAAACTTCTCTAAAATGACTCTACATCAGTTACAAGGAACCTTAACTGCCTATGAAATGAGAAATAGCAATCAAACTAGTTCTACATCAAAAGAGACAACCTTTAAGGCTGAGAAACAAGAAGAATGCAATTAAGATTTAACAGAAGCCTTAGAAGCATTACTAGTAGGAAAATGAAAAAAAAAAAAAAATCAAGGAAAACCAAAATGTTTTAGTTGTGGTCAATTAGGACATTTTGCTGCAAAATGTCCCTATGCTGATCAAGATGATAATGATGAGAAAATTGAAAAAGTTCTCCAAAAGGAAGCCTTGGAAGCCTTGGAATCAAAACAAAAGATTCAAGAACTTTAAAAAGAAAAGTCTCTTGTCAAAAGAAGGCTCAAATGAAGAATCAAGTGAACTAGATGAGGAAGAAGAAAGATTATTGATAGCTGAAATAGTCAATATTCCCAATACAGAATCAAGCCTATCTGAATCTTCATGTGATTCAGATGAAGAAGTTGACCTTGAAGAAGAACTACTTCATTCCTTACAAGGATTGAAGAGATTAAAAAAATTAATCTCTAGTCATGAAATAAGTAACAAGAAACTTCTTGCCGATTTGGAGGAAACAAATAAATTAATTGAAAACCAAAAGTTGTCACTTGATGAAAAGGACAAGAAGCTGATTTCTTTGCAAAATCTGTTTAATAAATCTGATTTAAACATAAAAGAAGAGGAGGCTTCAAAACAGAGGACAAAAACAATTTTAAGGGTTATTGCTTCAATTGTAATATCTTTGGCCATAAGGCATTTCAATGTAATATGAGCAATACTAGTTATGGTTTGAAGAAAATTGTCAGGGGTTTCAAATGTTTCTATTATGGTCATTTTGCTAACTAATGCAAATTGAATTTAAAGTCTAAACATGTATGGAAAGCTATTGTCAAGAAGGTTGAAAAATCATTAATTGTTGAAAAAGCCCTATTTGCTCATAAACCAGCAACCTGTCTTCTGGACAGTGACTATTCTAATCACATGACTGGCTGTAAAAATAAATTCAAAACCTTAAAGGATTTTGATGGAGGATTTGTTTGTTTTGGAGATAATTCAGGTGCACATATTACAAGTCGTGGTTCAATAATACTTAATAAAGAAACACCTATTCATGATGTGTATTATGTAGAAGGTTTAAAACATAATCTTATAAGTGTTAGTCAAATTTGTGATAGTGGATACTCAATTTCTTTCAATGCTCAAGGATGCTCAATCAAAGATGAGAAAAATGAACTTATTGTCAGTGGTCTAAGGACAAGAGGAAATCTTTACAATTTAATTGATTCTACAGTTCAAGAATCTTTGTTAATTAATACCTGTCTAGTGAGTCAAGTTGAAGAAAATTGGTTATGGCATAAACGACTAGGACATCTAAACTTTGATAATATTACTACAATTAGTAAGAATAAGGTCAGCAGATTATCTCAGATTAGTAAACTAGACAAAATTTGTGAAGAATGTGTAAAAGGAAAACAAACCAGAGTATCTTTCAAAACAAAAGAATATCTATCAAACAGGCCATTAGAACTTGTCTATACAAATTTATGTGGACCAACTAAAGCTCCATCCTTGAATGGTGAAAAATACTTCATGCTGTTTGTAGATGATTATTCCAGAATAGTTTGGGTAACATTCCTGAAAACCAAATGTGAAGCATTCAATCGTTTTAAAGTCCTTAGGAAAATGGTGGAAAGAGAAACAAATTTGAAATTAAAGTGTTTGAGGTCAGATAGAGGTGGTGAATTCACCTCTCAGGAATTCATTGAATATTGTGAGAAACGTGGCATTAAGAAGTAGTATTCAACTGCCCATATACCACAGCAAAATGGTGTTGTGGAAAGAAAAAATAGACTGTTAAAGAAATGGCCAGAACTATGTTGAATGAAGCCAAATTACCTAACAATTACTAGAAAGAAGTTGTTCATACAGCTGTGTATATTTTAAATAGAGCTCAAATAAGAGTAAGGACAGCTCATACTCCTTATGAGTTGTGGAATGGCAAAACAGCAAATGTAAAAAAGTTTAAAATATTTGGCCGTAAATGTTTCATTAAAAAAGACAATGATTCTTTGGAAAGTTTTAATACAAGATCTGATGAAAGAATATTCCTTGGGTATTCTACACATAGTAAAGCTTTTAAATGCTACAATAAAAGATTGAATAAGATTGTAGAAGCTATAAATGTAGTGTTTGATGAAAGTTCATTTTTACACAGCAATAATAATGATGATCTTGAAAATATTTCTTTTCAAAGAACAAAAACCATATCTGACGATAAAAAATCAGATGATGCTGATTTAGATACACCTGATGAAAACGAAGAAGAAAGTTGTTCAAATCCTAAAATAACAAATACTAATCTAAAAGTGACTAAAACTCCATCCAGGCATTGCTAAAAGACATCCCGAGTCTTAAGTCATTGGAGACGTAATAGGAGGGATTCTAACTAGAAGAAAAGCCAAAACAGATGAGCATGCTCATATTGCTGAACATTCTGTCTGATATCAGATTTTGAACCAAAAACAGTGACTGAAGCACTAACAAATTCTTGCTGGTTGAATGCTATGAAAGATGAAATAAATCAAATTGAGAAAAATAAAACATGGGACCTTGTTCCTAGACCTGATGACAAGAATATCATAGGTGGAAAATGGGTGTTTCAAAATAAATTGAATCAAGATGGTAAAGTGGTAAGAAACAAAGCCAAATTTGTATGTAAAGGTTATGCTCAACAAGAAGAAATCGATTTTGGTAAAACTTTTACACCAATTGCGAGAATGGAATGTAATAACCCCAATAGGTTATAACTTCTTCCAACACCAAAAATCTTTATACTTCAGTGGTTTGACATTTCGTCAAACACTTTGCAAGCAAGCTCTGATACCATTGAAATAATCCTGCTCAATTTTGATCTCAAAATGCTGATTGAAGGCTTGAAGAATTTTGTCAAACACTTTGTATACAAGGGGTCATATGACTGATATAACTTTTCAAATTGCTACAATAACTCTTGTTTCGATTTGCATCAAAGAGAATGCTTACAAAAGATTCCAGATTTGTCTAAACAATGACCAAACATGAATGTGCAACTAATTTTGACAATATTCAATACAAATATGAGACTTAACTACTTGCAATATGCAGCTACAGCAACTAGTGATTATGACAAATACTTTGGATGCAACCTAGCATGGCATTAATGCACTTACAACCAATTGATATTTTGTCAAACAATTGGAATGCAAACTAATAAGCTGATCATCAAACTCTAGGCTTGCAATATAGTTAGTCTAAAAATTACAATGCTATTTCAATTGCAAAATCCTAGCCTTCCTTTGATACCAATAATGCCAAATGGCAAACAAAGACAAGTACAATATGAAATAGTGAAGTGCTGAAGTTATATTTGATACTCAGCTGAAAATCAACATTTCTCAGAAAATATGCCAGATAAGAAATGAAGAACCTGATTGTGGATGGCTGTAATATTTTCCTTCAATGCTGCCCCTTCTGCTTGCTTTTTTCCCGATCTGCTTTTTCCACTTGCTTTTTTCGGATTTGCTTCTTCCGTTTTGCTTTTTCGAACTGTTTTTTTGGATTGCTTTTTTTTCGGAGCTGCTTTTTTCGGACTGCTTTTTCCGCCTGCTTTTTCAGGTCTGCTTTTTTCGGCCTACTTTTTTGGTTCTGCTTTTTCGGCCTACTTTTTTGGACTGCTTTTTCGGCCTGCTTTTTTGTACTCAAGTATTTTTTTTTCAATGTAGCACAAATAGAAGATTGAATTATCTTCCTCCCAGCTGCAATAATTCAAGTGATATTTCACACCCTCAAAATTGCGTACCAATTGAGAGTTTTCGTTCTCAATGGCCAGTTGTGACTATTGCAGAAACCCTAGGCTCCACAATGCACATCAACAAACATCAACATCAACAACAAGAAGTCTGGATGATTAGAATGAAGCCCGGGGTGCCTATTTATTCTTTTTCCTCCACTTTCTCCAAAAGCTTCTAGAACATTATTTTATTTTATCTATTAAGTGACTTTATAAAATATTTTATAATTCAAGTCACTTTATTAAATTAATTAAATATAAAGTTACCTTTTAATATTTATTTATTTGATAACTTTATAAATAATTAACTTAATACCACTTATTTATTTAATTAAAATAATTAATTAGTCATCTTCATAAAATATTCATTATTTTGGACAACCTAATTAATTTAATTAATTAGGTCAAATTGCCTCCAAAATGGGGACATGACAGTCCACCCTTCCTAAAATTGCTTGTACCCAAGCAATGGCTGAACAATAAACCAATCAATTCGCCTAGATCCCAAATGTAGTCATGTACTATATTGCTATCAATCAACACAGGGGCCTGCAATATCCTCTGCAATATAACCAAGAGGAATCCATAATCAAATTGACAATTATAGCTCAACCAAACTCCAAAATCACAACTGCCATAGTCAAAAACCCACGAGACACAAACTCTTAGAAAATCAAAACCCAAGTAAAGTGGACAAATCAAACTACCAACACAATAAATACCATCAACGCATCCCACTGGCCTATACAGAATGTACAATCCAACTCTGCAACAATGGTGAACGCTCCCGAATGAAACTGTACCAAGCATGGAGAATCCACACACTGTACAACTCCTGCAGTCAACACAACTTTACAGATCAACGGCCACTGTTTCATAACCATAACTCCCATGCACTGCTGATGGCGAAAAGACATCACAAGATAAACAGCAAGAAATAGAGCCCAAACCAAATCTGCCTGCCATCAACTCCTCAACACAAAGATCAAAGGCTAACTGATGTACATACCCTGCAGTATAATGCTGATAAAAAGAACCAACCTCAGTCAATAGCTCACCATGAGCAAGTGATACAACCCACTGTGACTGATCACCAGCTAAGTCAGGAGATGTCATAGCCAAAGGAGTAGAATCAATAACTACAACCGCTGAAGCATCACTCCCAAACTCCTGCTCTAAGTCATGTATTATCAAGCTGTCAACCGCAAAACCTATCGCCATGTCATGCCCATCACAACTCTCATCTCGAGGCATCAAACCGTCCCATAACTGATGACAAGCACTAGGAACCAAAGTACATCTCTGTATCATCTCATCAACATGGTCATCAAAGGTAAATTGATAAGCATACTTCACAGTGTAATGCCGATAGAATGCGCCAATCTCAGTCAATGGCTCAGATTGCAATCGACCACTAACCAAGCTGCAACTGACTACTACCTTCGAAGACATCGCCAAGGGAGTAGAATTACTAGCAAGAACCATGCCAACTGCCCGCTCACCAACATCACACATGATCTTTGATACAACATCTCTAGTCTCTGTGCCATCAGTACTAGAGGCCACCACCATGTTAGGCATACCACAACAATCTGCTACAACACCCAACTCAACTGAACCTGACTCTAGTGGTAACGAACCCGATATGTTAATGTTAGTATCAAGGATGGATGCATCCCCATCTCCACTGTCAATCTCGACCATGGACATCCTCGAATCACCAGACACCACAGCTTGTGACTGTACAGAATTTGGTAAAGACTGCAGTCGCTCTAACTTCACGGTCACCTTAGCCAAATGAAATTGTGACTCCTTGAAAGCCAACTATGTACTCTCAAGAATCTCAGAAGTCACCTCGAGCTGCTGAGTAAGCTCACTCACCTCATCTTCCTTGGCCAATAATGCATCATATGCTGTACTCCCCCACTGCATAAGATAATCTTTGTCGGCTACCAGCTACATATAATTCTGTCTCAGAATCCGAATAGCCTCCCATAAAGAGTGAATCTCTGTCAAGGAAAAATAACTGCCTCCCTGCTCATCACTAGTAGGAGAACCCCATCCATAAACTGCTAACAACTGACGAGCAGCATCGAAATGCTGACAAGCGATAGCAATGTCTAGCTCACTAACTCTCAACTGACTGGACACATGATGGCACTGGCTAGACTGTCTCCTACAAACCTCCTCTGACGCACTGTCTAAAGGAGTATCTTCAAAGTTACTGGTCTCTAGAGTATTACCATCCATATCCTACGAATCAACTCCAAAGCTCATATCAACATACAAAGTATCAAAAACTGTAGCACTATTTTCCAACTCCTCTGTACCACAAGAAACTGCCAAAGAAACTAAGTCTTCAAAACTGCCCACTGCATCCTCCCAAATGTCATCAATGCCAATATGATCCTGGGACTCATCTGTACACACTGCCAAATATGAAAGATCATCAACACATTCCAACAAGAATGGTCGACTGGATATATGAACAAAGCCCACCACTGGTGTATAAAAACTAATACCAACATCGGACAAGCTGCTGGCACAAGAAAAGACAACACCGTGCAATCTGCTAATCAAATCCATGATATCACCCAAACAATCACTGCTACCAAAAAGTGATAATGATCTCCAGTCAACTGAATCCCAAACGCCAATATAACAATCTCGAGTCCATATCCATAAACTAGAATTAGCTAGTAACTCAAGCAAACTCCTCACCTGAGCAATATGACTAGTACCAACTAACTCCACATAACTGTCTGATATTGTCCCTGTATCCTGGATGTGAATGCAAGATGAACTCACAACACTATCAACGACCACATATGATCAGCCTACTGCAGAAAGCTGAGTATCAGGAGTGCAAGATGAAACTAAACTCAACTCCATGCCATGCTTATCCCCATGTCTCTCCAGTCCTGTAATGCCAATGGAGTATTCACCAAAGAAGCTCGAGTGTCCTCAAGCTCGCGAGAAAGCCTGTCAACTTCCTCCTCCTTCCTCCTCAAGGCATCTGAATAGTCTCTGACAAGGCTAAGAAGATGGTCATGATCTGATAGAAGATGTAAATAACTCAACTTCATCGTTCCCATTCCTTCCCTAATCGCCTGTAAGTCAACACAAGAAGACTTTGCCTGAACTCCCTTATGTCTACCCTGTAACTGAATCATCTGAATGTGATCCTCTATCATATCTCGCATCCTATCATGATGAGATAATGAAGTCACAATACTATCTTCGCTCACCTTCAGCTGGCTGGAAAAATCATGTGAAGTACTACCAAATTCAACCTCATGTGACGAAGCATCTATCTGTGCCTGGTACTCTCTCTCAGCAAAGTCATGAATGCTCAATGTCTGCTCATTTCTACCAAGTATATCACCATCATGCACAACAACATCCTCATAATCATCATCTGAACCCACTACGTTGTAGTCACTGCCTGTTGGAACTAAACCATCCCGAGTACCTGTGACATCACCCTCTGACGACCTGTATACAACTGTCTCAACTTGAGTACCAAGTTGACAGTTACTATCCATCAGCGTGATATCCTTCACCACTTCTTCCTGTTGTTGAACTGAAACCTCTGACTGGTTGCAAACTTGTTTCTCGAACTCCTCATTAAGGTTCCTAGTAACATCTCTCACTATATCAGTCAATGCTTTGCGAGAAGATTTGCCAAATAGCAATCCAGTCAACTTATCCACCTTAGCTGGGTCGGACAGCCTGTCATTTATGCGGTGGTGCTTAACCAACAGTTCAGACATGTTATGCCTTATTTTCCTAAGTTCATCTCGAATGTCTGAATAGCCATCCTTTCCACAATTCCGACTCTTGATACTGTGTCTATCAATTGTCCAAGATTGTGTCCTCAGAGACTTTGTACTGTACCTGTCCATTCTGGATAAAGTAGAGTGTTGATCACTCATGTAAGTCGGTTCTCACCCCACAGGATGGCAAGAAAACCGCTCTGATACCACTGTAATAACCCCAATAGGTTATAACTTCTTCCAACACCAAAAATCTTTATACTTCAGTGGTTTGACATTTCGTCAAACACTTTGCAAGCAAGCTCTGATACCACTGAAATAATCCTGCTCAATTTTGATCTCAAAATGCTGATTGAAGGCTCGAAGAATTTTGTCAAACACTTTGTATACAAGGGGTCATATGACTGATATAACTTTTCAAATTGCTGCAGTAACTCTTGTTTCGATTTGCATCAAAGAGAATGCTTACAAAAGACTCCAGATTTGTCTAAACAATGACCAAACATGAATGTGCAACTAATTTTGACAATATTCAATACAACTATGAGACTTAACTACTTGCAATATGCAGCTACAGCAACTAGTGATTATGACAAATACTTTGGATGCAACCTAGCATGGCATTAATGCACTTACAACCAATTGATATTTTGTCAAACAATTGGAATGCAAACTAATAAACTGATCATCAAACTCTAGGCTTGCAATATAGTTAGTCTAAAAATTACAATGCTCTTTCAATTGCAAAATCCTAGCCTTCCTTTGATACCAATAATGCCAAATGGCAAACAAAGACAAGTACAATATGAAATAGTGAAGTGCTGAAGTTATATTTGATACTCAGCTGAAAACCGACATTTCTCAAAAAATATGCCAAATGAGAAGTGAAGAACCTGATTGTGGATGGCTGTAATATTTTCCTTCAATGCTGCCCCTTCTGCTTGCTTTTTTCCCGATCTGCTTTTTCCACTTGCTTTTTTCGGATTTGCTTTTTCCGTTTTGCTTTTTCGAATTGCTTTTTCGGATTGCTTTTTTTTCGGAGCTGCTTTTTTCGGACTATTTTTTCCGCCTGCTTTTTCGGGTCTGCTTTTTTCCGCCTGCTTTTTTTGGTTCTGCTTTTTTGGACTGCTTTTTCGGCCTGCTTTTTTGTACTCAAATATTTTTTTTCAATGTAGCACAAATAGAAGATTGAATTATCTTCCTCCCAGCTGCAATAATTCAAGTGATATTTCACACCCTCAAAATTGCGTACCAATTGAGAGTTTTCGTTCTCAATGGCCAGTTGTGACTATTGCAGAAACCCTAGGCTCCACAATGCACATCAACAAACATCAACATCAACAACAACAAGTCTGGATGATTAGAATGAAGCCCGGAGTGCCTATTTATTCTTTTTCCTCCACTTTCTCCAGAAGCTTTTAGAACATTATTTTATTTTATCTATTAAGTGACTTTATAAAATATTTTATAATTCAAGTCACTTTATTAAATTAATTAAATATAAAGTTACCTTTTAATATTTATTTATTTGATAACTTTATAAATAATTAACTTAATACCACTTATTTATTTAATTAAAATAATTAATTAATCATCCTCATAAAATTTTCATTATTTTGGACAACCTAATTAATTAAATTAATTAAATCAAATTGCCTCCAAAATGGGGACATGAGATGGAACCTATTAAAAAATTTCTTGCATATGCTAGTTATAAAAGGTTCACCGTTTATCAAATGGATGTTAAAACAACATTCTTAAATGGCTATCTTGAAGAGAAAGTTTATATGGAACAGCCAGAAAGTTTTGAATCTTCTAATAAACCAAATTATGTGTATCGCCTTAAAAGGGCACTATATAGTCTGAAACAGACTCCTAGAGCTTGGTATTCCAAGCTGGATAAACATCTGATTGCAAATGGTTTCTCTCATGGCAGTGCAAAGAGCACTTTATATGTTAAAGTTGTCAATGATGATATTTAGCAGTTGAAATTTATGTGGATGATATTATTTTTGGATCCACTAATGATGAATTGGCAAAACATTTCTATAACATCATGGAATCTAAATTTGAGATGTCACTTTTGGGTGAACTTACATTCTTCCTTGGTTTGCAAGTTTCACAACTTGAACATGATCTATTTTTGTCTCAAATTAAATATGCTAAAGAAATGTTGAAGAAATTTAACATGACTGAATGTAAACCTGTTAATACACCTATGGAAACGGGTTGCAAACTGATTAAAAATTATGATTCCGCTTCAGTTAATCAAACTGCATACAGATCCATTATTGGCAGTCTCTTGTATCTTACTACTTCTAGACATAAAATAATTCAAGCAATTTGTATGGTTTCTCTGTTTCAATCTGCTCCAAAATAGTCCCATCTTAATGTTGTTAATCGAATATTTAAGTATATTCAAGGTATTCTTGATTTTGGTTTATGGTATCCACATAATGATGATTTCACTCTACTTGGTTATAGAGATGTAGATTGGGGTGGTTCTGAAGATAAAAAGAGCACTAGTGATGCTGCATTCTTTCTTGGTGACCGATTGGTTTCCTGGCATAGCAAGAAACAAGATTGTGTTACATTATCTACTTGCGAGTCTGAATTTGTTGCTGCTACAACATGTTGTACTTAGCTGATTCGGATGGATTATCAATTATCTGACTTAGGGATTCAAGTTTCAAAACCTATCACCATTTTGTCTGATAATATGAGTGTCATTCAGTTAAGTAAAATTCTTGTTTTACACTCTAGAACCAAGCATGTTGCTGTGAAACTTCACTTTCTTCTTGATAAGGTCATTGATAATGAGTTTCAGTTGGTATATGTTCCAACTCAATGACAAGTTGCAGATATTTGTACAAAACCTTTCTCTCGAGATAGTTTTGAGCAATTCCAAGCACGGTTAGGAGTTATTTCTTAATCTCTCTTGCACTAATTCTCTAATTTTTGGGGAGTCTGATATAGGTTTCTGCTCCTATTTAGACATATCAAATGTACAAAAGCAGTGTTACAATATTTCTATCTGCATAATCATTTTTTGGTCCTTGATGCAAAATAGGGGAGAATATTTTGTGGTGACTATAATTTTTTTTAGTAACAGGTACAGGTTTTCAGTGACAATTTTCCTGAAACAAGATCAGGTACAGGTTTCAGTAACAGTGACAGTTTGGAGCATGGTATTTAGTATATTATTTCTGGCTCTTGGCATCTTTTTGTAAATGACTATGATTCAGTTGAAATGTTTAAAATGAACAAATAATTTTGCCTCAAGGACAAATCGGGGAGTTTGTTGGACTTTTGTTTGTCCTTGATGCACGGTTTCAAGTGCTGGCACATTGTCTTATGAATATCTGATGCCAGTTGTCTAAAGGCCACTTTACCAACAGCAATAAAGGTTAAATGATGGCACATCATTGCATATGCTCTTTGCACACATATTCTATTAAACCCATGATTAAAACAATACTTGACCTTGAGTTATTTCATTTGGGTGTGATACAGCCACTTGTTGGCTCAGTATGGTGGACTTCAAAGAATTATATTTTTCTTAACAGCATTAATATTTTGTCCAGAAAGAAAAGAGACTTCATTTTAATCATTTTCTTCAACCCTAACAGGGTTTTGACTGCTATGGAAAAATACATATTTTGTTTAGGTAAATCTGATGCATCTCCCAGCAAAGTAACAACATTAAAGTCATTTTTGATGTTCTCTCTATGGATATCTTCAGCAAGCCTACCTGTTTAGGTTTCTCTTTGCAAGTTAATATTCAGCTGTTGTGGTTTATGTGTTTCGTCTGCGAAGAATCTGAGGTTTTGCAATATTTCTACAAAGATGGAGTCCAAAGGAAAAAGAAAAATATTTTCTCCTGAGTAATCGTTGCTTCTATGTCTGGTATGGAAATGATTTTTTTTACACTATGATAAGGTATGCATCTTTTTTTTTAAATATTTGTGGGCATACTGTGAAAATATAAAAATGACAAGAAGATTGATTCACTTGTTGCTGCATGCGGTTAAAAAAAAAAGTTTTAAGGAGATTTCATGATTCTGGGAACATATAAATTGCGGCAATTTCTATCATTCATTATATCAGTTATTGAGACAGTTTTTTCTGGTTCCGAACAGCAGTTATAAAGGATTTTTTTTTATTAAAAAAATCAGTTTTGAAAGAGTGCTAATACATTACAGAGATGTTAAACGTATTATCTCAAATGGTTTCTCAACTGTTCAAATGCGAACAGTTCTTGTAACAGATTTTACTGTATATCATACCTTCCTATATAAGGAAATGTGTCTGTAGAAAATGCAAGTGAGAGGCATATTTCTTTATGTATGTTTGAAATACATAACTGAAACTTTGAAAGCAAATTTTAAGATTGGTTATACACATAAATGTATGTATAAGCAACATGCAATTGTGTGTGTAAGCAATTTGTAAAAGGGAGAAAGAAGGGTCAGGTAGTTGAAGCTGCTGTTGTAAAAGGATTTGTTACTCAATAAAGCTACAGGTTATGGAGTGGTTTTTTTCCCTATGACGAAACCGTAAAATTTTCGAGGGTTTCCCACTTGGCACAAATCTTGTATATCTTTTGTGAGTTGTAATATTTCCTTTGATTGGCTAAGTTTCCATTCACGATTATTTATTTTGAAATGAGAGTTATGTTTCAGTTTATGGTCAATCATTCTTAAATAAAATATTGAAGTGAAAGTTATATTTGGTATTTCAATGTTGTACTAAATGATTAAAACTTGTTAGAAGCTTGCTGTTCTGACTCACCCCCCCCTCCAAGAACAGCATCCACTTCCAACAACTAACACACTCAGTTGTACTTGAAAATCCCATAACCAAAAGCTTAATTAAGGAGTCCTATGCTGCTAGGGTGTAGAGTCATTATGTTTTTCTTGTCATTATGAGGTCTCAAACCCTTATCTCTGATGTTTATATTTCAAAAGTCCTTCAAAGCATTTATAAAATATATACATATGTATTTCTTGTGGAAACCCTACTTTTTACATGTCTCTTTGTTCGTAGAACTTTTTCACAATTTTTTTAATGTTGTAACCCTCCATCTCTAATTGATGGCTAGATTCTACAGAATAGACCACACCAACAATTAAAACAATTCAATTTCAATAAAAGTGAAAATAAAAATTAGCCAGAGAAAACTGAAAGCATAACACGTACTAAGAAAACATTTATGCGTCAGAAATTTTCACATACCAGGGCCTCCAGCACCTCCGTAAGTCACAGGATGGCGCTTCACATGGCAGAGAATCAGAGTATCAGTAGAACTCAACTTTAGATTATCAGCAGCCCATTTCAATGCATACATGCTCTGTTCTGTCTCATCCACTGCAACTAAAATCCTTCTTTCCTTGTCAGCTTCCATCGTAGAATCCTTCGAATTAATTGACTATACTCGGTGATTTTCTCAATTTCTACATGGTTTATGAAGGTGGGTATCTTCTATATAAGAATCTGTTTTCTTCTTCTTTGAGGAACCACAAAAATGTAGAAACTTCTCAAGCTTTCCCAGACTAATTCTAGTGGGTCTTCACTCACGTGCACTGTTTTTGTATTCGGGCTAATTAATGGTGGAAGAGAATGTGTTGGATAATAAAATTGTAATCAGGATTGGAGTCGTTTTCTAATGTAGTTGCTTACACATGGGGAGGAGTGCTCTTTTAGTTGCAATTCACCTATAAAATAATGCTGATAAAAATAATGTTGATAATAAGCGTTTTGAAGGTGAAGGGTAACTAAAGGAGGTCATTGCATTAAAAAAATAAAAAAATAACAACAATAATTAGCACTTACATTGGAGTGTAATGAATATGTTGAATAGGCATGGGGAGGAGTGCTCTTTTAGTTGCAATTCACCCATAAAATAATGTTGATAATAAGTATTTTGAAGGTGAAGGGTAACTAAAGGAGGTCATTGTATAAAAAATAACAACAATAATTAGCACTTACATCATGGAGTGTAATGAATATGTTGAATAGGCATAGAAGGAGAGTGTAAATGTGAATTTTGAAATGAATGTAAAGAAAGCGCATTTCTAATGATGTAAAGTAGAAATAATAAGAAAATTAATTGTGAAGGAATAGTATTTTAAATTTTGTATAATAGGATAATGTTTAGCATGTATAGCATGGATGTGAACAATATTTAGAAATTTGACATATTAAAACCCTGAATTTGTGTTTGCAAAAGTGGAGTTATTGTTAAACAATTCATGTTCTAGAATAAATACTATAAAACAATTTGATAGTTTGAGGTCATCTATGTAAAGAGAAAGAGCTCTAACGGGGGTAGTGAAAAAGAACTTGTTAGTATAGATCAATTTACATGGGTGGAAAATTATAAACGATGTTGATTCTTAAACGGAACATAAAGAGAGCAAAGTTGATTAAACCTATGTATTGTTTTAAAAATCATGTTAACTTGTGAAACAAAACTGGAGCACTTGAAGCTAAAGTGTGTTGCTTGAAGAAGTTGTATTAGATAATTTTGTTGACCATGCTACCTTTTCTTTCCATTGAGCAACATATAAACACTGTTGAATGTGTACATATAGATTTCAAAAGTGAAAGGAGTGTGTATGCAAAGGCCTATAAGCTCACGAACACTTAAAATAGCTACGAATGTCAACCCTTGTTGGCCAATGTTTGTAATGTTGATTATTGTTCTTTGAAGTTTAAGCCCTTGTTATTTGTGTATCTTTAAGGCCCATGCAATCATTAGTGGTCTTTGATGATGATTTCTACGACTCATTGGAGTTATGGGTACATTAGTTGGATTGTTGTGGTCTCAAGGTAGACCTATGTAGTTTTTAAGTTGAACAAAACAATAAGAGAAGTTGAGGTGGTTTTTAACCATCATTATATGCAAATTTTTTCACCTATTAAATTACACCATTCATAACATTTTTTTTAACCTCGTGATTTGTACAAATAAGAGGATATGAGATTGAAGATTATTCCTCATTGTCAAAGGGCCCTTTATCTATTGGTGAAGTTGAAAGGCTCACAAAGAGCCCACCAAGGATCAAGTCTTGCTAAGTGCAAGGCCCCTAACACTTAAAAGGGATGAGACCGAGCTTCTGCCCTAGGTGAATTTGGTGGAATGGATACCCCTTAGTCCTTGGTTCTTAACCAAAGAGGCTAGGCAAAAATTGTTGAACCTCCATAAAAAAATAGATTGCTCCTCATCTAAATCTAAGCGTAGTAATCTCTAAAGTTCTTGCTACCTTCTATATAGCAAAAAATAAATTAAAACCATACTTTTAATATAGTATTTTAAAAATCATATGGAATATAGTAAAACTAAATTGAGAATTTCTATATTAAATAATAAAATTAAAATTAAAATTAAATATTAAATTTACTAAAATGGAAACAAATAATTTTAAATTTTAATTTGAAATAGTATAATTGATTTAATTTAATATATCATTTATTTTAGAATTGTAATATTTATTTTTATCATTGGCATTGAAAAATGGGAGTACATTAAAAAAACAAGTGGAATTTTTTTTTCTTCTTCCAACCAAATCATGACCTTTGTCCGCAATTTCAAAGAACAATTATTTTGACTAACTAACTTATAAGAAAATAAATTTTAGATGATAACATCCAATACGAGGATTTGACTGTTTCAATGGTTGTTTATGCCATTTGTGATCAAAATTGTTTATGTGTATTTGTACATTTGAGGAATATGAAACAAGTATGAATATGAATTAAGTAGGTTTATTTTATAACTTTGTTAACATCTAAATGGATAACATTCTCATTTGTCTAGTGACATTTTTGTTTCTAAAAATTCTTTGTTGAGGATTTAGGATTGTCAAGAAGGGCTCTACATGGTAACTATTAGAGCTAGCTTAAACTTTTTCATAGGTGAAATAAGACTGAACTTATGGTGACATTTTTTAGTGAGGTGCCTATATCTTTTCATATCTTAGATGACCAATTTACATGAATAATAATTTCTCTGTGTCTATTCTCTCATGTAGATTTTGACAATAATTACAAGGCAAAGGAAGTAAAGGATAATTGTAGTTAATTTATTCATAGTTAATGTGTTTTTTTTGGATAGTTGTGATTATTAGAGATTATGGTCAATTTTAACATAAGATCATGGTACATTTTTTCTTGTTTTGCATGTATTTCTTTCTTTCTTTGTGGTTTTCTTAGCTATGAGAAGCTAGATATGTTAACACTAGCAAATCAACAATAAATAAAGTGTAGGCCTGATAAAGAATAAAGTATGCAACTATAGCTATTATTGCACATCATCTTCTATTTAGCATGGGGGGCATGGAAAGTGGATGTGCAAATTATAGATCACAATTGTATCAATTAAGATAAATATAAATTGAATTTGTTTTTAATTAAAGATGTTATGATTAACCATAGATAGAAATAATTGTTACATGCAAATATAACCAATATCAGAAAATAATAAATCACAAAGAAGAGAACACAAGACACAAATATTTAATGTGGTTCACCCAATCCCTAGGCTATGTCCACCAACAAGAAGTCCAATATTATTATTATCCATTGATTACAATCAGTACTCCCTTATAGCTCAATACCGCTGCAAGAAGCTACAATATCACCATACATTATGAAATCCCTAACCCCAATCCATTTCATACAAGCTTTTTCTTTCTTACAAAATTAGGTCTAAATAAGTCATCCAATAGAAAAATAGTAGCCAACGTCCTTTACAACAGTAAGGTCATTTTTGGCTTCGGGGGTGTTGCCCCCGAAAACCCTCGCAGGGGCATTGCACCTCAATCCTACCCTGTACTGCAACTAAGAGCACACCTGGGGTAGTGCCCCAGGACCCTGTAGGGGCATTATTTCTTGACCCTATCTTGGGGGCGTTGTCCCCAAACCCTTATAGAAATAATTTGGGGGAAAAACCGCACTAAATAAACCTCTGATTAGGCTCCACATCACAAAATAAAGATCAATATTACACTAATAATTAAGTGTACATGTTATTACTCAATTTGATTATGTGTTAGATTTTTCCATTAATAATTTGAAGACATTTATTTATATTTTTTAACTACACAGCTTCATAGACTTTACTTATTCACTATCCTTATCTAGTTCATTTTTTATTGTAATGTGTGTAAACAATATTTTCCCATGATTAAAATATTGCAATCATTTTATTTTCTTACAACACTTTATATAAAAATTGTTGGTCTCTAAGCCCAAGTTTCCTATTAGTATCTAAAACTTAGTTATATCCAAGGTAGCATTGGATGGTCATCATTGCAATTGAGTCATCCAAAGAAGGCCAAGCTACAAAGGACATGTTTATATTCTATCATATGTCGAGCAAGCCAAAGATTGTCAAGCACCCTAGTAGAGATCAAGTCAACATACATGTCGAGTAATATAGAAGAGCCCAAGCATTTGAGAAAGTTAGTTAATGTCGAGTGAGTCAGTTTATGCTAGGTGTATAGAAGCCAAGCGATAACATGAATGTTAGTTATGACCAAGCATCAAAACATTCAGGTGCCAAGTAAACTAGTTTTGACATATGAGTTCATAATTGCACAAACACTTATGTAAATCATTTTACGACTTCTACATGACATTTAAATATTGTCAAGGAAATTAAGGAGAAGTTTGCACATTTTATCATCCCAAGAAAAGAAGATTAACTGATCAGAAAATTAGAAGGGTAAAATGACAAAAGGATGATTTATGGATCATTTATTATGATCTAGAACTTTCTATGATTATCTATTTAAGAAGGGTTGGACCTAAGATCAATATGGTGAAGGAGAGTAAGTGGAAGCGAGTGCGAAGGAGTGAACAAGCTAAGTATAGAGTGAATAAAGGCTAAGTTTGAAAGGATTTCAGATGTAGCAACCTAGAAGTGAAGGACATAATAATGATATCAAATAAGGAGATCAAATTGAGATATTGAAGAGAGGAGATCTGCAATTAGCTTTCACAGAAAACCAAAGGATTAGGTATTGAACCAATTTTTACAGATTGAGTCAAGGCAAATTTCTTAACAAGGTGGTTCTAACAACCCTATTTTAAATCTCCTAATAGAGTCCTTACTTTATTGTAAGTGTAAAATCCTTTAACAAGGTAAGACCTAACAATCTTAATAGCTTCTAATAGAGCAGACCCCTCACAAGGTAGATCATCAGATATGATCAAATCGTAGCCCTAACATGCAAAATTTATTGTTTTAGCAATAAACACTAGTGAGTTTCATCCCCACCCTAGTTTCACCTTCAACTTGAAGTGTTTTTAGGTTACCAAAATCATTATGTTATGAGTTTATGTTTTCATGGATGTTATGCTTGGATAGATTTCATTTCAGCATTACATGTTTATGATTATATGGTATGAGATATAAGATATCAGATGGATTAGGTGTGAATCTAGTAAATTGTTTTATTAGTGAAAATATTTAAATATTTAGATTCATCCACCCCCCCCCCCCCCCCCCCCCCCCTATCTTGTTTCCCATTGAGATTTCCAACAACTAGTATTAGAGCTCAGTTCTCTTAAATGAAGTTTAACAACTTGAGAGCACAAGATCTTGAAATGGAGGAATACAAAATGGGAAAAATCATTGAGAACTAGATACTAAAATCTAGATCATACTACAACAACTTGAAGGAGTAAAAGATGAGTTGAGGAAATCCTTAAAGAAAAGGAAAGATATGGCCATTCAACAAAATGACACACTATACAAGGAAGTTGATGTCAAAGTATTTCTTTACAGTGGGAATACTAATGACAATGATGTAGTAATAGAAGATCTACTCGAGAAGAACACCATTATAAATAGAGAACTCAAAGAAATCAAAAGAGAACATGAAATTCAATCAGTAAGGCTATGTGAGGTGATCGAACAAAAGAAGAAAGTTGAAGAAGACAAAATCATGGTTGAAGAAGACAAATGAAAAATTGCTACTAGACTTGAATAAATATCATTTTATTTGTAGAATATTACAAGATACTAGTTGGACATGATGAACTATTTGTTACATGCAAATTAGGAGTTGAACAAAAAGGACATAGAGATCAAAAATTTGAGATTATAGAGTAACCAACTAAGGAGTGAGTTGAGATCTAAGAAAGAGCTTTTGGAGGGAATGAACAAACCAAGTGAAGCTATCTAATACTTTGAAGAACTAATGAGATCACCAAGGTCATCCAGTGATACTTTTGGTCTAGGACATGTCAAGAACTCATCATCTATTAAGGAAGGAGAGTCATCAAAGAGTGGAGAACAAAGAAATGCAAAATCAAAAGGCAAACCTACTTTTCATCATTGTGGTAAACTTGGAAATATCAATGTAACATATGCATAAGCAAAAATGGTATGCAAAACCCTAAACCTAAGTTTATTGGTAACTATTTTAATTTCAAGAAACAAGGACACCAAGCACATGAATGCAAGTCAAAGAAAAGTGATGCACCTACTACACCTAGATTTGAAGGACATTGTTACAACTATTAGAAATATGGACATAGAGCTCATGGATGCAAATCCAAGAAAAATCTAACTGGACATCTAAAAGGCAAACATATGTACCTAAGCAAGGTAACTCTTACAATTAGTGTTACAATACATGCTATAACTATCATTATTGTGGAGAGTAGGAGCACATTCCAAAGACTTGCATTAACACAAATTTTAGTGGAAATTACAAGAAATGGTTAAAAAGAAACCTAGTTTATTTCAGTTGTCTCAAGGTTGGACATGTTAGTAAGATTTGTAGGACCTAAGCACCAGCACCAAACAATGAAAGAAACAAAGAAAAATGGAAAGCTGAGATCAGTACAACATGGAAAGAGATAGTAGAAGTTGGAGGTAGTGGATCAAGTGAAGCTAAGATCACCCAATCCAATGGATCAGGTGATCACACCACATCCAACTAAGAAAAGAGGTATGTGAGGGACTATATACTTAAATGAACTATATCATATGCTAGTTCCTAATAAGAAAAGTGGTCAAAAGTCCATATCAACATGAATCAAGATGCATTAGGAAAAAATTGAGAAAAGTAATGCATAATGGAATATGTTTCACTATCAAGTGTTGAGCATTAGTAATACAATATGTATTGACCAAGCATTGCAATATAGATTGAGATTTTACAATGACTGAGATGATGGTATTGACTAAGCAAGGTAATAATAACCAAGTATTTGAATAAAAAGAAGTGAGAACACAATTTGAGAAGGCTAAGACAACTATTGTGCACTTACCAGAGTACAAGCACATTTATTGCAGACCTAATTGAATAGATTGAAAGTATATATTGAATTTTGATGTTCATTTTCATTTTACCAAGCAATTTTTAGTGCAAAAGTGATTCAAAGGTGATTTTAGCGATATAGAAAGCGAATCATAGTATGCCATTGGTGAATTGAAATATCATAGTAAGTTAAGTTTTCAATGTTAAGTTGAGTTATTTTTGATGTTGTTAAAGAAAATTTGATAAAACCCTAGTTCAGAGATGACATCATATGCATCTGCATCTATGAAGGAAAAGTTGAAGGAGAGAAATGCACACATTGTGAGGAACAATCAGTGTCCTACACCAAATTTCAAGGAATATATGAATATTGCATTGACTAGTGATGAATTTAGCACCTTATCATCAATTACACCAAGGGTGTTGATGATTCACGATGTACGATTGTGTTATATGTGTAAAGTGGGAGAAATTGGAGATTAAGAACTTCATGCAACATTTGAGAAATTATATGATAATGGAGTGTTGTAGGAAAAGTACAAAATTATTACTGAGAAAGGGTTGACCCATGCCCTAGCTTGTCTAAAAATTTTCAAAGTCAAATGGATAAAGATCATCTTGAGCCAAGTACATGACATGAATATTTGGTTAGAAGTTGGACCAATTAAGATTAATAGGGCTATCATACGTCGAGTTACTGGTTATCCTACTTTGGGTAGACCTAAGACAATGTGAAGTGTTATGAGGGATGTCGTTGAGCAACAAATGAAGGCCAAGTGGAATAGTTGTAGAGTGTTGATCGATGGGATCGAAGACCCAGTCATTGAGTTTGTAGTACATGTAATTGCACACAAGTTCTATTAGTCAAGCCAACTAAATGGCTTGTGTTGCATTTCAATGGACTTAGGATACAAAATTGTAAAGAAAGATCATAGTTATGATCTTGGTAAGCTACAACTGCAACAATTATCAAAGAATCTTGGAGCAATAAGGAAAGCCAAGACTATATCATGTAAGTTTGGTTTCTTACTTGTTTATATTTTTTTTGGAGTACATAATTCATTCCCCATAGTAGGAACAATTTCATGGGATAGAAGCATAACAACTATTGGGTAAATGAATGATTTGATTAGTTAATTGGTAGAAAATTTTGAAGCCATAATGGATAATTATTTTGAGTAATTCAAGAACAAGATGAAGAACTGAATGAGGATACCTAAGTTGATTGTACATAACTATTTTGATTATATATTTTGTATGGTAGATACATATTTTATCTATGCATAGGCAGTAATATTGAAGGTTGCATGGTTGAGGTTGATGCAATACGAAGTAAATGTTGATGAAGTTGTAGTAGCAATAATTGCAATGTTGTTTGAATAAATTGATATGAATACCAAGCCATTCGGTACATGTGACACAACCAAGAGTAGAATGACATTAGAGACAAAAATTCCAAAGATAGAATGAAAAGGGAAGAAGATTCTTGAGGGAAAACTTGGTGAAGGTCAAATTTAGATCACTGAAGGAAAAGAAGATGATGAGGAATTTGAAGATGAAGATGAACTTGAATCATCTAAGGAGAAAGAGCTAACTATTACTAAGCCCAAGGCAACAAAGTAGAAGAAAGTAGTAATTGTTGATCCAAAATTGAAAGAGGATCTTAAGAAAGGTGTAAAGAAGGTTGTTACACCACCTGAGCTAGAACCAAAAAGAAGAGTAATTACAAGGTCAAAAGTGTCTTGACCCCCAGCTATAAAAGAGAAAGAAAGTCCATCAAGCTAGCCAAGACACCAAAGCAAAATCTATCTAAGAGGTTGGGGTGAAAATTGGTCATGACACATGAGGAGGAGGAAGATGATGAAGAAACAAAGTCTTGCAATCTGAGAAAACTTTAAATTGTACCTAGACTGCCTCCAACAACTGTTGACTAGGTACGTGAAATGATGAAAGAATCAACAAGCATAGAAGCATTAATGACAACAATTTTTAATTCTTTAAATAAAGAAGATCAAGAGAAGCTTCAAAAGGCTATGATTGATATGATGATATAGTTCAAATCTAAACCAATAGAGTTAGGTCAAGGAATTCTTGAAAAATTGTATAATAAAGTTAATTCTAAGTAGAAGTGGGCATTATCAATGGGAAGACAGGTCAAGGAGACCACTTTAGCATAGACAATGCCAGATTTAGGGAAGACACATATGTGTTTATCGCTGAAAGATTTTGAAAATAAATTTATGCCTAAGGAGAGGGCTTACAAGATTTTGATGAATAAAGCTCACAAATTTGAGCAAGAGAGCATAAGTATATGGAAGGAAGCATTGGACTACTTATTCCATCGGCTAACAAAGATGAGGAAGAAGAAGAAAGAGGTGAATATGTAAAAGAAGAGGAGGAGGATACAAAAGAAGTTGAAAAACTTGCAAAAGAGATAATACAATTGGTAGAATGGTGTGAACAACAAGATGTTGTCACAATTGAGGTCATTCTTGATTCATCCCCATAGAGTCAAAATGTGTTGACTAAGGAAGATCTGAAAATGCTATACCAAATGCCTCAGATCCCTCTCTACCATGTACCGATCTAGTGTTATTGCAAATACAAGATTATAGGATTGAGAGTACAAGTAGTGAAGGTTTTATTGTTACATTAGTTATAGTGGTTTCTAACATGAGTGTCGAGCAACAAGGAAAGGCAATAATTGTGTTTCCAAAATTTATTTTTGTCATAGCGGGCCGAACAAATGAGAAAGTGGAAAAAGAAGAGAAAGAGATGTTAGAGGAAGAAAAACCCAAAGAACAAGAGGATATTCAAGATCTTATACAATTGTCAAGTGCCATACGAATAGAGATCTTATATGTTACACTTGTACAATAGGTTAAATCAACTCATTAGGAGAAGACACATGGATCAAGTGCAAAGGGAAAAAAACTATAGATATCATTAATTAGTGATAGTACCCCTTGATCTCGGATGATGGTACAACAATGATCTACCAAAGGAAGCAATGAGTTAATATGAATTCATCACATTTCCTATGTATGACTTGAACAACATGACTTTGGAACATATGGAAGAATTTAAAAACTTGCTAAGTCACAAGACAAAGCAAGGACAGTTAAGAAGAGAACACAAAAAGAAAC
The DNA here is from genome assembly GCA_028749045.1 of Cupressus sempervirens. Lineage (NCBI taxonomy): Eukaryota > Viridiplantae > Streptophyta > Pinopsida > Cupressales > Cupressaceae > Cupressus > Cupressus sempervirens. The sequence continues at coordinate 37,851,869 of CM053785.1, forward strand.
ATGTATTGCACAATATAAAGGGAATTTTTGTTGATGCATTTGAGATTTCTAATATTTAATGTGCAACATCCAATTTTGAATCAACTAGTGTATATAGTTGATAAAGTTCAAACAAAAGATATAGAGACCAATGATAAATTGATGAGATGGTTTGAGAAGAAAGTTGAGCACAAAGTTTTGTAGAAAGTGTCAATAGAACTTATAATTAGGAAAGTTGATCTTTCTAACCTTACCACTTAATTGGAAGCAATTTTGAAAGTAATTAATTATTTGTACATGAAACTTTGTGACGTTGATTTCTACACATTGGAGAACCAACATTCTATTGATTTGATATAGGCAAATATGAAGGAATGTACCATTTTATTGGGCAAGAATGCAAGTTCAAGCTCACCTGCATATAATAAGTTGACATTTGATCAATAGAAATTAGCCAAGTTAATGGCTAGAGATAGTGGCATAAGGAATTTTTTTTATTTCTATTCAATTCAAGCTAGTACCCCATTTGGAGATAATTAAGAGGGAATTATCTATAGCTTAGAACTTAATGAAGAAAGACACACATCTTTCAACAACAGAGAGCTTAATTGATCTAGCTTCTTAGTTAGAGATTCATATTCAAGTAATGGAATCTACAAGAGATAGATGGAATAAATGACTTGAAATTTTTTTGGTAAATCATCAAACATTTTTGGACAAATACAAGCTAACCCTTGCAAACCCCAAGCCATAAGTGACAAAAACAAGGGGAAAATATTTGCATGACATAAGTGAAAGGGGGAAATATTCTAAATTCTAAGGAGCATAAAATCAGAAACAAAATTATGAGATGGATCAACATCAGAATTTATATACGTGTATATAGTGTATAATAGAGATTAAGTTTTGAACATTGAGTGATAGTCTCAGGGGGAGAATTATTTTTGCATGGATAGCTAAGTCAATACAAAAAAATTTGGCCACTAATTTCAAAGGGGGAGATTGTTGATCTCTAAGACCAAGTTTCCTATTAGTGTCTAACACTTAATCATTTTCAAGGAAACATCAGATGGTCATCACTATGATTGAGTCATCCAGAGGAGGCCAAGCTATAGAGGACTTGTTTATATTTTATCACATGCTAAGCAATTCAAATATTGTTGAGCACCCCAGTAGAGACCGAGTCATCATACATGTCAAGTAACATAGAAGAGACCAAGCATTTGGGAAAGTCAGTTAATTCTAAGTGAGTCAATTTATGTCGAGCATATAGAAGCTAAGTGACAACATGAATGTTAGTTATGACCAAGTGTCAGAATATTCAAGTGTCGAGTAAACTAGTTTTGGCATATGAGTTTGTAATTGTACAAACACTTAAGTAAATCATTTTAGCTAACTTTTACATGATTTTAAATATTTTTGAGCCAATTAAGGAGAAATTTATGCATTTTTTTAGAAGGCATTAATCCCAAGAAAAGCATTTTAACCAATCAAAAAATCAAAAGGGTAAAATAACAAAAGGATGAAATATGGATCATTGATTATGATCTAGACCTTTCTACAATTGTTTATTTAAGAAGGGTTAGACCTAAGATCAATATGGTGAAGGAGAGTGAGTGAAAGTGAGCATGAAGGAGTGAACAAGCTAAGTACAAAGCAAAGGAAGGCTAAGTTTGAAATGAGTTTAGATAGAGAAACCTAACAATGAAGGACACGACAATGATATTAGATAAGGAGATCATATTGAGATATTGAAGAGAGGAGATCTGCAATTAGCTTTTAGAGAAAACCAAAGGATTAGGTACTATATAGTTTTGATAGATTGAGTTAGGGAAAATATCTTAACAAAGTGGTTCTAACAAACCTATTTTAAATCTCCTAATAGAGTCTTTACTTTATTGATAAGTATAAAATCCTTTAACAAGGTAAGACCTAAAAACCTTAAAATATTTTAAAAGAGAAGACCCCTCACAGGGTAGATCATAAGATATGATCAAATTGTAGCCCTAACAAATGAACTTTGTTGTTGTAGCAGTAAAGATTTGTGGGTTTCATCCCCACCCTAGTTTCACCTTCAACTTAACGTGTTTTTGGGTTACCAAAATCATTGTGTTATGAGTTTATGTTTTCATGGATGTTATGCTTAGATAGATTTAATTTCATCATTACATATTTATGATTATATGGTATGATATCCAAGATATGAGATGGATTAGTTGTGAATCTAGTAAATTATTTTTATTAGGGAAAAGTTTCAAAGATCTTGATTCACCCCCCACCTCTCTCTTAGTATCTTGTTTCACATTGAGATTTCCAACAAAAAATGTTGTTGTGAATAATATATAGTTCCTTTATTTTTTAAATAATAATGAATTTAGAAATAAAAATTAAAAATTAAAACTTAATGATCCAAATCAATGTCTTGAATATCTCAAGAAAAAAGTTCTTTTTCTTCAAAATTTGACATAGGCTATGATCAAAACAATAATAATGAACATAATATTTCTAGAATAAAGAATATAATTTTTATTTTTTTCTTATACATTAAAATAAATAAATTATAATTATAAATTTAATAAAATAAACATGAGTGGGCATGAGAGTGGGACTAGGGTTTAAAGTAGCAAAGAGGGGTTAGAGGAATCTACCGTCGATGATGGAGAGGCAGATGGATTTATAGGGAAAGTAATTTGACTTGGGTTATCCTTGTGGATGTATGGACACATATCTTTTGGCTTACTATTTTGGCACAATCTATTTTTCTTTTATTGTATTGGGGTGCCCTATGGTTGCAGGTTGGGGGCTTTGGACCTCTTCCCCTTCACCTTGTGGTTTCCCTTTTTGGGTGTTGTTGGTGACCAAGTCTAGAAGCTTTTGCTGGCCTTTAGGATTGAATCTTGGGGCATTTGTTTAAGATTGGAGTGGTTTTGGGTATTGAGGTTTTTTGCCACCCTGCCTCTTTTTGGATTTGTGGGCCTTCTCATCTCCAATGAGTCCTCTTATGTTGGTGATTTATTTGTTCAAATTTTGTTGTTGGGTTCTTGGGGTACTTATTAGTTTGGTGAGGGTTTTCCCTTTTCTCTCATATATTTTCTTTTCTTTGGATTCTTTTGGGATGACTTTTTGGTGACTTCAGAGGCCTTATGTGGTACCTCCGTAGATTTATTTCTTCACCTCTAATCTTTAATCATTACCTACCTTCTTTTCTTGGTTTGGTGGGTTTGAGGTTTATTTGATCTCATCCTTGTTCTTTGGTTTCTTATTTTGTTGGAGGCTTTGATGGAAATTTGGATAGGAGGACATATAAGGATGATATAGGGTTTTTGTTTATGGAAATATATACCTACTATGAAGAAGGAAAAATATGATACTAAGTTTTGCATACTTGGACTTGCAAAATTATCTAAGTATTATTTAGAAAAGTAGTGAACAATCGAGGTATTTTCTTTAACATAGTTTATTGGAAGCACTTCATTCTATGCATGGTTATGGGAAGCTTGTACAAGATATATAGAGCATTTAGTTAAAAGAACTCAAGAAGATTCATTATATGAACAACTTGATATGGACAGTTTTCTAGGTATAAGTCTTAACATGTTGAACATAGAAGATGCCAAAGTAAAGACATTTTGGTTAAGGAATTGTTTGGGTTTACCAAAACAATCACTTAACAAGGTTACGATGATGTCGTAGATGTTAACCCTCACTTATCAAAAATTAATGTGTTAACCATATGAGAAATATAATCAACAACTATAACAAGATACTCATACACAATAACACTAAATATGTTAACTAGAAAAAACCTCACTATTATATTTAGACTTGAATTGTGATGACAAGCCATCACAATTACGACATCTAACCGTTGCCTAGTTACAAGACCATGAATTGGATCTCGTCGGACGAGTGTCAAAATTTTGCTATCACAAATTACAATGGAGAGGTAATTTGTCATAATGGTGATGGGCGACACTGCGGTTTAAGCTTCCAATTAGTCATCATAATTGTGACGTCAATGCAACAACTATGCTATAGAAGTGACATTCATTCATCAAGACTAGTTGTCGTAATGGTGATGAAGTTGTGATGGCTATGCTATACAAGTGATGGCTATCCATCGAAATGTCCATCACAATTGTGATGACTAGTTGAATTATTAAAAAAAAAATTGCTTTTAACCACTACCCGCAATAATGGTGATGATTTGGGTGTGGCTCATGCAAATGAGATTGCTTACATCATTTTGGAGTTGATAGATATGGAACTATTGTCATTCATCAAGAAAACTATTCATGGAGGATCATTAATATATCCATACAATCATGATGAACATAACTGGTTACATTTCAGGAACATTGATAGGGTTGGCTTAGTAAAAGGGTTAATATAGGAGCTTTGTTGTGGTGTGGCACATTGCTATGACATGGGTGTTGTACACAGAGATCTTAAGCTTAATATTTGTCTTCTCTCTATTAAAAAGGCAAGAGGCATCAAAATTAAGCTTGTAGAGTTTGGATCAACAAAGATGGTGAAGGATAAACAGAATTGTGTGATGGAAAGAATATACATCCTTGTGGTACAAAACTCCTGCATTATTAATGCAACAAAAGACATATAATTTATTTACAATTTATGTTTGGGCACTTAGATGCATATTATAGAGATGGTTATAGGAGAACCCCTATTTTGTGAGAAATGACTAGAAGACTAGCTAAGTATTGTATTTCACCATGTGGGAGGTTCTTCCTAGGAGATGATAGACAAATGTGTGCAGCTTTTGAGCAATATTTTGGGATGTGACAGATGGAAGTTAGGTTTGTAGAATTGGCTTGAAAGCATAACTGAAAAGATGGGATGATCAGTAGGTGTAGATTTTCTCTTGAAGATGTTGGAGGTGGATTCCAGCAATAACAACAAGATAGTGCCTTCAAAACCCTTCTCCTCTTTCCACACATTTTAATTATTGGAGTGCAACACCAATGTGAGCTTTGCAAGCTATGAGACTTCTTTCCTATAATCTATGGGTATTGATGAGGCCAATTATTACCTCTATTTTATATTAATTTTAATACTCTATTTTTAATACTGCCAAGATATTTGTGAACTCATAACTAGTTGAACTTATGATAAAGTCTAGATAGAACTGTTAAACAATGGGTAGATAGTTACATCATATTTTGCCAATATTATACATATAATGCAATATTTCATATATTCATCAGAATGTGTGTTCTAATATTTGGATTTAATTTGATGGAGGAGGAATCATTATGGTACTAGAAGACACAACTACTACAAAGGAGGAGCTATTATCCTAGGAATGCAGTGATGAAGTGTTGCCATATTCCCTCTGTGTTTACTATTGTGTTGAATTGGTTACCCAAAATTTATTGCTTATACCATGAGCTGTTATATTTCCTTCTTCTTCTTTGGTGGATCTTTAGTCACTTTGTTTTCTTTTCTATTTTAGAATAAGTATAGATCCTCTATTTATAGGGATTGGATCCATAGTTTTAGAGGTTGGAAAAAGTTTATGGAAAAACATTGTTGACTCTTATAGCAAGTTATCTGCAGTTTTATGTATTGTTCTTATGTAAGGAGTTTTTGAAATATAATGAAATAAATCTTGGTTTACATTCTATGTTAGTAGATTAGCAGAAGCCAACCAAGGGGGCCCACTTGGGAGGTGGATTAGATTAGACTAGTGTAGGTTTACTTCTAGCATTTCTAGTATTTTAGATAGAAGTTACAATTTCTTCCTGTAGCATCACTCTTTGTGAATGTTCCTACAACATCTGCAAGAGCAATTATAGTGGATGGTCTGGGTTGAAGTATAGGTTAACATAGAGTTGTATTTTCAACATTTATTTTAGTAAGTAGTTAAGTGTGTTACTTTCCTATAGCACTAGTGTAGGTTCTTTATATGCATTTTAGTTTCCTACAACAGAAGTATAATGACTCTTCAAGGAACCTAGTGCACATATCATGCTGACCATTTCAAGTATATATCCCTAGGTTGAAAAATTAAATGCACCTCATGATGGGAGAAGTTATCCTTAGATTGAATAAACTATTCCTAAGTAAGGGATTGGGCATGATTATCACACACCTATTGTGAGGTGGACTATTTTTGGTGTTGTTGCCGAGGATGGTACCAAGCTAGGAACATCTTTTTGGGTCATTTTTTTTTATAGCTAGTTTTTAAATTGAGATTTGCTATCCTAAAAATTGCTTCACAAGTGTGAAGAACTCAATTGCATGCATCAAAGAGGAAGACAATGAGATGAATATGGAAAATTTCTTCCATGAGGGGCTACTAATTTGAATGAAAAAATTGAAGAAGTTGAGTTGCCCTTTGAGGATCCAAGTCTTGATTGTGCTGCAAAATCTTCTTCTAGAGTAGAATCTTTGGATACAAGTGGTCTTTAACCTTTTGCTGAAATCTTGGCCAACTTTCTTGATAGTTCTAGTCCAAATCCACCTATTGTTAACAATCCTGTAGCTAATGCTCCTTTTCAACAACAATTCCATAATCAAATACCTCCAGTAATGGCACACCTTACTTTTCTATTTCCTCTCTCGAGCCTCATGAAGAATGCTAATCTCAAAAATATACTCACAACTACTCTTCTAAAGTTTTATTGCCGTATAATTGAGGACCCTGATACTTTCTTGTTTGACTTTGACATACTCTATCATAGCTTTGACTATAACACCGATGCCCACACACTCAAGTTGTTTCCAACAACACTAATAGAATCAACCCTATGATGGTTCACGAGCTTAGGAACCAATGCAGTAGGTACTTGGGATGAGATGCAAACTCTATTTCTAGAGAAATACAAAGAGTACTACAAAGGGAGTGATCCAGGGAGAGATGGCATTTTTAGAATATCATAAAAGGAGGATGAAACATTGGAAGACTATGCTTCATGTTTTGTGTACATACTGCAGAAGAACCCCCATCATGTATTGGCAGAGGATTCATAGAAACTAGTCTTCTTGAGAGGGGTAAACAATAATTGTCTAGAAGCATTAGACTTGATGGCTAGTGGCGATATATACCAATCTTCTTGGGGTGACCTCAAGAAAATCTGTCTTAACTATTCAAGATCAACTATGAAGAAAGGTAGAGGGTACCGATCCACAGCTGATAAAGGGATCAATTAGGGTATTTCAAAGCTTGAGATATCTAATTTACTCTCAGATTTCAAGTAGGAAATCATAAATGATGTCGCTACACATCTCAACACCATGACTATAAAGAAGAAGCATGTAAAAGTTGAATCACAATTCGCAGAGTATTATCCTCACTGCCAAAAACAAAAGCAATACTACACATGTAAGTTGGTAGCCAACCTGGAGAATCAACATTTGCCAACCGAGTACATGAAGATAGATGGGGACAATGATCAAGTGTTCTCATTGCTCAACATTGACCATGGCTTCAAGACAAGGTATGCCTCAAGATCCTCTACAATTTTCAAATCCTTACAATAATTAGTGGAAAAACCAAAGTTATCATAATCCTTTTCAGAACTCCCAAATTCCTTGGCAAAACCAACAAAATAACTAGTGGCCTAATCAGTAAAATAATCAATGGAAAAACCAACAAAATAATCAATGGAAAAACCAACAAAATAACCAGTGCCAAAATTAGCAAAATCAATGGCAACCACTGCAAGAAAATTGGAAAAAAAAACCAATGGAGGGGGCCTCCATAGTGGCCTAACCAAAATCTTGGTAACTCACAACTACCGCCCCTCATGCAACAACTTGCAATAATGCCACTTCCTGCTACAAATAATGCTAATCCTAAGCCAACCCAATTTCCTACTCAATCTCAACCAAATCCAAACAACAAGCAAAAACAACAACAAACATACACTACTAAAACTTAGCAGTACCCTACTTATTCACTAGAGATATATGATATCCATTTAATATCTGGCACAACTCTTACTACACTAGAATATCCTATTATCATGGAAGTTGCAGGCACTCCTGTAGTACCACTTCCAGAAGCTCAACTACCAAATACCAATCTGCCAACTGATGTACCTAGTAGGACTACTAACCACACCTTAGTGAATCCTCCCTTTCCACATAGGCTAAATAAGAAGAATGTCTATTCCTCTGCCATAAAATGAGTTGGTCATGCATATTATTAGGTATTTTACCTATGAAGGAAGATTTTCTAATTTGTATGCATATCATTTTAAGTTACTTAGTTATGTAAGGCATAATTTTCCAGTAAATATCCCCAATTTCTTATTCAATATGTCATGCATTAGTGTTGAGAAAACCCAGAAAGGAAAAGACAATTTTGTTACTCACCATGCCCTAATTAAATTTTTCATAGAAAGATCTCTTAGGGATGTCTCTCCTATGTCATGGGCATAATTTTTCCAACATAAAACCTTGCAGCCTTAGATTGCCCCTAATGTGCAACCTAGCCAAGATAATGCAGTCTCCACTAGCACAACTATTGAGCAATGCACCCAATGTGCAAAAATAAAAAATGTGTAAGAAAATGTGCCTTTACCTACTCAAATGAGAAATGTACCTAATTCTTCCTAAGCAAAGAGAAAATGGAAGTTACAAGAAGAAACTTCAGTTCTAGCAATAGAAAAATGAAACCCTATAGTCTCAAAACAAAAGAATATAAAGGTGGTTCCTACAGTAGCTACTCTTGCAGCAGAGACACCAAAAAGGGTTAGCAAGAAAAATGTTGTGGTGCTTGAAGAAACCCTTATGTGAAGAAGCCCTAGAATGAGAGGACAAATTCCTAAAGTGCCCTTAGAAACCCAATCTACTTTACCTAAACAATATGGTGAAGAACCTCTAGTACAAGTTATCCCAGATGATTCCCCCAATCAACCTAAAATTCTAGACATTCCTTGAAATCCTGATGAGAAATGTAAAGATTAGATGAATGAATGCCAAAATGATTCCCAAGCAAGCCAATAGGATACCCCAAATTGTGAAGAAGAAGAAGACCCAGTAACACACCAGCTAGCCTATTTAAAAATAGCCCTAGTTTCCTCTAAGCAAACATGGTTTACAAGCTTCTTGGAATGCTCATGTAGGGAATAGAGGAAGAAAAATAATTGGGATGAAGAAAGTGGCCCGATTACCTTACAAATGCTACTTTTTCAGCTATTTAATAAACATATGTTAACAAAAACCCTATGGGAAGAGAAAAAGAAAATGAAGAAGGTAATAATAGACTAAGGTGAAGAAATTGCAGAATTAAAAGAGCAATTAGTGAGATAGAAGCAAAAGATGGATCATGCCCTTAAGCTGGCTGACCAAATAATTACATGTAGGTTGCTACCTAGGATCTATGCCATCTATTTAAAAAAAGAATTCCTCTTATTCCAATTGATGATGACCCTCAAAGATATAGATATAGAATTTAGGCCAACTCAAAAATTCTATGGTTTGTACCAGACCCTTCCACCATGGCAACAAAATTTACTCTGTGAATTGTAGGTGCATAATTTCACTATCCCTATAGAAACTCAATGGAACCCTCTACTTTATATAGGGGATATAAAACTTAGGGCCCTAATGTCTTGGATGCACAATGAGGCCAACTATGATAGATAATTGAATAATTATAGAGACCAAGAGAGAACAAAACCCCTACCATTAAGAGAAAAAAACAATACACTAGAAGAAATCCTTAGGGATTGGTTTAGGCTGACCTATGGAGATTTTCACAAGGAAAAGAGAAAACAAATCTTCAAGGCCAAAACAAAAGTGTATGCAGAGTATGATGGCATGCCTTACTTTTTCTTTCAAAGAGCTATGGATGGTGTCAAAAGCAGATGGAGTAGACTACCCAAGGGAGTCAAAAGGTTAGAACCACACTGCCCTCTCAACTTAGAGGCAACACTTCATTGTGCACCAAAATACATGTAGCTGGGAAGAAAAATTAGACTAAAACTTTGGCGTCCATTAACAATGCAACCACCCATGCTCCTTTGGCCCTTATATGCCATCAACTCTAAACGACTTGGCAGGTTGCATGAGGATCACACGAGGTAGGTATGGGAAAGAACAAGAGGTTTCTACTACACTTTTAGGAGTAATAGGTGAGGGGCGACTGAGGTTGGAGACTTTCAATCAATGGCCAAAAGATGCAATGCTTGAGGACAAGCATTAAACTTACCAGGGGGTAGATGATGAGGCCAATTATTGCCTCTATTTTATATTAATTTTAGTACTCTATTTTTAATATTGCCAGGACATTTATGAACTCCTAACTAGTTGAACTTATGATAAAATCTAGATAGAACTGTTAAACCATGGGTAGATAGTTATGTCATATTTTGCCAATATTACACATATAATGTAGCATTCCATATAACCATTTGAATGTGTGTTCTAATATTTGGATTTACTTTGATTATGCTAATTTGTGTAAATATTTTTGCATCGCAACTAACTTGCTAGGAAATGAAGAAGTTGGAGAGTGTCGACAACATTCAAGAAGGAGTGTCAAGGCCCAGCTACAGCGGAGGAATCATTATGGTACTAGAAGACATGGCTACTAAAAAGGAGGATCTATTATTCTAGGAATGTAGGGATGAAGTGTTGCTATATTTCCTCTATGTTTCCTATTGCACTAAATTGGTTACCCACAATTTATTACTTATACCATGAGCTGTAATATTTCCTTCTTCTTCTTTGGTAGATCTTTAGTTAGTTTGTTTTCTTTTCTATTTTAGAATAAGTGTCGATCCTCTATTTATAGGGATTGGATTGATAGTTTTAAAGGTTGAAAAAAGTTTATGGAAAAACATTGTTGACTCTTGTAGCAAGTTATTTGCAAATTTTATATATTGTTCTTATGTAAGGAGTTTTTGAAATATAATGAAGTAAATCTTGGTTTACATTCTATATTAGTAGATTAGTAGAAGCCAATGAAGGGGGGGCACTTGGGAGGTGGATTATATTAGAGTATTGTAGATTTACTTCTAGCATTTCTAGTATTTCAGATAGAAGTTACAATTTCTTCCTGTGGCATCGTACTTTGTGAATGTTCCTATAGCATCTGTAAGATCAGTTATAGTGGATGGTATGGGTTGAAATATAGGTTAACATAGAGTTTTATTTCCAACATTCATTTTAGTAAGGAGTTAGGTGTGTTACTTTCCTACAACACTAGTGTAGGTTCTTTATATGCATTTTACTTTCTTGCAGCAGAAGCATAATGACTCTTCAAGGAACCTAGTGCACATACCGTGTCAACCATTTCAAGTAAACATCCCTAGGTTGATAAATTAAATGCACCTCATGGTGGGAGAAGTAATCCTTAGATTGAATAAACTATTCCTAAGTAAGGCCTTGGGAATGATTATCACACACATATTGTGAGGTGGACGAGGCATTCCAATTGTGGGTTTCAGATAAGAAATTTTCTCTATTTGTAACATGGGTGAAACATTGAAAAGCTTTTCACTTTACATTGTTGATATTCTATAGAATGCCAATGTCAATCAATCTCTATTTATATGAACTATCTACTAGTTTATGATTTTCAAGAATGTTCTTTTACATCTATGTATAATTTGAAATGTGCCAAAGGGTGTTGCTATAAAGTGTAATAACAACTTGTAAGAGCTCTAATTATAATTAGAGTCAGCCATAGATTCCATTGTATAGTTTCTCCACCTTTTATTAATATTTAGGTCTTAATGAGTATAGTATATCATACAAGAAAAGTAAATTAATAGTTAGTTGAAATCTAAATCTAGTGTTAGTGCTTCTAAAGGTTTACTAGGGCATTGTTAGTGAGTACATACAAGAAGGTATTTCAACTTGAATTTTCTTTTGAAAAAAATATTAGAATTATGGTTTGGGAGGGTAATAAAAATGCCTCAATATTATTTAACAAATCAACATATTAAAAATTAAATGAAGCTACAAATTTTCATAATGCTCTTCGCTCATCCACTCGAATAAATCAAATGTTGAAGTGTAGAAATTATACACCATGAGATGCATGATGGGCTTATCTTTCCTAAGACTCTAGTGATCACTCAAAAAACTCCATCAAATTTTGGGGGAAGGGATATCCATCAAAGATATCTATATTATCAAATAATATACCTATGGAAGCATCTAAAATTCCCTAGACATAGACTACAACTTGTTTTCAAAGAAAGTTCAAGAGAATACTAGATGTTTTCCTATTGAGGAGGAAAGATTGATTGAAAATCTATGATTATATCCACAATCAACTTAGTATCCTTTAACTAGACCAAAAAAATGAGTTCATATAAAGTGGGAGAATGTCTTACTTAAATCGACTATTACTTAATGCTTGCATGAAAGCACATCAACTTGTAGAAAACAACATGAAGATAGATGAATTGAGGATAAAATATAAAAGAAATAATAACCAATGGATCTACATAAAGGCATTATTTTCTGAAGGTACATCTAATTTCAAACAAAACTACCAAAACTCAGATGATAATGCAAATAGGACAATGCTAGATCATGACTAAATTTAGATAAGATTGGGACAAAAGGGCTACATATCTATTTCTTTGCTAAATAAAAACTACTTTAGGAAGGGCTCACATAAAGCACATGGACCAATCCAACCATTTTACCATCTCTACTAGGTTATTTTTTCCTTACCTACAATAATTTAGATATATAAAAGGTTAGTCAGTAAAATAGGCTGGTCTAGAAATGCAATGCATTATTTTTTATTAAATATGTTTACTCACATAGAACCAACCATCTACTTCATATTCTATTTCAACTTCCTCTCTAGATGTTAAGTTCAACTGCAAGTGCAACATCAACCAACAAATAGTTAAAACAATGCTTGATCACATGTATCCATTTCAAAATAGGAACCCATAACACTATCAAATCTTTAAAGATAGATACAGATACTCATGTGGGAGCCTAACTAGTGATCTTGGGATGATGAAATTTTTGAAAGGTTACATACTCTGCTTTGTCCAAGTATAGACTTATCCTCCTGATCAAGCATAGCAGATATACAATAATGTTCCTTTCAATTTCCAATGCTCATTCTTAACTATTATGTTTGCAATATTTAAAATTGCAGAAATGTCATATTGAACAAAAATTGTGGCATATGAATTGAGATTGCATATTGAATTATGGCCTCCTTTTGCATTGCCTGAAACTAAGAGATTCACATAGTTAGTTGTTATGCAATCATAGGTTAATGTTGAGATTCACTTGGTTTTGAGAAGTCCATCTTCATTTCTCACATGATTAAATTTATTTTATTATTATTAAAATAAAAAAGAAAACAATGTTCACCTATTTTAGGATATATGACTTGAGGATATGATCACCTATTTCAACCTAGAATATGAAGAAAATAATGTTCTTAAATGATATGTGTGACAATATATTCATATTATTGTGGATACATGTGATAAAATATTAAAAAATAAGGTTCCAGACCTACAAAAGTGACATCATTTTCCCGTCTTTTGGTGCATATCATTTTTTTATCACATCCAAAATAAGACTCTATCACTTTGAATCAAGAATGCATGTGTCGTTGCATTGTATATGGATGGACAATAGGCAGAGATGAAAAAATGCACCACGATTACATTTATTTAATAGGTCTATTAAGTTTTTAAAATTATAGACCATCATGGACATTAGACCTCTAGTTGCTATGGCCAAGAGAATGTCCTCAAACAAGCCAACACATAGAAAGTCTTGATTTTCTTGCATGCTGAGGACATTACCCTTGTATATGAGAGTCAAAGTTACTTTGTTTGTGAACGTCTATAACTTAAAATATCTAATTAGAAACCTCTAATAAAATACAAACATCTTGTATTTTTCAACTACACTTGATGTTGTATGCATATGAATTAAGATTGCATATTGAACTATGGCCTCCTTCTGCATTGCCTAAAACCAAGAGATTCACATAGTTAGTTGTCATACAATCATAGGTTAATGTTGAGCTTCACTTGGTTTCGAGATCAGTTTAATATTCTCTACTAATTAGGGCCAACCATGTGAAGGTGGAAGCTCATTTTCCACCCCCCACCCCAACATCTAAATTCCACATTAACATCTAAAATCTTTAAGAAAGTATCAATCTTTAAAGTACCTAGAAGTTGAGATACTCTTAGCGGAAGTCCATCTTCATTGCTCATGAGAAATTCATCAAATTTCTTTAGTGTTCTCGTACATCTAACACGAGTACATCCAAGAATTTCCTCATTGTCTCCTACATAATATGAATCCAATATTACAAAATGCCCGATAAGAAATAATAGTTCAAGTGAAATAAACACATGAATAATGAGAGAGAAAAAGAGGAATATGCTTACCAATAGGTGTTGTCATTGCATATGTGGCCATGCTATGTGTTGAGTGAGGAATCTACAAACATACATAGACACACACATATATGTATGTATGTATGTATATATATGTATATACATACATACATATACAAAGATCACAAGGGCATGACAATGAAATGAAAAGATCAAAAGGGCATGACAGTGAAATGTAGCAATCACAAGGGCACAGAAATGAAATCCTATATCTCCACTAATCTACACCAATATTCAGAGCTCTCCACCCTTGTTTGAAGCTTTCCACCCTCTTTCACACACAACTCTTCACAATTGATCAAAAAAAAGGGGAATGATTAATGTCATGTTTTCTTTCTTTTTTGTTTATAATCCATAATCCACAATCCACAAGATCTCTCTCTCTCTCTCTCTCTCTCTCTCTCTCTCTCTCTCGCTATATATATATATATATATATATATATATATATATATATATATATATATATATATATATATATATATATATATATATATATATATATATATATATATATATATATATATATATATATATATATATATATATATATATATATATATATACACGCGCGCGCGCGCGCACACACACACACAATTTTAGTTGTATACATACATAGACACACAAATATACATATACATATGTATATACATACATAGATACATATATACACACATACACACATATATAGATGCATGTATACATACATACATATACACATACACACACACACACACACACACACACATACATACATACACACATACATACATTTGCATATGCAATTTTATCACCTTGGAAAATTTTATTTGATCCTACTAGCTAGGAACAACTAATTGTTCATTTTATTATCCCTAATCTGATGATAGTTCTATAGGAATTTGTAATCAACACAACTAATCAACAACTAGACCAATTTAACTAGGTTATGGCTTGTTTCTTTCTAAAAATATATGCTATGATATTATGTTTTTGTAAAATTTCTTGCAAACTCTGCCCATTTTTCTTGGTCTGCATTATTTTTGTGTAAGATTGTGAGGTAAGTCACTTAGCATAGGTTGAGTGCATTTTATTGTTTTATTATGTGGATTTTGGAATATGTATGTAGCTGGATCAATTTTTATATTGTGCCAAGATCTCTCTATATACATACATAGACACAAACATATGTGTGTGTATGTGTATATATATACATATACATATGTATATATACATACATACACACACACACATACACACACACACATATACATATACATATATACATACATACATACATACATAATAGCAATATATGTATTGCATTTGCATTTGCTTGGCCATTTCTTATAAGAGTGTTTCAAGGTTGAGAACCACTTCAACATCCTTTGCATGGTTTAGAGGTAATATCATGTGGTAGATGCTTCTACAAGGGAATAAGCCTCATGATTATGGCATTTACATAGAAGCAAAATTTTCTTCTTCAACTCCTTACACTCAACTCTTCACTTAAGTTATTCTTCCAATGGTGAGAATAGCTGCTACAAATTCCTAGGAGCCAAGGGACCCTAAACCTATGCCATATTTTTTTGGAGATATGGGAGAAGTTACTACCAGCTTCAATACTTCATAACATTCTAGATCATATAGTGATGCCCAAATTAATAGTAACAGTAGATACTTTGGATCCTCATACGGAGATTACGCCAATACATGCATGGTTACATCCTTAGCTTCCATTGTTGGGATAGTATATGGAGCCTTTATATCCAACCATTCATTATAAGTTAGGGAATGTGCTTCATGTTTGGCATGCAAGTGATGCATCTGCATATGAAATTTTATGGCCTTGGAAAATTGTATTTGATCCTGCTAGTTGGGAACACCTAATTGTTCATTTCATTGTACCTAATTTGATGAGAGTTCTACAAGAATTTGTAATCAACCTAGCTAATCAACAACTAGACCCATTTTACTAGATTATGGCTTTTTTCTTTCTAAAAATATCTAGTATGATATGCTTTTGTAAAATTTCTTGCAAACTCTGCCCATTTTTCTTGGTTTGCATTATTTTTGTGTAAGATCTTGAGGTAAGTCACTTAGCATGGGTTGAGTGAATTTTATTATTTTATTATTTGGATTCTAGAATATGTATGATTTTCTATTGTGCCAAGATCTCTCTGTATATATACATACATACATAGACACACACATATGTGTGTATGTATGTATACACACGCACATATATACATATACATATGTATATACATACATACATACATACATAAATACATACATAAATATACATACATGCATGCATGCATACATACATACACATATATATCCATGCATCACATCAACATAACTCTCGTTTCATATTGATTACTTATTTGGACTATCTTTCTCCCATTGATAAGTTTTGATAGTGGCAGAGAACTAATTATCCTAGTTATTGATGAGAACCAATAGACATTATTGTCTAGCTTAGGGACATAAAGAGAAGATATGGGCACAATGAAGGAAATGTCATAATTTGTGTTTCATTTATGCCTCTTAATTTTGATTTTGTTCAAGGAAAGCTCTCCAATGCCAATAGGAAATAATAATTCTCTTTCTAAGAGTTTACAATTGTTCAAAAAAATTAATGTTTTACAATAAAACACACCTGAAGAATTGTTAACTCAGAAGCAAGAACATGGTGTTGAAATAGTACATAAGGTGCTTGACATGAGAGGTCCACAAGCGAGGGTGTTGACCAATCTTAAAAACTTTAATGCTATAAATGAAAGCTATCAAGGATCAAACACCTATGAAGTTGATTTTAGATATGGTAGAGGTAGATATTCAAACGTTTGATCAAAATTTAAGCCATGAGAGAGAGTCTATGGCAATATACTTGAAAGAGAAGGAGAGGCTTTAGCAAGAGATTGCACAATAGAAACAACAACTAGACAACATAGAGGCTATTATGGGAGTACTAGATAGAATCTAGGAAAGTGTTGCAGTAGGTACTATGACATTGGAATCACTTGCAAGTGTCTTTGAGAATTTACAACCCAAATATTAGGAGGACTACAAGTTGTGCAATTTGTCATGTATTGTATCTGTATTTGCTTTGTCATTTCTTATAAGAGTGTTTCATGGTTGGGAACCACTTCAATATCCTTTGCATGGTTTAGAGGCAATGTCATTATGGCAGAGGCTTCTACAAGGGAATGGGCCTTATGATTATGACATTTATGTAGAATAGAACTTGCTTCTTCAACTCCTTGCACTCAACTCTTTACTAAAGTTATTCTTCTAGTAGTGAGAATAGCTACTACAAATTTCTAAGAGCCAAGGGACCTTGATCCTATGCTATGTTTTCTAGAGATGTGGGAGATGTTACTACCAACTTTAGTACTTCATAACATTCAAGATCATATAGTGATGCCCAAATTAATAGCAACATTATATATTTGGGAACCTTGAGGGAGATTGTGCCAATACATGCATGGTTACATCCTTGGCTTCCATTGTTGGGCCAATGTATGGAGCTTTTATATCCAACCATTCATTATAAGTTGGGGAATACACTTCATACTTGGCATGCAAGTGATTCATATTGATGTAGGAGCATCCTCAGTTACACAACTATCCTACATGTTTTCCTTCTTTCTTGTTTTGCTAACTTACAATGCCTTGCATTACTGTGCTCCTTAGTTGTAACCAATTCTTCTAATGCAAAATTTGTATAACTTCTACTATCTATGATCAACTTGCAACATTTTCCAGCCATCTTACATCTGGTTTTGAAAAGACTTCTCCTTAGGACAGGTTCCTCATCACTTCCCTTATTACATAAGGTTCTTCTCACCATTATATTTTCTCCAGCCTTAGGTCCACTGGGTGAACCTTCAGTGTCTCCTTGAATCACACCATTTAAGTTACCTTGCCCACTTTCAGAGGATCTACACAAGGAAGAGTAGAAGCAAGCTAAATTGTGAATTTTGATCTTTGTGGATTGAATATGAATTGTAATATAGTCATAACCTAAAAGGCCTTAAACTAGGCATGTATCTTCTATTTGAATGAATATATGAAGGCATTTATCCCTCTATCTCTTGTGTTGATTGCTATTGTGTTGTTTTCTACTATGTTTACTCTTGTAGGCAATTTGGGTAGTTAGGTGTGCCTTTGGCCCTAGTTATCTCACCCTATTAGTGTTTTGAAATATCACGGTTTCAAATTACCCCGATGAGAACAAGATACATCTAGGGGCATCTACTTCTCATTTTCAATATACCCTTTCATACAGTGGGCCAACTATAAGACTTGACCCTTCTTCTACTTTAGGCTCTATAAAACCTAGGTGAGTGGACCTATTAGATAAAACCCTTAATCTTCTAACACTTATGCAAGGATCCTAGACATGAAATAGATAATAACATGACCAAAGAAATTGCTAAGCTAAGTGAGGGCATCATTTTCAACTCTTCAACATTAAAGGGAAAGATATTTGATTAATGATGTTGATTTCAGCAAAATCCCAAATATGCAATAGTAAGAACAAGTTGATCTTGTAGCTGATCAGTGCCTTATCTATTGGAAAATTCCACAAATTAAACACATACATCTATGATACCAATGATATATTTCATACACCAAGATATCAAATCTATCTTATCACCTTATAAATCAAACATCAATGTTATAAAGATCTCATTCTGATAAAACATCCTTCTCGAAATAACAAGCAACCCTATTGAATATATCAAGCATTTACTTGGGCCTTTGTTCTAACAACAAAATATATCAAACATACAACCTTAAGGGGATGCAAATTGGTCTAAGTCCTTTGTCCCTAAACCTCAAAACATTGTAGATTATAGAGATCAGAGATGAGAATCAGAATGAAACTAAGGAGATTTTTTCTCATTTCATTCATTTCTTTGAAACTATACATTTAGATGCACGTAAAATAATTTATAAAATCACTAAATAGATCAGAACTAGGAATATTAGCTTAACTACTGCTGGTCATACAAGAGAGAAAAATATGCTGAAGAATGGTATCATAGTCATTAAACACATCAAAATTGGAACCCTTGGTCTCACAATGAAAACTATCAACATGGTATCACATCATTGAGAAATTTTCTCCAAAAATCGAACCCCTCTAATGGATGAGAAAAAGAAAGATATAGAAGAAGAATGGAATCTCGAATCTGATCTCAAAATGACATGTGTCCACTTGAATATCCATTCCTTGCTTTTGTAGAGCATCTCTTATCTTTCTACCCATGAAATCTAATTTGGTTTTCATCATTGTTTTGTAACAAACTCAAAATATCTCTTCCTCAATGATGAAAATCCTTTTGCTACTAAAATATCTAAAATGCATCATAAAATGTTGATGATACCTTGATTCAACTAATTTGGATGTGACAAAACTCACCCATAACTGCATTCATGTTGCCTTTTATGTTCATTCAATTCATCATTTCATTGGAAATCAGATCTGAACTGCCTCAATTGAATTAAACTAAAAATTTGGTACCTGAGACAAATCCTTGCATAACTTGAACTAGTGGCCTCTTGTGTGAAAAAAAAAACTCTAGAAATGGAAAGTTCATTCTCTCCCAATTTGGATGATATATAATAGTGCCATACTTTCTTAAAGGAAACACCCATAATCTTAATTTGAATTATCAACTCCTATCATGACTCTAAGACTACACTTTGGCATATATTTAACTTCTTCTAAAGTTAAAACTATAGGATAAATTCAAATTTTATTTAAAACTCCTCAGGCATGTCAGAAAAAAGGGAAAATAATAAAAAATAATTTTTATGCTTGTTTGATTTTCCCTTTGATTTTCCATCCAAGTCGAACTAATTTGATTGACCTTGCCACATGTCATGCTCTAATTGGCTAATTTCTACTTAGTCATTTGACACCTGCCACCTGGGTGCCATGTGTCACTACTTCATTGGTTACATGTTTTTCTAGGTGGCCCCCACAACATTGTGCCATGTCATTTCTATGTCATCAATCACTATGCTATCCCAATCAGCATTTTGCCATGTCATCGCAACATAGCGACATTGTGACACGTGGCATTATTGGACACATCAACACCTAGTCAACATCCCCACATCACCATCCTATCATTGTGCCACATTAGCCTACCACATCATCAATCACTATGTCACATGGAAAGTCAACATTTTGTCACATCATCGTAACATAACGACATCGTGACATGTGGTGTTATGCATCACCTTAACACCTCAAGAAGTGCACCACATCTGGAAGCCTCTGCCACTTGTCATTTCATGAATTTTCCATGTCATTATCTTACATCTACAAATTAATTCAAAATATCTTTATTCTTCCCCTCTAATATGGCCAATTGAGCTCACATCTCAAAAAGGGCACATGTTTGAGACATTTTGTTATATGAGGCTTTGGATATATAAAAACCTGAAACAAGAAAAACACAACAAATGTGGGATATATCAAATATGCAAGTTTGCATCTCTCTATTCAACCTAGTTACCCTTTACCATGATGGATGTAGGAGACATGTTCAAGACAAAGGATTCAATCATATCTTCTCCACACAAATCATCACATTGAGATCCTATAGAAAGACGTGAGGCACAAAGGAAGAAAAGATGCATCTTGTTTTGCACATAAATCTACCTGCTTAATTAGTACTAAGCTTCAGAACAAAAAGTATTGTCTATGCTGCTTCCTTCTTACACAATAAAGATTATCTAAACTTCAAATCTATTCATCTTGTGCATTGGATTCTTTGGCCATTATGCCCAAATGCATTGACTATGGGAAAAAAATACATGATGCCCCATGCAGTCTATGTGATAGGTGTTTATAGAAATTATGGGGTTTCAACTTTCCCCAGTAGGCTGTTGTACCAACAATTCCCCCCTAGCACTTCAAAACTGGAGGTCTCACAACCCTTGTATATGGTGAAACTTCTTACACCTTTCTGGACTATAGAGAAAATGTGGCACTAGAGTCTAGTTAGGGGTGCTTACCTCCAGTGGTCAGTTCATTTTCAATGCCTCACCTTCTGCTATCTTATGTTAGATATTGTAGATGGTTGGGGCATTAAGTGGGAGACATTCTCTTGATCCCAAATCAATATATGTGCCCTCCTCCATCTTATAGAAAAGAGGATATAAAAGAGGTCATATGCATGTTCAATCCAATCACACTCCACAACTTTTTCTATTGAACTCAGCTCCAAATCCCATTATGGAAGCTCCTCTTCAATGTTGTGGAATTTGTCCCCCATAATTTTTACTAAAGATTGCTCAATTACCTCCCCTCTAAACTGATTAAAACCTTTGGTATTTATGTATTCCTTGAGTACTCCCTTGTATCAATTATAAAGTTCATCAATAATTTTTAGGATGCTTCTCTATACACAAATTGTAGGTAATTGTAAAAACTTCCATAAGTGTATCACCAATTTTAATATGTTTATAATTGTCAAGTCCCTCCAATATGTTAGAAAAATCTCTCAAACCATTTTTTATAATATTCCATCCTTCTAATTCCCAATGCATTCAAAGTTTCTTTCTTCTCCAATTTTGAAACCCCCCGTTCAATGAAAACATTATACTATAAACTTGGGTAACACTAGAGAAGGTAATTTGATCAATTTGTGTAAGTTGGGCATATCTTTCATGTGAGTCAGTGGGCAAACCAAACACACACATTATTTCATTGTAGGTGAACTCCTTTTCTTATTAGCTATCACGTCCAACCAAGACACTTTTACTCCATGATAATTACTTCACACTCTGATGAAGTCAGTCGAGCCCCAGAGTGAGTCCGATTGAAATTTTTTTCATTTTCAAACAACTAAAATGCCAAACTAATCTACTAGTCACTAGACACTAATTTGAAATAAATTCAACCACTGGAAACAAATTTGAAACAAATTTTACATCTTTGTGCATACTGTCAACTTTGTGCCAAGAGTCCTTTGACCGACTTTAAAGATTGACAAAAACAACTGACAAAGCTCTAAAATCAACAATATGAATTCTCTATTCTACATTCTTCCACCGTATCGAATCTCATCCCATGATAAATTCTCAGTTGAAAGATATTGACTATCAAAGTTTCACTCCCAGAATTGCCTACAAGCAAACATGTCAGAAAATAATAAATCGTGTTTGGATTCAACTTTGAAAATAGGGCAAACTAACACATGGGGAGATGAAAACTAGGGCATTGGTTCATTTTCATGAGGAAAATATAAATTTGGGATTAGGGATCATGAAGAATAACTAGGCACGTTTGGTGAGCAGTCAAAGTGGACTACTCAGAATTGCAGAGTTGGGAACAATGGCAGAAAAACATTTTTGCAAATGGAGTGGACCTGGGAAAGTGTGTAGACAAATTCATCAAGATTTGAAAGTTGGCACACTTAAAGTATTTTTAGAGGAGAACACAATGATATAATTCATTTGATCTCACCTATCATGGATTCATAGTTATAACATATTGAACAAGGGTACTGACTTATCTACACTTTTTGACACCAATAAAACTTTACAAATTGCTTTCAAAATTGCATTTGAAAACTGATCAAACAGATTCTTCATAAGCTCAAAATTGAGAAAAAGTCTTTGACCTCTAGAATGCAATGCAAAAGGAAATTTTTTTATTTTGGTTAACTGGGTCAAAGTTATAACAAGTCAAATAGGGCCTCCCAAAATTTTGAACAATTAGCATCAACATGACAACAATAAATGACAAATGTTGAGGGATTCAAAACCTAGTCAAAACATATAAAAATGATTCAAAATTTAAAACATAGGTTCACTGGTATGGATAATAAACATTCCCAAAGTGGTACGTCATGAAAGATTACTAGGTGTAAGATATTCAATTGCAAACACAACCTCCTATCATTGTTTGACACTTGAGCAAAAATGTAGATTTGGACATTGCTCAAAATGAAACTTCATACAATGAATCAAAATGGAAATTTATCTTCATGGGATGAGTGAATATACTTAATTTAAGGTGTTAGAAACATTAAACACTTTTAGGCTTCAAAAAGATAGCCAGGTACATATGCATTAAAAAGTGCTTATGGGGCTTGATTTTTAGGATGGTACTCAAAATCAGGGCTTCAATTTTGATTCCCAATAGTGGCTATATCTGGGGATGCATGTCCCTTGTGGGCATGGCAAGGATTCATATCTCTAGAAGAAGTAGACCACACACTTAATAGCAAAAAATTATCTCAAACAACTTATTGAAAGAAAAAATAAGTACTCCTAAACTGTACAAATAATGGCACCAGGCCACTGAACTTCAACAAAAACTTTGACCTCTGTGATAAATCTGATTTTCATTTAAATTTTCATGAGGTAAAATGGAAACATCATCTCTATTAGTTTCACCAATCAAGTTAGCATTCTAAAATAACTCATTTGGCAAAATAGATTCTACTCCTTCACTTTCATAATGCATATAAAAAATATGACCATTTTCTACAACTTACACATTATGAAAGTACTGATTAGCATGCTCAAAAATGTTAGACTCAAACTGAAACTCTCCTTCATTAAATGAATCATGCATGCTATCAATCTTGAACATGAAAGATTCATATTCAACATGGGGAAAAAGATCACACATACCTTGAAATTATGTATCCTTATGTATAACCAGATGGTATTCAAATGAGCAATCAGATTTGTACTCACAAATGTCATCAACGTCAGAATTTGAGACTAATTTGGAATCCTCAAATGGTCCTTTGGAATTAGAAAATGGATTATTCGCCACATTTGAGCATTCACCATAAAACTCATTGCAAGGTGTATGTTGATTTTCAATAAAAACTTTGTGAAACACCCTGTTATCAACATCATGAGATGCAACCTCATCATTATAATCATTATCACATTTGAAAGAAGAACCATCTAACCTCTTACAATAGTAGGATAGTGTATTACAATCAAATTCATCTTCAACTAAATCTAAACATTCCATGTGCTCTTCAAAAAGCAGGTTGATAACTACATGCAAAGCTCCTTTGTAGAAGTTATGAAAAGTGATATGCTGATCAATGTCAAACTCTTTACCATACAACAGATTAGTGAAAACCTTGAAACCATTTCTAACATCACTATCATAAAATTTTCAACATATGAGGGAGTGAAATAAGAATCATCACACAAAGACACACCATCAATTCCATCAATGAAGCAAGTGGAATAAAAATTAATGTTACTTTCATTATCTTTGTTAAGTTGATTCAAATGTCTTGCAAACCAATCATCTTTCATCTTATCACTAGGTGCTAATGCATTAATCTTAGGATCACTTATATACTGCTGATTACTACTAAATGTAACCTTATGGCATTTATCTACACAATAAAGTAGTCCATCCTTATAAATGATCTCTTTATCCTCATATTGTGTAGACAACTCTTCCTTAGAACTTTCAACCTCAAGGTGATTTGTATAATTTTGAAATAGAACAACACTTTCAGATTTAGAAAAAGAACTCATACCTTTACTCACATAAGAGTATTCACTTCCATCATTGCTTTCTTCTTCCCAATTTGCATCAGATTCATATAAAGATGAACATGTGTTATCATTGTCCTCCTCTTGACTTGGGTAACAACTCTCATCATTGTCTTCACATGATGCTTCTTCATAATGTATCAAATCAACAACTTTACCTTAATCACTTGAAACATAACTTTCAGCCTCTTCGTCCTTATACTGAGATGAATGCCGTGTAACCTCATGATTAGTTATGTTATCAACACAGAGCGAATCATCAATAGGAGAAGAAGCAATTGAATTTAAATCTTGCATATGTAACTGATCAAGTGAATTAACTCTGTCATCTACTGTTGTAGTACTACAAACTTGTGCATTCAATTAAATAAGAACATAATCATCTCTCCTTTGAAACCAAGAAACTTCATCTTCACATGTCTTTAATTCTAAATTTTCAACACAATTATCTACAACAGTAGTATCACCTACATGCTGATCTGAAATTAAACATTCTACATGACATTGATTTCTCCTTTGAACCTCATCTTTTTGGAAAAAAAACTTTTAAACAAATAAATTTTAGCTAGTCTGTACTTTATATTATTCTCAATCTCTATTGCTGTCATTAATGGCTACTTATCTCTTAATAGATAACTCATCTTTTTATCAAATGCATCAAGATAAACCACTAAAAACACTTGATCATCCAACTTACAATTTTTAGGAATCTCATTCAAAACTTTTGCAAATTTGATTTTAAATTCAGGAACTAATTCATCACTCCTGATGTCAATCTTTAATAAGTTCTCAAAACAATCAGAGATTCTTACTCTTTCACCAAATTGCTTCATGAAGGCTAATTCATCCCAAAATGAAATAGAACATGTTGGTAGAAAGGAAAACCAATCTCTAGGATCACCTTCTAAAGTTTGAACAAACAACTTCATATGCACGTCTTCATGAGGAATTTCAAAATCATCAATCAAATCAATGAACATTTGAACATGATGACTGGCTGAATTTTCATGGTTCCCACCAAATTTAGGCAAATAATTTGTAAGATCATATGGAATAGGGTTTGGGAAACCATGAATGCCATAAAAAATTAATGGCATGTATCTCTTGGTAGAAATAGATCTACAATTCTTATCCCTAGACTACATACTAGGTGAAAAGACATTTTCCATTTCTAACAAACTTAAAACTCACACACCAAGATTACTTTCAAAATTTGTAACTTGCATTAGATCTAAAAAATTTATACCAATTTAAACTTCAGAACATACTTCAAAATATAAAAACATTTTATGAATCTATCCTTCACAAAGTATGTTGAGATGTATCAAACCACTCTCCTATTTAGTGCTGAAGATACCACTTGATGGAGAATCTTTTGTGAAACTTACTTTCATGGAAAAGAAATCTCATGAAAGTGGGAGATACCTTGAGTGTTGATGCTTGTAAACTACTTCAATGCTATAAATAATAGCAGATTTAGACCTCATTTGGATTTGGTGACTTTTGCACTGCATCTCACATAATTCCTTCATCCATTGTCAAGAACTTGAGATCACTTCTTCAAATTTGCATTCCAACTATTGCATCCCTCAAAATACCTTCAAATTTATAATGCACTAGTAAAGAGATATAACTTTAAGTTACTACTCACTTAGTGAGAAAAGATTTTCCTAACTTGCAAGGCATAACAAGCTAGTCTAGAATTTACAATAGGTATTTGAAAATTTCGTATCATAACTTTAGAATTTCACACTCTTGAAAAAGTGAACAACTTAACATTAACTCTGAATTCTAATAGTAACTTTGCAAAAAAAATTAATGACCTCAATGTAACAATCATTGCAATTTTTTCGAAACTACTACTATTAGGAATGAGGCATAACTGGGAGACATGAATCTTTAGCAAAGAAATGAGCAACACTTCATAACCTTGCTGCTATAGAAAATTCTTCCTATTGTATTGAATCTTTTTCAAATTCTAAAGTTTTTTCTATCATATAGATTTTGAAAATGCTATTTATACCAGAGATTCTAGTACTTTTAACAATCAATTTCTTCATAGACTCCCCAACGGGGTCACCATCTTGTTGGTGTTTTGAAATGTCACGATTTCAAATTACCTTGATGAGAACAAGATACATCTAGGGGCAACTACTTCCCATTTTAAATATACCCTTTCATACACCAAGCCAACTATAAGGCTTGACCCTTCTTCTACTTTACGCTCGACAAAACCTAGGCAGGTGGACCTATTAGATTCTTCATATGGTACCAGTTGTCAAAAGAATACATTGAATCTAAACAAAGTAGATAAAAAACTTAATCTTCTAACACTTATGAAAATATCCCAGACATGAAATAACTAATAACATGACCAAAGAAATTGCTAAGCTTAGTGAGGGAATACTTTTCAGCTCTTCCTCATTAAAGGGAAAGATATTTGATTAATGATGTTGATTTCAGCAAAATCGCAAATATGCAATAGTAAGAACAAGTTGATACTATATCTGATTAGTGCCTTATCTATTGGGAAACTCCACAAATTAAACACATACATTTATGATACTAGTGATATATTCCATACACCAAGATATCTGATCTATCTTATCACCTTGTGAATCAGACATTGGTGTTCATAAAGATCTCATTCTCATAAAATATCCTTCTCAAAATAACCAGCAACCCTATCAAATATATCAAGCATTTACTTGACCCTTTGTTCCAATAGAAAAATATATCAGACATACAAGCTTAAGAGGATGCAAATGGGTCTAAGTCCTTTGTCCCTAAATCTCAAAACATTGTAGATTACAAAGATAGGAGATGAGAATCAGAATGAAACTAAAGAGATTCTTGCTCATTGTATTTATTTCTTTGAAACTATGCATTCAAATACATGTAAAACAATTTATAAAATCACTAAATAGATTAGAACTAGGCATATTAGCTTAACTACTATTGTTCATACAAGAGAAAAAAAAATGATGAAGAATGGTATCACAGTCATGAAACACATCAAAATTGGAACCCTTGGTCTCATAGTGAAAATTGCTAACATGGTATCACAGTAGTGATAAATTTTCTCCCAAACTAGAACCCCTCCAATGGAGGATAAAAAGAAAGATATAGAAGAAGAATGAAATCCTAGATCTAATCTCAAAATGACATGTGTCCACTTGAATATCCATTCCTTGCTGTTGTAGATCATGTTGAGATAATGGGTGTTGCACACATTGCATAATATTGTTATTTTATTTTATTATGTAATGTTGTTCCTAGATGGACGTGCAACATGTAAAGATTGCCATGAAATATTCTTGATGAGTTGTATTGTAACATTGTGATAATATTTCATGTAATTATTTAATATTGGGGAAAAGAATTAAATGCCCAATATTAAATGTGGGGTCAGTGGGTTAGGTAGCACATGGTTTTAGCACATGGTTTATGTAATACCACTTAGTGGTTTTGTGAGACTTGCTACTATATAAGAAGCCACAAGGGTAGTTTTTGTAGTGATAGAGAGGAAGAGTGACAAGGAGAAGACAAAAGGCAAGAGTCGAGCGGGACAAAGCTTGATAGGTTAGCCAAGGGAGCATTTGTGAAGGTTGAAAGCATGGCATGGGATGTGTGGATTCATGCTTGTTCACATAGTTTGCTCGGTTGTGGCTATGGTTATGAAGGCTTCCATGGATGTATGGCAATGGTATTTTTTACTGAATAATACATGGTGATGGATGCTTTTGGAGGCTAGGTTTTTCCCTCAATGAGGGTTTCCCAAGGTATATCTTGTGTCACAATTTTGTGGGTATGTTGTGTATTCTCTTACATGTGGCTTTTAATTTCGTATTTATTTCAGATTTATTATGGGTTATGTGGAAATGGTTATATTCTTTGTTGCCAAGTTTTCTTACAAGTGGTATCAGAGCTATGGTTTTATTATTGTAACCCTAGATTGAGTCCATGGGAATGCATGAGAGGATAAAAAAAAGGGCAAGATATATGAATGATTTATTGCAGATCTAAGGGTTTTAGATTTGCTGTTATTATGGGATGTTAAAAGATTTGGGCATGTGAAATTGTTGGACAAAAATATTTTTTTCGGATGTCTCATTTTAAATGAGGGTTTTGGGGGGTAGCTTGCAAAAATGATGTCCTGAGTAAAAACATACCTCACCATTGGATTCGGGTCGACATTTCCATAAAATTTGATATATAATATGCCCTAGTTTGGCCATGTTCAGAGGAAATGAAAGAGTTTTTTAGTTTCAGCTCATGATGGCCGTCAAATTTAATCCCATCGGAATTTTCGTCAGTGAAAAAATAAAAAATAAAAAATCGTACTGAAAATGGTAAAAAGACTGTCTTAGTAAAATGGCCATAACTTTATCTCAGAATATCGGATTTCAGAGTTCTTATAGGCGTTGGAAAGCTAATTCAGAGCACTACAACATGGTGTAGGTTTGGTTCCATAATTTTGATATTTTGTTAGGTTTTAAGAGTCCTAAAGTCAGATGTTATTTATTTTGAGCACGGATTAGAGCATAACTTGGGCATACGGAGTCAGATTTTGGACTTCAAGTAGTCAACGGAAAGCTCTTGGAGAGCTCTACACATTGGTTTAGGTTTGGTGTAGGTTTGGCATGATTTATTTGTTGATATATTGATCTAAACAGCTTATAGATATATTTTTTACTATGGTAACATTGTGAGTTTATGGCATTGGAGATTTAAGATTTGATGTCATTGTATACTCAATTCATATTCAGATTGGTCTCATGATGATATGGTTATCAGTGTTTAGTTTGGATATGCATGATGACTTGTTGGGTCTACAAGTTGTGCAGTGTTGTAAGCGGTCTATACTTACAGGTTGCATTTATGGCTTGGTTATGGGTTGTCTTTGCCCATTGATCTTTCATTATTGATGCATATTCAGATTGGTGGCTTGGATTTGGGTTGTCTATGCCCTAAGTCACATGATTTACTATTTTCTTCATGTAGAAGGGATGAGATGTTGTTACCAGGTACAGTCATGGTGGAGGATTGTGGTTGACTATGCTAACAGGTTGGACACTTTGAGAGCCAGATGCTCAGTTCATGGATGTGATCATGGTGTCATGGATTTTGGCATGACATGATTAGATATACAGGTACATCCTTGATGTTCATTAGCTTGGATTTTCTGATTTGGTTATGGTGGTATATCTTCTTGGTTGAGGATCATGGTTATTTAGTTTCTTTTTGAGGAGCTCATGATGTGCACTTTGAGTTCTTTGATGGTTTGATGCCTTGGTTGATTCTCATGGTTAGAGGATGGATTTGTTCATCATATGTCATGGATAGCTTGGATACACGGTTTAGTGGGAGCTTGTGACAATGATGGGGTGACAGTGTAGGATTAGTTCCTGGCTTGGTTTATATCTTCTTGATTTGGAGAGGATGGATTTTATGATGCCATAGGTGACTTGGTACCACGGTTGAGTGGGAGTTTTTGGAATTGATATATTTATTGAGTGTTTGCAGATGTTGGAGGTTTGTCTTAGATCTTGTTGCTGCAGAAGCGTCTTTGACATTTGCATGGTGCACTTGTTATCTTCATGGTGTTTGAAGATGGTTAGATCTTGAGGACTCACGGAGTTCTTGGTTATCTTCATGGTATGTGGAGATGGTTCTTCCTAGTATGTGGAGATGGTTTTCTTCATGGTGTGTGGAGATGGTTGCATCTTGAGGACTCATAGGGTTCTTGGCAAAGGTGTGGTTTATGCTTTTATTTGGCATGTTATCCTTGGTATGAGGATGGTTTCATTATTATGTCATGGTATACTCTTGATACGCGTTTAGAGTCGTGACATGTTATAGTATGTTCATGTGGAGCATGTTATCTCTTTGGTTGAGATGGCAAGATCATGTTGTCATGTTTATGTTCCTAAGGCCATGGTTGGAACTTTGACATTGATCTTGGTTTAGTTTCTTGGTATTGAGTACACTGATCATAAGCTAGATACTTCATGATATTGCTATGTTGCATTTGGAGTTGGCATGGATTGATTGGTTATAGGTGCTCATGGATACTTAGAGATGGTGGTGACGCTGATTTCTATTGGATTAGAGAAGTATGTGTTGGGATGGTTGATGGTTTCAGCAGGAAGTCCGAGGGGCAGTCACCTGATATGGACTTGAGAGGAGATTGTTCTTAGATGAGTCTTGGTTGGAGACTTGGGTATCTTGATGAGCATTCTCATTCCCCACTCTTGGTCTACTCGGCAGTTTTCTACTTGAGAGGTATAGCCCATTGTTTTCTCTCAGTTGCATTATATTTATGCTTGTCTTTCATGGATATGGATCTTGAGCTATGGTACATGAGTTAGTTCTGGAGGGTTCATTTGAGAGATGGTTTTATATTGGGAATTTTCCTTGGATTAGGAATGGTTATTCCTTGGTATAGGAATGGTTTATTGAGTTTGATCTTCTTGTGAGAGGCTTACATCAATGATGAGTTATATGGTATGGTTTGGGTGTTGTTGAGGCTTCTTGTTGGGATTTTATGGAGGAGATCATACTTGCACAGTTTACATCTAGAGGTGTGTGCAGAAGGACATGATACATGTTATGATTTGCATGGTTTCTCTGGTCTTGGTTATCTTCCTGGATGTTCAGTTTTGCTTACATTGGATTTGAGATTGGTTAAAGATTGTGATCACTGGTTTGTGTTCATGCATGTCATGTGAGAGATGACATGGTTATTCCTTTATCTCTTTCCTCTGTTGGTTGTGGAGAACTTGGGAGAGCATTGGAGACTTGTTATGAGAGTTATTCTTGCAGGATATTGGATTATGTATTATGGATGTCCTTGATACTACATGGATTTACTTCTTTGAGATGTGTTGAGTGGATTGGTTATAGATTTGACATTATCTTTTGCAGTGGGAGCTTCTTGGTATATATGTGGCAGGTATTGCTCTTGAGGCTTGTGATTGCAGGTTATAGATTGGATATGTTGGTGATATGAGATTCACTTGTTATACCTTTGAGGTATGGATAGTTGGATGGGTTTGGCACTTGCTGTGGGTGCTATTTCAGCTATGGATATTTTGACAACTACGGATACATGTGATTACCTTTGGATCAGGTTATTTGTGCTTGGAATTTTAGTTGGTACAGGATTTTATGATCTTCTAATGCGACAGGTTGGGTGGTTTTCTCTTTGGATGGCTTCTATGTATGTCCAGTGGGAGTGGCATAATAGGAGGTGAGATCATTCATGTTTGAGATGCTGGATACTTTGATTTTGTTGCGGGTACTAGGATGGAGCACTTGGTGTATTTTGATCCATGATGGTGGATGTGCTGGGAGGGATTGTTCCCTTGTTCATTTATGTGGCTACGGATTGACCCTATGCAATGTATACAACAAGTGGGAGATTGTTGAGATAATGGGTGTTACACACATTGCATAATATTGTTATTTTATTTTATTATGTAATGTTGTTCCTAGATGGACGTGCAACATGTAAAGATTCCCATGGAATATTCTTGATGAGTTGTATTGTAACATTGTGCTAATATTTCATGTAATTATTTAATATTGGGGAAAAGAATTAAATGCCCAATATTAAATGTGGGGTCAGTGGGTTAGGTAGCACATGGTTTTAGCACATGGTTTATGTAATACCACTTAGTGGTTTTGTGGGACTTGATACTATATAAGCAACCACAAGGGTAGTTGTTGTAGTGATACAGAGGAAGAGTGACAAGGAGAAGACAAAAGGCAAGAGTCAAGCGGGACAAAGCTTGATAGGTTAGCCAAGGGAGCATTTGTGAAGGTTGAAAGCATGGCATGGGATGTGTGGATTCATGCTTGTTCACATAGTTTGCTCGGTTGTGGCTATGGTCATGAAGGCTTCCATGGATGTATGACAATGGTATTTTTTGCTGAATAATACATGGTGATGGATGCTTTTGGAGGCTGGGTTTTTTCCTCAATGAGGGTTTCCCAGGGTATATCTTGTGTCACAATTTTGTGGGTATGTTGTCTATTCTCTTGCATGTGGATTTTAATTCCATATTTATTTCAGATCTATTATGGGTTATGTGGAAACAGTTATATTCTTTGTTGCCAAGTTTCCTTATAGATCATCTCTCATCTTTCTACCCATGAAATTTGATTTGGTTTTCATCATTGTTTTGTAACAAACCCAAAATATCTCTTCCTCAATGATGAACACCCTTTTGCTACTAAAATATCTGAAATGCATCATAAAATGTTAATGATGCCTTGATTTAACTGATTTGGATGTGACAAAACTCATGCATAACTACATTCATGCTTCCTTTTATGTTCATTCAATTCATCATTTCATTGGAAATTAGATCTGAACTGCCTCAACTAAATTAAACTTTAAATTGGGTACTTGAGACAAATCCTTGCATAACTTGAACCAATGGCCTTTTGTGCAAAAAAAAAACTCCAGAAATAGAAAGTTCATTCTCTCCCAATTTTGAGGATACATAATAGTGTCATACTTTCTTACTATAAATGCCTAGAATCTTAATTTGAATTATTAACTCCTATCATGACTCCGAGACTGCACTTTGGCATATATTTAACTCTTTCAAAAGTTAAAACTATAGGATTAATTCAAATTTTATTTAAAACTCCTTAGGCATGTGTTGCCTGACTTTAAGTCACCCATTTTTTTGGCAATATTGAGTCATATAGTCATCAAGTCAGTCTGGTGTTCTTCGTCTAGATCTCCCCTAGGATAGGAAATCTTTGTCAGGTTTGCCTTCCATGGCCTTCATTGTTTTAGTTGGGTGGGTTGTCTTAAAAGTCTCATTATTTGGGTAGGTTGTAGATCCCAACCTAGCAAAGAAATGGTATTCCAATTGATGTCCTTTCTAAGATGAAATGATGATTGTGAATCATGATCTCCAAGCATTTGCAAAGAATCAGAGGAAAAGTTTTTAGAGAAGTAGAGGTTGCAGTGACAGAGCTATGTTTGACCGCATTTGGGAATTTTGTGATAGCCAATATATAGCTTGTCTTTGTTAATTGAATCAGTCTATGAAATAAGAGTAGTGACTTATTATCAATTCAAAAGTAATTGGCACTATTTATTTAGCTATGAGCAAATTGTTGTTACAACCATAAGAAGTGAGGCTTCTCACAGATTGAAACTAAAAGGAGATTGGGAGTCAGTGACTCGGGTAATTCCAAAGCTCTGGCAACTGTCACTGCTATAATTGATGGTACTGGTTCTGTTGGGACCGCATTGGGATCCCTTTTTGACAGGTTTTATTTCTTATAGAGGATGGAACAATGTCTTTATCATGCTCATGATTGCGGCTTTAGTTTCTGGTCTTCTTTTGACCTGCTTGGTTATTGATGAAGTCGAGGAGAAATTTTGCAAGGCAAAAATCGAAATTTCAAGGCATCAAGATGTTGTAGATAATATTAATCAGCCACTGCTATGAGAGAGGCACTAAAATATTATAGTACTCTTGAGGGAAAGGTGCTGAGACGGTGTGCCATGATTTGGCCAACTCAAATGGTGGACTTCACCCTCGTTGATTATTCACAATGCGAAGGTGCTCAAATGAATTGTCATCAACCCCTCGTTGATTTAGCTGACAATAACAATGGAGCATGTTGCAAATCTTTCAACCATATTCTTCGATGAGTCCACCTCAGGTTTAGATGCTCGTGCTGTTGCTATCGTAATGCGTAATAATGCAGAATATAGTGGATACAAGGCATATAGTAGTTTGTACTATTCGCCAGCTAAATATTGGCATTTTCTTTTGAACCATTTGATGGGTTGCTGTTAATGAAGTAGGGAAATACATCAGCATTATTATCTAATGAAGACATAGGGATTGGATTTCTCTATAAAAAAAGAAGCTTTCCATGAGTGAAGAGTTCTCGTTGGCGGAAAATGCTCTCAACTATTCATTTTTCGTGGGAGAAGTTGTTTTGTTATTTTCTGCCGGAGAAGCTGTTTTAATACTTTCCGCAAAGAGAAGTCAAATGTTCATTTTTCGGGGAGAAGGAAAATGTTCATTTTTTGAGGAGAAGGCAAATGTTAATTTTCCGTGAGAGAAGTTATCTTTATATTTTTCGTCAAAGAGGTCAGCATATGTCAAAGGATGAGGAAAAATCGATCTCGGCTCTCTCTAAAACTATCCCAAGTAATCTACTTCCTTTAAGATCTGTTCAGTCAGTTGGAATTGTTATCAACACAGAGAAATATTATTAGAATGTGGACCTTCCACTTGTCTTGCCAAAGCAGAAATTTGAAATCCAAGTACTCTATTGCAGTTTTGCACTCATTTCTCTAAAACTCGCCAACATTTCTCATGCACATTTCAAACCTTTTTTTTGAAAAATGGACAATTTAGGTCCTCTTAAAATGTTTGAAAGAAGATTTCATCTTCATTAAATTTGATCAAAAAACGTGTGTAAAAGCCTAGGCGGGAAATCCAAAATTGGGTGCGCCGAAGTCATTTTCGCACCTCAGATGCAAAAACCCGCCAGCTTTTATCTTTGTGGTTTCAAATTCTTTTTAAATTCATTACCGAAGCATGTCTTGTAGCTGGTACAATGAGAAATGCCTACCATACAAAAGATAGGAATTCCATCATCGTTAATCTTGTGAGTACTTTTTGTTACATATTTGGAAGACAATTCAACAACACAAATAGCTGCAAACTCCTTCCAAGCTATTACCTTCAAAATTTCATTGGATAATCAGTAACAAATAGAACTGTTACAACATTTGCTGTATTTTTCACTGTTGATACATCAGCATCACCATCAAAAGCTGCACCTTGGACATTTGTTAACATTCGAGGATGGGAGGATGTGATCAACCACACTTTTCAATGCAAGGGAGAGAGCCTCTATTCGTACCCTGCACACCAAAAGGATACATAGAGTTGCTGCTTCGATCCATAATAGATATAATGGGAAAAGAGCAGTTGTAATAGGCTGTTCCAGTATCATTGGAATGCCTGCTACTATTCCTTTGCAGAGGTACAATGCAACTGTTACTATTGTTCATTCTTACACCAAGAATCTTGAAGATATTATGCGCAAAGTAGATATTGTTATTTCTGCAGCAAGTGTGCCAAATTTGGTTCATGGCAATTTGTTGGAGAATGAAAGTATGAGCTTCATTGACTTGAAAGCATGGAAAGCAGAGTGCGAGAAAATAATAGAGGCATTGAAAGTCTATATTTTTTAATAAACGGTAGCTTGATATTCATATCTTGATTCAAAGTTTTAAACAGTAAAAGGACTGTTTAGTTTCCTTTATGAGGAAGTGAAAAGACAGGATCAACTTGATCCATATTCCATGCATTTTCACAATATTTTGTCTCTTTATTTTTGATATTCAGGGAAGATGGAAGATCATGAGTTCCTGTGAACTCTATGGATTGTAAAGAAATTCTATAAATGTTGTAGGAAACTCAGTATTGAAAGAGGAGAAAGGGGGGGCATTTTTAGTTTAGATATTTCATTTCATTGCATGTAGAGGGTTCAGCCTTTTCTGCATATAGTCATAGAGCTGGAGTAGAGGGGGTAAATTGTTGATGTAACAAGACTTGATATTGCAGAGTCAATAAAGGGTGTTTTATGTCAATAATTTTTGTTCCAGTTAGTTAATAGATGGTTCTTTCTCTTAATCTGAGTTACAATAGGAAGGAAAGGATTTCATTCTTTTGTTGCAAAGATGTGAATAAACCTCAGTAAGATGTGCTGTGGCATTTTCAGAGAGGAACTAATTAGAAGCTCTTTATGTTTAATTTACGTTTTTGTAGGAAGTTGTTGAGTATATGGATTCATAAGAAGTGTGAGTTCTATTGCTTGGTTTATAGATTAGAAAGTTTTTCTTGCCCAGATTAAGTCCTGTTTAGGCTTAATTCAGTTTGCCTCTTCTGCTCTTGGGTTAAGAGAATACCCCGCATTAGTTTTAGGATCAAAACATAATTCATTGAATATTCTTCACATAGGGAGCTGTACCTTAATTCAGAGGGAAACTAGTTATTCTCAGAAATAGTTTCCCAACTGTTGTGTAAAGTTGTTCTTTATTACAAATTGGGCAAATTGAAAAGAGACTCAGAAGAAGAACAATCTATTTACCAACAGCATGTTAGAAAAAGGGGAGAATAATAAAAATTAATTTTTATGTCTGTTTGATTTTCCCTCTAATTTTCCATTTGGGTCAAACTAGTCTGATCGGCCCTGCCACATGTTATGCTCTGATTGGCTAATTTTTTCTTAGTCACCTAACACCTACCACCTAGGCACCACATGTCACTGCTCATTGGTTTCCTATTTATCACGTGGCTGCCACATCATTGTGCTACGTCACTACCATGTCATCGGTTGTTGTTGCTATCCTAGTTAGCATTTTTCCATGTCATCATGACATAGCAACATGTGGTGTTTTTAGACACATTAGCACTTAGTTAGCATCATCACATAATTGTCCTATCATTGGATCACCTCAGTTTGCCATGTCATTAGTCACTATGTTGCATGACGAGTCAACATTTTGCCACATCATCATGACACAATGACATTGTGACATGTGTTGTTATGTACCACCTCAGCACCTTGGGAAGCTCGCCACATCTAGAAGCCTCTACCACTTGTCATTGCACTATTTGTCCATCTCTGTCTAGCTGGCACCAAATTACTACCACTTGTCACCTACTAATTTGTTAGATTTTCCATGTTATTATGTCACATTTGCAAACTAATTCAAAATATCTTTATGCTTCCCCTTTAGTCTGGCTGAGTGGGCCCATACACTTGAGCTCACATCTCAAAAAGGCCACATCTTTGGGACATTTTATTACATGAGGCTTTGGATATATAAAAACTTCAAACAAGCATAGCATAATTAATGTGGGATATATCAAATATCCAAGTCCGCATCTCTCTTTTCAACCTGGTTACCCTTTACCACG
Organism: Cupressus sempervirens; assembly: GCA_028749045.1. Lineage (NCBI taxonomy): Eukaryota > Viridiplantae > Streptophyta > Pinopsida > Cupressales > Cupressaceae > Cupressus > Cupressus sempervirens. The sequence continues at coordinate 37,889,743 of CM053785.1, forward strand.
ATGGATGTAGGAGATAGGTTCAAGATAGAGGATTCAATCACATCTTCTTAGCACAAATTGTCACATTGAGATCCCATAGAAAGACGTGAGGCACAAAGGAAGAAAAGATGTATCTTGTTTTGCACAAAAATCTACCTACTTAATTAGTACTAAGCTTTAGGACAGAAATATCATCTATGCTGCTTCCTTCTTACACAATAAAGATGATCTAAACTTCAAATCTATTCCTCCTGTGTGCTAGATTCTTTGGCCATTATGTCCAAATGCGTTGACGAGGGGAAACAAATGCATGATGCCCCATGCAGTCCATGTGATAGGTGTTTATAGAAATTGTGTGGGTTTCAACTTTCCCCAATAAGTTGTTGCACCAAAAATTCTCCCCCTACACTTCAAAACTTGAGGCCTCACAACCCTCATATATGGTGAAACTTCTTACACCTTTCTGGACTATAGAGAAAATGTGGTACCAAAATCTAGTTGGGGGTGCTTGCCTCCAGCAATCAGTTCATTTTCAATGCCTCACCTTCTGCTGCCTTGTGTTAGATACTGCAGATGGCTAGGGCATTAAGTGGGAGATGTTCATCCTGATCCCAAAATAATATATGTTTCCTCCTCCATCTTATATCAAAGAGGATATAAAAGAGGTTGTCTTCATGTTCAATCTAGTCACACTCCTCCACGACTTTTGCTATTGAACTCAACTATAACTCCCACTGTGGAAGCTCCTCTTCAATGCTATGACATGTGTCTCCCATTATTTTTACTAAAGATTTCTCAATTTCCTCCCCTCTAAACCAATTAAAACTCTTGGTATTTATGTATTCCTTGAATAGTCCCTTGTATTGATTATACAACTCATTAAGAATTTTTAGGATGCTTCTTTGCACACAAATTATAGGTAGTTGCAAAAATTCCATAAGTGTATTACCAATTTTAATTTGCTTATAACCGTCAAGTCCCTCCAATATGTTAGAAACATCTCCCAAACCATTTTGTATAATATTCTATCCTTCTAATTCCCAATGCATTCAAAGTTTCTTTGTTCTCCAATTTCAAAACCCCTCGTTCAATCAAAACATCATATTATATACTTGGGTAACACTAGAGAAGGTAATCTGGTCAATTTTTGTAAGTTGGACATATCTTTCATGTGAGTTAGTGGGAAAACCAAATGCAAAAATTCTTCCATTGTAGGTGAACTCCTTTTCTTATTAGCTATCATGTCTAATTAAGATAATTTTACTCCACGAGCATTACTTTGTACTTTGATGAAGTTAGTCAAGCCCCAAAGTGGGTTTGGCTAGAAAAAAATTATTTTAAAAAAACTAAAATGCCAAACTGATCTACTAGTCACCAGACACTAATTTGAAACAAATTAGACCATTGTAAAAAAAATTGAAACAAATTTTACATCTTTCTACAAACTGTCAACTTTATGCTAGGAGGTCCTTTGACCATTTTTAAAAACTGATAAAAACAATTGATCAGCTCTAAAATAAACAATATTGATTCTCTATTCCACATTCTAGCACCATATTGAACCTCATCCCATGAAAAATTCTTAGTCAAAAGATACTGATTGTTAAAGTAGCCCTCTTAGAACTACCTGGAAGAAATCATGTTAGAAAATAATAAATCATGTTCAGATTCGGCTTTGAAAATAGGGAAAACTGATACTTGGGGAGACAAAAAATGGGGCACTGGTTCAATGTCACAAAGAAAATATAAATCTAGGATTAGTTCTAATGAAGAATAACTAGGCACATTTGGTGAGCGGTCAAAGTCGACTACTCAAAATTGCAGAGCTGGGAACAATGGCAGAAAAGCATTTTTTGCAAATGGAGTGGACTTGGGAAGTGTGTAGACAGATTTGTCAAGATTTCAAAATTGGCACAGTTAAAGTATTTTTAGAGTAGAACACAATGGTATAATCTATTTGATCTCACCTATCATGGATTCATAATTATAACATCCCGAACAAGGGTACCGACTTATCTGCACTTTATGACACTAGTAAAACTTTACAAATTACTTTCAGAATTGCATTTGAAAACTGATCAAATAGATTTTTCATAAGCTCAAAATTGAAACATAACAAGTCTTTGACCTCTAGAATGCAATGCAAAAGGAAATTTTTTTTTGGTCAATTGGGTCAAAGTTATAAGAAGTCAAACATGGCCTCCTAGAATTCTGAACAATTAGCATCAGCATGACAACAATAAATGACCAACTTTGAGGGATTCAAAACCTAGTCAAAACATCTGAAAATGACTCAAAATATGAAGCAAAGATTCATTGGTATGAATAATAAACATTCCCAATGTAGCAAGTCATGGAACATTACTAGGTGCAAGATATTCAATTGCAAAAACCACCTCTTGTCACTATTTGACACTTAGGCAAAAATGCAGATTTGGACATTGCTCAAAATGGAACTTCACAGAATGAACCAAAATGGAAATTTATCTTCATGGGATGAGTGAATATATTGAATGCATGATATTAGAAACATTAAACACTTCTTAGACCTCAAAAGGACATCCAAGTACTTATGCATTAAAAAGTGCTTATAAGTCTTGCTTTTTAGGATGGTACTCAAAATCAAGGCTTCAATTTTGAGTCCCAACACACCCCTCCCTATGTCAAGTGGTATTAGATCTTGAGTTTCATCCTTGTGGAGATTAGATCATGTATGACCCTAAGTTGATTTGGGTTGTGGGGTTGTAGATTTACAGATTTGACCTATAACTTGTAGAGGGTTATGATCTTGTAAGAACCCAATTATCAAGATGGTTCGAGGTAGAGGAAATTTTGACAATGTCATGTTGGATACATTGAGACAAATTGAAGCTATATTAGATGTTGTAGAGACAACCCAAATAAGAGTAGTGCATCTTGATGATGTGAATGATGAATCAACAACACCAAACCCTAATCTAGATCTTGACGAAGATCAACATGAGGCAAGGTTGTTGAGAGTGTTGTCTATGGAAAATTTAGCCTTTTATAGAAGTTGTTCTATATGATTGAAAATTGGATATCAATGATGTGTTGGATTGGATCTCTGAAATGGAGAAGTTCTTTGACTATGAAAACACTCTTGATAATAAGATGGTGAAAATTGTAGTTACTAGGTTGAAAGGACATGCCTCACTATGGTGGGAGCATTTGAAAAATGATAGACAAATGAGAGGAAAGAAAAAGATCAAGACTTGGCTAAAGATGATGAACAAGGTAAAGAATAAGTTCCTTCCTTCTGATTAGCAAGTTAGCTTGTTGAGAAAGATGAAAAATTTGAGGCAAAGAGACATGACTATAAAGGAGTATACTAAGGAATTCTATAGATTGGACATAAGATCTGGACATGTGAATGATGATGTTGAGAAAATTGCAAGGTACATAAATGGATTGAGATCTAGAATTCAAGATGAGCTAAGTTTTGTAAAATTGGAAAGTGTGGAGGAAGCATATCAACATACCTTGAAAGCTGAGGATATCTTCACAAATAAGCATGAACAAAAAAAGAGAGGTAGAGGTGGTAGATTCTAGAGAGGCAGAGGTAGGTCTTATGGAGAAGGTGGTAGATTTGACAGTTTTGTACAAGATAAGGGAAAATTTGAAGGGAAGAATGATGATAAAGGAAAGATCAAGTGGAAAGGTGGTAATTCTTACCAAAGAGGTACTAGTTCTTACCTAAGAAGAGGTAATTCTTATTCTAGAGGTGGTTTTCATAGTAATTGTTTTAGATGTAGTAAAGAAGGACATAGATCCTTTGAGTGTAGATCCTCTTAAAGTGGGCAAGGTAACAAAAATGTTGTGATTTAAGGAGACACTGAGGGTTCACATAGTGGACCTAAGGCTAGAGAAAATCTAATGGTGAGAAGAACCTTATCTAATAAGAGAAGTGGTGAGGAACCTGTCCTAAGGAGAAGTCTTTTCAAGACTAGATGTAAGATGGATGGAAAATGTTGCAAGGTGATCATTCATAGTGGAAGTTCTATAGATTTGGCATTAGAAGAATTGGTTACAAAATTTTAGTTGTAGAGGTTGGAGCATCCTAAACCTTATCGTGTTTCATGGATCAAAGATGAGCATAAGATATTGGTAAGTGAACAATGCATTGTGAAGCTCAAGATTGGACATTACTTTGATGAAGTTTTGTATGGTACTATGCCTATGGATTGTTGTTATATTCTTTTGGGCAGACCTTGGCAATATGATAGATATATCATACATGATAAAAGATTGAATCAATATACTCTTTGGGTGAATGAGAAAAAACAAATATCTTTGCCTTTGATTGAAAGTCTAGATGAGGTTAAATGTACTATTGTGAGAATTTTCATGATTAATGGAAAGAAATTTGAAAAGGAAATGAAGAAGAATCAATTTTATTTTTTGATAATCCCTAGGAGACTGAGTTTTTCCAATAGCAACCAAGTATTAGAAAATAGTGCTAACCGAGTGTTAGTCAGTAGTGATTGAGTGATAGTAGAAACTAGTAGTATTGACCAAGTGCTAGTAGAAATTACTAAATTGCTGAAGGAGTATAAAGATATTGTTGTGGAGGGCTGATGGTTTATCTCCAATGAGAAGTATAAGTCATTGCATGGATCTAATTCATGGAGCTATTTTTTTCAAATAAAGCTCCATATAGATTGAAACCTAGTGAAAATGAAGAACTTCATAGATAATTGCATGAATTTTTATAAAAAGGTTTGATCAGAGAAAGTTTGAGTCCATGTGATACACCTGTCATATTAACACCTAATAAGAATGGAGAATGGAGAATGTGTACTAATTCTGGAGCTATTAACAAAATTATAGTGAAATATAGATTTCCTATGTCGAGGATGGATGACACAATGGATTGTTTGAGTGGAGAAAAGTGTTTACCAAGATTGATTTAATGAGTGGTTATCATCATATCAAAATTAGACAAGGTGATGAATGAAATTCATCTTTCAAGACAAAACATGGTTTGTATGAATGGTTGGTAATTCCTTTTGGTTTGACTAATACACCTAGTATTTTGATGAGGTTGATGAATGAAGTTCTCAAGAGATTCTTGGGTAAGTTTAAGATTGTTTATGTGGATGATATTATGATATTAGGAAGACTAAGGAAGAAAATCTTGATCATGTTAGACAAGTATTGTAGAGATTGAAAGAGGAGAAGTTGATGATTAATCTGAAGAAGTGTTCTTTTATCCAAGAAGAGATTATGTATTAGAGATTCATTATTTCAGCTGATGGTTTGAAGATAGAGGATGCATGCATGATAAATAATGTTTTGTGGGTCCACTAAGCTGTGAAAACTTTTAGTTATACATCTAGACCTTAGGTAATTGATTCAACCCCCCCCCCCCCCCCCCCCCTGTTAGTTATTCTAAAGCATTCCAACAATTGGTATCAAAGCCAGCTACTTAGGAGGACTAGTTTGAAGGTACTAGAAGCACAAATATCAAGATATCAAAAAGAGATGTACCCAAGCTCAATAGAGATAACTTTCCTTCATGGAAAAGTTCGATGAAGCTACACCTTAGAGGACTTGGAGAACATGCACAATCTTGCATTACCACTAAGCATGTTGATCTTGCTAGAGTTCCAACTATTGAGGATATGAAGAAGAAGAAAGAACACAACTAGACAATGCTTGAGATTGCCCTTGTGCTAAGCTACACTGAATTTGATGATATCAAAGGTCTTGATAGTGCAAAGAAAATGTGGATGCCCTAACCACTATCTATGGAGAGATGCAAATGTTCTAAGAGCCAAAGTTAAAAGTCTCAGAGGTAAGTTTGATGATATGAGAATGAAAGAAGGTAAAAGTATTGCTCAATATGTTGCTAGGATAAAAGAAGTTGTTAATGCAATAAGAGGAGCTACTAGTAAAATTGATGATGATACTATGCTAAGCAAAGTTTCAAGGACACTACTACCTATATATGCTATTAGAGTTTCTATAATTCAAGAACTAAGATGTATACAAGGGAATGATCTACAACTTAAAGGTCTGGTAGGTAGACTCACTACTTTTGAGCTATCTAACTTTGATAATTACAAACTTGAGAGTATTGAATCTACTTTCAAAGCTAAGGTGTCATTGAAGGAACCTGATGAAAAGAAAAAGAAGAAAAGGAAGAAGTATGTGTCTAGTGAGAGTGATATAGATGGGGAGGATGTTGAAAAACTTGAAGCACTACTAGAAAGAAGATTCCATAAAGGTAAAAGAAAGTTCAAAGGTAAATTACCTATCATTTGTTTCAATTGCAATGAAGTTGGTCATATTTCTGCTATATGTCCAAAGAAGAAAAATTATGAAGGTGGTGACAGATACATAAGTAGAAGAGATGAAGATAGCAAGGACTAAAAATAAAAAGGTAAGAAGACATGCTACATTGCTGAAGAGAAAAAAAAGGATGATTCCAATGAACATGATGATGAAGTGGTGTATGTTGCAATGAAGGACAAATATGATGAAGATGAGGTAACTCCACTTGTGACTTGTGTGAACAAGAATGATGGATGGATCATTGACAATGGATGTTCACATAACATGACAAGAGACAAAAGTAAGTTCATTACCCTAGATTGTTATGATGGAAATAGTGTAAGATTTGGTAATGATGCACCATGTTACATAAAAGGAAAAGGTTCTATCAAGCTCACAGATAAGATTTTATGTGACAATACTTATTATGTTGAAGGACTTAATTATAATTTGTTGAGTGTATCACAACTAAATAATTTGGGATGTAAGGTTGAGTTTGAAAATAAGATTTCTAAGATATATGACACAAATGGGAAACTGATTGGAAAGGGTGATTAAACTAGAAGTAATATATTCTATCTTGACATAGAGGATGCTACTTGTCTTGTTGTAAAGTTTGATGATGTATGGCTATGGAACAAGAGGTTATATCATGTTAATTTTGATAACTTGGTTAGTATTAGTAACATGAAGAAAGTTAGAGGTTTACCTAAATTGAAGAAGCCTGATAAAGTAATGTGCAAACAATGCCAGTTAGGCAAAATGACAAAGTCAAGTTTTAAGAGTAAAACTTACACCTCTAAAGAAATACTAGAGATTGTTCATATGACTTGTGCGGACCAACTAATGTGTAATGCTACAAATTATGTTGTTTGTTGATGATTATTCTAGAATGATGAAAATTATGTTTCTAAAGCAAAAAATTGATACTTTCCAAATGTTGAAGGGGTACTTAGCAAGAGTTGATAAGGAAACATGTAAAAGTTTGAAGTTTTTGAGATCTAACAGAGGAAGATTATTCCCATCAAATAAGTTTGAGATGTTTTGTAATGACAGAGAAATCAAAAGACAAACATCTACCCCTAGAACCCCTCCACAAAATGGTATTGTTGAAAGGAGGAATAGATCTGTAATGGACTGTGTTAGAACACTCATGATGGAAAAGATTGTTGCTTTGAAATACTAGAGAGAAGCTGTAAGTACAACTATCTATACCTTGAACCATGTAAAAGTAAAGAAAGATACTCATCCAACACCTTTTGAATTATGGTATGGATAATCACCCAATGTAAAATATTTTAAGGTATTTGGAAGCAAATGTTACATTTGTAAAGATTTCAAGAATGGTAAACTTGATGTAAAAAGTGAAGAAGGTATATTCCTAGGCTATTCCACAAGAAGTAAAGCTTATAAGTGTTTGAATACTAACACTAACAAAGTTGTGGAAAGTAAAAATGTAAACTTTAATAAATATATAGAAGTATATGAGGCTGAACCTATGAAAGAATACAAATCATTTATATACTCTTATGAAGGTATGTCTACTGAAGAAGATGCTGCAAATCAAGCTACAAACCAACAACAAGTTTCAGTGACTACTGGGTCACATACTATTAATGTTGAGTTGCATTTAGGAACTAAAGTTGCATTTAGGAACTAAACTACATTTAGATGCTGAGTTACAGAATGAAGTTTAATGCACATTCTAATTCTAAGATTAGTAGAGATGCTGAGTTACCTGACAAAGATGCACACAATAATGTTGAGATTGAAAGATCAGGTGAAGAAACAAGAGCTAAACCAAGATTGTCCAAATATGTGAAGAGACATCATCTTGCTTTGCAAATCATTGGAGATAAAGATGCTAGACCAATGACAAGAAATAAATTGAGAAGTAATACATGTTTTTTGAGCATAAAGGAACCCAAATCAGTGAGAGATGCATTAGAAGATGTTAAGTGAAGTGAAGCCATGGAAGAAGAAATTGAACAAATAGAGAAAAACAAAACATGGAGTCTAGTTCCTAGACAAGAAGACAAAAATGTGATTGGCACCAAGTGGGTATTTAGAAACAAGCTAGATGAAAATAATGAAGTCACGAGGAACAAAGAGAGACTAGTTTTCAATGGATATGCACAAGAAGAAGGAATTGACAATGGAGAGACATTTGCCCCTGTTGCTAGATTGGAAGGAGTAAGAACTCTACTTGCTTATTCTATATACAAAGGTTTCAAAGTCTATCAAATGGATGTTAAATATGCATTTCTGAATAACATATTAGAGAAAGATGTTTGCATAGAACAACTAGAAGATTTTGTTGATCTTAACAATAAGAACATGGTATGTAGATTACATAAGGCTCTATATGGTTTAAAACAAACACCAAGAGCATGGTATGCGAGACTTCATAATTATCTTGTAAAGATTGGATTTGAAAGGATTGATGATAACAACAATCTGTACATGAAGATAGAGAAAGACAAAGGTATTTTGTTATCTAAAATTTTTGTTGATGATATCATATTTGGAGGTCAAGATGCTTTATGTAAGGATTTTGCAAATCAGATGAATCAAGAATTTAAAATGTTTATATTTGGAGAGATTAAGTTCTTTGTGGGTTTACAAGTATATCAAATGAAATATGGTATATAAATCACTCTGTCAAAGTATATCAAGGAAATATTGAAGACTTTTAGATTGGAGGATTCCAAACCATTAAGTTCACCTATGGTGATAGGACACAAGTTGTCAAAGAATGATGACTTAGCTGAGGTGAATCAAACATTATATAGTTCTATGATTGGAAAATTGCAATATGTAGTACATAGTAGACCTGACATTACATTGTATATAGGGATAGTTGCAAGATTCTTTGCTAATCCCAAGGAGAATCATTTAATGGCTATAAAGAGAATAATGAGATATCTGAAAGGAACGTACTAGTTTGGTCTATACTATAAGAAGAATGAGAAATTTGAATTAAGAGCCTATATTGATGCTGATTAGGTTGGAAACATTGATGACAGAAAGAGCACCAATGGAGGAGTATTTTTCTTAGGCAAGATGCTAGTTACATGGACTAGCAAGAAATGAAATTGTACCTCACAATCTACTGTTGAAGCTGAATATGTTATTGCTTCTGTAAATTGCACAAACATTGTATGGATCAAATAGCTACTCAAAGGAATAAAGGAAGAGATCACAAAACCAGTGATACTTTATTATGATAATACAAGTGCTATCAATATATCAAAGAATCTAGTGATGCACACAAACACTAAGCACATTGCAATCAAGTATCATTACTTGAGAGAGTTAGTTCAAGATAAAGAGCTGAAGATGGGATATGTTAACACTAAAGAGCAAATTGCTAATATCTTCACAAAGGCATTACCTAAGGATGCTCATGCGTATCTAAGAGGTAAAATAGGGGTGATACCCCTATCAAATGCTATCTAAGTAACAAGAGGAGTGCCTTGCATCAAACAAGTTGATGATCATATGTTAAAAATTAATTTAGAGGATCTTACTTTAGGAACTACCTAAAGTAATATAAGAGCTGAAACTTCAAATCAATCACAAGGAAGGTGACAAAGGGAGAAACTAAAGAAATTGAAAAAGCTTATATTTTCATGATTAAAGATGACAAGTCTTTGGCATTATTGTCAAAGAGAGAGATAATATTGATGATCAATAGTATGATTGTTGATCAAAGAGATAATTGCTAATATTGTTGATCAAAGGAGAACAAAAGTATGATGAGGGAGATAGAGAAATACAAGAAAGAGGGAGAAATCCTAATATCTACCTAGTAAAATAGAGATATAGCAAAAAGGGAGATATAAGATGAAACTCAGAGGGAGTTATAAAGAATTTTGTAACCTATTCAGAAGATGGAAGTTATTGATAGAAGGGGTGATTTCAATACAAGGAATTATTTTCTTTTTAGTATTGGTATTGTCTTACTATTTTAACCTAGTTAGTTTGGTTGAACAAGGTGTTTACAATTTGGTTGATTTGGTTTATCAGTTTGGTTTGCCATCAATGCCAAAGAGGGAGATTGTTGAGAATAGATTGAAGAAGCTAATCAAAGAGAGATCGTAAAGGGAGATTGTTGAGAAAATTCAAGTATGACTAATGTTCTTCAATCATTATTTTGTCACTGATGTCAAACCTATGATTTTCTAGTGAGACAATTGCTTATATGATTTAAGTACTATCACTTAGATGATTGATGAAGATGATTTGATCAAAAGATGTAACAATAGCACCTAGAGGAAAGGTTGAGTTATGATTATGTAATAAAGTACAAGAATCAATTAAAACAATGATGACATGATGTATTAATAATCTACTTAAGGTTACAAAGGCTGGTTACACTAAGAAAGTTTACAAGAACAAAAGTTACACAAAGTTTGTCTGCCAAGTTTGATCAAGTGGATAGTAGGTGCTACGCAAAGTCAGTGCAAGCCAAGTAGAAAATTAGTTGGAGCCAAGAAAAATTTTTTTCTAGTGTATGCCAAGTAGAATAGTGGATGCCAAGTAAATTTTAGTTGATGCTAAGCACCAATAAAATTTAGTTTATGCTAAGTAATTTTACAATGGATGTTGAGCAACACAGTATGTGCTGAGCATCATAAGCAAGATAATGCTGAGTTGCTGCATTATTTAAAAAATCATGAATTCAATGAATCTAAGCCAACATGTTTTTTTCTCTTGGAAGATAAGGATGATGAGCTAGTGGCACAAACTTCAAGGTAAACCATTTTTAGGTGAATTCAAAGTGGATTTTAGGAGAAGTTTATAGAAGAGATATGGAATGTGGGATAAATATATTGTATCCTACCTAATCCATCCTAACCCTAAATTGGACAATGGAGAATGAGCGGCAAAATATCTTAATTTCCTATTTATAGAAATGGTTGGTCATGAAGCAATGTTTCCATGTGCGAGAACCTAAGGAAGACAAAGAGTCAAGGATTTTGCTTCATCAAGTGACCTAAGAGAAGATTGCATTGGCATGTTAAACAAGAAGGCTTAAGGATATGTATGCTTGAAGGGTGAACAACCTATCAGAGCTACAAAGGATGAAGACCAAGTAGAATTGAAGATTGAACAAAGACCTATAACTTGCAAATGAAGTTGTAAGTTGTATCTGATCAAGCCTTACTGTTACTCTCTAACAATTCGATCAGTCTAGGGTAAATCATTTGGATTAAAGTTGACCTAACAATCATTTGTAAATCCTTTAACTAGGTGATATTCCAAGTGAATGGTTTAAAGTCCTCTAAAAAGGCTCACTCTTAATAGGGTGATTGAAATCCTTTAACAGGGTCACATTTAACAGTGTATAGTGTAACCTTTAACAAGGTTGGCCTTTCATAAGGGATCAGTTTAGAAGAGTGAAAAGAATAGCATGTTACTGGTGGTTTTTCCCAAATTGGGTTTCCACATAAATCATTGTGTCAAGTGTGTTGATGAATTTTTTATGTTTCATGTTTTACATTTCTACAAGTTGATTAGATAGTAATCTACAGGTTTTAAGTGATTGCATAATCTTATGGATGCATGCATGATAAATAATGTTTTATGGGTTCACTAAGCTATGAAAAGTTTTAGTTATACATCTAGACCTTGGATAACTGATTTACTCCCCCCCCACTCCCCAGTTATTCTAAAGTATTCCAACAAGATCCTGAGAAGGTTAGAGAAATTTTGGAATGGCCTACACATTAGAATGTGGGTGAGGTAAGATCATTTCATGGTATGACTAGTTTTTATAGGAATTTTATAAAAAAATTCAATTATGTGTGTAATGCTATGACTAAGACAATGAGTGAAGATGAAAAAGAATTCAAATGGACACATGGAGCTGATAATAGTTTTGAGACTTTGAAACAAAAAGTTGCTGAGTTACCTATATTGGCTTTGCCTAATTTTAATAAGGTATTTCAAGTTTAATGTGATGCAAGTGGTAGTGCAATAGGAGTTGTATTAACTCAAGAAGGTAAACCTATTTCTTTCTTTAGTGAGAAATTGAATGACACTAAAAGGAAGTGTTATGTGTATGATCAAGAGTTTTATGCTATTGTTCAAGCCTTGAAGAAGTGGAGACATTATTTGATTCCTAAGGAGTTTGTGTTGTATACTGATCATAAAGCTTTATAGTACTTGGCAAGTCAACATAAGTTGAATTAGAGACATATGGAGTGGGTTGAGTAATTGTATAGTTTTATATTTATGATTAAGCATAAGAGCAGAGTCACTAAGAAAGTTGTTGATGCATTGAGTAGAAGATGCTCTTTTTTGACCAATATGAAGGTTGAAGTTCTTGGTTTTGATGAGATGAAGGAGTTGTATGATACTAATCCTGGTTTTTCTAAGATTTGGAGAGAGTGCAGAGCACCTAGTTTGATAGAACAACTAAGTAATTTTGATGAATATTTTATTCAAGAGGGTATTTTGTTTAAGGGTATTTGGTTGTGTATTTTTAAGAGTTATATGAGATTGAATTTGATTAAGGAAAAGCATAGTGGTGGATTGGCTAGACATTTTGGAATTGATAAGACACTAAGTTTGTTGAAGGAGAAGTGTTATTTGCCTCAGATGTATAAGGATGTTCAGAAGTTTGTAAAGAGTTGTGGTGTTTGTCAAGTTTCAAAAGGAGTACATCAAAATACTAGTTTGTATACACCTATTTTTATTTTTGAGAAACCTTGGATTGACATCAGTATGGATTTTGTTCTTGGATTTCTTAAAATAGTGAAGGGATATGATTCCATATTTATTGTTGTGGATAGATTTTCTAAGATGGCTCATTTTGTACCTTGTAAGAAAACATCAGATGTCGAGCATGTTGTTGAGATTTTTTTTAAAGAGATTGTTAGATTGAATGGATTACCAAAAAGTATTATTTCTAATAGAGATAGTAAGTTTTTTGGTTACTTTTGGAAGACTTTATGGAAGAAGATGGGTTGAGTTGAAGTTCAGTTCTACTTTCCATCCATAGATAGATGGACATACATAAGTTGTGAATAGAAGCTTGGGAAACTTGTTGACATGTTTAGTTGGAGACAAACCACACAATTGGGAGATGATATTAGCACAAGTTGAGTTTTCATATAAAAATTCGATGAATAGGATTACAAGGAAAACACCTTTTGAGATTGTTACTAAAATGCAACCTAGAGGAGTATTAGATTTAAGGAATATTTTTGGTGAAGAGAAGAGAAGTGATGTAGGAGAAGATTTTTTTGATTTTATGGAGTCTTTACATAAGGAAGTGAAGCTAAAGTTGGAACAAAGTAATTTGAAGCATAAGGAGAATGATGATAAGTTTGGAAGACATAATATTTTTGAAGTTGGTGATGAGGTGATGGTTCATTTGAAGAAATTTAGATTTCCTATTAGAACATATAGTAAGTTGAAAATAAAGAAGTTTGGACCTTGTAAGATCTTGAGGAAGTTTGATAGTGGTAATGCTTATGAAGTTGAGTTACCTGATGTCATGGATATATCTCTTATATTCAATATTGTTAATTTATACAAATACCATGAGTCAGATGATGAAATTTTTGTGTTAGATAATTATCCTAAGAAGTATATTGAAGAGGTTGAACAAATACTGGATTAGAAGGTTGGTAAGAGAACAAGGGGGAAAGATTGCTATGAGTATTTGGTAAAGTGGAAGAATAGACCAATTAAAGATGCTACATGGATTTCCCAATCTAAGTTAGATTTAACTCAAGTTGTGACATCTCAATGATTCAGGAAAATCATTTCTTTCAACCCTGGTTATCTAATATAGGAGCATCTTAGGTTGCACAACTATCTTGCATGTTTTCCTTCTTTTGCGTCATGTTTTTCTTATGTTCCAACTAACAATGCCTTGCATTGTCATGCTCCCTAGTTGTTACCAAGTTCGTAGTGATTTCTAAGCTTCTTGGTTTATGTCAAGTTCGTAGTTGCTACTAAATTCCTTTCATTGTCAAGTTTGTAGTGGTTATTGAGCTTCCTAGTTGTTACAAAGTTTAATTTGGTTTCCAAGATCTCTTTTGGTTGTCGAGTTCCCTTTGGCTACCAAGTTTGTTTGGATAGTGAGTTTCCTTTGGTTTCTAAGTGTTGTTGAGTTTGCCAAGTTGTAGATTTTGATGGATGCTTCATTTGCCAAGTTTTTTGTGTGTAGTTTCCTGGTGAAGATGACCTTGCATTTAATTTAGTGATAGATATTTTTTGAGAGCTGACTTGTGGCTTGTTTTAGCATTTAATATGAGGACCTAATTTCTGGTATTTGCATTAGGCCAAATTTTGGCTATGCATGTATTTAAAGGGGTTTTTGGTAGAGTCTTAGGGTATAAAAATTAGGAGTAAGAAGGTAGGAAGAGTAGAAGTAAGTTGAATTATGAAGTTTGATCTTTGTGGATCCAATCTGAATTGTAATGTGGCTGTAATGCTGAAGGCCTTACAACTCGGCATATATTTGCTACTTGAATGAATATATGAAGGCATTTATCCCTATATATCTTGAGTTGGTTGTTATTGTATTATTTTCTGTTGTTTTTACTCTTACAGGAGGTTTGGGTAGTTGGGTGTGCCTTTGGCCCTAGTTATCTCACCCCTCACTACATCACATCTACATATGCAAATTTATCACCTTAGAAAACTTTATTTGATCCTGCTAGTTGGGAACAACTAATTGGTCATTTTATTGTACCTAATTTGATGATAGTTCTAAAGGAATTTTTAATCAACCCAACTAATTAGCAACAAGACCCATTTAACTAGGTTATGACTTGCTTTTTCTAAAAATATCTGCTATGATATGTTTTTGTAAAAGTTCTTATGAACTCTACCCATTTTTCCTAGTTTGCATTATTTGTGTGTAGGATTTTGAGGTAAGTTTCTTAGCATATGTTGAGTGAGTCTTATTGTTTTATTATTTGGATTTTGGAATATGTATGTAGCTGGATCAATTTTTCTATTGTGCTAAGATGTAATAAGTAACTTTCAAAAGATATGTATGTATATATACATATATACATAGACACACACATATATGTGTGTATGTATATATACACATACATATACATAAAGAGAAGCTTCTCTATATATACATATTAATCTCATTTTGGTTTTGACATATGAGTGACAATACACTTGAGTCATTATAGAACAGTACTTAGTGCATGCCGAGCAAGTAGTATATATCGAGCATAAGATGTTAGATAATAAATTCCAAGAAAAATATATAGTATGTGCCAAACACCAATATGCATCAAAAATACAGTTAGTATCGAGTCACTCCAATGATGAGAAAGCTAATACATGTCAACTAATTTAGATGCAAAGTGAATAGTGGATGCCAAGTCATTCAGAGGTCATGTTACAACATTGAACATATAGTGGATGCCCAGCATCAAAGGCTTCAAGTGCTAAGTAAATAGTCTTGGACATAATTATTTGTAATGGCACAAACTCCTATGTAAACCATTTTTGGGCTGACTTAAGGATTGTTTTAGAATTCTAGAAGATAAGAATGAATCTACATTGATAATCCCTATGCAACACATGTAGCCAATCAAAAAAAGGAATGAATTAAGTAGCAAATGGGTGAAGCATAGTTGTTAATTCCTACCTAACCATAGGTCACCTAAGTCTTCTTAAGGAGGGAAAACCCTAAAAGAGTAAGAGTGTGAAGGGAGAGGCTTGCATGTGTAGACATACCATTCATGGTGACTAAGGAGATGTGATAAAGGTATGAATTGTAGAACCAGTTAAAGAGAACAAAGGAAAGTAGAGAGAGGAGATAAGTGATACATATGATTAGGAGGATCAAGTAGAGATCAAGAAAGAGGAGATCTGATATCTAGTAAAGAGGTGCATACCAAAGGATCAAGGCTGAAACATTCTAATAGGTGAATCAGTAAAATCTCTTAATTGAGATGTCCTAATAGGCTTTTGTAAATCCTTTAATAGGGTGCTTACTTTATTGTAAGTTGAAGTCCTTTAACTAGGCACACTTTTAGTAGGGTCTTGAAATCCTTTAATAGGGTAATATTTAACAGACTTTGTAAGCCTTTAATAGGAAAGACCTTTCACAGGGTAGATCATAGTTTATGATCAAACTTATTGTAACCTTAATTGGCTACACTTTACAACTACAATAATGAAGATTTGTGGGTGTCATCCCCACTATAGTTTTACCTTCACATTGGAGGGTTTTTGGGTAACCAAATATCTTGTGTCATATGTGTTAATTGTTTTCATGCTATGGATGAATATATGTAGCTAGCTATTTCAATTTACATGCAAATTATAAGATTGATGTGTGGTGAATGTTTTTATGGTTAAAGTTTTGAAGTGTTGATTCATCTAACCCCTCCCCCTCTCAGAGTTTACTTTCCCTATTGATATTTCTAACAATTTGTAACGCCCCGCCAAGAGATCCAAAAGAATAAACCTAAAGTTCTACTAAGTTTGCTAAACATTTTTTTTTTTTTTTTTAAAGTAAGAATGTATAACATACACATCAAACACATAGTAGCGGAAGCAATAACATGTAATCATCAACAATCATACATAACAGGTTACATTCCTTAAGGATCCCAAGACGTTGAGTTACTTTTAAATTTAATTAATTCTAAGTCTAACAACTACCACATACATATGAAAGAATAATCAGAAAGTCCAATGTCCATAATATACATTTTCTCCGAATGCCTCTTGGCAAATTAATTCGGAATGCTCAATCATCCACTGTACATGTCACAGGGTATGAAAGGCTTAAAAGAATATACATATGTAAAGATAAAGATACATCATCCTCAAATCCACGATACAAAGTACAATAAAATAAATGAAACTAATAACATACTCGATACATCCATACATCCATAATGATAAAACATCTATCATAAAACACAACTAATCTAAGTGCGTGGTTCCTCCCAACCATTAATAACATCATTAGACCATCATGGGCCCTAGCCATCCCCCACGCGTAACATCCCAAGTCACCGAAGAGATCATCGGTAGTATAGTAATAGGGACATCACTCCTAAAACATACTACCTCATATGCATAAAGAAATCTAACATACTAGAATAAAGCATAAGATGATCCTCCAAAGTAGAAATCACATCACCTAAACATTAAGAACAAGCATCCCAAGAAGCTCCAGCCATGGTAGCACAAGACGGTTCTCAAATGGTAAGAGTAAAAGCACTACCACCCGACCGCGTGGAACCTAAATGTTCCACTCCCACCGTGCTGAGGAGATAGTCTCAAGTCCCAAACAAGGTATCAAACATAAAACACAAGTACTCTCTAAGTCTGGGAAATCCTAAAAGTACACTAACGCAAAGGTTCCAACATAGATAGACATCTAGACCCAGAGGCACCACAAAGACACGTAGGAAACCTGCTATGCAAGCGGGAAAGTTTCATCGCAAAAGTCATGTAGAAGTTACCCGAGCAATCCCTTAGGAATCCCGGGTCCCTACTGATCCTGCGGCCACTAGTATCCTCTCGTACTGATGAGGCATACTATGGAATGCAAGGTCATAACCAAGTGTTCTCTCTACCCCATCCTAACCTGTACTAGCACTCAAGGCATGGGAGAGAACATACAATTATCTTATTAGGTTCATTTAAGTCAGTATTTAGGTGAGATGTTTTCACTTATTAAAACAAACAACTTACAATGAGTCATCCCCAGAGCCACTTCGGGTCTCCCGTCCCTCATTGCAAGCCACTTCCCGACACTACACGTAGATAACCTACCCTAGGCTCATGAAAACACAAAATACAAAATATCACCTCAGCCCTATAGAAGCGACTGGAAAGCATAAAAAGATAAGCCACAATAATCACATCAGTTCTCCACGAGAAACTGGAAAGCATCAAATAATAAACATAATGATCACAACAGTTCTCTATCAGCAACTGAAGGCATCAATGATAAGTCACAATACCTAATGGTTCTTCAACGAGCAACCAGAAAGTATTCCAATACTAAAACACAATACTGATCGATGACTCATAATGGTTATGTCAAACATGTCACAATCATGATGTCATCAAGAACAATTACTTAAAACACCTCAGTCCTCTCAAGAGGCTGGAACACAATAACAACTAGTAAACACATCCATCATAGAGCATAGCATCACATTACCAAGGTCAGGTATAAAGAGATCGAGAACAACTCATCATGTCATCACATTCGCATAACCCCCGAGCCTCTGGTAACAACCTAAACTGGTCAACGCTAAAACAACCCTCAACACCTTAAAGCATAACCAGTACATAGAGAACATCATAATCTCACAGTTGGGATTGAATAATAATATATTGTTGAATTAATGTAAGGTTTTAGTCTTCGTTTTCAAGGTAAGTCTTCAAGTAGATGAGATTCATCGTTTACCCCCATAATTTACCCCATTCTTATATTCAATTAAAAATAAAATAACTATCACTTTAAATAATAATAATAAAAAAAAAAAAACCAAAATCATTAATAAGTCAATAATTATATAACTTCGTTAACTAATGAATCTTAATTAAAATTATATTTAATTAAGCTAATCAACAATTATATAACAAATCTTATTAATACGCCAAATTCATCATTAATTAAATTTAATGGAACTAATTTTTATTTATTAATTTCTTTCTAAATTAATCAATGAATATCAATTAAACATTTATATTAATACCTCCTTTCTTTTTAATAATAATTAACAAATTATTATTAATTAAAAATTCATATTTAACATTGTTAATATGATAACAAATTATAATATATTAATATATTTTAAATAACATAAAATATTTATTAATATTAATTAATAAATATAAATATATTATTAAATAAAAACTGTTATTAAAACTTTATAAAATTAAGACTTCATAATATGTAAAGGACAACTAATGCAAGCGATTTAAAATTGCTGCAGGCTATTTAAGCCGTCGGCCTCCATATAAGGAATCGTGCGGCCCCTGTTCCCAACGCGGGTACACTGCGTATGCAGTGTGCAGAAAAGGTACAGGTCGGCTGCCGATAGTAAGGAGGTATGAGGGTAAGTTTAATATTGTTTTATTTTTTTTTATAATTTTTTTTTTAAATTTTTTTTTTTTGATTTAAACTTTTGAATCTACCTCTATAATAATTACTATTATTATTATTTTTGATTAAAATTTCTAACATATATATATTATGCATTTTATAATTTAATTTATTTAAATTTTTATAAAAACAATAATTCCATTGCGCTATATATATATATATATATATATATATATATATATATATATATATATATATATATATATATATATATATATATATTGATTTCATCTATATTTTGATGGAGAAAAATATTATCAATCATCCCAATTTAGAATTTTTTTGATTAAATCCTATGTTCTTTAATTTAGAAAAACAAGGGTTTTTCGATTTCTACGACTACAAAAGTTAATAAACAAGCATCTAATAATTCACAATATTGAAATGTTTAAACTTTAATCATAGAGAATTCGGATTTACAATCCATAGACACGAAGAAGACAGGAAAGGATATTTGCATAATTAATCAGTAATCAAAACACAAGACCCTACCTGAGCCTGATGCTAATATGCAATCCCCGAAAACTGTGAGACAATGCGCTCCTCTTCGAGAACTTTTCTCTGAAAAATCTTTCCTAGAATTCTCCTTTTGAATTCGCTTCCAAAATTTGTCTCCCAAAATTCGTGTCTCCAAAATTCAGCGTCCCTCAAAAATGAACCCCAAAGTTGTGATAAGGGGTTTTCTCCTCAAATCGGGGCATTAATTGTGCGTTCACCCGAGAGGACTCTTTGCTCAACTGCGTTAACTCAAAATTATCTTTTATTAATCTTTGCTTTATCTTTTTAATGCATATTAAATGAATCATTAAATAACTTTATTTAATTTTTCCACTTGACTTCTATTTTTAATCTTTATTACTTTTAATCCCATGCGCACTTTATGAAATTAAAATAACATTATAATTTCCTCTTATTTTATCTTTTTAATAAATTTCTTTATTTCCAACACATGCTCGCATCATGCAATCTTACAACCTTTTAATAATTAATATATTTTCTTTTTAATTTATTTTAGAAACTTAGTTGATAAAATATTTAATTAACTCAAATAACCATAATATTTAGCATTTATTTAAAAATGAACTCTAAATATATTATTATTAAATTAAATAAATATTATAATGTTCTAAATTATCCTTAAACTTTTATCTCCAAATCTAATTCTTTTTATTTAATTAATTTCTCAATCAATTAAATATAATCAAATATTAAAATATCATAATAATCTTCTATTAAATCATTAATTAATTGTTTTAATTAATTTCTTTTATATTTAAACTCATGCTTAGATCATGCGATCTAGAACCCTTTAATAATTTAATATCTTTCCCACTTTTAATTTATTTAAGAAACTTTAATTGATAAAATATTTATTAATTTAATTAATAATAATATTTAGCATTTATTTAAAAATGAACTCTAAATATATATATATTATTACTAAATTAAATAAATATTATCACATTCTAAAATTATACTTAAAATTTTTATTTCCAAATTTAATTCTTTTTATTTAATTAATTTCTCAATTAATTAAATATAATTAAATATTAAAATATCATAAATATTTTTTTATTAAATTAAATCATTAATTAATCTTTTTAATTAAACTTAATTAATAGAAAATACATCAAGGACTCATAAAGCAACATACGAAAACCCATCATAGAAAAATACATACTAAATCAAACAAAAGGGTTATAATCATGAAATAACATCATTTGATGCATTCAGAGGGTACTTAACTCAGATACTTGCCCTAATTATCAATTAGGACAATTGGCTAAAGGGTTTAGGAATTGGACTTAAGAGTTTATCTCCCCTCTCTTACCATTGAGATAATGCGATAGGGTACGCTCATCCTGGCAATTCAGGGAAGTCGATACCCGGTACCTGCAACCTGCATAAAATCCATGCATGTACAGACACAATATTCTAAGCTAAACAGGCAATGGCAGGAAGTGGTGCATCGTGTAGATCCCGACTAGCAGGTGACTACGACTCCCTTCCTTAACCACATCAGAAACACCATACATAAAGAAAACAAACACGCACACTATACACATGCAGTATGGGGTAAGTATCCATAAGAAAGCACATGTGAGAATAAACCATCTAACTAATCATCATCGATAACTGAAAACATTGAATAATCATCATGCATGCATGAAATATAGAGTACCAAGTCATCTCATCATATAATAAATTGAGTGTAAAACAACATCTGATAATCTGAAAGTAATAATAGTAATCATCAAACATAAAATTGGCCTAAAAGAGTTTGGCAAGGGTAACTGAAATGCGACTTAGGGGTGGGCACTACACAATTGGTATCAGAGCTTGGTTCTTTGAAAAGGAAAGTTTTGTAGCTTTGAGGAAAGACCTTGAAGATGGAAGTCTATAGGTTGGGAAAAGTTATTGAGAACAACAAGATTGAAATCCAACTTGCCCTACACCAAGTTAATGAAGCAAGAGATAAGTTGAAGTACACATTAAAGAGAAGGAAATATATATCTATTGAGGAAAATGACACACATTAACAATTGGAAGACACTATTGAATTGTTTGCAGATGGAAATTCAAGTGAGTTTGATGCAGTAGTTATAGATCTGATGGAAAAAAATGGTGCCCTAACTTAAGAGCTCTAAAATCTTAAGATTGAACAAGAAGTCCAATCAGTATTGCTATGTGAAGTGGCCAAGCAGAAAAAGAAAGATGAGGAAAACAAAGTCATGATTGAAGATGGAAAAAGGACAATGACCATTAGATTGGAGGACTTTGAAGTTACAGAATGAACAACTAAGGAATGAACTAAGAAGAGAAAAAGAATTTGCTGAAAGTTTCAACAAAGCTAGTGAAGCCATCAAATACTTTAAGAAATTGATGAGATCTCATAGATATAACAATGATACTACTAGATTGGGATACACTAGTACTAAGGAAGGAGAATCATTTGAAAGTGGTGAGCAAAGAAACAAAAATAGGTAAGAATTACAAACCTAATTGTCATAATTGTGGAAAGTTAGGTCATACAATAAATTTTCTAGGAGCAATAATGAAAATCATAAGCCTAAGCAAAAATTCATGGGTTACTTCCATAAGTGCAATAAGCAAGGACATCAAGAACATAGATACAAGACTAAGACTTCAAGCACACAAAGATTTGAAGGATATTGCCACAATTGTCAAAAGTATGGACATAAAGCATATGAATGTAGATCTAATGCCAAGTGGACATCAAACAACTAGACAATGGTACAAAAAATGGAAAATCCTACAATTGGAATTAAAATATGAAGTATAGTTATCACTATTGTCAAGAGTATGGACATGTTATTGAGAATTGCATTAGAATACATTTCAGCAGTGATTGTGGTAGATGTTTGAGTCAACCTACATGCTTTACCTATTTGAAGACTAGTCACATTAGTAGAAACTATCCAACAAGGTAAAAGACACCAAGTAGTGAATTCAATAAAGGCAAAGAGAATGTTTATGTTTAGAAATTCAAAGTGCAGATGAATAAGACATAGAAGAAAAAGGGAGATTGCAACACATCAAGTTTAGATGAGGTCACTTCATCCAATGGATCAGGTGATCACATCACCCCCAACTAGGTAATCAAAAGGCATGTGGGACTGATATCTCAATGATATACTTTACATTAGTTCCAGTTCTAAAAAGATTATATATGCATGAATTAAGATGCAATGTATTGGTTATATCCTAGAAGAAATCTATAGGTTTTGTTAGTTTTCATGTTGCTACCAAGCATGAAAAATTTCATAGTTGTTGTTGAGTGAAAATGAAATTTGAGTTGATGTTGAGCTATTAAGGGTGATAGTGTTGGTCAAGCTTGTTGTGGTTGTTGAGCATAGTATAAATTATGTGTAAGTCAAGGAGTTGAAATTGCTATGGTAGTCGAGCTTACAACTATGTAAGCACTAAGTATTTATTGTCGAGTTTTCAGGGTGATATAGTCATTTTTTTTCTTATTTTCATTCATTAAATATCAAAGAGAGAATGAAAAGCATAAGGAAAAATGAGAAGAAAGATTCAAGCATTTGTGAATTGGATTCAACTACTTCTTGTCACCAATCATTAGATTCATAAGGTATTTATCATGTGTTGAGCTACGCTGTTTGAATCATTGCAAACCTTAGTTATTTAAAATGGTGTCCATCTCTTTTATTATTGATAGGAAGGAAAAAAAGAGAGGTTTTAAATGCTCAATTAATAAGTAATAAGGTTAAACAATCACCATTTAGAGCCATTCCTAAGATAACATACAAGGGAGATCCTTCTAGTTCATTATTGATGATACCACCACAAGTTTTGATGATACAAGATGTTAGATGTTGTTACACCTATAAGGTTGGAAGTTTTGGAGACATGGAAATTAGAGATTTATATGGAAAATTGTGTATAGATAGAGTATTGAAGGAGGAAAACAAAATCATAGAGAGAAAAGGGTTAATCCATTCCCTAGATTTTCCAAATGTATTTAAAGCAAAGTGGATTAAGATAGTACTTAGCAAAATACATGATCACTCTATATGGTTGGAAAATGGCCCTACCAAGATCACAAAAAGGATCATCCACCGAGTGTCAGGATATCCTACCCTAAAAAGACCCAAGACCATCCGAAGTGATGCTAAGAGTAATAGAGAAGAATACATGGGTTGTAGGGAATAAAAGAGGAATGAACATAAACACAATTTAAGATCCCCTAACTGCATTTATAGTGAGAGTGATTGCTCACAAGTTCTTTCAATCTAGAGGATTGAACAATGTATCTCAAGTATGGCAGTGGATTTAGGCTACTAGATAGTGAAGAAGGACCACACTTATGACCTTGTCAAGTTACAACTCCAACAATTATCAAAAAACTTACGGGCCATAAGAAAAATAAAGAGTAGATAATGCAAATTTGGTTCATTACTTGTCTGCCTATTTTTCTATGTGTAGAAAATATTTTCCACATTTGGTAAGGTGGTGTGGAAAATAAATAGACTAGTAACATTGTAGATTTTAGAGTTGATAGAACAACTTGGAGAAAATTTTGAAACAATTATGACTAGCTACTTTGAAGATTTCAAAAAGTCTATGAAGCAAAGACTAAGGATTTTAGTGTCACTAGTGGAGAAACATTATAATGATGTTTGCTTCGTATTTGATGCTAATCATATGTAATAAAATAACTTGCACAATAGAAGAAATAATGTGAAATATTATATAAATACTTGATAATAACTAAGAGTAATAGGCCACTTCGAGGGGGCAACCTCCAAATATATCCAATGAGAACACACTTCACAATATGATGCTGAAATAAGACTAACAACCTCCTATATATACCTAATTATGCTTAGGTTGAATACACACAACCCTACATAACACCTAGGCCAACCTACCTACCTAAATAATAATATAGTAATGATCACATGACTTAATTAAGGATTAAGATAGCCACAAGTTGACTATTCATAACCCTACATACACTAATATTAAGGCTATAGCATGCCCCCTCTCTTGAAAGCAATATTGTCCTCAATGCTAACCAAGTGTGGATTCTTTTGAATGAACTACTCATCCTCCCATGCCTCTTCAACTAGTAAGTTCTTCCATTGGATGAGATATTAAGGCAGGGTTCTGTTCCTCATCTTCTTCATGTATGTTTGAAGAATGCACTCTAGTTAAAAAATTATTCTTCCTTCTTCATCAAGTTTTGGTAGTACTATTTGAGTAGCAATATTCTACCCAATTACCTTCTTCAAATAAGAAACATGAAAAATTGGATGTATCTTTGTTATAGGCAACACTACCAATCTTTTCCATGATTTAGTATGGTCCATAATATCTTGGAGACAACTTATTATTCTTTTTTTGTTCCTTCATTGAGATTTGTTTATAAGGCTGCAATCTCAAGAAGACCCAGTTCCTAACTTCAAAATTTCTTTCACTATGATGTTGGTCTACTTGTTGTTTCATTCAATTTTGTGCCATAGTTAAATTCTCCTTGAGTCTTGAAAGTACCTATTTTTGATGAAGCAAGTGGTCCTCCACTTCATGAACTCTTGGTGAAAACTTTAATGACAATGTGATGGAAGGAGGATGATATCCATAAAGTGCCAAAAATGGAGACATTTTTGATGAGCTATGAAAAGAAGTATTGTAGCACCATTCTGCAAGAGGTAGCCAATCTATCCATTGAGATTTTTTTCTAAAGTGAAAAAATGTAGATATCCTTCCAAACATTTATTAACAACCTCAATTTTCCCATCTAGTTGAGGATGGTATGAAGAACTATGAGCCAATTGAGTACCCAAACATGAGAATAGATCTTTACAAAAGAGACCAGTAAAGATAGGATCACAATCACTAACAATAAACTTAGGTGTACCATGTAGCTTTTGGATATTCTCCAATAAATTTTTTTCCACTATACTTGTTGTAAAAGGATGTGATAATGCAACGAAATTTGCATATTAAGTGAGGCGATCAACTACTACCATGATGACATTATGACCTTTAGATTTGGGAAGCCCTGTGATGAAGTCCATGGATACCTCTTCCCAACATTGGCTAAGAATATATAAATATTGCAAGAGACCTGGTGTCTTAATTGTTTCCCCCTTATTTCTTTGACAAACCAAGCATTCATCCACAAATTTTTGAACATCACCTTTTAGCCCTTCCCAAATTTATTTTTGCTTGACCTGATGATATGTCTTCAAAAATCTTGAATGACCACCAATTGGTGACTTATGTAGTTCTTTGAGCATCTTATATTTAAGAGTGGAATTCTTGTAGAGATACAAGCACTCTTTATACCAAAGAATATCCCCCTTTAAACAAAACTTATCTAAACTACTAGGGCCACTTTTTTATTTGCTAGATGAGATTAATTTTTGCCAAATTATTTTGCCACTCTTCTTTGGCTTCTACCACCCAATTTTGTTGTAATATTGAAATGGCATACAATAAGGCTTCACAATTTTCATCCTTCATGGAAAGTGCATTGGCCATAATATTTTCCTTCCCTTTCTTGTATATAATTTCAAAGTCATATCCCAACATCCTAGTGACCCATTTTTGTTACTCTTCTGATGATAGTCTTTGTTCCAAAAAATATTTTAGGCTATCATGATTTGTCTTAACCTTGTAGTTTCAACCCATTAAATAAGGCCTCCATTTTTTAATTGCATGAAGGATTGCTAGCATTTCCTTCTCGTAAATAGGTTTGAGTTGATTTTTACCCTTTAATTGATGACTCTCAAAAGTAATTGGTTAACCTTCTTGCATGAGAATTGCTCCTATCGCATTTCTAGAACCATCACATTCTACAATGAATTCCTTGGTGAAATCTAGAGTGGTAAGCACTGGAGTTGTACACATAGCCTTCTTCAATTGCTCAAATGATACATTAGTAGATTCATTCCAATAAAAAGAATCCTTCTTCAATAGAGTGGTAAGGGGTGCTGCTATATGACCATAATTCTTCACAAATCTTCTATAGTATCCTGTCAATCCCAAGAAACCCCTCAAATCCTTAATGGTTTTTGGAATAGGCCATTCCATGATAGCCTTAAATTTTTTAGGGCCCACCTTTACTCTTTCATGTGAAACTATGTGTCCCAAATACTCCACCTCCTTAAGACAAAGTACACTTGGATGGCTTAGCATAGAATTGATGATCTTTGAGTAATTGTAATGCTTGATCTACATGCTATAAATGTTCTTCCCTATTCTTGCTATAAATTAATATATCATCAAAAAGCACTAACAAAAAATTTCTCAAGAACTTCTTAAAAATGGAATTAATCAAACTTTGGAATGTAGATGGTGCATTGGTCAGACCGAATGGCATTACCAAAAATTCATAATGACCCTCATGCTTTTGAAATGTTTTCTTACAAATATCTTCCTCCTTAATCCAAATTTGGTTATAAACCAATCTAAGATCTAACTTGGTGAAATACATAGCTCCATTTAATTCATCTGGAAGATCATTGATGACTGGAATAGGAAACTTATCTTTAATGGTGTACTTGTTGAGCACTCTATAATCTGGCCACATGTGGCAAGCTTTATCCTTCTTATGCACCACCAGAATAGGTGAGAAGTAAGCACTTTGGCTATGCCTAATAATTCCTACCTCTAGCATTTCCTCAAAAAAAAAAATTCTATCTCACTTTTTTGTATGTGTGGGTACCTATAAGGCCTGATGTTTGGTGGCTAGCTCCCTAAAACTAGTTGTATGGAATGGTCATGATCCCTCTTAGGAGGAATTCCTTTAGGAATATCTACAAGAATCATTGAGTGATGATCAATTATTGCTTGTAAATCTGGATAAGTAAGAGAATTAGATTGAGAGACTTCTAATGAACATAGCTAGGCCACAAATCCATCTGCACAATTTCTTAAGAAGCTTTTGCATTTCATGAGAGCTTACCATCTATGGGGATTTTTTCTTCAATCCCCTTAGCTCCACTACCTTTCCTTTTGATTGAAATCACATGAATAGTTCTTGGAAGTTCATCTTAATTATTCCCAATGTAGTAAGCCGCTATACTCCCAAAAAAATATTTGTTGCACCCATGGATATTGCATACATTGGGATATCAAGTTGATAATATCCCTTGGATAATTTGATGCTATGACACTTCCCTAAACAACTAACTATGCCCCCATTTGTAATAAAAACCTAAAAATTTGGGGCTATATATATAAAACAATTTAGAAGAGTTGTCAACTTTTTGTTGATGAAATTATAAGTACTACCTGAGTCGATCAACATTGTTGTTTTCTACTTCTCTAAGAAACCTACTACCTTGAGGGTTTGTGGTATACTGAAACATAAAAGTGCATGACAAGAAATGATTGGTTGAGAATCATGTGGTTCCTCACCTGACTCCCTATCCTCCTTTGATGTGAGTTCATCCTCTTCTTCCTCACTCGGACCTTCAATATAGAACAATTTCTTTTCACTATATTTATGTCCTCGACTATATTAGCTATCACAATTGAAACACAACCCTTTTGCTCCTTTCTCCTCAATTTTTTATGGAGTTAGTTTTAAAAAGAGAAGGTGTTGCATATATTTTTTCTCTTGTCACATTAGCCCCTTACTTTCTAGGAATCAAGAACTTCTCCTCTACCTTGCGTGCCAGTATAAAAGACTCATAAATTGAGTTGGGACAAAACATGTATACCTCATGTTGAATGTGATCCTTGAGACTACCCAAGAATAAATCATTCAAGTTCTCCTTTGCAATTGTATCTCCTCTTAAGGATAGATTTTGGAATTTTTTAATGTAATCCTTAACTGATCCTATTTGTTGAAGCTTTCAAGTTGTTGGCTAAAGAAGTTTTCTGTCATACTATTTCTATATTGTGCTTGGAGTTCTTCTATAAAAATTGACCATGATATAGTGAGTCCCTTTTTCCTCCTATGAGTACAAAGCCAATGGTACCAAATGAATTGATCTGGTTCTAGATATAAAGAAGCCATGATGACCTTTTGTCAAGATGGGATTTGATGTACTTCAAAAAAATTCTTCTTTTGATTTATCCATGTTAGAGGATACTTACCATCAAATTTGCACATATCCACCTTTGGAAAAAAATTCCTAGATCCCACAAGATTAATAAAATTTGTATCATTATTAGTCAACTTGAAGGTCTCACCTTGAGTACTTGAGAGCTCCTTCCTTGTTTCATTCATATAGTGCTTAACATGCTTCACATATCTGATATATCTTCTCATAGGTCACACATATCCCTCTTAACTTCTTCCTTGATCTTACTAAGTTCCTCATTGGGAGTACTATCCTCTGTTGCTTCCCAATCTTGATTAGAGGATTTCCCCAGTGTGGTAGCATTCTTTTTGCCTCTTGTTGAAGACCCTGTCATGATAGAAACCAATATTTTTGAAATAAATCACACAAATGAAAGGTAAATTCTTTTATTTATTTATTTATTTTTCACTATAACTTACTAGGGCCAAGATACCCTTACTCAGAAAAAATCCCAAAAAAAAAAGCAAATTTGCTACCTTGAGAGAGAATTTTACTAATTTTGCAATATCTTGCTTATTTTTGTTTGTGAATTTATTATGTCATCTCCTCATCTAACAGTCAATTCCAAGTGGTAAGCCACAATCCCTCTTCTAATTTAGACAAGTTATGTGACAATATTAGGAATAATGCAAATTTATCAGAGTTCATATATGTTGAGTTTGATACATTTGGAAAGCTAGACATGAATAAGGTGGAAGAGTCTGTATATAAGATGATGGCCACATTTAAGAAAACTCCTATTGATATTTCCAACTCATTATCAAAAACTCTATATGACAGAGTTTAGTAGAGGTGACAATAAAATTTAACAACTGAAAGACGTATAAGGGAGACTACTCTAGCAAGAGTAATGCCAGATTTGGATAAGTCAACAATGACTAAGGCCATAAAAAATACAAGGGGAGATTTTATCCCAAATATAGAGCCTTTCATATTTTGTAGAATAAAATTGAAGAGGTTGTCAAACAAAGCACCCATATATGGAAAGTCATCTATGTGTTGACAACAGAAAAGGAAAGTGAACAAGCACCTAAGGAGGTTGGTGAAGAAAACTATGATCAAGATGTAGTAGAGATTACTAAGGATGTATCTATCAAGGATGGAAATGAGGGAAGAACATAAAAGGAAGAAGATGAAGAGGCTACATCTAAAGTTGAATAATAGGATGAAAAAATGTACCTGAGGTACAAATGTCGTGTGCCAATCCCCCTCATGTGGACCAAGCAACTCAACAAAATACAATAAAGATAAAGGATGTTTTTGATAACATAGTGTAGAAAATCAATCCTTTGATAGAGGATGATTTGAAAAAGATACTATAGGATTCTACTTTTTCTATAAAATTATGCACTAATCATGTATTAGTAAGCACAATTGAGATTGACAAAGTATCAATAGGGGAAAATAAAACTAACACATCTAGTGTCCTCCCTACATCTACAAAGACAAAAGGTACATAAGAGCTACACGGTGTCACCACTAGCACACATGTTTCAATTCCCATTATGGTATATCAAGTGAAGAATATAGTGACAATATATGTCAACACATTAGTGTCAAATGCTTCAATGAAAATAGTTTTGATAGTTGATTAGGATGGGACACAAGTCCATATAGGTTAGGAAGTCATTCTTGCACCTATCTCACAAGCACAAGGTGAAGTTTTGACTGAAGAGAAGGAAGCTAATAGGACTGAAGATTCAGTTTTGACTACAAAACTAGAGGAAAATATACCAATTCAAACATTGGTTACCCTACCAATCTCTACATCCCCTATTCCTTGTCAAACTCTTCATAGGCTGAGTATAGATGCTACACCATTACAATCATCAAGGCCTAGTCTTGATACATCTAAGATTGGAGAAGGCACATCTTATGGAGATGTCAATTTATATGAGGTGATTGAACTTCCAAAGTTTGATCTTATAACAATCACCATAGAAGAAATGAGCATATTGTAGGAATCTCTAGCAAGAAAGAAGCACCAAGAGTTACTCAGAAAGGAGCATAAGAAAGCACAAGTTCTACATGACATCAAAGAAATATTTCTTGATGCATTTAGCCTCCTAACACCTAATAAGGAAAAACCTATTATTGAGCAACTAGTGAATATAGTTGACAAGATTAGTGATGCAGACCTGGATACAAATACTAAACTTCTAGAATGGTCTAAGAAAAAGTTTCAAACAAAGGTCAATGAAAAGATTTCTAGTGTCATTACACTATGATAGGTTGACTTAGCAACCAAGATGGAGACTGTAAAGAAGGTGTTAGAGAATTTATTTTCTCTATACAGAAAACTCTTTGATGTGAATTTATTCATACAAGGGTTTCATAGGGCCACTAACCAGCTACAAGGAGACCTACGAACAACATGCAACATTCTTAAGTTGTCTCATAGTAAGAGCCAAGCTCATTGTCAAGGATTGTTATCTATTCAAGGCCAACTAGTTGCATTACATGCATAAGATGAAAACATTAGGGCTACCTTGATAAGTATTCAATCCATTTTGACCCCATACATGGAAGTGTTGCACAAGGAACTATCCTTCATTGAAACATTGATGAAAAAAGATTCTCATCTTTCCACTCATGAGGGCTTAGTAGACCTTGCTGTCAAGCTAGATGTTTAATTTTAATCTCTAGAGGTAGCATGCAAAAATTGGGATGCAACACTCAAGATTATAATGGAGGTCCATTAAACATTTTTGGACAAACATACTATTAGTTTACCACCCATGACATAAGTGTCAAAAAGGGGGGATATTGTTTTGAGACAAAAAGGAGAGAAAATACAAAGGGGAATGTAGAAATAGAGGAAGACAATAGGACAACAAATTTACTCAACAGGAGTATCAGATTTAGATACAACACATAAAAATCAACTCAGGGGGAGTTATGAAGTTTTGAGGTATGACTGATAAGTAATCAATTTTTACAAAATTTTGACATTTTGAAATTTTATATGTGAACCAAGTAAAGAATATAGATTATCTCAGTTATGCCCATATGTTAAGGTTATGTATGCATGAAAAAGTGTTTTTCCACTCATGTCAAAGGGGGAAATTGTTGATCTCATTTTGGTTTTGACATACGAGTGACAATACACTTAAGTCATTACTTAACAATACTTAGTGCATGCCAAGAAAGTAGTGTATGCCAAGCATAAGATGTCAGATAATGCATGCTGAGCAAAATATACAGTATGTTTCGAGCACTAGTATGTGTTGAGCAGACAGTTAGTGCCAAGGCACTCCACTAACGAGAAAGCTAATACATGTCAAGTGATTCAGATGCTGAGTGAATTGTGGATGTCAAGTCATTTAGGGGTCATGTTACAACATTGAAGATATAGTGGATGCCAAGCATTACAGGCTTTAAGCACCGAGTAAACAATTTTGGACATAGTTGTTTGTAATGGCACAAACTCCTATGTAAACTATTTTTGGGCCAACTTAAGGATTGTTTTACGACTATAGAAGATAAGAATGAATCTACATTGAGAATCCCTATGCAATAGATGCAATCAATCAAAAAAAGGAATTAATTAAGTGACAAAATGGGCAAATCATAGTTGTTGATTCCTATCTAACTTTAGGTCACCTAAGTCCTCTAAAGGTGTAAAAACCCTACAAGAGTAAGAGTGTGAAGGGAGAAGTTTACATGCATAAATAAAGCATTCATGGTGACTAAAAATATGTGATAGAGGTATGAATTGTAGAATTAGTTAGAGAGAATAGAGGAAAGCGGAGAGAAGACAAAAGTGATACATCTGATTAGGAGGATCAAGTATACAGAAGGAAAGAGGAGATCTGATATGTAGAAGAGAGGTGCTAACCAAAGGATCAAGGCTAGAAAATTCCAATAGGTGAATTAGTAAAATATCTTAACTAAGTAGTCCTAGCAGGCTTTTGTAAATCCTTTAACAAAGTGCTTACTTTATTGTAAGTTGAAGGCCTTTACCAGGCACACTTTTAGAAGGGTGTTGAAATCCTTTAACAAGGTAAGATTTAACAATCTTTGTAAGCCTTTAATAGGGTAGACCTTTCATAGGGTAAATCTTACTTTATGATCAAACTTATTGTAACATTAATTGGCTACACTTTACAATTGTAGTTGTGAAGATTTGTGGGTGTCATCCCCACCCTAGATTTACCTTCTCATTGGAGGGATTCTGGGTAACCAAATATCTTGTGTCACATGTGTTAATTTTTTTCATGCTACGGATGAACATATGTAGCTAGCTATTTCAATTTACATGTAAATTTTGAGATATATGTGTGGTGAATGTTTTTATGGTTAAAGTTTTAAAGTGTTGATTCATCGCCCTCCCCCTCTTAGAGTGTACTTTCCATATTGTTATTTCTAACAATACATATATACATACATAGGCACACACATATATGTGTGTATATATTTATATATACACATACATATACATAAAGAGAAGCTTCTCTAATCACCTTCTGGGGGGAATATAAAGAGATATATGTTTAGAATGAAATAAAGGAATATTTACATAGGTACCTCTTCTCCCATTGAATAAAATTGAAAAGCAAGGACATGGAGATTACAAGGGCATTACATGACAAAAAAATCACAGAGAAAGGGCATGAAGATCACAAGGACATGACAACAACATGCAGAGATCAAAAGGGCACGTCAATCAAATGCAGCGATCATAACGACATGACAATGAAATCCTAGATCTCCACTGATCTCCACCAAGGGCACAAAAATGAAATGCAGAGATTAGAAGGGAATGATAGTGAAATGAAGTGACCACAAGAGCATGACATTAAAATCTCCACCAAAATTCAGAGCTCTCCACCCTCATTCAGATGTCTCCACCCTCTTTCATGCGTACCTCTCCATAATCGATCAAAATAAATGGGAAATGATTTATGTTGTGTTTTTTTTAATACTCACGTGGGCATCACAACAGTATTACAATGATGTTGGGGAAAATTACAAAACTAAACATGAAAATCACCCATAAAATTAACATGCCATTAAAAATTGTTGTCACAATTTGACCCCTAATGTTGTAGTGCCTTGATCAAAGGGAAAACCTTGATGGGGATGGTACACAAAAAATAATGTACTAATATAAATGTTCCTTTTTAGAGGATGGACCCTATTAGGATTTACTAAAAACATTCAATACATATTAGTCCCTATTAGGAGACATTGAATCCCT
This sequence comes from Cupressus sempervirens, assembly GCA_028749045.1. Classification (NCBI taxonomy): domain Eukaryota; kingdom Viridiplantae; phylum Streptophyta; class Pinopsida; order Cupressales; family Cupressaceae; genus Cupressus; species Cupressus sempervirens. The sequence continues at coordinate 37,923,923 of CM053785.1, forward strand.
ATTAAGAGATTCCAACCCTATTAGTAGTTGTGCCAACCTTGCTAGGAGTTATAGAGGGTAGATAAACCCACTATCCCAACAACTTTAGGGGCAAGAACAACGAACCCACTATCCAAATGATCTCTATATTATTCCTTACAGAATAATGAAAATGAAGTGTACTTGCACTTCCTCTTCTTTTTTCATGTCAACCAGACTATTCTTCTTCTTCTAATCTTGATACCACATCACCAACTTTGTATCCAATAATCCCTTGGATCGCTTATTCACATTTACCAAATACTGTGCTCTTGTTCACACACTTACAATCAAGAAAATTACCTTCCTTTATACCAAGTCCTCAGAAAAATTCCTCAATTCATCCTTGAGCCTTTCCCAATTAATTATAATATGACCACAATAAGATAATTACTTATTTCACAATTACACAACACTGTCATATCAAAGTCTTTACAACTTATCACATGTGTGACTCTAGACCTTCTACACTCATTGATGTCATCATCAAACTATTCTCTATCACTATAGGACTTCATATATCCTGATTCTATCTCTCTTAGGAGATATGATCCAATCATCAGAAAATGCTTATTAGGTCCCCTATCTTTGTACTACTTTCTATAAATCAAGCATATATTTTGTACATCTTTGACTTACTTCATGCACACTTAACCTCATTATCATGACACTATGTAGAACACATCCTTAACCATGCTTGGCCTAAGCATCAAATCTCTATTTGTACGACCATGATATATATTTGCTACTTTTCTAGTCTTCACATAAACCATACTATGTTGTCATCAATGACAAACACAGTCATAAATACAACATATCAATCATGCTACCAATCTCCAAAGGCTCTAAAAATTCTTATGATACTCCCCCAAAGGAATACCATCAACATTCATGCTAACAATCTCTCCGTTTGGCATTGATGGGAACATAGATGAAAAATATCTAAGTTCCAAGAATACCAAAACAATACTCTATTGTAACTATAGTTGCTATTCTCATCTTTTCAAATCCTCTTCATCAATCAAATTTGAAATCCTCTAAAAAACTGCCCTCTCCTAAAACTCTATCTATTCATATTAGTTGTTCATATACAAAAAAATTCTCAACTTCTCCTCCATTCAATGTTACTCCCCATTGACATCAATAATAATTTCTCTTGTACATAGGAGATCTCAACCTCTCCCCCATTAGTCAATTTCTTCCCCACACATACTTAGAATATGTTTCCTCAATGCATACTCTCCCCCATTAATACATAGGAGATGTTTTTCATGCATATTCTTCCCCATTGACATCAATGACAAAGGCTTCATTATGTCAATCATCTGCTCCAAATCTTCAACCAACTTGAGTGTCTAAAGACACTGTTCTAAACAAACTACTAAGAATCCTATATGTTCTAAACAAAATATCTAAGTTCCAAGAATACCAAAACAATACTCTATTGTAACTATAGTTGCTATTCTCATCTTTTCAAATCCTCTTCATCAATCAAATTTGAAATCCTCTAAAAAACTGCCCTCTCCTACAACTCTATCTATTCATATTAGTTGTTCATATACAAAAAAATTCTCAACTTCTCCTCCATTCAATGTTACTCCCCATTGACATCAATAATAATTTCTCTCGTACATAGGAGATCTCAACCTCTCCCCCATTAGTCAATTTCTTCCCCACACATACTTAGAATATGTTTCCTCAATGCATACTCTCCCCCATTAATACATAGGAGATGTTTTTCATGCATATTCTTCCCCATTGACATCAATGACAAAGGCTTCATTATGTCAATCATCTGCTCCAAATCTTCAACCAACTTGAGTGTCTAAAGACACTGTTCTAAACAAACTACTAAGAATCCTATATGACTTTGCTCATCTTAGATACTCCCCCATAAAAGAAGCATCAACATTCAATCTAGTCAAATAATAGCTCTTTATACCACTAGATTGATGCAATCTCTACATCATCTACTTAGAAGTAGGTAGGGGCATAACTACAAGCATACTTCTCAAGTACTCAAATGTATCTTTAGGCAAAGGCTTCATAAAAATATCTGTAATCTTATCTTTTGTACTTACATACTCTAATATGATTTCTTTCCCTACAACCTTCTCTCTCAAAACATGATACTTTATAGATATATGCTTAGGTTTAGAATGCAATACATGATTCTTAGACATACTCACTATACTTGTGTTATCACAATGTATGATAATAGGATCTAGAAATTCTATCCCAGTATCCTTCAATATCTTCTTCGTCCACATGATCTGATTATGATTATTTGATGCTACTGCATACTCTACTTCTATTATACTTAGTGAGATACAATCTTGTTTCTTTCTCATCCAAGAATCAATCTTCCTCCAAGGAAAAATTCTCCACCATTGGTGCTTTTCCTTCATCCATACTACCTACCCAATCCACATTAATATAAGCACACAAAATAAAATCACCTGATCTGCCATACCATAAACCATAATCATGTGTATCCTTTAAATATTTGAATATCCTTTTCATTGCTACATAATGATACTCCTTAGGATTAGCTTGAAGTCTAGTTAGAATCCCAACTACATTTGCTATATCTGGTTTGGTGTGAGTTAGATATTTCTAACCTCTAAACATTGATCTATACATCTTCTTCTTAACTTCCTCATCTTTTCTAGATAACTTGTGACTAGTTACCATTGGTGTACCAATAGGCTTACAACTTTCCAAGACAAATCTTTTCAACAAGTCTTTCAAATACTTATCTTGTGAAATGAAAAATACCATCATTATTTTGCATAATTTGTAAACCTAGGAAGAACTTCATCTCACTAATCATGCTCATCTTAAATTGAATCTTCATAGCTTCAACAAAATTATTACTTGCCTCATCATTACCTCCAATTATTATGTCATCAAAAAATATCACAATAATCAACAAACCATTCTTAATTTCTTTCAAATTTAAGTTAGCATTTGTCATACCTTTAGGGAATCAAAGTTTTTCCAAATACATATCCAGTCTTGCATACCAGGTTCTAGGTGCTTAATTTAGGCATATAGAGCTTTATTCAATCTACATACCATATTCTTGTCTTCTAATAAAGGAAATCCTTGAGGCTGCTCAATGTAAACTTCTTCAATTTCTGCATTCATAAATGCTAATTTGACATCCATCTGATACACTTTGAACTTCTTACTTATTGCATAAGACAAAAACATTCTTACTACTTCCACTCTAGATACAAGGGCATATGTTTCCTCATAATCTATTCCTTCTGGCTATGAATAACCTTTGTATACTAGTCTAGCTTTGTTTCTCACAACTTCACCTTGTTCATTCATCGTATTTCTGAATAACTATTTAGTTCCTATAACATTCATGTCTTTAGGTCTAGGAACCAATCCCCATGTCTCATTCTTCACAATCTAATCTAATTATTTCTTCATTTCTTGAGTCCAATGATCATATTTTTATGCCTCATCTACACGCTTAGGTTCAACTTGAGAAATTAGACATAATTCCTCATTTACTGTATTTCTTGTCATCATTACTTTCTCTTTATTTCCAATTATCTACTCTGTGGGGTGATTCTTTTTCAAGTTCCTATTAGGTGTAGGAGTTTCTATCTCAACTCTTATCTCTTCTCTTGGTTCAGTTCTTTGATCTCTTTTCTCAATAATTTGTACATCATTATGCAAATCTTTATTAGTCTCAAAGAAAACTTCAATATTCTGATGGTTAACCTTCAAATCAACAATAGTTACCAAAGTTATCTCTTCTTTAACTTCCTCTTTCTTAACAATTCAAACTCATTATCATCACAACTATTCAAGAATCTTTCCAAAACTTGTTTAAAATTATTCATCCTCATTAGATAGTTTCTTATTTTTCTTACTCTCTTAGGACATCTAGATGCAAAATGACCAAATTCATTACATTTACAACAAATTTTTTTTTTCTCCATACCTTTGGGCTCTCTTTTCATAATTAGATCAATAATTTCTTTGATCTTCTTGACTTCTTTGAATCTATATTTGTCTTTAATTGTGCTTCTATTATTTTGTATGCAATAAAGATATTCCAGATCTGGAAAGTTGATGCTCTGTTCTGTACACAATTCTTATATCTCACCAAGAAGCTCCATCTTCCGAATATCAAAATTACCTCCATCAAACTTAGGACTTTATTTTCTAAAGTGACTTGCCATTGATCTACCAAAGGTGTTAATCTTTCTCTTCAAGGACTTGATGCTCTGATACCAATTGTTAGAATGCAAAGTCCACCAATATAACTAGGGGGGGTGAATCAATTATCCAACTATTATAACAATTTTCAACCTTATTTATCACTAACCATATGAGCAATATAATAAGAAACCATAATAAGATACTCATACACTATAATAATAGATATGTTAACTAGGGAAATCCTTGATCAATGGGAAAACCCTAGTGGGGATGGTACCCACAAAATGATGTGCTAATATAAATGTTCCTTGTTAGAGGATGGACCCTATTAGGAGTAAATGAAAACACTCATTACATATCAATCCCTATTAGGAGACTTTGAATTCCAACCCAATTAGGAGTTGTAGAAGGTGGATGTACCCACTATCCAAACAACTCCAGGGCCAAGACCAATGAACCCAGTGTTGTCTAAATGATCTTTGTATTATTCCTTGCTATATAATAAAATGAAGTGTACTTGTACTTGGGTCAGTGCAAGAAGTTGGGTCTCACTTTTGGCCAAAAAGTGGAAGTGTTTTTCCTGTTTTTGAATTTTTTTGTCAATTAATGTCAAAATTTGAGGCATTTAGAGATTGAATATAAAAAAACTTCAGAAATAAAATTTTTAGTGTTTAGAATCTAGTTTTTGAATATGTAATTTATTTGTGTACCCATATGAGAGATTATTTTTTTGGTATGGATCTTTAAAAACCACTTTTTCAAAATGCTTGTTTCAAGACCATACCACGCTCGTGTACAGACACCATAATTTGACACAAATAAATGAATTTTTGCAAATCCTTTTAAAGGGAGTTACCTAATACACCTAAGATTGATGAAATTTTTTTTCTTTAATTTTTTATTGAATAATTTTAAAAAAAAAATTAATTATTAATTGGCTATAAAGGTAAACTTTAAAACCTCTCATGCATGGACCACATAATTTGATCAAAATCTCACTTTTTTCAAAAATTCTTTTTTTAACCTCAAAAGAATTGTATATAGATTGATGAAATATAAATTAATTTAAGAAAAATTATAAAATAAAAAAGTTATTAAAGTTTTAGTGAACTTCACTATTTTACATTTAAGTACCACCTTTCATTAAAAACTAATGCAAAAATAGTAAATAAAATCATAACACTATAAAATTTATATTTATGAAATTAGGGCAGTGACAGCTCTAATGGATTTTTGTTTTATAAAAAAATTTGATCGGGAAGACCCTCTAAAAATTATGGCAAGGCATAAATTTGTTAGTTCAATGCCTTAGCCAAATCTTGAGAGGTTATGGCATAGGCTTGGTCTCACCAAGCCTATCCCAAACTAAAATCTGAGGTAGGAGAAAAAAATCCTACCCAATGTTGTAAAAAAGGGGTACCCATTATTTAAATTCAAAAAATGGGTACCCATTTTGGAAAAGTCAAATTGGCATACAAAATTGCCCCCAAAAAACAAAATTATAAATTTTTAGAAACGGGTACCCATTTTTTAAAAGTAAAAAATTTGTACCCGTTTCTAAAAAATACAACTTTTTTATGTTTTCAAAAATAGGTACCCATTTTTTGAAAATTAAAAACGGGTACCCAATTTTTTAAAAAATGGGTGCCCATTTTTTAAATTTCGAATTGGGTGCCTGAGCCTAAAATGGGTACCTAGTTTTAAAAAATGAGTACCAGTTTCTAAAAGAGCATGATCTCAATCCACAGACTTTCACGAAATTGAGACCCAACTCCTTGCTTCTACCCACTTCCTCTTCCTCTGTCCTATCAACCATACTTCTCTTCTTCTTCTAATCTTGATACCAAATCACCAACTTGGCATCCAATAATCCCTTTGATCACTTACTCATATTTATCAAATAATATGCTCTTGTTCGCACTCCTTAATCACAATTCACACACTTACAATCAAGGAAAATACTTTCCTTTATACCAAGTCCTCAACACAATTCCTCGAGCCAGTCTTAAGGCTTTACCAATTAATTATAATAGGACCACATTAAGATAATTACTTTTTTTGAAATTAGACAACACTATTGGCTCATAGTCTTTACAACTTCACGCGTGTGACTTTAGAGCTTGTACACTGTCTGCCATCATCATCAGACTATCCTCTGTCACTATAAAACTTCGCATATCTTGATTCTATCTCTATTAGGTGATACAATACAATCACTAGAAACTTCTTATCAGGTACTTTTTCTGTATACTTCGTTTTATAAATCAAGCATATCTTTCATACATCTTTGACTTAAATCATGCACACTTAACCTCGTCATCATGACATAGATAATAACACTTCCTTAACCGTGCTTGACCTGAGCATCAAATCTCTATCTGTACGACCACGATCTCTATCTTCTACTCTACTAGTCTTCATAGAAACTAGACTATGTTGTCATCAATTGCAAACACAATCATGAATACAACATATCAATCATGCTATTAACTACCAATCTCCACATGCTCTGGCAATGCTTAGGATACTCTCCCAAAGGAATACCATTAACATTGATGCTAACACATGAACAACAAGAAGATCTGAACAAAGAAGTACCTAAACCACCTAAACACCATAAAGAAGTACATAAATAATTTAATGGAAGATGATTTGCATGTAATTAGCTGGGACACATGAAGAAGGACTGCATAGGTAAGTATACTAAACGCTTTTATGGTTATTGTTATAATTGATTTTCTTATATAAATAAATCTAATGAATGTAGGAAAACCATATGTAATGATAATAGTGGAATGTATGAATGTACTAACTCTATAGATAGTAGACCATTGGGAGAAAAAAAATTCATAAGAATTGGAGTCTTTTTTCTAAGTGCAATAATTTTGGATACACTGCTAAAAAATCCAGATTGCAGACTAATCAATTTGGACCAAGATATGGAAACAATGTAATAGTATGTCAAATTTGAAACAATTTGGGACATACAACCAAATTTTGTATGATGAATAGATGAGAACACCAAGTATGAGATCACAAAACATGAACTTTAGAAGGAATGCAAACAATAATGTAAGAAGGAATAAAATTAGTAATGAAAGCTAGAAAGAAATTGTGAAAGAGAAAGTAGAAAACTTCAATAAAAAATTTGTTAAATAAAAGGCACCTAAAAGAACAAAAACATAGGTAGAGAATCCAAATGATACATCTAATAGAAGGATGAAATCAGTACCAGTAGTTGATAAACCCTTATCAATTTAAATAATCATTTCGTTAGAGAAAATAGGGGATAACACACCAGTAATTTATTAGATCCTAGAATGGTGACATGAAGTTTTTGTCACTTAGGAAAAGTATAGAAACGATGCCTAGGAGCTATAGTTAAGAGCGCATAAAGATATGAGGTCATAAGTGAGCTTGAGAAAGTAATTTAGCCTACTAGTTATAGCATCATCTTTTTGAGTTTTAGTACTAGAACAATTAATGCATATCATATTTTTGCTAAATAAAAGGACTAAAATAAATGTAATTAACAACCATTATAATTTTTGAGAACCAAGAGAAACTTGTGGACGAGATTTGAGAGTGATTTGAAGGAGAATTGAAGTGTTGGAGAAGAAAACTTAAATAGTTTACACAAGAGCCCTAATTATGTGATTTTAAGGCATTTATTTGCATCGTTGATATGTAATTGTAAAGTCATTTAAAATTGATAATGAATCCCTCTTTGCTACATGATATTATGGAAAAAATTAGGTATAGGTTTAAGAGAACTTCAATGCACATTTGGAAGATGGCCCCGCTGGGGCAATTTCACAAATTCCTAAAGGAGTGTTAATCGTGGAAGATGTAAGATCATATCTTCATTGTAAGTTTGAAAATACCTATAAATGAGAAGAATGTGAAGAATTAGTGCAAGAAATCACTAAGACAAAGTGGAATTATAGAGGCATGATGTTGAGTTTAATTCAGTAAGATGATGTCAGATTTATTAGTAAAATCTCAGCTTATCAGATGAGTTCTAGCTCTAGAGAAGACAAAGTCTCTACAGGCTTCATAAAAGAAGCTTATAGATGTGTGTAGAGAGAGTGGAATTTAATTTATGTGAGATTGAAACAACAACTCTTTGATAACCTTGAGTAGAATAAGAACAAATCTGCAACATTCAAATTATGATATCTAATAACTTATCTAATCTTTCATGTCACGAAAAGATTCCCTACTATGCATGTATCATGTTATAATTTAGACAAGTGTACCATGGAATCAATCAATTAGTATTATAGAAAGACATCTGAAGATTGCATAAACAACATCATAACCATTATGATGAAAATATTTTAGACTGAGATGAGTGAAAGAATGAGGATACCTAAATGAGTTATCAGCTTCGTTGGGCTCAACCATGCCTATTAGATTAAAAATAATTCAAGAGTTACTAATTCTATTCATAAATTATAACTAAAATGCAAAAAAGAGATTTCTAATAATAACCTAATTTTTAAATTTAAAAAATAATGAAAATAATTAAGAAAAACCAAACTAACTTTAAATTTAAAAAATAATGAAAACAATGAAAAAAACCAAAAAAAATTGAAATTGCTTTTGATGTAAATGGTTGATTAAAGGTAAATATGGATTTGATGTTGGAAATCAGGTTGTATTCATTAAAGGAGGCTCATTTACATGGAAACAAACAATGAAAAATAATGTTCATATTTTTGGGTTTTTATTTTCTACACACAAGTTTTAGATACCTGATAAAGTAAGGTATTACACTTTTGCTTTAGTACCAAGATGGATGGGAAAAAAGTCAAAATAGATTTTTAAACACTTTTATGTAGAATTTGATGATAAAAAAATTCATAGATCCTTGGATATCTTGCATGCAAATAACCTATTACAAAGAAGTAAGAAAGGCAAAGAGAGAGAAGGGTTTGCTCAATAAACAAGAAGATTGAATTTACTTGTGCAAAACAGTTCATGAATCAACTTACAATCGATCAATCCTTATGAAGGAGATTGAAAATTAAAAACCTAAAAGGGAAATCTGAAGAGGAAATGAGATTTAATAATTACTAATTAATTATTAAATGGAAATGAAAGGTGTATAAAGAGAAATCTTAAGAAGGGAGTAAAGGCAATCTAATAAATTAAATTAAATTAACCTTACTCTAACACCCCCCCTTAAGATGAGCAACAATGAAACTGCAAACAATGCAGAAAGAGAAAGGAAACTACAATGCAATGTTTGAAGCAAACTTGGGTCTCGACAATAAGGCTTGATGAGGTACCCAATCACAACCAAGTCTCTCTGAAACAGAGAAATAGAGAAAATGCAATGGGAATAGCTCTACTGCAAAAAGAGATAGAGAAGGATGCATAAATGAAAAAATTTCAAGAGACTCTCTCAAGACCATAAGTACAATGAAAACCCCCATGATAGAATCTTGAGACTCCATAGCCCCCTTAGAATGGTAGAACTCCTATGTCCATGAACATGCCAATGTGGCTCCAATCTGAAAGAAACAAAGGAAATGTACAAGGATGATAAAACCCTTGAATGGATGGTGAAGATGGAAGTCCTAGCTAATGTTCAAAGGAGAATGCATGAGAATTATGAAATGGAATCTCCAATGGAGGTGGGATAACAGGTGTGCTTAAATTGTCATCTGAGAGGAGATGTGTGTCCTCTCATATATTCTCAACAACTATAGTAGGTGGCTCGATCACTAGAGCTACAATGGTAGGAAATGTTGAAGAGTAATCATGTGTGATAGATGAAATTTGAATAGGAGGTGGAGGTGTAGAAGTCACAACATTGGTCTCAAGAACAACACATATGTAAGTTCAAGCAACCTGACTTCACCTTAGTGGTCTCTCGTAAAGAAGGAGTATGAGTCTCTGATAGTGGAGATGGTGGACCCAAATGAGAGAAGGAGTATAGTTGGGAAGAATGATCAATAGTCCCTATAGCAATAATATTTCCTACCTTACTATCTTTGATGTGCACTAAATCTTGTAAAAAATCAACTGTCTTCCCTATCCCAGTATGAGTAATCCAATAAATAGAGAGAAGGTTAGAGGACAAAGATGGAACACAAAGTATATCATGGAATGTACCATCATCAATGCCAATAAAACTTTTCCCACATACAGTCATAATAGTTTTGTTCCCCATCAAAATGTGTGGAGTAGGAGAAGCCTCAAAAGAAGAGAACAAATCTTGAGAAGATGCCATATGGTGTGAAGCACCTGAATCCAGTAACCATCTAGAAGAGAGTGGAGTAGTAGTTGCACATAGTGCATGAACCTTTCTTATATCTTTAACATCTGACTGAAATGATCATGATGAAGAAGATCTGCAAGAAGAATAAGGAATATCAATGTTTCTCTTCTAAAGGAGAGCTGCTAAATCTAAAACTTGTTTGGCATAGCCATCTAACTTCTTCTCATAGCAATGTGACTCCTCGTGATTGGGCTTATTACAATAAGCACAGTTTGGTCCTTCTGGCTTTGGTTTATCTCCCTTAGGAGGAGGTGGGCCTAATGTGATGTGAGGGCTAGAATCAATATGAGACTCTATAGGATGTGACTTCTATTTCTTCTCCTTCATCCCATAAGATGGCCGAGCTACCAATTCATAAGTGTGAGACCCTGTGAGAGAATCTAATTGTGAGAGATTAGCTGTCTCTTGAGTCAAATGATCACAAAAAACCTCAAATGATGGCATGCTAAATCTATTACCCAAAGAATCTTTGGTGGAATAGAAGGTAGAAGCCAAAATCTGAAATTTTCCACAAAGCTTAGAAAGAATCAGGTAAATGCACTCAATTTCAGTCTTGCTACACTTTCATCTCTTTGCATTATATTGTTGTGATTTTGTAGCAGTTGTGGTTAAAATTATAATATTTAGATATTTGAACTTTGATACATAATTCATCTAAACTCTTTCCCTCTCTCTAGACATCTACATCTATATATCTTTGTCTCTCCATCTCTATCTAAATATATCAATCTCTCTCCATCTCTCCATCCTTCTATGTCTCCCCACTACCCGTATATCTTTCCTAAGTGAAGTCTTGTACAACAAACACATTATGTAAGAAATGTATCAACATTTTGTCTAATTGACACTTGCCCACCAAGATACAAATACTAGTATTTTAAAATTTAATTAATTATTATAATAGAAATTCAATTCCAAGTTTGAATAGTTATTAACATTCAGATATGTGATAAGTTCAATTTTAATCCGAGGAGGATACTTCTCCTATTTTAAAGACCAAATGTCAACATGCTAAGTTTTACTTTTTCTTCTTAGACCATCAAGATATTGTAGTTTCGATCCATTTATGCAGGAATGATTTTTTATACTGTATATTCATTTTATTTTATTTTATTTTGAAATCCTATCATATATTTGTCGCGGTCAAAGTTTCTCAGTTGCCTGTGAATGCTATGATCTCAGAGTCAGCACATTGCAAATTGAAACAGTAAAATGCAATTCATTAATGGCCAACACTTTTTCGGTATATAGTTTTATCAACTTTAGCAAGAAGTTCGCAGATTTGTTAACAACCCCAATGAAAGAACGTACAAAATCCAATTTAATCGTACCCTACAGCTGTTTTCGGACTTTTTATAGGTGGAAAAAGCCTCTCCCAAAATTTGGTAGTTTATACTTTTCTTCTATATATTTCCCTTCTTGTTTTAATTGGAACTCAAATCATGAATTGAGCATACTTCAGGTTTTGAGCAGTTTTCTTCACTTTCAGAATGGCTCGTTTGTTCTTGTTTAGTCTTGTGCTATTTTCTGTGATAGTGCTCTTTGCATGGAGTATTGAGGTACATGTTAAGTTATGCTTTCTTCACACATTTGATAAAACACAATGCAAAAAAAACTGGCCTTTTATTAGGGGCACAACTGATAAACCACAATGTTGCAATGTGTCTTCTTTAGAAGGAAGCTACAATTTCATTCTCTATAATAAAATTGTCTTAGCAAACTGTAACGTTTTATTGATCCTGATTTGGGAGATTTGATTGACGATTAAATATTGCATTTTGCAGGGAACACTTCAACAAAACGAGGAGCCACATTTAATGAGGCTGCTGAGGGTAAATCAGAAATTTCCTTTTGCAATTACTTGATGAAGTATTCAGGTTAGATAGGAGGTGTGCTTATCATGGTGTGTCCTAGAAAAACCAGATAGCAGTTTAATCTTCATATGAAAATGACTTGAAAAATTTATGCTGTGACCTTAAAAACTCAGGTTCGTGTTTATGATGGTGGATTCTGACAAAATGCTAGTAAAGAGTTCTAAGGATTATTTTATGTTTTCTGACAATTTTTTGTTTTTTTTCCTCATATACAGGGAAGGCATGGGCATGGACATGGACACAGGCATGGACATGGTCATAGACATAGACATGGGCATGGGCATGGGCATGGGAATGGGAATGGCAGCCTTAGGCCTTCAGGTTGCTTATATTTAAACTTTTTGACAAGTGCTTGTTCATATTCTGCGATTATATTCATTTTGGTGGTACATTTTTCTTCTTGACCATTGCTTACAAAATTTTATAATGGATTTGCAGATTGTGAGCCAAGGTGTTCATACAGGTGCTCTGCAACGTCTCACAAAAAGCCATGCTTGTTCTTCTGCAACAAATGCTGTGCAACATGTTTGTGTGTTCCACCAGGGACTTATGGCAATAAACAAGTCTGCCCCTGCTACAACAACTGGAAAACTAAGGAAGGAGGTCCCAAATGCCCTTAGATATTAATGTCATCTTTCAATGGGCAAAGCCGATTTTGGGAAGAATTCAACAAGAAGAAACACAAATATGTTTGGAACAGCTAAAATAACTCTTCACCTGGTATGGTGGAGGGCTCGGATCTATTTACTTTTTCTGCATTATAAATTTTGACATGGTTTAAGTCCAAAGTTTAATTTAGATTTATATGCTAAAAATTTGAAGTTTCCTTGGAGCAATCTGGGCCTGGTTATTGAAAACTAATTGTAACATAAATCTTTAACTTTTTTATGGATTGAAATGCTTTTAGATTTTTGCTTCTCGTAACATTGAAAGTAAGAAATTGCTTATTTATAAATCTTTTTAGACAACATGAATGATTGACTTGTGTTTAAATTTTGAGATTATTGTTTAGCGTGATAGAATAAATGAATACAAAATTGGGGTACAATGGTGATGACAATGGTGATGAGCAGGAAGTTGCAGGAAGCTACCGTATTAGTAATCTTGAAGAAGAAATCAGGGCCATCTTGTTTTTGTGTTCCCTTTCTGATAGTTGGAAAGGAGTGGTGATTAAAATTAGTAGTTCTTTGTTAAAAGGGGAAAAAATCTAATAACAAAAGAAGGTATGTTGCAGTCTGATTTTGTTACAGCAACTTTTTTGAATGAAGACATGAGAAGAAATGATCAAGGTATCTCAGACTAAGAGATTTTTTATTATCAAAATTAAGGAGGAGAAGTGGTGATACATGAAAAATTGATAAATATATAGATATGAAATTTAAGAATATAGAAGTTTCAAGAAGCATGTCTGGTGCAAAAAGACCCTATAATAATGCTGTAAGCAAAAGCAAAAAAGACTACTGTGACGTGTGATGAAAAGTGAGAAAGTGGACCAGAAAGGTGACTATGGTTCTTTCCCTCTCCAAAAATGTAGAGTTAGAGTTTAATGTTGAAACAGAGAAGATCACAAAGGTTTTTGAGAGATCAACCTTGTGATCAAATTTCCACTTGATTTTCTGTTTTTCCCAGAGAATAATGCTTGCATTCAATTGGGTAGGTCATAGTTTCTTGGCCATACTGTTTTATGCCTCAAATAATTTTACCTAATTATTTTCATAAACTTTAGAATTAAAAAAATATTACAATGAAAAGGCAGCAAACCCTTGTTTCTAAGCTTCGGTCCAAGAATGGAATTCACTGAGTTGGGCAGTGTTTTAGAATTGCTCTTATAATATGAGGATGAACAATACTTTGTTGGTATCATATTTTATTTTTTATTTTTTATTTTTTGTTGGTATCATTAGTTAGGTCACATAATGTAAATTTATTGATTCTGATCAAATCAAGAGAGCATATGTTGTGTTAGATTTTGTGGTAATGTGCATATCGGCCACAAGAAATAGAAAATATAATAAACTAATTTACCATTACAACGAGATTGTCACAGACATTTAAAGATGAAAAGTGACAGACAGGAAATTCTAATTGAAAATTTCAAAAAAAAACTATATATATAATCTAGTGTATCATCTATACAAGGGAGAATAAAATATCAAATAAAATAAGCTAGAGATGGGCGGTTGAACTGCATAGAAACTACCGAAAGTAATTAACTCTGAAGTTGAACATTAATGTTTAGTATGTTGACATTCTCCCTTTAATCAAGAGGGGTTAAATTGGAAGTAATTTTCGAGTCAGACCTTTTTTTAAACCAAATACTTTAGTAAGATTATTTGCAGGGTGAGTTTGTAGTAGAACAATATTTGAATTGAACACTATCATCTTTTATATTATGTCAAATCAAATGAAACTGTGTTGATGTATTTAGTTTAATTATGAAAGATTTAAAATGTAGTCATTTTGCTTGTAAATTTGTGTTAACATAGAGTGATGTGGATGAAACTAGTTATTACAAATCATGAATTTTTTTTTGAAGTCATAAGATTACTTGAGTTGGCTATCATATATACTAGCACTAACTGGTTCTTTACATTCTCAAAAAATAACATCAAACCTGACTTTTTTGAAGTTATAAGATTACTCAAGTTGGCTATCATATATACTAGTATAACTTGTTCTTTAGATTCTAAAAAAATAACATCAAACCCGAGATGGATTAAGAAATCAGATGCAGATTTCACATCTTCCAAATCATTTTATAATTTGAATATGAATATCCAAGCACTGAAAAGTGTGATGTCTTGTAATATTTGAGCCCATAGTTTTAGTGCCTTGTAGATATGGAAGAATTCATTTTCTTGCTAACCAATGTAGTAGAGTCATTGGTGCAAGTTTCAATTTTTTCTCAATATGAGTACTAAGTGATTGCAACCGGTTATGCCAAACTTATTGAGAAGCTTACTGATATATTGTTTGGGTGATGAAGATTTATTGGGGTTTCTAGGTCACCTTAATACCCAAAAATAATGAAAATGTCCCCAATCAGTCATGCCAAATCCTTGTTTTAGTTGTTCTTTCACATTCTGAATATAATCCTCATTACTAACAATGATAAAAAAAGAAAGAAAAAAAGATACTTAGTAAAGGTTGAGTGATTTCAAGATATGTTACGCAAGGGTACTTCTTGATGTTGCATTTTTCTCCACTATGGGTGCTTCTCAGTTGGCTTTGGGTTTGTGGTTAATGCAAGTTTGTCGACTCAAATGGATGGGCATCTCCCTATTGGGCCATCGATTGCCTCTATTGGGGTTTGGCATCTGGTGGATGTTGTTGGTTCTCCTACAATCACTAATATAGGGAGTGCTAAGAAGGGCTCTTCTCCTGTGGCTCCCCCATTTTCTTCCTTCTAGTGCTAAATGAACCAACCTCTGAGTCGGTTAAACCTTAAGAGGGAGGGATTTTGAAAGTGGCTCCAATCTCTCACTCTATTATTGATGAGGCAATTTTGTAAGAAGTCATGGCTTGGAAGGTGGTTACAAATAGGATGGGGGGTACAAATAGGCCCTCTTAAGCCCAGTCTGTGGGTCAAGGTAAGGATTTGGAAGTTTCCACTAAGTTGTCATCTGCTACACCCTTTCCCACTTGTTGATCTATTTCAATCAACTTGGACAAGGAAAAAATTTTAGATATTGAGAAAAGGACTTTGGCCCTTGAGGAGGATGTTGTGGTTTGTTGATTTAGGGTTTTTTTACCCTGTCTCAAATGGCTCCATGCTTGGATATTTTAGCACTGGGATCCATATATCACTAACTTTGTTCAGATTTTACTTTTGGTAAAAGGTTTTTTTATCACCAGGTCTGATAATGTGAAGGATAAGAGAACCATTCTATGTGATCATTTCTTCGCTTGGGAAAATTGGTTCCCTTTGATGGTTAAACCTTGGCATAAAAATTTTAACCTTTTTGATGAATCCTTTTGTAAGATGCCTATTTGGGTACAAAATCCTAACCTTCCTCTTCATCTTTGGCATGACTTCGTTCTCAAGGAAGTAGGCAAGGCTTTAGGTGATTTCTTAATGGTGGACTCAAAATCCTCAAACATAATGCATTCTACCTATACAAGGATTGTTATTGATATAGATGCTTCTAAAGGCCTTCCAACATAGATTAAAATTTGCAATCCCATTGGCTCTTAGATTCAAACTTTTAGATTATAAAGGTCTCCTATTTAGATGCAGAAAATAATTTAAGACCAGGCATGTTGAAGCAAAGTGTGAGGTTGAAAAAATTAAATCTAAGAAATCATTCTCTTGGTGGGCGAGTTCTTTGAAGCAACATTATACAATGGTTAAGCCTGCATCTACTACAAAAGTTCCTTTAGATAATATTGTTGTTGGTCAGAGATAGGATGGAGATTTTTTCCCCTCTCTTGTTTAATTGTTGGAGGTTGGTTTGGGTCATTTGGTTTCTATTGCTCCTTTGGTTGGCTCTGTCCCTGGAGCCTCTATTGATGCGTCTGATCAAAATGTTGGTTCTGCACATTTTGATGATGGTTTGGCTCTTACAGAGGTTCTTGGGGGGAGGGTTAGGGATAGGGAGAAACATATTTGGCTCATTTGTTGATCATGTTCATTTTGTTTCTAATTTGTCTATTGATTCACTTGCTTGGTATTTAGTGGCTGCCAAGATTGAAGAGGGATAGATCACTATTAAAGGTAAACATTCAAAGCATTTCCCTCTCATTCTTTGAACAATGATCCCAACTCCCAAAAGTTGGGGGGTTAAGGGAAAGTCTTAACTCTAACACTATTAGAAAGTAAATTCCACCAAGATAACTAAGAGGGGGGTGAATCAGTTATGCAATTAAAACAACTCTCAATATCCTTATTAATTTTGAAATATGTAAATAGTAGATGCAACAACCGCACAATAACACCAGTTTTATTAACTAGGGAAACCCTGGTGGGGATAATACCTGGACAAGATGATGTACTAATGTAAAAGCTCCTTCTGAAAAGATGGACCCTATTAGGAGTCAATGAAATACATGTTATCCTCAACTAATATTGTAATTGATAGTGAGATATTGTTAGGTTGTGATATTATGGATGTATGTAAAAGGGTTATATCTGTTGTTATATTGTCATTGATTTCAAAGTTTTAGTTGGCTAGACATTATGCTAACTTGGAAAAGTACCATATCATTTGATTGATGAAGAGGATTTGAAGAAAGTATGATGAAGACAAAGTTTATATGTAAGGTATTCAATGGGTACTTGAATGAGCTAGACTATGATTATGCAATATTGGTTTGATTTTTTTACAATCATATATTTTTGAGAAGTATTACATCAAAGAACACAAGCTTAATCGAGCCACAAGGTTAATGAAGGGAGACTGTATTCATCGAGTGACTATAGTATTGCTTGAGCAATTATAAAGGAAGAAGAAAATAGTGTTTCCCGAGCAAGTCAGTATTATTTTTACTAAGTGATAGTTGGATTAAAAAGTTTGGAAAATTAGAATCTGAGGCCAACTTTTGATGGAAATATGGAAAGATAGAGAAGGTTTAATCTGAGAGTCAAATTTTGCTGCAAGATCAACTACGAAGAAAATTCACAAAGGATCTGATGAAGGAAATAGAAGAAGGATAAGGATGGACACAAAATTCTATGTGTCTAAATTCATTGTATGAAGGAATTATGTTGTAAACCTAAGATCAATGATTCTAATTAAGCAGAAAAAGATGGAAGGATCTAGAAGCATTAAGAAATCTGTTGAAGGAGGAGAACAAGAGAGATTTAGGTTGCTGGCTCAAAAGTTGTTGTTTTTGTTGTTTTTGGCATATGTTATTGAGTTTGTTATTAATCAAGAAAAGATCAAAGTGCAAAGGTGAAGAAGTAAAAAGGATATTGTTGAGACAGGTGAACTAAGTAGTGAAAGGAGAAAGAGGAGTTATACAACCAAGTCAAAGAATGGAGTGAAAGAAGATCCAAGAGAGAGATCAGAAAAAGAAAGAGCAATAATAGATATTTGAACAAGAAAATTTAGTTGTTATTATTAATATATCACTTTATACTATTACTATGTAACCATTGTATCAAAAAACCTTGGAAGTACTAAGTGGACCTAAACCTAACTAGTCTGTGAAATCCTATATGGTAACATTGATTAGTGGTGTTTGTAAGTCCTATTGGTGTTTTAACACTACCAAGTAATAAGGATACTTGATACCAAGATAATGAAGATCAAAATAACTTAAGAATTAGCTACTTCCCATAAATAGCTAGATGATCTTCAGATCTGGACCCAACTTCAACAAAAATCATAAAGATTTTTTACACTTTTGGTTCTATAAAACCAAGGTGTGTGCACTTGAGGGATAAAAGATTCACAACTTGATACTACATTAACATTTCATTCGTTCCATGACATTTTATAACAATATTTATCCCTTATAGTAGATTGGTCATAATTCTTCTAAGATTTACAAATAATTTCGGGCAATAGTAGCTAACCAAGATTTAGAGATTAAATGTAAACAAGTTCTGACCATCTATGAAATTATTCATACATTTAAGGTAAAATTGATATTGATTTTTTCATATGTGTGCTTGACATCTATCTATGATCTTTTCATATGCTAACTAAAATAATTGATCAGTGCCTCATGCATTGGGATTCAGAGTCTATCCAATTTCTTGATCTAATTGATTGTATTACAATCAATATCATCAACAATTCTCCCTAAAACTCATTCTTACATAAATCCTTCTTATTACCTAGAGATCTTGTCACATTCATCAAATAATTTACTCAATTCATTGAATCAAAAGCAATAACGAATTGACATACAACTTATCCTAGTTGCATTAAAATGAACAAGCTTTGCTCATACAATCTCAAAATAACTAGCCAATAAAAATGGAGACAAGATTTAGAGAGAAAAGATATGGGGACAGTTCATCTTTGAATTAATTCTCTTTGAAAATTATGCAACATTGGATAATACTCAAAAAAACTCAAAATAAGACACCATGATCATGGAAAATTAATTTATTCTCATAAATGTAGAGAAAATACATCAACGAAATGACATCAAGGACATTGGACTAAAATAGACTAGTAGAACTAAAAGTTATACAATAAATCATACCCCTTTCTCTAGTCTTGGAATCTCACTTATATAGTGTGAGATGCAACAAGCTTCAAGCTTAGAGAGTATTGACAACTGTCCTTAAGACATGAAGATATTTACAATGTAACTATCATAAAAGACAAAAATTAGTACAATAGAAAAAAACTTTACATCATAGATATTCTTTTGTGGGGACCACTTTCTACTACGCTTTTCATTGCTGAGGATTTTATGATTGGCTTTGATGTTGTTGTTCTTCCTCAGAGTGTGTGATCATTGGTCCTGCATGTGATGGGCCTTGTTCTAATACTTGAAGGCTAAGTTGAACTTAAGGTACTCCATCCATGTCATCTTGCACTGATAGATTAACAGTCACCATTGGTTGTCCTATTGCCAAGGCATCTATTTGGGCCTATGTGCTTGTAACTACAATTTGTTACTTGCCTCTATCCTCTTCTTCTTTTACTAATGTGTTAGTTATTTCACTTCATCCTATTCCATCTCTTCATCATTAGTTTCACCATATTCCAATTGTTTTGCATGAACAAAATCTGCCATCCACTTGTCAAAAAGTGTGTCATCTGGCCAATTAAAATTTAGAATATCATGCTATTTTTTGATTATATATTCTCTAATTTTGTCAATCTCAACAAAATATTCCCTCAAAGAATCATAAAATAATTTCACTTTTACAACTTCTTTAGTTGTAGCTACCCACCTTGCATTTCCTTTTTCATTTATGACTTTATTCATCTAAATACATAATAGGTCATTTAACTCTTGGGCCCATTCCTCTTTATTCTTCAACTTATTCTTTTTATCTAGGGCATGGGGGAAGAGTTTAAAACTTTTACTCTTATATTTTTCCAGAAAATTAATGATTCTCCTCTGCAATGTAGTTCTTTTATCATCAAACTCAGAGACATCATTAGTTAATTCATAAGTCTCTTCTATATGTTCACAAGACAGAGTAATAACTAAAAAACACAAAAGAGTGACATCCTTGTCCCTTTTGTTCCACTTACTGATAATTGGCTTTAGAGCATCATCACTTATTTTCAGCTCATCCCATATATTTATTACCTTTGTTAATTTCTCATAAAATGTTGGCCAATCAATCTTATTAAGTAAATACATGATGGCTTTCCTTAACCTATCCTCAATTGGATATCTAACTCTACATGCAACACCCACAGTTTACTCTTTTCTTCTTCAAAATCCTCTACAATGTAATATTGAGGTCTCTATGGTATGTTTGGAATTTCAATAAGAGGAGTGGATTCAAAAGGCTCCAATGGTGGATCAAGATAAGTGATCCTAGGCCTACTAGATTTCCCTTGGTGTCCCATCAACTTATTTTCAAGTTCAATTCTCTTTTGAACTTCTTTATTATTGTGTGCTAGAAAATGTGACCTGTTGAGAGCATGAATCAACAAGCAAACATTAGTTAAAAACCTTGAAAGTGTAGCAAAGATTCATCAAAATTCAAGGAACAAACATTAACTAATGCTTGCTTGGGTTTTGCAACCCTAAGCAGCTAACAAACCCGATCTTCCAGCCACCTCTACAACTCAACAAAGGCACCCATAAGAGGCCTTGTTGGTGTTTTATGATGGGGGGGTATGTTTGGTGTGCTCTCCCAAACACAAAAATGGAGTGAATCTCTTGAGTGGATGTGCAAGTGTGAGTGAAAATAAAATATGAACCTAGGCTAGATGAAATGAAGAACACCTCAAGAAATGGCTATGAAGAAAGCCACACTTGAAGGTATTCAAGGATGAAACTATGGAATGCAACTAAGAAACTAATGAGATGTGCAAGCTAAACTAAGATGTAAATGAAGTGGAGATGCTAATACATGAAGAAACTAGACTAAAAATGCATGAGTCAAACTAAATCAGCTACCAAATGGTTAGTATGCACCTATAAAATCACTATGAAAACTCTACTAATGCAATCTCAAACTACCATGAAAGCTCAAACTATGAATGCAAACTCAAATCTCAAACCAACATGATAATAATGCAATAATGAGAGATGCAAATGCTTGAGACAAGCCCTCTATTTATAGGCTTAAGGGAGGGCTTGGTGAGGTGGCATCCATGTAGATGCCACATAAGGTGACATGCAAGCCATGCAAATGGTCAAGAATTCAAAGTTTTCTCACACATGTTTGAGCAAACTTGAGAAGAAGAGTGGGAGACAAGAGTGCAAAGGGGAGTGTGTAGGCATGCCATCTCACACATGTGTGAGCACACTCTTAAGCTAATGAGGGGGATTAGGAAGAAGATTAGAAATGATTAAGTGGGATTAGAGAAGAAGTAGGCTTAAGAGAATGAAAATGGTGGTTATAGGCTAGGCTCTAGGTTAGGCTTAAGATTAAATTAAATAAAATTTAATTTAATCATGGGTTTAGAGGAATTAATAGGATGTGAGGATTAAATAAACAAAATTTATTTAAAAAAGGGGATGATGGAGGATCATATGTTAAATTAATTTAACACATTAAGGCTAGAAGTATTTAAATTAGATTTAAATACTTAGGAGAATGAACTCATTTAATTAAAATAATTTAATTAAATAAGTAGAAGAATGTGAGCAATATAATTAATTATAATGTCACAGGCAATATTAAAATTAATTAATATAGTGTTTAGGAACAATTTTAAGCGTCTACAATTATAAGTAGCTAAAACTTCCTCACACTTATTCTATAACTCTAACCTTTCTCTTTTATCCCTCAAAGTTGTGGCTAAGGTGAATTTGGCTAATCCAACACCTAGTTCTACGACCTCTTCACTTATAGTATCTTCCACCCTTTTTACAATTAAATTTCCTATTAGGCCGTTATCATCAGGCTAGGAAGAGCTAGTTCTAGATCCTTTTCTCATTGACTAGATTACTACTGCAACATGATCCTCACTGAACTTGGCACCTTTCATCTCTTTCTTCACCTTCTCATCTACATTTAATTTTTTGGTGATAGAATTAAAGACCATTGCATTAGCAATATCCCAATTTGGTAGCAGTAGAACCCCAGATGATTTTATCATTTTCCTTCCTTCTTCAGGGGTCAAGCTTTTAAATTCTTGCATCATTTCCTCCTTTATTTTGTTCTGTAGATCTGCCTCCTCCATCTTAGGATTCTTTGTTTTCATTTTATTACATCTCTCTTCAAAAAGTCCAATATTTGTCCTCCAAGAAAACTAATAAAAAGCTCTAGACTTAAAAAAATTATCATCAGAGATAAATTCATGGCTAGCCTATTCTACAACAAGGTCCAACTCCCTTCCTTTGTAATCAACAACAGTCAACTCAGGGCTTGGCATAAGAGACTCCTAAGGATTTCCCTCTTCCAACTCTTATGCAGTAATGAAAACTCCCCCTTGGGACCCCAACTCTTCTACTCCTTAGTGACTTGTTCATCTCCTATGTGTAATTGGGATAGAGTGGGTGAATACCCCACTATTTGAGGCACTTCTTTTCTTCTACCTTCTGCCTCTTGGGCATAGGCTCATCAAGCCTCTCCTCCAAAATAGCACTGGTTGACCCAATTATTTGTTTTTGCTTATTCACTGCAGGTCTATTATTTTGAATTACATTATAGCCAGGTCTTTTTTCAATAACTAATTGCCTTGATCCTACTGCAAGGGTGAAATAAAACCTTCTCATGACCTCTTGGGCCTTATCAGGATAAGAATTAATAAAAAAATAATTTCTTCTCTTTCATAGTCTCCATGATATCTAGAAAATTGATCATCAATTTATTTAATTTATCTACCTCTGTCTTGGCATCTTCTAGAGGCTTATAATCCTTATCAAAACAATTAATGAATTCTAAAACCCTAGAGTAAATTGTCCACTTCTTTTTGATCTCTTGCTCTTGAAGAGAGAATTCATTCCTTATTATGTCCTCAAGGAAGTGGGGTTGATGGTCCTTAGCACTAGTCTTAGCCCTCAGTCTGAAAATATCAAAAAATCCCTCACTATCACAAAAATGAGCATGGGAGACAACCATTTTATACTGGTCCAAAAATTTATATAGGAACAACCAACCACCCTTAGTGATTATGAACCAGTGAGCAACAATACAAGATGGGAAAATTGAGCCCCTAGACCTACCAGTCAATTGTGCTTCCTCTAATCCACCCATGTGCCATAGCATTTTAGCCATCCCTACCTTTAGAGACACTTGGTAGAGAAGTACATGGGGAGTCCCTTGGAAACCATATACTCTAAAAATTGTAGATACATGGTAGGGTATAATATCTGCCCAATTGTGGGATACCTTTGAAAAAGAAGGGTTGTCCATGGGCTTGATAAAATCAAGCAGTGGCTTGGAAATTATAGGATTGTCCCTTAATATTAGGTTTCTCAAACTAGAGGTGAAGTATCTATCAAATCTAACAAAGATAGCCTCCTCTGCATCCTAGGTAATATCTGCACTCCACAACTAGATTGGTAGAGCTTCTTCCTCATATTATCCATTCAAAACCATCTCTTTTTCAAAGTAAGTAACCCCTTTAAATAAGAACATATGCACCACTAATGAATAATGGCCAAATGTGTTCTCAACTTTGCTCTTTGCAATCCCAACCAGTCTACATGAATCTCCTCTGCTAGGTAAGATACAAAATCAAAGATGACATCCACACCAAAAGAAGAAATCTTTGTCATCATATACATGAATTTTATGGGCATAAATTTTTGTTCATCCTCACTAAAAACCTTACATAAAGTCATATAAATATCTATGGCCCTAGTAATAAAAAAATTCCTTCTTAAAAGGCTCTTCAATTGATGTTGTAACAAAGGTCAAATTTCCAAATGTGGCCAAGTATTCTCTCAATGCACCTTGCCTGACCTGATCCTTTTTAGATAGATATTCCTTCTCCAAACCCTAAAAATCAATGAGCTCATGCTAATCTATAATTGGGTCCAACCCAAAAACCTCTTAAATTTCTTCAACATTAATTCTCACCAGGCATTCCCCATCTACTCTTCACACTATTGTGGCTACTAGGTCATAATTTTGGGATATGGTTGTAAGAAGGTTTGAATCCATGAAAACCCCAAGGACTACTAATTTACCCAAATCAAAATTCCAAATATTTCCATTGGGGGCAAACAACTTCCTCTCTAAGAACCATTTCATAAAAAACTCGAGCCCTGTTATAGAAGTAATAACATCCCTAACCCAATTCCCTTTATCATATAAACCATCTACAATATTGAGCCTAGGGTTCATAAGAATTAGCTTTTTTATCTAGGCTAAATCATTCGTGGACTCAGTTAATTATTCCAGAAAGTCATCATGTATATTCCTACTGGCATATTCTACTTTTCTAGAGAAACCCTTCTTTGGAGACATATTTGATGACAATAATATAGAAAACCAAAAATATTTGAGTGTTATATGGGCTAAGATACTTTCTTCTTCTATTTCTTCTTTGAAACTTTTAATAAGTCACTGATATAGAAATTTCTTTCACAATTCTACCAAACAGGAAAAAAACTTCTTAAATAGGTTCTTGCTCTTGGAAAATTAGAAATGTGTTTTCATGAAGAAAATCTTTGTGTTCTGCAACATATCCCTAGTTTTTACTTCACATAAGGAGCCTTAACTCTCATAAATGGATCGTAGAGAAAAAAAGAGTGGCATCACCTTCCAAATTTAAAAATAAGCTATCAATTTTTGAAAAATTTGACAATTGAGGAATTAAAACTTTAATGACTTGGCTCCTACCTTCCAAGTTGGTGGTCAAACCAATTGAATCTATCCACATGAGCTTTTCTTTTCATTACTGGTGAATTACACTAGACCCACTTGTGCTTTTGGACATGTGTCATGCTCTCACCATGTTGCTAAGAATAAACATCGAGCAACTTCTCATGGCAACATAGCGACCATTGTTGATGATGCCTTGATTAGATGGTTAAAACTTTATGATCATTCCATTGTAAATGTGGTGGGACCACATAATTTTTTTTTGGTCACCATGTTGCCAGCAATAAAGTTCGAGCAATTTTTCATAGCAATAACGTGACCACCATCAATCTTGGAGAGATCTGATAGCTTAGATCAATAGTACATTTCTGTTAGTGCACATCCTTAGTGGCATCTGACACTTCTGACAAGCTGATGTGTTGACAAAGCTTATTAATAGTAGGTAAATTTTTGGCATCACCTTTAAGTTTGGTCCCACTACATTCTCTTTTTGTGGGTGGTCACCATTTCAGTATTGATAAAGTTCATAGAACTTTTGATAGTGACAAGGTGACCACCGTTGATCATAAAGAAATCTGATGGTGTGGGTGACTCACCCTGAAACTATGTTTACTTACTGATTGGGTCTCACATGCAACCGTTCTTTAGTTGCCATGTCGGTAGTGGTAAAAGGCACACTATTTCTTATGGCGACATAGTGACCACCATTGACCTTTAGGAGATTTGATGATTAAAGATAATTTTAGGAGCTTTAGGAGACTATGTGAATAACCATATAAAAGGTTGCTAGAAACATAGAGGAATATTTTTTTTTAAAACTATTTTTCCCACTTGAAATAAAAAGAAGAGGCACCTAACCCAAAAGCTTTTCTAAGGTAGAATATTTCAGATGAAATAGAATTAGGGTTTTTCTAGGGTTTAAAAAGAATTAGAACACTAGACCCTAATTTTGCAAAGAAAATTGAAACATTCACTTTGATATATATATATATATATATATATATATATATATATATATATATATATATATATATATATATATATATATCAAAGTGAATGTTCCAATTTTCTTTGCAAAATAATGTATGTATTTCATGTTTTCAATTTGTGTCTATCCAAATATATATATATGTATATATGTATATATATATGTATATATATGTATATGTACATATATATATATATATATATATGTATGTAGATGTATATATGTATATATATGTATATGTATCTATATATGTATGTATATATATATATATGTATGTATATATATACATACATATATAGATACATATACATATATAGATACATATACATATATATACATATATACATACATATATATACATACATATATATACATGCATACATACATACATACATACATACATACATATATATAGGCACAAATTGAAAACATGACCAATAGGTCCTTTAAATCAGACCACCCTTTTAGTCAACGACAAGAACTGATAAGGTCTAGATGATCTTTTGGTGAAATCCTCTAACAAGGTCACTTTAACAAAGTGTATATAACTTTTAACAAGGTTATCTCCTAACAGAGATCATTTCAAAAGAGTGAAATTTTTGGGTTGTGGGTCCTAGGTGGTTTTACCCTTAACAAGGTTTCCACGTTAAAAATCTTGGTGTTAATTTGTGTGAATATTATTTGTGTTGCAAGATGATTTACATGTTTTAAAAGTTTACTACCACTTGGTAATAACAAAGATATGACTATGTAATAACTAAAAACTTACTGACAATTGGTAATGCAAGGAATAATTTGATAATAATTTGTAAGGAAGTGAATGAATAGATTAAGTATTGAGTTGGATGTGTCTAGCAAGTAATTAAAGTTTTTGTTGTTGATGTTAATGATGCTTTGATGGTGTTGAAGTGTTTGAAGGGATAGTGAGTTAACTAGAAATAATTGATTCACCCCCCTTCCCCCCTCTTAGTTATCTAAAAATACATTTAGTGCATATCAATCCCTATTAGGAGACTTTGAATTCTTATTAGTAGATTCAAACCCAATTAGGAGATGTTAGGAAGATAGAAGGATCCACTATCCAAATAGCTTAAGTGCTATTCTCACTTAATAATACAATTGTACATCAATACTGTGCAATAGAAATGCCTTTTCTAAATATTATTCCATGTAATTTTCATCATGCCTCAACTACACCAATCCCTTCTTTGATCCAAAAGATATTCACATGTAAGTTCACACAACACAATATTTCATTGATTACACAATACCTGCATTAGATGATTTCAACCAACAAAATCATCTTTCCTTTATACCAAATTCTAGAATAATTTTCTAAGTTAGCCTTGAGGATTTCTCAATTTATAATAATAATATAGGATCATCTTAAGATATTATATTTACACGTTATATTACAATAGTACATCATTTCACAATTACAAGCAATCTATCAACTCATAGTCTTCATAACTCTTCATGCGTTGATCATCTAAATGTGGATGATTAACCACAATATGTTCAACATGTCTTCTACCTTTGTTCAGTTCCACTTGACCAGATTCCATTTTTGTTAGGAGATACAATTCAAACAATAATACCTTCTTTCCATAAACTTTGTTTGGAAGCTACCTTCACCAAAACCATTATAACTCTATCTAGTCTTCATATTTCTATATGCGCTCTTAACCATAGCATCTAGACATACTCTAGAAAATTCTCCCAAGTTTGCATAAGTTGATTTTAAATCCTCAAAAAGTGTGAAGACAAACTATGTGTGTTTCTCTGTTAGTCTTCATAGAATAGCTAGTATGTTGACATCAATTGTTGGTATCTCTGATCTCTATTGTCTATTAATGTCAATCACTTAGTCATTTGTAAGGGAAATTTAGATAGTCATCACTATGACATAACTACTCTACATAGGCTGAGTCATGTACATAAGCTAGTATGTACCAATGTTAGAAATATGAGATAGGTTAAGTTACTGGTAGGGGAGGGCTGAACTATTAACCAATACAACTTAATCTTAATTCACCAATTAATCCTTCATATGTATTTTGATCTAATTGCATGCATGAAAGACTGAAAGCATTAAAACATTCATAATACTTTGACACACAATATGGTGACCCAGAAACCTTTCAAATAGAAAGTAAAACTGAGGTGGGGATGATACCCACACACTTTAGTATTGTAATATAAAGTTGGCCTGTTAAGGCTTACAATGATCACTTCTGATGATTTGCCCTGTTAGGAGCAATAAGGACTACTAGGATTTACAAATATATAGTGAAGTATGCACTCGGTAAAGATATTTTAAAATTTTTGTTAAGTCTACCTTGTGAAAGGATTTAGTTATCCCATCTGTTAAGATAAACCAGTGGCTGATCTCTGATCTGCGACCTTGATTTGTTGAATGAGATTCCTTTGAGTGTAATAATCCCCTTTTTTATAGATAAATATTTGTTGCTCCTTATACTACTTGTAGCCTTTTCACTTTGCACTTTTTGCTCTTATTGTCTTCTTAATATTCCATGTTATTATGTTTTTTGGATGTGATACAATACATTACATAAATACTAGTCTAATTTACAATTCATCAAAGTCAACTACAATACAAGTTTCACCAAAGTACAAAAAGTTGGCCCAACTACTACTACTTGGGTTCTGAAGACAAACTTAGTAAGGTTCTAACACTCAACAACCATTTCAATGCTCGACATGATCATGCACTTAGTAGACATAGAAGCTCGGCTCATACTAATCAATTCCAAGTAGTCCAAACTTTGTCTGCACTAGTGACTCAATGAATACTATGAAACTCGACATATAAACTAAATCACTTGATTCATACTACATATCTTGGTCAACACTATCACTATGAGCTCAATATAAATTGAATCACTTGGTTGACACTGCATAGCTTGGTAAACACTAGATTCACATTGCTGAAGCTGTAAACTTGGTAAGCACTGGAGAACTTTGTTTGCATTGAGAAACTTGGTAAACACTATGAAGCTTGGTTTACACTAATAAACACTAACTTGGTAGATGCTACTTGGTGCGAACTGAATATTATTCCTTGAACTCAATAGCAATTGTGGAACTTGATAGAGCTTGAATTACTTGATTAACACTGTTAACTATACAATAAGCTTGGTATCTACTTACTAACTAAATAAGTGTGTGTGTCACTAATAAACAAACTTGACTGTAATGTCAACAATCTCCTCCTTTGACATTAGTGACAAAAAAACTTATCAATCAAAATTGAATTCTTAAAAAAAGGTTCAAAACAATCTTTAGTCTCCATCCTATGTCTTCAACTCTATAAGATACTCTATTTTTGAGATTTTTCAAAATTATTTTTGTAAGAGATGTTTTATCTAAATATCTATACATGTAGATGTATAATATCATGATGTTCTCCCATACATATATATTCAATATACTTTACACATTATATACATCTTCTCATCTTCTATTGTATCATCACATATTCTCTCCTTTTTATATATTTTCCCCCTTTATATATCACATCTTCTCCCCCTTTTTGACATAAATTTCAAAGGTGTATGCTACATGGTAATACCAAAATGTGACAAGAAGTCATAATGTACCTTTAGAATCAGTGACATTGTCTTGTCCCAATGTTCTTGCAACACCTTGCTTGTATGCAATGCAATCTGAAATTCTACTAATAATTCTATCATGTGATCAGCTATGGAGAAGTTGTTATCATGGATGAGAGTTTTGGCATGTGCAATATGTTTCTATAATGCATCCATGTTTGGAAGAATCATGACTTGGATGTCTACAAGTGTAGCCCTTATCCTAGCTTCTTCCCTTAGTAATTTTGCTTGCATACCAGTCAAAAATCTAATCTTTGTATAGTGAGTAGAACTATAGCTTGGATTAAGTGATAGCTGGTGTGCACTTGACTTCAAATCTTTATCTATCTTGGAGAGTTTACTTTTGATTTCATGAGTAAATATGGATGAATCACATAATTTACCAAATAAAGAAATGACATTATTGGTAGAGGTTTCCAATGAGCCTAGAATAGTAGACAAGTCTACTTGATATATTGCAATCTTTTGTGCAACTAGGTCCAATACTTTGTTTTCAATTTCTTCTTTGCTCTTTGCAAAAATTTTTCTTTTCCATTCAAATCTTCATTGAATTTTTGGACAATTTCTACTAGTTGAGCAAAAATAGGTTGAGAAGTATCAACATCAGTGCTAAGTGCATCTGTAAGAATGTTCTTTGCATCTTCAAGAACTTGATTTTCTCTATTTCTTTCCTCTCTAAGCCTCTATTGCTTAGCTTTCGTCTACAAAATCTAACCTATTGTATGCATTTGAGTAGGATTTAGAGTAGAGATATCCCAATTTGGATTAACTATTTCTTCATCAAGATCAATGTCTTCTTCCTTATCTTTGCCTTTGCTAGAAATTTTTGTACTCGATTAAGGCTTACTCTCAACTATCTTTGTACTTTTTATTTGCATACTCAGAAGAGTAACAATGGTGGAAATTGAAGGACTATAAAAAAAGTAGATATTGCACTGATTGAAGAAATGCCTTGTATGTGAGTAACCACATTTGATGAGGGAGGAAGTATTGACTACTAGATAGATGAAGTGCCAGTCACTTCAGTCAATGAAGTACCAAGATAAACAGGTGCAAAGATTGGTTGAGTGCTTGGATTTGTAGTGTTTGTCACAACCATTCGACAATATCTTACTCTAAACTTAATGGCTTTAAAGCTTTGCTCAAAGAGTGAGGAAGTGAGGCTATAACTGTTGCTGCAATCTTTTTAGGGTTCATTTCCTCAATGCTCTGTATCTCAGGGAGATTCTCCTTGGTAGCTTCCTACTCTTGCTCCTCGTAATCTATATTCTCATAATTTATTTCTTCATCATCATCATTTTCCTCTTCCTTATCATTCTCACCATCATCTTCTTTATCACTAACATAAACAACAAAATCACTCTGCTTATGAAGATTATAGATATTTTTCCATGTATTCGTGGCATTCCTCACCACATGTTCAATGTCATTGATTAGTATCAGGCAAGTGTTAAATTTCAAAGTAAGTTTTACTTCATTATGCTTGATGGGCTCTTTTACTTCTTTTTCATTAAGACTCAGCATGAGTTTCCTTAGAGTTTGCTCATAAATATCTTTTGTAGTTTGCTTGGCATGTTCCCATCTTGGCTTG
Organism: Cupressus sempervirens; assembly: GCA_028749045.1. Lineage (NCBI taxonomy): Eukaryota > Viridiplantae > Streptophyta > Pinopsida > Cupressales > Cupressaceae > Cupressus > Cupressus sempervirens. The sequence goes on from CM053785.1 coordinate 37,955,365, forward strand.
ATTTTCTCTATTAGTTTATTGGGAATCTATTGTACAAGTTGGTATGGTGAATATTTCCATTTATCGAGTTTAGACTTAACCATGTCTTCAACTTGCTACCTCTCTTCTGCATTTCTTCTCAATGATTTAAAATTTTCCATGCCAGGTCCTACATTAATCTCTTTCAATTTCTCTTGAAATGTGGGTGGAGGCTATTTGAAAATCACAACCTTTGCTTCTTCACCCACTTTCAATTTCTTTCTAGATGTTCTTCTTGTAAACAATATAGTAGATGATTTTTTAGGTTTGGTTATGATAACCTTACCTTTCTTCTTGATTGGTTCTTCTTCTTCTAATTTTTCTTCATTTTTTTCATCATCTTTAATTATATCATCTCCTTTACCTTCTATTAGTAGGAGAGTCGAACTAGTTTGTCTTAGTTTTTCTATCATGTTCCTTCCTTTACCGACAACCTGAGGAAGCTTTATTTCTAGTTCTATTATGGCCTTGGCTTTGTCATATGTACCAAAATATGTGGCCTTTGGATCCATAGGTTCATTCAACAATGCTTCGATGATATCTCTAGTGTCATCAATATTAATTTCATAGCCTAGAGGCTTGACCCATACTACTCTCAGTCTAACTCCTTATATATATACTTTTTCATAATATACCATAAAACAAGTATCATCCTTATAGTCTTCTACAAGTTTCTCTAGAATCCTAAATTTGTTATTCATATTTTCCTTGAATGAATCAAAATAGTTATCCATTATATTGACATATTTGTCTCCCATCTCTACTATCTACTCATTGATTTGATAAAGAATAGACACATCTTTTCTTCATGCAACTATTCCTTTTGAGGGGAAAAACTTTTGCACAAAGAAAAATAAATAGGTTAAAAGTGAACCGAAATTACATGGATTATTCTTTGATGACCTGATGCTCTCCATGTGTTTGTTGAATTGGTTCAACATCAACTCAGCAAGGTCAAAGGACATGTTGTTCTTCACCACCTTGAAAGTGAGATCCACTGCTTCACATGATACACTGTTGAGTTGACTGAAGCTATATATCTTGTGTGCAACTACATGAATTCCAAACTTTAGCTCCATGTCAACTACACAATTGATCTTCATACCTCTTCCATCCCATTCGGCAAGAGTTTTCTTCTCCAGTTCTATCTGACTTAGGGTTTTAGTTGTTTTTTCCTTCACCAACATTGGGAGCCCTATGATTTGATGAATTATTTTCTTCGTTATGGGAATACGCTGCTCCAACCAAAACTACCTATTGTGCACATGGCTAAGGATAAACCTTATCTATTTTATTTGAAATTCTTGGGGCATGTGAGGAATGTAGGTTAAACCTTTGGTTTCTAGGTGCTGAGGTTTGGGTTTTAACACACTAGTCACACAAATTTTCCAAAGTTTCATCCATTTCCAGGGTTCTTATATCTTGAATTGAACAATGAAAATGGGAGTGGATATCATTTACCAGAAGTACCTTCAATGGAATTAGTGATTGTGCTTCGATAGGATCAAGTGTTTCCACAATTTTCAGACATAGCTTGAAGTCAGGTGCCTTCCATTCAAATCCTCGAACCAACATTTTGGACCCTTTCTTGGATTTTCTACTAGAGAATGCCATCACTTGGTAGGGTTTATGAAAATATGGAAAACTTCAACAATAAATCACATAGATCACTTGGATGCATAGAAATTTCTCTTTGCATATAACTCTTTGAAAATTCACGGTGATGAATGAATTCAATTTTGGCCTTTTTAACAAATTTCACTTTCTAATTGCCATAAATGCTTGGTACATTTATGTAAGGAAACTTGGCAATAAAAAATATAACCGTTTCCACATAACCCATAATAGATTTAAAATAAACACGGAATTAAAATCCACATGCAAGAGAATAGACAACATACCCACAAAATTGTGACACAAGATATACCCTGGGAAACCCTCATTGAGGGAAAAAAACCCAGCCTCCAAAAGCATCCATCATCATGTATTATTCAGCAAAAATAACATTGCCATACAACCATGGAAGCCTTCATGGCCATAGCCACAACCGAGCAAACTATGTGAACAAGCATGAATCCACACATCCCATGCCATGCTTTCAACCTTCACAAATGCTCCCTTGGCTAACCTGTCAAGCCTTGTCCCGCTTGACTCTTGCCTTTTGTCTTCTCCTTGTCACACTCTCTCACACTCACAACAACTACCCTTGTGGCTGCTTATATAGTAGCAAATCCCACAAAACCACCAAGTGGTATTACATAAACCATGTGCTAAAACCATGTGCTATCTAACCCACTGACCCCACATTTAATGTTGGGCATTTAATTCTTTCCCCCCAATATTAAATAATTACATGAAATATTATCACAATGTTACAATACAACTCATCAAGAATATTCCATGGGAATCTTTACATGTTGCACGTCCATTTAGGTACAACATTACATAATAAAAATAAAATAACAATATTATGCAATGTGTGCAACACCCATTATCTCAACAATCTCCCACTTGTTGTATACATTGCATAGGGTCAATCCGTAGCCACACAAAATGAACAACGGAACAATCCCTCCCAGCACATCCACCATCATGGATCAAAATACACCAAGTGCTCCATCCTGGTACCTGCAACAAAATTAAAGTATCCAGCATCTCGAACATGAATGATCTCACCTCCTATTATGCCACTCCCACTGGACATACATAGAAGCCATCCATAGAGAAAACCACCCAACCTGTCGCATTAGAAGATCATAAAATCCTGTACCAACTAAAATTCCAAGCACAAAAAACCTGATCCAAAGGTAATCACATCTATCCGTAGTTGTCAAAATATCCATAGCTGAAATAGCACCCACAGAAAAGTGCCAAACCCATCCAACTATCCATACCTCAAAGGTATAACAAGTGAATCTCATATCACTGACATATCCAATCTATAACCTGCAATCACAAGCCTCAAGAGCAATACCTGCCACATATATACCAAGAAGCTCCCACTGCAAAAGATAATGTCAAATTTATAACCAATCCACTCACAAAATCTCAAAGAAATGAATCCATGTAGTATCAAGGACATCCACAATACATAATCCAATATCCTGCAAGAATAACTCTCATAACAAGTCTCCAATGCTCTCCCAAGTTCTCCACAACCAATAGAGGAAAGAGAAAGAAATAACCATGTCATCTCTCACATGACATACATGAGCACAAACCAGTGATCACAATCTCTAACCAATCTCAAATCCAATGTAGTCAAAACTAAACATCCAGGAAGATAATCAAGACTAGAGAAACCATGCAAATCATAACCTATATCATGTCCTTCTACACACACCTCTAGATGTAAACTGTGCAAGTATGATCTCCTCCATAAAACCCCAACAAGAAGCCTCAACAACACCCAAACCATACCATATAACTAATCATGGATGTAAGCCTCTCACAAGAAGATCAAACTCAATAAAACCATTCCTAAACCAAGGAATATGCCCAATATAAAACCATCTCCCAAACTCAACCAGCATAACAACATATGCACATGGAGATAACCAATGCTAAACCATCTCTCAAATGAACCCTCCAGAACTAACTCATGTACCATAGCTCAAGATCCATATCCATGAAAGACAAGCATAAATATAATGCAACTGAGAGAAATAATGGGTTATACCTCTCAAGTAGCAAACCGCCGAGTAGACCAAGAGTGGGGAATGAGAATGCTCATCAAGATACCCAAGTCTCCAACCAAGACTCATCTAAGAACAATCTCCTCTCAAGTCCATATCAGGTGACTGCCCCTCGGACTTCCTACTGAAACCATCAACCATCCCAACAAATACTTCTCTAATCCAAGAGAAATCAGTGTCACCACCATCTCGAAGTATCCATGAGCACCTGTAACCAATCAATCCATGCCAACTCCAAATGCAACATAGCAATATCATGAAGTATCCAGCTTATGATCAGTGTACTCAATACCAAGAAACTAAACCAAGATCAATGTCAAAGTTCCAACCATGGCCTCAGGAACATAAACATGACAACATGATCTTACCATCTCAACTAAAGAGATAACATGCTCCATATGAACACACCATAATATGTCACAACTCTAAACGCGTATCAAGAGTATACCATGACATAAAAATGAAACCATCCTCATACCAAGGATAACATGCCAAATAAAAGCATAAACCACACCTTTGCCAAGAACCCTATGAGTCCTCAAGATGCAACCATTTCCACACACCATGAAGAAAAACATCTCCACATACCAGGAAGAACCATCTCCACATACCATGAAGATAACCAAGAACTCCATGAGTCTTCAAGATCTAACCATCTTCATACACCATGAAGATAACAAGTGCACCATGCAAATGTCAAAGATGCTTCTGCAGCAACAGGATCTAAGACAAACCTCCAACATCTGCAAACACTCAATAAATATATCAATGCCAACAAATCCCACTCAACCGTGGTACCAAGTCACCTATGGCATCATAAAATCTATCTCCTATATGAAGATCCAAATCAAACCGGAAACTAATCTTGCACTGTCACCCCATCACTGTCACAAGCTCCCACTAAACCATGTATCCAAGCTATCCATGACATCATGATAAAAACCCATCCTCTAACCATGAGAATCAACCAAGGCATCAAACCATCAAAAAACTCAAAGTGCACATCACGAGCTTCTCAAAAGAAACCAAATAACCATGATCCTCAACCAAGAAGATATACCACCATAACCAAATCAAAAAATCCAAGCTAATGAACATCAAGGATGTACCTGTATAACCAATCATGTCATGCCAAAATCCATGACACCATGATCACATCCATGAACCGAGCATCTGGTTCTCAATAGTGTCCAACCTGCCAGCATAGTCAACCACAATCCTCCACCATGACTGTACCTGGTAACAACATCTCATCCCTTCTACATGAAGATAAAATCATAAAATCATGTGACTTAGGGCATAGACAACCCAAATCCAAGCCACCAATCTGAATATGCATCAATAATGAAAGATCAATGGGCAAAGACAACCCATAACCAAGCCATAAATGCAACCTGTAAGTATAGACCGCTTACAACACTGCACAACTTGTATAACCAACAAGTCATCATGCATATCCAAACCAAACACTGATAACCATATCATCATGAGACCAAACTGAATAATGAACTGAGTATACAATGACATCAAATCTTAAATCTCTAATGCCATAAACTCGCAATGTTACCATAGTCAAAATATACCTATAAACTGTTTAGATCAATATATCAACAAATAAATCATGCAAAACTTGCACCAAATCTGAACCAATGTGTAGAGCTCTCCAAGAGCTTTCCGTTGACTACTCGAAGTCCAAAATCTGACTCTGTATGCCCAAGTTATGCCCTAATCCGTGCTCAAAATAAACAACATCTGACTTTAGGGCTCTTAAAACCTAAAAAAAATTCAAAATCATAGAGCCAAACCTATGCCAAGTTGTAGTGCTCTAAATTATCTTTCCAACGCCTGTAAGAATTCTGAAATCCAATATTCTGAGAGAAAGTTATGGCCATTTTACTAAGACAGTCTTTTTACCATTTTCAGTACGATTTTTCATATTTTTTATTTTTTTCAGTGACGAAAATTCCGATGGGATTAAATTTGATGGCCATCATGGGCTGAAACCAAAAAACTCTTTCATTTCCTCTGAACATGGCCAAACTAGGGCATATTATATATCAAAATTTATGGAAATGTTGACCCGGATCCAATGGTGAGGTCTGTTTTTACCTAGGAGGTCATTTCTGCATGCTACCCCCCAAAACCCTCATTTAAATGGAACATCCGAAAAACTCTTTTGTCCAACAATTTCCCATGCCCAAATATTTTAACTACCCATCATAACAACAAATCCAAAACCCTTAGATCTGCAATAAATCATTCATATATCTTGCCCTTTTCTTTTATCCTCTCATGCATTCCCATGGATTCAATCTAGGGTTACAATAATAAAACCATAGCTCTGATACCACTTGTAAGGAAAATTGGCAATAAAAAATATAACCGTTTCCACATAACCCATAATAGATTTAAAATAAACACGAAATTAAAATCCACATGCAAGAGAATAGACAACATACCCACAAAATTGTGACACAAGATATACCTTGGGAAACCCTCATTGAGGGAAAAAAACCCAGCCTCCAAAAGCATCCATCATCATTTATTATTCAGCAAAAATACCATTGCCATACAACCATGGAAGCCTTCATGGCCATAGCCACAACCGAGCAAACTATGTGAACAAGCATGAATCCACACATCCCATGCCATGCTTTCAACCTTCACAAATGCTCCCTTGGCTAACCTGTCAAGCCTCGTCCCGCTCGACTCTTGCCTTTTGTCTTCTCCTTGTCACACTCTCTCACACTCACAACAACTACCCTTGTGGCTGCTTATATAGTAGCAAGTCCCACAAAACCACCGAGTGGTATTACATAAACCATGTGCTAAAACCATGTGCTACCTAACCCACTGACCCCACATTTAATATTGGGCATTTAATTCTTTTCCCCCAATATTAAATAATTACATGAAATATTATCACAATGTTACAATACAACTCATCAAAAATATTCCATGGGAATCTTTACAGGTTGCACGTCCATCTAGGTACAACATTACATAATAAAAATAAAATAACAATATTATGCAATGTGTGCAACACCCATTATCTCAACAATTTAGTTGCTCAATGACAAACTATCTTCCACTTATTTTGAATTAAATGCTTGATAGAGCCATCCATGACTTGGTGTCCACATGATGACTTAGTTACTCCCAACCTTGCTTGGCAGGGTCTTGCGACCCAACCTAGCTTGGTAAGGTCCAAAATTTTCTTAGATACTTAGTGATCCCTTTTCATCTTGAATGATGATATGGATCTTTCCTTCTAGCTAACTAGAACTGATGTAAGATGTATACTTCAGAATCTTAGTTCCAATTATCCTTGTGAAAGATCAAGTAGAAATGCTTGAGTCACTCAATTCTTGAGTGACATGTGCTTCATTACTTGGACTTGCATTCTCAACAAATTTTATAATCTTTTATTGTCTCATCTTCTTTCTAATGTTGTTAGCCTTGGCCTTCTTTTCATCTTCAATCCTTCTAGTCTTCATATAGTTCTTGGCAAAATGTCGAAGTTCTATACATATAAAACATCTTCTAGCAGTATCTCTTGTCCTCATGTGATGTTTTACACAATTCATTCCAATGTGTCCAAATTCTCCATAGTAGTGACATCTGCACCAAGTGTTGTAGTCCTAACCAAATATATCTTTTACAATATGTTATGCTAGATTCAATATCTTAGTTTAGTATTTAGAAGATTTGTGTCCATGCTTTTTGAGTTTGTGATATTTTCCTTCAAATTTAGGTTTCTCTTTGCATTCATTAGCTTTATGACAATGCTCATTGCAATTGTAGTATTTTCCATTGAATTTAGCTTTACCATTACTCCAACACTTATTTGATGTACGACCTAGCTAACCATAGTGATTGTAAGTAGGCCTTTTATTCTTTTGAGCTCCTTGCTTGGATGATTTACCTTCTTCTATATATCCAATTCCTGCTTTACCTTTCTATCTATATTGGCTTTACTCATTTGATTGATTCATGTCTACTTGAGATTTCATCATCCTTTCACTAGTTTTCTTTTCAGTGTTTAGATCATTCTGTAATCTTTCATTCTTTGATCTTAGATTCATGATTTATTCATTTGCATTAGTAAGTTGATCAATGAAGTCTGCATGTTGAAGGGATAGATGCTAAATTTCATTATTTTTCCTTCTATCTCTTCTTTTATCTTATTTTTCTCTTCCATAACTTCACACAATCTAATTGATTAAATTTTTTGTGTTCTTTTCAACTTTCTAACTTCTTCTTGAAGTGTGTCATTCTTTCCTAATAGTTCTCTAATTGCTTCATTCGCTTCATCTGAATTATTTTATAAATATATATCTTCAATTCTTTCTTCAATCTAGAGTTTTTCATTCATTTGTATTGTAAGATCTTTTCCTCTTTTTAGGGATTAAGAGAGTTTCTCCTTTGCTTTCTTAAGTTTCCAAATAGCCAATTTAAGATCTAGCTTTTCATTGTCAATAGCCTTATCAAAGTCTAAATACTTCCACTGTCTCTAATTTTTGGTCAAGTTGTTAGACTTCTTCTTTGGAAACGACAAAGCTCTAATACCAATTATTGGAAAGATGAGATAGGATAAGTTACTAAGAGGGGAGGGGTGAATCAGTAACTAATAAAAAATAATCTTAATTCACCAATTAATCCTTCATATGCATTCTTATATAATTGCATGCATGAAAGACTAAAAACATTCAAAATTCATAACATGTTTACACACAATATGATGACCAAGAAACTTTTCAAATAGAAAGTAAAACTAGGGTGGGGATGATACCCAAAAGATTTAGTACTACAATATAAAGTTGGCTTGTTAAGGCTTACAATTATCACTTTTGATGATCTGCCCTATTAGGAGCAATAAGGACTACTAGGTCCACCTTGCAAAAGGATTTACAAACATACAATGAAGTATGCACTCAGTAAAGATATTTACAAAAGACTATCAAGTCTACCTTGTGAAAGGATTTAACTATTCCACTTGTTAAGATGAACCAATGGTTGATCTTTGATCTACAACCTTGATTTATTGAATGAGATTCTTTTGAGTGTAATAATCACCTTGCTATGATAGATAAATCTTTGTTGCTCCTTATATCGCTTGTAGCCTTCTTACTTCACACTTTCTACTCTTATTATCTTCTTAATGTTCCATGTTATTATGTTGTTTGGATATAATACATCACATATATACCAATCTAATTTACAATTCATCACATTCAGCTTCAATACAAGTTTCACCAAAGTACACAAAGTCAGCCCAACTGCTAGTACTCAAGTTCTGAAGACAAACTCGGTGAGGTTCTAACACTCAACAACCATTTTCAACACTTGACATCATCATGCACTCGATAGACGTAGAAGCTCAGTTCATACTAGTCACTTCCAAGGAGTATGAACATGGTCTACATTGGTGACTTAGTGAATACTATGAAAATTGACATATAAACTAAATCAGTTGATTCATACTGCATAACTCAGTCAACACTGTCATTGTGAGCTGGTATAAACTTAATCACTTGGTTGACACTCCATAGCTCGATCAAAATTAGATTCACATTGCTGAAGCTACAAATTCAATAGCATTGGAGAAATCGATTTGCACTGAGAAACTTAGTAAACACTATGAAGCTTGGTTTACACTAATAATCACTAACCTGATAGATGCTACTTGGTGCAAACTGAATATTGTTTCTTGAACTCAGTAGCAACTATGGAACATGGTAGAGCCTAAATTACTTGGTTAACACAGTTAACTCTACAATAATCTTGGTATCTACTTACTATTTGAATAAGTGTTTGTGTCACTAATAAAAAGACTTGACTGTAATGTCAACAACCAAGCAATTGTACATAAGCTGAGTAAAGTATGGTATATGGACCGAGCTCATTCAATGAGTGAACAAGTTATTAGCAACTAAGTATAGTTCCAAGTATATAAGTGCCAAGTGATATAGTATGTGTTGGAACATAATATATGTTAATCATCAGGAAGTTACTAAAGGTCAAGCCAGAAAAATGCCAAGCTCCAAGAATAGTAGAGGTCAAGCAATGTAGAGGTTATATAAAAGTCAGGAATGGAACAAAGTTTTAGGAAAAATGATTATTATGCTGACTTGGAAGGAATATTTAATACTTGTTGAGGTTGTTATAGAATATTTACATGACATGCATCACATATCCCCATGTGTATGTTCAACAATCAAGATGAAGAGGAAAATCATCACTACTACATTTAGGCCCAAATTTTGACAATGGATTGTTGCAATTACAATAGTAAATTGTTGCCCAACTGACATTAGTCAAAATTTTCTCCTTTTGGATGGGTATTAGACTTTTGTTTTCACAAGTTATGATGAAAAGGGTTACCTTCGTAATTGCGACACCTACAGGTGTCATAAAATGGGCTATCATTTTGGAAAATCATTCATTTTCACCATAAGCATTGTGATGAAAATCTGTCCAAGACATCATCACAATTGTGATGTTCGTGCAATAAAAATGCTATGGGTCCAAAGGTAAGCTTTCAAAAAATTCCATTGCAATTGGGACGGGCATGTGGTTGGAATGTTATGGGATCAATGGCTAGTTGTCACAATTGTGACATCATGTTATATTAATAAAAAAAATTGGGAGCAAACATTGTATAACTATGATGCAATCATAGGTTAATATTGAGCTTCACTTATTTTCAAGAATAGTTTAATATTTTCTACTAATCAAGGCCAACCACATGAAGGTGGAAGCTCACTTGGCCCCACCCCCACCCTAACATCTAAATTCCCTATTAAAATCTAAAATCTTTAAGAAATGATCAATGTTAAAGCAATAAAAAAGGGTTCCAAGCCTGCAAAAGTGACATCACTTTCCCATCTTTTGGTGCATGTCATTTTTTTGCCATATCCAAAAGAAGATTATGTCACTCTGAATGGATAATGCATGTGCAACTATGTTCTTATGCATGGACAATAGGTCAAGCTAAAAAAATGAAGCACAATAACATTTATTTATTAGGTCTATTAAGTTTTTTAAATTATAGACCATCATCATGAACAATGTTCGTGATGGTCTATAACATAAAATACCTAATTAAAGACCTCTAACAAAAATGTCATCCTATTGTATTTTTTAGCTCCACCTGATATCATATGCATATGAATTAACATTGAATATGCAAGTATGACATCCTTCTATATTGCATGAAACCAAGAGATTCACACAATTAGTTGTCATACAATCATAGGTTATCATTGAGCTTCACTTGGTTTCAAGAATAGTTTAACATTCTCTACTAATTAGAGCCAACCACATGAAGATGGAAGCTCATCCTGCCCCACCCAAACATAACATCTAAGTTTCCCATTAACATCTAAAATCTTTACAAAAATGATCAATATTTAAAGTACCTAGAATGTCCTCATTGCCTTCTGCTACTCTTAGGGGAAGTCCATCTTGATTGCTCATGGGAAATTCATCACACAAGTACATCTAGTAATGTCCTCATTGCCTCGTGCATAAAACTAATCCAATATTAGAAAATACCCCCTAAGAAATAATAGTTCAAGTGAAATAAACACATGAAAAATGAGAGAGAGAAAGACAAATCTACTTACCAATAGGTGTTGCCATCGCATCTATGATCATGCTACCTATTGAGTGAGTTTTATTGGTTTTCTATTGTGCCAAGATCTCTCTATTTATCTACATACATACATATACACATATACATATGTATATATGTGTATACATACACACATATACACATATACATATGTATATATGTGTATACATACACACATACATACATATACAAAGATCACAAGGGCATGCCAACCTGTTGAGTGAGTTTTATTGTTTTTATGTTGTGCCAAGATCTCTCTATTTAGAAACATACAAATGGGGAATACTTAATGTCATGTTTTATTTTCTTTTTTGTTTGTAATCCATAATCCACAATCCACAAGTTCTCTATAGTGGTGCCCAAATTAACTTCAACACCTAGCTAATTAGCAAGTAGACCAATTTAATTGGGTTTATCATATGGTTACAATGTTGGAGGAAACATTTTTTCAAAAGTGGTAGCAGGTTTTGTATCATTGGCCTAATTTTAATGAAATAACAAAGTGGTTTTTAGGGTGGAAATGACTATTTCACCCCAAGCTTCTTGCAAATGAGAGGATAAGAAGTTAGCTAAATGTATCCCTTGAAATGATAATGAAATACACATTTAATTAATGTTTTCAACTCACAGTTATACACAAACTTTCACACATGCAACTTCTGTACATGTGTGCTCTTTGACATCATCAACGATCAGCATACTATCTCTAGTTCACTGTGCAACCCTTCACTACAACTATAATGAATTGAAGCAATCATACAATAGGAACTACTTTCCTAATACTCTATTTCCATACAAGTCTTTGTAGATCAACCATATCTTCTGCACATTGTCACATTAGGTTCTGCACACTTGCCTTTGTAACAAATACACAATGTAGCATGGTTGGTAACTACACATCATCAGATAAATAATATAATGTCTCAATACAGAAATCACAATCTATTGTTCTATTAGTCTTTTACAAACTTATTACTATGTTGTCATCAATGACAAACATAGTTATAAATACATCATATCAATGTTCAACAAAGCTCCCCCATAGCATCAACACTCATGCTAACAAAAGGCCACAGGAATATATCCCACCACATAGGAAATTAATAGATAATATTCCCATTCACAAAGATTCTATTTCCATCCATCTAATTTCTAATCGCATTCCATGAAGAGATCCACTTTATTCAGAACAAAACTCATTTAAATATACCCATATCATCAGTGACAAAGTTAGTGATAACAAATGGAAGGAATGTTAGGAATTAGGTATATTCACATACTCAAATGGACCCCATGACAAAATCCAGAAACTGATAAGATGGTTAAAGGAGTTCTATAAGGAGCAGGTAAATATATCTATTTATTCTAAATGTTTGTTGTATTTACATTGTCAAAATAAAGATATTAGGAACGAATTGATTTTAGTATCGTATCTTCTTTATAAAGGAAACTCATTAAAATTTATATCTTGGGAACATAATTGCAATGAAAAGAGTTTAGGAAAATAAGAAGCTCCTACCTAGTATGAATGCAAAAGTCTACCACCAGAATTAAACCATAGTCAAATCTTAAAAGAAATAGGCCAAGGATTAGGTAATATATTAGGAATTGTAACTAACCTCAATAAAACTTATAACATCAATTTTCTCATAAATACAGGGCTAGGACATAAAGAAATCAAAACTAAAAATATTATCATTGATATATAAATACATAATCTTACTTTAAATAGATATGATGGGGAAATAGAAAACATCATAAGAATAAATTCTAATAGAACAATTCAACAAATAGAAAAAACTATTAGAAATGTTTAGAATAACTGAGAAGGGTAGGGGGTGGGTGAATCAGTTACCCAAGGTCCTTAAGTACCATTTGAACAATTAAACATAAAACTCTTGTTGCTTGGTCTCTATTGTTACTCTGTCTCTATTGTAAACCAAAATTATTGTTCCAAATATAATATTATTTGATGAATATAAAATGTAAAACATATAAAGCATTCAACACAATTTTGACACTAGGATTTTATGTACAAAACCAATTTGGAAAAAACCACCAGCAACATGTCACCACTTTTTCCCTTTCTTGAAGTGAGCTCTATTAGGAACCAACCTTATTAAAGGTTACACTATACACTATTAAGTGTGACCTAGTTAGAGGATTTAATCACCCTATTAGGAGTGGCCTTATCAGAAGACTTTGATCATTCTATTTAGAATGTCACCTTGTAAAAGGATTTACATGGAATTTTAAGTCCTTTAAATGACTTTTAGGTCAACCTTTGTTAAAAGGATTTCAATACAAACTATTTACAATGATTAGAAAGAGAACAATAAGGTTTTGATTTGTATGATCAAAACTCACTCTACAAGCTCAGATCTATGTTTGGTTCAGTTGTTGATTCACTGATAAGATTTCCACTGTCATCTATATTCTTGATTGACTCAGCAACCCTTCAAGCAATCAATTTTCCCCCTTCATCAACACTTAAGCCTTCTTGCTCAAATTTCACTTATCAACATTAACAACATCTACATAAGTAATCTCCTTTAGCTTCACATTCACTCTCACACTTGTGCATCTCCGGTTCACTTTTCTTTGTATGCCTCTCTTCACATACATACTTTCTTCACACATACATTGGCACATGCACTTGTCTCTTTACCTCTTTAAATAGACAATTCTTTCTTTACCATTTTCCAGGATCACCTAATTCTCACCTTGAATTTAATGATCCAAGTCATTAATCTTATCTTCAACATGGTTTACATCTCCCAAGAAATCAATTGAGTTGGCTGGGAATCACAATTTTTGCAAATTCATCTTCAATAGTGTTACTCAAAAATTGCTAAGTTCTGATGCTCGATCATCACTTAACATTTAGTCATTGTAAATCATTATGGCTTAGTATCCACTATCTTGCTTGGTCGATACTAACACTTAGTCAACACTAGATTTTGTTAGCACTAACATGGTTGGGTTGACAGTAACATCACTCTATATTCCTTAGCCTTTTACTCTATTTCTCTACTTGGATTAACTTTCTTGATATAAACAATCACTCTTCTTTATCAAAGTCTAACAAATCAAATGTCCATTGTAGCTTCCTTTTCATAACTCAACCTTTTCTCTAGGTGTTATTGTTATGAGCAATTTCTCAAATCCTCTTCATCAATCAAATAGATATGATATTTTAAAGATTAAATAGCAATATTGTTGGAATACTTTAGAATAACTGGGGGGGTGAATCAGTTATTCAAGGTCCAAATGTATAAATAAAACTTTTCACTACTTAGTGAACCCATAAAACATTTATACTCATGCATGCATCCATAAGATTATGCAATCACTAAAAACTTCTAGGTTATTGTAAAATCAGCTTGTAGAAATGTAAAGCATGAAACATAACAGGTTCAACAACACACTTGACACAATGATTTATGTGGAAACCCAATTTGGGAAAAGCCACCAGTAACATGCTACTCTTTTTACTGTTTTGAAGTGATGCCCTATGAAAGGCCAACCCTATTAAAGGTTACAATACACACTATTAAATGTGACCCTGTTAAAGGATTTTAATCACCATGTTAGAAGTGAGCCTTGTTAGAGGACTTTAAACCATTCACTTGGAATGTCACATGGTTAAAAGATTTACAAATGACTATTAGGTCAACCTTAATTCAAAAGATTTACACTAGAATGATACAATTGTTAGAGAGTAACAATAAGGCTTTGATCTAATACAACTTACAACTTCATTTGTAGATTACAGATTTGTGTTTAGTCCTCAATTATGCTTGGCCTTTGTCCATTGCAGCTCTAATTGCTTGTTCACCCTTCAAAGATTCATCTCCTTAAGCCTTCTTATTTAACATGCCATTGCAAACTCTTCTCTTAGGTCACTTGATGAAGTAAAACCCTTGACTCCTTGTCTCCCTTAGGTTCTAACACATGAAAACCTTTCTTCATGACCAATAATTCCTATAAATAGGAAATTAAGATATTTTTCCACTTATTCTCCATTATCCAATTTAGGGTTTGGATGGATTACATAGGATACAATGTATCTACCCCATATCTCATATCTCTTCTAGAAACTTCTCCTAGAATCCACTTTGAATTCACCTAAAAATGGTTTACCATGAATTCTATGGCACTAGCTCATCAACCTTATCTCTCACCTAGTTTAGATAATCCACGAAAACAAACTTGTTAGCTCAGATTCATCAAATCCATGATCTTTTAAATAATGCAGCAACTCAACATTATCAACCTTCTGATGCTTGGAACATACTGTGTTTCTTGACATCCACTATGAAATTACTCGGCACAAACTAAAGTTTACTGGTGCTCAACATCAATTAAACTTTACTCAGCATCCACTGTTCTACTCAACATACACTAGAATGAACATTTAGTTGACTCAAACTAATTTTCTACTTGGCTTGCTCTGTCTTTGCTCAACACCTACTATCCACTTGGTCAACCTTGGTAGACAAACTTTGTGTAACTTGTTCTTCTAAACTTTTTTAGTTTAACCAACCTTTGTAACCTTAAGTAGATTATCAATACATCATATCATCACTGTCTTAACTGATCCTTGTACTTCATTATATAATGATAACTCAACCTTTCCTCTAGGTGCTATTGTTACATCTTTTGATCAAATCCTCTTCATCAATCAAATAAGTGATAGTACTTGAATGTTATAAGTAGTTGTCTTACTAGAAAATAGTAAGTTTGACATCAGTGACAAAACAATGATTGAAACACATAGTCTTCTTCACCAATCTCTCTCAACAATAATCATTTCAATCTATTTTCAACAATCTCCCTCTTTGGCATTGATGGAAGACCAAACTGATCAACCAAATCAACCAAATGGTAAAATTTTTTGTTCAACCAAACTAACTAGGTTAAAATAGTAAGATAATACCAAAAAAAAAACTTGTATTGAAATCTCTCCCTCTATCAGCAACTTTCATCTTCTAAATAGGTTACAAAATTCTGTAACTCCCTCTAAGTTTCTTCTTGTATCTTTCTCTTGCTAGATAGATTAGGATTTCTCCCTCTTTCTTATATTCTTCTTTATCTCCCTCATCATACTTGTGTTCTCCTCTAATCAGCAATATCATTAATTAGCTCCTTCTAAGATCAATAACACTCTCCATATCTTTGACAACAATCTCTTGATATCTCCCTCTTGATCAGTAAATCTCTCCCTTGGTAATTATACATACTGGCTTGATCAATAGAATATCCCACTCTTTGACAACAATGCCAAAGACATATGCCAAAAACTTGTCATCTTAACATGCAAATATAAACTTTTTAGTTTCTTCAGCTTCTCCCTCTGTCACCTTGCTTGTGATTGATTTGAAGTTTTGGCTCTTTGATTACTTTAGGTAGCTCCTAAAGTAAGATCCTCTACATCAATGTGTAACATATGAACATCAACTTGTTTGATGCAAGGCACTCCTCTTGTTACTTAGATAGCCTAGTTTACCTCTTAGATACTGATGAGCATCCTTAGGTAATTCTTTTGTGAAGATATCAACAATTTGTTCCTTTGTGTTGACATATTCCATCTTCACCTCTTTATCTTGAACTAACTCTCTCAAGTAATGATACTTGATTGCAATGTGAGGTGCAATTTTGTTTCTTGCTAGTCCATGTAACTAGTCTCTTGCCTAAAAGAAAAATGCTCCTCCACTGGTGCTCTTTCTGTCATCAATGTTTCTAGCCCAATTAGCATCAGTGTAGGTTCTCAATTCAAATTTTTCATTCTTCTTGTAATATAGACCAAACTCTTCTGTTTCTTTCAAATATCTCATTATTCTCTTCACAACCATTAAATAATTCTCTCAGGGATTAGCAGAGAATCTTACAACTATCCCTATAGATAATGCAATATCAGGTCTTCTATGTACTACATATTGCAATTTGTCAATCATAGATCTATACAATGTTTGATTTACCTCAACTGAATCATCATTATTTGACAACTTGTGTCCTATCACCATAGGTGTACTTATTGGTTTGGAATCCTCCAATCTAAAAGTTTTCAATATTTCCTTGACGTATTTTGACTAAATGATGTATATACCATATTTTATTTAATATACTTGCAAACCCACAAAAACTTTGATCTCTCCAAACATAGACATTTCAAATTCTTGCTTCTGTTAATTTGCAAAATCCTTACGTAAAGAATCTTGAACTCCAAATGTGATATCATCAACAAAAATTTTAGATAAAAAAATACCTTTTCCTTTCTCTGTCTTCATGTATAGATTAATGTTATCATCAGTCCTTTCAAATCTAATCTTCACAAGATAATTATGAAGTCTCTCATACCATGCTTTTGGTGCTTGTTTCAAACCATATAGAGCCTTGTGTATTCTACATACCATGTTCTTTTTGTTAACATCAACAAAACCTTTTGGCTATTCTATGTAAAATTCTTCCTCTAATATACCATTCAAAAATGTAGATTTAACATCCATTTGGTAGACTTTGAAACTTTTCTATGCAGAATAAGCAAGTAGAGTTCTTACTCCTTCCAATATAGCAATAGGGACAAATGTCTCTCCATAGTCAATTCCTTCTTGTGCATATCCCTTGCAAATTAATCTTGATTTGTTCCTTGTGACTTCACCATTTTCATGTAGCTTGTTTCTAAATACCCACTTTGTTTGAATCACATATTTGTCTTCTGGTCTAGGAACTAGAATCCATGTTTTGTTCTTCTCTATTTGTTCAATCTCTTCTTCCATGGCTTTATTCTAGTCAACATCTTCTAATGCATCTCTTACTAATTTGGGTTCCTTCATACTCAATAAACATGTTTCCCTTCTCAATTTGTTTCTTGTCATTGGTCTAGCATCTTTATCTCCAATGATTTGAAAAGTAGGATGATTTCTTTTGACATATTTGGACAATCTTGGCTTAGCTCTAGTTTCTTCATTTCGTCTTTCAGCTTCAAAATCACTGCATTCACCTCTACTGGGTAGTTCAGCTTCTCTTTCATGTACACTAATTTCAAAATTAGAATGTGCTCCCAGTTCATTCTATAAATTGGCATATGAATGTAGCTTAGTTTCTGAATGCAGCTCTGCATTCATGGGGTGTGACTTGGTAGTCACTAAAACTTGCTATTGAGTTGTAGCATCTTCTTTAGTGGACATACCTTCATAAAAGTATACAAATGATGTATATTCTTCTGGTTCCTTCATAGGTCAACCTCATACACTTCTTTATATTCATCAAAATTCACATTTTCATTTTTCATAATTTTGTTAGTGTTAGTATTCAAACACTTATAAGCTTTACTTCTTGTGGAGTATCATAGGAATATACCTTTTTCACTTTTTGCATCAAGTTTACCATTCCTCAAGTCTTTAAGAATGTAACACTTACTTCCAAATACTTTAAAATATTTTACATTGGGTGAGTATCCATACCATAGTTCAAAAGGTGTTGAATGAGTACCTTTCTTGATTCACACACAGTTTAAGGTAGATAGCTATACTTACAACTTCTCTCTAGTATTTCAAAGCAACATTCTTCTCCATCATGAGTGTTCTAGTACAATCTATTATAGATCTGTTCATTCTTTTAGCTATTCCATTTTGTGGAGGGGTTCTAGGGGCAGATATCTATCTTTTGATTCCTCTCTCATTATAGAACATCTCAAACTCATTTGATGAATTCCCCTGCTCTATCAGATCTCAAACACTTTAGACTTTTACCTCTTTCCTTTTCAACTCTTTCTAAGTACCACTTAAACTTTGGAAAGCATCATATTTCTATTTTAGAAACATAATTGTCATTATCCTAGAATAGTCATCAACAAATAGAATTATGTATTTATCTCCCTTGTAGCTTTGCACATCAATTGGCCCACACAAGTCAGTATAAAAAATCTCTAGTATTCCTTTAGAGATATAAGTTTTACTCTTAAAACTTGACTTTTTCATTTTGCTTAACTAACATTCTTTGCACATTACATTATCAGGCTTCTTCAACTTAGGAAAACCTATAACTTTCTTCATGTTATTGATACTAACCAAGTTATCAAAATTAACATGACATAACCTCTTGTTACATAGCCATACAACATCAAATTTTACAACAAGACAATTAGCATCCTCTATGTTAAGATAGAATAGATTACTTTTAGTTTGATCACCCTTTCTAATCAGTTTCCCATTTGTGTCATATATCTTAGCAATCTTGTTTTTAAATTCAACCTTACATTCCAAATTGTTCAGTTGTGACACACTCAACATATGACAGTTAAGTCCAACATAGTAAGAATTGTAACATAAAATCCTATCTGAGTTTGATAGAACCTTTTCCTTTTATCAAACATGGTGCACCATTGCCAAACCTTACACCATTTCCATCATAACAATTCAAAGTAATGAACTTACTTTTGTCTCTAGTCATGTGATGTGAACATCCACTATCAATAATCTATCTATCATTCTTGTTCACACAAGTCACAAGTGTAGTGACCTCATCTTCATTAGATTCATCCTTCATTGAAACATACACCACTTCATCATCATGTTCATTGGAATCATCCTTTGTTTCCTCTTCAACAATGTAGCAAGACTTCTTAGCTTTGTCTTTGTAATCTTTGTTGTCTTCATCTCTTCTACTCGTGTATTTATCACCACCTCTATAGTTCTTCTTCTCTGGACATCTAGCAACAATATGACCAACCTCATTGCAATTGAAACAAATGATGGGTAACTTACCTTTCAACTTGCCTTTACCTTTATGGAATCTTCTTACCAGTAGTGCTTCAAGTTATTCAACATCCTTCTCATCTATATCACTATCACTAGACACATACTTCTTCTTCTTCTCATTAGATTCCTTTAATGACACCTTAGCTTTGAAAGCAGATCCAATCTTTTTAGATTTGTAATTATCAAAGTTAGATAGCTCAAAAGCAGTGAGTCTACCTACTAGACCTTCAAGTGATAGTTTATTCCCTAGAATACATTTCAGTTCTTGAATTGCATAAATAAAAAATAATGTCCTTAAAATTTTTTTTAGTATAGTATCATCATCTATATTACTAGTAGCTCCTCTTATTTCATTGACAACTTCTTTTATCTTTCAACATATTGAGCAATATTCTCACCTTCTTCCATTCTCAGATCATCAAACTTACCTCTGAGACTTTCAGCTTTGGCTCTAAGAACATTTGCATCTCCTCTATAAATAGTGGTTAGAGTATCCCACATTTTCTTGGCACTATCAAGACCTTTGATATCATCAAATTCAGCATAACTTAGGGGTATGTGCAGGATCATGGTGTACCAAACTATGGCCTTAAGGGGTAGTGAAAAATCAGTAAATCAGGTTTATGTCAACTTGACACATAATTTTGAAGTGGTTATGGACTTTATATCAAAAAGTTGTAAGAAAATAATCTATAAGAAATTGAATGTAGTTTCTAAACTACCAGGCCTTATCAGGAGAAAAAATAATTAATTGGTCAAAAGTTTGAATTTTAATACAGTACTAAGAAAATTTCAAGGCAAAAACAAAAAGTAGGTGTATGTTTGACCACCTTAATCAAAATCAAATCATAATATTTTTTTAATATAATTATAGATATGAAAAGTAGACTCATGCCCGGATGTGACACACATTTTTCGGTATTTTTCTTCCAAATAAATAATTAAATATGAATTTTCTACCAAAAATTTTTTGGAAAAAAAAAGTCCAGTGTCTGACCACCCTAACTAATAGAAAATTTTACCAAATTTAATTAAATTTTTTTTTTCTTATACTAGGAAAAGTATAGAATGTAACTCAACTTTTAGGTTTAAAAAATGTTATACCGTTTGAAAGTTATAGCTATTTTTCAATCCATATGTCAATCATCACTTTACAATAATCTTTATTGATAATTAATTAATAAATACTTATCGAACTCAGAATTTGACAGAAATTATATTGATGGAATCTAGAGAGCGATATTAAAAAACCCTTTCCATTTCATTCAATTTTGATCAAAATAAAATTTTCAAAACGGCTACCTGAAGTCTGAGTATCACTAAAACCCTCTTCAAACATGTCTTTTGGGTTGATCGGGTAGGCTTCGTAAATACCAAGCCTAATCTGATATCCGATATGCTGTGGTTGGAAAATTTCAAATCCCAATCCACTTTAGAGGAAAAATTGGGTTTAAACGTTATAACTTATGATTTATAAATTATTTCACTTATATTACTATGTAAGGACGTATTTTAATATATATATATATATATATATAATAACGTAATGTAAAGAGATAAGACATAATCTAGTAATATATAATAATATATTATGTTAATCTTATTACAATCTATATATATAATTTATATTATTATTATTTTTACTAAATATAATAACGTAATTTATATATATATAAAATACTTATTATATATTATTATATTAATATGTATAATAATATAATATATATAATAATGTATTATATTAAATATAAATATATAATATGTATTATATATATTATTATATTAATATGTATGTTATTAATATATATAATAATGTAATATTTTTATTAAATATAATAACATAATATATATATATATATAATATTAATATGTATGTTATTAATATATATGTATATTATTAATATATATGAGTCAAAGGGGGTCATAGGTCACACCCTTTTTTACCCATTAAATGAGAACATATGTCCCTATGGGTCTTAGGACCCCAAGGGACATATTTGACTCATTCATATGGGTCAAAGGGGATCATAGGGTGACCTATGACCCCTTGTGACTTATAAAACGATGACATATGTCTCTAGGGGTCTTAGGACCCCTAGGGACATATTCGAATGGGTAATATGGGTCAAAGGGGGTCATAGGTCCTTTTGACCTATTAAATGACGGCATATGTCCCTACGGGTCCTAGGACCCCTAAGGACATATTCGAATGGGTAATATGGGTCAAATGGGGTCATAGGGTGACCTATCACCCTCTTTGACCCATTAAACGATGACATATGTCTCTAAGGGTCCTAGAACTCTTACGGACACATTCGAATGGGTAATATGGGTCAAAAGGCGTCATAGGGTGACCTATGACCCCCTTTGACCCATTAAATGATGTCATATGTCCCTAAGAGTCCTAGGACCCCTAAGAACATATTCGAATCGTTCATATGGGTCAAAGGGGGCCATAGGGTGACCTATGACCCCCTTTGACCCATTAAAAGATGACATATGTCCCTAGGGGTCATAGGACCCCTAGAGACATATTCGAATCGTTCATATGGGTCAAAGGGGGTCATAGGGCTTTTGACCCATTAAATGATGACATATGTCTCCAGGGGTCCTAGGACCCCTAGGGACATATTCAAATGGGTAATATGGGTCAAAGGGGGTCATATTACCCATTAAATGATGACATATGTCCCTAGGGGTCCTAGGACCCCTAGGGACATATTTGAATGGGTTATATGTGTCAAAGGGGGTCATAGGGTGACCTATGACCCACTTTATAGGTCACCCTATGACCCCCTTTGACCCATTAAACGATGACATATGTCTCTAGGAGTCCTAGGACCCTAAGGACATATTCGAATCATTTATATGGGTGAAAAGGGGTCATAGGTGACCTATGACTCCCTTTGACCCATTAAACGATGACATATGTCTTTAGGGGTCCTAGAACCCCTAGGGACATATTGGAATTGTTCATATGGGTCAAAAGGGGTCATAGGGTGACCTGTGACCCTTTTTGACCAATTAAACAATGACATATGTCTCTAGGGTCCTCAAACCCCTAGAGACATATTTGAATGGGTAATATGGGTCAAAAGGGGTTATAGGGTGACATATGACCCCCTTTGACCCATTAAACGATGACATATGTCCCTAGGGGTCCTAGGACCCCTAAGGACACATTCGAATGGGTAATATGGGTCAAAGGGGGTCACAGGGTGACCTATGACCCTCTTTGACCCATTAAACGATGACATATGTCTTTAGGGGTCTTAGAACCCCTAAGAACATATTCGAATCGTTCATATGAGTCAAAGGGGGTCATAGGCTGACCTATAACCCCCTTTGACCCATTAAACGACGACATATGTCTCTACGGGTCCTATGACCCCTAGGGACATATTCAGAACGTTCATATGGGTCAAAAGGTGTCATAGGTGACTCATTAAATGATGACATATGTCTCTAGGGGTCCTTGGACCTCTAGGGAGATATTCGAATAGGTAATATGGGTCAAAGTGGGTCATACGGTGACCTATGACCCCCTTTGACCCATTAAATGACACATATTCGAATGGGTAATATGGGTCAAAAGGGGTCACAGGGCAACTTATGACCCTCTTTAAACCATTACATGATGACATATGTCCCTAGGGGTCCTAGGACCCCTAGGGACATATTTGAATCGTTCATATGGGTCAAAGGGGGTCATAAGGTGACCTATGACCCCTTTTGACCCATTAAAGGATGACATATGTCCCTAGGGGTCCTAGGACCCCTAGGGATGTATTCGAATCGTTCAAATGGGTCAAAGGGGGTCATAGGTCACCCTATGACCCTCTTTGAATCATTAAACGATAACATATGTCCCTTGGGGTCCTATGACTCCTAGGAACATATTCGAATCGTTCATATGGGTCAAAGGGGGTCATAGGGTGACTTATGACCCCCTTTGACCCATTAAACGACGATATATGTTCTTTGGGGTCCTAGGACCCCTAGGGACATATTCGAATTATTTATATCGTCAAAAGGGGTCATAGGGTGATCTATGACCCCCTTTGACCCATTAAACGATGACATATGTCTCTAGGGGTCCTAGGACCCTTAAGGACATATTTGAATGAGTAATATGGGTCAAAGGCAGTCATAGGTCACCCTATGACCCCCTTTTACCCATTAAACGATGACATATGTCCTTAGGGGTCCTAAGACCCATAGGGACATATTCGAATCGTTCATATGGCTCAACGGAGGTCATAGAGTGACCTATGACACCCTTTGACTCATTAAACAACGACATATGTCAGTAGGGGTCCTAAGACCCCTAAGGACATATTTGAATGGGTAATATGGGTCAAAGGGGGTCATAGGTCACCCTATGACCCTCTTTAACCCATTAAATGATGAACATATTTGAATCGTTCATATGGGTCAAAGGGGGTCACAGAGTGACCTATGATTCCCTTTGACCCATTAAACGATAACATATGTCCCTAGGGGTCCTAGGACCCCTAGGGACATATTCGAATGGGTCATATGGGTCAAAGGGGGTCATAGGGCGACCTATGACCTCATTTGACTCATTAAATGATGACATATGTCTCTAGGGGTCCTAGGAGCCCTAGGGACATATTCAAATCATTCATATGGGTCCAAGGGGGTCATAGGGTGACCTGTGACGCTCTTTGATCCATTAAATGATGACATATGTCTCTAGGGGTCCTCGGACCCCTTGGGACATATTCAAAGGGGTAATATGGGTCAAAAAGGGTCATAGGGTGACCTATGGCCCCCTTTGATCCATTAAACGATGACATATGTCCCTAGGGGTCCTAGGACCACTATGGACATATTCGAATGGGTATTATGGGTCCCTATGACCCCCTTTGACCCATTAAACGATGACATATATCTTTATGAATCTTAGGACCCCTAGGGACATATTCAAATCGTTCATATGGGTCAAAGGAGGTCATAGGGTGACCTATGACCCTCTTTGACTCATTAGAAGATGACATATGTCTCTAAGGGTCCTCGAACCCCTAAGGACATATTCAAATGGGTAATATGGGTCAAAAGGGGTCATAGGGTGACCTATGACTCCCTTTGACCCATTAAATGATGACATATGTCCCTAGGGGTCCTAGGACCCCTAGGGACATATTCAAATTGGTAATATGGGTCAAAGGGGGGTCATAGGTCCCTTTGACCCATTAAACGATGATATATGTCTCTAGGGGTCCTAGAACCCTTAGGAACATATTCGAATCATTCATATGGGTCAAATGGGGTCATAGAGTGACTTATAACCCTATTTGACCCATTAAACGACAACATATGTCGCTAGAGTCCTAGGACCCCTAGGGACATATTCAAATCGTTCATATGGATCAAAGGGACCCTATGACCCTCTTTCACTCATTAAATAATGACATATGTCTCTAGAGTCCTCGGACCCCTAGGGACATATTTAAATGGGTAATATGGGTCAAAGGGGGTCATAGGGTGACCTATGACTATATTTGACCCATTAAATGATGACATATGTCTTTAGGGGTCCTAAGGACATATTTGAGACATATGTCATCGTTTAATGGGTCAAAGGCAGTCATAAGTCACCCTATGACCCCCTTGGACCTTTTAAATGATGACGTATGTCCTTAGGGGTCCTAAAACCCCTAGGGACATATTCGAATAATTCATATGGCTCAAAAGGGGTCATAAGGTGACCTATGACACCCTTTGACCCATTAAACAACAACATATGTCTATAGGGGTCCTAGGACCCCTAGGGACATATTTGAATAGGTAATATGGGTCAAAGGGGTTCATAGGTCAACCTATGACCCCCTTTGACCCATAAAATGGTAAAATATGTCCCTAGGGGTCTTAGGACCCCAAGGAACATATTCGAATCATTCATATGGGTCAAAGGGGGTCATAGGGTGACCTATGACCCCATTTGACTCATTAAATGACGACATATGTCCCTAGGGGTCCTAGCACCCCTAGGGACATTGAGATATTTGAATGGGTCATATGGGTCAAAGGGGGTCATAGCGTGACCTTTTACTCGCTTTGACCCATTAAACGATGACATATGTCTCTAAGGGTCCTAGAACCCTTAGGAACATATTCAAATCATTCATATGAGTCAAAGGGGCTCATAGGGTGACCTATGACCTTCTTTTTGACCCATTAAACGATGAAATATGTCTCTAGGGGTCCTTGGACCCCTAGGGACATATTCAAATAGATAATATGGGTCAAAGGGGGTCATAGGGTGACCTATGACCCCCTTTGTCCCATTAAATGACGACATATGTCCCTAGGGGTCCTAAGACCCCTAGGGACATATTTGAATAGGTAATATGGGTCAAAGTGGGTCACAAGGTGACCTATGACCCCCTTTGACCCATTAAACAATGACATATGTGGCTAGGGGTCTTAGAACCCCTAGGGACATATTCGAATCATTCATATGGGTCAAAGGAGGTCATAGGGTGACCTATGACCCCCTTTGACCCATTAATTGATGACATATGTCGCTAGGGGTCTTAGGACCCCTAGAAAAATATTCAAATCGTTCATATGGGTCAAAGGGGGTCATAGGGTGACCTATGACCCTCTTTGACCCATTAAACGATGGCATATGTCTCTTGGGGTCCTCAGACCCCTAAAGACATATTCGAATGGGTAATATGGGTCAAAGCCTTTGACCCATTAAATGATGATATATGTCTCTAGGGGTCCTAGGACCCCTAGGGACATGTTCAAATGGGTAATATTGGTCAAAGGGGGTCACAAGGTGACCTATGACCCCCTTTGACCCATTAACTGATGACATATGTCCCTATGGGTCCTAGGTCCCCTAGGGACACATTCGAATTGTTCATATGGGTCAAAGGGGGTCACAAGGTGACCTATGACTCCCTTTGACACATTAAACGATGACATATGTCTCTTGGGGTCCTAAGACCCCTAGGGACGTATTTGAATCATTCATATGGGTCAAAGGGGGTCATAGGGTGACTTATGACCCCCTTTGACCCATGAAATGATGACATATGTCCCTTGGGGTCCTAAGACCCCTAGGGACATATTCGAATTGTTCATATGGTCAAAAAGAATGATGACATGTCTCTAGGGGTCCTAAGACCCCTAGGGACATATTCAAATCGTTCATATGGGTCAAAGGGGGCCATAGGGTGACCTATGACCCCCTTTGACCCATTAAATGACAACATATGTCTCTAGGGGTCTTAGGACCCCTAAGGACATATTCAAATCGTTCATATGGGTCAAAGGGGGTCATAGGGTGACCTATGACCCCCTTTAACCCATTAAACGATGACATATGTCTCTAGGGGTCCTAAGACCCCTAGGGACATATTCAAATTGTTCATATGGGTCAAAGGGGGTCATAGGGTGACCTATGACCCTCTTTGACCCATTAAATGATGACATATGTCTCTAGGGACATATTCAAATGAGTAATATGGGTCAAAGTGGGTCATAGGTTGACCCATTAAATGATGACATATGTCCATAAGGGTTGTAGGATGCCTAGGGACATATTCGAATGGGTAGTATGGGTCGAAGGGGGTCACAAGGTGACCTCTGACCCCCTTTGACCCATTAAACGACGACATATGTCTCGAAGGGTCCTAGAACCCCTAGGGACATATTCAAATCGACCCATTAAATGATTACATATGTCGC
Source organism: Cupressus sempervirens (assembly GCA_028749045.1). NCBI lineage: Eukaryota > Viridiplantae > Streptophyta > Pinopsida > Cupressales > Cupressaceae > Cupressus > Cupressus sempervirens. Next base: position 37,983,201 of record CM053785.1, read on the forward strand.
TAGGGATCCTAGGACCCCTAGGGACATATTCAAATCGTTCATATGAGTCAAAGGGGGTCACAGTGTGACCTATTACTCTCTTTGACCCATTAAACGATGACATATGTCTCTAGGGTTCCTCGAAGTCCTAGGAACATATGTCGTCATTTAATAGTTCAAAGGGGGTCATTGGTCACCCTATGACCCCCTTTGACCCATATTACCCATTCGTATATGTCCATAGGGGTCCTAGGACCCCTATGGACATATGTCATCATTTAATAGATCAAAGGGGGTCATAGGTCACCCTATGACCCCCTTTGACCCATATTACCTATTTGAATATGTCCCTAGGGGTCCGAGGACCCCTAGAGACATATGTCATCATTTAATGGGTCAAAGCGGGTCATAGGTCATCGTATGACCCCCTTTGACCCATATGAACGATTTGAATATGTTCCTAGGGGTCCTAGGACCCCTAGCGACATATGTCCTCATTTAATAGGTTAAAGGGGTCATAGGTTACCCTATGACCCCCTTTGACCCATATGAACAATTCGAATATGTCCCTAGGGGTTCTAGAACCCCTACAGACATATGTCGTCGTTTAATAGGTCAAAGGGGGTCATAGGTCACCCTGTGACCCCCTTTGACCCATATTACCTATTCGAATATGTTATTATATTTAAGATTATATATTAATAACATATATTAATAATAGAGCTCATAATAATAATAATAATATATATTACGTTATTACATTTAATAAAAATATAGGAAAAATAATAATAATATATATTATATTTATAGATTATAATAAGAATAACATAATTTATTATTATATATTAATAGATAATATGTTATATCTTTACCTTTAAACATCATTATATATATATGTACATATATATATATGTATATGTATATATATGTATATGTATATATATATATATATGTATATGTATATATATATATATACACACTAAGGAATATACTATTAACATAGTATATATATATAAATTATTATGTATATATATAATATATACTATGTATATAAAGTAATTATATACTATATAAATATAAGAACAAATATATTACCCACTTCTATATATATATATATATATATATATATATATATATATATATATATATATATATATATATATATATGATGCACAAAAACATCTTATAATATACTACTATATACTAAAGAAAAAAGAGCATATAAAAATTATACACAATGTCAAAAGTGTGCATATATATATATATACCCACAAATATATAAATATAAAAAATAAATATATAAATATATATTCATATATTTCTTAATATAAATATATTTATATATAAATATATATTGATATATTTCTTAATATAAATATAAATTTAAAAATGAATACATATATGTATTTATATAAAGTAAATATAAAAACATAAACATATGTATTTATATTTATAAATACATTTATAAAAATATTTAATTATTATCACAAATTGTTTTTCCCTCCAAAATTTTGTGGGGGACATATCGGATATCCGATTTTACTGGCATCAAATTCTAACTTATTCGCTGTCCCTGCAGACCCGACAACATCACTTTTTGACTTTTTTTTTAAGGATTTTATAAAAAGTCATGTTTTCGGGCCCAACCAATCGAAAAAATTCGAAAATACAATCTTAGGTGTCTGATATGGTCATCTGAATGGGGAGCAGCAGTTGTTGAAAGGCTAAACGCAAAAGGAAGTTATCCAATGAAGACATTGCAGCATATAGGGAAAGGGACAAAATGGGACAATGAAGAAAAAGACAAGGTATGATAAATATCAGTCAAGTTTACGATGAATTAGTTGAAGGTGAAATCAAAGATTCAGATAATGAATATGTACAGTTGGAGAATGAAAATGTACCTATTGAAAACAATAATGCCAAAATTGACAATTTAGAGAATAAAAATTTTGAGGATAAAATGCTACCAAGTCATAATCAAAATTGCATAATTGACCATGTCGAAAATGAAAATGCACAGGAATCTAATGCACAAGAACCTTACATATCTCCTAATTATAATCAAAATGAAGGTTTTAGAACACCAAAATGGATAATTGAAATTGATGAAACAATTATTATCAGTTTGGAAAGAAAAAAATTAGAAAGAACCATTCGGTTATGGGCTACAAGACTATATAACATGTTCTTCGGCAACAAGATAGTGGTGGAGCAATGTCAGCTTTTCATGCACTTATTAAAGATGCAAAAGATGAGACCTATGCTTTCCAAATTGAAGATTCATGTCAATAAAAAGTTGGAAAAAAATGCCATTATTGTGAAGAATCTTTTCAGTGCTCTCAATAGCATTGGAAAAAATAGCAGGGAGAAGGATAATAGAGCTTCTCGAAGGGTTATTACAACCTCTTTAGTAAGTCATCATTTGAGAAAGGGTAGATATATGAGACAAACTTGTATTGATTTGAATCTAAATCATACTACTTTGAGAAGAGCACTTAGTCGACGAGAGAAAATTGATGATCCTCTTCAAAATGAAACATGGGCATTTGGTGGGAGACTTCCATGTATTGATAAGAAGCTATCCGATGATGTGAAGGAAGAAATTACATAGTTTTTGCACTCTAACTCACGGGTATCACCAAATGCTAAAGACGTGTTAAAGTTGAGAATTGGCATTAGAGACTGCATGCCACATCCTAAACAGTATTTGGAGGTAAGTCAAACTATGTTGTTCAAACAATTTAGAGAGAGTCATCCAAGTCTTCATATATCACAAAGGGATTTTGAATCTTTGAAGCCATTTTGCTGTGTGCTACTCAAAATTTGAAATACTTGTTGTTGCAAATATCTTGTTGAATTTTCTATGCACCATGAACTATTACGCTCCATCTATTCTACTTTGCATACTAAAGAAATGTTAGAGGATTGTGGGGCTAGCGGGCTTCCAAAATCATCAAGAGAATTGCTAGATCAACTTTTATGTCGTAGAGTTGATGGTTGTTTCTTTTATAGAAATACTTGCTTAAATGAGAAGTGTTCAGAATGTGCTGGCTTATCCAAGTTTGACACATGTTTCCATGAGGGGTGTGAACAAGATCTTGGAAAGACAATAGTGAAAAAGAAGGTATATGAAATGGTGAAATACACATTGAAGAGTGGGGGTGAGAGCTCTAGATGTGAATTGGTTGGAAAAGATATCAGTGTGGCTAGTTTTATTTCAGATTTCAAGAACATTCTTTTCTACAAGTATGCAAGACATAGTCATAGGTCTCAGTGGTTGGATCATCAATTTAGAATGTGTAAGGATACTTTTCTCATTGGTACTATTATATCAGTTGTTGATTTTGCTTAGAACTACACATTGCAACCTCAAAATGAGACACAATCTCAGTATTACAACTCCATTCAAATTGCTGTTTTCGTTCACATAACATATAGACATGCCTCTGATAGTGTGGAAGATAATTGGAATATTATTAGAGAGTATCATTTTTATATGAGTGATGATAGATCTCACTTTCATGAGATTGTGCAACATTGTTTTGAGAATTATTTTGATTTCTTATATGAGCATGCAATTGCTATGGATAGACATATCATTTGGTCAGATAATTGTACAGGTCAATTCAAGATTGCTTGCATGTTTTATTGGTTGTGTAGGATGCACGTAGAGAGAGGGGTGCCTCATATTTGGAGTTTTTTGAGTCCGGCCATGGAAAAGGGGAACATGATGGAGCAAGGGCATGTGTGAACAGAGCTCTAGTTAAGGAGCAATTGAAGGTTTTAGTAACCGAGCTTCTTGATGCTCGTAGCATTTTTGATTGGTGTAGTTTAGCATTATCACAGGGGGGGACTCTTGATTCAGTGGTATGCAGGTTCTTTTGGTTGGTTGAGGAAGGGTCCATAACTAATAGATCAGATTGTGCTACAGTGAGAGACTCATCAGAAATGCATTCATTCCGGAGCTCTGATTCTAGTACATGGACCATTTGGACATGACAGCTAGCTTTCTTTTGTCCTAGTTTCTTTTACTGTGATTGGGATCATTGTGAGTCAAGTGAGTGGGTGGACACATGGGCTCCACATTATCTTACTCCATTGTCTATCATACCCTCTATCAGAAATGATGACATGGAAAGTTCACTTGAGTATAACCATCTATCAGATCTACTTCAGCCAGAACATGTCTTTGCATTGGTTGCACCATAGGGGAATGATGAGAAATCTGATTATTGGGTAGCACGTTGTGTAAGAGGTAAACAAAAACTTGCACAACCGATCACAGATGATGATGGATTCACATATCCTACTAGTTCAGTGGTTGTCGCTGGAACATGGCTATGGACATACATGCTTAGAAAGAACATAATTCCTGCATTCAAAGACTATCAGAAGCACAAAATAATTCTCATATATTTGTATCTTATTATAGCAACAAATGTAAGGTTGTTGAAGCATCAAGGAAGACCAAAAGTAAAGAACTTTCTACTATTGCTAATGCTGATCATGAAGCCCTGTTGGAGACCCTAAAACAGAGAGAGGACCCTACTAGAACACTTGACTAGGTATATTTACTTCTTATGTTATTTTTTTCATAATGATTCAATGAACTGATGATTATCTTGTTTAATACAATAAGTTACTATTTTTTTTATGATATTGGAATGTAGGTACATCATGAAGAGTTGAGGAGGGGGGGTGGTGTTTGGGAGAATTCATAAGATTTATAATGTATTATGATGTAAAATGTGAACTTTTTTCATATATAATTTTTGTAATAACGAAAAAGATAGGTTAAATTAGTTGCACATTGTAATTTGTATTTTGGTAGGTTCTTTCTAAGGAATTATAATAGGAAGATATTGAACAAGTTCTTGCAAATCATATTTGCATGTGATACAAGTCTATAAGGACAATTTTAAGAGCATTTGTAACTATATGAAAGATAATTGCTTGCGGATATCTTATTACAAGTTTGGCTTTTTTCTTATTTGACATAGAGGTGACATTATGATTATTAAAACTATTTTTATCAAACTAATCAAATAAGAAAAATCTAGGAAACGGATGAACAATTAGAATACTTGATTTCTTAAAAAATAATTTGGGGAATGTCTCAATAAGTTTGAATACTCATTCACAATGAGGCATTGAAAGAAAAAGTGATTTTATGATTACAAGTACATGTAAGCCTTTTACTACAAGTCTTATCAATGCATTTCATTATTTTTTATGGTGTGAGGTTTCCATTGTATATTTTACTTATTATTTTTACTTTTGTAATAGATACAAGACCCCATGGTGCAACTATAAGGGTTGGGCATCAATTGGTCCAATAAAGTGGATTTTTCATTATCTCTATGTTTTTTAGGCGGTCTAGGTGTTTATAACAATAGTAGGGTCCCTAGGTGTTTGTGGAATCCGTTTACAAGAAAAATTTCAATAAAAATTGTAACTCCTAACAACAAAATACTCATTATGCCCATTTTGAGAGAGGTTGTCATATTTGCATTGAATTGGGTGCATGTGGTTTTGGGTCGTACTTGTGGAAGGTAAGTCTAGAAACCTTTTGTAGTGTTTTGGGTCCTATGAGAATGCAATTTGAGCTTTGACTCTATCTTAAATTGGAAATTATGTTATGATGGGTGTTATATACTCATTTTATAGGTAAATTATGTGGAATTTATTTTGTGAAAATGAACTATGGGTCATGTGTTGATGAAACATGAAAGTTTGTGAAGGTATTTAATCCAAATGTTTATGCTAAAATGTTGTTAGAAATTGATACTCAATAGTCACTTACATGTACATGTAAGTTCAGGTGGGAGTTTCTTAGAAAGGTGTTAATTTATTCTATTAGGTGAGTTATGAATTGATAAAATAGAGGTGGTGAGAAAATGCTAAGATCTGCTAGTTGATGTTTACCATCATATATATACATGCTATATGCATATGGTTTCTAGGACATGAAAGAAGCATTAATAAAATAGTAGATGCAAATTTTATTAGGTCAAGAAGTGGTTTCATGGTTAAAATTATGTATGATTTTTCATTTTTCAAGTGAACCATTATGTTATCCGTGATATGATAAAATTAGTTGTTGATTGTTAAATTACAATGTTTTACTATTTTATGAATTCGACTATCTTGATAGAGATGCATAGCAAAAGATATGAAAATTTTACTGGATAATTGACTTTTACAAGTTTATGTTCACCTTACTTTGTATCCAACCTAAATAGTTACTGGATACTAAAATCTATTGGGCTCATGATTAGCACCGAAAAAGAGGCATATCATATTCTATACTAAAATTCAAAGGAATAAACAATCTTGAAATCATAAAGTAGGGTATCTAGATGGAGAAAAAGAAAAGGAGAGAAAACCCAGATGAAAGAGTGACCAGAATTTTCACTCCTACTAGAAAAAACTTATCAAAATTCTCACCCAAAAACCATATTCATGTTAGGCCTATTTTACCAAGCCCACTTGGTATACCTATGGTAAGGGTCAATTTTGACAATAGGAAAACCCTTAGTTGACTTGAGAGGCCTCTCTAAAGTTGGGTTTCCAAGATGGATGAAAATCAACTTTTGGAAGCATGACCTTGGTTAGACAACCTTTCATTTTTGCACAAAGACTTTTTTCCTTTATAAAGCCATTTTTCTAGTTTCTAAACTTAGAAGTTGTAAGGGTTTGGGAAGAGTGACCAATGAGATCTCACACTTTCACCAAGAGGATTATAGGAAATGTGTGGATCTCTTTTAGGGGTTTTCTCCATGGTTGAAAAAATCATTGCCCACTCTCAAACTTTGGGAGACAAGCTTAGGAGTTAAAGAATTTTGGAGAATTAGAAGGGAGCTCTTCATCAACCATCTTTCCATAACTTGGACCAAGGTTGGTTCTCTTCTCATGTTGTGTAACTGATGTTTTTACTGCAAAATTGGTATTGTAAATGTTATTGCTTTCCTATAATGGGTAGTTTGAATGACATTTGTTTCTCATTATTTTTCCTTATGTGTTGTTGTGGTTTTTTTTTTTCTTGTCGATTGTTATGGGTGTTGTTTTCTTCTTTGTGTGTTTTTATGGGTGTTCAAGGCATCACTCACCCTTGGGAGGGAAGTAGTGGCCTTATGAGTGAAGGGGCTAGTTGGGCCATCCCATAAGTGTAGAGTCTCTTCCCTTGGAGGGAAGAGGGAAAAAGAACGAAGTATGGTCTCCACGTGCCACAACTTATTTTACACTTGGGGTGATAAGGGGAGAATTTGTGAAAATAATTATATGTGCATCTTGAAGCCTTGTGAATGCATGAAATTATTTTTTTGGAATTTGAAGCCTTGTGAAGGCATGATACTTGGTGATTTTTTGGCTTCTCCACTTGGGTTTGGCACACCTTCACTCTATTTATTGGACCCTTAGAGTGGTCTATTGTGCAAGCTTGATAAAATGGTGTTTATTGTTGTTTTGTTGAAGTAGTCCATTATTGACAATTGTAGGTCATTGTGAGGCTTGGGAATGAAAATGGCGTTTCTTGGTTTGTGTATATTCTTGTGTGTATCTTTTTTTTTTTTGTGTGTGGTGTGTGTGTACCCTAGTTTGGTATCTAGTTCTCCTATCTCCTTGAAGGTTGTGTAGGAGTTGGCTTGATCCTTTCTTCCATTGTGCTATCTTTGCATCATCCATGGTCAAGGAGTCTGATGCAGAGCCAAGGAGGTAACAATAATAACTTCACAAAGTTGAATGATTTCACAAGGTTTTCTAGGCTTCTTCAAGGCACCTAATGGCTTCACATGCACACTTTTGGAATATACCTTCAACTAACTATTCTAACCCCACAAAGCGTTTTCCTAGACTCAAAATGACATGTTTAAACAAGTTTTACAATCCCCAAACCAATTTCATGCCTTAAAACCCTCAAATCGTAGGGTATCATCAATCTAGGTCAATAACTCACTTCCAAGACCTAAAATTTAGGATTCACCATTCATTCAACTTATCTTCAAAGGTTATCAAATAAAAAGTATACCTCATTCAGCCAAATGTATGGCTGTGTAACAGTTAGCACTTATTTGGGTACCCAAATCAATCCTTTCACCACTCAAACTTGCATATTCTTCGCTTTAACCTACAGATCTTCATTCCTCTTGCATATTAAGGGTTAGTCAGACATGTTAGCACTATAGGTTCCATCCCATGGATTAGTTGTATACAAATTAAATGCATCTAAACAAGAAACTATCTCTAATCTACCCCTATGGCTCATTTGTGTTGGTACGACCTATACCTTATCATTGTACAGACTGTCTCTGACATGGATAAATATTTCTACCCATGAATTCATCATCTAACTGCAATAAAAGATGGCCACCAAGCCCTAACACAGTGAAAACAAGAGGGAAATTGAAGGGACAATCATAGTGGGAATGATTTGCCTTAATGAGGATAGGGTTTGAGAGTGGAATCTTGTTTATGGTGTTAAAACATAGAGGTCTATAACTTGAATTGGTCAAGTAAGGCATTATACGTGGGAGATTGAGCATACCCTAGAAACAAGGGTTTTGAATGCATGATTTGGGGCTTTTGGGGCTAATGAAGCCATAAACTGAAATTGATTATGTAATCATCTAATTGAAGGCATTTTATGAGCCTATACAAAGTTTGAAGTCCATAAATTAAGTATTGCTATATGTTGCTTTGTAAATGCACTAGTTGTTCCATTATTAAAGACAGGGTCATTGTGAAGAAACTTTGATTTTTGCCAAAGGAAGCCATCCAATCTTGACATATGTTTTGTATAAGGATAAAGGGTACTTGAAAAGGTCATTGGTTCAGAGAGTCACTTGGGAAAATCAAAAGATATTTGCCAATTTACCTTGCTGCTGTTATAGAAATTGAAAATTGTCATTGACAACATTTTGGCTTGCTATGCATTTTTGCTCTAGAGGTGTTGAAACTTGAAGATGATGTTTGGAACATGTTAGTTAGGCTAGAAAAAACCTATTAAAGCCTAAAAACATCCTAGAGTTGACTGTTTGTGGGATTTTCCTATCAGGACCTAGAAGGGTCACTAGGAACACAACCACAATCTTGCTCATTTTGGGTGGTTACCTGGGTCCATCACCCTATCCTCTACACCAAAAAGCTTGTTAATCGATCACATACCAACCACATCTCATCTAAAATAAATAAATCAAGTAACGCATACATGAGGTATGCACAATCACTAACCATTCTCTGCACTTTTTTATCACATCAATACATGGAACACTAGTGCAAAGCACCTAATAATTTTTCTTGTCTTGATGTAATAAGGTCTAGGGATAGATCTAATGATCTCCCTATGACCATCCACATTTGTAATGGACACAATACCCCATTGTGCAACTGTAAGCCTTGGCCATCAATTTGTCCAATAAAGTAGATTTTTGATAAATTCCATGTTTTTTAGGTAATTCTAGATTTTTAGAACATTATTAGGGTCCCTGGGAGTTTGTAGAGTCCATTTGCAAACAAATTTGTAATAAAACTTGTCTTAATGCAAAAATTGCAAAAAGTTGCTTAGCAACTTTTGCAATTTTCTTGACAACTTTTCAAAATCTAACTTCTAACAGCTAGAACCATTTGAATCATTAGTGCCATTAGCTCTAGGTGGGCGGGTGAACCCTAGTGACACCCTTGTTTTAGCCACAAAGACCATCCATCATTCGTGGGCACCCCGTACCGAGGAGTCTCCAAGGTGCTCTAAGTGTGTTTCGAGGTCAATCTTCCAAGGGTCATAACTTGGAGCTTGTGAGGGCTATTGATGAACTATTGAATGCTACAAGATGGTGATGCTGAGGCCTAAAATAACCTATCTCATTTTTGAGAGATCACATTCCATTTGGATTCGGCACAACGATCTCGCTCGATGCCAAAACTCGCTGTGTGCATCAGTTCATAGGTGCACCACAACGTAACTTTGAAACCGCTGATCTTGGCATCAAATCATCAGCACCATTATCTTTGGGTGGGCAGGTGAACCCTAGTGACACCCTTGTTCCGACCATGGAGACCATCCATCATCCGCGGGCACCCCGTACCGAGGAGTCTCCAAGGTGCTTTAAGTGCATTTTGAGGTCGATCTTCCAAGGGTCAGAACTCAGAGCTCGTGAGGGCTATCGATGAACTATTGAATGCTAGAGGACAGTAATGCTAAGGCCTAAAATAACCTATCTCATTTTCAAGAGATCACATTCCTTTTGGATTCGGCAAAGCGATCTCGCTCGATGCCAAAACTCACAGTGTGCCTCAGTTCATAGGTGCACCACAGCGTAACTTTGAAACTGTTGATCTTGACATCGAATCGTCAGTGCCATTAGCTCTGGGTGGGAAAGTGAACCCTTGTGACACCCTTGTTCTGGCCACAGAGACCATCCATAATTTGCAGGCACCCCATACCGAGGAGTCTCCAAGGTGCTCTAAGTGTGTTTCGAGGTCAATCTTTCGAGGGTCATAACTCGGAGCTCGTGAGGGCTATTGATGAACCATTGAATGCTACAGGACGGTGATGTTGAGGCCTAAAATAACTCAAAGCTTGTGAGGGCTATTGATGAACCATCCAATCAAGTCTCTTAAGTTGATATATTTTTAGGTTTTGTTGAAATTGAAAAGTTGTAGTATGAGGATAGTAGCAAAGTGAAGTGCTAGCTATCAAAGATTATGAATCTATGAATGACTTAGTGGTTGAGAATAGAATCCATGGTTGAGGAGTGGAGTTGTTAACTGTGTTGAGATTAGATTTGAAGCCAAGAGTTAGTTTCAAGGTTGAAGGTGGAGTTTAAAATCAGATTTGGGGTTATCTGAACCTTGTGTAGGATGTTAACCAGTGTGTTTATGTTATGATATCACTTCAAATTATACATTGCATCCAAATTTGATAATAAAGGTTGTTAAAATGTTATTAAAAAATTATTGCATTTGAATCAAATATAACAAACATAATTAAAATTAATGATATTCCATAAAAAAGAACAATACACATGATCCACGATAAATTGAACATTACTAGATACTAAATTAATATGTATATCATTTTGCACATAAATGACAAAAATATATATCAAAATACATGTATCCATAGACAAAATTTTACACAAATATATATCAAAGATCATGTATCCATAGACAAAGTACTCAAATATATATCAAAATACATAGATCCATATACAAAATGTGGCTGATCATGTCATCAGAATGTGTATAATATCAATGTTTCTGTATACAATGTGGCATATTCCATCTCAAAATGTCTCATGATGCATCCTACGACAACTATACTATCCTAGGGTGCTGGTGGATGATCAAAATGCAGCCTCTTCGCTGCACTAGGTGGATCAGATGCCTCCTACATAAACAAAAAAGGAAAACCAAAAGTTAGACTACTAAATTTATATGATTCTTTATATCTAACATTGAATTACTCAAATTCATAATGATCATTTTTGTAATGAAGATTTATACTATCAAAATTTCATAATAAATACCTCTCTCGTCGACCTCCTACACTGGTCAGGAGTCCTCTTGTATGCCATCAGAAATGATGGTACCTCACTGATTGTGGGTTGTATATGTTAAAATATGTTTGTTAGATCAATCTACAATTTAAACTATAACATTATAACTCATGAATGCTAAATTTATAACATATTTAACCATGAATTCAAACTACAACTTACTATTGTAGGCTTTGCCTGAGGAGATAGTGGCCGCATCATCAAATCTACATAACTCTCCCGTCAGACATCATGTACACTAGGAGTCTCCTATGAGATACAAAATAGTAGTTGTTAATATCACAAAAATTAGTTTTGAATTTATTTATGAAGATAAGTGATGTAGGAGCATCCCATGCTCATTAGGGGAACATTGAAGATCCAAGGCATTACAGAGGTCATGGAGCATCTCTTGAAGTCAATTCGGCAATCCTTGCACCAATTATGGCTCATGGAAGCATAAAAAGTTATAATGTTGGACTCATATGTGGAAAAAAGTTGTAATTGGGCATGATATAGGATTGTAGGATTTCATATGGTAGATGAGTCATTTGATAGGTTCATGTAGGTTGTCATGATCATATCTTTTCATTAGACAAGTCAAAACGTTGAATAAGCCCATTAAAAGCATAGTTTAATAGTTAGAAATTTGAATAGTAACGGTTATGTGTTTTTTGGAGGGAAACTCCATAATTTAAATTTTATGAAGAGTTAACAATTGAAAAATATTGGATGTGGTTGAGGGGGTTACTAACCATCCCTTGAAACTTATAAATTATGATTGTACGGCCTGGAGGGTCAGATTTGTACGGACTGTCTCAGAAAATTGAATGAAAGTGCTTGATTTTCAAGAGCAACTTGAAGAATCCTTTGTTTTGTAAGTGCTTTCTGATATTGGAATGAGTGGTAATATCATCTTAGATATTTAAATGCATGGTGAATGCTGAAGGAGAAGTTCTAGAATTGAGTTTTGGGGTTTGAACAAGCAGGCCCTGGTTTTTCAGCCATTTTAAGGATTGTTTTGAAGTTTGGGTGTTTAGGAGTGTGACCAAGACCTATAATCTTGAAAATCCTTTGATTTAGATCATTAATAGAGATGAAGAAAAAGGATTAAGTCAGATTGAAAGTTTGAAGGGTACTTGCTTTGTAAAAGTGGTCTAATTAGGCCTAATTCTGAGACAAATTGCCCTATTCCATACAATCTTTCCAAAGGAGTGATATCTAATTTTTGGATATGTTATAAAACTAAAAAAAGGGTATCTAAAAAGCTATTTTATTTTCTTTGTGTTTTGGAAAGTTTGGGAGAAAAATCAAGAAAATAGGGTCTACTGATCCAAAGAAGAGAATAGCCTAGTAAAGGGAAAAATTGGTCTCTTTTGTATCTACTCAAGATTTGTGGGTTTTGAAAGCTTAGAAACATGTTGGTTGAAGTTTTTTAAGGTGTGTAGAGGTGGAGGGAACACTTGGTGAATGCAAATCCAAGTTTGGAGTCTTTGGTGGCATTGTGTGCATTTGGGAACACCATTGAAACATAGGGGTTGGGTCCATATTGTGCTTGAATTTGCAAGTTTGTGGTTAGATCCTCCATCCTCTACATCAAATGGTATCAGAGCATCAACAAGGTCTTTTGGGAGTAGATAAGTTGTAGGTTTCGTCATCATAGGAGTCTTTGTCATCCTTAGTGTGCTGGACCCTTTGTTGAAGCCTTGGAGTGTCTAATTCCTCCTTGTGTGTCCCAGAGTTGAAAGGTACATAAGTGGTGTCCAAAGATTTCTTGGTGAGGAAAGACAAAGAATCAGTGAGTTGGCCCTTGGGAAAGAAGAAAACTTGTTGTGAAAATGCCTCCTAAAAATCAAATGGCTAGAGAACTTGAAGAATTGAGAGAAGAGTTGGCAAGAGAGAAAAGAGAGAGGAGAGAACTTGAAGCATCTAGAGTGAGGGAAGAAAGACAGATGAGAAGAGAGAGGCTGTAGCTTATTGCAAGGATAGAATCCTTAGAAAAGGAAAGGCAAGAACCTAGAGGAGAAGAGGTTAGAGGAAGAAATCATGGAGAGAACCATGAAGAAGAAGAGGTTGGTAATGCAAGGCAAGAGCATGAGACCATAGATGATCCTGAAGAAAGGAGATTTATGAGAATCATTAAGGTAGTACAAGGTAATGGTGGGAAGAACCATATTGATTTTCTAATATACCAGGGTAAAATGGATAGTGAAGAAGTGCTAGGGTGGATAGAGGCCCTTGAGAACTACTTTGATCTTAAAGACATAGAGGCAGATAAGAAGGTAAAAGTAGCAAAAGCAAGACTAAGAGGAACAACACTCACTTGGTGGACTAGTGTTCAGAATGAGAGAGAGAAAAGGTGGTGCAGGGAACCTAACCTATGTGGCAAGGGGGAACAAGTATCTATGTTGCCAGACACCTTGCCACTCCATGAAAGTGAGGATTCAAGTAGATTAGGAAGTTAGAATAAAGGTTTGGTCCATATTTTACAAGTTGGTCTATGTTTTGTAATAAAGGCACATGGAAGGCCCATGAAAATTTTGGTGTAGTTATAAACCAAGTGACTCCATGGGACCAAAAGGCCTTAGAATAGGGTATTTAGAGTCTAAATAGTATTAGCAAAAAGTGGTTGTTTGTTTGTTTTATGGTTGGGAATGCCTATATGGTTGTTCTAATGGTCATGTATACCTTTATATATGTCATATGTGATCTCATTTGAAAGGGGGAGATCAGAGTGTACGGTGGTTTGGAGAAAAAATAATAAAAACTTCAATTTTCTAGAAATTTACTGGTAATCGCTCAGCTATTACGCTGGTATGGATCCATATGAAACTTTTATGATTGCTAAGTGTATGAAATAGTTGCAAGGGTGAGTTAGGAAACTTTTAGTTTTGGTTTGACTCAAAAAGGAGTTGGGGTTTAAAAGTTATCTGCATTTTAGTAGAAGGTGGTCTGAAAAGCCTTGTTTCCTAGACCCTTCCACAAATGCATCCCTAACTTGCATTCCCACTGGTGGCACCATCTAAAACTGAGGGATATGCAAGTTAGGAGTCTAGGCAACATAATTCCAGAGGTTGGAGGCCTGGAGAGAAGGGCAACTATTTTTCCAAGTCGGCCCTAGGTCAAGAAAGCCCATGTGCTTGACCAATTTTTGCAAGGTAATTAGTGACAGTCATGGTTGTAGGCACTTCTGATTAGTTTAAGTGCTGGAGTTGGATGCATTGAGTGTGTTGGAGATTTCCTTAAGTGTTTTGGGTCTTGGGAACCCACCTTTCCCATTCTTCCTTGAAGCCCTAGCCCAACTTGATCAACTAGGCCTAGGTACCAAGAAGCAATTTGGAGGGTGCTAGAGCAAGATCAGCCCAAAAGCTTTTGGATTATTAGTAGGTGCCAAGAAGGGTGTTTGGACCTATGGAGAAGTCCCTATGCTGTTAAGGGATACTGGGAGAAAATTGCAAAGAAGCTAATTGGAAGGCTACAAGGTTTGTAGGTCTAGAAGTGCAAAGGTGTGTTGAGAGTTTGGTGGAACCAAACAAATTGATGCTCTTGGGTTGGAACAGTATGTCCATGATTGTCTCCATTTCTAGTGACAGTTGGTGAGGCTTTTGAAGTGGGATTTCCTTGTTTGGCTTGGAGGTTGAGTATACCCAGAATGGGTAATAGGACTTGTGAAAAGTCCTAGAATCCTAAGTTGGATTGTGACAGCCATTTATTGGCTTGTGGAAGGTAGTTTTTGCAGACTCTACATCAAAAGGGGGTTGAATAAGATTTCAGATTGGGAGAGAATGAAGACCATGGTGAGAAATCAATTCTTGCCGTCTGATTTAGCAATCCAAATAAAGATAAGAAGGAACAATTTGAAATAGAGGGATATGGATGTCATGTCCTATACTGAGCAATTCCATACCCTAAGTATTAGGGGAGGACTAGAAGATGAAGATGAGAAGGTGGCTAGATACATTAATGGCCTCAAGTACAATATTCAAGATGAAATAGGATTGAATGTACCAAGGACACTTGGAGAATGTTTTCAGTTGGCAATCTGGGTAGACGAGAAGTTGAAAAGAAAGAATGAGAGGCAAGCAAATCAGAGAGGAGGTGGAACAATGAGAGGAAGAGGTGTAAGAAATCAATTTGGCACTTCAAACAATCAAGACAAAGATAAAGGAAAAGAGATTACATCTGAGACAAGAGGAAGTTTCAGGGGAGGAAGATTTGGAAGTCGAAGAGGTAATAGTGTTTTCACAGGTAAATGCTTCGCATGTGGAGGATTAGGCAATCAATCCTACAAGTGCCCTGAGAAAGGTGTGGATTTCAAGAAGGAGGAGAGGAGATTCACCTTGACCCAAGGAGAAGAGGAAGAAAAGAAGTACGATAATGCAGACCCTAAATTTGAAGGAGAATCTTTGATGGTGAGAAGAGGACCTTAAATACAACAGCAAAAGGAGACCAGACCATCCATTTTTAGGACAAATTGCATGAGCCATGGTAAGATTTGTAAGATGATAATAGACTCTAGTTCCTTTGATAATTTAGTGTCTTATGAAATGGTAAATAAACTAGGATTGAAGAAGTATCCTATTGATAGACCATATAGGGCATCTTGGGTCAGTGATGCACAAAATATTGTTGTAAGGGAGCAGGCAATAGTGGATTTCTCTATAGGAGAATATAAAAATCAAGTTATATGTGATGTCATTCTAATGACATGCTGCCATGTAATGCTTGGAAGGCCTTGGCAAGCCTGAAGGAACACTATTCATTTTGGCTCATCAAATGTTTATATAGTACACAAAGATGGTGTGAAGTTTAAGCTAAATCCTTTGACTGGTCATGATGAGGAAAGAGTTATTTATTTTGGCAAGAAAGAGTTTGTGGACTTGCATGAGAAAAGGGAGAGTATACATGATATGACAGATCTGCCACTGAAGCCATCTCTTTTGGTTATGAAGGATGAGATTGTTCAAGACAAAACTCAGAATTTTGCTTACAAGCAGACAGTGACAACAAAAGGAGTGATGATAGGAATAGTATGGTGTCCTTTGGTGATGAGAGTGAACAAAGAAGTGAACATATCCATGGAGGATAAGAGATAGGATCAGCATGATCTCAGACAACAAGTTATTCAGCCTTTGTCAAGGATAAATCATGACTATTCACAATCAGCAGGCAATAACATTACCATGACTGGTAACAAGGATCCAATGCTTTTTGTTTCTAATGATTTGTATGTAGGTGTGCAGGGTAATACATTGTAGGTGCAAAGTTTCAAAGATCCCTCTAGAAGGATGGGAGGAAAGAAGATAGTACCCCTTAACTCTTGGGACAAGAGTTGCTTTGAAGGTGGGGCATTTGGTGCAGGGGCACCTATTAAATCATCTAAGAGAGCCTTGGTACCAGCTGAAGATAGAGGATCAAAGACATCATTGATTGTTAATTGGGATATATTAAAACCAATAATGGAATTATGTACTAAACAATGTACTTTGAAAGACAAAAGTCATAAAAGTCCTAGTAAGGACCTAAGGGCAACATGATGTAAAATGGCCAAAAGAGTCATATGGGGTAGTCTTAAGATAGTTTCATACTTAGTTGCATTTAATAAATCCATATGACCAATTTTGAGTCAATGGAATAGTTTAGAAAGTTAGGGAATGCATAAAAACTATAGTTTGAAATTTGAATTTCAAATTCAAACGGTCATATTAGTTTTGGAGGGAAAGTAGTAATTTGGTATTTGTTTGATTGAATAAACCTTTGTAACCAACTTGGTCGGTTGGACAAGTGCATATAAGCCTATTTAAGTTGTAATGAACATATGCAAGACATGAATCATTATTGGTACAAAAAAAATCACAGAAATTGTACGGAACAACAATCATACTTTCCTCTACATCAATAAGAAAAATAAAAAATAAATGATACTTATACATACAATGGGGCTCTCTGTGCGAATGGAAATCCCTAGTGATCTAGGATGCCAAATCTGTACAGGCTCATCGCCAGTAGCCACACCCTATATACAATAAAGAATGTAATTAAATGGGATTACCACAAACATTTTACAAGAATGCATTGATATTTAATCAAATAGAAAACATATAATTACCTTTCCTTTGTTAGTGCATGCTGGCTCACTCCTCGCACTTTGTCCCACTGCGGCATGTGGTATCTGCAAGATAAAAGAAAGATTAGCAACCATATATGCTACAATATCAAATAGAAAAAAAAATGCAAACACAACATAATGTACCGTAGATGTCTCAAGGCCAAATGAAATGGCCGAGAGTGTAGCATCATCTATCTATCTGAGCTCCTCCTCGGTCATCAACTAAACATGAATGAAGATCACATACATGTAAAAGTTAGTATGGCTTAAAAATTAAAATTACTCTCTTATAAAAATTAACTTTAAATCGCATCTGTCATAAAAAAAAAATGTATACACGTACTGACACCGAAGGAGTCAATGTCTCTGCATTCCCCTCCTCTCTCGCATCAAGGTCTATAGCCTCTGTATGTGCATCTAGTGTATCCTCGTCTAATACAAAATGGTACTCAAGAAGATCACCTATGGGACCCAGGAAAATATTCTTGCATGTAATGCAAGTGTGAGGCACACAAATGTGTGATGAGCTAGCCGATGATGAACTAGAACCAACATCATCAACACAAGGAGGCAGGATTGACCTAGCCTGAGATATCATTAGGCTACTCAACCTATGAATGGCTCTGATGGTCTAAGAGCTAGCCTCTGCCATAATATCTGGATGCTACACTCGAGGAGGGGGGGAGATATCAGTGGGGGGGACAAAAGTGTCAAGTTTCTTCCACTGGGAAGAGGGTCTATCCTGAGGAGCTCCTAGTCCTAAGCCCATGTTGGGCTTCATGCTCCAATAGTTCACTTTAAGTTTCAACACAAATTCTGCATATAATTTTCTAAGGAAATAAAATGGTATGTCTAAATTTCCATGTGGAGGGATATCAAAGACCATCCACCAATGATCCCAAAAATTTGCACGTATGGCGTCATTTGTGCACCATTTAATCTATAGTTTGGATTTTTTGGGTCAACTGGTATACCCGTTTTCGGGTTAGCAAAAAGGCTAGCCAAATCGTCTTTGGTTATGTTATATTATTATTATTATATTATAGTATAATAATAATAATAATATTAAATAATAATAATATCATACTATTATATTATAATAATATTATTAAATAATAATAATAATAATATTATTTAATATGATATATTATTTAATATTATTATAATAATAATATAATATTAATAATAATAATATTATTATTAATATTATTTATTATTATTATATTAAATATTAATAATATTTAATATAATAATATTAATAATAATGTTATTATTATTATTTAATATGATATATTATTTAATATTAATATGAAATAATATATCATATTAAATAATAATAATATTATATTAAATAATAATAATATCATATTAAATAATATTATATTAAATAATAATAATATCATGTATTAAATATTAATATTAAATAATATATCATATTAAATAATAATAATAATATTAAATAATATATCATACTATTATATTATAATAATAATATTGCTATAATATTATTACTCTAATTATGGAATATCCGATCACATATCGGATATCCGATAAGGCTCCGCCTTGCCTTCCAGGTTTGGTTCTTAGATAGGTGAAAAAAAGTCAGAGTGGATTTTGAAGCGCTTTTAGGCATCTTCAAACTCTATTTTTTTCACATTGCCACTTTTTGGCACACCATGATCCTGCACATACCCTTAGGGCAGAGGCAATCTCCAACATTGCCTAGTTATGTTCTTTCTTCTTTTTCATATCTTCAATAGTTGGGGCACCAGTAGGATCAACATGCTCCACAAAGATGGTAGATTGTGCATGATCTCCAAGTCCTCCCAGGTGTAGCATCATCAAACTTTTCCATGAAGGAAAGTTATCTCTATTGAGCTTGGGAACATCTCTTTTCAACATCTTGATCTTTGTGCTTCTAGTACCTTTAAACTAGTCCTCTTAAGTAGATGGGTTTGATACCAATTGTTGGAATACTATAGAATAACTAAGAGGTGGGGTGAATTAGTTACCCAAGGTCCATATGTATAAATAAAACTTTTCACAGCTTAGTGAACCCATAAAACATTTATACTCATGCATGCATCCATAAGATTATGTAATCACTAAAAACTTGTAGGTTACTATCAAATCAACTTTCAAAAATGTAAAGCATGGAACATAACAGATTCATCGACACACTTGACACAATGATTTATGTGGAAACCCAATTTGGGAAAAACCACCAGTAACATGCTACTCTTTTCACTCTTTTAAAATGATGCCCTGTGAAAGGCCAACCCTGTTAAAGGTTACAATACACATTGTTAAATGATACCCTATTAAAGGATTTCAATCACCATGTTAGAAGTGAGCCTTGTTAGAGGACTTTAGACCATTCACTTGGAATGTCACCCAATTAAAGGATTTACAAATGACTATTAGGTCAACCTTAATCCAAAAGATTTATCCTAGACTGATACAATTATTAGAGAGCAATAATAAGGCTTTGATCTGATACAACTGACAACTTCATTTGCAAATTATAAATCTCTATTCAGCCCTCAATTTTTCTTGGCCTTCATACTTTGCATCTTTGATAGCTTGTTCACCCTTCAAAAATTCATCTCCTTAAGCCTTCTTGCTTAACATGCCATTGTAGACTCTTCTCTTAGGTCACTTGATAAAGCAAAACCCTTGACTCCTTGTCTCCTTTAGGTTCTTGCATAGACAACCTTGCTTCATGACCAACCATTCCTAAAAATAGGAAATTAAGATATTTTTCTACTCATTCTCCATCATCCAATTTAGGGTTCAGATGGATTAGGTAGGATACAATGTATCTACCCCATATCTCATATCTCTTCTAGAAGCTTCTCCTAGAACCCATTTTGAATTCATCTAAAAATGGTTTACCTTGAATTCTATGCCACCAACTCATCAACCTTATCTTCCACTTGGTTCACATAATCCAAGAAAAAAAATTTGTCGACTTTGATTCATCGAATCCATGATCTTTTAAATAATGCAACAACTTGACATTGTCAACCTTCTAATGCTCAACACATACTGCATTGCTTGACATCCACTGTGAAATTACTTGGCATGAACTAATGTTTACTAGTCCTCCGCATCAACTGAACTTTACTCAACATCCACTATTTTTCTTGACATACACTAGAATGAACATTATGCTCAGCTTTCTCTATCTTTTCTCAACACCTACTATCCATTCGGTCAAGCTTGGTAGACAAAATTTGTGTAACTTGTTCTTCTAAACTTTCTCAGTGTAACCAAACCTTGTAACCTTAAGTAGATATCAATACATCATGTCATCACTATCTTAACTAATCCTTGTACTTCATTATATAATCATAGCTCAACCTTTCCTCTAGGTGCTATTGTTACATCTTTTGATCAAATCCTCTTCATCAATCAAATAAGTGATAGTAGTTGAATCTTATAAGTAGTTGTCTTACCAGAAAATAGTAGGTTTGACATCAGTGACAAAATAATTATTGAAACACATAGTCTTCTTCAATAATCTCTCTCGACAATGATCATTTCAATCTATTTTCAACAAATATGTCTTATCAATAGATTTGACATCAATGACAAAATAGTTCAATTGATCTAATTATAAGTTTCAAACAAGAATGTCTAATCTTAAAGAGATACTAAATCAAATGTATATACTAAGAAAGGAATTAGATAGTGGAAAAGAAAAGGAACCAGAGAGAAGGTGGGAAGATAAAAATACAAAAAAATAGTATCATGATAGTGGCAATGTAGAGCTAAAAGAAGGAGAATTTTGAGTTATCGTATTAGATGAGAAAAATAATTATTTAAAAGAGAATTCACTAAAAAATAGTAATAAGGAATAAGGGGAAGTAGAGAGTTTGAAAGAGAGAGAGTACAGTAAAATAAAGAAAAAAAAAATAAAAAAATAAAAAAAAAAAAAAAATAAAAAAAAAAAAAAAAAATAAAAAAAAAAAAAATAAATAAATAAATATATATATATATATATATATATATATATATATATATATATATAACAAAATTAGTGGCTTCAATCAGTGTTGTCTATGCTAGAAAGATAAGGGCTTTCTCAAAGACTTAAATTCTATCCTGAGAAGTTACCATAAATGAATACATGACTTGTAACTAACACAAAATGATATATATGATCAAATAAATCTAGGGGAAACCATACATGAATAACATCTAAATCAGATCCAAAAACCAGAGAGTGAAGAAGTCCTAGAAATACAACATAAGAAGGGAAGTTGTAAGGACAAAAAACTTTAAAAAAGAATAGTAGATAATAAACTCTAGAAGAAGACAATTTTTTTTGAAGAAATATTAGATAATTGGAAGTAATGTGGGGTACAAATGTCAGAGCAGGTAGAAAATTTCTCAAATATCTAGAAAGTGTCACCAAGTCACTAATTAGATAGACATTTATCAAACAAAAGTCGACAACAAACTAATGAAATAGAGTAAGACAAGAAAGAAGAAGGGAACATATAAATACTAATGAAAAATAGTCTAAAGAAGGAGAGCATCTAAAAGATGGGATGGGAAATAACATAATGGAACATAGCTTAGACCTTGGGGAAATGGGAATATAAAAAAAGAATCCTATAAATGGGAAAGAAGACAAGCTATCAAAACTCTAGAAAGAAAGTCTTATTCAATTACCTAATATCCCACCAACCTCATGAGATCATTGGGGAAATATCACCATTTCTAAAAGAGCTAAGAAAAGAACATTAAATTTTTGGCAAACACTGAATAATGGAAAATATCCCTTTGAATATATAGATAATGAATCTAATCTGAGAAGGGAAGATAATAATAACAATGGGGAACTTCACATATCAGTGGAAGTAGTGTCTATTATTAAAAAAATAAGATTAATAGAAATACGATCAAGAAAATAGTAAAGGAGTAAAACTTGAAAAAGGATATGAGATGGAACATAGTCAAACTTGGGAAGAATTTGGAGTTTTAGATGCTTTTGAGAAAGACATAGAAGAAGATTAGAATACTAAATTTGAAGATCAACAAGTAGAAGTAATAATATAAAAAACATATGAAATGGGTATTAGGGAGCAAATAATTCAAGAACTGGAAGAAGAAGGAAAAATAATTGAGGATGAACTAAGCCAAACAATAAAAAAAAAAGTCCAAAAGAATACAAACAATTTATGTATTTCAATTAACCAAGATGTTTTGAAGACTCTAAATTGTATGAAACAAAAGATGAGACAAGACAGGAAGTCTCTAGAAGAGTTAAGAAATGCAATAAGGAAAGTTAAAAATCAAAAAAAGATTAATGAGGTTCTAAATGTAGGGAAGGTGAAGGTCCTTCCCATAGGGAAATGAGAACCACCACATATAATGCTAGGGGTCTAAATGCCCCTATTAAAAAGCACTTATTAAAGCACAATTTAACTTTATTTGAGTCAAAATTAATATTAATCCAAGAGACTAAACTAAACAAAGAAGAAGGAACTAAATTTAAAAAGAAATTATGAAATTGTAAAACATAATTAATGGAGTCAATTTGAGCTTTAGGAGGAATTGGGATCATCTAGAACCCGAGAAAAATTGAGTTCAACAAGTCAATTTCAGCCAAGAACTAGACGAGAGGTAAAATTAAGAGTTTTAGACATAACATCCAACTAAGACTCATTAATGTTTATGGACCTATTCAAACAATAGACATAAAATAATTGTGGAAGGAAATCAACATATTCACAGAAGATAATCCTAGAGAGAACTTCCTTAGAGGAGGGGATTTTAATGCAATTTTAAACATGGAAGAAAAATATTGGGGGTTGGAGATGTTATCTTAGGAAACATTATATTTTAGGGAGTGGATTGAGAGAAACAACCTAATGAATATACCAACTAGTAATGGAATTTTCACATGGATCAATAGAAGAATAGGCTTTTGCAACATAGCAAAAAGATTGGACACATTTTTATTTAAAGGAGACCCAAGTATGATGGATTTAGCTTTTCATGCCTATATTTTGCCCAATGTGGGATCAAATCATTGCCTTATCAAAATAGAATTTGAAAACTCAATTAAACCATATAGAAACCTATTCAAATGTGAAAAATGGTGGTTTCTAGATAAAAAATTATAGAAAACATCAAAAAATGATGGAATGAGTTCTCATTTAATGGATCCAAAATGTACTGCTTTGTGTCTAAACTAAAAAGGCTCAAAGAAAATATTCTAAAATGGATTGAAACAAACTTCAATAACATTTTTAGAGAAAAGCTAGATAATGAAAATAAAATTAAGAAACTAAATAAAGAAATGATAAAATATGGAATGAATAATCTAAAATATTTAAAAGAGAGAGAACTTTTAGGAAAATAGGAAAACATATTACCAAAAGAGGAAATATTCTAGAAACAAAAATCAAGAGAGACATGGTTAGTAGAAGGGGATCATAACACAAATTATTTTCACAATAGCACATTAAATAACTAAAATTATTTTCACAATAGCACATGAATCTGGACAAATCACTGGGTCCAGATGGTTTTCAAGCCTTCTTTCTCCAAAAGTGTTGGGATATAATTGGGGAGGATCTATGGAAGGAAATAGAAGCAACAAGAAATGTTGGACTATTGCTAATAGAAATCAATCATACCTTCTTAACTCTCATCCCTACAAATATGGATTATGATAAACCCGGTCATTTTAGACCAATACCATTATGTAATACTATTTATAAAATCTTATCAAAAGCACTACCACTCAGATTGAAAAGTATCCTTCCAAAACTCATAGTAGAAGAATAGACTAGTTTTGTCCCTGGAAGATCTATTTTAGATAGAATTATCATTGTTCAAGAAACCATTCACTCAGCTCAAGGCAATAAAGAAACATGTATGCTCATGTAATTAGACATTCAAAAAGCATATGATATGGTAGATCAGAGATTTTTATGTAAGTCTCTAGAAGCATTTGGATTCTCACATCAATGGGTAAACCTCATCCTTACTTGTATAGCCACTTCTAAAATATCATTCCTTATAAATGGAACTTTGGAAGGTTTCTTTAATATCTCAAGAGAAATTAGATAAGGATACCCTATTTGACCTTTCCTATTTTTTATTATGGCAGGAGCTTTTGAAAGAGTTATAAAAAAACTCACGAAGAAGGAAAAATTAAAGGAATAATGGTAGCAGATATCATACAAAATATAATTCATCCACAATTTGTAGATGACACAATTTTACCCGAAAAAAGCTCAATAGAAGAAGCAAAAAAATTCAAGCAAATTATACATGAATATGTAGATGCATCAAGGCAAAAGATAAACACTGAAAAATCTGAAATCTTCTTTATTAATACTCAACCATCATTAGAAAATGATATTTTCAACATAATGGTATATAAGAAAGGCTCATTTCCATGCAATTATTTAGGTATACAAGTAGAAAAACAAATAAGAAATCCTAAAACTTGGGATCTGATTTTACAAAAAAATGACAATCAAATAGGAGATTGGAAAGGGAAATGGTTAACCAAGGCAAGTAAAGCTACAAAAATTAAATTTTTACTTTGAATCATTCCTACATATCATATATCATGCCTTCCTTTACCTAAAGGTATTAATAAGAAATTAGAGAGAAAACTTAAATTTTTTTTTTGGAAAGGTATAGATGAGAAAAAGAAATTAACATTAATCAAATGGGAAAATATATGTAGACCTAAAGAGCATGGAGGATTAGGAATCAAAAATCTAAGTTGGAAAAATGAAGCCTTAGGAGCAAAGCTAATTTGGTGTATGTTCTAGGAAAAAGATAATAAATGGTCAAAAATACTTTATCATAAATATTTGGGTGAAGCCACTGTCTCTATTCTACACCAGAAATCCCCCAAAGGGGTCAAGTGCTTGGAATTCTATGTTAAAATGTAGCTCAATCATCAACAATAATGTAACATGGGATATAGGGAAAGGGGAGGAAGCATTATTTTGGGAAGACTCTTGGGATGGTCTTCCCTCTCTATATAGCTTCAATTTACCAGGAAACATTAAAAACACACTAACACAACTTTGGGAGAAACAAGTATTCAATTATAGACATATCCAAATGGAGAATGGGGAGAAAATATGGAGATGGAAATCCCTAGACAAAAATGGTCTCCCTCATGCAGAAAAAAGAGGAGTTCAGAAAATTTCTTAGTCAAAGATTAGTCACCCATAAAGATAGACATTATAAAGTGATATAGGGACTATCAAAATATGAAAAATAGAGTGCTAAGAAAGGCTATGAGCTCATAATCAACTCACAAAAATGGGAGGAAACTAATATACCCCTTAACCTATGTTGGGATCCAACATGCCTACCTAAAGTAGAAATATTTTTATGGGCCACAATATAGAAGAGGATATTGACTGCAAATAGATTTACAAAAATGGGATTTGAGGACACCTCCATATGCATATTATGTAAAGACAACATAGAGAATACAAAACATTTACTATTCTAATGTGCATACACCAAGAAATGCTTGGATTAGATTATTCAAAAATTAAAATTGTATTCTCTCTTTCCTAAAAAACTTGAGAAACACCTAAAAAGTTCAACTAATGGTGGAAGTAAAAAATTATATGGTAAATTATGGAATATTTCGCCCTCTATTTTACTATGGGAAATATGGAAGGAAAGGAATAAGATAATTTTTAATAATCTGACTATGGATATCCCTAAATACTCCTTAATAAAGTATAAGCATGTATATCACAAGTAATGAATAATAATATAAGAAGAACAACCAAAGAATAAGGCACATTCCCAAACTAGAATGTAGAGATGGGAAAAATTGGACCAATCTTATAAACCCTCCATTAATATACACTAGAAAAAAAAAAACACGAAATGATTGTAAATGGGAACCACCCCCGATAGGATGGAAAAAACTTAACTTTCATAGAGCATCAAGAGGTAACTCAAGCAAGGAAGGAATATGATGTATCATAAGCATAGATACTAGAAAATGGATTGTAAAGTGATCAAAACCAATAGGTATTACTTCAAATAACATGGTAGAATTAGAAGCGCTCAAGGAAGGCATCAAACTAAGTCTAGAATGAGGTATAAAGAAGTTAGTAATTGAAGGAGATTCTCAGATCATTCTGAATGCATTAGGAAAATAAATGACTCCTAACTAGATCATTAATTCCTAATTATAAATAGTTTTACCTCTAATAGACAAGTTCGAATAAATCAAAATACTACACATATACTGGGAGGGGAATAAAGTAGCAAATCAATTAGCCAATAAATGAGTGGATGGTGAGCATATGTATTACAAATTTGAACCTTATCCTCAATATCCCAATATAAATTGGTCTTCTCCATTAAGAAATAAGTTTGACTATAGTCAACAATTTTCAAATAACATCGATTGAGTAAACCTTAATAAGACAAACTACCAATTTCAAATACGAAAAAGTGAAAGAAAGTAAAAAGAGACAATCTAAGTTTTTCTAGGCCTTCCTCAATCAAAAACTTATAAATAAACTTAATTTGGTTTCCAAGGTTGAGGGGTAGGAAAGCCCAAGATATAGTCTATTAATATCAATACTCCATTCTAATAAATCTCCCTACTAAACTTAAGAAACAAATTAGGATAGTCCCCAGAAAAAATAATTTAAGGAACTCTGGCCATTAACAACCAATCATTAAAGTTTATTTCCTCCTTCCATCACCAAGAACATGATTTTTTTGATATTTTCCACTAATAACTTGATAAGAAAGAATGTTGCATCGAATAATGAAATCAATACTTTCTAGATGAATCTATGGGCTTCTAGAGTGTAGCTAGATATAGATGAGTAATCAAGCCTCTATCCAACATTTTAACATTTGGAAACTTTGTCCAGTAGCAACTCCAGGTGTATTCAAAGATTTGATTAGTGTAGGACTAGAATGGAGTTTGCTATCTATTTGTTCCATGCATTTGAAGTTAAAATGATGGCATTTAGGGTCTCTGTGAAGCCAAAGCGATGGAATAAACTTCTTAATCCTATTGATGACATGACTAGGGTGGTTGTTAATAAAGTTTTAGGGGAGAAGGTTTTTTACTATGATTTCACATGGCATACTAATAGCTATATACTAGGATCATTCATAGCATGCATGGCTAAAGCTAAGGTTGATCAATGGGATATTCTTTGAGTATGCCACAATTTGTTTGACCCAACCTAGTTGTAGGGGCTAGAGCATGTGGTTATTAGTATCAACAGTAATATGAAAATCCCATATGTTAAAGATTACATGTCCCATCCTCTAGGAATCTTTGTTCATGCAATTGTGCCTAGGTGCCCCATTTTACATATAAGGGATCATCATCTCTTGGTTGAATATGAAAGCAAGTATAACATTTATTCTTAGGTGGAGGGGCATTGTGGAAGATTAGAGTAAGGATGGGCTCATTAATTATCTCAGAGCCTTTGACTCTTACATTGAGCCAAGGATTGATTTTTCTGATTTAAACAAGTTGGATCTCTCTCTGTCATATTTTAATAAATCCAACGAAGAGAAAATTGCCTTTGTTTTGTCTCCAGAGTCAAAGGAATTTGACATAGAAGAAGTGCAAGATCTCACCATGGTTTTCTAGAAAATCAAAGACCATTCCTAAAAATATTGGGTCAATTTTTTCTTCTCTCTCCATTTATCATTCAAATGATTTTTTATCATTTTTTATCATATTTCTATATTATATAATTTTTTAGGTGGTTTAGTCTTTTAGATTTGGCTCGCCTTAGTAGGGCGAGGTTTTTAATTTCCTTCTGGGTCCTAGTTCAAATTCTATGGTACTCTAGGGCTGATACATTTTCTGGTCTTGTACATATGTTTGTGGGCTACCCTAATATGGTGCTCTTATTGCTCGGGTAGGACCTCCTTTTATCTGGGCCTTTTCTTGATGGCACCCAACCATATGTAAAAAGATAAAAAGGATATCTAATGAAATGTATTTACTACTGTTATATCTTATTATGTTGAATTGGGATTTTGCCTTATTGGTTCTCATCTGATCCTTTAATTTTTTTTTTTTTGACTTTCATACATCTCATTGATTAATTGGTAACTTGGCATGGTGACAAACTTTGAGTCACTAAGTTAATGGACTATATTTTTAAAATTTAATAAACTATTTTGGATCGAGTAAATCAATTTCAGTTAAAATCTAAACATTTATGCATGAAATTTGTTTTACTCTCACAGAACCCTCTTTAAGTGAGCTTTGAGGATTTTTGGGTTCTGAATGTTGGTTAGCCTGTTCAACCTCTTTGACGAAGATTTAGTTTATTATTTTAGTTGTTCTATTTCCTTTATGATTTTCATTTCTCTCTTTGTAGGTGTTTTTAGCCCTTTCCTTTTTTGGTTTAATTTTCCCCCTCTCTCCTTACCTTTGGTTTAGGTTTATTTGGCTTCTTTTGCTAATTAGTTTCATATTAGCTCAAACCTTGTCTCTTGGTTTTGCATAATATTATTAGTTTCTCATGTGGGGTTGCCTTGATGTGATCTCATAAATCTGTCCCTTGGCACCCCTTGGCTCAATGCTCTAGGGCTTTTTTCCTTTTAGCTCCTTGCTCCTTTGGTTTGAAATCTATTTAAGTAGGATTTTGTCACAATCTTTGCAAAGGTTCCTAAAAATGAATTCCATCATCAAATTGAAGGGACTTTTCTCACAAATTGCCTTTGATTAGCCCATTTATGATCATTATCTTTCTATTGTATGCAGAACACCCATTTTTTTATTAAAAGAGCAGTCTATAGAATTTTAGGTAAAGAATTTGTTTGTAACACGGATTGGTACATAGTACTTAGTGATATTTCATCTATGTTTTTACCCATGGCATACCTGTTAGAATATGACAAATTGACAATCTTGACCTTATGTATATGGTTATTCAAACATGAATATATTGAAAATGTAGACAAAGTGGTAGCCTGTATGAGAAATGATATCTATATTTGCAAGTTGTGCCATTATGATATTCCTATCGATCAATGACAACTCATCGCATTATATCTTTTGGTGTCTTCTCTCGACTCCAATAGACTGATTAATTGGTTCCCGATGATAAGGAGAAATCTTTCCTTTCTATTCATATTTTTTCATATATGACCAACTAATAGCAATAATAGGATGAGATTATATCTAGCTAAAGAGGATATAGAAGTATGGTATAGTAAGTCCATACTAGATACAAGTATGCTCGAATTACCAATTCAAGATAAGGATGAAGAAATTGAGGAAAATGATTCGACTTCCCCCTAGATTTGCCCAATATTTGATCAACATTAATATATATGGAGCTGAAGAAACAAGAAAGTGATAAATTTGGAAAAATCAAATACTTTCTATTGTATAAGGATAAATGTCTAAGAACATTGGTTTGATCTTTCATAAATATGTTAGTAACGCTCTCATATTTAGTTTAGGAAATTAGAAGCTAAGCTTTTCTTTAGCCTTATAGACTAATCAAGGTACTTTAAACTAGGCATGGGTGAGATACAACAAAATTACTCTGCATTCTTAGGCTAAGTTAACTCAAATCTTGCTAGGAAGTGTTAAAGTAGGAAAACAAGGAATTAATAGTATTTAACATAAATATTACCACCCTAACAAATAAATGAAAGGAATACCTAACAATGAACAAATACCTTTGCAGAGCTAATCAAACATACCACTATAGTAAATTAGAAACAAAGGAAAGATAAACGATGAAGGAAAGACAAGTGATAATGCGTAATAATCTCAAGAGGAAGTTTCTCTATAATTATGTTTAAACTAATGATTTTAAGGGCTAATGTTTAAAGTGAGCTTGAAGTTCTCTTAAGATGCAAGAAGATAGGGAGCAAGTGCATACCAAAGTATAGTTTATATAACATAGGGTAATATGATCATAATTCTCCCCAAATCAAACCATTAAGCAGAAGGAAAGAAATTTCTAATGATAGAACTCAAATGTGTATTATTCTAGTGGAGAATACCAGAGAATAGAAAGGAATGTCTATGTATGATCTTAAAAATGGGGTATGCCCCTTATAAAATTGTATTTTAAATGGTGTTTTGTATAGGACATAAGTCTCAGGCAAGACCAGAGGTTTTGTTCTATGTTCTTTGCTACTAGTGCCCGCATGAATGAAGATTTTTCAACTTTATTTATTTAATATAATATATAAGGCTTCGATCATTTAGCGATAATAAAAATAAAACACATAATTGAACCAACAATTATTATGCAAATTGATACATATCCAATGAAAAGACATGCATTGTGCAATTATGTAGCTTCCTCTTTTGCCACTCTCTCCTCCACAAAATTGAACATACCAATTAGTACAATCATGAATGACACGTCCAATAGCATAACTTTGCAAATATTATATGTTTTGGCCCCTGAGACATTATATATTGACAAGTATAAGGGGATAAAGGCACTAAAAGATAGAGCAAGTGTGAAATTATTTACTCTACCTCTGTGTAAACCCTTATTTGCCCCTCTCAATGCCTATGGAACCAACATTAAAACCCTTGATCTAGCGTAGATAGGAAAGATGTTGCCGAAGGTTGGAGAATCAAGCTTTGCATCTACCAATTGCAATTTATTGCAAGTCTCAACAAATCTATTGGTTGATAAGTAGGAGGTATTTTCCACAGTAAGTCAAATTGTGATATTGCTATCTAGATTTAATTGTGTAGTATTTTGAGTCAAACTCATTGACTCATGATTCATGAGTAGTAGTTCACACAAGCCCATCTCTCATGAGAATAAATGGAACACTTAGTACTCATTGGAATGATTATAGAGGTGAAGCATCAAACTTCCCAGGAGGTCACCCATCTCAGTACTACTCCGGCTTGAGCACGCTTAACTTTGGAGTTTCCTCCATGGTTAAACTAACTCTGCCATATCCCATGAAACTACATTTCTTCTACGCATCCTGACAAGACTCCTACAAATCTTTGCTTCCAAATTTTGTATATAGGTCTACCAGGGTTGTTGCCATGGCATTATCTAATGGAAGTCCATACTTTGTTCCAAATGTCACATTGTGGCAAAGCTTGATATTATCTGATAGAAGCTCATACTTTTTATCAAATATCCCATGGGGCAGAGGTTGGATGGTAAGAAAAAAGACATCGTTGTCTAAATCTTTGTTGCACAAATAAGATCCTTGTCTAAATGACCCATTAATTGTTCTTCAGATAATTACAAATATATGTACTAAATACACTACATTTTCACTCATTAACTTTTCCCGCATCTTCTGCGTACCCATTGCAGAGTAATATTGTTGATATAGATAGAAAAAGCTGTCTTGAAAAGATTAATAATAGTGAGACAATGATCTTTAAACTAGAGCGGTGGGTAAACAGTCCGTGAATCTTGGGTGGACAGCTATCATGAAAGTAGTCTTTAAAAATATAAGAGAGAACATGAAAATGTTTAATTTGTGCCATCAATGATAGCTCCACCATTGACTTCTGCAACTTTAACGCCTGTTGGGAAATCATTATCTTATCTAAAAGAGTAGCATATATTTTAAGAAACTTATCATCCCTTCCCCATTAAACTACAAATAATCAAGATCTGTACCTTTTGTTTGTCTGTCTTCTACATTGTGATTCCCAACAATAAGATTAGGTTAGCCTTTTCATCAGTTCGTCTTGTACTCACTTCAGTTTTATTCTAAAATACAGTAATTTGGTATCCAATTTAACTTTTTTGTATGTAACTTGTTGACTACCCCTTGATTTGTTTGTTTCAGCAATTATTCACGCATACACTTCAACTTTCTTTCGTTTATCTTACACGTGATATATCTTAAGATAGAAGGGATTCTTTGAAATATGATAATTGTTTTAGCTTTTTTGAATTATAATGTTGAGGATATAATTTCTATATTAGTAAAAAATTAGAATATGTTTTTGGGTGGCATAATGGTAAGGCACCTCATATCTTGGTTTGAATTTATGGAGGGGAAACTATAATTGTTTTATTGAAGGTTGTTATTTAAAGTTGAAGATCTTTCTATATGTTTCAATTGAATAGTAGTGATAGTTCAAGTAATTAACTTTAATACCATGATAAATTTTGGAAAGAGGATCATATTCTTGTATTTTGATGCAAGAGATCTTCATGTATGAAATATCAAAAACATGATATCTAATGAAGCTATAAACCATGCTATAAACCATTCTATTCACGTGCAACAAATTCATAGTGACCCAATCTTTCATGTTTCAGTTTATAAATCAACTAAATAAATATGAATAACAGATTTAGGTTCAAAACAACTAGAAGTTTATTAAATTAGTACTCACAGAGTTCATGGGGGTATCAATTAACTATGCATTATTTTTATAGATCTTGTATGTTAGAAAATTTATGTTGTTAATTGTAAAAAGAAGGATAAAATAAGCAATTTAGAAGAATGGAAATATATAGTTGAAAGTAATTTATATTCTTCAAGCTTAAAATATAGGAGAATTTTGGTTTAAAAGGTAGTAATGGACAAAGTATGCACAATTAGAGTGCAAAGTAAATTGAGCCATATTGATGGGCATGGACTTGTAAGAGAGAAATATTTTAATCAAATGTCTTAGATGTTTCCAATCCAATATTACAAGGAGAATATTTACTTCCAACCTAGAGTTGTACATGTAATTCAATATTTTTCTTCAATTTTTTTTTCTCATGAACCTCCACTATGTCACATTTTCTAGGTCACTTACCAGTCCAAGTTTTAGTTGCAATCATTTTGTTCTTTTAACACATGACATATACATAAATGTGGTGATTTAAAACAATTTATCTAGAGAATATGCACAAATCATTAGCCTCAAACAAACTTGTATTAACAATATGCACATCAATCAAGCCCAATGATGTGGTTGTCAACTCCCACATGACAATGGAAAAAAAAAATTAAAAATAAGTAAAATCAAGCATTTAAAAATTGTCCATACAACATTAAATTTCATAATTGCATAAAAATATAAATGCTTACATAATATCACACAAATTGTAATCAAGAGAACATTTGACTATGTAGTTCATTACCATTTCAAACATTAGTTACATCTAGAGTATCATTGTAGCATGTAAAAACCAAGGATTATTTCCACACACTAGAGTGATTCTCATATTCTTACAAAAAGAATAGGATCGAATCATGTTTATGATGACTACATAGAGAACGTGACTAATTTTTTTTCTTAACAAAAGGCGACAAGGCCTTCATAGATATATAATAATATAAAAGAGTTTGTACATCATGTTGATAATATTAAGAAACTATAAATATTAGCAGAGCATGTGGTTCTAAAATCCACAGCTTGCTAGGATGATAACCAAAAATGATAAACCCCCATAACATACAACAGGCTTACCAAATAAGACCAAAATATATACAACTCATACTGCTAAGAATCAACTAAGAAAAACATAGCTCATGAAGACCAACAATTTTAGACTCCATAATATCCAGCTATTGATCCATGGCATCTTAGAATTGAGGAAGAATTCCATGGCCATGACCATAGGAAGCAAAGACATGGTAGTAATGATGACCACGTAGACAATGAGAAGAGGGTGACCCAATAAGAGGGTGAGCTTTAACCATTGAAGTCCCCTACACAAATTACTCTAGCTATAACAAAAACATTAGAAAGAAGCAAGTATGATTTTCAATTAGCAACATCAACAACAACATCCAATCATTGTTAGAGGCATTTAATTTATCTTTCCCAAGTGTGTCTTAAACATCTTGAAACTCTGCTAAATTTGGTGAGCCATCAAAGAGGAAACGATTATGTCCAACATATACCAAGTTGGTGAACACGTCAACAAATGCATTGTGCTCCCTATACGTGTGACAAATGTGTAGATCTTCAAAACTATGCACCATGGACCACACATGCCAAAGAATATACTATATATTCCTAATTGAAGAGATCTTGGTATTGGTAGCATGGATAATAATCAAAGAGGCACCTTTGATAATTAGATGAGAAAAGCCTTGTTGGATGGAAGCATTGAGACCTAATAGCAATACCATAGCTTCCACCTAGTTGTTTGTAGAAGTCAGTAATGGAACTGAAGACCCCAACAATAATGTTCCTGAATGATCTTGTAATACAAAACCAACACTAGGGATTCCAGGTTTTCCATGGGAGGCCCCAGATCAAAATTTAGTTTCACAAATGGAGGATGAGGAGTACACCAATGACTCTCTTTTCTACTAAATTTGGATTTGGGATTCTATGGCATGGAGCCTAGTGAAGGGATCTTGATATTTCTCTAGTTCTTAATTAGATGTGCATCTCACATAGAGAATTTGGAGGTTATCGAAAGTGATTTGAGGATTTGAACATTTAGAAGTTATGTGATATGGTATTCCAATTTGATTAGAATGGGTTAAGATTTGTTTCTCTATGCCTAAAAATTCTAGAATTGTGTTCCTAGCATAGTGCCCAAACAACTAAGGTTGGGATTGCTAGTTTTTTTTTTTAAAAATTCCTAGTGGGTTATTTATTTTTCCCTATATTGCTAGGTTTTTCTTAAAATTTTTAGTAATCTTGCTTAGGTTAATAAAGCATGTCTTATTAGGTGAGTGGTTACGAGGTGTCACCTTCCTACATGTGAGCATCCATTTTCTATCTTGGGAAGATAATTTTCTATCTTTAGTCTAATAGATGGTTACTCCTTATTGGTTAGTGTTGCCACCTCCTCCATCTTCCTAGTCTATATAAGCATTCTACCTGGCTTGTATTTGAACTCAATTTCTTTTGCATCCTCTTAATGCTATTTTTCTTCTAGCATTTGCATTACTCTCTTGGAGACTAACTCTATGTTGCTATTTTGACTTTGTATCATTTTTCTTCATAGTTTAGATATCTATTCTTTGCACTAGTTTTTTGGGTTATCAATCTTTTCAGATTCTAACATGGTATCAGAGCTTTTCTATGTGCAAGAGTAGATTTTAGTTTCCTTATTTGAGAGATTTGAGGGTGGGGGGGCTAATAAATCTTGTTGTAAAAAAACTAGTATGCTCTTCTCTCGCATCTTTAGATGATCTTGAGAATCAAAAAAGCTTAACAAAAGCATTTTTAATCTCTAGGGTTTCAATCTCAAATCTGACAACCAACTTGCATACTTGGTGTTTTCAATTAGTATTGTAGGTTCTAGCATGTCATTGATTGACTTAGGTAGTTGATTCAACCTTTGCATGTTGTATTTTGGTTGCTAGGGTTGTTTCTTGGTTGTTGAGGCCATTTTTTGTTGTTAAAGGCATCTAATTTACATTATAGCAACATCTTCTATACATCAACAAGAAAAACACTTTATGGGTTTTGTTTGTAGCACCAAAAAACCATCTAGGTATCTTTTATTTTTTGCATGCAATCTATATATTGTGTATAATTGAGCATGGAAAACTACAGCCGTACCTCTCTCCATTGGTAGTCACAGATTTGAATGTAGTTTTCAAATGCCTCATTTTTGCTCATATGGACTTTGCTTTTGACAATTCTTGTTATGATATTGGCTATTTTTTTTGTGCTCTATCCACTAGTGTAGTAATTTTTTGATTTTCATGCATAAGTTTTCCAGAAATTGTAGATTTTTGGTCATGACTTTGCATAGTTCTCATTTTGGAAACTTTGACGGATCATAACTTTCTCATACAACCTTGTATCGAGGTGATTCTTTTTTTGAGTAGATCATAGTGGTGCTATCTATTTTCTTGAGTATTGTGCCCAAGTTTCACTTTCAGCATATGCTCTTCGTGAGGGTTTTGTAATGTATTGAAATCAAGACCACTTAGTATTTCTTGCTAGTGGTAGTTGTAAACACACTAATATAAAGTGCCAAATCATATTTCTTGGGGGGGTTCTTTGATTGAGTAAAAGGGGGGGTGCACATTGTCATGGTTGGGTTCACTTCTTTTTTTGGCATTTCTTCTCTCCATTTCTTCATCATGGATCAAAAAAATATGTCCATTCTAACTCCATACAATTACTTTGAGTGGAAATCATGCATGAAAATTCACTTAAGGAAAGCTAGATTAAATAGGATAACTATGGGACTTGAAACTGAACCTGATAAAGATGAAGATTAGCCAAAGTGGTTTAACAAATGTGATGAGGCATATGGAACATTGTGTTTGTCTATTTCTCCTTATTTTCTATTTCACATTGAGTCTTTGGATACACCAAATGAAATATGGACAAAGCTAGAAACACTATTTGGCACACAAGATTCATTGAGGGGTCATATGTTGGAAAATGAACTAATTAGTTTAAGTCCAGGAAGTTTCAACACAAATCATGATTTCTTCACTAAATTGAAATCACTAAGGCTATAGTTAAAACAATGTGGAATTAAAAAGAAAGATGAATAGATGGTTCTTAATATTCTCTCTAATCTAAGTTCAAAATATTCTGTGTTTGTCTCTACCTTCTATGCTACTAAGGGTGCACTCAGTACTCAATTCACCATGCCATCTTTAGATGATTTTTCTATCAATCTCACTTGGGAACAGGAAAAGCTAATTCAAATGGGCACTCTTAAGTCCTCTAAGTTACAAGCCTTGGCTATCAACCAAGGTAAAAACGAACAAAAAGGTCAAAGTAGTAACAACAATAGTAGGGATGAGAGACAAAATAATAGCAAGGAGAAGAAGGATCATATATTGGTTGCTCATGTTGAGGGGTGTGGGAGATGGTCTATTGATGTGGGGGATGACACATTCCATGATGTTCTTTATGTACCCTTATTATCAACTAATCTCCTATTGATATACCAGATCACTCACATAGGTTCAAGCAAGCAAGTTGAGTTCACTCCTAATTTAGTGGAGATATGTGAGTTGCACAATGATTCTACGATTTTAGTTAGGAGAGTGGATCATTAGTCATGACTCTATCTATTTTCTCACTTTGTTCCTAATCCTAATTCAACTATTTTTCTCACTTACTCTAATGATGTGAGTAAATTGTGGCATGAGCAGTTTGGCCATCTTAACTTCCACTACTTGCATCAGCCCAACTAGCAGAGCATGGTCATAAGATTGCCTTCAATTTAGTTCTTAGGTAGTGTTTGCCAAGGTTGCATTCTTGATAAGCATCCTAAGAAAAAGTTTGATAAAGGTAAGGCATGGAGAGCTTCAAAGATACTAGAGTTAGTTCATAGTGATTTGGCTAGTCCATTTCAACATTCTTCTTTCAGTAGGGCCCGATATGTCCTCACATTCATTAATGACTTTTCTCGATATACTTGGAAGTACTTTCTCAAATAGAAGTTAGAGGTATTTGATAATTTTCAGGACTTCAAAATTTTTGTAGAGAAGCAATCCAAGAAATCCATCAAAGTTTTGCACACAAAAAATGGTGGTGTGTATGTCAACCATCGATTTGAGAGATTTTGCACTTCAGATGGGATTGATTTGCAGCATTCAGTTCCATAGAATCCTATCAAAATGGTGTTACAAAATGAAAGAATAGATCCTTGAAGGAAATGGAAAACTGTATGATTCACTCTAGATCTCTTGCACCACAATATTGGGTAGAGGGCATTAACTATGCTCGTTATATCCAAAACCATGTTCCTCATCAAACCTTGAAGGGAATTACTCTTTTTGAAGCTTGGAGTGGTCAAAAACCATCAGTTAAGCACTTTCAAGTATTTGGCTCTCTTGCATGGGCACACATTCCTACAGAGAAATGCAAGGCCTTGAATTTGCAAAGCAGGCCTTGCATATTTGTAGGCTATCCTAATGGTGTAAAGGGTTATCAGTTGCTCCACCCTACTACACATGAGTTGTTCATTGAGAGGAGTGTTCAATTTAAGGAGGTATCTTCAAGCTCACTTTCTATCACTTCTCCAACTCCTTTTACTTTGGCATTGAGTTGGAATATATGATAGATCTTCTAATGAGTCAAATTCACCTAAGCAATCTTCTACCTCCACTTTTGATGTAGAGAGTGATTCCGAGGGCTCACCTCCTTCCTCTCCTAGTCATCATTTCAAGGTTGATGATTCCCCTCTAGATTCTCCATCTTCTAGTCCACATTAGGCTAGATATACCTTGTAGTCTATAGGTGATTGGGTTGGGGATCCATCTAACACCAAGTGGAATAGTTCATAGTTCTAGGATGCTCCTCATGTTTTCATTGCTACTGCCTCAGATCCATAGTCCTTTCATGAGGCTTCTGGTATTGTAGAGTGGGATATAGCTATGCAGGAAGAGTATAGTTTGTTGATGAGGAACCACACTTGGGATCTTATCCCTCTTCCTAAGGGATGAAAACTTGTTCGATGTAAGTGGATCTATCAAAAAAAATTTATAGTAGATGGGTTAGTTGACAAGCATAAGGCTTGATTGGTTGCTAAAGGATTCTCCCAGGTTCTTGAGATTGACTACTTTGAGACTTTTGTTCTAGTTGCTTGAATGAATTCCATTGGACTTGTTCTTGCTATTGTTGTAGTTAATCATTGGGAAGTACATCAAATGGATGTGAAGAGTGCTTTTCTTCACGGTGACCTTCATGAGGAGATCTGCATGGAGCAGCCACAACACTTCCTTTAGGATTCTTAACTCGTGTGTCATCTTTGGAAGTCTCTTTATGGCCTCAAATAGGCTCCTTGGGCTTGGTATGCCAAGATGGACTCCTTCCTTCTATCGGTTGGGTTCACTCAGTGCCATTCTGATCCTAATGTCTACATTCTACAATAGGGTGATTCACTTCTATTTTTGGTTTTGTATGTTGATGACTTGTTGATCACTAGAAGTTCTTCACCCACCATTACAACTATCAAAGTTGCCCTTCAAGATAGTTTTTTGATGATTGACTTGGGCTTGTTGCATTACATTCTTGGGATTGAAATCTTTTAGTCTCCTTCTAGGATCATCATCGCATAGTCCAAGTATGCTCTAGATTTACTCTTGCAGTTTCATATGGTTGATTGTAAGCTTGATATGACTACCTTCCTTTCTAGAGTCAAACTTGAGGCTCAGTGTACTTCTCCACTTGTTGATGGCACTTTGTACCACCAACTTGTTGGTAGTCTCATTTAACTAATTCATATAAGACCTGACATCTCATATGCTATAGGTATGGTCTCTTGATTCATATAGGAGCCTCATGAGCTACACTAGAAAGAAGCCAAGTGGGTCCTTCACTGCATTCATGGTTCTTATAGTTGTGGGATTCACTATGTAGCAGGTATTGAGCTTGATTTGGTGGGATATATAGATTTAGATTGGTTGGGTGATTCTCAAGATCACAAGTCTACTTCAGGTTACAACTTCTCACTTGGTTTAGGTCCTATTTGTTGGTAGAGCAAAAAGTAGTCTGCTATTGCTCTATCTTCTACTGAGGTTGAGTATCAAGGGGCTATGAATGCTACCACTAAGGCCATTTGGCTTCAACATCTTCTCATTGAGTTTGGTATCCAAATCAGATGACCATCAGTCATAATTTGTGACAACTAGAGTGCCATTGAAATCTCATGGAATCTAGCCCATCATCAGTAGACCAAACACATAGAGATCCAAATGCACTACATCCAAGAGATCATCCATGGTCATGTCATCAACCTTTTCTATTGTTTGATTTCTAAGCAGGTTGCTGATATCTTCACCAAACCCTTTAGAGAGAGCAAGTTCCTTCATTTGCAAGCTTTGTTAGGGGTGCGAGATGCTTCATCTTTTGAGAGGGCCTCTTCCTCCCACTCAGAGTCCTAATTTTTTTGGGGGGGTCTCTTTTCTCTCTCTTTTGGGGGAATTTTACATGGGTACCTCATTAGGCTTGACTTGTCAAGACCCATTTCTACATCCACCTAAGCTTTGCTTATGGGGGGGGGGGGGGGTGTTAGAGTATTTTATTTTTTATGGAGGTAAACTTTTTCACTTAACCTCTTTGGTATAGAACCAAGGACTAAGAGGTATCAATTATATCAAATTCACTTGGGGCACAATCCTAACCTTATCCCTTTTAGATGTTGGGGGCCTTGCACTCAACAAGACCTGATCCCTAGTGGGCTCTTTGTGAGCATTTCAACTTCACCAGTAGACCAAGTGCCTTTTGATCCAAATAGCTCCACACATAGAAGATAGATATAATAGAGGCCAAGATTGAAATAGATCCCTAAGAATCTTTGGCAGAGGGAATATGAGGTTGAGTTTAGAAAGCATACATGGGTCCAACAGGCATATGCAAAATTGCAATGGAGAAATAGATGGTCTACACTTTCAATATTGCCTTTGCATAGGACGCGTAGAAAGGGATTAGAAATGTTATGCCAAGCAAGGCAATCACTAGCAAGAGCACATTTCTTCAATTCAAGCCGCAAGAAATAGCCAACCTTAGGGGAAATTGCATTATTCGAACATAACATATACAACCTTTGAGATGAAAAGCTATGTTGGATTAGTGATAAAGCTTCATAGCCATTCTTAATTGTGTAGTTCCTTGTGCTAGAAGGGGCCCATATGATTTCATCTTTATTTCCAGATATAAAAATATGGCTACTATGTAATTGGGATGGAGGAAAAAATTTTCTAGATTTCCCTGTGAGACCCAAGTTCTATTGCCTTGATATAATGAATAAGTTTTCCCCAAAAATGTGTGTGACCAAATCCATAATGTACCTAAAACTAACAGTAAAAACTAGTGGAGGGTGACTAGCCCAGAATCCAACCAGAAGTTAACCTCTTTGTTGTTATGAACTTCAATCTAAGTTATATATGATGTGACAATATCCCTTGATTCAACTAGGAAGTTCTACGTGACTGATCTAGAGGGTGGGTTTGCAATTGTGAATATTCTTGATCTTTTGGAGGAGTCCAAGTATTTGGCCTACAATATTTTGACCCAAAGAGTTGAAGGATAAACATACATTCACTAGACTAGCTTTGCACCAAAAGCATAGTTTCTAATATGCAAGTCATGAAGACCCACATCACCTTCCATCTTACCAAAAGTCATGTTTTTCAATGAAACTAAAGGAACTTTTTTTTTATCAGTCATGTTCCCCATCCAAATGAAGTTGGATATAATTTTCTCTAGATATTTAATAACTATAGTAGGGGCTTTAAGAACTAACAATATATACGTAATTTGGAATTGTGGCCAAATAGGTTTTAACTAAGAACAACCTTCCTGAAAGAGTTAGTCACCTAGCTTTTCATGAGGAGGTTTTAGATTTAAGTTTTTGAATAATGAGATCCCAATACTTGACCTTGTTAGTGCCCATGAAAAAAGGAATCCCCAAATATGAGCTTGACAAAGAGGTGTCAGTGAATCCTAATGGAGAAATAATGCTTTGCTTATGGGAATCCTTAGCATGGAAGACAAATACTAAGGACTTGTTGACATTAATTATATGGCCGGAAATCGACTCATACCTATGTAGCACCTTTTTAATCTATATGATTTCTGAAATAGTGGTCAGTCCATATAAAAGTGTGTTGTTTGCAAAGAGGGAATGAATGAGAGAAATAGAGATATATGGAATCTAAATGCCAATCCAACTGAGAATGTGACTATTGAAGACAACAACTAAAAAAATTCAATGAAAATATGTATTAGGTTGAATTGTTGACAACTACTTGACTACATGAACTCACTAATGTGAAAATTCAACAAGACAAAGGTTAGATGAACCACCAAATGCAAATTAAATTAGATTTAGAATATTTAAGATAATAGGCTTCTTCTCTTAGAAAGACTTGAACCAATTTTTTTTTGGAAAATCTGGCAGTCTTACACCAGAAGTGCATACACTCATACATTTTGACTCATTTTTTGAGAAAAAAAGGTCAAATTTTCCACTCACGTTGGTCAAATTTTTGACTAACTATTTTGTCACTATTTTCATTAATAAGTAGGACATAATTTCCACAACAAGCCAAATTGTGATATTGCTACCAGGATTTAGTTGTGTGATTTTGAGTCAAACTCATTGACCCATGTTTCATGAGTAGTGATTCAACATGAATCCATCCCTCATGAGAATAAATGGAACACTTAGCACTCATTGGATCTAAGTGATGCTCATATGGGTGAAGCACCGAGACTTCTCAGGAGGTCACCCATCTCGGTACTACTTTCATTGTAAAAATTTGACCAATTTTTGCTTTGATCAAAATTTTTACCAAATTGTCAATGATTGCTATATGTAATAGTGATAAGCCTCCTCCTTTTTTATCATGGAAAATACTCATCGCCATGATTTATAGTGATATGTCCTCCTTTTTGATAGAAGATTTCTCTATATTCTTTAGCGATATCTCCTCCTTTTCGATCAGTGAAAACACTCATCACCATGACTTATAATGATATCTCCTCCTTTTCAGTAGAAGAGTTTTCTATATTATATAGAAATATCTCCTCCTTTTCTATCACCAAAAAAATCATCACCATGACTTATAATGTTATCTCCTCTTTTTTATAGAAGAGTTTCTATATTCTATAGCGATGTCTTCTTTTTGATCATTGAAAACACTCATCACCATGACTTTTATCGATATCTCCTCCTTTTGGATAGAAAAGTTTGCTATATTGTATAGTGATATTTCCTCATTTTAGATCACCAAAAACACTC
Organism: Cupressus sempervirens; assembly: GCA_028749045.1. Taxonomy (NCBI): domain Eukaryota; kingdom Viridiplantae; phylum Streptophyta; class Pinopsida; order Cupressales; family Cupressaceae; genus Cupressus; species Cupressus sempervirens. The sequence continues at coordinate 38,026,466 of CM053785.1, forward strand.
ATCACCATGACTTATAGCAATATCTTCTCCTTTTCGATAGAAGAGTTTTCTATATTCTATAGCAATATCTCCTCCTTTTCAATAACTAAAAAAACTCATTGGTATGACTTATCTCTATCACTCATTGCTACATAATGATTATATTTGTTTTTAGTTTGCCAATTATTACTATATTTTATAGCAATAAGCCTTCTTTATCACTCATCACTATATTGATTTTGTAGTTTCTTTGAATAGAGATAAAAGGGATTGCTATATGTCATAGTGATATACTTTCCTCATTGCTCATCGCTATGTCAAGATTAGGCCTTTTCTGTATAGCAATAGAAGAGTTCGCTTTATTCTATAGCTATATCTCCTCCTTTTCGATCACCAAAAACACTCGTCACCATGAATTATAGTCATACAACATCTCTATCACTCATCACTCTAATGATTATATTTGTTTTCTATTTGTTGATGATCACTATGTTTTATAGCAATAAGCGTCCATTATGCTCATCGCTATATTATTTTTGTAGTTTCTTCACATAAGGATAAAAGGGATCACTATATGTCATAGCGATATACTTTCCTCATCTCTCATTGCTATGTTAAGATTAAGCTATCACCATTAAATAATAGAAGAGTTCACTATATTCTATAGGGATATCTCCTCCTTTTGGATCACCGAAAACACTCATCGCCATGACTTATAGCAATACAACATCTCTATCGCTCATTGATGTAATGATTATATTTGTTTTATGTTTTCCAATGATCACTATATGTTATAGTGATAAGCCTCCTTTATCACCCATCACTATATTATTTTTACAATTTCTTTGTATAGTGATAAAAGGGATCACTTTATGTCATAGCAATATATTTTCCTCATTGCTCATCACTATGTCAAGATTAGGCCTTCTCCATATAGTGATAGAAGAGTTTGCTATACGCTATAGCGATATCTCCTCCTTTTTAGTCATTTAAAACACTCATCACCATGACTTATAGTGATACAACATCTCTATTGCTCATCACTTTAATGATTATATTTGTTTTCTATTTGCCGATGATTGCTATAAATTATAGTGATAAGCCTCATTTATCACTCATCGCTATATTATTTTTGCATTTTTTTGTATAGCAATAAAAGGGATCTCTATATAACATAGTGATATACTTTCCTCATTGCTCATCACTTTGTCAAGATTAGGCCTTCTTCGTATAGCAATAGAAGCATTTTTTATATTCTATAGCAATATCTCCTCCTTTTTGATCACTGAAAACACTCATCACCATGACTTATAGGGATACAAAATCTCTATCACTCATCATTTTAATGATTATATTTTTTTTCCATTTTTTGATAATCACTATCTGTTATAGCAACAAGCCTCCTTTATTGCTCATTGCTATATTTCTTTTGTAGTTTCTTCACATAGTGATAAAAGGGATCACTATATGTCATAGCAATATATGTTCCTCATTTCTTGTTGCTATGTCAAGATTAGGACTTCTCTATATAGCAATAGAAGAGTTCTCCATATTCTATAGTGATATCTCCTCCTTTTTTATCACTAAAAACACTCATTGCCATGACTTATAGCGACACAACATCTCTATCACTCACAGCTATAATGATTATATTTGATTTTCATTTATCAATGATTGCTATATGTTATAGTGATAATCCTCTTTTATCACTCATCGTTATATTGTTTTTGAAATTTCTTTGCATACCGATAAAAGGGATTGCTATATGTCATAGCGATATACTTTCCTCATCACTCATCACTATGTCAAGATTAGGCCTTCTGCATATAGCACTAGAAGAGTTCACTATATTCTATATTAATATAGTACCCAAAATATCTTTTGACCATATTGTGATTGCTATAGTGTATCCTGACTCATGAAGCCCAATCATTATAACTATAGTGATATATGAAACATCAAACAAAGAAACAACATTTCTATTGATTGAGGTTTTCAACCTATCTATGTGAAATAAAGATCATTAACAATTAAATGAAATGTCAAATGATAGGTTGTAATGCTTATTTGATGGTTTAAGTGAGGCAGGGTGTCAAATAAATATACAAAGAAGTCAGTGTAGGGTTTTGTAGTATTTGCTGAATGTTTGGTGGAATTAGTGTGGCCAATGCTTACACAATTTCTAACCACAACATCTAGGTGAGTTATGCCATCCACCCTAAAGATATAACAATAAATATAAATCCAACATTTCTTATGAACCCACCAATGTTTTATCTAATGAGCGTTGCAATGTTCGCATCTTCGGTGCTTTAGTTAACATGAAGTACAAGGTAGCAATGGTGCTAAACATAGCTACTCGCACGTTTTTTGGTTCACTTAATGTTATCAAGAAAGAGTCCATTAAAATATATTGAGGAGGAAAGAAAATGAATCATGTGTGTATGTGTGTGTAAGCTAGCAGATTGGAGGAGAATTATAAATTACATATTTGAAGAATTCAAATAGGAAAGGCTTCATAACCTAGCACACATTCAATGAAGAGTGTACATGACCCATCTAGAATAAGAATGCACTAGTATTGTGATATTATATCAAAAAAATCATCAGTAGGCCACCATAGAATATAGAGGTTTAAGATAAGTACTGTCGTATACACATCAACAAAATATCTAGAGTAACAACTTCATACTCTTGTCAACTCTCAATATTGAACAAGTGCTCAAAATAGATTACCTTAAATCATATCAGACTTGGGTGTGGGTAATATTATCTATTACCTTACTCTATCAATGTATAAGGTGTTCATTAATAAATTCTAGTACAAAGGAGTTCGAATTTGAACAAAACCAAGGGTGCAAACTTGGCCATGGATAATAGTATCTATTATATTCCTCTATCAATGCATAAGTTGTTCATCAATAAGTTTTAGTGTAAAGGAGTTCAAACTCAAATAAAATCAAGGGTCAAAACTTGGGTGTGGATAATATTAATAATTACCTTCCTCTATCAACGCATAAGGTATTAATTAATAAATTCTACTATAAAGGAGTTCAAATTTGAATAAAACCAAGAGTGAACTAGAAATTTCTCTAACCAGTTATATAATTTTATATAACCTTGTGAAAAAGGAAATGTTACCCTGTAGAAAATGACTATGGGGAATAACCTAATAAAATAATCTAATTGGTGTTTACTATCAAATTGACTACTCTTCACAATATTCACCAAATAATTTTATATATAATGGGCCAAAGCCATAATTGTCTTTCACAATGGAAGATAAATTGAGCTCAAAGAACAAGAAAAAAAATCCAACAGAGTGCACCCAAATCAAATCTTGAATCCACTACACTGATATAACTTAAACATACTGAAATAGTAGGAGGAGTAAACTATGAAAAAATCAAATGAGAAACAATACAAAACCTACTAATATTTGGAGCCCACAATGGAATGGAACTAGTTGAGTGAATTGAAAACTACCTCATCATGTTTAATGAGAGGTAGGGAAGAAGAAGGTAATGTTTCCTAAGGCATACAAATAGCCATAGCCATAGCCTCGACCTTAACCTCAACTTAAGCCTCATGTCTCTCTTTCTCCTTCTCTGACTAATTGGGATTGAAATGGTGTATATGGTTTGAGACTTGTTATAACAACATTTTCTCTACAAATACTACCATTATTCCCTTGATACAATTCAAAGTGTTCATCACTCCTTTCTGTAGTAACACTGCCTTGAATTCTAACATCTCTAGTTATGCAAAGAACTATTAAGATATATAACAATAAAAAAAAAAAAATTCAATTAAAAAAATTGGTCATTAATCTTTTACCCTTATCCAGAAGAAATAACATACCATATTCATCGATTGGAGCATCATTGTCATAGCTTGTTGTAATAGAGGGGCCTCTTGCTATATGACCAAAGTTGGTTCCTCCATGATACTAAAAATTGTGTAACTCAAGCATTAATTCTACATATGATTTTGATGAAAGAGTTCTAAATTATTAATGTTGTATGCTTCAATAGGTATCTCACATCATTCACATAATACAATAGAGATAATACATATTATATGTTAAAAAAGTGTTCTACCTAATATATTTTAAAGATGTAATATACCTATATATAGAACATAAATGAAAATGAACAATGTCTTATACACAAATTATCTAAATGATTATCTAGAGGATTGAAGATGGTCAAATTCTTCTGGAATGCACATTAAATTGTGGCCTTGTATGACTACTATCTTTTTCAACACATTATGACAACCTACTAAATTAGAAATCTATGGAATTTAGTGCACCTTGAAATAACTAACTCTCTTAGGTGCACAAGAGCCTATTTAATATAAAAAAATTCAAAAATTAGTAAAACATTTAACTTACAAATTTAAGAAAGCTGAAAAGGAAGATAGTTACATTGTTGTTGTTAGAGTAAATAATTAATTGTTAATTATTTATTCTATTTGCTTAAGCTTACTTAGGTCATGCATTTATTTAATATTTAGTATTTAATGCATGTAGTGGTTAGTTGTTGACAACACGGGAGTTTGTTCCCTTCTTGTTGTCATCCTTATCTTCTACCACCTTCCAGCTTGTTCTACAAGCTTCCATGAGCTCTTTATATTCGGGCTCTCTCTCATTGTATTTTCACATCAAAATCATCACATCATTTCTTATTGTAAATACATTTCTTCTTGTGTTTGCATTCATGGTGTCTCTCATGTCCATTTAGGGTTTTGCCCGTGCTCCATGCTCCTCCCCTTCTATGGCTTCTCTTTGATAGGTTCTTGCATGCAGGTGATCTTGGCATCTTCGGAGTGGGCTTTCCTCAACTCCAACATGGTATCAGAGCCTTCTTGCTGCAGCTTCGTTGAAGAAATTTAGAAGCCGTGATTTGGAGTCACAAACCCTAGTTTGTTTGTGCAATTTTTCTTCAAATCAGGAGATCAGCATATTTTTGGAGCATTTTCAGCCCAAACGGACATCACCAATGGATCCGAAAGGCCGTTTGCAGTCAGGATTCATATAAAACTTTTCAATTTTGGAGACAGAGCTCCGGGAGGCAAAAATTTTTGCAGGTCATTTCCATACGGATCGTACGGATTTCTAAGCGAGAAAATTTAAAAAAAAAAATAAAAAATTTTTAGGGCGCTCAGTCGGCCGGCCACCCAGCGGCCACCGTCGCACAGCTCGCTGACCGCTGCCACCGGCAGCGCCGCCGCTGAGCCGCTGCGGCTCGGCGCTGCCCTGCGGCCACCTCCTCTGGCGGCGATTCCTGGTTCTGCCACCTCCGCTCCGACTGCGGCCAGCTCTGCCTCTCCGCTGAGTCACCAGCTACAGTCACCGCCCACGTGGCATTTCTGCCAATCTGCACCTGACACGTGGCACGGGTGCCACATGGCACGTTGCCACGTGGTCCTTGCCACGTCAGCCTATCTGCCACGTGGCTTTTTTGCAGTGATGGGTGACGGGCCGTCAAATTTAATGACCTAAATTTTTGACGTCACCATGAGGTCAGCGCTGCATCAGCCCTTGCATGCACCTCTCTCGATTTGCTTTTGGACCTACCTTTGGTTTTTTGGCCATAACTTTTGCATACGGAGGTATTTTTCTGATCCGAAAGAAGCGCCAAAATTCTAGTTCCGAGACAGAGATTTTGGTGCAGGTATTTTTTGATTTTGATGTTTTTTATTGCTTTTTTTTCTGTTGAAGTCAGAAGTCCTATTTTTGACTCCGACATACATATCTTTTACATCCCATGTCAGTTTTTTGAAAACTTTATATTTCTGGAAAGCTAGTTCTGTGTACTCTTCAGAAAAGTAGTCCTTTTTTTTTGTTTTTGGCCTCTACTCTTTCTATCATAGTTTTGGCATTTTTTCTCTATGGTGGATATTTTGAGTGTTTTAGGCCCGAGGATCGTTTTCCTGGCATGGTTTGCTTTCTTTTTGACTGTACTTTCTCTTGGTTCAGCTTTTTTTCAGTTTTGATCATTGTAGCTATCATTTTGAAGCACTTTCTATTTTCACACTGAGATAAAGTGTCACTTTTGCATTATGATGGCTCTCATGTCCGTTTAGGGTTTTTTGCCCGTGCTCCATGCTCTTCCCTTCTATGGATTCTCTTTGACAGGTTTCGCATGTAGGTGATGTTGGCATCTTCGAAGTTGGCTTTCCTCAACTCCAACAGTTGTCACCTTTCCACAACTCTTTTAATTGATGTTTGTGAGATAACCAATATTCATAGAGATTTTAACATCATAATTACATGAAACTCAACATTAAAATCAAAATATTTTTCCTTTGAAACCCATCTACAAAGATTTGCAAGTTAAACAAGAGAACTCACCAAGCTAAAAGAACCACAAGTACTCTATAACTCTACATATACATCCATGTAACCCTTCCAATAATGAAAAAGTCAGTATTAAATGAGTCTAAAACATAATACATTCAACACAACAATCAATCCAAGAACTATTTGAACAAACTATCATATTGCTCTCCATCAAAAATAATCAAATCATGAATTAGTCCATTAGTCCTATTTAGATGAATATACAACATGACAAGAAGTTTAACTTTGTTTTTCTACAATTTTCAATGCATTTTTTTTATTTTTCATCATTTCCTTTAAGTGTTATTATGACTATAATACCCAGAGAAGCATTGAAGACAAACAATTTCTAATCCTAAGTGAACAGTTAAGATTCATAAGAGATGAATACCTATTAAACATTGGTCAAGATAAATGGTTCTAAAATGATAAAATGATGTTACATAAGTCACCCCATGAAGAAAATGGATGGTTCCTATGGAACATATCTGTGAGCAGAAGCTTTTGTCAAATGGGAAACAAGCTCTAATGGCATAAATCTGCTGGCAACTTTGGGGTATAATATACACCACATGGATGCTAGATATGGTACATATCTATGACCAAAACCTTTCATCACATGGGGTAGCAAGCTATGCAGGCATAATTCTAGAGGATACTTTTAGTTTATAACTTTATCATGCTTTTACTTGTAAAGGGATATGGATCTGTGATAGAGAATTTTAATAGTCTTGTACTATCATATTATCTCATATATATATATATATATAGCAATTGTCAATATTTTTTTTCTGAACTCTAAAAGGAATATCTTCTTAATCTATGACTTGAATGATCACAATGTATTGCCTTGAATGATAATGAAGTATGGTATATCAAATGATTGTTGTAGATAACAACATTACAACTTTTATTAATCTTGTTTATCTTGCATTCATTGATGTTCATAATATATACATTGCAAGGGGTTAAGTCCATGAAGAGACATGACTCTCCCATGGCTTATGCCATGAGGATTCATGCCTTAACCAAATATTATGCTAACTAATGAATATCCCAAAAGCACTAATACTACTCATGCTTGTTATTGTATCATTGTTATTGTGCATGATCACAATGTATTGCCTTGAACTATATAGCGACCTCTAAAGTTTGGGTGTCTCACAACTCATGTGAAGGGTTATCATAAAACACTAATCATGAAAAATTAAAGGGAAGTAGGGGTGCAGGGGGGGAGGGAGAGAGGGAGGGAGGGATGGAGAGAGAGAGTCTATAAAAGAAGACTACATAGAGGAGTTAAGAAGAGTGAAAGGGTGTGAATTAAAGTCTCACAATTTGTTCACAACAATTAGTTTCCTTAGATATGTTATTTCCTTAGATATTTTTGTCTTTTTCTCTATTCTAATACATTCAATCATTAAACATGTAATTTTTTTTTTAAAGATCATACAGATCTTATCTTTTTAGTTAAAAGATATACCTTTTTTTTCCATAAAAGCACACATTGGGATGTAAGATGAATACAAGATCTAATACCTCTATAAAGAAAAATAGTTTTGGAAAAGATAGGTCACCATCCTTGGCTAAAAAATTCAAAATTAATCTTATGTTCTAAGAGAATTACTACAAGTGTAGAAATAAGCTTTCAAGGAAAATTGATACCAAAGGAAATTTATGGTTAGAATGGCAAAAATGCATACAAGTCCTCTACCCTTATCTTTGGGCCCAACTTGATTACAGACATAAATGCAATGATCAACTTGTAAGTGGCATAATTGTGTGTGAAATTGATTGACATCCCATTGCAAATCCCTTTTGTCATTGATCCCTAGATTGTCATTCCAAATCTCTTGATACATTGTCGTACACACTAGATCAAATCCTCAACTTCTAAACTAATATTTCATAAGACATGTCCACACAATAAAAGGTCCATGCACAATTTTAGAGCCACACATGCATTTTTGACACTTAAACAAAATTATGCAACAAGAAACCTAGCTAAGTAGTCTTGTAATAAATACATTTATTTTCCCGCATTTGATTGAACAAATAATTTTAACATTTTGAATACTTGGTCCCTCCTAGTTAATCTAAGTTTATTTCTGTTTGGATGCATTTCTTTAATTATCCTTAGGTTTTATGAACAACTATCAAAAGTATCTAAGTTCCTATTAGCTATCTAGAGTAATGAACCAAATTATCAAATTAATATCAACTGGAGGTCACTAATAACAAATAAATTCAATGAAGAAGTCATCTCTCAAACATATAAACATATATTCACACATATCATAATATAAAGTATATGTGTGTATAATTTAATTAGTAAAACTTGACATAAAATTTTAGAATTGCAATATAACCCTTTTGTACCAAGTGTCCTTGAAGCATGAGTTGTGCCCTATTCTTTATGAATGATTCTCTATAAAATTTGGAATTCATATATTGCAAGAATTATTATAATATTAATATATCTTTGTTATGAATCCAAAATTTATAACTTCATTTTGAAAGTAAATTAAACTAGTACATGTTGAGAAATTCAACAAACTGCTAGACTACTTTAACATGTAGAGAAGGATATAGTAAAGAGGCTCTAGGATAAATGAACCCCATTAATATTTTCCTAGGTTTATGAATTATTGACTTTAACTTTATCATGCCCTTAAAGAACTAGCTAAAATACTTGTTTATGAAAAATAAAAATAAAAAATTACTTTTGTTATAGTAACTAAGTCAAAACGAATCATGGGAAATTTAAGAATGAGGAGCCCCTAGACAATTGCACAAAAGAATTAAAAAAGTAGTCACCATTAAAATGAAGGAAATAATTGTTAGATTTAGTGAGATATTCACTCACAATCCTATGTATAATGGTCTTGTCTCTTGTCTTGTCCCCTTCCTTAGCATAGTCTTTTTGGTGGTGCACTTAGCCTATTATACATCCCAATATACGAATGTTTGTTCAAAAGGTATGTTGGGTGGTAATATTATGTGTTTTAATGTTTGGAAAAATTATGTTAATTTATTCTCAACAAGTTACTTAACACCAAGTTCCTAATGTTTTTTATACAAGGTTGCAACATCTATATTTAACAAGTCCACTTTATTTCATAACATGGGGCATATTTTCCTTGTTGCCACCCACCGGTACCCATTTCTAATGTATTGTACATTCTTGCATGCATAGCAGTTTTCAAAAGGCATCACTACTAAAAGGAGATCATTCTAGGAAACTTCTCTAGGAGCATGCTCTTGTTACATTCCCCATGACTAAAAGTTCCTTAAAGATGCAAACCTTGATAGAAAAGATATGGCATAGCTCCAATCTCTTGGTGTGATTCTACTTATGAGTTCATTGTTGAGCCCACTAGTTGTTTGGAGAATTTGGGATGAATTAAATAGAATAATTCTAGGTGTTAAAATGTGAGGTTGTGTTTGCAATCTTAGTGACTATTTCTTTTCAAATATATGATCACTTTTTCTTGCTAAGGAACATTGTCTAGTTCTGTTAGCTTAGCCATGTTTCTTTGGGTGAGTTTGAGATGATTTGAACACTTTCTACCATTAGGCATCGACTCCTTCACCTTAGCATTGAGTTGGTTCTTAATGCATAGTTGGGCCCAAGTTGCATACATGCATGAAATGCTTGCTATGGTAAATTACTATTTTTTTATTTGTATCTAATAAAGGAGATGAAAGCATTGACTTTAATACTTTGGTTTAGCCCATATTTTGGAGCACAATAATTTATCTCATATTAAAATTGTAGTTGGAACCCTCAGTTGCATCACTCCTGAGTGTGTGATGATAGGAAGAACAAGCCCTAAAAAAGATGTTTATAGTTTTGGGGATGTGGCCTTGGAAATTGCTACAAGAAAGAGAGTAGTAGATGTGAGATTGCAAGAGCATCATATGAGGCTTGTGAAGTGGGTATGGAATCTATATGGTCAAGGCAATTTTTTGGATTCTACAAATATAAAGTTAAATGGGGGGTTTGAGAAGGCTGAAATGGAACAATTGGTAGGGATAGCTTTGTGGTGCTTCCATCCAGATCTAGCTACAAGACCCAAAATTAGGCAAGTGCTAAAGTTGTTGAAGCTAGAAGATTGAGTAACTAATCATCTACTAGAGATTTATACCTATACCATAGAGTATAATCCCATCATTCTAGACCTAAAATGAATGAAATTTATTAATTAATGAAGGCATGTTAGTGTAAGAATTTTGTATAGCTTTGATACCATGTAAGAATTTTCCTTAGGGAAAAATTCACCCAAGACCAAGGAACTCAAACATAAGCACAATAGTAGACCAAGAGTATGATCAGAATGATGATATAATATTCATTCAATATTTGATTTATGATATGAAAGTACACTATGAGTGCCTATATATAAGGGCCTTTGGAATGCTTCTAGAATGCATAGGAATCAACAACATAATAAGTCATACAACCAGGCACATGTCCACTAGATATGGGTTATCCTCCATTAAGCACGAGAGTAAGTGCGATGTTGAGAGGATAAGCCTACAATGGTGTAGCACGCAAAATAATGTTGTAGACAACATGTGCTAAAATGAGAGTGTGAATAACTGTGTTTTCTACATGAAAACTTAGTTAATTATGCAAAATCCAATGTTATAGACACCATGTGCTGAATTAGAGTTACTTACTCTTGTGTTGTCAACATGACAACTCATAAGAGTGCACAAACTCCTCAATGTGTGACCTAAATAAATAATAAAATAATGCATTATAATAAAATAATGTATTAACCTAAGTAAACTTAAGTAAAGTGTAAATAGTAAATACTTATTTGCACCAACACCCCCCTTAAGTGAAACTTAGGGGAATGCACTTAAGCTTACAAAAGATAGAATTAAATGGATGATGGGTCCCAGCTACTAGGCCATGTTAGGTACCCATGTACATAATGAAATGAAATCTCTCATAAATTAGAGAAAGGGAAAACCTCATGGGAAAAACCCTCCTCCAAAAAGAGAGATGAAAAAACTAGATGCATGGATGGATGGAGTAATTAAAACCCCCCATTACAAAATACATCAAGTATATACAATAGAGAAATGTGAGAAGAAAAAAATCCCAAAAGAGGAAAAGGTCCCCCCCACAAGAGAGAAGAAGAAGAGAGACAAGGTAGCTTGCCCTCCCAAATGAAGAGTGTTGATCAGTGAGAGTTGCTCCAATGTAGAAGCTAATCCATGAGCATTAACTAATGTTCCTCCCCTTTGGAAGAAACAATTTTAGAGGTACTAGTGAGATGCTTCCCCTATATATGGAAAGAATCCCAAAGATGAAATGTGTCTCTAAAACCTACTCAACTGTCCTTGTGTTGATACTGATGGTGGCTCCTTCCAATACTACTGAGAAGGAGTGCAGATCTAGCAAAGGTGTATGTAGAACATGTTCCAAAGAGTAAAGTGTCTCCTCAAATGATAAGGAGACCTCCTGCAACTAGTGTACATAAGGATCCACAATCACATCAACCTTTGAAGATTGATCATGTAGAGAATGGACAAGAGGGTCAAAATGAACCCTCGCCACAACTAGAGAAATATCTGCTTCATCAAAAAGAAGATGTAGATAATTGAAGATGTCTCCCAAATCCATGATGTGTGACTCCATGAACAAACCTTCAATGTTTGTCAAGAAGTCATCTATAGGTACTGGAGCTAGAAGACTAGGTTTACCCTGTTGTGTTGAAGTATATGAATCTATCACTATGGCAATGTATGAAGTACCTACCTCAAAAAAGAGAAGATGAATATCATCAATGATGTCTCCCACATCTTTAATGTAACTCTCTACGAACAAACCTGCAATATGTGGAAGGAAGTCATCCCATGAAGCTAAAGTAGGAAGACATAATGTTTCTTGATGCATTGAATCATAAGCATCTGTAGTTGGAACTGGATTACTAGCATCAATAGGAGCATTAGGAGGTGTGATCTCATCTAGAGTTGGAGGAACCATTATTGAAGCAACAAAGGATAGAATGTCATTTGGAAAAGGAGGAACTATGGGATCTCCATATTTTTTCCAAAGAGCCATCCACATATCATAAGGGTGAATGAGCTTATTAATGACATGGTTAGTATCAGAACTAATATTTAGTATAATAATATCCCAGAGTCTGCTAATACTTGGTTGTATTTTAGTGTCAGAGATTAGTATGTTGGAACATAAATAAGGAAATACTTCCTTATGCTCACTTCTTCTCCATTTTTAATAGTTCCTTTTTGTTAGTGGGGGTCTAATTCCAAACCGACATATGTGCAAGACTCCATGAGATCAATAAATGTATGCATCCTCCAAAATATAGAAATAATCAATCAAGCCCCCCAATATATGATTTGGCACTTAGTGCAATAGTCACATGCCAATTTAGGGCCTATTTCTAAAAGTAGTATTTTTGTCCATAGAACCTATAATCTGATTGTAGATCTCAAAAGTAGATTAAAAAAATGCACTTTCAAAAAAATGAAACCTAATTATGTGTCCAAATGAGCCTGTACTAAGCATTTGAAGTGGCAAAAATTGAGATTTTCAATTTGCAGAAAAATTCAGGAACAGAGATCTCAAACTTCTTACACCAATGTGTAGATCATGAAATTCTACCACAAAACAAAAAAAAATTCCTTGCAAAAATGAGTCCGTATGAAGGTGATATCACTTTTTGAAAATCACTGTTGCTATTATTTTTCCTAAATCGCTACCATCATGCCTCCAAAAATCAAATGGCTCTAGATTTGGCCTTAGATATCTGATTTGGATGAAACACAATCTGATCTAGGGATTTTTTGACCTTTTGAATGTGATGAAAATATTTGATTTGCACTAGCAAGCTCTAATATTCACCTACAAAAAATCTCTCCTACTGACCTAATGGCCAAAAATTTCCCAAAAAATAATGTAGATCCAAAAAAATTGTAGAGATGTAGATGAAAAAGAATGCAAATCTAAAAATTAAATATATAGATCTAAAATGATTATACCAATTTTACAAATCAAGCCTTTGGGTTACCAATTTGTAAAAAAAATGTTGCCTCAATTTCGACTATTGCCAGATAGGTGAATTTCTAGTAAAATTTCACTGAATTGACATTCTAGATGCAATGGTGAGGTCCACTTTGGCTCTAAATGCTCCCAATTTTTGTGGATTCTCTGGATCTGGGTCAAGGTTTTGAATCCAGAATGGTCTCAAATAGTTATGTGAAGAGAAATTCCCCAAGCTCTAATACCATGTAAGAATTTGGTATAGCTTTGATACCATGTAAAAATTTGCCTTAGGGAAAAATTCACCTAAGACCAAGGAACTCAAACACAAGCACAATAGTAGACCAAGAGTACGATCAGAATGATGATATAATATTCATTCAATATTCAATGTATGATATGAAAGCACACTAGGAGTGCCTGTATATAAAGGCTTCTAGAATGCTTCTAGAATGCATAGGAATCAGCAACATGATAAGTCATACAACTAGGCACATGTCCACCATATATGGGTTATGCTCCATTAAGCACGAGAGTAAGTGTGATAATGAGAGGATAAGCCTACAATGGTGTAACACACAAAATAATGTTGTAGACAACATACATGCTAAAATGAGAGTGTGAATAACTATGTTGTCTGCATGACAACTCAACTAATTATGTGAACTCTAGTGTTGTAGACACCATGTGTTGAATTAGAGTTGCTTACTCCAGTATTGTCAACATGATAACTCATAAGAGTGCACAAACTCCAAAGTGTCTCAGCTAATTAAATAATAAAATAATGCATTAACCTAAGTAAACTTAATTAAAGTGTAAATAGTAAATACTTATTTACACCAACAGTTACTTTGAGCTTCACTTGGTTTCGAGAATACTCTAAGATTCTTTACTTAACAAGGACAACCATGTGAAGGTGGAAGATCATCTAGCCTCATCCCCCCTCCCCCTAACATCAATCTAAATTCCCCGTTAACATCTAATTACATAGACATTAATCATTCATTCATCCAGTTATGAACTATGACATTCAATCAATACAATCAAATAACATTCATTGATATGATATAAAATTCATTAATACACAATACTAATCGATACTTCATTAACACATAACAATATTGATTAATATAAAATAAAAATCAATATTTATATGCAACATTCATAGATAATTTCTTAAAACAATGTTCTTTCATTATCCAACAAAGTTTATCAAACAAGGTTTATCAAAGAACATTTTTTAAAAATCTTTTTTTTTTCTTACCTTTCTTAATGAAAAGGATTATAGAAGTATCAATATCTTCCTCATTCTCCTCCTCTTGTGGCACATGTAATTTCAAATTATGATGTCTCCTCCTATTTTGAAGAGCACAATGCTACTACACTAAAGGGGGTTATGTTGTAATAACTAGTAAATAGGTTGAATTGGCGTACTCTTCTTTTTATTGTTACAAGTATTTGATTAACTAGTAGAACATAACATGTATTTTTCTTACCTAACAATGACACATCATGTACAATAACATTTTGATATACTGCCACCTCCACATTCACCAATCAACGAAAATCGTGGCCCCCTTCAACATGACCATGTTGCCGACAATGACTCTTGGCTATTGTGATTAGAATTCAAGAATTTATTCTTTAAGCCCCTACACTTTTTTCAAGGACAATTATAGTATCAACTTTTCCTTAGAAGAGAGACCACAATCTAGCAATTGTTTTGTTATTTTGTTCTAGATTCATATTTCCAGGCATGGTATTTCTTCACAAGAAAATATATCTACAAAATTATTGGACATGTTGTACTTAATGTTTATATTTGCACATATGGTTTTGAAAGAAAAATTTGGTGTAATTAATGTGTATATCTACAAAAATATTTGATATTTTTTACTTAATGTTTATATTGCACATATGATTTGGAAAGAAAAAATTGGTCTAATTAATGTGTATATCTAAAAAAATATTGGACATGTCATACTTAATATTTATATCTACACATATGGTTTTGAAAGAAAAATTTGGTCAGCTCACTCAAATTCACCCATATTATAATTAACGAAAAAATTTCTTCTTAAAATTCTCTTTGTTAATATCCTCCT
The DNA here is from genome assembly GCA_028749045.1 of Cupressus sempervirens. NCBI lineage: Eukaryota > Viridiplantae > Streptophyta > Pinopsida > Cupressales > Cupressaceae > Cupressus > Cupressus sempervirens. The sequence goes on from CM053785.1 coordinate 38,041,917, forward strand.
TTGTGTCACTTCATTCTTAATTCTTCTTGAAGATGTAAATTCTTAAATATTTTTTATTTCACTGGTTTTTGAACTTCATCACTAAAACACCTAATTCTTGGTTTTTGAGTGTTTTGGTGTTCAATAATGGAAAAAATGTTTGTTTCACCTTATACATCTATTTCCTACCATTCCTAAAGGTTTGGGATCAGTTGGTGATCATTAGGATTAAAAATTCAAAAAGTTGTCACATTTGACAAGAAATTGCAAATATGCAAAAATGCAATTTTGGAAAAGTTGTCAAAAATATCTTTTTGGCCTCCCAAAATTCATAACCATCAAAAGTTAGTTTGAACTAATTGGATGAAGGTATTTAAGACTCATTGTGTCCATTTCATAAATGATAATCAAGTTGTATTGAAGAATCAACATTTTATGAAGGGAAAAATCTAAGACGAAATTATGATTCAATAAAAAATCAAAAGGTACATCACTCATACTTATTGGGATTTGTGATGCTATCATTGTCAAATTAAAAAAAAGATAGAAATGAGATGCATATGTGGTCAAGGGAAGTCAAACCTGGAGCACCTCAAGATACTAAATAGAAATTCGCAAATTGTGCATAGTAGTTAGAAGTTAAAGAAGGTAATTTGTATGCCTTTTCAATAAATTCAATAGCATCCAAGTCTTATCAAGGAAAATCATGAAGTCTTATGTATAAGACGATTCTCCTATCTAGCTTTAAGTAAGTGCACAAGAGAATTGAGATCAAGAGATGTGAGCTAGGGTTGAAGATATCAAGTACCTTTGTTAGCATAGAACCAAAGTATGATCCATACATTGAGCTCGCATGTTATTAAGTATAACAATCATTTGGATACCCAACACCCACCTTATCAGTATGTGAACCATGACTTTAGTAATAAATGATAATTCTATAATCTTTCATGTCCTTAAGATGACATCCTTTATTGATCATCATTGAGAAAACATGAAGTATGATTCCTAATGAAGATATGGTTGTCACATCATAGCATCCATCCATTGATAATATATGAATACAAATCCTTATCATTAATCATACAAAGATGAGATAATAAAGTTAGTAAGCTACATGATGAGACAAGCAACATGATCATCCAACACTTTTTATCACTGAGGAGATAACCAAATAGAGCATCAATTACAAAACCAATCTGCAATAAATGGTAATGTTAACCATGAAATATTAGTTAGCAAGCATATCAAGATTATCACCTTATTTATTCCTGAAATGATCATCATAATCAACCATCAATTATAAGCATTACAAGAGGTATTGATTAGGAAGATTGAACATCAAAGGAAAAACTCTATCACATAATTGAAGTGTTCCTATGTTCACATAAAACAACATAAATGCAGCCATAGTTGTGTAGTTGTGTGTGTGTGTGTGTGTGTGTGTGTACATATGTATCTAGTTTCCTATCAAAAAAAAAAATAGTCACATTATGAACAATTAGCATGATATTGTCTTTATCACCACCTATGGAAGATTAATCAAATAATGATGAATGATGATAGATAAATTTAACTTAAACTGGTCCAGTGAACTTACTCTAATAAAAAATCTAGAGATTTTCCCTAATAGTATTGCCATCCATTTAATAACATCTCTTAAAAATAAAGAAAATTTATTTGGCAAGATAATATATGGGATAGTTAAAGAGAATTGATTTGAAGATAATGTATGAGATAAAGAAAGCACACACCTCATATCAAAAGAATAAATTATGTGCATACTTTCATAGTTTACAAGGAGCTTGTCACCAAAAAAGGTTTCTCAATGGAGGAAAAAATTATGGGGGACATCATTATGGTAGAGTGGTTTCTGCCTATTTCTAATGTAAATTTAAGATTACTGAACTTGCTATAGTAATTGTTTATCATAGATGGGAAGATTGAATAGTCCCAAACTCGCTAAGATCTAGCCTACATTATCTATCTCAAAATTTAATAAATTAATTTATGGTTCTCCTAAAATCATTTGAGCATGGTATATATATGATAGGCTTATTAACCCATCTATACAATTGAGAATAGATATAAAAGTATGCAAACTCGTTCCCTCCTTGCAAACAACTCTAATGAAACAATTGCAAGATTAAGAAAGAAATCACTTATTGTTTAGACGAAAGCCACATTTTCTAATAGATCTTTAGACCCAAAATTGAAATGTAATCTAATAATATCCAAAATTCTAATAATGATATAAAAGATGATAAAACCAAGATAAAAACAAAAAAAAACAAGATTATTATTATGAATGTGGCCTAAAACTTCTTGAACACTGAAAAGCCTATAGGAGCTCCTAAAATGAAAAATCATATGAGATCTGGCATAAGAATCAACATAGATAAGAGGCACTAACCTATGGGTATGAGCTAGTAAGTCTGTAGGGTTTTATTTTTTCCCTCAAGCTCTCTTTCTTTTCATTTCATGACTGCCAAGGTTTAGCTCTAGTTCGAAGTGAGGGTTTTATCCATTCACTTTCTTATTACCATTCACTTAAGGGTTTGAAATTCCCTTTATTTTTGGCTCCTAAAACTTATAACCCCACCCCACCCCACCCCATCCCACTATTTTAAGGCTAATGGTAAACTATTTTAATGGTGAGCCCCCAAATAGATTATTGTAAGGGTAAGGGTAAGGACCCCCAAACAGATTATTGTAAGGGAAGATTATTGTCCCTATTATTTCCCCCTAGATTTTAAGAGTCCACCTAGAAAAAAAATGGGAAACACAATATAGGGTCAGTGCATTCCCCCAAGATCCAAATGACCTACTATTCTAAGGTGATAAAGATAAAGATTGTGAAACGAAGGAAGCATCTGAGTAGTAGATAAAAGCATAGGTGGAAGCAATGGTCGATGTTCATTCATTGCAAGAAATCAAATGGTCACCTATCACCTATCATTTTGAAAGAAGAGGCAAGGGCACCTATGAAAAAAGTAGATTTAGTTTCATATCCTACGGTAGTAGTGGATCCAGTAGCAACAATAGTAGTGGCAGCAACAAGAGACTAGATAATCTTCTGCAACTTATAACCTCCTTTTGCATTAACTTTCTTTCTACCATTACTATAAAAAAAAAATGAGCCCAATTTCTTTGTGATTAGATCACTTGCATTCAAAATCTTGCTACCTTTTGCATTCACTTGTGTTCAAAATGCCATGGGGTTGATGACTTACCAGAGATATTGGTGACACACTTGTAGCTTGATCCCTCCTTCCATGCACTTTTCTCTTCTTTTTTTTAATAATCCATGTTGGTCAAAATTTTGACCAAACAAACTCATGTGTTGGAATTACAATAGGAAACATAAATTTCTTTGGGGGGGGGGGGGGGGGGGGAGGGGGGGGGGGGGGGTTGAATCAATAGTTTAAACTTTGACCCATAAAAGCATTCACCACACATCCATCTCATACATTCACTAAGTATATTGAAATACCATGTAAAGCATGTACTTCTAAATCATGAATATGACAGCAAATATGATTACCTAGAAACCCTCCATTGAGAAGGTAAAACTGGGGTAGGGATGATACCCAAAAATCTTCACTACTACAATAATAAAGTGTATCGAATGAAGGTTACAATATTTTGATCATGAGACATGATCTACCTTGTGAAAGTTCTGCCTTGTTAAAGGCTTACAAAGACTATTAGGTCTCACCCTGTTTAAGGATTTCAACACCTTGTTAAAAGTGTGCCTTGTTAAAGGACTTTAAATTGCAATTAAGTAAGCACCCTACTAAAGGATTTCAATACAACCTATTAGGACTACTCGATTAAGAGATTTAACTGATACACCTGCTAGAATGACTCATCATTGATCCTGTGATTAGCACTTGATTGCCTAATGATAGATCACCTATATATTGATGTATTCTAAATCCTTCTTGATTAGATGTCTCACTGATGTATATTATCATTTTCCTTTATTCTCCTTTAATTGATTCTACAATGCAATCTAAGATCATAACTCCTTAGACACCATGAATGCTATGTTTGTGCATGTAAACTTCTCTCTTCACTCCTTCATATTTAAGTCAGCTCAAAAATGATTTACATTGTTGTTTGTGCCATTACAAACAACTATAAAAAAATCATCTTACTTAGCATCTGAAGTCTCTGATGCTTTACATATACTATCTTCTATATTATGACTTGGCATCTGTATCACTCAACATGTTCTATTTACTCGACTCCTAAATCACTCGACATACACTATCTACTCAACACTTGAGTGACTCGACACATGAGTGACTCGAAACTCACTATGGACTTGGCATGCACACTATATATATATATATATATATATATATATATATATACGGTGCTTGGCATGTACTACTTGTTCGGCATGAACTAAGTAAATGACTTAGGTGTGTAGACACTCATTAGTCAAAAAAAATATAAGATCAAAAATCTCCCCCTTTGACATGAGTGTCAAAAACACTTGGTCATGCATTAATATCCTTGATCTTATGAGCATAACATATCTCTTATTCAGCTTATTTACATAACTTAAAAATTTCAAAATTTGGTAACAACTTATACCTCAAAATTTGATAACTCCCCCTGAGTTGATAGGTCTATTCTATGGTCAAAATTTTGTACTCTTGCTAAGAAAATGTGTCTCAACTAATAATCTTTGACTTCATGTTGTTTTTCCTAGCTTTTCTATGTTCTTATTCTCCTCCTTTGTTCTCTATCTCCTCCAAATTTTATTTCTCCCCTTTTTATTTCTCTCCCTATTTATTTCTCCCCCTTTTTGACACTTATGCCAAATGGGATATACACTAATAGTGTGTTTTTCCAAAAAGGATTTATGGACCTCTAGTATAATCTTGAAAGCTACATCCCAATTTTCACATGTCACATCTAAGAACTTAATTTGGATGGCCAGCCTAGTAGCAAGGTGTACTAGGACATCTAACATTGATAGATTGGGGTCTTTCTTCATAAGTGTTCTAGTGTAGCCTAATTCCTTGTGCAAAATTTCCATGTGGGGGATTAATTTTGTTTGGATGCTAATTAGTTTTTCCCTTATATTGACTTCATCTATTGATAATGTAACTAACTCAGGGTTAGTAACAAATTTATGAAGTGCTTCTCACATTGAGCTTGTGTCATAGGTAGTTTTGCACCTGATGCATTAATTTGAATTTCCAAACTCAAAATTTACTTCTTGTCTCTTGTGTGAAGAGCATTGGATTGCACAATTTAGTGTACAATGAGAAAATATTCTCAAGTACCTTCTTCACACTCTCAATCTTAGTTGTCAGTGCAACTTGTGTAAGTGCTATATCACTTGATATTTTCTCATTTACTTTTCTTTGAAATTTCTTTTCAGACCATTCTAGTAATTTAGCATTTATATCAAGGTCTACATCACTAACATTTTCCACTATATTTGTCAATTTTTTAATGAGTGGCTTGGTTTTATCTGGAGTAGGTAGACTAAATGCATCTAGAAAGATGTCTTTGATTTCTAGCAATGCTTGCTTTTTCCTATGCTCCTTTCTAGGTAGTTTTTGTCTTCTCTTTCTTGTTAGGGCTTCTTGAAATATTCCCATCTACTCAATTAATATTGTTTCATAATCATATTCTGGTAAAATAATTTCTTCATCAAGACTTACATCTCCATACTGTATTACTTCTTTAGCCTTTGATGAACTCACAATTAGCACTGAGATTTGCAATGGTGTTGCATCTATGCTTGGCTTTTGAAGAGTCTAATTAGGAGTGCCAAATTTTGGTAAAGTTGCCAGGGCTTGAATTTCTACTTGCTCCTTCACCTTTGGTGTCAACTTAGTCTCTTCAAGCTTGTCCTTTGTTTCCACAATGCCTTGTGATGCACCTTATACTTGAGCTATGGGTTCAAATAAGTCTATTTGACCTATTTCACTCTATGTTTCTATAGTGGCTTGGGTTTCCACTATGTCCTTTCCAATTGCATCAACCTTTTGTGATGTAGCTTCAAGTGTTTTATCTAAAGGTTTCACATTAGTGACTTGAGGGATGATAGTAGGTGGTTCTTGTGTATTCATCTCTTCCCTTGTAGTATTATTCATTGTTTTTTGTATCTCATTTACACTTACCAATATAGGATTATCACATAGTTTGGCCTACAATATAGATTGATCAAGTATCTTTATCAAATCTTCCTTTGTAAGGTGATTGATGTTTTGAATAGTGTGATAAAAAATTTCCTTTACTATTATTGTTTCAGTACTTACACGTGTTACATGTTGAGGGCTGACATCTAGTAGTTTTGTATCTTGTACACTCTGTTCTTCTTGTTGCTCTGCCTCAATTGTTGCATAGTTGTCTACTTGTATTTGTGTATTTCCCTCAATAGTGCTTTCATCATTATCATCTTTATTATCTTTCATGTCAATGGGTTCCTATTCTCCTACCTTTACTATTGCTAAACCATATTTCACTTTCCACATTTGTGTGGACTTCTTGACAACATCTTCAATATTGTTTTGCAGTATGTTGAATGCTCTATATTTTGGAACAAATCTTACTACATATTTCTTCACAGCCTTAGCAATTTTTTCCTTAATGAGTTTAGGCATAACTTGTGCAAGTGATGTTTCCCTTATTTGTCTTTCAAGGTTTAAACAATAATGTCATTTTTGCTCAACTCTCTCATATAAACTTTTGCACATAGAGTTAGCAATTTCTAATGGGGCTTTCTTTAAATTTGTCACATGGCATATATAGCCTCCTCCACTTGATTCTTTTCAACTTAACCAAGGTTATCAAAATCAACATGTGAAAATCTTGATAAATCTATACTATTTTTAATATTTTCACATAGATTTTCTAAATCAGATAATGAGCAGTGACTCACCACTTTGAATTGGGTATTGTCATCTAATTTAGTTCTTTCTTCATCTAATTCAGCTTGTGCAATTTATTTCCTCCTCAGTCTTTTCTAAACTCCCCCTTCCTACTATTGATTTGGCTTTCTCCTTTTCCTTTAGTGCAATGACACATGCACTAGCCCTTGTAGTAGGTGTAGTTGGTTTGGGCTGGTTGGGTTTTGCAATTTTCTTGGCTTTTGTTACATGTTGGGCCTTAGCCTTTCTCTTCTTTTGATCTGTGGGAGTGGGTGCTTCCTTGGCTTCTTCTCCCTTGGAACCTTCAACAACTTTTGTCTCTTCTTTGGGATGATCTTCTCCCATTCCTTGAGTTAGTGCAAGTGGTGCTTGTGTCTAAGAGTCTCCTTCCTTTTCATCCTCTTCTTCCTCATCCTCTTCTTGCTTGACACCTTCACCAAATTTAGCTTTCAATTTCTTCACCAACTTCTGGGTATGTGTAGGATCATGGTGTGCCAAAAAGTGGTGATGTGAAAAAAATAGAGTTTGAAAATGTCTAAAAGCATTTCAACATCCGCTCTGATTTTTTTCACCCATCCTAGTATCAAACCTCTGATTTGATATCAGATATGCGATATTATCGCATATCGGATATAAAATTGGATATTAGATAATATCAGGTATCTAATATCAAATTGGATACCCAATAACTATATTGTTATTTAAAAAAAAAAAAAAAACACAACCTGAGGGTTGTTGTTTTGACGGTGATATAGTGTTTTTCAAGCTCCAATATCAGTTTTGTAATTGGATATGCAATAATAGGTATTTTTTAATGTTTTTAATCAATTTTAGTAAAAATTTATCAAATTTTATTATAAATTTGTTAGTTTTAGTTGAATTTCTTAGAATTTAGGTTTTTTTGATAGAAATTGTTAAAATTTAGATTTTTTTAATATAAATTATGTTTTGCAAATTAATAGGTATGGCTGACCAAAATGTTGATACTAAGGCACATAATATTGTTCCTCATAACCCCTCACCAATTGATCCAATGACCCCACAAAATTATCCACCAAATGATCCTTTACCTCCTCAAAACCCTCCTCGAATCAAGGATTTGATATTTTAAAATCTCACTGAATTGAGGGCTTTGCAAACAACATATAATATTGTACCCACATTGGCTCTTATGTTATCTACATTAAACACCATAGTAGATAACATTGAAACACTTACCGAGGAACACAATGGTGCTCTTCATTGGTGTGACAAAATGCATAAGATGTTTGATGATGGGTTGGACTATGATGAGGTTGCCCCCCTCAATATAAGTAAAGATGATTTGGTTGCCCTTTTTGTGAACCCAAAAACTAGTTTACCAGTTGACCACAAAAAAGCCCAAACTATCGATTAAATGGTGCACAAATGACGCCATACATGTGAACTTTTTGGATCATTGGTGGACATTTTTTGACATCCCTCCACATAGAAATTTAGAGGTTCCATTTTATTTCCTTGGAAAATTGTATGTAGAATTTGTGTTGAAACTTAAGGTGAACTATTGGAGCATGAAGCCCAACATTGGCGTAGGACTACGAGCTCCTCAGGATAGACCCTCTTACCAATAGAAGAAAGCTAACACTTTTGTCCCCCCTACTGATGTCTCCACCCCTCCTTGAGTGTAGCATCCTAATGTTATCATAGAGGCTAGCTCTCAGACTATTAAAGCCATCCATAGACTGAGTAGCCTATTAATATCTCAAGTTAGGTTAGTCATCCCTCCCCATGTTGATGATGCTGGTGTGAGTTCATCAATGGCTAGCTCATCACACATCTGTGTGCCTCATACTTGCATTACATGCAAGAATATTAGTTTGGGTCCCATAGGTGATCTTCCTAACTATCAGTTCATATTAGAGAAGGATACACCAGATGCATGTGTAGAGGCCACAGACCTTGATGCAAGAGAGGAGGGGCATGTAGAGGCATGGACTCCTTCTGTGTTAGTACGTGTATACATTTTTTTGTTATGACATATGTGATTCAAAGTTAACTTTTATAATTAAGGAATTTTAATTTTTAAGCCATACTGACTTATACATGTATGTGATCTTCATTCATGTTTAGTTGATGACTAAGGAGGAGCTGAGATAGGTTGATGATGCCATGCTCTCTGTTGTTTCATTTGGCCTTGAGACATCTACAGTACATTATGTTGTGTTCTCATTATTTTTTCTATTTTATATTGTAGCATATATGGTTTCTAATGTTTCTTTTATCTTGCAGGTACCACCTATCCCTGGGGGACAAAGTGTGGGGGATGGGCCAAGATTGATTGATAAAGGAAAGGTAATTAAGTGCTTTCTATTTGAATAAATATCGATGCATTCTTATAAAATGTTTGTGGTAATGTAATTTAATTACATTCTTTATTGCATAGGACCTGGCTATTGGCAATGAGCCCATGCAAATTTGGCATCGTAGACACTTAGGCATTTCTATTTGCACTGAGAGCCCCATTGTATGTATAAGTATGATTTATTTTCTATTTTCCTTATCTTCATAAATAAATTCAAAACTGATTTTTGTGATATTAACAACTACTATTTTGTATCTCACAAGAAACTCCTAGTGCACAAGAGGTTGGATGGGAGATTTTTGTATCTTTGATGATGTAGCCACTATATCCTGAGGAGGAGCCTACACTAGTAAGTTGTAGTTTGAATTCTTGATTAAATATGTTATAAAATTAGCATGCTATGAATTATAATGTTATAGTTTAAGTTGTAGATTCATCTAACAAACATATTTGAACATACACAAGCCATAATCAGCAAGGTACAAGCATTGCTGAGGGTATACAAGAGGTCTCTTGACTAGCATAGAAGGTTGATGAGAGAGGTATTTATTATGAAAGTTTAATAGTATAAAATATCATTATGCATTTGAGTAATTCAATGTTAGATACAAAGAATCATATAAATTTAGTACTCTAACTTTGGGTTTTCCTTTTTTGTTTATGTAGGAGGCATCTGATCCACCTTGTGTAGCGAAGAGGCTACATTTTGATCATCCACTAGTAGTCTAGGATAGTATAGTTTTCATAGGATGCATCATGAGACATTTTGAGATGGCATATGCCACATTGTGTACAGAAACATTGATATTATACGCATTCTGATGGCATGATCAACTACATTTTGTATATGGATTTATGTATTTTGATATATATTTGTAGAATTTTTCTATGGATACATGAACTTTGATATATGCTTGTGTAATTTATCTATGGATACATGTATTTTGATATATATTTTTTCATTTATGTGCACAATGATATACATATTAATTTAGCATCTAGTATTGTTCAATTTATCATGGATCATATGTATTGTTCATGTTCATGAAATATAATTAATTTTGATCATGTTTATTATATTTGATTCAAATGCAATAATTTTTTAATAACATTTTAACAACCTTTATTATCAAATTTTGATGCAATGTTTAATTTAAAGTGCTATGATGACATAAACACACTTGTTAAACTCCTACACAAGGTTCACATAACCCCAAATTTGAATTTAAAATCCACCTTCAACCTTAAAACTAACTCTTTGCTTCAAATCTAATCTCAACACACTTAAGGACTCCACTCCTCAACCATGGATTTTATTCCCAACCATGAACTCATTCCTAGACTCATAATTTTTGATAACTAGCCCTTCGCTTTGTTACCATCCTCATACTACAACTTTTCAATTTTAACATCACCTCAAAATATCCCAACTTAAGAGACTTGATTGGATCAAACCTTTTTAACTTGGTTCCCCAATACCATATCCATATGAATAACATCTATACATTTCTCACATTGATCAGATTACCCATATTGATCCACTTAAAAAACCTAGCTTCATTAATGCATGCTATCATTTCACACATTATATGGGTGTTTCCAACCTTGTATGGTCATGCTCAAACCCTTGACTAACTCTTTGCACTCATTTTCACTTTGCAAGAAAAAGTTGCAAAAGTTGCAAAATTGCAATTTTGCAACTGTTACAACTTTTACAATTTTGAGCAATTTTTGCTATAACTTTAAATTCTTAATTAGACTATTTCACCAAACTTGGTAAGGGGTTATTGATAGCCTACAAGAGCTTTGAGTTACAACCCTCAAAATATTGACCTTGAAATACACTTAGAGCACCTTGGAGTCTCGTTGGTAAGGGGTGGCCACAGATGATGGATGGTCTCTACGGTTGGAACAAGGGTGTCACTAGGGTTCACCCACCCATCCAGAGCTAATGGCACTGATGATTTTATGCCAAGATCAATGGTTTCAAAGTTATGCTGTGGTACACCTATGTACTGAGGCACACTGTGAGTTTTGGCATCAAGTGAGATCATTGTGCCAAATCCAAACAGAATGTGATCTCTCAAAAATGAGATAGGTTATTTTAGACCTCAAGATAATTGTCATATAGCATTTGATTTTTCATTGATAGCCCACATGAGCTTCAAGTTACAACCCTTGAAAGATTGACCTTGAAACACACTTAGAGCACCTTGGAGTCTCCTTAGTACGGGGTGGTCGTGGATGATGGATGGTCTCCACGGTTGAAATGAGGGTATCACTAGGGTTCACCCACACATTTGGAGCTAATGACATTGATGATTTGATGCCAAGATTAGCGGTTTCAAAGTTACGTTGTGGTGCACCTATGAACTAAGGCACACTATGAGTTTTGGCATTGATCGAGATCATTGTGCTGAATCCAAAAAAAATGTGATCTCTCAAAAATGAGATAGGTTATTTTAGAGCTCAACATCACCATCTTGTAGCATTCAATGTTTCATCAATATCCCTCACGAGCTTTGAGTTGCGACCCTTGGAAGATCATCTTCGAAACACACTTAGAGCACCTTGGAGACTCCTCAGTACAAGGTGGCCACGGATGATGAATGGTCTCCATGGAAAGATAAAGGGTGTCACTAGGGTTCACTCACCCATCCAAAGATAATGGCACTGATGATTCAATGCCAAGATCAGTGGTTTCAAAGTTAGGTTGTAGTGCACCTATGAACTAAGGCACACTGGGAGTTTTGGCATCGAACGAGATTGTTGTGCACAATCCAAATGAAATATGATCTCTTGAAAATGACATAGGTTATTTTAGGTCTTGGAATCATTTTCCTATAGAATTTAGATTTTCATCGATAGACCTCATGAGCTCTGAGTTACGACCCTTAGAAGATCGACCTCGAAATGCACTTAGAGCACCTTGGAAACTCCTCGGTATGGGGTGGCCATGGACGAAGGAGGGTCTCCAAATCCAGAACAATGATGTCACTAGGGTTAGTATTAAAAGTAAAAACATTATTTTTTACCTCTCTCAAGTTTTTGGAATTTGGCACAATGCAAATTAGGTGTTAATATGTATTAAAATCATCATTTTTTAGGTCTCACCACATAAATTACATTAAGTAAAATCATCTTTGTTTCTTACAATAAATCAACAAGTTTACATTTACAATATATCAAGTGTTTCATTATTATTACATCAATACACAACTACCAAAAATTATTGTGTCAAAAATCATAGTATTAATAAAAGTATTGTAAAAAATCATAGTGTCAAAAATAGAATAGATTTTTCTTCATTCTGCTCCTTATTTATCTTTCTATCTTCATGCATGGCTACTCTTCATGATGTACCTACATTCTAATATCATTAAAAATATTAGTAACTTATTGTATTAAACAAGATAATCATCAATTCACTGGATCATTATAAAGAAAATAACATAAGAAGTAACTATACCTAGTCGAGTGTTCCAGTAGGGTCCTCTCTCTGTTTTAGGGTCTCCAATAGGGCTTCATGATCAACATTAGTAATAGTAAAAAGTTCTTTTACTTTTGGTCTTCCTTGATGCTTCAACAAATTTACATTTTTTGGTATAATAAGATGTGAATATATGAGAATTATTTTGTGCTTCTGATAGTCTTTGAATGCAAGAATTTTATTCCTTCTAGGCATGTCTGTAGCCATGTTCTAGCGACAACCACTGAACCAATAGGATATGTGAATCCATCATCATATGTGTTCAATTGTGCAAGATTTTGTTTACCTCTTACACAATGTGCTAACCAATAATTGGATATCTCATCATTCTCCTATGGTGCAACCAATGCAAAGACATGTCCTAGTTGAAGAAGATCCAATAGATGGTTATGCTCAAGTAAACTTTTCATGTCATCATTTTTGATAGAGGGTATGATAGATATTGGGGTAAGATAATGTGGAGCCCATGTGTCCACCCACTCACTTGACTCACAATGATCCCAATCACACTAAAAAAAACTAGGACAAAAGCAAGCTAGTTGTTGTGTCCAAATGGTCCATGTACTAGAATTAGAGCTCTGAAATGAATGCATTTTTGATGAGTCTCTCACTATAGCACAATATAATCTATCACCTATGGACACTTCCTCAACCAACCAAAAGAACCTAGGTACCACTGAATCAAGAGTCCCCCCTATGATAATGCTAAACTATACCAATCAACAATGCTAAGAGCATCAAGAAGCTTTGCTTCTAAGATCTTCAATTGCTCCTTAACTAGAGCTCTCTTCACACATGCCCCTACTCCAGCATGTTCCACTTTCACATGGCCAAACTCAAAAAAACTCCAAATATGAGGCACCCCCCTCTCTACATGCATCCTACACAACCAATAAAACATGTGAGCATTCTTGAATTGACTTGTATAGTTATCTAACCAAATGATATGTCTATCCATAGCAATTGCATGCTCTTGTAAGAAATCAAAATAATTCTCAAAAAAATGTTGCACAAACTTGTGAGAGTGAGATCTATCATCACTCATATAAAAATGATACTCTCTAATAATCTTTTAATTATCTTCCACACTATTAGGGGCATGTCTATATGTTATGTGGATGCAAATAGCAATCTAAATGGAGTTGTAATACCAAGATTGTGTCTCATTTTGAGGTTGTAATGTGTAGTTCTTAGCAAAGTCAACAACTGATATAATAGTGCCAATGGGAAAAGTCTCCTTACACATTCTAAATTTTTGATCCAACCACTAAGAGCTATGACTATGTCTTGCATATTTGTAGAAAATATTTGTCTTGAAATCTAAAACAAAACTAGCCACACTAATTTCTTTTGCAACCAATTCAAATCTAGAGCCCTCACCCCTACTTTTCAATGTGTATTTCACTATTTCATGTACTTTTTTTTTAAAACTATTGTCTTTCCAAGATCTTGTTTAGACCCCTCATGGAAACATGTGTCAAACTTGGATAAGCCACCACATTTTGAACATTTCTCATTTAAGAAAGCATTTCTATAAAAGAAACAACCATCAACTCTATGACATAAAAATTGATCTAGCAAGTCTCTTGATGATTTTGGTGTTGTTTAGTGTGGAGCCTGATCAGTCCCCAAGTGGGAGATTGTTAGATTGTGGTGACTAATCAAGAAAGCATTGTACATACTTCATAAATTCTTTGGGGTATTGTAGCTGACACATGGCTGACATATGGCCGACATGTTGTAACCCTAAAATGGCATAAAATGCTTGTATAAAAGGGTTTAGGGTTAGGTATTTTATTATGTTGTGATGCAAAATTTCTTCTTGTGGTGGTATTGAGCTATAAGGGATTACAGATTGTAATCAAGTTGTAATCACTGGATTGTTATATTATTGGACTTGCAGTTTGGTAGGTGTAGTCTAGGGATTGGGTGAACCATGTTAAATCTTGGTGCCTTGTGTTCATTTCTATGTGATCTATTATTTTCTGTTATTGGTTATATTTGCATGTAATTTTTTATTTATGTCCATAATTTTATCCTAACAATTGGTATCAAAGTGAGGTTGTCTTTCAGTTATCCTATGCAAGAAAGTGTCACGGTTGAGTGGGAGCGATGAAAAATGAGGTTAAGCTGAGGGTTGACAGGTTTAATGGGGAGAACTTCCAATAATGGAAGATGCAAATGGAAGATTATCTTTATCAAAAGAATTTATGGAAGTCTTTGGAAGGCAAAGACAAGAAACATGAATCTATGTCAAATGATGAATGGGATCATTCGGACAGAAACACACTTGAAAGCATTTAGTTATGCTTGGCATCATCGATGGCATTTAATACTATAAAATAAAAGACAACAGAAGAGTTGATGAAAACCCTATCGACTCTATATGAAAAGCCCTCCGCTTCAAACAAGGTATTTCTCATGAAGCATTTATTTAATATGAAAATGGTAGCAGGTGGATCTATTGCAGATCATTTAAATGAGTTTAATACTATTACTAGTCAATTATCTTTTGTAAGTATCAATTTTGATGAAGAAATTAGTGCTCTCTTGATTTTGTGTTCTTTTCTTGAAAGTTAGAATGGCTTGGTAATGGCTATGAGTAATTCTATTCCTTCATCTAGTACCCTAAAATGTGAAGATGTGATTGGTGTTGTTTTGAGTGAGGAAACTCGTAGGAAATCCTCAGGTGGATCTACATCAGGAAGTGCTTTAAATGCACAAAGCAGGGGTAGAACAACTAAGAGAGGAAATAACTTTGGAAATCATGAGAAATCAAGAGGAAAGTGAAAGGGGAAGAGGTCTCAATCAAGAGGACCAAATGACTATTGGTACTATGGCAAACTAAGTCATGAAAAGAAAGATTGCTAGAATTAAAAGAAAAATGAAGGAGATAAATCAGATGGAGACAAGGAGGAAAATGTGGTAAGTAACAAATTCGAAGAGAATGCTTTGCTTTTGTCTTTAGAAAGTGTTGATGATTCATGGGTTTTAGATTCTAGTGCTTCACTTCATGCTACACCTCATAGAGGTTATTTCATTGATTATGTCTAAGGGGATTTTGGGCTTGTTTATTTGGGGGATAATGAACCCTGTCAAATTTTTGGAAACGAAAAAATTAAGATTAAGTTGTAGAATGGGAATCATTGGCTACTACATGAGGTAAGACATGTTCGAAGGCTAAGTAGGAATTTAATTTCAGTGGGGCAACTCGGTGATGAGGGTTATGTAGTTACTTTTAATGATAAAAATTGGAAGGTTTCAAAAGGTTCCCTTGTAGTAGAAAAAGGTGTGAAAGTAGGAACCTTATATCTTTGTATAGGTCATACTGTTCCTTCTACTTTGATTGTTTCAGAGAAAAATAAATGTTCATGAACAATTGCTGCAGTTGAGCATGGAGAACAAATAGCTGTTGTAGATTCTGATAAAGCACTGTGGCACAACAGACTTGGGCACATGAGTGAGAAAGGTATAAAAGTACTTCATTCAAAGAAATTTTTACCAAGTCTAAAATGTGTTAATATGGATTTTTGTGAAAGTTGTGTGTATGGAAAACAAAAGAGAGTGAGTTTTGTAAAGATTGGGAAGGAAAACAAAAAAGAAAATTAGAGCTTGTGCATACAGATGTATGGAGACTAGCTCGGGTATCTTCTCTTGGTAGCTCTCATTATTATGTTACATTTATTGATGGTGCAACTAGAAAAGTATGGGTTTATTTCCTTAGATATAAATTTGATGTATTTCAAACTTTTAAGAAATGGAAATGCTTGGTTGAAAATGAGACTGGTAAAAAATTAAAAAGTCTCAGATCTGATAATGGTGGTGAGTATTGTAGTCATGAATTTGAATATTATTGCTCTACTAATGGTATTCATAGATAGAAAACTATTCCAAAGACTCCATAGGAAAATGGAGTAGCTAAATGCATGAACAGGACTATAATGGAGCGCACAAGAAGCATGAGGTTGCATGTTGGGTTGCCCTTACACATATGGGTGGAGGTTGTCAATGCTATAGTATATTTGATTAATAGAGGTCCCTCTACTCCTTTGGGCTATGGTATTCTAGAGGAGGCATGGAATAGTAAGAAGGTGAGTTATTCTTTTCTCAAGACCTTCAGTTGTGAAGCTTTTGCTCATATGGACTATAAAAATAGAACAAAGCTAGAAGCTAAATCAAAAAAATGTGTCTTTGTTGGATATGCCATTAATGAATTTTGTTATAGGCTTTTGGATTTTGAAAATCATAAAATTTTTAGAAGTTGAGATGTCATATTCAATGAGAAAGTGTTGTACAAAGATCTATTGCAGCAACATGAGAAGAAAGAAGATGATTATGTAGTGCTAGATGATACTCCAAAAGCTAATGTTCCAGCCATTCCTCATGATGTGCAACAACCGCAACAAAAAATACCACACACACTAGTGAATGTTAAATAGTCAACAAGGAAAATTAGACCTCCACAAAGATTCTCTCCCTCTTTGTATTCTATTTTACTTACAGATGCTGGTGAATCTGAAAGTTATGATGAAGTTGTGTAGGTGGATACTAAGATTCAGTGGGAGTTTGCAATGAAAGATGAAATGGACTCTTTGTTGAAGAATAAGACATGGGATTTGTGCAAGTTTCCTATAGGTAAAAAGGCTTTATAGAATAAGTGGGTTCATAGGTTGAAATAAGAGGAAGGAGGTAAGAAAAGATTTAAGGCCAAGTTAGTTGTAAAAAAAATTTCACAGAAAAGGGAAATTGATTTTGATGAGATATTTTCTCATGTTGTTAAAATGACTTCTATCCATATTGTTTTAAGTCTTGTAGCTACTAAAGATTTGCATTTAGAGTAGTTGGATGTCAAAACAACCTTCCTTCATGGTGATTTGGATGAAGAAATATATATGGCTCAGCCACGGGGATTTGAGGTCAAAGGTAAGGAGAACTTAGTGTGCAAATTGAAGAAAAGTTTATATGGCTTGAATCAAGCACCTTGGCAATGGTATCTAAAATTTGATAGGTTTATGCATGAGCATGGCTATAACAGGTGTCATTCATATTATTGTATTTATTTTAAGAGGTTGGATGATGATAGCTATATTATTTTATATTTATATGTCGATGATATGCTTGTAGTTGGGTCTAACATGGATCAGATTAAGGGGCTGAAATGCCAATTAGCACATACATTTTCTATGAAGATTTGTAGAGATAGGAAGAACAGAACATTGATACTATCTCAGGCTGATTATGTTGAGAAGGTGTTGCAACATTTCCCTATGGAGAATGCTAAAGTTGTTAGCACACCTTTACTTGATCATTTGAAGTTGACTAAGGAGATGTGTCCCAAGACACAAGAAGAGGAGGATAAGATGTCCAAGGTACCCTATGCTTCAACTGTAGGAAGCTTGATGTATGCTAGGTATGCACTAGGCTAGATATTGAACATGCAGTGGGAGTCATTAGCAGGTATATGAGTCATCCAAGATTTGAGCTTTGGAATTTTGTCAAGTGGATTCTCAGATATTTGAGAGGAACATCCAATAAGTGTTTACACTTTGGGGGCTCTACTTTTAATTTACAGGGCTATGTTGACTTAGATTTGGTAGGGGATATTGGTACCAGGAAAAGTACTACAAGTTATGTTTTTACTATTGGTGGGGCAGCCATGAGCTGAGTTTCTAAGTTACAAAAGATTAATGCTCTATCCACTACAGAGGCAAAGTATGTTGCTACTACAGAGGTAGCCAAGGAGATGATATGGCTTTAGTTCTTCTTGGATGAATTGGGACATCCTCAGAAGGATAATTATTTGTTCATAGATAGTCAGAGTGTCATTCATCTTGTAAATAATTTAGCTTTACATTCTAAG
Source organism: Cupressus sempervirens (assembly GCA_028749045.1). Classification (NCBI taxonomy): domain Eukaryota; kingdom Viridiplantae; phylum Streptophyta; class Pinopsida; order Cupressales; family Cupressaceae; genus Cupressus; species Cupressus sempervirens. The sequence continues at coordinate 38,060,486 of CM053785.1, forward strand.
ACCAAACAAATACAATTTTCGTACCATTTCATTCGATCAATTTTGGAGGATGGATAGCTAAAGCTGGAGAAGATACATACAAATGACAATCTAGTAGATATGTTGACAAAGGTTGTAATAAGGGAGAATCTGAACTCCCCTTCAGCTTTGTTTGGTCTTTTAGACTGAACATGAATAAAAGAACAATAGAGTCCAGTGTAGTTTGATCTAGTGGGAGCCCCATGTAGTAGTGGTATTGCTATAGGATCAATCTCCAAGTGGGAGATTGTTGTTTAGTGTGGAGCCTGATTAGTCCCCAAGTGGGAGATTGTTAGATTGTGGTGACTGATCAGGAAAGTACTATAAATACTTCATAAATTCTTTGGGGAAAAAAAAAATTGGTCATGGCCGATGTTGTAGTTGACATATGGCCGACATGTTGTAACCCTAAAATGGCATAAAATACTTGTATAAAAGGGTTTAGGGTTAGGTATTTTCATTATTTTGTGATGTCAAATTGCTTCTTGTGATGGTATTGAGCTATAAGGGATTACAAATTGTAATCAGGTTGTAATCACTAGATTGTAATAATATTGGACTTGCAGTTTGGTGGATGTAGCCCAAGGATTGGGTGAACCACGTTAAATCTTGGTGCCTTGTGTTCATTTCTGTGTGATCTATTATTTTCTATTATTGGTTATATTTTCATGTAGTTTTTTTTCTATTTATGGTTTTATCCTAACATTTGGAAGCCCACTAGCACCGTAATTCTCCAACATTTCTTTACTATGGAAAGTAGAACAGATAGAGCGTAATAGTTCATGGTGCATAAAAAAATTGACATGATATTTGCAACAACACATGTATTTCAAATTTTAAGTGGCACCCAATAAAATGGTTTCAAAGATCCAAAAGCCCTTTGTGATATATGAAGACTTGGATAACTCTCTCTAAATTGTTTGAACAATATAGTTTGACTTACCTCCAAATAATGTTTAGGATGTGGTGTGTGGTCTTTGATGCCAATTCTCAACTTTAACATGTCTTTAGCATTGGGTGATACTCTTGAGCTAGAGTGCCAAAATTGTGTAATTTCTTCTTTCACATCATCAGATAGCTTCTTCTCAAAATGTGGAAGTCTCCCACCAAAAGCCCATTTTTCATTTTGAAGAGGATCATCAATTCTCTCTCATCTACTAAGTGCTCTTCTCAGAGTAGTATGATTTAGGTTCAAGTCAATACAAGTGTGTCTCATATATCTACCCTTTCTCATATGATGAATTACTAAAGAGGTTGTAATAACCCTTCAAGCAACTCTCTTATCCTTCTGCCTACTATCTTTCCCAATGCTATTGAGAGCACTAAAAAGATTCTCCACAATTGTTTGATTGTGGTGATTGATCAGGAAAGTATTGTACATACTTCATAAATTCTTTGACAAAAATTTTTTTAGGCCCTATTTTATCAAGATTTTGGGCCGACATGTAATTATTAATTATAACCCTAAAGTAGTAAAAATACTTGTATAAACTAGCTTAGGGTTAGGGATTGTTTCATAGTTGTGATGCAAAAATTGGTTCTTATGGTGGTATTGAGCTATAAGAGATTATGTATTGTAATCAAGTTGTAATCACTAGATTATAATAATATTGGACTTGCTATTTAGTGGACATAGCCCAGGGATTGGGTGAACCACATTAAATCTTGGTGTCTTGTGTTCTTTTCAGTGTGATCTATTATTTTCTGTTATTGATTATATTTGCATGTAATTTTTATTTTTGTCTCTAATTTAATCCTAACAAGTGGTATTAGAGTAAGGTTTTTTTTCAGTTATCCTCTATAGGAAAGTCTCACAGTTGAGTGGGAGTAATGGCAGATAAGGGTAAGTTGAGGGTTGACAGGTTTAATGGGTAGAACTTCCAGTTATGTAAGATGCAAATGGAAGACTATCTTTATCAGAAGAATTTATGGAAGTTGTTAGAAAGAAAAATCAAGAATCAGGGATCTGTGTCAAATGATGAATGAGATCTTTTGAACAAAAAGGCACTTGGAAGCATTTGATTATGCCTAGCACCATCAGTGGCATTTAATATTACAAAAGAAAAGACAATAGAAGAGTTGATGAAAACCCTAGCAACACTGTATGAAAAGCCCTTCACTTCAAACAAAGTATTTCTCATGAAGCATTTATTTAATATGAAAATGGAAGAAGGTGGATCTATTGCTGATCATTTAAATGAGTTTAATATTGTTACTAGTCAATTATCTTCTGTGAGTATCAATTTTGAGGAAGAAATTAGGGCTCTCTTGATTTTGTGTTCTTTGCATGAAAGTTGGAATGGCTTGGTAATGGATGTGAGCAATTATATTCCTCGATCTAGTACCCTAAAATATGATGATGTGATTGGTGTTATTTTGAGTGAGAAAACTCATAAAAAATCCTCAGGTGGATCTACATCAGGAAGTACTTTGAATGCACAAAGCAGGGGTAGAACGATTGAGAGAGGAAGTAATTCTAGAAATCATGGGAAATAAAGAGGAAAGTCAAAGGGGAGGAGGTCTAAATCAAGAGGACCAAATGACTACTAGTACTATGGGAAACTGGGTCATAAAAAGAAGGATTGTCAAATTCTTTGCTTCTGTCTTTAGAAAGTGTTGATGATTCAAGGGTTTTAGATTCTAGTGCTTCCTTTCATGCTACACCTCATAAAGGTTATTTCATTGATTATGTCCAAGGGGATTTTGGGCTTGTTTATTTGGGGGATAATGAACCCTGTTAGATTGTTGGAAAGGGAAAACTTAAGATTAGGTTGCAGAATGAGAATCATTGGCTTTTACATGAGATAAGACATGTTCCAAGGCTAAGTACGAATTTAATTTCAGCAGGGCAACTCAGTGATGAGGGTTGTGTAGTTACTTTTAATGATAAAAATTGGAAGGTTTCAAAAGGTTCCCTTGTAGCAGCAAAAGGTGTGAAAGTAGGCACCTTATATCATTGTATAGGTCATATTGTTCCTTCTACTTTAACTGTTTCAGATTAAAATGAACGTTCAAGAACAATTGTTGTAGTTGAGTAGGGAGAAAAAATAGCTGTTGTAGATTCTGATACAGTGTTGTGGCACAACAGACTTGGGCACATGAGTGAGAAAGGTATGAAATTACCTCATTCAAAGAAAGTTTTGCTAGGTCTAAAATGTGTTAATATGGATTTCTATGAAAGTTGTGTGTATGGAAAACAAAAGAGAGTGAGCTTTGTAAATACTGGGAAGGAAAACAAAAAAGAGAAATTAGAGCTTGTGCATATAGATGTATGGGGACCAGCTAAGGTATCTTCCCTTGGTGGCTCTCATTATTATGTTACATTTACTGATGATACAATTAGAAAGGTATGGATTTATTTCCTTGGACATAAATCTGATGTATTTCAAACTTTTAAGAAATGAAAATGCTTGGTTGAAAATGAGACTGGTAAGAAGTTAAAATGTCTCTGATTTGATAATGGTGGTGAGTATTGTAGTCATGAATTTGAAGATTATTGCTCCACTAATGGTAATTGTAGATAGAAAATTGTTCCAAAGACTCCACAGGAAAATGGAGTGGCTGAACACATGAACAAGACTATAATGGAGCATATAGGGAGCATGAGGTTGCATGTTGAGTTGCCCTTATACATGTGGGTTGAGGTTGTCAATACTATTGTATATTTGATTAATAGAGGTCCCTCTACTCCTTTGGGTTGTGGTATTCTAGAGGAAGCATGAACTAGTAAGAAGGTGAGTTATTCTTTTCTAAAAACCTTTTCTCATGATGTGTAGCAACTACAACAAAAAATACCACACACACCAGTGAATGTTAGATGGTCAAAAAGGAAAATTATACCTCCTAAAAGATTCTCTCCCTCTTTGTATTCAGTTTTACTAACTGATGCTAGTGAACTTGAATGTTATGATGAAGTTGTGAAGGTGGATACTAAGATTCAGTGGGAGTCTACAATGAAAGATGAAATGGACTCCTTGTTAAAGAATAAGATATGAGATTTATGCAAGTTGCCTATATGTAAAAGAGCTTTATAGAATAAGTGAATTTATAGGTTGAAAGAAGAGGATGGAGGTAAGAAAAGATTTAAAACCAAGTTAGTTGTAAAAGGATTTGCACAGAAAAAGGGAATTTATTTTGATGAGATATTTTCTCCTATTGTTAAAATTAATTCTATCCGTACTATTTTAAGTCTTATGGCTACTGAAGATTTTTATTTAGAGTAGTTTGATGTTAAAACAACCTTCCTTCATGGTGATTTGGATGAAGAGATATATATGGCTCAGCCATAGGAATTTGCGGTCAAAGGTAAGGAGAATTTAGTGTGCAAATTGAAGAAAAGTTTATATAGCTTGAAGCAAGCACCTAGGAAAAGGTATCTAAAATTTGATAGTTTTATGCATGATCATGGATACAATAGGTGTCATTCAGATCATTTTGTTTATTTTAAGAGGTTGGATGATGATAGCAACATTATTTTATGTTTATATGTTGAGGATATGCTTGTAGCTAGGTCTGACATGGATCACATTAAGGGGCTAAAATGTCAATTAGTACATGCATTTGCTATAAAGGATTTGGGGGCAGAAAAACATATCCTTGGTATGAAGATTTGTAGAGATAGGAAAAACAAAAAATTGACTCTATCTCAAGTTGATTATGTTGAGAAGCTATTGCAACGTTTCTCTATGGAGAATGCTAAAGCTGTCAGCACACCTTTACCTAGTCATTTGAAGTTGACTAAGGAGATGTGTCCCAAGACACAAGAAGAGGAGGATAAGATGTCCAAGGTACCCTATGCTTCAACTATAGAAAGCTTGATGTATGCTATGGTATGTACTAGGCCAAATATTGCACATGTAGTGGGAGTTGTTAGTAGGTATATGAGTCATCTAGGAATTGAGCATTGGAATGCCATCAAATGGATTCTTAGATATTTGAGAGGAACATCTAATAAGTTTTTACACTTTGGAGGCTCTACTACTGATTTATAGGGCTATGTTGACTTAAGTTTGGTAGAGGCTATTGATTCTAGTTGGAGTACTACAGGTTATGTCTTTACTATTGGTGGGGTAGCCATGAGCTAGGTTTCTAGGTTATAGAAGGTTAATAATTTATCCACTACAAAGGCAGAGTATGTTTCTGCCACAGAGGTAGCCAAGAAAATGATATGGCTTCAATTCTTCTTAGAAGAATTGGGACATTCTTAGAAGGATAAATATTTGTTCACAAATAGTCAAAGTGCCATTCATTTTGCAAAGAATTTAGCTCTGCATTCAAAGACCAAACACATATAGTTGTAGTACCATTTCATTCGATAGGTTTTGGAGGATGGATAGTTAAAGCTAGATAAGATATATATAGATGACAATCTAGCAGATATGTTTACAAAGGTAGTAACAAGGGAGAAATTAAATTCCTCTTTAGCTTTGATTGGTCTTCTAGACTAAACATGAATAAAAGAAAAACAACATCCAAGGTGGTTTGATCTAGTGAGAGCCTTATGGAGTAATGGCATAGCTACAGGATCAGTCTCCAAGTGGGAGATTGTTTCTTAGTGTGGGGCTTGATCAGTCCCCAAGTGGGAGATTGTTAGATTGTGGTGACTGATCAGGAAAGTACTATACATATTTCATAAATTCTTTGGGGCTCGAGGCATCGTCTTGAAAAAATAAATTTGGGCCCTATTTTATCAAAATTTTGGGTCAACATATAATTATTAATTATAACCCTAAAATGGTAAAAATACTTGCATAAAAGAGCTTAGGGTTAGGGATTATTTCATAGTTGTGATGCAAAAATTGGTTCTTGCAGAGATATTGAGATGTAAGAGATTACAAATTGTAATCGAGTTGTAATCATTGGATCGTAGTAATATTGGACTTGTTGTTTGGTGGACATAGACTAGGGATTGGGTGAACCACGTTAAATCTTGGTGTCTTGTGTTCTTTTCTATGTGATCTATTATTTTCTGTTATTGGTTATATTTGCATGTAATTGTTATTTATGTCCATGGTTTACTCCTAACAACAATAATGGCATTTCTTTCCAATTTTTTATTGACAGGAATCTTCAATTTGGAAATTATAGGCCTCATCTTTTGCATCTTTAATAAGTGTATAAAAATTTGACATTGCTCCACCACTATCTTATTGCCGAAAAACATCTTATATAGTCTTGAAGCCCATAACCAAATGGTTCTTTCTAATTTTTTCCCTTCCAAATTGGTAATAATCATTTCATCAATTTCAATTATCAATTTTTGTGTTCTAGAACCTTCATGTCGATTATAATTAGGAGATATGTAAGGTTCTTGTGCATTGTCATGTTCAGCATGGTCAATCGGGCAATTTACATTATGACCTGGTAGCATTTCATCCTCCAAATTTTCATTCTCTAAATATTCAATCCTGACATTATCGTTATCAATCGATACATTTTCATTCCCCAATTGCACATATTCATTATCTAACTCTATGATTTCACCTTTGACCAATTCATCGTCAGCTTGACTTACAGTTAACATACCTTATCTTTTCCTTTGGTGTTTTACCTTGTCCCTTTCCCTATATGCCGCAATGTCTTTATTAGATAACTTCCTTTTTTGTTTAGCCTTTCGATGACTACTTCTCCCCATTTAGATGACAATAACAGACACCTGATGATATATTATCAAACCTTTTTTGATCATTTGGGCCCCATAATGTGATTTTTCCCAAAACCCATGAAAATGGCCCACAAAAGCAATGTTGCCAAGTCTGCAATGACAAGGAATATTTTGGGAAAATCATGCTATTTTAATTGGGTATCCAATCTAAGATCAAATACCCGATAATAAATCGACTATCCGATTTCAAATTGGATATCCAATATCGATGCCAAAATTTTGATGGGAATTAAGGGGAATGTATGATGAGAAATATTATTTAGGATTATTGTTATGTATTATATATTATTATGACCTATTATTATTAATATATGTGATTATTATATTATATTATTATTAAATATAATAATATATGTTATTATTATAATTATAATCTATAAATATAATAATAATATATATATATTATAATTATATTATAATAAGAATATATATATTATTATTATAATATAAAAATATAATATATATTAATATCATATTATTACTTTTACTATATTATTATAAATTATAATAACATGATATATTATATATGTTATTATTATTATTAAGTATAACAACATATATTATTATTGTTATTATTAATATTATTATTATGACCTATGATCCATTTGGTTGGTTCTAAAATACATCGAGAGGGATCATAGGTTATGTTGGGACTGAAAATTGTGTGGTCAAATTTTAGTCACATATTAAAATTTTTGAGAAATCAAGCCCTATAAAAGTTTTTAAATGCACATGTGCCTGGCTATACCTTTGAGTCTCATGAGGTGTTTAATATTTCTAAAACTTTTCATTTAGTGTGCCTATGTGTTCCATTAAGTTAAACTTCCATTCCAAGCCATTCTGTGAGATCCCGTTTTGAGCAATTGTTAAATCTGCATTTCCACCTAAGTGTCAAATAGTGATAGCAGGCCATGTTTGTCATTAAATATCTTGCACCCAGAAATGCTTCATGACTTGTTGCTTTAGGAGTATTTAATGTCCATACCAAAGAGCCTATGTTTCAAATTTTGAGTCATTTCGAGTCTATTTGACTAGGCATTGAGTCCCTCAAAGTTGGTCTTTTAATGTTGTCATGCTGATGCAAAATGTTATGAATTTTGGGAGGCCCTGTTTGATGAGTTATAACTTTTCACCAATTAACCCAAATGATGAAATTCCTTTTGCGCTGTATTCTAGGGGTCAAAGACTTGTTATGTTTCGAGTTTGAGCATATGAAAAATCGATTTGATCAGTTTTCAAATGTGATTCTAAATGCAATTTTTGACATTTTACTGGTGTCAAAAGATGCAAATTGATTAGTACCCCTATTCGTGATTTCATAACTCCTAATCCATGATAAGTGAGATCAAATTGATTGTACCACTATGTTGTACTCTAAAAATACTTCAAGTATGCCAATTTTTAAGTCTTGATGAATCCATTTGCACACTTTTCTAGGTCAATTCCATTTGTAAAAAATATTTTTCTGACCTTCTTTCCAGTCATCAAATCTTGAGTAGCTCACTTTGACCGCTAACCATTTCCACCTAGTTATTTTTCATGAACCCAAATCGCAAATCCACACTCTCCTTGTGACAATGAACTGACGCCCCAATTTTCGTGCCCCCAAATGTTCGTTTACCCAATTTTCAAAGCCAAATCTGAACACAAATTATGTTTTTTGACATGTTTTCTTCCAGGCAGTTCTGAGAGGTCAACTTTGACGATCAATGTCTTTTGACCCCGAATTCATCATGAGATGAGATTCGACATGGTACAAGTATGCACAATAGAGAATCAATATGTTTCATTTCAGAGATTGGTCAGAGGTTTGGGTTAGTTTTTAAAGCCGGTCAAAGAATCCTCTAGCATTAAATTGATAGTTTTTAGATTAATGGTAAAATGAGTTTTAAAAGTTGTTTTGAGTGGTCAAACTTGATTATAATTAGTATGACAGTTTGAATGAGTCAGTTTTGGTAGTTCAATTGTTCAGAAACAAAAAAAATTTAGCCGGACTCACTTTGGGGCCCAACTATTTTTGTTAGATTGATAAGATGAAGAGTAAATTGCTAAATAATGAATTTTGAGAGAATGATTTTTAGGCATATTCATCTCACTCTTAATTCTAGAAATACAGGAAGGGTTTAGAAAGATCTTAGAAGAGATATTTAGCTAGAGATAAACTAAAAACAAACTGTGAAAAGCCCCTATTAGCAAAAAGTCGTAGTTTGTAGTTGTGGCTATGAAATCCTATAGAGCAGCTAATAGATACCATGATTTGGCCTTCTTTAAGTGACATGGGATTAAATGGAGGATTTCAATACCTGATCTCTTGCGTAATAGATGCCTTGTAGCAGCAGAGCAATGAAATGATATATGCCCAGTTTATGGAAGGTGGTATATGTTTTTATTAGTGCTACTTAGTGGTATTGGAGGTGTAGTTGTCAAGGTCATGGGGAAGTTTAAGGTATTGGTCAAGAGGCATCCTAAAGGAAATTATGTTGTTGATGTAGATAAGAACATTTATATAACAAAAATTACACCATCAACAAGAGTAGCTCTTCGAAATGATAGTTACATGCTTCACTTGATTTTACCTGGAAAAGTAGATCCTTTGGTGAACCTCATGAAGGTGGAGAAAGTGCCAAATTCTACTTATGATATGATTGGAGGTCTTGATCAACAGATCAAGGAGATCAAAGAGGTTATTGAACTTCCAATTAAGCATCTTGAACTATTTGAAAGTCTTGGAATTGTTAAACCAAAGGGTGTATTTTTCTATGGACTCCCTAGTACATGAAAGACATTACTGGCAAGGGTAGTTGCTCATCATATAGGTGTCCCATCCACTATCCAACAAAATAAGTCAAAACAATTGTACTTAGTGTGGCTTTGTGCAAGACAAAAACAACACAAATATTGGATTACCAGATAATCCTAAAATTTTTAAAATCAAATTGGGTGGGAACATCAAATGTATGTGGTGTCCTATTGAGTTTGAACATGCTTCATTTTTTACTTTGTCTCTACCTATACACCCACATTTCATATTATCATACTTTTCCCTTTATAAAATGGAAAACAACCCCAATGCTTTTGATTAATTTTTTTCTAGAAATCCATAACCTTCATGGAACGCATTTGATTTATGGATGAGATTGATAGGAAAAACATGCACTAGGGGAGATTAAATAGGTAGCACATGAGAAAAGAAGTCCATGTAGTCAAAATTAAGAAGCCACATGCATTTAAGAAGGGGCAGAATGCCAAGAGAGGAACAACTCATGCATAGCAAGAAATAGGGACCCCCACATTTGAGAGCACGCATGAGTAATAAGAGGCACTAGCAATAAGGGAAAACTAGCACTAAGGAAGAAGTCACATGTAGGGAGAATAAAATAGCATCAAAACAATAAACAAAACTCATGCCCAAAATCCATGGATTAAGATATAAAAGCTCCACACTGACGTAGAAGGAGGAAGCTGGCAAATAAATCCACGCCAATGAAAAGGAAAGGTAGTCAACATTGAAATTAGAGTATCATGCCAAACATTGAAGAGATTCATATGCAGAGCATCCACGTAGGAAGCAATAGAATAGAGGCCCACGTTGGAGAATTTGGAAGAGCCATGTGGAAGGAAGGCGACAGATCAATCAAGGAAAGCCATGTTCAAAAGGGTGTATAAACAATGATGCTGCAAGAAGCTCAAGAGAGAAGCCTCGACAGTCTACGCATTGAACTAAAGAAGAAAACCCACGCGTTCAAGGAATGGAGAATACATCAAAACAACTATCAACTACCTAAAGAAAGAGATGCCACACGCATGAAGGGGATCCAAACAAATGAAAGAAGAAGCCCCATGTGCAGACAGTCACAATATCCCACATGTAGCAAGTGATTAACTTTTATAATTTCTTAATATAATACAACACTTCATCTAAAATGAATTGAAGATGGAGGCTTTTGGGAAGCTACAGGCTAGAGGGTGGAGCCTGTGGTCAGCCAATAGACCTTGATTTTCGAACCCAAATGCATAATTTTAAATTAACCAACAAGAATGATGACATGGTAGGTTCAGAGGTAGAGGCTAAGATTTTGACACATGTCCTCATCCAGCAGTGGACACATGCTCACAAAATGAAGACGCGACGATTTTAGATATTGTGGGCATGCTAGCAAGTTACACATGGTAGTGAGTGCCACATGGTAGTGAGGTGGCGATCAATAGTAGATCAAAGCAGTGACACCAAATCGTGACACATGTCCAGATCTTACGACATGCACATCCCCAAAAGATGGAAGTACTCGATGGTTAAGCGAAGTGGATATGCGGGTGACTGACACATGTCAACCGGCCCTGCTCAGGGATGATGTAGCACTACATCTGAGGTGATGATGTGGTAAAGACATGCAGGTGACTGGGCAAAGGTTGGCCAATTGAAGACTACCATGTGGTAGCTAGTCAAACAAGGTTTGATCCCAAATTTGAAGGAAGAGGGAAAAAATACAAAATATTTTTAAAATGAATCAATTTAAAAATATTTCCTTAGAGCATGTCACATAAAAACCTTTCAAATTTAAAAAAGGTTATATTCTAAAGTATAAAATTTAGAATATTTTGAATTTTTGCAAAAAAATAGTTGCAAACTTGAGTTTCATAGTAGGGGGGTATTTTTTGAAATGAGATTCGGGGAGTTTCCAGTAAGAAAATATAGTGATATTTTATATCGCCAGAATCGGGAGAAGACAAACTTTTCGATTATGGAGTTCATTTTTGCATAGGAATTCATTGGTTTGAGTTATAGCCAGAAACATAAAATTTGGGGCCTTCTCAGTAGAATTGGTAAAAATTGAAAATGTAGTTGCAAGATCAGTAAAAAATTGTAAAAATGTAGTTGGGGTTGATTTTGATCAAATTCAATCAGTTTAAACTCAATTTTTACTAGCATTTCAGTAGGCTTTTAGATTTTGGTGACTCAAAAGGTTTTCATCATTCAACAGGAGATATTTTCATATCAGTAACAGATGATTAATGAAAACCAAATAAGATCAAAGGGGAGAGAGATTAGAGAGAGTCTTTTCATTGCAAAAGATGGAATTTCAAGTGGACACATGTCATTTTGAGATCAAATCTAGGAATTCATCTTGGTCTATATCTTTCTTTCTTTCATCCATTGTAGTTTTTGGTAGTTTTCTTTGTGATACTAGTAGGGTTCTATTGTTCTACTGTGAAACTAGGATTGTTGATGGTTTTGCTTCTTGTCTATTGAGCTATGCTCTAGCAATGAAGACCACACATCCACTCTTGTGCAGATTTTCTTTTCATTTTCAAGTGTTTCTTCTGAGATATTAGAAATTGACACTAGATCTAGTAATATATCTTGAGTTGCATTCAATATTACTAGTTTAATGTATTTAGTCTTTCCAAGGATAAATACAAAAGGGGATTTAGATGAATTATCTGATTTTTCTTATTCTGTCTCATGATTCTTCATACACTATTAGCTTTGAGATTAAGTGAATAAGGTTCATTTGATTTAAGACATCTTGGATGAGTTGTGTATTAGATCCATTGTTGCTTTGACTAAAGGAGTTAAGTAAATTCTTTAGTGTTCTAATAGGTTTTCTATGTGTATGAAGGGGATGTTTCGTAAGAATGAGATTTGGAGATTTCAATTGACAAACTTAATTTTAAGGCAATCAAGTTAGGTCATCCTATTGGTAATGACTCTATGTCTCAATGGATAAGGAATTGATTACTAAGTCAGATGCAAGCTGATATGAATGTCATTTGCACAAATCATTTTAATCAAATAAATTCAATATTTCATGTTTTGTAGTGGTCTGAAATGTTTAACCCTCACTCAGCTTATGAAGTTCATAGATTAGCATCTAGCTACTATAGATCTATGTCATTGCATGAGTTATTAAGAGATAAAGGGCTTTTCCTCTACAGTAAATAGATTTAGATTTATGTTTAAATTGTACTGGTACCATACATCAGAACCTCAAGGTTAACCCACCTAGTTCTTGCAAAGCCTAAAGTGAAGAAGGGTCAAGCCTTATAGTTAGCCCAAGACTGCAGTCTAGTGTATCTGTCATGGGAATTTGCTAGCCTTAAATGCATTGGTCTAGTTTCTTGGTCATTTTCAAAATTATTAAATCAGGAGCCAACAAAATGGAAACTCTGTTGGGGAATTGTGTTGAGATTCATGATAGACAAACCTTAAGAATTTAAAGGGATTCAACACAATAGAAGGAATGACATGGAGAAAGTTTTTATACAACAGTAAGTTGATGTGTTCAATCCATTTCTTTGCTACATTCTATGTTCCCTAGTAAGCTTTGTTCTCTTACAGTAGTAGTTCTCAAATTGAATGCAAATTGTGTTGACAAATTAGTATACCTTCAGTTAGTTCAATTTGGTGTCAGTTGCTGTTGTAGTTTTAGAGTCGAGAAATTTATGTTTCAGCTTTGTGTAGAGGTTTCAAATTCAAGATAAATCTAAAGAAGTTTCTTCTATCTATTTTTGTTTCAAATCAGTTTGTGGTATATTTAGGACTAGTGCAATGCATGTCTTACTTAATATGAGTAGTGACTCAAAGTTAATCTCTATTCTAGTGTAGTTCTATACATGAATTGTGATTACTTGTTGCAAGAGAAGAGCATATTCAAAGAGGTTGAAACATTAAAATGGTTGGTAAGATTTGTGATGTGCTGGTTCAAAAAGCTTTAGTAAAAAATTGATAAGATTTTGGGTCTACTATCATTAGTAGTGGACAAAGAACTTTTAGTCATCTAGATCTTGAGGTATTTTTATTTTCATGATGTTATTCTTTTCATGAAAGAAAGTGGTATACGTATGTGTTCTCTATCAAGTGATTTTCAGCATTAGGAGGAGAGAATAGTGTGATGGGTTTTATACACTTCATGAGAATAAGTTTTAGTTTCTTGTATAAATTTTTGAAGTGTATTTGAAGAGAATTATTTGGTAGAAGGTTGTATAGATCTACTGCAAATTGTGGATATGCAAGATGTTCCATATTGAAAGTCTAGTTCAAAATTTACAGGTGGTAAATAGTTTCAAAATCTTTTCTCACTAAGTGTGAGTGGCGACTCTAGTCAAAATCTCTATGCTAGTGCATGGTTTGTTTTAATATAAGAAGCTTTCAATATTTGTGGACAGATCTAGTTTTTTGGAAAAGAGGAAGTATAGTCTCTTGATTAATGTTTTATGTGGTTCTTCTTATCTACTAAAGTAGTTAATTTCAAAAGGTGAGTCACTATAGTGATTTCATTTTCCTCATAAGGAGGTGGCAGCTATACAAAGGATTTTATCTATGATGTGAAGGATTTCATATTTGCACCTATGCCAATCAGCAGATCAGAGGTTTCATACAGCAACACATAAAAGGTATTTTAATTTTCATGTATCTGTCTTTCATGAAAGTTGAATGAACAAAATGGTTGCCTCTATCTAGTGGTTTTAGAACTAAGAAAATAGAGGTAGGAGTTTAATAGTTTATAAGATGGATTTAGAGTTTAGGTCTGAAAGTGATGTTCCAACTCCTAAAAGTGTTTGTGCAAATATTGCTAAGTTGAAAAGAAAGATTCATGATAAGACTATCATAATGTTAAGAAATACAATTGGTGATGTTAGGGATCTTAATGGATTTCAAATTTACATGAAGTTTAAATCAGTAGTTATGAATCTTGATGAGTTTTTTAGACCTAAGGAGTCTTCATGTCCAATGGTACTCTTAGAAGTTTTTATGCCGCATTCAATTGATTGGTCAGCCATGTTAAGATTAGATAAAATTTGTAAAATCCAAGATTTTATCATGAAGGTTGAAAGTGCTTTGAATAGTAATGAATCTGATAATAATGAATATAATGAGTCTGTTGAAAGTAATATTGAATATGAAGAGTCTCAGCTTTATGAATTAGAGGATAGTAACCACCAGTTTGATAACATGCATAATGTGGAATCATCTTTTTATGATGATGAGTATAAGGAATAGGAAAAGTGTAACAATAGTAATAATTTTTCTTCTAGTAATGAATGTGAATGTGTTACAATGTTGGTTGTTGAGGTATTATCTAAAGAAGAAGATGTATGGAATGATTAGAATTATGATTCTTTAGAATATGTTACTAATAAGTCTGTTGTTGTAAATGTGACAAGCCATCTGGATGATAATCATAGCCAAGGAAAAGAAACTAGTAATGAAGTCTTTTTAAGTGTTGATGAGATTTCTGATTTGTTGGCTCATGATTTTGAAAAGTATGCTAATCTATCCAAGGATGCTTGTACTTTGCCACGTTTTGCAATTTCATATAGTGAAGTCATTTCCCCTAAATTTGATGCTGAAGAGGATATAGTTTCAGAATATGTTATGTCAAGTTTGGGAGGTGTATGTGATGGTAATTCATACATCAATACACATGATGACTTCTATGTTGAAACTAAAGATGTAGAGATAAGGTCTGTTACTGGTTCATTGTTCTCTTGTTTTCATGAGGCCGAGATACATTCAGATTAGTCATGTGATAAGGAAAGTAATACTAATGAAGTGGTTTATTCTAGTGAGTTATTTAAGAAATTTTTTGATATGGATCAGCATATTATGAGAAGGCAATTTCATGATAATTCTTGTGATTTGGTATCTAATTAATTGTTTGAATGTGAAGAGATTGCAGCAAATGTTCAATCTAATTTATGGAGTATTGATATGACAAATAAGGAGAAATCAAATTTTTCATTCTATTCACATCCGGAGGCACAAGGTGAGTTACCATCTAATTCATGTAACTCGTTGAATGAAGTAGAAAACCAAGCTTTTGTGTTTCCAATTGAAGGTGTTCATGAGTCAGCTAGTGATGATTAGTTTCAGTTAGATATTAGTAGTTATGATCATGCTGATTCATATTTTCATAGTGAGCAAGATGAAGAAATTAAGGCTGATTTATACATGCACTATGAAGATGATGACAATAGTTTTGTTTTTCCTAACGAAGTGATTGAAAGTGCTAATGTATTGGGTGAAACAAAGGAGAAAGATAATTTTAGTTCACCTCAAGAAAATTTCAATGAGAATCAGGTGTATGATAGAGGTAAGGAGTTTTGAAAACTTTTCGGTAGCTTGGGGCCATCGCTTGTACATAGTGGAGGTAGTTTCCTTGCTTTCAATAAAGTTGTTTAAGAGAAGTTTTTTGCTGTCAGGTGTGTGGTCTACTTCTCCTAGATATTTGAATCCTTGCCATGCTTGCAAGGGACATGCATCCCTAGACAGAGCCACTGTTGGGACTGAAAATTGCATGGTCAAATTTTAGCCACATATTACAAATTTTGAGAAATCAAGCCCTATAAAAGATTTTAAATGCACATGTATGTGGCTGTAATTTTGAGTCCCATGAGGTGTTTAATGTTTCTAAAACTTTTCATCTAGTGTGTCTATGTGTTTCATAAAGTTAAACTATCATTCCGTGAGATCCCGTTTTGAGCAATTGTTCTGAATTTTGGGAGGCCCTATTTGGCAAGTTATAACTTTTGACCAGTTGACCCAAATGATGAAATTCATTTTGCATTGCATTCTAGGGGTCAGAGACTTGTTATGTTTCAAGTTTGAGCATATGAAAAATTTGTTTGATTAGTTTTCAAATGTGATTCCAAATACAATTTTTGACTTTTTACTGGTGTCAAAAGATGCAGATTGATCAGTACCCCTATTTGTGATGTCATACCTCTTAATTTGTGATAGGTGAGATTCAATGGATTGTACCATTATGTTGTACTCTAAAAATACTTCAAGTGTACCAATTTTTAAGTCTTGACAAATTTGTCTGCACACTTTCCCAGGTCAATTCCATTTGTAAAAAATACTTTTCTGACCTTGTTTCCAATCATCAAAACTTGAGTAGCTCACTTTGACCGCTCACCATTTTTTCCCAGCTATTCATCATGAGCCCAAATTGTAGATCCATTCTCTCCTCATGATAGTGAACCGACGCCCCAATTTTTGTGCCCCCAAATGTCTGTTTACCTAGTTTTTAAAGCCAAATCCGAATGCAAATTATGTTTTCTGACATGTTTTCTTGCAGGCAGTTCTAAGAGGTTAATTTTGATGGTCAATATCTTTTGACCCCAAATTTTTCATGAGACGAGATTTGACATCGTATAAGTACATGGAATAGAGAATCAGTATGTTTGATTTCAGAGCCTGATTAAAGGTTTGGGTTGGTTTTTAAAGCTAGTCAAAGGACCCCTTGGCATCAAATTGATAGTTTGCAAATTAATGGTAAAATGAGTTTTAAAAGTTTTTTTCAGTGGTCAAACCTAATTCTAATTAGTATGACAGTTTGAATGAGTCAGTTTTGGTAGTTCAATTGTTCAAAAATGGAAATTGTTCTAGCCAGACCCACTTTGGGGCCCAACTATTTTCACTAGCTTGATAAGATGAAGAGTAAACTGCTAAATAATGAATTCTGAGAGAATGATTTTCAGGCATATTCATCTCACTCTTCATTCTAGAAATATAGGAAGGGTTCAAAAAGATCTTAGAAGAGATATTTAGCTAGAGATAAACTAAAAGCAAACTATGAAAAGCCCTTGTTAGCAGAAAGTCTTAGTTTGTAGTTGTGGCTATGAAATCCTATACAACAACTAATAGATGCCATGATTTGGCCTTCTTTAAGTGACACAAGATAATATGGAGGATTTTAATACCCGATCTCTTGTGTAATAGATGCCTTGTAGTAGCAGAGCAATGAAATGATATATGTTTGGTTTATGGAAGGTGGTATATGTTTTCATTAGTGCTACTTAGTGGTATTGGAGGTATAGTTGTCAAGGTCATGGGGAAGTTTAAGATATTGGTCAAGAGGCATCCTAAAGGAAATTATGTTGTTGATGTAGATAAGAACATTGATATAACAAAAATTACACGAT
The DNA here is from genome assembly GCA_028749045.1 of Cupressus sempervirens. Lineage (NCBI taxonomy): Eukaryota > Viridiplantae > Streptophyta > Pinopsida > Cupressales > Cupressaceae > Cupressus > Cupressus sempervirens. The sequence goes on from CM053785.1 coordinate 38,078,097, forward strand.
CAACAAGAGTAGCTCTTCGGAATGATAGTTACATGTTCCACTTGATTTTACCTAGCAAAGTAGATCCTTTAGTGAACTCATGAAGGTGGAGAAAGTGCCAGATTCTACTTATGATATGATTGGAGGTCTTGATCAACAGATCAAGGAGATCAAAGAGGTTATCAAACATCCAATTAAGCATCTAGAACTATTTGAAAGTCTTGGAATTTCTTAACCAAAGGGTGTATTTCTCTATGGACCCCTTGGTACAAGAAAGATATTGCTAGCAAGGGTAGTTTCTCATCATATAGGTGTCCCATCCACTATCAAACAAAATAAGTCAAAAAAATTGTACTTAGTGTGGCTTTGTGCAAGACAAAGACAACACAAATATTGGATTACCAAATAATCCTCAAATTTTTAAAATCAAATTAGGTGGGAACATCAAATGTATGTGGTGTCTTGTTGAGTTTGAACATGCTTCATTTTTTACTTTGTCTCTGCCCATAGACCTACATTTCATATTATCATACTTTTCCCTTTATAAAATGGAAAACAACCCTAGTGCTTTTGATTAAATTTTTTTCTAGAAATCCATAACCTTCATGGTATGCTTTTGATTTATGGATGAGATTGACAACAAGAAAACACACCAGGGGAGATTAAATAGGTAGTAAATGAGAAAATAAGTCACAATAGTCTAAATTAAGAAGCCACATGCATTGAAGAAGGGGAAAAATGCCAAGAGAGGAACAACTCGCACACAGCAAGAAAAAACAACCCCCACATTTGTGAGCACATGTGAGTAATAAGAGGCACTGGCAATAATGGTAGACTAGCACTGAGGAAGAAGTCACATGTAGGGAGAACAAGGCATGTTGAGGAAAAACCAACATCAAAGCAATCAACAAAACTCACACCCAGAATCCATGCATTAAGATAAAAAAGCTCCACAACCACATAGAAGGAGGAAGTCAATAGATAAATCCACTCCAATGGAAAGGAAAGGTAGTCAACATTGAAATTAGAGTATCATGCCAAACATTGAAGAGATTCATACATAGAGCATCCATGTAGGAAGCAGTAGAATAGAGGCCCATGCTAGAGAATTTGGAAGAGCCACGTGGAAATAGGGCAATAGATGAATCAAGGAAAGCCATGTTCAAAAGGGCATATAAACAATGACGCTATAGGAAGCTCAAGAGAGAAACCTCGACAGTCCACACATTGAACTAAAGAAGCAAACCCACACATTGAAGGAATGGAGAATACAACAAAACAACCAGTGACTACCTAAAGAAAGAGACACCACACGCAAGAAGGGGATCCAAACAAATGAAAGAAGAAGCCCCATGTGAAGATAGTCGCAATATCCCACATGTAGCAGGTGATTAACTTTTATAATGTTTAAATACAATACAAAACTTCATCTAAAATGAATTGAAGATGGAGGCTTTTGGGAAGCTGCAGGCTAGAGGGTGGGGCTCGTGATCAGCCAATAGACCTTGAATTTCAAGCCCAAATGCATAATTTTAAATGAACCAACAAGAATGATGACATGGTATGTTCAAAGGTAGAGTCTAAGATTAAGACACATGTCCTCATCCAGTGGTGGGTACATGCCCGCAAAATAAAAATGAGAGGATGTTAGATATTATGGGCATGCAAGCAAGTGACACATGGCAACGAGCACCATGTGGTAGTGAGGTGGCGATCGATGGCAGATCAAAGCAACTACACCAAATCATGACACATATCCAGATCATATGGTGTGCGCATCCCCACAAGATGGAAGTGCTCAATGATTAAGCAAAGCAGGTATGCAGGTGAGTGACATGTGTCAATCGGCCCTACTTAGGGATGATGTAGCACTACATCCGAGGTGATGATGTGGAAAAGACATGCATGTGACTGGGTAGAGGTTGGCCAATTGGAGACTGCCATGTGGCAGCTAGTAAAACATGGTTTGACCTAAATTTGAAGGAAGATGGAAAAAAAAGAAAATATTTTAAAAATGAATCAATTTTAAAATATTTTCTTAGAGCATGTCACATACAAACCTTGTAAATTTAAAAAGAGGTTATATTATAAAGTATAAACTTTAGAATATTTTGAATTTTTCCAAAAAAAATAGTTGTAGACCTGAGTTTCATAGTAGAGGGGTATTTTTCAAAATGAGATTTAGGGAGTTTGCAGTAAGAAAATATAGTGATATTATATATCACTGGAATAGGGAGAAGATAAACTTTCTAATTATGGAATTCATTTTTGCACAAATATTCATTGGTTTGAGTTATAGACAGAAACATAAAATTTGGGGCCTTCTCAGTAGAATTGGTAAAAATTGAAAATGCAGTTACGAGATCAGTAAAACATGGTAAAAATGTAGTTGGGGTCAATTTTGATCAAATTCAATCAGTTTAAACTCAATTTTTTCTAGCATTTTAGTAGGCTTTCAGATTTTGGTGACTCAAAAGGTTTTCATCATTTAGCAAGAGATATATTTAGATCAGTAACAAAAGATTAATGAAAACCAAATCAGATCAAAGGGAAGAGAAATTAGAGAGAGTCTTTTCATTGCAAAGGATGGAATTTCAAGTGGACACATGTCATTTTGAGATCAAATCCAAGAATTCATCTTGGTCTATATCTTTCTTTCTTTCATCCATTGTATTCTTTGGCAGTTTTCTTTGTGATACTAGCAGGGTTCTAGTGTTCTACTATGAAACTAGGATTGTTGGTGGTTTTCCTTCCTATCTATTGAGCTGTGCTCTAGTAGTGAAGACCACACATCTGCTCTTGTGCAGATTTTCTTTTCATTTTCATGTGTTTCTTCTGTGATATTGGAAATTGATGCTAGATCTAGTAATATATCTTGAGTTGCATTCAGTATTACTAGTTTAATGTATTTAGTCTTTCCAAGGATAAATACAAAAGGAGATTTACATGAATTATTGAAGTTTTCTTATTTTACCTCCAGATTCTTCATACACTATTAGCTTTTAGACTAAGTGAATAAGGTTGATTTGATTTAAGACATCTTGGATGAGTTGTGTATTAGATCTATTGTTGCTTTTTGTAAGGAAACTCAGGTGTGGAAATAGCTTCCTACACTAATCTCTTAAGAGAAGTATGGTGCAAATCCTATTAAAATATTTTACACTTATAGATTCAATATCATGTAAACAACAATATTACAGCAAACCAAGCATAAAGAAAATAGACAAAGAAATAAACACATAACACAAAGATTTTCTAGTGGGGAAAAACCTTTCGATAAAACAACCCCACCCCTCCAGAACTTGCACAATGTATTATCTTTAACACAAGGTTACAATGCACTTGCAATGCAAGTTCAACAGTGACAATAGAAGACTCCAGTAGTAACTCACTGTACCAACAATACACTTTCTCGCATCCCTACTCTTTACAACCCCTAAAAATGCTTATAACATGTGCTTCACTTTTTAGGGCTACACCCAAAGGTAACCATATTATCAATTGCCACATGTCTTCACCTGTGATTGAATTAGTACTAAAATTTATCAATTGCCACATGTCTTCACCTAACATTGAATCTTCCTAACATAGCTCTTACATGTCATAAGAATTAGTCATAACCATTTTAGCGATGATCTCCTTAGACACAATTCAAGATGCCGACACATCAACATTATTTGCAAGAAATAAATTTTACAAAATAAATAATAAGAATAGGAATTATCCAAGGTTGAGACACCTTATTCCTAACACTTTTGACTCAAGGAGTTCAGTAAATGCTTCAGTGTTCTGATAGGGTTTCTAGGTGTATAAAGGGGATATTGCATTTCATGACAACGTATTTCCCTAGGGCCCTAGGACCTCTAGGGATGCATTTAGTTTGTTCCAATGCATCGAGAGGTGTCATAGGTTAACCTATGACCCCTCTCGATGCATTTCATGACAACGTGTGTCCCTAAAGGCCGTAGGACCCCTAGGGATGCATGTGGTTCATTCTAATATGTCAAGAGGGGTAATAGGTTAACCTATGACCCCTCTCGACATATTTCATGATAATGTATGTCCTTAGGTGCCCTATGACCCCTAGGGACACATTTGATTAGTTCCAATATGTTGAGAGGGGTCATAGGTTAACCTATGACCCCTCTCAATGCATTTCATAACAACCTATGTCCTTAGTGGTCCTAGGACCCCTAGGGACATTTCATGACAACCTATGTCCCTAGTGGTCCTAGGGCCCGTAAGGATGCATATGGTTGGTTCTAATGCGTTGAGAGGGGCCATAGGTTAACCTATGACCCCTCTCAATGTATTCCACAACAACGTATATCACTAGGGGTCCTAGGACCCCTAGGGATGCATTTGGTTGGTTCTGATGCATCAAGAGTAGTCATAGGTTAACCTATGACCCCTCTTGATGCATTTCACAACAATGTATATCCCTAGGGGCCCTAGGACCCCTAGGGATGCATTTGGTTGGTTCCAATGCATCAACAAATTTCATCACAATGTAATCCCCTAGGGGCCCTATGACCCCTAGGGATGCATGTGGTTGGTTCTAATACATTGAGAGGGGTCATAGGTTAATCTATGACCCCTCTCAATGCATTTCATGACAACATATGTCCCTAGGGGCCCTAGGGACACATGTGGTTGGTTCCAATGCATCAAGAGGGATCATAGGTTAACCTATGACCCCTCTTGATGCATTTCATAACAATGTATGTCCCTAGGGGATGCATTTGGTTGGTTTTAATGCATCTCTCAATGTATTTCATGACAACCTATGTCCTTGGGGGTCCTAGGGATGCATTTGGTTGGTTCCAATACATTGAGAGGGGACATAGGTTAACCTATGACCCCTTTTGATGCAATTCATGACAACATATGTCCCTAGGGGCCCTAGAACCCCTAGGGATGCATTTGGTTTGTTCTAATGTGTCGATGCATATGATGAAAACATATGTCCTTAGGAGCCCTACGACCCTTAGGGTTGCATGTGGTTTGTTCTAATGCATCAAGAGCGGTCATAGGTTATCCTATAACCCCTCTTGACACATTTCACAATAACGTATGTTCCTAGGTGCCCTAGGACCCCTAGGGACACATTTGGTTGGTTCCAATACATCGAGAGGAGTCATTGGTTAACCTATGACCCCTCTCGATGCATTTCATGACAACATATGTCCCTAGGGGCCCTAGGGACATATGTTGTCATGAAATTAGGTTAACCTATGACCCCTTTGGATATATTTCATGACAATATTATATTTAATAATAATATAATACTGTATATTTTAATATAATAATAATATATTTTTAGATTATATAACAATAATAATCATATATGTTACTAGATTATAGATTTAATAAGAATAATAATAACCATATATTATAATATATAATAATAGTCATATAATATTACTATATATATTTAATAATAATAATATTTATCATATATATTTCTATATTATATTTACTTTATAATTATTATTATTATATTTATAACTATATTATATTTAATAATAATAATTATACATATTACTATATATAATAATAATTATAATCATATATAATAATAATAGTTAATAATCATAATCATAATCATAATCATATGTAATAATAATATTACTGTCCACACTTCCCCCAAATAAATTTCCCTCTAAAACCCTCTAAAGTTTCCCTCTCAAATTTTTCTCCAAAATTGCAATTGGAAAATTTATTTTCTATCAAGTTTCCCTCCCTCCAAAATTGCAATTGGATAATTCACAGTAATTGGATACCCAATTTCATATCAGGTATCTGATTATAGATTGTATACCCAATTTTATTTCAGGTATCTGATTAGGCTTAGTATTTACCAAGCCTATTTGGTCAACCCAAAAAAAGTGTTTGGGAAGGGTTTCACTGACACTAAGACTTCAAGTAGCCATCTGGCAATTTTATTTTCATCAAAATTGAATGAAATGAAAAGTGTTTTTTTATAACACTCTCGAGATTCCATCGATATAATTGCTATCAAATTCTTAGTTTGATAAGTATTTATTAGCTAATTTTCAATGAAGATGATTGTAAAGTGTTGATTGACATACTGATTGAAAAATTGCTATAACTTTCAAACGGAACAACATTTTTTAATCCAAAAGTTGTGTCACATTCTATGCTTCACCTAGTATAATGATTTTTTTTTTCAATTTGGTAAAGTTTTCAATTAGTTAAGGTGGTCAAACACAAGAGTTTTTTTTTTCGAAAAAGTTTTTAGAAAATTAATATTTAATTATTTATTTGGAATAAAAATACCCAAAAATGTGTGACACATCTAGGCATGAGTTTTCTTTTTATATCTATAATTATATTTAAAAATATTATGATTTGATTTTGATTAAGGTGGTCAGACATACACCTTTTTATTTTCACCTTGAAACTTTCGTAGTACTGCATTAAAATCCAAACTTTTGACCAATCAAATATTTTTTTCTCCAAATTAAGCCTAGTAGTTTAGAAACTACATTAAATTTTCTAAAGATTATTTTCTTACAACTTTTTGATATAAAGTTCATAACCACTTTAAAATTATGTGTCAAGTTGACATAACCCTGATTTGCTGATTTTTCACTACCACTTAAGGCCATAGTTTGGTTTACCATGATCCTGCACATACCCTTCTCCTTCTTCTTTATGATAGAGGTAGTCTTGAGTTCCATGGTGATTTTAGATTTTTCCATCTCATAGTTTCCAAATATAGTACGGCTATAATAGCTACAAAGGTTTCATCTGCATTGACTTTATATCGTATTGGCCTTAACCATATTACCCTTGGAATTGCTACTTGAAAAAAAGTGTAATCAATATCCACTAGGAAACAAACATCATCATAATTCTTTTCCACTAGTGATACTGGAATTCTAAATCTTTTCTTCATAGATTTCTTAAAGTCCTCAAAGTAGCTAGTCATTGCAAACTCAAAGTTCTCACCCAATTGTTCAATGAACTCACCAATCTGTACTGCCACTGACTTGTTTGTCTTCCATGCAACTGTGCCAAATGTAGGAAAAGTATTTTGAACATAAAAGAAAAATGCATACCAAAATAGAACTAAATTTTCACTGAGCACTCTTTGTATTTCTTATTGCTCCTAGGTTTTCAACTACTTCTTGTAATTGTAGCTCTATAAGATCATATATGTAATCTTTGTTTACAATCTTGTAACTAACATCTACTACAATATACAACACATTGTTTAATCTTCTAGATTGGTAAAATTTGTGTGTAATAACCCTTACTACAAATTCTATTAATGGATCTGTGATGGTATCAATAGTCATTCCTCTTTTATTCCACATGGCTCCTGTGTTTTTCTCAATGAAATTTTTTGAATCACTTCTCAAAGTCTTAGGCTGATCTAGGGTTGGTTGCCCTATTACCCTATGGATTATCCTTCTGGTAATTTTAATAGGTCCATTGTCTAACAAAAGTGAAATGTCATGAATTCTAATTAGCACAATACTAATCCATTTAGTTTTAAACAGATTCAGGAAATCTAGAGCACGAGTTAACCCTTTCTTCTCTACAATTTTATATTATTCCTTCAACACACCATTCTCACAAAGTCTATCATATGCTTGCCTAATCTCCATATCTCCTATACTCCCAATTTTGCAATTGTAACATTTCCTAACATCTTGAATCATTAACACATTCAATGGTATCATGGATAACACACCAGAGGGGTCTTGTTTGTGTGCAATATTAGGTATGGCCTTGAATATTGGTTGTTTAACCTCACTAATAACTAGTTGAACATTCAAAACCTCCTTTCCCTCAACATTCTTTAAATGAGATGCCATTATGCAAAACTAGGGTTTAGAAAAATATAAATAGTGTAACATGACACTTGATAAATACCTTGCAATATCTAACAAAATGGTCTTGAATCACTACTCAAATCTTTCTACAATCACTTTTGATGAATTTCCTGATTGCCTCTAGCTCTCCTTTCTTTTTCTCAATTTCAAAATGATGTAAAATGGGTTGAAATAGATCAAATACTCTTTTGAAATCCTACAATAAATATTGAGTGCTTACATAGCTATAAGCTTGGCATCAACCAATTTCAGTTTCACTCGGCATCCATTAGCATTTTATTCATTCACCAACCATTATGAGTTCAGTATCAACTAGCCAATTTGTTAGCTTGGCATCCTCTAAATGTCACGTAGAACTCATGGGAATCTTTTCATTCTTGGAAAATAACATGAAAAACTTAAAGATTTGTCTTTGACTCTTAATAACATCTTTCCCCTTTATTCATGCTTATGTAGACTTTTCAACACTAAATCCTTTTGGAACTAATGTATGATATAACTTATGAATATCAGTCCCACATACCTCTTGATTGCTTAGTTTGATGAGGTGTGATCACCTGACCCATTGGGTGAAGTGATCCCTTATCCATTTGATGTGTTGCAATCACCCTTCTTCTTCCATGTCTTGTTCATTTCATCTTTAATAGTTTCATCATCTGCCTTGCCTTTGCCTTTATCAAACTCACAACTTGGTGCCTTTGACTTTGTTGGACAATATTGATTGATTTGACCAATCTTTAAATATCTAAAACATGTGGTTTGACTTAACCACCTTTTGTACTCACCTCTAATGTGTGTTATAATACAATCTTCAAGAACATGTCCATATTCTTGACAATAATGATAGTTATATCTTGTATTATAATCCCAGTTATAAGAGTTTCCATTGTTCCTTACCTTTGTTTGTCTATTTGATGACCACATGGGTATTGATTTTCACTCAGAAGCTCTATGTCCATACTTTTGACAATTGTAACAATATCCTTCAAATCTTTGTATGTGCATGGTCATAGTTTTGCATTCATGTGCCTAATGACCTTGTTTGTTGCACTTAAGACATTGAACCATGCCTTTATGTTTGACATTCTAATTTTTGGTCCTGCTCCTACACATATTAGTAGTGTGTCCTTTCTTACTACAATTATGACAAGTGGGTTTAGAGTTCTTGCCTTTGTTGTTCCTTTATTCAGCACTTTTGGATGACTCTCCTTTAGTGCTTGTGTATCCTAGTCCAGATGTATCATTATTGGATTTTTGGGGTCTCCATAATTGCTCAAAGTATTTGATGGCTTCATTAGGTTTATTGAAATTTTTAGAAAATTCCTTTTCCTTTTTTAGGTCACTCTTAAATTGCTCATTCTATAGTTTCAATGTTGGTATCTCAATGTGCTTGACATTCAATTCATAGTTGGCATTCATCATTTGACTCAAAGTATCCAATTGCATGTTGGAAATCTTGGTTAGCTCTGATGATTTCTCTTCTAGTCTGTTGCTCAAAATTTAATCTTTAAGTCAGCTCAAAAATGATTTACATAATTATTTGTGCCATTACAAACAACTATAACAAAATTTTCTTACTCAACATCTAAAGTCTCTGATGCTCAGCATATATTGTCTTCTATACTATAACTCAACATTTGTATCACTTGGTATGTTTGATTTACTTAGCTCTTGAATCACTCGACATACACTGTCTGCTTAGCACTTGAGTGACTTAGCAATCATTGTGGACTCGACATGCATGATTATATATATATATATATATATATATATATATATGGAGTGCTCGACATGCACTACTTGTTCAACATGAACTAAGTAAAGGACTTAAGTGTGTAGACACTCATTAGTAAAAATTGATCTGAGATCAACATCATGTTGGCCAAATTTTTGACAACCTCAGGAGCTTAATATAAAAAGGGTTAAATCAAATGGGAAATGGAATAAGGTCAAAATTAAGGCTGAAAATTAAAACCAAATCTACCAGTGATAAAATGGTATAAGATATTCTTTAGGTCGATAGTGAAAATGGTGCCCAGAAATAGGTATGTATAGAAGCTTAGCTTCCATGTTATCCACAAGATGTAGGTGATGAGTCTAGAAAGGAAAAAAATTTGACCCCTACAAAATGTTTTGAATTCTCATGCAAGGGACATTGATGAATAGACCAAAACAATGTCAAGGCTCTCCTCTTGCTTCTTGCTGTATCAGAAAGGCTCCCTAATTTGAACAAAGCAATGCCTATTTTGGATGACATTGTCATTTCAACTAAATATGTTCTCTTAGCTAGTGATACTCTATTACCAATGGAGAAATTAACCACAAAAGACCATTTTTTTCATTTTGCATCCCTGCTTTACACATGATGTTGTTGTAGTGGATGTGGTAGGTGGTGGAGTTGTAGAGACCAAGAAATGGCCTGAAGGTGATTTTTCTCAACCCCAAGTTTAAAATGATGTTGATGTTCATTAAAGTATAATTTCTTTATGAGTTATGATGACCCTCAGATATTGAAAGTGCATTTTGTGTTGAAGCACCACTTGTTTGGTTTTTTGGGGGTTCAAGAGTTATATGTTTTTTAATTGAGTAATGATGATTTTAAAAAATGAGAATTGTATATGATTTCTTACATTCATTTAGTTTGTTCATTGATGTTTAAATAGTTTGGTATTTTATTTAGTCTTTAGTTTAGGTTTTTGAAGTGCATATGACTATTAAGAGATATTTTTTTCACATCCTTCTTGTTATGATTAGATACTATTTCATCTGTCAATGCATAGGGCCAATTAGTTCAATCAATAGAATTTAAGAATTTTTGTAACACATAATATTTTTGTATTACCATGATTACACATTTAGGAGTATATTTTAATTAAATATATCATAAATTTATTGCATTAGGCCCAATGCCATCAGCTTCCAAAATTGATTGAAATGAAAATCCTTGTTTTTCTCTTATTATTTAGGAAAGATGTCATTTTAAGACTTTTCATGGATTATGGTGGCCAATTAGCTTACAATTAGCATCCGCGGTATCCCATATTTAGATTCCCTATTTCTATACCCTAAAATAGAGGGCAAGGATATAGGCCCCCTTATTAGGAAAGTCTTTAGGTGGGAAAGCCTGAATCATTTCTTCACCATTTGTACTAGTGTTTCAAGAAAAAGGAAGACAAGATTGAATCTATTAAGGGATAGATAAATAAGAGGAACCAAATGGCTATGCACTCAATAGAATAAGAGATTTTATATTACTACACCAATGAAGTATTGAAGGGGAGAGAATGAGAATGATAGGTACATAGGACACATGCTTTAGTATTGTGTGAGATTGCGACAAAAATCAATATGCAAAAAAATCTACTAACAATTATGTGGATGCATGATTCCACCAATTTACTCATTGATGTAAAAGTCTCATGAAATCCAGTTAATTTACTCTAAGATAGGGATGCAGAAAAAGGATGGAGGATTATCATAAAAATAATTTCTTGTTTCCACACTTGCATGTCCAAACCTCTAGGGTTCAAATCCCGCCAATGAAAACATCCATTGAATCTTGTGTTGTGCCAATATCTAGGAAAAAAAATCATTCTATAATGTAACTAGTCATTTACAATTAGTTTGGAATAAGATTTTTGGATCTTTAATATGTGCACACAAAAATGACACTAATTTAGCTTGGTATAGCTCCTTGTTAGGATTAAACCATAGATAGAAATAACAATTACATGCAAATATAACCAATAATAGAAAATAATAGATCACACAGAAAAGAACACAAGACACCAAGGGTATGTGCAGGATCATGGTGTGTCAAAAGTGGCAATGTGAAAAAAATAAAGTTTGAACACGTCTAAAAGTGCTTCAAAATATGCTTTGACTTTTTTCCACCTATCCAAGTACCAAGCCTAGAAGGAAAGGCCGAGCCTTATCGGATATCTGATCTAATATCAGATATCCAATTTAATATCGGATATTCAATTATATATCGGATATTCGATAATCATATGACATTATTATTATAATATTATAATATAATATTATTATTATTATATTATAATCGTATAATATTATACTATAATAATAATATTATATTATAATAATATAATATAATATAATACATTATAATAATATAATATAATATTTTATATTATAATATATATTAATGTAATATAATATATATAAAATGTAATATAATATAATATTTCAAAGCTATATGTTATATGTTATATATCTTATATATAAAATATAAGATATGCAAGTGATCGGATATCTGATATTATATCAGATATTCAATACCTGTAGCATTACACTAAAAAAAAGACCAAACCCGCGGGCCCTTATTTCTCACATTTTAGAGGCCAGTATTAGTGTGCGACCGAATATCAAATATAAGATTGGATATTAGATACTAAGGTATGTTTTTTTTGTTTTTTAACTAATTTTTAATCTTAATTCGATAGATTTTAGCATGATTTTGTTTGTTTTAGTTGAATCTAGGGTTTTTTTGAAAAAAAAAGGTTAAAATTAAGGTTTTTTAAAATATATATTGCATTTTGCAATTCAATAGGAATGACTAATCAGAATGATGAAAATGAGGCAGGGAATAATATTCCTCATAAGCCCCCACCAAACGATCCAATACCCCCAAAAAACCATCCACCAAATGATCCTCTACCCCCTCAAAACCCTCCTCAAATCGAGGATTTGATAAATGAAAATCTCATCGAGTTGATAGGTTTGCATAGAACATATAATAATGTACCTGCATTGGCTCCTATGTTATCCATGTTAAACACCATAGTGGATAACATTGAAACCCTTACAAACCAACAAAATGTCTCTCTTTATTGGCGTGATCAAATGCACAAGATGTTTGATGATGGTTTGCATTATGATGAGGTTGCGGCCCTCAACATAAGCAAAGACAATTTGGCCAGCCTTTTTGCGAACCCAAAACGGGTTTACCAGTTGACCCAAAAAAATTCAAACTATCGATTAAATGGTGCACAAATGATGCCATATGTGCAAACTTTTGGGATCATTGGCGGATGGTATTTGATATCCCTCCACATGGAAATTTAGACATACCATTTTATTTCCTTAGAAAATTATATGCTGAATTTGCGTTGAAACTTGAAGTGAACTATTGGAGCATGAAGCCCAACGTGGGCTTAGGACTAGGAGCTCCTCAAGATAGACCCTCTTCCCAGCGAAAGAAAGCTGGCACTTTTGTCACCCCCACTGATATCTCCCCTCCTCCTCGAGTGTAGCATCTAGATATTATGATAGAGGCTAGCTCTCAAACTATCAGAGCCATTCATAGGCTCAGCAGCCTAATGATATCTCAGGCTAGGTTAATCCTGCCTCCTCGTGTTGATGATGCTAGTGCCAGTCCATCATCGGCTAGCTCATCACATGTTTGTGTGCCTCACACTTGCATTATGTGCAAGAATATTTTCTTGGGTCCCATAGGTGATCTTCTTGAGTATCATTTTGTATTAAACGAGGATACACTAGAAACACACGCAGAGGCTATAGACCCTGATGTGAGATGGGAGGGGAATGCAGAGGCATGGACTCCTTCGATGTCGATACGTGTATATATATTTTTGTTATGACATATGTGATTTAAAGTTAATTTTTATAATAAAGTAATTTTAATTTTTAAGCCATATTGACTTTTATATGTATGTGATCTTCATTCACATTTGGTTGATGAACGAGGAGGAGCTTAGAAAAATTGATGATGCCACGCTCTCGGCCATTTCATTTGGCCTTGAGACATCTAAGGTACATTATGTTGTGTTCGTATTTTTTTTCTATTTGATATTGTAGCATATATGGTTGCTAATCTTTCTTTTATCTTGCAGGTAGCACCTGTCCTAGAGGGACAAAGTGCGGAGGGTAAGCCAGCACGCATTGACAAAGGAAAGGTAATTAGGCGCTTTCTATTTGATTAAATATCAATGCATTCTTGTAAAATGTTTGTGGTAATTCCATTTAATTACATTCTTTATTTTATATAGGGCATCGCTACTGGTGATGAGCCTGTACAGATTTCGCATCGTAGACCATCAGGGATTTCCATTTGCACTCAGAGCCCCATTGTATGTATAAGTATCATTTATTTTTTGTTATCCTTATCTTCATAAATAAATTCAAAACTGATTTCCGTGATATTAACAACTACTATTCTGTATCTCATAGGAGACTCCTAGTGCACATGAGGTTTGACGGGAGAGTTATGTAGATTTGATGATGCAACCACTCACTCCTGAGGAGGAGCCTACAATAGTAAGTTGTAGTCTAAATTCATGATTAAATATGTTATAAATTTAGCATGCTATGAATTATAATGTTATAGTTTAAATTGTAGATTCATCTGACAAAGGTATTTGAACATATACAACCCACAATCAGAGAGGTACCAGCATTGTTGAGGGCATACGAGAGGACTCTTGACCAGCGTAGGAGGTCAACGAGAGAGGTATTTATTATGAAATTTTGATAGTATTAATCTCCATTACAAAAAAGATCATTATGCATTTGAGTAATTCAATGTTAGATATGTAGAATCATATAAATTTAGTAGTCTAACTTTAAGTTTTTCTTTTTTGTTTATGTAGGAGGCATATGATCCACCTAGTGCAATGAAGAGGCTGCAATTTTATCATCCACCAACACCCTAGGATAGTATAGTTGTCGTAGGATGCATCATGATACATTTTGAGATGGCATATGCCACATTGTATATAGAAACATTGATATTATACACATTCTGATGGCATGATCAGCCACATTTTGTATATGGATCTATGTATTTTGATATATATTTGAGTACTTTATCTATGGATACATGATCTTTGATATATATTTGTGTAAAATTTTGTCTATGGATACATGTATTTTGATATATATTTTTGTCATTTATGTGCACAATGATATACATATTAATTTAGTATCTAGTATTGTTCAATTTATCATAGATCATGTGTCATGCCCTAAATTTTACTAGTAAAAACACAACAATTTTTTTTTTTTTTGTAGCTTATGAAGTCACATAAGAAATTACATATTGTAAAACAAGGTTATCATTGAATAGGAGTTCAAGACTCATGTGGATAGTGTCATTCGGTTGTAACATTTTAATTACAGGTGGTTTTCAAATAGATTGGATGACAGTCTAGTTCAAGTTAGCATCACAAGTCAAAAGAGCAAGTTCAAGATACAACACTCATAAATTAGTGAGGTAATTCATATCCTAGCAAGCCTTTGATACTAATATTCTATTAGGGTCTGTCAATTGTATCATATGGACTAGGTCATGATTCTAGCATGTAAGGGAAGGGGATTAGAATTACTTATTATCTTCATTACCAATGTACACACATTCATTAATCATTACAATATATATTAATGTGACAATTACTATATGGTGTGGAAGTATAGTATATCTTAATTGATTAAACACATGTATCTAGAGAATTTAGATTTAGTACTCATCAAATGAGCGCCCTTAGTCAAATAGGAAAATGTACACTTATCTACCACACTATATCAGATCTAACCATTGGAAATTAGAAAAGATATGCCCCAAAGGTAGCTTTGAAGTCTACATGATGGAGAAGGGGCCACTTGTATTGATAGTATCCATTATTCAACACATACTATACACAACTTATGGAACAAACAATTTGTTTTATGTGCCAAAAGTGTATCATGTGGTTGCACCCATATCTTACTGGTTATAGGTTCTCTCGAAGATTGGACCAATACTGAGTCATTTTCTCCCTCTTTACTCTATTTAGTCATCCTTATTCATTCTATCAATATTGCTTCCTCACCAAACTAGCACTCACTATAGTTTCCTAAACACAAAAATTATTATTTCAATACATAAATTAAACTCACTCTAACAAAAGACAATTACTAACTATCTAGCTCATCAACTACTAAATAATCTAGCTACATTTCCATGCTTTTACATTTACTATTTTAATTACTATAATTACTATACTATTACATTTACTTTTTATGTTATTACATCTAATTATTCACCATAAGCTTACTTGCTCACTATCAATATTATTATTATCAAAGCATGTTAAGATTCAAAGTAGTTTCATAGTATGAATTAGTAAGCACATAAAATGAGGAACCCTTAGTAAGTCTAAGGGCCAACTCAAAGTACTTAACTCAATAATAATTCACGATCAGTATTTAAACACATCCTACTACATCATCCTATTGAGTGTGTCAATTTAAATTTGTTAGATGAATATTTTATGCAAGGATTAGGTGCAAGCATATAAATAAGGTTTGTATATAACATACCTTATTGTTCTGACATATATGTATTCATCATTTCATGCAACTAACATAGTAAAATGTGGTGTACATGAATCATATTATCATTAATTATACATAGGATACATGAGCTGACGAGCTACCTCTAATGACATGCCTATTGACCCTTATTACATACTAGCTAACTAATGCTTTATTCCTACACTACATTTTCAAATTGGTATATATATTCTATCGACTTTGATATTCTACTAATATCTTCAATCGAACCCACAACATTCATTATCTAGCTAACATTCCCTCAAGCCAAATATAAAATTCACTTGACATTAAATCCAACATCTACATAGGTTTTTCATGCATTCAATTCTATCTAGTAACTCTTATCTATCAAAGTGCTTTATTGACTAGATAAAACTAGATTTGAGTTATTATTTTAACCCACCATCCATCCTTATCCTTGATTCTCCAATCCCATCATCCCAATAACTTACTTCATATTAACCCTATTATATCTACATCCAACTATCCTAATTTATAGTCTTAACACTAATTTAATTAAACCCTCTGTACTTAACATCATGTTTAATTATATATGCATTCTTGTAAACTTATTTATTTTATTTTATTTATTTTCCTATATTGAGCTTTTCCATTACCATATGGTTTAATTGTTACATGTTTCTAAATGAGCCCCTTGATATAAACATTACCCTTAAACTAAGCTCAAATACACTAAGTGTCATTATCCTCTACTCAAGACTTGAAATGATCAAATAATTATCTGATAAAAATAAAAACAAATCTAAAGGGTGAATCTCCTATCTATCTTAAATCCTCATCATTCCCTAACTCTTGCCAAG
Source organism: Cupressus sempervirens (assembly GCA_028749045.1). Taxonomy (NCBI): domain Eukaryota; kingdom Viridiplantae; phylum Streptophyta; class Pinopsida; order Cupressales; family Cupressaceae; genus Cupressus; species Cupressus sempervirens. The sequence goes on from CM053785.1 coordinate 38,095,117, forward strand.
GCCACATTTCTTCCTACAAATGGTCCCCACAAGGTCCCACGTGGGTCATGTACAGAATTTTGACTAATCCAAGCCTTAGGACATCTTTTTCCCATCCCTCCAATCAGCAATCCTAATGTGAACAAGTCATAGTAAATGTCAACTTGACATTCTCCTAAGTACAAATTCCCTTGGGATTTCTATCTCACTCCCGCTTAATTTCAAGTCGACTACCTATGCTTGGGAACACATGACCACTACTGCAAGGAGAGGACAACTAGTGCATAAGACAAGGATGTCACATAAACCCTTTCTCCTATGCACCAAGTATATTAATGGGGATGAAACCCCTTTTCAAGGAGGCAAGCTCAAGGATAAAAGTTTTGACATGACATGTCAGAATGAATGTTCAATTTAACAATACGCCTTGGGGAGTGGAGAAAACTTTTTGCATTATGATGGCTTAGGAAATGTTGGGGGCTACTCTAGAAGGGCGGTCAGGATCAATCTTGGCTTTTATTTTATTTTTGAGTTAAATATTTAAATTTTTCATATTCTCTAACATGCACACTAATATGCCTTTATTTATTTAATTACTAATTTATTATTTGAGTGTTGGATGTGACTTAGAGGTCACAAGATTGTAATGTGTACCATTCTGTCACTTAGGAAATATATTAGTCTAGGACACTCATTAGTCTCTATATGCTATTATTATTTTTATTTTTATTGGATAGTAGTCTAGAATCTGGGAATATTCTTTAATATTTTATTGCTCTGTATTAAGGAAGGAATTTATTTGCCTTTACCATACATTTTTCAGAGAGGAAAATGCATGCCTATAGCAATGTATCTCATAGATTTTATTATGTCTTCTCTTACAACAAACTTTATTTTGTTATATCATGAAATTAATTTGATGATTTCCTTGCTTAGAATTGCATTAAGCTTGGCAATTAAAATCAATGTTATCCATGCATGTGATATGAACATAAAATTTTCCTTCCAAATTATTGAGTGCACAAAAAGATTGTAAGCAATCTACTAAGTTTTAAATTTATACAATCAATGGTATCACATAACATCTGTGGATTGTTATTATCAACTAGTCATTTACAATACCACAAGGAGAAAACTTTCTTTCACATTTTCAAATGATAACAATGATGTCAAAGTAAATCTGTGACTCATACCAATGCTTTCATAACAATATAAACTCCAAATGAAACATGCATATACAACCTTATCAATTATTTCCTCTACACTTACATTAGGTAACAATGATACAATCTCCTTCCAACATAATATCGACCTCAAAATGCACTTAGAGCACCTTGGAGACTCCTCGGTATGGGGTGACCACAGATGATGGATGGTCTTTGTGGCCAAAACAAGGGTGTCACTAAGGTTCACCAACCCACCCAGAGCTAATGGCACTGACAATTTGATGCCAAGATCAGTGATTTCAAAGTTATGTTGTGGTGCACCTATGAACTGAGGCACACTGCGAGTTTTGGCATCTAGAAAGATCGTTGTGCCAAATCCAAATGGAATGTGATCTCTCAAAAATGAGATAGATTATTTTAGGTCTCAGCATCACCGTCCTATATCATTTGGCAGTTCATCGATAGCCCTCATGAGGTCCGAGTTATGACCATTGAAAGATCGACCTTGAAATGCACTTAGACACCTTGGAGACTCCTCGGTACGGGGTGGCTGCAAATGATGGATGGTCTCCATGGCTGGAACAAAGGTGTGACTAGGGTTCACACACCCATTCAAAGCTAATGGCACTGATAATTCAATGCCAAGATCAGCGGTTTCAGAGTTACACTATGGTGCACCTGTGAACTAAGGCACACTGCGAGTTTTGGCATTGACTGAGATCGCTGTGTTGAATCCAAATAGAATGTGATCTCTCAAAATGAGATAGTTCATTTTAGGCCTTAGTATCACTATCATGTAGCATTCAACAGTTCATCGATAGCCTTCACGAGGTTTGAGTTATGATCGTCGAAAGGTTGACCTCGAAATGCACTTAGAGCACCTTGGAGACTCCTCAGTATGGGGTGGCCGCAAATGATGGATGGTCTTTGTGACTGAAACAAGGGTGTGACTAAGGTTCACCCACCCATTCAGAGCTAATGGCACTGATGATTTGATGCCAAGATTAGCGGTTTCAAAGTTACGCTATGGTGTACCTATGAACTGAGGTACACTGCAATTTTTGGCATTAAGCAAGATCGTTGTGCCGAATCCAAACAGAATGTGATCTCTCAAAAATGAGATTGGTTATTTTAGGCCTCAGTATAACCATCCTGTAGCATTTGACAGTTTATTGATATCCCTCATGAGCTTCAAGTTATGACCCTCAAAAGATCGACCTCGAAATGCACTTAGAGCACCTTGGAGATTCCTCGGTACGGGATGGCTGCAAATGATGGATGGTCTTTGTGGATAGAAAAAGGCTGTTACTAGGGTTCACCCACCTATTTGGAGCTAATGGCACTGACGATTTGATGCCAAGATCAGCGATTTCAAAGTTACGCTGTGGTGCACCTATGAACTAAGGCACATTGCGAGTTGTGGCATCGAGCAAGATCGTTGTGCCGAATCCGAAAAGAATGTGACCTCTCAAAAATGAGATAGTTTATTTTAGACCTCAGTATCACTATCTTATAGCATTTGACAATTCATCGATATCCCTCACGAGCTTTGAGTTATGACCCTCGAAAGATTGACCTTGAAATGCACTTAGAGCACCTTGGAGACTCCTTGGTACGAGGTGTCCACAAATGATGGATGGTCTCCGTGGCTGGAAAAAGTGTGGGAATAGAGTTCACCTACCCATCCAGAGCTAATGGAACTGGTGATTCGATGCCAAGATCAGCAGTTTCAAAGTTATGTTGTGGTGCACCTATGAATTGAGGCACACTGTGAGTTTTGGCATTGAGCGAGATTGCAGTGTTGAATCCAAACAAAATGTGATCTCTTAAAAATGAGATAGGTTATTTTAGGCCTTAGTATCATTGTCCTATAGCATTTGACAGTTCATCAATAGTCCTCATGAGCTTCGATTTATGACCCTCGAAAGATCGACCTCAAAATGCACTTAGAGCACCTTGGAGACTCCTCAGTACAGGGTGGCTGCAAATAATGGATGGTCTCCATGGACAGAACAAGGGTGTGATTAGGGTTCACTCACCCATTTGGAGCTAATGGCACTAATGATTTGATGCCATGATCAGAGGTTTTAAAGTTACACTGTGGTGCACCTATGAAGTAAGGCACACTGTGAGTTTTGGCATCGAGCGGGATCGCTATGCCAAATCCAAACGGAATGTGATATCTCAAAAATGAGATAGATTATTTGAGGCCTCAATATCACTATCCTATAGCATTTGACAGTTCATCAATAGCCCTCATGAGCTTTGAGTTATGACCCTTGAAAGATTGACCTCAAAATGCACTTAGAGCACCTTGGAGACTCCTTGGTATGAGGTGGCCGCAAATGATGGATGGTCTCCATGGTTGGAACAAGGGTGTGACTAGGGTTCACCTGCCCATCTAGAGCTAATGGTGCTAATGATTCGATGCCAAGATTAGTGGTTTCAAAGTTACGTTGTGGTGCACCTATGAACTGAGGCACACTACGAGTTTTGGCATCGAGCGAGATCATTGTGCCGAATCCAAATGAAATGTGATCTCTCAAAAATGAGATAGGTTATTTTAAGCCTTAGTATCACTGTCCTATAGCATTTGATAGTTCATCGATAGCCCTCATGAGCTCGAGTTATGACCCTTGAAAGATCGACCTCGAAATGCACTTAGAGCACCTTGGAGACTCCTTGGTATGGGGTGGCTGTAAATGATGGATGGCCTCTATGGCTGGAACAAGGGTGTGACTAGGGTTCACCCACCCATCTGAAGCTAATGGCACTAACAATTTGATGCCACAATCAGTGGTTTCAAAGTTACGTTGTGGTGCACCTATGAACTGAGGCACACTACGAGTTTTGGCATCGAGCGAGGTCGATGTGCCGAATCCATATAGAATGTGATCTCTCAAAAATGAGATAGATTATTTTAGGCCTCAACATCACCATCCTATAGCATTCAATAATTTATCGATAGCCCTCATGAGCTCCAAGGTATGACCCTCAAAAGATCAACCTCAAAATGCACTTAAAGAACCTTGGGGACTCCTCGGTACAAGGTGGCCATGAATGATAGATGGTCTCTGTGGTTGGAACAATGGTATCACTAGGGTACACCCACCCACCCAGAGCTAATGGCACTAACGATTCAAATAGTTCTAGCTGTTAGGAGTTAGATTTTGAAAAGTTGTCAAAAAAATTGCAAAAGTTGCTAAGCAACTTTTTGCAATTTTTGCGCTAAGACAAGTTTTATTGCAAATTTGATTGCAAATAGACTCTAAAAACTCCTAGGGACCCTAATAATGTTATAAACATCTAGAATTACCTAAAAAACATGGAATTTACTAAAAATCCACTTGATTGGACCAATTGATGGCCAAGGCTTATAGTTGCACCATGGGGTCTTGCGTCCATTACAAATGTGGATGGTCATAAGGAGATCATTAGATCTATCCCTAGACCTTATTACATCAAGAAAAGAAAAATGATTAGGTGATTTGCACTAGTGTTCCCTATATTTCATAAAATTTAAACTATAGAGTTTCCTTCCAAAATGCTCATATAGCCATTATATTCAAGATTTGAATTTTTTAAAACAATAAGCTAAATTTTAAGTCACTTATTGAATGTTTCAACTTATGAAATGACTTGAGATTATTATGAGACCTTATTAGGACCTATGTAATGACTCACTTACCCTATGCAAATCTAGACATTACTAAAGTTCAAATCGCATGGTCCTTTACAACTTTTCAATATGAAAGTCTTTCAAAACATTATACAATATTGTGACTCTTTATGCTTTCAAATGCCATCATTGGTTGCAAAATGGAAGAAATCAAGTATTCTAATTGTTCATCTGTACTTTCTAATTTTTTCTTATTTGATTAGTTTGATAAAAATAGTTTTAATAATCATAATGTCAGCTTTATGTCAAATAAGGAAAAAACCAAATTTTTAATAAGATATCCGCAAGCAATTATCTTTCATATAGTTATAAATGCTCTTAAAATTTTCCTTATAGCCTTGTATCACATGCAAATAGGATTTGCAAGAACTTGTTCAATATCTTCCTCTTATAATTCCTTACAAAGAACCTACCAAAATACAAATTAGAATGTGCAACTAATTTAACCTATCTTTTTCATTATTACAAAAACCATATACAAAAAAAGTTCACATTTTACATCATAATACATCATAAATCTTAGGAATACTCCCCAATACCACCCCTCCCCAACTCTTCATGATGTACCTACATTTCAATATCATAAAAAAAATTAGTAACTTATTGTATTAAACAAGATAATCATCAGTTCATTGAATCATTATGAAGAAAATAACATAAGAAGTAAATATACCTAGTCAAGTGTTATAATAGGGTCCTCTATCTATTTTAGGGTCTCCAACAGGGCTTCATGATCAACATTAGCAATAGCAAAAAGTTCTTTTACTTTTGGTCTTCCTTGATGCTTCAACAACTTTACATTTGTTGCTATAATAAGATGCGAATATATGAGAATTATTTTGTGCTTCTGATAGTCTTTGAATGCAGGAATTTTGTTCCTTCTAGGCATGTATGTCCACAGCCATGTTCCAGTGAAAACCACTGAACCAGTAGGATATGTGAATCCATCATCATCTGTGATTGGTTGTGCAAGTTTTTTTTTACCTCTTACACAACATGCTAACCAATAATCAAATTTCTCATCATTCCCTTATGGTGCAACCAATGCAAAGACATGTCCTAGCTGAAGTAGATCTGATAGATGGTTATACTCAAGTGAACTTTCCAGGTCATCATCTCTGATAGAGGATATGATAGAAAATAGACTAAGATAATGTGGAGCCCACCCACTCACTTGACTCACAATGATCCCAATCACATAGAAAACAACTAAGACAAAAGCAAGCTAGCTGTCATGTCCAAATGGTCCATGTACTAGAATTAAAGCTCCAAAATGAATGCATTTTTGATGAGTCTCTCACTAGAGCACAATCTAATCTATCAGCTACAAACCCTTCCTCAACCAACCAAAAGAACCTGTGTAACACTAAATCAAGTGTCCCCCCAGTGATAATGCTAAACTACACCAATCAACAATGCTATGAGCATCAAGAAGCTCTGCTGCTGAAATCTTCAGTTGCTCCTTGACTAGAGCTCTCTTCACACATGCCCCCACTCCATCATGTTTCTCTTTTCCATGGCTAGACTCAAAAGAACTCCAAATATGAGACACCCCTCTCTCTACGTGCATTCTACACAACCAATAAAACATGTGAGCATTCTTGAATTGACCTATACAGTTATCTGACCAAATGATATGTCTATCCATAGCAATTGCATGATCATGTAAGAAATCAAAATAATTCTCGAAATAATGTTGCACAAACTCGTGAGAGTTAGATCTATCATCACTCATATAAAAATGATACTCTCTAATAATCTTCCGATTATTGTCCGCACTATCAAGGGCATGTCTACATGTTATGTGAACAAAAATAGCAATATGAATAGAGTTGTAATACTAAGATTGTGTCTCATTTTGAGGTTGCAATGTGTATTTCGCAACAAAATCAACAATTGATATAATAGTGCCAATGGGAAAAGTATCCTTGCACATTCTAAATTGTTCATCCAACCACTGAGACCTGTGACTATGTCTTGCATACTTGTAAAAAAGATTTTCCTTGAAATTTGAAATAAAACTAGCCAAACTAATATCTTTTCCAACCAATTCACATCTAGAGTTCTCACCTCCACTCTTCAATGTGTATTTCACCATTTCATATACCTTTTTTTCACTATTGTCTTTCCAAGATCTTGTTCGCACCCCTCATGGAAACATGTGTCAAACTTGGATAAACCATCACATTCTGAACACTTCTCATTTAAGAAAGCATTTCTATAAAAGAAACAACCATCAACTCTATGACATAAAAGTTGATCTAGCAAGTCTCTTGATGATTTTGGAAGCTCACTAGCACCACAATCCTCCAATATTTCTCTACTATACAAAGTAGAACAGATGGAGCGTAATAGTTCATAGTGCATAGAAAACTCAACATGATATTTGCAACAACATGTATTTCGAATTTTGAGTGGCACATAATAAAATGGCTTCAAAGATTCAAAAGCCCTTTGTGATATATGAAGACTTGGATGAATCTCTCTAAATTATTTGAACAACATAGTTTGACTTACCTCCAAATAGTGTTTAGGATATGGCATGCGGTCTCTGATGCTAATTCTCAACTTTAACATGTCTTTAGCATTGGGTGATACTCATGAGTTAGAGTGCCAAAATTATGTAGTTTCTTCCTTCACATCATTAGATAGCTTCTTATCAAAACGTGGAAGTCTCCGACCAAATGCCCATGTTTCATTTTGAAGAGGATCATCAATTTTCTCTCGTAAACTAAGTGCTCTTCTCAAAGTAGTACGATTTAGATTCAAATCAATACAAGTTTGTCTCATATATCTACCCTTTCTCAAATGATGACTTACTAAAGAGGTTGTAATAACCCTTCAAGAAGCTATTTTATCCTTCTCAATGCAAATCTTTAGTAGCCACAAGACTTAAAATAGTACGGATAGAAGTCATTTTAACAATAGGAGAAAATATTTCATCAAAATAAATTCCCTTTTTCTATGAAAATCCTTTTACAACTAACCTGGCCTTAAATCTTTTCTTACCTCCTTCCTCTTCTTTCAACCTGTAAACCCAGTTATTCTGTAAAGCTTTTTTACCTATAGGCAACTTGCACAAATCCCATGTCTTATTTTTTAGCAAAGAGTCCATTTCATCTTTCATTGTAGACTCCCACTGAATCTTAGTATCCACCTACACAGCTTCATCATAACTTTCAGGTTCACTAGCATCAGTAAGTAAAATAGAATACAAAGAGGGAGAAAACCTTTGTGGAAGTCTAATTTGCGTCGTTGACTGTCTAACATTTACTGGTGTGTGTGGTATTTTTTGTTGCAGTTGTTGCACATCATGAGGAATGGCTAGAATATCAGCTTTTGGAGTATCATCCAGCACTACATAATCATCTTCTTTCTTCTCATGTTGCTACAATAGATCTTTGTACAACACTTTCTCATTGAATATGGCATCCCGACTTCTAACAATTTTAAGATTTTCAAAATCCCAAAGCCTATAACCAAATTCATTAATGCCATATCCAACAAAGACACATTTCTTTGATTTAGCTTCTAGCTTGGTTCTATTTTCAGAGTCTATATGAGCAAAAGCTTCACAACCGAAGGTCTTGAGAAAAGAATAACTCACCTTCTTACCAGTCTATGCTTCCTCTAGAATACCATAGCCCAAAGGAGTAGAGGGACCTCTATTAATCAAATATACTATAGTATTGACAGCCTCCACCCATATGTGTAAGGGCAACCCAGCATGTAACCTCATGCTCCTTGCACACTCATTATAGTCTTGCTCATGCGTTTAGCCACTCCATTTTCTTGTGGAGTCCTTGGAACAGTTTTTTGTCTATGAATACCATTAGTGGAGCAATAATCTTTAAATTCATGACTGCAATACTCACCATCATTATCAGATCTGAGACATTTTAATTTCTTACCAGTCTCATTTTCAACCAAGCATTTTCATTTCTTAAAAGTTTGAAATACATCAGATTTATGTCTAAGGAAATAAACCCATACTTTTCTAGTTGTGTCATCAATAAATGTAACATAATAATGAGAGCCACCAAGAGAAGATACCTGAGCTGGTCCCCATACATCTGTATGCACAAGCTCTAATTTCTCCTCTCTTTTTTCCTTCCCAGTCTTTACAAAACTCAATCTCTTTTTTTTTCCATACACACAACTTTCACAGAAATCCATATTCACACATTTCAGACCTGGTAAAACTTTCTTTGAATGAAGTACTTTCATACCTTTCTCACTCATGTGCCCAAGTCTATTGTGCCACAGCGCTGTATCAGAATCTACAACAACTGTTTGTTCTCCCTGCTCAACTGTAACTATTGTTCCTGAACATTCATTTTTATCTGAAATAATCAAAGTAGAAGGAGCAATATGACCTGTACAAAGATATAAGGTGCCTACTTTCACACCTTTTTCTACTACAAGGGAACTTTTTGAAACCTTCCAAATTTTATCATTAAAAGTAACTATACAACCCTCATCAGCTGAAATTAAATTCCTACTTCGTTTTGGAACATGTCTTACCTCTTGTAGTAGCTAATGATTTCCATTCTGCAACTTAATCTTAATTTTTCCCTTTCCAACAATTTGACAAGGTTCATTATCCCCCAAATAAATAAGCCCAAAATCCCTTTGGACATAATCAATGAAATAACCTCTATGAGGTGTAGCATGAAATGAAGCACCAGAATCTAAAACCCATGAATCATCAACACTCTCTAAAGACAGAAGCAAAGCATCCTCTTTGGATTTGTTACTTACCACAGTTGCCTCCTTGTCTCCATCTGACTTATCTCCTTCATTTTTCTTTCAATTCTAGCAATCTTTCTTTTTATGACTTGGTTTGCCACAATACCAACAGTTGTTCGGTCCTCTCGATTGAGACCTCTTCCCCTTTGACTTTCCTCTTGATTTCCCACAATTTCTAGAGTTATTTCCTCTCTCAATTGTTATGCCCCTGCTTTGTGCATTCAAAGCACTTTCTAATGTAGATCCACTTGAGGATTTTCTACAAGTTTCCTCACTTAAAATAACACCAATCACATCATCATATTTTAGGGTACTAGATCCAGGAACAAAATTACTCACCGCCATTACCAAGCCATTCCAGCTTTCAGGCAAAGAACACAAAATCAAGAGAGCCCTAATTTCTTCATCAAAATTGATACCCATAGAAGATAATTGACTAGTAATAGTATTAAACTCATTTAAATGATCTGCAATAGATCCACCTTCTGCCATTTTCATATTAAATAAACGCTTCATGAGAAATACCTTGTTTGAAGCGGAGGGCTTTTCATACAGTATCGCTAGGGTTTTCATCAAATCTTTTGTCATCTTTGATTTTGTAATATTAAATGCCACCAATGGTTCCAAGCATAACCGAATGCTTTCGAGTGCCTTTCTATCCAAAAGATCCCATTTAGCCTCTGACATAGTTCCCTGATTCTTTGCTTTGCCTTCCAATGGCTTCCGTAAATCCTTCTGATATAGATAGTCTTCCATTTGCATCTTCCATAACTGGAAGTTCTGCCCATTAAACCTATCAACCCTTATCTTACCCTCATCTACCATCGCTCCCACTCAACTGTGAGACTTTCTTGCAGAGGATAACTGAAAGACAACCTCGTTCTGATACCACTTGTTAGGATAAACCATAGACAAAAATAAAAACTACATGGAAATATAACCAATAACAAAAAATAATAGATCACATAGAAATGAACACAAGGCACCAAGATTTAATGTGGTTCACCCAATCCCTGGGCTACATCCACCAAACAATAACTCCAATCTTATTATAATCCAATAATTACAACCTGATTACAATCTGTAATCCCTTATAGCTCAATACCGCCACAAGAAGAAATTTTGCATCACAACACATAATGAAAATACATAATCCTAAACCCTTTTATACAATTATTTTATTCATTTTAGGGTTACAACATGTCAGCCATATGTTGGCCATAATATGTTGGCTACCATGTCAGCCATGACCCAAATTTTTTTTCCCACTATTTATGAAGCATGTGCAGTACTTTCCTGATCAGTCACCATAATCTAACATTCCTTCATCACATAGAAGAACATACAAACTAGTACTAACCCAAATTTACATTGTGCTCCCTTGGACTTTCTAATAGCTCCAAGAATTTCATTAATCTTCTACAACATGAGCTCTGCAAGGTCATATGTATGATCCTTCTTTATCAGTGTGTATGCAACATCAACAACTATACAAGGCATGATATTCAATCTGTTGGACTGATAAAATTTGTGTGATATGATCCTCACAAAAAAATATAATAGGGGGTCTTTTACTATGTCAATTTTCATTCCCCTATTATTCCATTTTGCTCTTGTGTTCTTCTCTATTGTTTCCTTCTTTTCACTTCTTAGTGTCTTGGGCCGATCTAGGGTTGGAAATCCTGTAACCCTATGAACCATCTTCTAGGTAATTTTAACTGGTCCTTGTTCTAACCAAAATGATCCATCATGAATTCTACTAAGTATTATGCATATCCACTCAGTTTTGAATATGATTGGAAAAATTAGGGCTTTGGTTAAACCCTTCTTCTCTATGATTGAAAATTCATTCTTCAATATACCATTATCATAGAGTTTGTCAAAGGTGTTAAAGATTTTCAAGTCTCCTATGGCTCCTATTTTTCAATTATCCTGAACCATAACAACTTTTTCAAGGATGGTGGATAGGGCACTAGTGAGATCATTTTTATATGCAATTTCTAGGATTGGCCTGAAATCGGGTTGCTTAACCTCGTTACTAGCAAGCTGAATTTCATGGCTTTCTTTCCCTTGGGTCAAATTTGAACTACAGACCATTTTTAACTGAACTAGGGTTTGACATTTTAAAATAAATTACTCAAACTATACAACTCGACACCTAAAGGAAAATACCTAGTTAAATGCTTAGATCACTTGGGTAGATGTTGAGTCATTGCAAATCACTAGTTGAATCCTTGAAAATTGCTCAGTCATGCTCTTGGTAATCACTCTTCAAAATAAGTCAATTTTCACCTTTAAGTGGTTCAAACACCTTGCATTTAATTCATTCTTGTACCTTCATCTATCACTCATCTTCCAAAGGTTTTCAACTCAGCATCCACTCAACAGTTGTTCTCACTCAGCATCTACTCACTTTTTTGATAACTCGACCACCACTACAGTTTTTACTTGGCTTCCACTTGACTTCTTGACTTGACATCATCATTCAAGTTTTTTCTTAGCATCTTATCTCATGCAAATTTATACTTTGTAGTGCTTCATCTCTATTTAGGGCTGATGTATGATACTTCCTTATATGTATTAGCCCTGTAGGCTCATCTTGTGATTAGTTGGATGAGATATGATCACTTGACCTCTTGGGTTAAGTGACCCTTCCATTGGAGGTACTTGATCCATCCTTTTTTTTCCATGTCTTCTTTACATCTGTTCTAATGTGTTCCTCATCAACTTTTTCTTTGCCCTTATTTACTTCAGTCTTGGGTGCCTTGGCCTTTTTTGGACAATTCCTGCTGACATGTATAGTTTTCAAACAACTAAAGCAAGTAGTTTGGTTCAACCATCTTTTATAGTTCCCCTTAAAATGTGTTCTAATGCAATTTTGGGGTATATGTCCATACTCTTGACAATAGTGACAGTTGTGCCTTGTATTGTAATGATGTACATAGTTGTCCCTTCTTACATGTTGATTTGGTGTCCACATAGGCTTTGATATGCATTCAAAGGCTCTATGTATATACTTCCTGTAATTGTGGTAGTGTCCATCAAATCTTTGTGTCCTTGCAACTTTAGACCTGCAGTCTTGTGTCATATGTCCTTGCATGTTGCACTTGTGACAGTAACCCTTGCTTTTGGGTGTGTTTGGTTGATTGATCCTTCTACTCCTGCACATATTAGCAGTATGACCCTTTTTATTACAATAATGACAAGTGGGTTTAGAATCCTTACCTTTGTCACTTCTTTTCTCAGCACTCTTTAATGATTCCCCAACTTTCAGTGCTGATGTATCCAAGTCTTGATGTATCATTGGCTGATCTTGGGGATTTCAGCAACTATTCAAAGTACTTGATAGCTTCACTTGACTTGTTGAGATTCTCTGTTGTTTCTTTTTCTCTCTTTAATTCATTTTGTAGTTGTTCATTCTACATCCTCAAACTAGAGATCTCAATATCTTTCATATTGAGTTCATGATGAAGGTTCATTAGTTGGGCAAGTGTATCCATCTGCATGTTTGATATCCTTGTTAATTCAGTACATTTTTCTTCAAGTCTATTTGCAAGATTTATTTTTTCATCTTCCATCATGACTCTATCCTCAACTGCTCTTTTCTTTTTCTCAGTGATTTCACATAGCATCATGGCCTATGATTCATGTTCTATCTTAAGAGTTCTTATCTCTTCTGCTTGAACTCTATTTTTCTCCATCAGTTTTCCTATTGCTACATCAAATTCTTTGGAATCTCCTTTGGAAAATACTTGTGTGGTGTCAATCTCCTTGTAGTGAATATCATTTTCAGCTATAGCTATTTCCTTCCTTCTTTTTAAGGATTTTCTTAATTCCTCTCTAGCTTCCTCTACCTTGTGTAGAGCAAGATGCACATCTATCACTTGGTTCTCAATGATCTTCCCAAGTTTGAAGACTTCCATCTTCAGATCTTTTCCTTCAAGCTATTAGGCTTCTTTTTGAGAGAACTGTGCTCTGATACCAATTGTTGGAATGTCTTAATGGGGAGAGTTCTTCTGAGAGGGGAGGTGAATAAAAAGTACTGGCCCTTTTAACCACTTTTAAACCCTTAATAACATATAACTGAAATTTACATGCATGCATATAAACATTAAACAATCATGAGAAATGAACATGCATCACCACATAACACTTGAGATTTTGGTGACCCACAAACCCTCCAAGAATAAGAAGGTAAAACTAGGGTGGGAATGATACCCACAAAATTATTGTAGCAATTGATTTCAACCACTTCTGATGGTTTACCCTATTAAAGGCTACAACACATTGTTAAATGTGACCCTATTAAATGATTTCAACACCCTGTTAGGAGTGTGCCCTATTAGAGGACTTAAGAACATTCAACTTAGAATGCCACCCTGTTAAATGATTTACATAAGGTTGTTAAACCCACCTAACTCAATAGGATTTCCAAATTCCTAATACAATTGTGAGAGAGTATTAGAATAATGCACCTGATCTAATGCAATCTCTAATACTGATCTCAGGCTCTTGATCTGCTCTTCTATCTCTGATCTCTACTAAATCTAATCTACTAATTATGTTCCTTGTTTTGTTTTGATCAGCTAGATGTGTAAATTCCATCCTTTCCACTAAATCTTTGACACCAATGTTTTACAATGACCTTAACAATAGGCTTTGCTTTTCCTTCTTCTCATGATTTGACTTCTCTCTTTGTTCAATGGCATCAAGACTCCATTATAAAGATTAGTGGTTCATTATGCATCCTTGATTCAAATGTTCCCACTCAAACCCTTGAAATTCACCCATTGGCTGCATGAGGATTGCATAGGTGGATGTGAGAATTTGATCTTATCCTTTTATCCTATCATGAGTCATGCATAACCATTTTACATCTTTGTTTGTGATTGCACAAACTCTTATGCTAATCCTATGTTGCTCGGAACATGAAGTAATACTGATGCTTGACATCATCTATTCTGGATTCCTCGGCATCCACTATGTTTTTGCATTACTCGGCTCCTATAGAATTACTGTGTCACTCGGCACCTATTAGTTTTCTTCATTGCTCAGCACCTATTGGATCCTGAGTCACTCGGCACATGTTGAGTTTTGTATAGCTTGGTATATACTATAATGTGTTCTGCTCGGCAGCAACTATAGTTTTCTTGGCATACTCTGGGACTTGGCACATAAAAAAATTCTAGCTCGGCTTCCATTGTATACTCAACATGTATAGTGAAAATGGTTAAGTGTGTTGACACTCATTTGTCAATGTTACTTATTTGATCAACATTATCTCCTTCATTTTTCTTTTGATTCTAGCAATCTTTCTTTTTATACCCTAGTTTCCCACAATACTAGTAGTTGTTCAATCCACTTGATTGAGACCTCCTCCCCTTTTACTTTCCTCTTGATTTCCCATGATTTTTAGAATTACTTCCTCTCTTAGTTGTTCTACCCCTACTTTGTGCATTCAAAGCACTTCCTAATGTAGATCCACCTGAAGATTTTCTACGAGTTTCTTCACTCAAAATAACACTGATCACATCATCATATTTTAGGGTATTAGATCTAGGAACAGAATTACTCATAGCCATTACCAAGCCATTCCAACTTTTAGGCAAAGAACACAAAATCAAGAAAGCCCTAATTTCCTCCTCAAAATTGATACCCATAGAAGATAATTGACTAGTAATAGTATTAAACTCATATAAATGATCTGCAATAGATCCAACTTCTACCATTTTCATATTAAATAAATGCTTCATGAGAAATACTTTGTTTGAAGCGAAGGGCTTTTCATATAGTGTCACTAGAGTTTTCATCAACTCTTCTATTGTCTTCACTTTTGTAATATTAAATGCCACTGATGGTACCAAGCATAATCGAATTCTTCCAAGTACCTTTCTGTCTAAAAGATCCCATTCATCATTTGACATAGATCCTTGATTCTTGATTTTTCCTTCCAACAACTTCCATAAATCCTTCTAATAAAGATAGTATTCCATTTGCATCTTCCATAACTGGAAGTTCTGCCCATTAAACCTATCAACCCTCAACTTACCCTTGTCTGCCATCATTCCTACTCAACCGTGAGATTTTCCTATAGAGGATAACTAAAAAATAAGTAGGCTATTATACCACTTGTTAGGATTAAACCATGGACATAAATAAAAATTACATGCAAATATAACCAATAACAAAAAAAATAGATCACACAGAAAAGAACACAAGACACCAAGATTTAATGTGGTTCACCCAATCTCTAGGCTATGTCCACCAAACAACAAGTCTGATATTATTATGATCCAATGATTATAATATGATTACAATTTGTAATCCCTTACAACTCAATACCACCACAAGAACCAATTTTACATCACAACTATCAACCAATCCCTAACCCTAAGCTTTTTTATACAAGTATTTTCACCACTTTAGGGTTATAATTAATAATTACATGTCAGCCCAAAATCCTGATAAAATAGTTTCCAAATTTTATTTTTTGGGGGGTGATGCCCCATGCCCCAAAGAATTTATGAAGTATGTACAGTACTTTCCTAATCAGTCACCACAATCTAACACCCCTGATAAAAGAGACATTGTGTGCAACTGCTCATCATTACTTTATTCTATTTCAAACACTGCTAACAAATTTAGCTTGTAATCTTAACATGAATTATTTTTAGATTTAAAGTGGGCAAAAATTTTTCTAGATAAAGGGTAAGTGCACAAAGTTGTGGTACCAAAAGGGGAGTATAAGATGCCACTTTTTTTTTTTTTCTAGAATTAATGATTTCTAAACTTTGACATGAATTTGAAGATAGTTACACAAACAATTTCAAGATATGACTTAAAAAAAATTGTAGTCCTCTGAATCTAGTTTCCAAACTACTCATTTTTTAAAATCATGGAGTTTATAGCCCTCAAAAATGGGGGCCACGAAAGTGTTACTATTTTTTTGGTAAAAATATAACATAGTGCGAAGTGTCATCCTCCTAAAAGCTTGATTTTTTATTTGAAATTCTTTAATCATTATGGTCAAAAGTTAGCTAAGACCATGTAGTTTATCCCATATTTTGGGGTAATTTTTTAGTGTATATATATTTTTTACTAATTTTGTAAGTGAGCACATCCTAAAAACCAAAAATAAAAATTTCTTTTTTTTAAAGTATGTAGAATGGAGTCTAGTTTCTAAAAAACTAGTTGCAAAATCCGATAGACAAGCCAAAATCTAACCCCTAAATACCAGATGTTGATTTTTGAGAAAAAATGGACATACATTCAAAAGAAATTATAGTTGAAAGGCTTAAAATAGTCTAAAATCAAAATAAATTATATGCTTATATAGTTAACATAGAGACCTACAATGTCATGTAACCTAATTTTATCGATATTCAACCACAAATAAACCTAATGGAGAGCACACAAGAAAAGTTGTCCATTTTTTGAGATGCTTGTTGGAAAACATCTCTCAAACCTATTTGAAGCCACCAACCCTTTGGGTTGGATGTCCAAGTCGAATCCAAGCCTTGGGCTTGGTGAATCATTAAAAAAAGGACATGCACTATAGAGTGCTATGAAAATATAGTAGTTTTCAAATAGTGCAAGAGTGCTATTAAAATATATTAGTATAAATAGTACACACATGCTATAGTGTGAACACACTATACTGTGTACTCCCACAATAGTAAATAAAGACTAGAAAACCCTTTCAAATAGGGCACACTCATGTCAATTTGAGTTCTAGGATCATATACATAGAATATAACATTTAAGTATACTTAAAATATAAAATATAAAATTTAGGGCAAACTCATGCCATTGGAGCGCTCTCTCTCTCTCTCTCTCTCTCTCTCTCTCTCTCTCTCTCTCTCTCTCTCTCTCTCTCTCTCTCTCTCTGTCTCTCTCTCTCCCCCCCCTTAGACATATTTTTTTACCCATTTAGATCATTAAATATGTGCTAAGGGGTCCTTGGACCCCTTAAAACAAATATTATTCAATTGAATGGGTGAAAAGGGGTCATAGGGTAACCTATGACCACTTTTGACTCATTTGACCAATTATATGTTTGTTAAGGGGTACCTTGGCTCATCAATACATACATTATGCAATTGAATGGGTCAAAAAGGGTTATAGAGTACTATATGACCATTTTTTACCCATTGTAACATTAATATGCATGTTAAGGGGTCCTTAGACTCTTACAAACACACATTATGTGATAAAAAAAGGTCATAGGGTACCCTATGATGCCTTTTAACCAATGTTAACCATTATATATGTATTAAGAGGTTCTTAGACCCCTTAAGACAAACATTATATGATCAAATGGATCAAAGAGGTGATAGAGTACCCTAAGACCACTTTTGACCCATTCAAACCATTATATGTGTGCTAAGTGGTCCTTATACCCCATTTTAACACATTTGATCATATTATAGGTGCCAATGGATCTTCAAACCCTTTTAGACACAAATATATGATCCAATGGGTCAAAATGGTTTGATTGAATTAAAATACTGAATGACTATTAAGGGCTCTGATGACTCCTTAAGACATACATTATATAATTAAAAGGGTCAAAATGGGTTATAGGGTACCCTATAATCCCTTTTGACTTATTTGAACCATTATATATGTTATAAGGAGAACCTTAGATCCCTTAAGAAACACACTATGCAATCAAATGGGTCAAAAGGGCCCATAAGGTATCCTATAACTACTTTTGACCCATTTGAACCATTATATATGTACTTAGGGGTCCTTAGGCCCTCAAGAAACATATTATGCATTTGAATGGGTCAAAATCGGTCATAGAGTACCCTATGACACCTTTTGATCCATTTGAACCATTGTATGTGTCCTAAGCGGTCCTTAAATCTATTGGAATACTTTTAGAATAGCTGAGAGTGGGGGTGAATTAGTTATCCAAGGTCCAGATGTATAAATAAAACTTTTCACAACTTAGTGAACCCATAAAACATTCATACCCATGCATTCATCCATTAATTAATTACTAAAACTTGTATGTTACTGTCAAATCAACTTGTAGAAATGCAAAGCATGAAACACAATAGATTCATCATCATACTTGACACAAGGATTTACATGGAAACCCAAATTGGGAAAAACCACCATTAATATTCTACTCATTTTCACTCTTCTAAAGTAATGCCATGTAAAAGGCCAACCCTATTAAAGGTTACAATACACACTATTAAATGTGACCTAATTAAGGGATTTCAATCACCCTATTAGAAGTGAGCCTTGTTAGAGGACATTAGATCATTCACTTGGAATGTCATCCAGTTAAAGAATTTTCAAATGACTATTAGGTCAACCTTAATCCAAAAGATTTACCCTAAACTGATACAATTGTTAGAGAGTAACCATAGAGCTTTTATTTGATACAACTTACAAATTCTCTTATATATTATAGATCTTTGTTTAGTCCTTAATTATATTTGGCTTTCATAATTTGCAACTCTGACAACTTGTTCAACCTTCAAGCATTCATCTCCTTAAGCCGTCTTGCTTAACATGCCATTGCAGACTCTTTTCTTGGGTCACTTGATGAAGCAAAACCCTTAACTCCTTCTCCTCTTTAGGCTCTCACACATGATAACTTTTTCTTCATGACCAGACATTCCTATAAATAGGAAATTAGGATATTTTCCCACTCATTTTCCATCATCCAATTTAGGGTTTTGGATGGATTAGGTAGGATACAATGTATCTAAGGATCTTGTCTTTTCTAGAAACTTCTCTTAGAATCCATTTGAATTCACCTAAAAATGGTTTACATCAAATTTTGTGCCACTAGCTCATCAACCTTATCTTCCTCCTAGTTTACAAGTTTCAAGAAAAAAAACTTGTTGGTTTAGATTTAGCGAATCTTCGATCTTTAACATAACGCAGTAGCTTGACATTATCGACCTTTTGATGCTCGATAGATACTGTATTGCTTGACATCAACTATAAAATAACTTGGCATCAACTAAAGTTTACTGATGCTCGACATCAACTAAACTTTACTTGGCATCAACTATCTTGCTTAGCATCCACTAGAATTTGGTTTCACTCAACTCCAACTGACAATCTACTCGATTGCTACTAACTTTGCTCAAAACCTACTATCCACTTAGTCAATCTTGGTAGACAAACTTTGTGTAATTTATTCTTCTAAACTTTCTAAGTGTAGCTAGCATTTTCTAAACTTAAGTAGATTATCAATACATCATGTCATCACTGTCTTAACTGATCCTTGTACTTCATTACATAATCATAACTCAACCTTTCCTCTAGGTGTTGTTATTACCTCTTATTGATCAAATCCTCTTCATAAATCAACTAAGTGATAGTACTTGAATCTTATAAGTAGATGGCTTAATAGCAAATAGTAGGTTTGACATCAGTGACAAAATAATGATTGAAATACATAGTCTTCTTCAACAATCTCCTTCTTTCAAAAATCTCTCTTAACAATGATCATTATGATATTTTCAATTATATTTCAACAATGTCCCTCTTTGGCTTTGATGGCAAACCAAACTGATCAACCAACTTAATCAAATGATTAACATTTTGTTCAACCAATCTGACTGGGTTAAAAATGGTAAGGCAATGCCAAAAAGAAAACTTGTATTGGAATTTCTCCCTTTGTCAACAACTTCCATCTTTTGATTAGGTTACAAAACTCTTTCTTATAACTCCCTCTGAGTTCATTCTTGTATCTCCCTCTTACTAGGTAGATTAGGATTTATCCCTATTTCTTACATCATCCATGTATCCTGTTTTAATCAATGACATTAGTAATTATCTGATCTCCCTATAAGATCAGTCTTGTTTAGCTTCTTTGACAACAATCTCTTAAAACTTTCTCCCTCTATGGTTACACTTTCTTTCTTTGATGTACTTTCCCTCTTTCTAATCAGTAAATTAGTTTAATGTACTTTCTCCCTATTTATTTTGATGGCTCTTGATCAGTAAATCTCCCCTTCTTGATTAGTTTAATGTACTTTCTCTCTGTTTGAAAATGATGCCAAAGATGTATACCAAAAATTTGTCATCTTAAAACACACAGATATGAGCTTTTACAGTCTCTTTAGTTTCTCCCTCTATCACCGTACTTGTGACTGATTTGAAGTGTCGAGACTGTGATTACTTTAGGCACCTCCTAAACTAAGATCCACTACATCAATTTGTATTATATGAACATCAGCTTGGTTGATGCAGGGTACTCCTTCTATTACTTTAATAGCCTTTGATAGGGGTGTAATAACGCAAAATTGGTCACATCTCTAAATGCAGAATTACATTTTAAGGAATAGGTTCAAACAAATCAATTAAATTGAACCCATTCACAAATGACACATGAATATTAAATTCTAAATAAAATAAAATGAGTCATTATCCTTGAAATCAAATTTATATTGATAAGGGGCCCTCTATCCATAAATGAATATTCTATTCATAGTGGGTTCCATGATATCATTGTTTATTCATAGTGGGATCACCACTTTGAATTATAAAATCACTAATGGTATCTCCACTATGACTATTTTAATCAAAGTGGTATCCCCACTTTGAATTATAAAATACGTAATGGGATCTCCACTATGACTATTTTATGCAAGGTGGGATTCCCACTTTAAAATATAAAACTTTAATGGGCTCTCCACTATGAATTTGATATTCTGAATAATCATAATGGGATCTCCACTATGAATTTTTTTATTCAAAGTGGGATCCCCACTTTGAATTATAAAAATATAATATGAATTTGATATTCTAAATAGTCATAAT
Source organism: Cupressus sempervirens (assembly GCA_028749045.1). Classification (NCBI taxonomy): domain Eukaryota; kingdom Viridiplantae; phylum Streptophyta; class Pinopsida; order Cupressales; family Cupressaceae; genus Cupressus; species Cupressus sempervirens. The sequence continues at coordinate 38,116,483 of CM053785.1, forward strand.
GGGATCTCCACTATGGCTATTTTATTCATAGTGGGATCCCAACTTTGAATTATAAAATCTAATGGATTCCCCACTATGAATATTCTATTCAGTGTGTCTCATACAAATGATTTTTAATTCATCTAAATCTCACCATGGTAAATCCTGAACTCTACCCAAACTCTTTGAAAAAAATTTATAAATAGGAGGCATTCCAAGAGGAAAAAAAGATCTCATTTTAGCTAATAATATGCCGCAAGATTTGAAGACTTTCTTGCTTGTGGAGAACTTCTTGCTTCTTGTCTCATTCTTACATCCACTCTTTTGCCACCATTATGTTGAAAGATTGAAGACTTATGCTTGTGGAGAACTTCTATTTCTTATCTACATTCTTTCATCCATGGTATTTTAGCATATAGCATTTTAGCATAGTTTCATGTTAATATAGTTCTTTTGCAATAGTTTAGCTCACATAGTCTAATTAGTATGGATGTAACACTTCCATTTTCTATCATGGCTTCTTCATTTGATGTGTTCCCATATCGATCACATATTAGATGAGGAATTCTTATCTTTTTAACTATTCTTTGACCACATGTGTTCCCATATCGATCACACATTAGTCAAAGAGGGGCAAATGTAATAATGCAAATTTGGTCACATCTCTAAATGTAGAATTACATTCTAAGGAATAGGTTCAAACAAATCAAACAAATCAATTAAATGAACCCATTCACAAATGACACATGAATATTAATTTTTGAATAAAGGAAATGAGTCATTATCCTTGAAATCAAATGTATATTGATAAGGGGCCCTCTGTCCATAAATGCATATTCTATTCATAGTGGGATCCATGATATCATTGTCTATTCATAGTGGGATCACCACTTTGAATTATAAAATCCCTAATGGGTGTTGGAAATATAGATGGAGTAACTAAGAGGGGGAGTGAATCAGTTACTACAACAAAAAATCTATAGATCCCTTAGATGTTTGATAAAACTAGTTACTATTGTCACTCAATAAACATATAGAAAATCTTGTAACTCAGTAGATGTAGTGTATGCTAACTTTAATAGATCTTAAACATTAACATTCAAGAATAAAGGAAATAACATGAACACATGAGACACCAAATTTAACATGGAAATCCAATATAGAAAAAACCACCAAGTAACTAGCTACTAATTTTCACTCTTCTGAAGTGAGCCCTATTAGGAGCCAACCTGGTTAAAGGTTACAAAACACATTGTTAGGTGTGACCTTGTTAGAGGATTTAATCACCCTATTAGGAGAGGCCTTGCAAGAGGTCTTTAGAATAATTCAATGGAACTATCACCTTGTTAGAGGATTTACAAATGGTTGTTAAACCAACTTTGTTAAGAGATTTAGGAATCACTACTACAATGGTAAGAAAGTAGTAATAAATGACTTGAATGAGATGCAACTAAATTTTTTGATTACAGATCTCTATTCTACTTCACTAGATCCTTCCTAATCAAACAAAACTTTGTTGCTTCTCAAGGATATCTAACCATCCTTCAAAGTTTGCACACACTTTCCTCCTCAAACAATCAATGCACTTGCGTACTCTCTCATTACACAATAGAATTCTCAACTTGACCTTTCACATATATACCTTTCAAATTAGCAAGTCAACCTAATTACAAGTTACAATTACCAAAAATCATTACCTTAGTTGGCTAGAATCAATACTTCAAATAATTAAACTTTATTTCTCAAATTAGAAAAATCCTTCATTAGCCGACCTTGCTTGGTAAACATTATTTCTGAAAAGATTTCGTATGTTAACCAACAAAGGGTCAGTTAACATTGAAAATCCTACAAAATCCTTTGAAAACCAAGTGAACTCGATAGACACTAACTTTTCCTTTGTTAAGCATGAGAGCTCGATTAACACTACTTTCTTCTATATTTCATTCAATGCCTGAGTGAGCTTGGTAGACACTGTCTATATAGAGTAATTTCCAAGAATGCTTGGTAGACACAAAAAAATTCTTTGCTGAACAACTTAGCTCGATACATATTGACTACCAACTGATACGACATTTGTGTAACATCAAAGACAACACACAATTAGACAGTTGTATCCAACAATCTCCCTCTTTGGTATTCATGGCAATAAAACATGTTATAGCACAATGAAATTTACAAAAAAGTCTTTCTCTAATAGAAAATTTTCTCCCTCTTAGATTTTATGCCACAAAATTCTCTAATGCAATAATCTCCCTCTATGAAGGAATTGCATAGCTTCTTCTCCAAATAGTAAACTCTTCCTTAGAATTTTTTTAGAAAGATATGATAGTAAACTCTCCCTCTTTGACAACACATGCCAAAGCAATACATACCAAATGAGTATCAATGTACCTTGAGTACTGATTCATATACAATGTTCCCATGACTATGTTGCATCAACTGATAGATCTTCAACTTGGTTTTTGTTGATGCATCACTAAAACTTTATTCCAGTGAGCTTCAGATAGAGGAATGACCCCTAACTTACCTCCTAGATACAAGAATGTATCCTTAGGTAATGGCTTGGAGAATATTTTTGCAATTTGTTCTTTTGTATGGACATATTCCAATCTAATTTCCTTGTCCTGCACCAATTCTCTGACAAAGTGGTATTTTATAGCAATGTGCTTGGCTTTGGACTGCATCATTGGATTCTTTAATATGTTAATTGCACTTGTATTATCACAAAACATAACAACTGGTTCTTTTATTTCAACCTTCATGCCTTCCAATAATTGTTTAAACCAAACAATATTAGAATAGTTCACTACTGCTACAACATACTCTGCTTCTTTTGTAGATTGAGATGTGCAATTTTTCTTTTTTCTTGTCTAAGATACCAATCTTCTTCCAAGAAAGAATGGTGCACCACTTGTACTCTTTCCATCATCAATGTTTGCTGCCCAATCAGCATTAGTAAACACTTTTAAGTCTAAATTTCCTCCAAATTTATACCATAAGCCATAATCTTCAGTGCCTTTCAAGTATCTCAAGATCCTTTTGATTGTCATCATGTGATTTTCTCTGGGTTTTACTAAAAAACTTGCCATTATACCAACTGCAAGAGCAATATCAGGCCTTGTATGAACTACATACTACAATTTTCCAATCATTGATCTATATAAGGTCTGATCTACCTCTTTTGAACCATCATCTTTTGTAAGCTTTAGTCTAGTACACGTGGGGGTTCCTACTAGTTTTGAATCTTCCATACCAAAATTTTTGAATAGCTCCTTAATATACTTAGATTGAGTGATGTAGATACCATTCTTGCTTTGCTAGATCTAAAGAATAACAAAGAACTTAATCTCACCAAACATAGACATTTCAAATTCTTTGTTCATTTGCTCTGAAAATTCTTTGCATCGATCATCATTCCCTATAAACAAAGTATCATCCACAAATATTTCTACCAAAATAATCTTGTTATCTAGTCCTTCCTTAATATACAAGCTACTATTATCTTTAGTTCTCTGGAAACCAATCTAAATAAGGTAATTATGCAATATTTCATACCATGCTCTAGAGGTTTTTTTCAGACCATACAATGCTTTGTGTAATTTGCAGACCATTTCTTTTTTTTTGGATCAACAAAACCTTTAGGTTGCTCATTGTAGACTTCTTCATCAAGAATACCATTGAGAAATGTTGATTTAACATCCATCTGATATACCTTAAATCCTTTATGTGTTGCAGATGTAAGTAAGGTCCTAACAACTTCCAATCTTGCAATAGGAGCAAAAGTCTCACCATAATTAATTCCTTCTTCTTGAGAATATCCTTTACATACTAATCTAGCTTTTTTTCTTGATACCTTACCATCTTCATTTAACTTATTCCTAAATACCCATTTTGTTCCAATTACATTTTTATCTTTAGGCCTAGGTACAAGAGTCCAGGTTTTGTTCTTTTCTATTTGATCCATCTCTTCATTCATAGCCTCAATCCAACTTTCATTTTCCAATGCATCTTTGACATTTCATGGTTCAAAATCAGCAAGTAAACAAGTACCTTTTAGCTTACTTCTTGTCATAGTACCTTTTGATTTGTCTCTAATAATTTGATCTAGTGCATGATGCCTTCTGACAGACTTGGCCAATATAGGTTCCTTGCATTTTGTATGAATTGCATTGTCATCCTCTTGAATTTAAACTTTAGGTTCTAGTTTCTTAGACTTAGTAGGCATTGACTCAGTAGCTTCAAAATGTGACTTGAGTCTTTGTGATTTGATTTAAACTTCTTGCAACTCAGTGACTAAGGAAGACTTGGGGGTAGAAGTCTCCTGATTGATAGATGTATCTGGCAATAGATCGAGTTTAATGAAAACAAATCTCCTATAATCTATTGGTTCCTTTTTTCTTTCTTCTTCAGTCCTTTTTGCAAACTCGTCAACTTTCACATGTGCACTTTCTATGATTTTGTGAGTAGACAAATTCAAACATCTATATGTCTTACTCTTGCAAGAATATCCAAAAAAATACCTTCATCACCTTTCACATCAAATTTTCCTTTTCTAGATTCTTTCACAATGTAACATTTACTTCCAAATACTTACAGCTAACTTACATTGGGTTTATAGCCATACCATAACTCATAGGGGGTTTTGAATGAGTCCTTCTTCAACTATACTCGATTTAAGGTATGAATTGTAGTGCTGATAGCTTCTTTCCAATATTTGATAGCAATGTTCTTTTCAATCATTAGAGTCCTTGCACAATCCATGATAGATCTATTTCTTCGTTTAGCTATTCCATTCTACTCGAGAGTTCTAGGGGCTGATACCTATCTTTTGATTCCTCTTTTAATGCAAAAGTTATTGAATTCATTGGAGATGAATTCTCTACCTCTATCTAATCTTAAGCATTTCAATCTTTTCCCTATTTCCTTCTCTACTCTAGCCAAATACCATTTGAACTTATCAAATACTTCTGACTTCTCTCTTAAATAAATAATAGTCATCATTCTAAAGTAGTCATCAACAAAAAGAATGAAGAACTTTTCTTGAGTATAGCTCTCAATTCCAATAGGTCCACACAAATCAGTATGCACAATTTCTAAAATATCTTCAAACTGTTAGTTTTTACTTTTAAAACTAGTCTTTCCCATCTTACCATTCTGAAAATTCTTGCATAGACTAACAATAGGTTTCTTCAAACTAGGAATGCCTCTCACTTTCTTGAATTTTCTTATTTTCACCATATTATAAAAAATTACATGACATAACCTTCTGTGCCATAACCAACTTTCTTCAACTTGAGCAATAAAATATGAGCACTCACCAAGATCAAGATAAAATAAGTTACCTTTTGTTTGTTTTCCTAATCTAATCGGTTTTTCTTTGTCATCTAGTAGTCTTTTCTTTCCATGCATGAATTCCACCTTGAATCCAATATTGATTAGTTGTTCCACACTCAACAGATTATGTTTTAGTCCTTCAACCCAATAGGCATTATCACATACAAGTTCTTTGGTTAATGAGATTCAACCTCTTCCTTTTACACAACAAGGTTCATTGTTTCCAAACCTTACACTACCACCATCATAGTCTTCAAAATGTTCAAACTTAGTTTTGTCACCAGTCATATGATGTGAACATCCATTGTCTATGATCGATGTATCATTTTTTCTCACATGAGAGATGAGTGTCATCTTATCTTCTTCATCATTATCAAATTCATCTTTCACAGCAGTGTAAACAATTTCATCTTCACTATTATCAAAATCCTTAGAGTCCTTAGCCATAAAACATGTTTTCTTACCTTTGTCCTTGAATGATTTGAAATCTTTCTTGCCATTGCACTTATGACCTTTCTTCTCATCCTTTCTTTTCTTGTTTGACCACCTGGCTGCAATATGACCAATTTCTTGACATGAAAAATAGATTAGGGGAACTTTACCTTTGTATTTTCATCTACCTCTAGAATATTTTCTTGCAAGTAGAGCTTCAACAACTTCAAGATCACTGTCAGAAATTTCCTCTAATTCTTCTTCACTTTCTGACTAAGTGTCCTTTATTTTCTTGCCTTTTTCTTTGAGTGAAAGCTTGGCTTCAAATGCAAATTCAATATTCTTGGAAGCTGGAACATAATTGTCATAGTTATCTAGCTCAAAGGCTGCCAATCTTCCTACTATGGCATCCAAATTTATCTTATGATTTGCTTCACATATTCTTTCTTGAATTGTAGATACTCTAATTGCATAAATGGGAAGCAATGTTCTAAGAACTTTACTTACAACTGTTTCTTCCTTGATATCTCCTCTAGAAGCTTTGATTTCACTAACACTTGCTTTGATCATTTCAACATATTTGGTAATGTTTTCATCCTCTCTCATTTTCATTTGATCAAATTGTCCTCTTAGACTTTCTGCTTTGGCTCTCCTCACATTGTCATCACCTCCATAGATATCCTTCAACTTGTTCCACATAGCAAAGGCAATTTTGTATTCCTTGATATCATCAAATTCTTCATAGCTTAGAGAAAATGCAATGTCTATCATCATGATGTTATGAGTCTTATTCTCAGCAATGTCATTAACAGATAATGTACCAGAAGGAGTTGTCTATTCTTCAACAAGGTATTTCAATCATGTATCTCCAATGGAAGCTAGATGAAGCCTCATGAGCCTTGCCATGCTAAAAATTTATCCCTATTAAGCCTTGGAATTTCTCTCTTGTAAGACATCATAATCTTTAGCTTAGGTACTTGAAACCCTTCCTGTAAGCACCAAAAGCTCTTATACGAATTGTTGGAACTATAGATGGAGTAACTAAGAGGGGGGGTGAATCAGATACTACAAAAAAAAATCCATAGATCCCTTAGATGTCTAATAAAACTAATTACTACTGTCACTTAGTAAACATACAAAAAATGTTGTAACTTAGTAGATGCAGTGTATGTTAACTTTAATAGATATTAAACATTAACATGCAAGCATAAAACAAATAACATGAACACATGAGACACCAAAATTAACATGGAAACACAATATGGGAAAAACAACCAAGTAACTAGCTACTAATTTTCACTCTTTTGAAGTGAGCCCTGTTAGGAGTCAACTTGGTTAAAGGTTACAAAACACACTATTAGGTGTGACCTTGTTCACTATGAATTTGATATTTTGAATAATCATAATGGGATCTCCACTATGACTTTTTTTATTCAAAGTGGGATCCCCACTTTGAATTATAAAATCTAATCTAATATGAATTCTATATTCTGAATAGTCATAATGGGATCTCCACTATGACTATTTTATTCAAAGTAGGATCCCCACTTTGAATTATAAAATCTAATGGATTCACCCCTATGAATATTTTATTTAAAGTGTGTCTCATACAAATAATTTTTAATTCATCTAAATCTCACCACGGTAAATCCTAAACTCTACCCCAAACTCTTTAAAAAAAAACTATTAAATAGGAAGCATTCTAAGAGGGAAAAAAGATCTCATTTTGGCTAATATTATGCTGCAAGATTTGAAGACCTTCTTGCTTGTGGAGAACTTCTTGCTTCTTGTCTCATTCTTACATCCACTCTTTTGCCACCATTATGCTGCAAGATTGAAGACTTATGCTTGTGGAGAACTTCTATTTCTTGTCTACATTCTCTCATCCATGGCATTTTAGCATATAGCATTTTAGCATAGTTGCATGTTAATGTAGTTTCTTTGCAATAGCTTAAATAAAATAGCATAATAGTGGGGTTTGTAACACTTGCATATTACTTAGCATAGTTGCATTTTGTATCCTCATTCTAGCTTAGATTCTATAGTGCCTACCCCTAGTTCGCATTTCTACTATCGATGCCAAACTCTTTTAGGCCAATTTATGCTAGATGTTTAGTAGCATTACTTTCAGATTATCAGATATTGTTTCACATTTAGTTGATTATATGATGAGATTACTTGATACTCTATATTTCATATATGTGTAATGATTATTATAGTGTTTTCAAGCATTGATGGTGATTAGATAGATGGTTTATTTTATGTGTTTTCTTATGGATAATTACACCATACTTGCATGTGTATGGTGTGCGTGTTTGTTTTCTTTATGTATGGCATTTCTGATGTGGTTAAGGAAGGGAGTCGTAGTCACCTACTAGTCGAGATCTACATGATGCACCACTTCCTGCCATTGCCTGTTTAGCTTAGAATATTGTGTTTGTACATGTGTGAATTTTATGTAAGTTGTAGGTACTCGGTATCGACTTCCCTGAATTGCCAAGATGAGCTTACCCTATCGCATTATCTCAATGGTAAGAGAGAGGAGATAAATTCTCAAGTCAAAATCCTAAACTTTAAAGCCATTTGTCCTAATTGAAAATTAGGACAAGTATCTAAGTCGTGTAACCTCTGAATGTGTCAAATGATGTGAATTCATGATTATAACCCTCTGGTTTGATTTTGTATGTGTTTTTCTATGATGGATTTTCGTATGTTGTTTTATGAGTCTTTGGTGTTTTTTCTATTAATTAAGTCAAATTAAAAGTTTAAATTAATGATTTAATTTAATGGAAAATTATTGGACACTTTAATATTTAATTGTATTTAATTAAATGAGAAATTAATTAAATAAAAAGAATTAAATTTGGAGATAAAAGTTATAAGGATAATTTTACAACGTGATAATATTTATTTAATTTAATAATAATATATTTAGAGTTCATTTTTAAATAAATGCTAAATGATATTATTATTTAAGTCAATGAATATTTTATTGATTAAGTTTCAAAATAAATAAAAAAGGGAAAAGATATTAAATTATTAAAAGTTGTAAGTTAGAATGAGATTGAAAATATAAGAAATTAATTAAAAAGATAAAACATGTGCACTTAATAAAGATATTTTAATAAAGTGTGCATGAGATATTAAAGTTAATAAATTATTTTAAAAGAATTCAAGTGGAAATTAAATAAACTTATTTAATAATTCTTTTAACGTGCATGAAAAAGATTAATGCAAGATAAAAGAAAAGTTAATTTGAAGTTGAGTTTTGTGAACAAGGAGTTCTCTTGGGTGAATGCACAATTAGTGCCCCGATTTAAGGAGAGGACTCTTTATCTCCATTGGGAGGGTTCATTTTGGAGGGAGAAAAATTCGGACGTAAACTTTTGGAAGCGAATTTTTGGGAAAAGTTTCAAAGAGAAGTTTTTGGATGGAAGCAAATTCTCTCACAATTGTTGGGTGGTTGCATATTAGCATTAGGCTTAGGTAGGGTTTTGTGTTTTGATCACTAGGGGAATTATGTAATTCAATATATTTTATCTACTTCATGCTTGTAGAAATTTGTTTTCTGCAATTTCGTTGTATGAATCTTGCCACCCTTCATTCTGAATCTTTTCCTATTTGATTCCATCTATAAACCCAGATTGAAAAACTATTTAGAAAACCTCGTTCTACAATTGAAAGAAATTAGTATTAAATTGGGATCTAGGTTTGAATTAAAATGGAATTGAGAAATTTAATCTAGGTAGGGTTTGAAATTGGATAAAGAAAATTCTAAGTTGGAAAATTTTGCATGGTTAATGTTATTTTCTCTATCAGACTATATTTGTAAATGTTATTAAAAAGAAAAAGAAATAAATAAAAATCATTTATTTAAAATATTGTTAGTTTTTGTAAGAAGAATTTTATTCAAAATAAAAATAATTTTTAAAAAAAATAATGCATATGTAATACGCATTAAGAAGGGGTTTCAAAAGCTTGATTTTAAATATATATATATATATATATATATATATATATATATATATATATATATATATATATATATATTTGGGTGGGTGGGGGCCACCACCCCCCCACCCACCTTTCTCCTTCCCTTTTTAAATTCTAGCGGCCATTAATGCTCACGCGGCAGGACGACAAAGCTACCACAGCAAAGCTACTGCCCTGGACAGTAGAGCTGCCATAGTAGTAGGGTTGTCATGGGCAGCAGCTGCGATTTTTAAATCGCATGTTTTTTTTATGGTTTTACTTTAACATAGTTAATATTATTTAAAAATTAGTTTATTAAAAAAATTAATTTAATTAAAATTTAAATATAGTTTAGATATAATTTAATTAAAAGTTTAATGTTAATTTATGTTAGAATTTATAATCTTTCCTTGATTGTATTTATTAAATGGGATAAACCAAGGTATCTCTTATGTTGTTTGTCCTCTAGTCCATATGTGAGGACAAGTCTTTTTTGTAATTCCTTTATTAAGGAAAATAGTGTATTCCTCCTTAAGAGGATTATGACACTTGTTATGCACACACTTATGAATGTGGCAATCATTCACTTGGGAGTTACAAATAACTCCTCTTCTCATCTCTTTATAAAAGATTTTTCTCTCTCATTCTAAACACACAATCACGATGTTGTTCATGTAATGAGCACTATGGCTCCTCATTCTCTCTCTCGCTCTCTCTCTCTCTCTCTCTCTCTCTCTCTCTCTCTCTCTCGCTCTCTCTCTCTCTCTCTTCATTCTTAGGCATTTGCCTCATTCATATAATTCACAAGGGGTTTTCTTTGCTTTCCCCTTTCAAAATTTGTGCCTCCATTTTTGTGTTGATCTTGGAAAGCTCTTTAAAGTATGGTAATTATGTTCATCACAAGCTCTCTTAGATTAATTTATGATTCATTAATTTTAGTTCATTTCAACTTTATTATTTCTAACATGGTATCAGAGCTACTAATCCTTGTTTTGAGTTTTATGTGATGAAGGTTGTCATTCATTGGAAGCACATCTTATTAAATAATCTCCACCTAAGTATCTATATTAAAATATTATTAATTTTTTTTGCTCTTGTTCTAACAAGTAGCATTTATCAATTTTAGTTTAATAGTATTTATTATTGTTATTTTAATTGTTTAATATTTAAAATTTTAAAAAAAGTACATTATTATTTCCCTAACATTTTTATTGAAGGGACTACTTAAGTAATGATAATTGATGTTATTTATGTACGCACCTAAATTTGATTCCACCACTTCGGTAATCCTATTTAGCTATCTCTAAAGGCATCATTAACTAAATTCTTATTTAATTAATCCTTTTCCACCCCCTAGCTAATTAATTTAATTAATCATTTATAGTCCTAATTGATAAATCAAATAACCCACTATTTATCAATTAATCCTATTCTCCTATCTAATTCCAAAACCCTCATTTATTAAATAAGTATATTTGATAAATAAAGCCCTCAAAACCTAATAATCCTAAAACTATCCTAAATACCCCCATTAGCTTAAATCCATGCCATCCACCCATACTAACCAAGCTTACCACTAACTCACCCACCCTTATCAATACGATCCACTTGCACATCTCTAACATCCCTAATCTAATCCTAACCCAAGCCTAACCCATCTCCTAATCATTTGCACAATCCTAAATGAGCTTAAGACTTTCCTAATCCAAACCAAAGTCTCCCCTCAAAATATCTCAACCACCAAGCCATAAATGCTCTCACAAAGCCATAAATGACTCTTACAAGCCCATTTATTGTTCTTACAAGCCATTATGAGGGTCTTTATGAGCTTTGAGCCTCCTTTGTTGACCCCTCAACCCCTCTTTCTCTAACCAATGACCCTATGACATGTGTCACTCCCTAATTGGCTATAAGGAAGCACAATCCATGTGCTCTCCTCTCATTCAATCTGAGCCCTCCATAAGCTTTCTCCTTTCTTTCCATCCTAGCCATTTATCCCTCAAGCCCTTTGCCTATTTAAGGAATCCCCTCCCAAGCCATTTTAATCACAATCCATCAAGTAAAGTCATAATGCCATTTTGAGAACAGGTTTTACATCTACATCCATTATCCACATCCAAAATCCAAGAATCTCCATTGAAACAAATTTGAGCACCCATCTTGAGCATACATCCCTAAAACACAAGCCTTAATTAGACATAGTGAATCAACAAAGAGCCATTCCTATTGGGAGATTCTTTTAATGGCTCATATTCCCAATTAGGAACCCTCTTTTGTCTATCTTGAAGTTTATGTTTGTTATTAGTTTGTAGAAGCTTTATTTAAATTTGGTTTCTCCTAACATGCTAACAACTCACGTATACATTTTTGGCATGCCTGGTGGGACCCCGCAAGGGTCATTTTAGTCTTCATTAATGCTAGTTTTACATGCTTTTTTCATGTTTTGGCTAACCATGCAAAACTAACATTAATGACAATATCTTTTGTTTGTGTTGCTTTCTGATTTTGCTTGCAGGGCCACATTGAATGCCTCAAGAATGCACTCCCAACCCTGTTCTTGATTTTCACCCAGTGAACGATCAAAATACAAAAACTTTTTGCATCCTCACAACCCTAGGAATGTGATCTCGTAGTCCCAAGAATGCACCATACTCCGAAAAGATCATGAACCCACAGCCCTAGGAACATAGAAAGACCAGCAAGAACGCCAACAAATAGTTCCAATCAACTCACACGTATCGATAAACCCAACCAATGAACCCGCTGGCCAATCTGTTAATGGGGACGTGCCTTAGAATAGCGAGATCATCATTCCCGCTTGTGGGAACACTGAATTTTCCTATCTTAAACTTCTCAAAATTATAATAAAACTTTGTCTGCGGGATCGTCATTCCAACTTGTGGGAACATTTTAAGGCCATAAATCTGCGAGATCGCTTTGTCAAAAAGAGCTCTTGAGTTTTTGGCTCGTGGTTTTTATTTCCTTTTTTTGACAGTCTTTCTTTTCATTCTCATGATCCAGAATCATAGCAAGATTGTCATTCCCACGAATAGAAACTCCAGCGAGATCACAAACCTGCTTGCGAGAATCTGTGTACCCTCGCGAGAATGCTGGTTCTCATATTTTCTCTGCGGGAATGCTATTTGTTTTGTTGATCTAGTTAAAGTCATTTCCACTTGTCTTTGCAAATTGAAAACAATTAACTTGTATGTCTAAAAACCCCACAAATCAAACACTTCATTTTGGTGCTTTAAAAAGAACAAACAAATCTCTCTTTTGCATGCAACTTAGGTAAATTTGATTTTTGAGCACTTACAAAATTTGTTAAGTTAAAAACAAATCAACAAAAATAAAATTGAGTAGTTTTCATTGGACTCACCATTTTTCTAACCACCCATCAATTCAAACCCTTTGGTTGCAATCTCAGCACCATACTCGGGGCGATGGGTCCACTTGAAAAAGGTGTTAAGTGTTCCATAATCAGATTCTACTTAATTAGCTTTTGAGGGTTTGTCTTAACTTATAAGATTTCTTGAATGTCCAAAAATATAGATTAAATTGATTACAATTCAAGCTTGGGTTTTAAAACTAAACAAAAATCAATTGACGTGGAGGGCCTCCAGGCATGCAAGATTTAATTTGCAGACCCTAACTCTTCCTCTTCCTTGCATTCTTCGACCAATGTTACTTTTGTTGATGCATCTCAAAGTTAGAATTGAACATCTATATCTTAATCACTTGTGTTTTCAATAGATCAAACAATCTAAGAATCAATTGGTCAAAGAACCCTACTTTTTAGCCCAAGGTCATCCGAATCTTCTCTCCCCTTGTCACCTTTGTGGGCCATCTTGGGTGCATAAGACTAGGATCCAAAAACTTGTTTTTAGTTTTAGGGGGCCTACTTGGGGATTTCATCACCCCTTGGGATGACCTCAACTCCAGCGTTTCAGTAGAGTATAAAGATCAGGAGGTGAATCCAAAGACACCTCTCTTGGGATCAAGATTTTGTCACTCGGGTTAAGCCTCAAGGAACTTTATACCCTTGAGAAGTGAAAGAGGAGAAATGGGTTACTGCTCCTCTTGGTTGTGTGACATCTTTTTGATTTCATCTATGAATTTGGGCCTCATGTACTTTGTGTATATCGAGGACTCCTCAGATAAACCAACTGTTAGCTTTGTAGCCAACCATCTAGGATGTTCATGTGCTTGAAGTGATTGCTCAAAACATTTGTAAAAACATACACACTCATTGGCACAAGTATCACATTTTGAAAATCAAAACTTCTATTTGGTTGTTCCTATCTATTGCTTGATCTTTTACTTGTTGAATGAATGTTTGTCAAACTTGGTCAATCCTAGCTTAGGGCACTTAGCGTAGTCACCACCTCCAAGAACCCCATGGTTGTGTTTTTAATGCTTGGAAATATCTCATGTCAAGCCATCCTAAGACTAAGTTTAAGAAGGCTAAGCTTCCTCAAATACCAGCCTTTAAGGAAATCGGAGAAAAGCATAAGAAACATACCCCTAACCCTAGGATTGCCAAATTGGATCAAATTGAGAAAGACAGAGCTGAGGTAGCATTGCAAACTGAATGGGACTACAAAATCCAAAACCTAACCCTTCGACATGGTGTTAATATGAGCCTTATCAGCAACTCTACTATTACTCATTCTGATTAGGTCCTTCCTTTTTCCACACACACTTACACACGTATAGGTTTATTCACTCATCTAGGAATTGCACTATCCCATTCAAGCATTTGAAGTTAGACCATCTCCTCTCATCTTAGGTTGTTGAAGAAGAATCCTCCACCTGCATTGTTAAAATCTTAGCATTATTTCCTCACTCACTTAGATATTTTTTTGCATCACATCTCTCATCATCTTGAGTATCCTTGAAACACAACACTTTGCTAGGATTAGGTTGTTGTTGGTGTCCCACATCACCTTGAGCCAAAGGTTAGGGTCACACTTTTTTGCATCACCATCACATTTCCCACATTCATATTTTAAAATACAAATTTCTTGCACTTAGCACCATATCATTTGGACACCCTTAGTATCATCCCTCACTGCATTTGCATCTTTAGGAAAAGCTTCCTTTCATGCCACCCACCACATGTTTTGGTAGGCACACACAGAAAAGAGACATGGATCATAGTCATAGTGGTAACACATCCTGAGCTCAGCCATACTCTGTAGTATCCCTGACACCATCAGACCCACCACTGTAAATCCCAAAAGAACCAAGATCATCCATAGATATTGAGGCTTTCATGAACCAACCTGGTCATGCTACCATCATAAATGCCATCATAGATCGCAACAAGGAAACCATCATGGAAAATTTCTTGCGAGACAAAGTTGGTATCTTTGAGTTTGGATGTCCACCACCTATCAACATAACAGATCCTACTCATTGTTTCGATGGCAACCACCTTAGGTAGAACCAGCAGACCCAAATATCCCCTCAACCCAAGTGTTGGTTCCCATTCCACAGAACACTCATCCCATTCTCACTCAGCCATTAGTGCATACTACATCTCAATCGACCTCAAGTATACATTTTGCATCTATTTCCACCACTCATTTTTTTGCTCCACCAAATCCTCCATTTGCATCTAACAGCACTACCTTTTCGCTTCCACCCCATATTGTATCTAGCCTATTTGCTACTCAAATACCACCAATAGGGTCCAATACCTCATCTTCCATCCAACCAAACATCACTATCAACCCCTTTGTACCTAGATAGAGCTCTTCAACTGCATTTCCTGTAGGGCCTTGGAATATTACTGCGACACAAGCACCTATCACTAGTCTTCCCCCTAGCACTGCAGTCACGTCTGCACCTTCAACACTGTCATCCACTGCTTCACATAGCTATTCACTCATACGTCTCACCAACTATTTCTCCATGCCACCTCTAGGAAATAGCCCAAATCCACCGCCACTATAGTTCCCTTCAGTAAACACTTCGCTACAAATTAACTAGCTTGTGCCTACTCCAAATCAGTCCTACTCTCAAGTAGGCACACAACCCACATATATTGGGCATGGTATATATTCTCAGAGCATAGCACAAGCATTATCTGCATTACCACCATTTCAGCCACAGTCTTCACATCAGTAGTATGCCCAAGCACCCATACAAAACTATCTCATAGGGCAGCAACCTCATAGTTATCTACCACACCAACTTGAGCAAATGCAATAGTATGCACAACCAACATTCCAGCAAACCATAGCATCCACTCCACTAATTATTAAAACCATTTTTCCATAGATGCCATATGGTCATCAGAGTTCTCCATATCACACTTCAAATTCTGGCACGTATCCTACACTGGAGGCACCTAGATTAGGGGCACTTGCTCCTCCACCTGTAAAGTCTAAATGAGAAGAGATGAAAAATGCTCTCAAAGCCCTCAAGGATGGGATAGACACCAAAACTTTCAAATTTGAAAATGATTGCCCATACCCCTTTGATAGGACTATCACATTGACTCCATTTCCTAAACATTTTGAGATCCCCAAGTTTGACAAATTTAGGGGGAAGAGTGATCCAGTCACACATGTTAAGGAATTCAATATGCATTGCCAGGAAGTAGCTTATAATGATGTGTTCCTCATGCAGTTCTTTCCCAAGATCCTAGCAAGACCAGCCTTGGAATGGTTCTATCATATACCTCAAGGTACTATTAAAAATTTTTCAAAACTTTCTGAGGCCTTTTTTGCTCAGTATACCCATCTCGTTGAAAATGAATTATCTATAGTGGACCTTGTCCACACCAAAAAAAAGTGAGGGGAAAGCTTTACAGAGTACTTACAATGTTGGCAGATCCTCACAAAAAGGATCTCTTGTACCATCCCTGAGCACCATCTTGTAAAGATGTTCATAAACAACGCACACCCTAGCCTCGCTCATCATATGGTTCTGAACTGTTTACAAACATACAAGGACATCAAAGAGAAAGGAATGGGCATTGAGAAAGGCCTCATTAAAGATGGTGTCATCAGATTATACAAAGAAAACACCCAGGACCACAGTCCGAGCAATGACAAAACTTGATATTGGAACAAAAACAAGAATACAGTGACAGATGGTGCCATTGACACTCGACAGGTCCATATTGTTGGGGTGGCTACTAGTGTTCCCACCATATTTTGCCAACAACAAACTTATCAACAACAACCTCCTGCATATCACTAGCCACCCATGAAAACTCATCAGCAAATACCTATTCCTCGTAATCAAACTAATGTTATCACACTGTTGGCAAGAAGTAAACCACGTGTTCAGTGGCAACCATGAACATACACCCCATTGGGGGAACCTCTTGATACAATCTTCAAAAAATTGGCCAAAGATAACCTTGTTCAATATCCACAAATGCAACCCTTGGAACCCAATCAATCTAGAGCATCTTGGTACAAAGGTAACAAACATTGCAAATTCCATCGTGTCAAAGGGCACACTACCCTTAAATGCATGCAACTTAAGGATTATGTACAGGACCTCATTGACCAAAAAGAGATCATAGTGGGGGCACAACCCTCACCTAATGCAGGATTAATGATGTATCAAAATGCTTTCCCTCCTCATAACATGAACCCAAGAAAGGCACTTGCAAACCCTCCTATCAAGAAACCCAACAATGCTCCAAGTAAACAAGGTGACAACCGAGACACATCTCAAAATTATACCTCAGCATACTTAGACTATGGTAGCTTAATTGGTTGCATATCCCAAGTTGAACCATCTATCAATGTCATCAATATCAAAGGCCCAAATACTCAGTGTGCAGTTGCTACCCATCAGACACGACTCAATATAGTTGGTCCACCTATATCCACACAAATCAGACCACCATCAGTATGACCACCTCCATCTCGAGCATCTCCATTAGAATCACCTTCACTAGGGCCATAGTATAACATTTTGAAACACCTTGGAAACACGTTGGCCCAGATCTCCATCCTAGATCTCTTATGAACAAGCCCACTTTACCAAGAGATCCTTGATAGAACTCTACATGAGTCATGCATCCCCTCCAACATAAATGCCACTAAGTTTCACAACTTGTTTAGCCATCTTTCAGCCTCATGTGCCTTATCTTTCAAAACCATTGATATCCTAGCAATTGAACCTGATCACATCCTCCCACTTCGCATCATTGTTATGGTTTCTGAATTTGTAGTTAAACATGTCATGATAGATAATGGATTGGCTCTAAACCTATGCACTCTAAAGTTCATCAAGTAGGTAGGATATACTAAAGCAGATATCATCAATGAGGTGATCACCATCAAGGCATATGACAATTTGGAGCATACTACTGAAGGAACCATCTTGCTCCCTATCAGAGTTGGCCCAGCCACTCAAGAAACACCTTTTCATGTAGTTGATCTTAATCTTCCATATAACATCTTAATCTTCCATATAACATCCTCCTCGGTCATCCATGGATTCATGCCATGAAGGCTATTTTTTCCACATATCATCAGTGCATCAAATTTTTGCATAATGGCACTGAGATAACCATCCATGCAGATCCTGACCCCTTTTCTTATTGCAATGCGGTTGAAACTTCATACACCAATCACTGTCTTGGGATCAAAATTGGCACCACCATGGCTAGCTCCTTTGGCACCTACCATGATCTAGACACCATTTTAGCCTCCACTCTCTCCACAGTTAAGATCACCTACCAAGGTTGTGGCAAGTATAGTCTCACAGATGCTTTTGTTGTCAGCGCTCTACCACTTGACCCACATACTCAAGGATGCCCAATACATCAAGGGCCTATACCAAAAACTACCTCTCAACTTCACCAGTTGGGCCCTACCACATTTTTCACTAAAGGTATCCTTGATGGAGTATAAAACACACCAGACATTAACACATGGTTATACAAAGAGCCACCTCCTAAAAGTGAAGCACTTCTTGATCACTTTAAACAGAAATATCCCTGGTCACATCACTTGGTCACGGAGCAGTGGGATTATCAAGGAGGTGGTTTAGGCTACCAAGAATCAGGTATGAGATAGCCTATAGAAGCACACCAAGGGAAAAAAAACCAAAGGCTTGGGCTATGGACTCCCCACAACTAGGGGCACTACAACAGAAGGCCACGCCTTCATGAACATCCAAAGAACTCTTGTTGAGGTTTAAGACATCCCTAAGGAAGTTGAAAAGAAAGCTTACAATGATATTTTCCTTGATGAAATAATCCTTGGAGCCTCTATGCTCTGCCAGTTATCATTAAATCTCATAGACCTCCCCCTCTCTCACCCTGAACTCATAGATTGGGACCAACCAAGTTTTGTTCATGTTGACGAGTTCTCTACCGATCATGCACTCCTTAAATTCATGGGGGCAGAAATGGCCACCTCCACCATCGGTGTATGTCTACAAGCTGGATCTTGCAGGTTACTTTGGGGAGGAGGAAATCTCTAGTCGCAAAAATGAAATTATAAAAGGAACAAAAAAGATAAAAGATAAAAGAAAAACATCCCATGGTGAAAAATCCTCTGGAGCACCATTGGGTGACTCAAAAATTGAAACAAAAATAAAGGATGTATCCAATGGTGAAAACCTTTCAGAGGCACCTAAGGATGGAGATTTCATCCTCTCCCCACAAGAGCATCAACCTCCTATATCTTCAGTTTTGATAGAAGAAACTTGGCCTCTAAATATCAGTTTGACAGAGATACCACATATCACATACATCACAGCCTCTCTACCACCTGAACAAGCATATCTTCTTCTTGAAGTTCTCCATGAAAATATAGGCTGCTTTACATGGTCATATTAGGATATGCCAGGGTTGGACTCCAAACTAGTTGTACACCATCTGGCAGTGGATCTAGGGGCCAAGCCCGTCAAGTAGAAACTTCAAAAAATGCACCCCAAAGTGGCTTTATTAGTCAAAGCAGAGCTAGAAAAGTTGTTAGAGGCCAAAACCATTTGACCAATAGATTATTCGGAATGGATTTATAATATGGTAGCTATTACCAAGCCCTCTGGTGATATCAAGATTTGCACCAATTTCAGGGATCTTAATAAAGCTTGTCCAAAGGATGACTTTCCATTGCCAAATATCGACATGATTGTGGATCTCACCGTAGGTCATGAACTCTTGTCATTAATGGATGGTTTCTCTGGATATAATTAGATTCATATAGAAAAAGAAGATCAGCATAAGACCACATTTACTACACCTTGGGGCACATTCTACTACAATATGATGCCATTTGGTTTAAAGAACTTCGGGGCAACCTATCAACGCATGATGATGGTCATCTTCCATGACCTAATCCATAAGATACTTGAGGATTATGTGGATGATATTCTAGTCAAATCTCTCAATGCTTTGGATCACTTATCTCACCTCGAGGAAGTGTTCAATCAACTGGTAGAATATTGTCTCATGCTAAATCCAAAGAAGTGTGTCTTCGGTGTTACTTCAGGAAAGCTCCTAGGCTTCATTGTGTCATAGTGCAGTATTGAGATTGACCCTAAGAAGGTTAAAGCCATCATGGATATGGCTCCTCCTAGGACACTCAGGCACCTGCATTCTTTGCAAGGAAAACTCCAATCAGTCTGGTGGTTCATTTCTCAGCTTGCTGATAAGTGTCAACCTTTTACTCACCTGCTTAAGAAAGATCAAAATTTCAAATGGGACCCAGCTTGCTAGCGCAATTTTGAGCTCATCAACCAATACTCAGCTAATCCACCTATTTTGGTTCCTCTAGTTGTGGGGCACCCCCTCATATTGTACATCATAGCTACTCCCATAGCATGAGGTGCTATGCTAGCACAACTTGACGATGTAGGAGAGGAACGAGCTATTTATTACATTAGCCAAACATTAGTAGGCTATGAGCTTAACTACATGCCAATGGAGAAGGCATGCTTAGTAGTGGTGTTTGCCACCCAGAAGCTACCTCACTAAATGTTGAGTCATACTATACAACTGATATCAAAGATTGATCCATTGAAATATATGCTCTCTTGTCCAGTACTCACTGGATGCCTAGCAAAATGGGTTATGCTACTTAGTGAATTTGACATTCAATATGTTGACAGAAAGGCCATCAAAGGCCAGGCTATTGCGGATCATTTGGCTGATGCACCCTTAGTTGTAGATCACCCACTCATCATGGAATTTCCAGACGAATACCTCTGTTTGATAGAAAAACAATCACTCTGGAAGCTATATTTTGATAGCTCCTTTACATCTCATGGCTCCAGTGTGGGCATACTCTTCATTACACCTTAAGGTGATTATATTCCTAAATCTTTCAAGCTACAATTTTGGTGTACCAATAAAATTGCAGAGTATGAGGCCCTTGTTGCAGGACTAAAAATCTCTATTGAATGGAATATCATAGAGCTTCAGGTCTATGGTTATTCTCAACTTATCATCAAACAAGCTTTGAATGAATATCAAACCAAGGATGACAAGTTACTACCTTAAAAGATCTGGTTGATAAATTAAAGGACCATTTCACTCAGATCTAGCTCATACAGATACCTAGACTCCATAATAACGTAGTTGATGTTATGGCTACTATTGGTTCTCTCTTGGAAATACCACATGAAGCTATGCAATATGAATTCTTGGTTGAGCAGCTACATGAACCTGCACATGAGAATGATGAATCAACATGGGTCTGTATCTTGGTTGGTCCCCAATCTCCATGGTACCATGAAATTCATGCTTACCTACTAAATGGTATCATATCTCCTCACCTCACATGAACCCAACGCGAAAACCTTATTCACAAAGCTTCCCGTTACACTATCATCACCTAAACCCTATATCCTCATGGTTATCATGATACTCTCTCTCAATGTTTAGATCAAAATGAGGCTACAATGGCTCTCAAAGAGGTACATGCAGGACTTTGTGGTGCTCACATGAGCAAGATGGTGCTAGCAAAGTAGATCTTTCAGGCTGGATATTATTGGCCTACTCTAGAATAGGATGCGTGTGAATTTGTGAAATGATGTTTACCTTATCAAAAACATGCTAATTTAATCTGGGCTCTAGCACAGGACTTGCAACCCATTGCACCACCATGGCCTTTTGCCTATTGGGGATTTGATCTTGTTGGTCTTATTGTGCCATTTTCTTCAGAAGGGCACAAGTGGATAATCACCGCCACTGATTATTTCACTAAGTGGGTCGAAGCAGTTCCCCTTGTTACTGCCACAAGAGTTTAGGTGTCTAAAGTTTATATTGTATCATATCATATGTCACTTTGGCATCCCAACTACCATTTTCATAGACCATGAAGGTAATTTTGAAAACCTAAATATGGAGGAATTGTGCACTTCCCTTCACATCCACCACCACTTTTCTAGCCCATATTTACCACAAGGTAAGAGTCAGGCAGAGGCAACTAATAAAACCCTACTCAGAATCCTCAAGAAAGTTGTCAATGACTATGGTTGTGATTGGAATTTGCAAATTAATCCCACCCTATGGGAATACTGTACTTCATTTTGTATAGCCACTAGAACAACTCCATACTCCTTGGTCTATGGTGCTAAAGCAGTCCTACCTATTGAGGTTGAACTCCCATCACTCTGCATTTCTCTCCGAGGATAGATATTTGATGAAGAATATAGAGTGGCTCAACTTACTCAACTTGATCTACTTGATGAAAAAAGGAAACATGCCTATGACCACCTCATGGTCTATCAAAGTTTCCTTAAGTGCAATTTCAAAAAGAAAGTCCATCTGCGTAGTTTTCAGGAAGGTGACATGGTCCTTAAAGAGAATATGAAGGTTCAAGCTGACAGAGAAAAGAAAGGCAAGTTCGAGCCCACCTGGCTTGGTCCTTATGTGGTCACAACGTCTTTTGGCTCAGGAGCCTATCAACTATCTACCTTGAAGGTGAAGTCCTAAATGATCCTACCAAAATTATTCACCTCAAGAAATTCTATGCCTAAGGACAAAATTTGCAAATAAAGGACAGAAAAAAGGCACAAAATAAAAATAAAGCATCCAATGGTGAAAACTTGGCAATTCAAGCACCTTGGATAGGTCCCTGGTGAAAACCTAGCAAAGAGGCACTAGGTGTAGTACAACTCTTCCATTATCTATCATCGACACAAACCCCTTTATCACCCCTCCATAATATATAACTCATCCCCCCTGCTTTTCCAAGGTGTTCCTTATTGTTACTCGCCATGCTTCACAAACATCATCCTCTAGCACTTTGCACTATGCAACATCCCACCTCATTCCTATATTATAGCCTCCCATGTATCATACTCAATGTATCCTACCATTATACTCTACTAGATGTACCTTATCAAGTGCTTTTTATCCTTATACTTTACCATATGTAGCATATACAGCCCATATAACATGTGTCTCATACCCCTGCACTAACCCTTGTCTCCCATGTACATTACCAATGTGGATACAACAATATCCAAACCATTGTACATGAATCATGCTTTACATAATCCCACCTAAACAAAACCATGTATTATAACAATGCCATCTCCTCATCCTAAGCTCTCCCCCATCATGCATATACCTACTACTATGTTTTTCTAACTAATCATGAGTTCCCATGTCCTTAACTAGTCATACTTGTACATACTATCCAGGTCTTCTTACAACCCGTCAGTAGCTCGTTAGTTGATCTCTTTGACAAAAGGTTACTTTTTCACATTGTGGAATCTTTTGTTGTTTCTTTTTGGTTGATCATTTCATATCATGGTGTGTTTTGATTGGGGCAACTGAGGAGGTTGGTTTTGATCATAGTCTTTTGTTGCTTGTGAGTCAGTTTGATATTATCCTTGCATATTTCCAACATGTTTTCATCTTTCAATAAAACATGATGCACTTGGGTAATCTCATTTGCTTGTGGATCATCCAGCATCATTCCAACACTGATATCTTTGAGACTCATGTGTGATGTTGTGGCAATCCTTGTGTGCCTGTTTGAGTTAGTCCTATAGAATTTTGGGGAAAATGCCTTGACATTCTTAGCAACCTTGGCAGATCCCTAACAATCTTATATCAAAGAAAGTGTTCACACTACATAGTAGTACTTTCTCGCGAAGTAGCCCAGGCTCAAGCTTCCCCTATGCCTCACTTTTATTTTTTAAAGAACCCCTGGTATCTTCCTCTTTGTCATCACCCCTCTCCCTTGAACTATCATTTTTTTTCCACCCTCAATATCATTTGATTCAAAACCTTGAACATCAATTCTTAGTTATTCTCATCATGATGTGATCCCTATCATAAGTTACTATTCTAGCTCTAGAATTTCTGCTATCCTCCTAACTGTGAGTTTGTTGGTCACTCTTTTTCCAACATTATTCTCCTTAGAGTTATTATCTCCTATGATCACTTTTCATATCATAGAATACTATCATAAGTTAAAGCATTGGTTATCCTATTCCACCACCATTTTTTGTCTTGCACCTCCTAGAATCTCATATTTTGTATTGTCATAGCTTGTATCCTTTATCACAGAATATCATTACATTCGATCTTTTATGTTATTCTTGCATGCTTATCATAAATCTCAGGTGTATCTTTTAGTTTGTGTTCTTTTTAGCATATCATAAATTTACTGTTCTCTCTTTTAGTTCATTTTAGCATATTCATTCATCATTAGATTCTAGTTCATTTTAGCATAGTTATTCACCATTAGATTATCATTCATTCTAGCATAGTCACTCATCATTAGCTTATGACTCCTTTTAGCATTTATCATTAGATTAGGTTTCATTTTAGCATTGTAGTTCATCATTAAGTTGTACTTCATTTTTTGTATTTTCATCTTTTATTTTGTAATTCTTTTGTTTTAATCTTTCATCCATCTTTAATTTGTGTTAACATATCCTAGATATCATGACATTATTTTCATTTTCCATATCATAAATCTGTTGATTATCCTTTAGTTGGTCAGTCATTTTACATTTGTCACTTATTTTTATAGTTTGTACTTATCATCATACAACATCATATCAAATACTCTCCAAAGAAATCAAATTCTCTAGGATCACATCACATCCATCATAAAGCCACATCACATCATCAAGATCGTATCAAAAACCTATCACATCTATCATACAAAAAATCTCATCATCATCACATCTACAATATCATAAAAACATGTCATCAAGGATCACATCATATCTGCACTATCATAGCTAAATCACATCAAAATCATATTATATCATGTCTACAATGTCATCAAAACTCACATCCTACATCAAAAACTGTCAACACAATCATAAAATCATAGCACATATCACATCTTGCATCACCAATTGTCAGCAATATCATCAAAACATCACTGTCTATCCAACACATATCAACCACTATACATAACATCACCAGTCCATATCACATATCTCACTAGAATCATCAAATCTATATATCAATGAAAGAATGAAAGAATAACAGTCCGTCAGTGTACAATGTCCATATCATACAAATGGGTCTGAGTTCACACAAAGTCTCCATGTGTCTCAAAAAAATTGATATATATAGAGTACTCAATATCCCAAGAGACACCTACTCATCGATGGTCAACCCATTGTCCCTACATCATCAGTCTCCTCCTGTGCCCCTCTCATGACCCTTGGTTCTAGTGGTGGTGGCCTCATCAGTCCTCCCCCTCTCCCAGAGCTCTCTGCCTCCTCTCTCATCCCATGACTCTAGATTGACCCTACCCTTTGACTATGCCTTGTACGTTGGGACCCACTTGTACTCTCCCCCCCTATGCTCCATCCACTCTCCCCTCCTCCCTGCATCCCTATGTGGGTACCTACTATCCCTCACCGAGTCAGTTGCCTATAATGCTCAATCTGCGATGTTGGCATTGCAGCATGGTACCTCCCTCGGTAGAATCTAGCCCTCTCCCTCAAATCCTCCATCTCTTCTCGCAATCTCCGCAGCTCATCCAAACCCCCTCCTACTACCACTTGCACCCATAAGGTCACCACCTCCACCACCAACCTATCTCGCTCCTACTGGAGGGTGTCTAGTCTTGCTTGTACCCCCTACCACTCAACAATAATGACATCCAACCTCCCCTCCACCTAGCCTACCTCTGTTTGTAGCCTCCACACCTGCCTTGTCTGCCTGCCCTTGGGCTATATCTTGCTCCTGTCTAAACTGGTCCCCCTCTACCCAAAGTTGATCTCTCTCTTGCTGAGTATCATGGAGTAGCTGGCTCATCACTGTGTGTGCCTACTCTAGTGAGGCGTATCATCCTGCCAATCCATCATCTCCTCCCCCAACCGACGATCCTCCTACATCTCCCCCTTCTGGCCCCCTCTTCACCCCTTATAGCCCACCCCAGTGCCCTGCCTACCCGTCTTGGTCATCCCAACCTTCAAAAACATTCCATTCTCATAAAAAAAAACCAAAACAACTTTGTACACTTGTAACATATCTTGGTTTGTCAGCTTGTACATCCTCTTTTGCTTCATATCATTGTATCTATCCTAGCTTTCATGCCCATTCATCCTTGCTCCGCATCTTGCACACCTCGCATAACTCTTGGTTAGCTATTCCAATGCATCCTTTAGCTAGATCTCCTCTCACCAAAGTGTTATCCTTCTTAGTTCCACTTGCCAAATGCATCACTCATCCTGATCCATCAGCTTAGGTGCTCTCCAATAGATCCTTTTAGGATATAGCATTCCTCTTGTCTGATCTTGGTCCATTAGTACCTCATCCTACCCATCTCATTGGCAAAGGGTTCTATTTTGGATTTTCACTTTCTTTTGATTTGGCCTCTTCCCTTTGGGTCTTGAAGTATCCTTTCCATGCACTCTTGTTTGTTCCCTCCTCTAGGTTGCCATAATCTTCCATATCATGGTATACTGCGAATGGGGCAATCTAAGTGTACAGTCTTGATTAGGTCTTTTTTTGTGTGTTTCTACTTGTGGGTTACCCAGTGTCAGTTCCACACTGCTTTCTCTGTGCTTCAGGTGTGATGCTGGGGCAATCCTTACGTGTTTTTTTTTAGTTAGTTTGTCAGTCCTCTAGAAATTTGGTAAATAGGCCTTGCTGTTCTTGGTAACCGTGGTAATTAACCAACATTCCTATATTAAATCTAGTGCTCAACTACATGGTGGTACTTCTCTTTGAAGTATCCCCCTGCTCAAAATGCTTCAATAGATTCCCTTCATCTCCATTATCCCCCATCCATATCCAACATCCATCTCTCCCACCCCCACTTGTGCATCAATTATCTCTTAAAATCAATCATCACTCTTAGCTTTAGGGATCCACCCATCAAATCAATCCATGAAGCCTCATCTTTCGAAGATCCACAATCCTTGTCCTAGGGATCTCCCAAAACCCTTTTCCATCAATTCGCCTCTTACAAAATCCTGTTGCATCAGCTTTATCTTCCCATCATCCCTCCCCTCCTCTTGGTTTCCTTTTATAGTGCTCCATTCCTTCATTATCCCCCCAATCCTGGAACGTCTTAAGATTGCTTCCTTTTGTGAATCTAACCTCCCTTTATCATTCTCTTGTAGTGAGAGTTTGAGCTAATTCAGCCCCTTCTCTTTGCCAATCTGTGTCTCTACTCGTCTCGAATTCTTATGCTTTTCAAGAAGCCATCGAGCCTCATCTTCTCTCTCTGCCACCTTCTTGAGGGGGCATCTTGTAGTCTAGTCTCTCATCTTCTTATTCGAGACTGGGGAAACTTTATTGCTAAAGCATCTTCCTCATGACGTTTATATTCAAACTTCTTTGAAATAGTGTTGTCTCAACACTATGTCAAAGAGGGGCAAAATGTAGACACCTAAATTTGATTACACCACTTTGATAATCCTATTTAGCTATCTCTAAAGGCATCATTAATTAAATTCTTATTTAATTAATCCTTTTCTATCCCCTAGCTGATTAATTTAATTAATCATCTATAGTCCTAATTGATAAATCAAATAACCCACTACTTATCAATTAATCCTATTCTCCTATCTAATTCCAAAACCCTCATTTATTAAATAAGTATATTTGATAAATAAAGCCCTCAAAACCTAATAATTCTAAAACTATCCTAAATCCCCCCATTAGCTTAAATCCACCCCATCCACCCATACTAACCAAGCTTAGCCACTAACTCACCCACCCTCATCAATACCATCCACTTGCACATCTCTAACATCCCTAATCTAATCCTAACCCAAGCCTAACCCATCCCCTAATCATTTGCACAATCCTAAATGAGCTTAAGACTTTCCTAGTCCAAACCAAAGTCTCTCCTCAAAATATCCCAACCACCAAGCCATAAATGCTCCCAAAAGCCATAAATGACTCTTACAAGCCCATTTATTGCTCTTACAAGCCATTATGAGGGTCTTTATGAGCTTTGAGCTTCCTTTGTTGACCCCTCAACCCCTCTTGTTCTAACTAATCACCCTATGACATGCGTCACTCCCTACTTGGCTATAAGGAAGTACAATCCATGTGCTCTCCTCTCATTCAATCTGAGCCCTCCATAAGCTTTCTCCTTTTCTTCCATCCTAGCCATCGATCCCTCAAGCCTTTTTCCTATTTAAGGAATCCCCTCCCAAGCCATTTTAGTCACAATCCATCAAGTAAAGTCATAATGCCTTTTTGAGAACAGGATTTACATCTACATCCATTATCCACATCCAAAATCCAAGAATCTCCATTGAAACAAATTTGAGCACCCATCTCGAGCATACATCCCTAAAACACAAGCCTTAATTAGACATAGTGAATCAACAAAGAGCCATTCGTATTGGGAGAATCTTTCAATGGCTCATATTCCCAATTAGGAACCCTCTTTTGTCTATATTGAAGTTTATGTTTCTTATTAGTTTGTAGAAGCTTTATTTAAATTTGGTTTCTCCTAACATGCTAACAACTCACGTATACAATTTATACATTATAGTCAATTAGATTCATATTATGTTTTTAAAAAAATTTCTTCTCTTATCTTTATATATATATATATATATATATTAAAAAAAACTTATGTGAATTTCTATTATTTTAAAATCTTATTTATATTCAACTTTAATCACTATGTCAAAAACTATTTTTTTTAAAGTTTTTAAAAAATATATAATATTGTCACTACATATTTTTTTTAAAGAAATATAATATTTAATATTTAATCTTAATATTTTTTTTAGAAACTATGAACAATTTCTAATATGTTCTTATCTTATTTGTTGGCCCTTTAGTTATTTTTTAGTAATTACCTTGATTTGTTCTCTATTTTTTTAATAGAAATTTCTATTATTTCCTATCTCACTCAACTATTTATCACTACTTCTGTTCCATTCTCTTGTTTTGTTCATATTTTTTTATCATGAGTTTTTGTTGATGTTTTTTTTAGTTACTACTCTTTTTCTCTAAAGTTTCTTCTGATGTACTTTGATGATTTCCCTTCCTCTCTTCTAGATATACCATTTTGGCATAAGGAGGAAGAACTCTGGCAAATAATTTTTTTTTAATACATACCATTTTTCATTTTTTCTTTAATCTATTCTCATTAGTTTTGTGTATTAGAGGTCTTGAGAGATCATCCTAGCTTTATTATTTGTTGTGTCCATGCTAGCTTTATAATTTGTATTCAGTATATTTAAGTTTTGCATCTACTTAGGATTAAGACATTTACTGGCCTCGTCAGTTCTTATCTGGTTCTCATCTCTGGTCTCTTATTTTTTGAAAACCATTTGTTTTTTTTGGCTTGGCATAGCTTCAATGGATTGTTGAACTTGAACATTTCATTGGTGAAGAATTTTAAATTTTGTAGGTGTAGGTTTGCACTTGGGTTTTTAAGTCTTAGTTTGGTTGCCTTCCAAAGCACCTAGATTTTAGATTTTGATAGGCACTTCTCTAATAATTCAGATCACCAAGTTTGTTTAAATCATTATTGGTTTTTCTTGGCCAACTTTTACATTGGCCTACTTGTTTTCATCACTAATTTGGTGCAAGATCTCTTTCGGAATTGTTCCACCTTAAGGGAGATCCTACTAATAAGCCTTGTCTGTCAAATCTAGCTAGAATAGTCTCATCTGAACAATAGAAATTTACCTTTCTAACTAAGCTAAACCAAATTTGTGACAGTGTTCGAAGGCTTAACGTTCACCATTTTCTTGTGGGTGCAGTAGAAGCGTGGTGGGCCCATAGGTGCATAAGACTTTATTCAAATCAGATTGAGTTTTGATGTAAAATTCATGCTTTGTCAAATCCATTTATGCTCTGTCTCTTACCCTTTTAACTCTCTCTATAAGGAGCGTCCAACAATTTGTGGTTAGAGTTTTATGAGAATGGGAATTTACAATATTTTAAGAAGTTAAATATGTCATGCCTTTGGCACTCTATTTTCCTGAAGTCTCTCCCGCTCCATCTTTGCATGCACTTCTATTCACAGCAGCTGTACTTGGATTCTTCTTGCTTTTAATGCATGCACTTCTATTCATTATAATGCATGCATGCAGTGCTTCCTCCCTCTGTCATGCCTCTTGAGAGAATTTTTTGACTTTGCAAAAATCGTCATGTTGATAAACCTAGATAAAATTTAAAACACACTAAATTTGCAAACAATGCAAAATCGTAAGAGGAGACTAGTGACCTTTCCCAATTTAAAGTGGTCTTACTTGATTTTTGTATTTATTGTTGTCTTTCATTATCTACGAATTTTGGATTGGTTGCTACATTTTTTATTAATAATAGATTACAGTGGCAGCCTAAGAGCTTTCGGTCTTGCCAGGCTTGAGAGCATGTTAAATCAATTGTTTACTTCTTCCTTGGATGCTTGAGATATCAAACCCTTAAATTGTCAATTTTTTTTAATGTTAAATCATTTTTTTAAATTTTGCATGCATGAGTGGCCAACATAATTTTTTAAGTTTTTTTAGATAGCTCTTAATTAGCTATTTTTAATAATTTTTTTTGAAGCCAGATTTAATATAAAGTTTTAAAGTTTTAATAGCCTTCTTTTAATTGTCATTAATCTAACACATTCTTTAATAATAAACCTTGAGCAATTCTTTTATTAACCAAGTTTATGTACTAACTTTTTTTTTTTTCTTCCATTAAACATTTATAAGTTTCAAATGGTCATATTGTAGGTTATAAAACTAATTTATAGCCTCTATACAGACTTTGATCAGATTTAAAACTCCGTTACAAATTTAATTTTGGTTATTAACTTTAGTTTACTTTTTTATAAGTTATAAAACTATTACATCACTAAATCATTTATAACTTATTCATTTGACTTTTATAATTATAGTTCATATTTAGATACGTCTGACTTCAAGTTTTTTTTTTTTTAAATAGTTTTCTTTAAAGGGATATTTGTAGATTCCTTAGTAATTTAATAATGGTTCTACATCAATTTGATTCCTTATGTTGTAGGATTATTATTCCTCTATCGTTTTCTTGCAGGTCTGCATTATTATTCACCTGTAACAACATCTATTTTTAAAGTTATTCTCTGACAAGTTATTTTAACTCAAGATTTTTTTTTTTTAGAATACTATTCATAATCTCATGAGGAAGAATAGTTGTCATCATCAATGCTTTCATTTGCAGAATTGCCTTAGATGAAGAGAAATCGTTGCTAACAAGAGAAGTTGTTGCTCAATAACAAAGTTAAAACATCTTTTCATATATTAAAATGAATTCATATAGGCAATTAATACAGTATTATTCATCTTTTCATTAGTCTATTTCAAATAAAAATGAGTACATAAATTTTCTTTTCTTTCTCTCTCCTTCTATATTAAAACCTAAACCTATTGCATGCCTAACCTTCTAACCTTTTCCTCTAGACCCAAACCCCTACATCTGATTAGTAGAACCCACCGACTCCACTATAATCCCTATGTTGTCATCCCCAGAAGAGGCCCTCATTTGAGGATAAACCCTTCGATTTTCACAATATCAAACCACCACTAAGATTGCATCAAATAATGCATATTCCCTAGCCACCATATATGTTGGCAGTAGCCCTACAATATGAATCATTTCCCTTTCAAAATACATGTGATTCCTTAGCCGCAACCCTATCCTCATAGTATCCAAAAGGGTCATTCGTACCATATCCTCATCAAACTTCTTAATGGGAATAATTCCTCCCACCCATGCCTTTGAACCATGCAACATATAACCACTAATTACTTCATCCAATATAGTTGCATTCATAAAAGATGGATTAATATAGATCTCTTGAATCTTCATCAATGTCTTGTACTCGAGTAACATATCATATATGTTTGAGTACAATATGGAGAATACTTGAGTCTGATAGATAGGTCACGGTGCCCTTGGCCTCAGCTCCACCTCTCTAGGCATTGCTTGAAATAGTTCATCAAAATCTCTCCTCAAGTATGTTGACTCCAATGGAAATTCCCATGTTAAAATGGGAATCATCACTCAGAGATTCAAAACTTTGTGATCAATTTCCTTTCTAAAACTTGCATTCAAAATTCATAAGAAATATAAGTGTTTTTTCATGACAAAAAGATACTTTTGCATACTCTTCTTTCATATGCTTTACCTTCACCTAGAACTAGCTCGGCTGAAGTTTCTTAAGTAAGACTCTACTTGCTTCTCTCAACTTCATTCTCTTTGTTTTCAACTTATAGAAGTTTTTTTCCTTTTCTATTTGATTACATTGTTGACTACCCAATGCATGTTAGGGGATTCTTTTTTGTCTTACTTGCAAATTTCTATTCTAGTTATATTCCTTTGTAATTGCTAAACTTCTATTATTGCTTTAACATCTCTGTTTATGTATGCACAAAAATTAGTTTTTTTTTAAGTAGTTCATGTAATATGCTTTTTCGGCTTCTATCATTCTAAAAATTTGGTTTTGTTACTTTTTAACAAAAAAGAGTACTCTATTTGCTTTGGAAGTCATTCCTAATGATCATGCATTTCTTTGATTGTGATAGATTTCGTTATTTCAATTTATCAAAAATTACTATTTAAGACATTTTGTCTTTATTCAAAATATTCATTCTATTTGATATATATTTTTTATAGAAGGATCCTATCAATGCTTTTTAAAGGTAAATATTGTGACTTATCATATATTTATTTAAGTATATATGGGTGCACACATATATACCCAGATAAATATATAATTTTATTTATGACTATTATGATTCAGAATTTGATATATATCTTCACAAAATGAATTAAGTACTCATGTTTACCCTCAAAGGAGTTTATACTTGATATCCATACTTTGTTTATTTTTCCATTGATCTTCCTTGGATACCTGCATTTACCTTAAATGGATTATGAGTTATCTTACACATTTGCCTTTCATTGTGATATTTTGATATGCACTTAGTTGCACTTTTATGCTTTTATAGCATCATTCTATGCCTATGTTGGCACTTTATGGTTTTATACCATTGATCTACATGATATATATGACTTTTTTTTTGAGTTTCATAGGGAGCCAATGTTTCAAGGATAACTATGTAGGTCCCCTCAGTATAACTGATACATAGTTTCCTTATCTGGCCCATGGGGTATCTATCCATCTTATATTGGTGTGCACTCATTTTATATGGAGTTTCCCTCCATTTGATTCTATATGCTCTCCTTTGAAAGGTTGATATTTATGGAGTTTCCCTCCATGTTGTTCCATTTTGTTCCTCAATAAAGAGGATATTATTATTGGAGTTTTCCCTCCAAATTCATATGATTTAATCCAATTTGAAGGCAATAAGTTGTTAAATCCTCATAATCCATTCCTTTTAGTATCCTAACAAAAATCATGATAATACTAATTTGATCAGCATGTCTCTCCTTACACTTTATTTTCATATATTAATGTTATAATGATCTGCATACTTTATTGCTTAGATCATGAATCATGCATGTTATTGATTGATCACCCATTAACTTGCTGTGGGATGATTCATTAAGTGGACTATCTATATCCACATGATTGATGCAATGTTGATGCAACTATCATTATCATTAGTTGGCCTTGTCTGTGGTCATTAGTACAGTAGTGTAATATACCTTTCATGAGAATACTAATCAAACTTTTTGATAATATTTTGAGCATATACCTCATCTTGATATCAAGTTATCTCCATTATTTTGTGGTAACATGTTTTATTTTCCTAATTGTTTCTCTATGAGAGTTTTATTATCTTTATTCAAAAGCATTTCTAATTTGCATATAAGATGAAATACTTCTTGTGGATAGTTGTCTTGTTTCTTGTGTCTATGTTTTTCAGGTAATCCATCCAGGCACATACAAGATTTGGTGTACCTTAATGACCTATCCACTTGAACCTATGAAGATCTACATACAAGAGACCTTTTGCATAATTGAAGACATTCTCAAAGATCAAGT
The DNA here is from genome assembly GCA_028749045.1 of Cupressus sempervirens. NCBI lineage: Eukaryota > Viridiplantae > Streptophyta > Pinopsida > Cupressales > Cupressaceae > Cupressus > Cupressus sempervirens. The sequence goes on from CM053785.1 coordinate 38,150,571, forward strand.
TGCTACTATTTAGAATATCATTGTAAAAATGTGGGTTTAATACACTTTGATGTAATTTCCCCAAGTAAAGATTAAAGGGGGGTGTTAGAATTTATAATCTTTCCTTGGTTGTATTTATTAAATGGGATAAACCAAAGTCTCCCTTATGTTGTTTGTCCTCTAGTCCATATGTGAGGACAAGTCTTTTTTGTAATTCCTTTATTAAGGAAAATAGTTTATTCCTCCTTAAGAGGATTATGACACTTGTTATGCTCACACTTATGAATGTGGCAATCATTCACTTGGGAGTTACAAATAACTCCTCTTCTCATCTCTTTATAAAAGATGTTTCTCTCTCATTCTAAACACACAATCACAATGTAGTTCATGTAATGAGCACTATGGCTCCTAATTATGTCCCTCTCTCTCTCTCTCTCTCTCTCTCTCTCTCTCTCTCTCTCTCTCTCTCTCTCTCTCTCTTCATTCTTAGACATTTGCCTTATTCATATAATTCACAAAGGGGTTTTCTTTGCTTTCCCGTTTCAAAATTTGTGCCTCCATTTTTGTGTTGATCTTGGAAAGCTCTTTAAAGTATGGTAATTATGTTCACCACAAGCTCTCTTAGATTAATTTATAATTCATTAATTTTAGTTCATTTTGACTTTATTATTTCTAACAATTTAAATTATTATTATTTAATAATTTTAATAGTATGATATTAATATTATTAAATTAATTAATAATTAATGAATATAGATAAATAAAGAGTTTTATTAATAAGTTTTATTATTAATTTAAATAATAATGCATTTAATATAGTTAATTTTTTATTAATAAAATTATTGATATTTTATTAATTATTAATAACCAACAATTGTTGAGAAATTAATAAGTATTTAGTTTGATAATCATTAATTAATTTAATTAAAAATTAGTATAATCAAAGTTAATTAATGATGAATATAGTTAAGTGGGAATTGTAGATTATTTTAATTGGAATTACTTATTTATTTTAATAACTTAAATAAATAACTTGCCTCTAGATCATTTTAGGAAATCGACCTAAATTAAATAGGGGTAACTTTGTGAATTATTTAAAAGTAAGAATGGGTTAATTGTAAGAATTAACTATGAAAACTTATTACTTGAAACATATTTGGAATTGGAACTTAAACCCTACTGTATAACTTATCTATGTAAACCCAATCACTGGAAACTGAGAGTCGATCCATTTTATGGTCATTAGGATCCTTTAGAGGGCCTACTCTCAGACAACTTGAGAGGAATGACCCAAGTAGTGACAAAAAAATTACCCGACTCTTCCAACCCACCATAAACTCAAGGCTGTCAAGGACACAAAACCTTGCTAGACATAGTGTTTATGTTTGCTTAGTGTGATTGATTATGGGATTTTGACCATAAGGAGATCACCAGGAAAGAAAGCTTAAGGTTCTCTTGTGACCATGAGGTCTATTATCCACCGCAAGGTGGGGTGTCCCTTAATTGGGTGCAAGAGGAACACTATGAATAGAAGCCCTATCTAGATACCCTAAGTTAGTATCCACCCTATTTTTTCGCTCAACTTCTTGGTGCAAGGATTGATCCTAGTGGACTACCTAGATCACCCCAAGATTTACACTCAGCATATGTGTTCCCTTGGTTGTGCTTATGACACTTCCATGACAAAGCCAATGTTTCTCTTGGTTAACCACTTGGTGTGAGGCAAAGGAGCATCAAGTATGGGTCAAGTTGTTGAGTAATGAACCATGACTTTAAGGTAGATTTCTTGGCTACTATTTTCAAATGTGTTGACCAGTGTTAACATTCTTTCATATCAAACAATTCGATAGCATGGTTTAAAGTGGTCTAGATATCACAAATGCATGCTGGCAAGGTTGCTTTGTCCCTTTTTAAACTAATTAAGACATGTAATTGCCCCTACTATTTTCAAACCATATACTTGTTGACTATTGTTTGTCTCTCAAAATTGTTAATGAACTTGATCTCAAAATACTTGAAGTCAAAACATTTTTTTGTATTGCTTACTAGGGGGAGTCTCAACATGTAGGTTTTCTTTTCTATGCCTTTGGTGCTTGAACATGCTTAAAGTGGCTCTTTGGTCTTAGTGCTCTTGGTCTTTCTATCTTCATCATCTATATCGGCTTGATATTCATATTTTAACTAAAATGGTTACTTTGATTTCTTGACTACGCCCTTGGGTTGGGAAGTTTGTTCACTTGTTATTGCTTGCTCTATCTACTTGGCTATTTGGCTTCTTGCCTAGATCTTGAGTTGAGTCATTCATGTGATAAGTTTCTTGGACACATTGTTTGAAAAGTCATTTTCTCATTGCTACCCTCTATTTTGGCAAGTGAACACTCTACCTCTCTAGTTTGGATATCAAGTTATCTTGTGTCACCTTCTTAACTTCCTCTAGTCTCCTTCAGGCTTGATTATCTATCTACCACTATGGCATTCAAACCTTGTGCCATCAAACCTCAACCAAAGCTAGATGATCATGATATCCTCCATGCCACTAAAGAGTTTCATTATCTATATGTTCAATACAAAGAACTAGAAGAGACAAATGATCTTTCTTACCTTCATTTCTCTAAGCATATGATAGAAATGAAGTCTAAACTTGAGAAAAGATCAGAGGAGAAGATTTCATTCTTAAATGAATCTCCCTTAACACCTTTACATACACATGGTTCATCTCCTTCAAGGTCTACATATTCTACTTGAAGACATCAAATGCCTTCATTGTCTAGATCTAAAGACCTCCTTAGAGAGAAAGTGATACCTCCTTTGAGCCTATTCCAAGCTATCATGATGGACCTATCTTTGACCAAGACGACAGTGAAGACATGGATGCATACCATTCACTTGAGAAACAACAAAAGGACTCTAGAAATTCTTTTGATAGAACTTTTCCTCCCTCAGAAGATTCTTATGATGAAACTTTGCAAACATTTCTTGGCACCGAGCTCATCATGTTACCTAAGTCTAGATCATATGGAAACCCATTCTTGGATATCTATTGTGCTTATCATCAGCATAATGAGCCTATTACTTCAGATTGCATTGAGCTAAAACATAAAATCCAAGATCTTATTGATAATGGGGTTATTGATACCTCTAATGACTCATGTGATGAGGATACTTTTCTTGAGAAAGATCATATTGATGAACCTATGTCTAATAGTGGTTTTTTTGATACCTTTGCTTCCTCCAACACTCATGCACCTCCCAACAGTTCAAATCTTTCCAACATGCCTCTATCAAATAAAGAACCTCATGCTTTTCACGTACACTATGCCTATCCTCAAGGGCTACCTATAAAAGAAACTCAAGCTAACCTTCACTAGGCTGCAAACCTTTTCCATGTTACTAAGCCTAAAGATTCAAGCACTACTCCATTCACTCTTCATTCTCCCTTGTCCTTAGAAGTGGCTCCATGTTAGGAGGACTCTCAAAAATAAAAAGTTATAAATGTCAAGAAAGATCAAGATCAAGCACCCTTTCATGTCTTTCAAGATTTGTCCCCTCCATATCCTATATCTTATCCACCTCTTAAGTATGATGAAGATACCACTTCCATTATCTCCCTTCAGCTTATTAGAAATTATGAGAAAAGTTCTCTTCCTATGCTATCCAAAGCTACTGGTTAAGATCAAAGTGTCCCCTCATGCTTTACTTCTCCATATCCACTTCAAAATTGTGCTCAAGCTTCAAGTGCTCCTATTAAAAATATTGTTCCTATCAAAGCTACTCATGAGTCTATTGATGGCTTTGACCATTTTTCTCATCTAAAGATGTTGGCATCCCTTTCCACTATCCATTTTCATATCCAAAGTCTATCCTTGGTCCTTATCTATCAAAGCTAAAGCCTTCAAACCTTCCATCTATATTAGGACTTTATGTTCCTTCATCTCCTACATTTTCCACTCCTAGCTCTCCCATCATACCTCAATATCAACAAAGACACTCATCCTTGATGAATTTCCATCCATCTATCCATCTAAACTAGTCATATCAGCCTTGTTCATCCACAAATCCCAAGTCCTTTGGAAGTGAGAATAAAAATAGGAATCCATTAAAAAATGAAGATCACTATGTCCTGTCTAAACAACATGTGAATGATAAGAAGGAAAATGTGCAAAAGAGACTGCAAAGGTCCACTATTGAAAAAGCTAAATCAAAGGAAATATGGGTTCCTAAACCCATTATTGAAGAAATGTGTTCTGAAGTATCCAAAGGAAAATCTAAAGCTATATGGATTCCCAAGTCTCTCTTGAAAGACTTGAACATTGAAAAGAAATCAAAGTTGACATTCGAGCTTCCAAAGGCCTCCATTCCATCTTCTTCCAAAAATCTTCTTAAAAATATTCTGAAGCCTTCCACTCCACTTTTTTCCAAATCTCTTCTACCACCTCATACATCTAAACCTCAAGCTATTTCATCCATGATTCCTCCATCATTTCAATACCCTTCAAGGTGTGTGTCAATGTTGATCATGCCCAATATTTTAGCTAGCCCCATGAAATCCTCTAAAAATTACACTTACTTGCTATCCATGCTCATTTATTTCTTTCAGAACATAAACCCTTATCCTTCATATACTCCTCCTACTATAATCTCCCTTCCACCACCCTATTAGCATATTTGAGTGTACTTATCTATGGTCTTAGCTTATTATGACTTATCATTCCTATAGGAGCACTATCTAAATTGACAAAGCTTGAGCTCTTTCTAAAAATTCCAAAAAAAATAGGAAAAGAAAAAAAGAAAAAAGGAAAAAAAAGTGCCTTGGTGAAAACTACTTCTGGTGGCACCTTGGATAAGTACCATGATGAAAACCTAGTAAATAGGCATCATGCGTAATTCTTCCATCATCCATCTATCCCCTCTTCTCTCTTTGATCTTGACAATGTTGAGCTATCTTTGGATATACTCTATATTATCCACAAGATTATCTATTGTGCTTTCTCATTCACTCATAGCCTCCATCTTGAGCTTTATTCTAATTTCTCTATCCCATTATTATCCTATCTAGCTAACCCCTTGGTCTTGATCACAATAAATAAAACATGGTTCTCATAGGTTTGCTGACATGGCTACTCTTTTGGACTACATGCTTCATGCTATCTCACTTGTTGGCTTCACTACTTATCCTGCATTCTATCTTACTCATTTCTTCCATTACTATCCAAAACCCTATTCATTGGGCTATCTTTCCCTAGCTTGGGTACTCTTGAGGAGTCAATCCTTGAGGATCACTTTCACTCACTTCATATTCCTTTCCTTTCCATCTCTATCCATCCACCAGCTTCCTACTCCATATTATACACCTTGCTATACATTGGGAGAAAATGATGTGATCTTTCTTGAGAACTAGTGATCTCTAAATCATTCTAAAAAATCCCAAAAAAAAATCATATGTGATGCTGAAAAAAAAACACACCAAAAAAATAGAAATTCCTAGTTTTTGTATAGTTTATTGCTTTAGGCATTTTTTTTCTTTTGTTTGCTACTTTCGCTTATGCATACACTCTCACACTATTCAAAAGACAACCTACCAAGTCTAAAGGGTCATATCTTGATGCTTTTTAGGAGTCTCTTGTGCATTAGTCACCAGTTGTTCCAACTATGTCTATCTACTATTGCCATCTTACTAAAGAGATGCTCTTACTCAAGAATCTCTTGTGCATCATTCACCAGTTGTTCTAATAGTGTCTAACTCTTGTCGCACTACTATTGATGAGATTTCTACTACTTTAAGTGTTTTAAATCCTTGAACACGTTGCATTAATCCAATCAATGCTATTTGAGTTATGATAAGCTTTAAATTCAAAAAAATCCAAAAAAAAAATGCCTCATAAATATCAAAAAGAAAATGATAACAATTTCAAAAATACTAAAAAAAATTTCATAAAATTAATAAAACTTCAAAAAAATCCATATGTTCTAGAAAAATCAAAACATTATTTTATTTTCTACCAAGTTAAGTATTCACTGATATTTTCTTTTCAATGATCCAATATTTTCATATTTATCTAGTGTCCATTTATAAGTGCCTCCTCCAGATTGGAAGGCCATGTCTACCTCAATCAGGTTCATATGAAAACATTGGTGAGGTTGCAAGTTAATATTCTTGAAATAATTCACTATAAAAAACCCATATTTTCAACACATCATATGTCATACAACAAATGTTTTGAGAACAAAACAAACTGTCGATTTTATTTCTTTAATAAATGAGCATTTCTTATAAACCATCAAAACGACAACACAAGAAAATCTATTTCCACAAATCCACACAATCAAGAAAAAAAATAATAATAATGAATGCTCATTGAGCTCCTCCTCATGGAGGTTGGACATTTGGATTTCCAGCTAGGGGTACACTTGTTTGCGCAGTTCCAGATAATGCAACTCCTAGTGTCAGTCTTACACCTTCCCAAATTGTATCCATAGGGATTGTGATACGGCCATGTCTCAACATAGTATTCATTTGTGTCATAAAAATTCTATCTAAGAAGGATATTCCTCTCCTATGCTCTAGAGGGATTTCCTGATGATACAATCCAAAGTAGTATGTTGCCTCTTGTGTAGGCTTCTCTGATCGCTCTCATACTTCATTCTTATCTGACTACAGTCTCACTACCCTAAGTAGCATTGTTTCATGCTAAGTAATGTCCCATTTTGCCTTATACATATTCATAGCCATTTTCCAATATTCCCTCTCATGCTTCACTTCATGCATCTGATTCATGAAGTGGGTGATCTTTGCGTTGGCAACATTTAATTGATCTTGTGATCGATACACTATGGCATTAGTATTTGCCATAGTTTCTCTAAATGCTTCCAGCTGAGCTTGTAACAACACCATCTCATTGTGAATTTTTTCCATTGATACATGTTGTTCTACTAGAGATGCCTCTATAGTCTCTACTCATTCTCATTCTACTGCCAACATTGCTTCCGCTTGTTTCACTTCTTTGCATGCTCCATCTTCTTGGGTTTTCTCAATCAAACCTTCAAAGAACTATTCATATTTCTCTACATTATTAGCCCACTTCATCTCAACCTCCAATGCTTTCTTCAACTCCACTTCCATTTCCATGTCTGCATCATGAATTGGTTGTAAGACAATACCAAGTTGCACTTGTTTGAAAGGATGAAATGAAGACATAATAGAACTACTCCCCTTCTCTACAGATAATTTGATCATTCCCCTAAGTATATTCTTTCCATGCCAATATGATGATGCCACTAGCTTCACCACAAGTCCTTGCTCTATAATTGGGGTAGTCCCTTCCATAGGTTTTTGATCTTCTGGTTGGCTATCTATAAAGAAGACACACACATTGCTATCTTCTAGTTGTGTCTATCCACCTAGAAATCTAGTCTCCTCTACTATTTCATCTTGCCTTGCAATTGGTGTCACACTTTTAGATAACATCTATAGCATGATAGGATCCTCCTCATTTTCTTTTGTTGGATCTTGGGGTAGTTCACCTTGACTTCCATCTATGGCTTCCCATTCACACCAACACACATTTTGATGAGAGGATGCTCCACTCATTTCTTAGTGACTATTTTTCACTCTTCTCCTCTACCTCATTAGCCACTTTCCATCCACCAAGCTTTCACTATTATCCTTGATCCATTCTCCAGTTCCTACCTCTACTAACTTAGGTTTTTGTTGTGCATGCTCTTGTGAGTTTTCCATTACTATTTTCAAATAGAAAGTTATTTTCTCAAGCTTCCCTTGTGTCTATTAATCACTCAAATGCACTATGATATCAAAGGGTATCACTCACCTATTTATGGAAACAAACTCTCAATACCTTCTGCTACATGCTACAAACTTATTGGGAGCAAGTGAGTTGTCCACCATCTTTTTCACAAACAACATGCAATAATGTCACTCTAATTAATTTTAGCACATCTCATGACATATCAAAATTTCACAACAACCAACCTTATCTTGCCACTTAAGAATACAATGCCTTTTGATTGTTGCACAACAATACCGATTCTTTCCAAAGATGTTTCCCATTTGTGCTCCTACCTATCATCCACACATGCTAACACCAAATACACTTTAACAAACACTCTAAATGAAACACCTTTTGTGAGTTGTCATACACTAAATCAAATCCAATGTGCCTACTATAAGAACCTCTATCTCATGTTGGATGGTCGTGTATACCTTGACTCATTTTATATGGATGCTTTAGTGAGGTCGATTCTTCTCCTTGTCTATTTAGTGAGTTCTATATGCTATAGTACATATTGATACTCATCCTCTTAGTGAAGGTATAGGTCACTACGAGTATACTTAGAAAACTTCTATCCCAGGTTACAAATGCAAGGGTTGTAGACAATACTTCCTGATTACTTAGCATGAGAAGGATCTATCATGTGTCTAGTGTGCTTGTCTACAAGAAACATTCTAGTCATCCAAGACTTTAAGCTTTGATGCTTATGTTCGCTTGTTAAATTAAAATGGATAGGTATTTTGGTCATTTTGGCTTCTTGTGCCTTAATGTTTACACCTCATTCTGACATCCAGATAAGGTCATATTCATATCTTCATAGCTCATGCTAGTGATGATTGCATGATCTTATAAATGCTCAATGATGAAATAAGAGTCTAAACATTATGTGTCCTTTCTTGGTAAACCACTTTGCATGTTAGCTTGCATTATAGGTTTATTTTTAGCTTAATATTACATGTGGAGAAAGCTCTCTCTTCATCAGTGGATGTCTCAACTAGCTGCATTCATCTTTTCTTCCTTCTTCTTGAGCATATTTTCATATCTTTTGTAATCTTGTCATTTTTCTATCTCACTTCAAATTTCTTATTTTAACCAACTTGCACCTATAGCTAAAATTAACACCTTGAATTTATTTCAAGATTGAAATCAAAATATGTGTTCATGATTAAGGTCAAAATTGCATTTTAAAATCCACTTCTTTCTATGTAGTTAGCTAACTTGCTTGAGCCTATCTTTGATTCTCACTGGGTCATTTCTTCACTTCTTCATTTTCACATTGCTTCCACTCTCTTTTCACTTACCATATTCACTTCATATCATGTTTCTTCTATTTCATCCTTGCTTGGGGCATGCTTTCATTTCATTGATGACTGTTCTTGTTCTTTATTGACATATCTATCTTTGATCTTTCTTTATTTGATCATATCTTGCTAGTTTTTGCACTTCCTCTATCATTTTGATTTTGATCATGAGGGGGCAGACATAATCTATCATTTCTATTTTTGGAAACATTTTTTCTTTCAGGGGCATATGCTTGACCATTTCCATTTGCTTTTGATTTATCTAGTGTTCTAGACTATTGCTATTAGTTTGATCACTCAACACTTGCTATTTCTATTATAGTCTCTTTATTTTCTGACTACATGTGTTCCCATGTCACACATTAGTTAGAGAATGACTTCATACTTTGAAGTTAGAGCTGTATATCTATTTGCTATCATGGCTTCTTCATTTGATGTGTTCCCATATCAATCACATATTAGATGAGGAATTCTTAGCTTCTTAACTATTCTTTGACCACATGTGTTCCCATTTCGATCACACATTAGTCGAAGAGGGGCAAATGTAATAATACAAAATTGGTCACATCTCTAAATGCAGAATTACATTCTAAGGAATAGATTCAAACAAATCAATTAAATTGAACCCATTCACAAATGACACATGAATATTAATTTTTGAATGAAAGGAAATGAGTCATTATCCTTGAAATCAAATTTTATATTGATAAAGGGCTCTCTATCCATAAATGAATATTCTATTCATAGTGGGATCCATGATATCATTATTTATTCATAGTGGGATCACCACTTTGAATTATAAAATCCCTAATGGGATCTCCACTATGACTATTTTATTCAAAGTGGGATCCCTACTTTGAATTATAAAATCCCTAATGGGATCTCCACTATGACTATTTTATGACTATTTTATTCAAAGTGGGATTCCCACTTGAAATTATAAAACTCTAATGGGCTCTCCACTATGAATTTGATTTTCTAAATAATCATAATGGGATCTCCACTATGACTTTTTTTATTCAAAGTGGGGTCCCCACTTTAAATTATAAAATCTAATATGAATTTGATATTTTGATTAGACATAATGGGATCTCCACTATGACTATTTTATTCAAAGTGGGATCCCTAGTTTGAATTATAAAATCTAATGGATTCCCCACTATAAATATTCTATTCAAAGTGTGTCTCATACAAATGATTTTTAATTCATCTAAATCTCATCAAGGTAAATCCTAAACTCTACCCCAACCTTTTGAAAAATATCTATAAATAGGAGACATTCCAAGAGGGAAAAATGATCTCATTTTGGCTAATATTATGTTGCATGATTTGAAGACCTTCTTGCTTGTGGAGAACTTCTTGCTTCTTGTCTCATTCTTACATCCACTCTTTTGCCACCGTTATGCTGCAAGATTGAAGACTTATGCTTGTGGAGAACTTCTATTTCTTGTTTACATTCTCTCATCTATGGCATTTTAGCATATAGCATTTTAGCATAGTTGCATGTTAATGTAGTTTCTTTGCAATAGCTTAAATTACATAACATAATAGTGGGATTTGTAACACTTTCATATTGCTTAGCATAGTTGCATTTTGCATCCTCATTCTAGCTTAGCTTCCATTTTGTATTGCATCATTGAGGAACTCCTTGTGGAAATTTGTATTCTTGCATCTCATCTTTGGAACCTCCCATTGCATGGTTTACTAGAAAAAAGTGTATTTCTAAGGTTTGGCTAAGAGCCTTCTTATTCTTGAAATATACTCTCTTACACTCCATGGATAGGGAGCTCTAAGCCAACATCTCAAGCTTTCCAATATATGGAAAACTTTGGATAGAAGGGTTTAGAGAAGTGCACTTTTCTTAGTGTACAAGGGGTATCACCCCTAGTTTACCTCTTATATACTCATGAGCATCCTTAGGTAATGGTTTTGTGAAGATATTAGCAATTTTCTCCTTTGAGTTAACCTATTCCATCTTCACTTCTTTTTCTTGAGCTAATTTTCTCATGTAATGATACTTGATTGCAATGTGCTTTGTCTTTGTGTGCATCACTGAATTCTTTGATATATTGATAGCACTTGTATTATCACAATAAAGTATCATTGGTTCTATGATTTCTTTCTTCATTCCTTTGGTCGATACAATGTTTGTATAGTTAACAATAGCAGCAACATATTCAACTTCAGTAGTAGATTGTGAAGTACAACTCTTTTTCTTGCTTGTCCATGTAACTAGTCTCTTGCCTAGGAAAAATGCTCCTCCACTGGTGCTCTTTCTATCATCAATATTTCTAGCCCAATCAGCATCAGTGTAGCCTCTCAATTAGAATTTTTCATTCTTCTTGTAGTATAGATCAAACTCTTTTGTTCCTTTAAGATATATCATTATTCTCTCCATATCCATTAATTGATTCTCCCTAGGGTTAGTAAAGAATCTTGTAACTATTCCTATAGATAATGCAATATTAGGTCTGCTATGTACTACATATTGCAATTTACCAATCATAGACCTGTATAATGTTTGATTCACCTTAGTAGAGTCATCATTCTTTGACAACTTGTGTCCTATCACCATAGGTGTACTTACTAGTTTGAAATCTTCTAATCCAAAAGTCTTCAATATTTCTTTGATATACTTTGACTAAGTGATATATATACCATACTTCATCTCATAAACTTGCAAACCCAGAAAAAAATTAATTTCTCCAAACATAGACATTTCAAATTCTTGCTTCATCTGATTTGCAAAATCTTTACATAAAGCATCTTGTCCTCCAAATATGAAATCATCAATAAATATTTTAGATAGAAAAATACCTTTTCCTTTCTTTGTCTTTATGTATAAATTGATGTTATCATTAGTCCTTTCAAATCTAATCTTCACAAGATAAGTATGAAGTCTCTCATACCAGGCTCTTGGTGCTTGTTTCAAACCATATAGGGCTTTGTGCAGTCTACATACCATGTTCTTATTGTTATCATCAAAAAAACCTTATAGCTATTCAATTTAAACTTCTTGTTCTAGTATGCCATTCAGAAATGTAGATTTAACATCCATCTAATAAACTTTGAAACATTTGTATGCAATATAAGCAAGTAGAGTTCTTACTCCTTCCATTCTAGTAACAGGAGCAAATGCCTCCCCATAGTCAATTCCTTATTCTTGTGCATATCATTTGCAAACTAATCTTTCTTTATTTCTTGTGACTTCACCATTCTCGTTTAGCTTGTTACTGAATACCCACTTGGTGCCAATCACATTATTGTCTTTTGGTCTAGGAACTAGACTCCATCTTTTATTCTTCTCTATCTGTTCAATCTCTTCTTCCATGGCTTTGTACCAGTCCACATCTTCTAATGCATCTTTTACTATTTTGGGCTCCTTCATGCTTAGCAAACATGATTCACTTCTCAATCTATTTCTTGTCATTGGCCTAGTATTTTTATCTCCAATTATTTGATCAATAGGATAGTGTCTTTTGACATATTTGGACAATCTTGGCTCAACTCTTGTTTCTTCATTTTGTCCTTTAGCTTCAAAATCATTGCGTACATCTCTATTAGGTATCTTAGCATCTCTTTCATGTGTACTAATCTCAGAATTAGAATGTGCATCTTCTTCACTTTATAACTCAACATTTGAATATAGCTCAGTTCCTAAATGCAACTCAGTTCTTGAATGCAGCTTGGTTCTTGAGTGCAATTTAGTATTCATAGGATGTGACTTGGTAGTCATTGAAACTCATTGTTGGTTTGTAATTTGATTTGTAGCATCTTCTTTAGTATGCATTCCTTCATAAAAGTATACAAATGATTTGTATTCTTTTAGCTCTTTCATAGGTTTAGCCTCATGTACTTCTGTAAATTTATCAAAATTAACTTTTGCACTTTCCAAAATTTTGTTAATGTTAGTATTTAAACACTTATACGCTTTACTTCTTGTGGAGTATCCAAGGAATATACCTTCTTCACTTTTTGCATCAAGCTTTCCATTCCTAACATCTTTAAGAATGTAACACTTACTTACAAATACCTTAAAGTATTTTACATTGGATGGATATCCATACCATAGTTCAAAAGGTGTTGAATGAGTAAATTTCTTGATTTGTACATGGTTTAGGGTATATAAAATAGTACTTATAGCTTTTCTCCAATATTTTAGAGCATTTTGACATGGTCCATTATAGACCTATTTCTCCTTTTAGTAATCTCATTTTGTGGAGTGGTCCTAGGGGTAGATGTCTATCTTTTGATTCCTCTATCATTACAGAACATCTCAAACTCATTTGATATGAATTCTCCTCCTCTATCTAATCTCAAGCATTTCAAACTTTTACCTATTTCTTTCTCAACTCTTGCCAAGTACCACTTAAACATTTGAAAAGCATCAAATTTTTGTTTCAAAAACATAGCTATCATCATTCTAGAATAATCATCAATGAATATCATTATGTACTTATCTCCTCTGTAGCTTTGTACTTCAATTGGTCCACACAAGTCTATATGAACAATCTCTAGTATTTCTTTAGAGATATAAGCTTTACTCTTAAAGCTTGACTTTGTCATTTTTCCTAGCTAACTTTCTTCATGTTATTGATACTAACCAAGTTATCAAAATTAACATGACATAACCTCTTGTGCCAAAGCCATACATCATCAAATTTTGCAACATATCAATTAGCATCCTCTATGTCAAGATAGAATAGATTACTTCTAATTTGATCACCTTTTCCAATCAGTTTTCCATTTGTGTCATATATCTTAGTAGTCTTGTTTCTAATTTCAACCTTGCATCCCAAATTATTCAATTGTGACACACTCAACAAGTTATAATTTAGTCCTTCAACATAGTAAGCATTGTCACATGAAATCTTGTGTATGAATTTGATAGAACCTTTTCCTTTTATCAAACATGGTGCATCATTACCAAATCTTACACTATTTCCATCATAATAATTCAAGGTAATGAACTTAATTCTATCTCCAGTCATGTGATATGAGCATCCACTATCAATGATCCATCTATCATTTTTGTTCACATAAGTCACAAGTGCAACTACCTTATCTTCATTAGATTCATCCTTCATTGCAACATACACCACTTCATCATCATGTTCATCAGAATCGTCCCCATTTTCTTCTTCAACAATTTAGCATGACTTCTTTCCTTTTCCTTTGTAATCTTTGTTGTAATCTTCTCTTGTATTTTTGTACTTGTTTCCATCCCTATAATTCTTCTTTTATGTACATCTTGTAGCAATATGACCAACCTCATTGCAATTGAAACAAATGATGGGTAACTTACCTTTGAACTTGGCTTTACCTCTGTGAAATCTTCTTGCCACTAGTGTTTCCAATTGTTCAACATCTTCCTCATATGTATCACTATCACTAGATACATATTTTATCTTTCTCTTCTTCTTCTTCTACTTTACCTCATCAAAGCCCTTCAATAATAGCTAAGCTTTGAAAGCAGATTCAAGACTTCCAAGTTTGTAATTATCAAAGTTAGATAGCTCAAAAGCAGTGAGTCTACCTACTATAACTTCAAGGGTTAGATCATTTTCTCGAATACATCTTAGTTCTTGAATTATAGAAACTTTAATAGCATAAGTAGGCAGTAATGTTTTGAAGACTTTACTTAACACAATATCATCGTCTATATGACCAGTAGCTCCTCTTATTGCACTAACAACTTCTTTTATTCTAGCAATATATTGAACAATATTTTCACCTTCTTCCATTCTCATATCATCAAACTTACCTCTAAGACTCTTGAATTTGGCTCTTTGAACATTTTGTCTCCTCCATAGATAGTGTGTAAGGCATCCCACATTTTCGTTACAGTGTCACAACCTTTGATATCATCAAATTTGGCATAGCTTAGGGATGAGGCAATCTCCAACATCGCATGATTCTGTTCTTTCTTCTGCTTCATTTCTTCAATAGTTAGGGCTCCAACTAGATCAACATGTTCCATTGTAATGGTAGATTGTACATGATCTCCAAGTCCTACAAGGTGTAGCTTCATCAAACTTTTCCATGCAATAAAGTTATCTTTTTTGAGCTTGGGTACTTCTCTTTTAGACATCTCAATCTTCATGCTTCTAGTACCTTGAAACTAGTCCTATTAAGTAGATGGCTCTAATACCAATTGTTGGAATACTTTTAGAATAATTGAGAGGGGGTGGTGAATTAGTTATCCAAGGTCTAGATTTATAAATAACACTTTTCACAACTTATGGAATCCATAAAACATTCATACCCATGCATGCATCCATTAGGTAATTACTAAAATTTGTATATTATTGTCAAATAAACTTGCAAAAATGTAAAGCATGAAACACAATAGATTCATCAATACACTTGACACAAGAATTTGCGTGGAAACCCAATTTAGATAAAACCACTAATAACATGCACTCCTTTTCACTCTTTTAAAATGATGCCCTATGAAAGGCCAACCTTGTTAAAGATTAGAATACACACTGTTAAATGTGACTCAGTTAAGGGATTTCAATCACCCTGTTAGAAGTGAGCCTTGTTAGAGGACTTTAGGATTTTCACTTAGAATGTCACCCAGTTAAAGGATTTTCAAATGACTATGAGGTCAACCTTAATATAAAGGATTTACCCTAGAGTGATACAATTATTAGAGAGTAACAGTAGAGCTTTGATCTGATACAACTTACAACTTCTCTTGCAGATTACAGATCTCTGTTTAGTCCTTAATTTTGCTTGGCTTTCATACTTTGTAGCTCTAAAAACTTGTTCATCCTTCAAGCATTCATCTCCTTAAGCCTTCTTGTTTAACATATCATTGCAGACTCTTCTCTTGGGTCACTTGATGAAGCAAAACCATTAACTCCTTTTCTTCCTTAGGTTCTCATAGATGACAACTTTTGCTTCTTGACTAGACATTCTTATAAATAAGAAATTAGGATATTTTCTTGCTCATTTTTCATCATCCAATTTAGGGTTTTGGATGGATTAGGTAGGATGCAATGTATCTACCCCATATCTTGTCTTTTCTAGAAACTTTTCCTAGAATCCATTAGAATTCACCTAAACATGGTTTACATCAATTTCTATGACACTAGCTCATCAACCTTATCTTCCTCCTAGTTAACAAGTTTCAAGAAAACCAACTTGTCAACTTAGATTCTGTAACGCCCCGCCAAGGGATCCAAAAGAATTAACCTAAAGTTTCACTAAGTTAGCTAAACATTTTTTTTTTTTTTTAAAGTAAGAAAGTATAACATACACATAGTAGCGGAAGCAATAACATGTAATCATCGACAACATACATTGTAAGTTACATTTCTTAAAGATCCCAAGACGTTGAGTCACATTTAAATTTAATTAATTCTAAGTCTAACAAATATCACATATATATGAAAGAATAATCAGAAGTCCCATGTCCATATTATACATTTGTTCCGAATGCCTCTTGGCAAATTAATTCAGAATGCTCAATCATCCACTGTACAAGTCACAGGGTATGAAAGGCTTAAAAGAATATACATATGTAAAGATCAAGATACAACATCCTCAAATCCATAATACAAAGTAAAGTAAAACATATGAAACTATTCACCATACAAGATACATCCATAATGATAAAACATCTATCATAAAATCTAACCATCCATCATAATAATCCAAGAACATAGTGAAGGTAAATGCCAATCACGAAATCTCCAGCCACGGTGACCACGGAACGGATCTCAATGGTAAGAGTAAAAGCACTACCACCCGACTACGTGGAACCTAAATGGTCCACTCCCACCGCACTGAGGAGATAGTCTCAAGTCCCAAATAGGATAACAAAACCTATAATCATAAATACTCTCTAAGTCCAAGAAATCCTATAAGTATGCTAACTCAAGGGTTCCTAAAAAGATCGACATCTAAATCCCAGAGGTACCACAAGACACGTAGGAAACCTAATATGCAAGCGGGAAAGTGTCATCGCAAAAGTCATGTAGAAGTTACCCGAGCAATCCCTTAGGAATCTTGGGTCCCTACTGATCCTGCGGCCACTAGTATCCTCTCGTACTGACGAGGTCTACTATGGAATGCAAGGTCGTAACCAAGCGTTCTCTCTACCCCATCCTAGTCTGTACTAGCACTCAAGGCATGGGAGAGAACATACATTTATCTTGTTAGATTCATTTTCTCTCATTTAGTGTAAATGTTTTCACTTATTAAAAATAACTTACAATGGGTTTCTCAAGGCATCCTCTTAGGGCTCCGACCCCCATTGCAATCCACTTCCTGACTCTACACATAGATAACCTACCATAGGCTCATGAAATCATAAATCAAAGAATCATAATAAAACCACCTTAGTCCTATACAAGCAACTGAAAAACATCATAAAAGATAATCCACAAAATTACATCAGTTCTTCATGAGTAACAGATAATATCAAATAGTAATCATATGATCACGATAGTTCTCTACTAGCAACTGAAGGCATCAATTATAAGTCACAAAAACCAATGGTTCTCCAATGAGCAACCAGAAAGTATCTAAATAGTAAATTATAATACTGATCGAAGACTCCAAATGGTCAAGTCAACACATGACATCATCAAGAATATAACAAACATTTCAGTCTAAGCAACCAGAAGGTAATACAAGTATAACTGATCGAGACTCAGAAATGGTTATCAAATATAACTGATCGAGACTCAAAAATGGTTAAGTTAGGTATCTCAAATACATACACCTCAGCTTCACACAAGGAAACTGGAAAGCAATAACAAACAGTAAATACATCCATCATAGAGCATACTATCACATTACCTTGGTTGGTTTGAAAAGATCAAGAACAAATCATCCTAGCCTCACATTCACAAACCCCGAGCCTCTGGTAACATCCTAAACTGGTCAAAGCTAAACCAACCCCATAACACTAAAAGCATAGACAATATATAGAAAACATCATAGTCTCTCAATTGGTGTTGATTTGAAAAACATACAGATGAGTTAAACAATAAGGTTTCAGTTTTCAGTGTTTATATTCAAGTAGAAAGTTTTATAGTTCAATTTGATTGATAATATACTATTGAGTTAATGTGAGATTTCCATTTCCAGTTGAACGTATGTTTTAAACAGATAGAATCCATAGTTCACTTTTACAAATTATCCCGTTCCTAACTCCAAATGAAACACTTAATTACCCCTAGTTGATTTAAGTCAAAGTCCTAAAACAATCTAAGGGTAATATTTAAATTAATAATAATACTTGTTGATCTTTGATTATAATGATCTACACTTTCATTAAAAATAGTATTATAATATTAAACTTGCTTAAACAAATTTTTTATTTAATTAAATTTTAATTTAAATCAAACTTTAAATAAAGATTAATTAATAATACATAAAGGACCATATTACATTTATTAATAATTTATTTATTTATAAAATTATTAATAAATATTAATAAAATTTCAATATAATTTAAAATTTGATAAAGTTTAAATTAAACAATAATTATATTAATTAAAACAATTTTAAAACATTTTTAAAAAAAAATGATTAATAAAAATTAAATCGTTTTTATTTTTTTTTAAATAAAAAAATTGGCGTGTTTAAAGGCCCTGCGGCCGCAGGTGTTACTGCTGCCGCAGGCAGCAATACCACCTGTCGCGGTAGCGTGGGTGTGGGGCGTGGGAATTGGTGGCCCCACCCCACTCCAATATATATATATATTTTATATATATTATTTTTTTTTGTTTTAAATTTTCATTATTATTTTAAAAACAAATTAAGTTTTATTTTTAATTAGTTTTATTTAATTTTATATATTAAAAAAAAATTTCCTCCAAAGGATATATATATATTTTTTAATCTAGAATTTTCAATTTCAAAACAAAACCCTTACCAAATTAAGTCTTAATTTCTTAATCTAGAAAACAAGGGTTTTTAATAACTCATCTAGTCTCCATGGATATAGAAATTATTGAAGAGCAATTAATAAATTCACAATATTGAAAAGTTAAAACTTTCATCATAGAGAATTCAGATCTACAAACCCCAGACACGAAGAAGACAGGAAAGGATAATTGCGTAATAAATCGATAATCGAAAACACAAGACCCTACCTGATCCTGATGCTATTATGCAATCTCCAGGAACTGTAAAGGAATTCGCTCCTCTCAATAACCTTCCTTTGGGAAACTTTCTTGGTATCAGCTTTCTGTAATTCGCTTCCAAAAATTGTCTCCCAAAAATTCCCATCCAACTTCGTATCCCCCAAAGTTGTGATAAGCAATTTTTCCTCAATTCGGGGCACTAATTGTGCGTTCACCCGAGAAGACTCTTTGCACAACTCAGTTAACTCTAAATTAACCTTTATTATCTTTTCTTATTCTTTTGCATTCAACTTTCATGCACATTAAGTTGAATTATTAAATAACTTTATTTAATATTCCACTTGACTTCTATTCTTAATTAATTTATTAGTTTAATCTTATGTGCACTTTTAAGAAATTAAAATAACATTATTAATTTCTATAATTTAATCTTTTAATTTAATTCTCATATTTAAACTCATGCCTAGATCATGCGAACTAGAATTCTTAATAATTTAATATCTTTCAACTTTTAATTTATTTTAGAACTTAATTGATAACATATTTAATTAATTTAAATAACAATAATATTTAGCATTTATTTAAAAATGAACTCCAAATATATTATTATTAAATTAAATAAATATTATCCTATTCTAAATTTATCTTTGAACTTTAATCTCTAAATTTGATTCTTTTATTTAATTAATTAATTAATTAAATATAAAGATATCATAATAATTCTCTATTAAATTAAATCATTAATTAATCTTTTTAATTAGACTTAATTAATAGAAAAACAACAAGAACTCATAAAGCAACATACGAAAACCCATCATAGAAAAATACATACCAAATCAACAAAAAGGGTTATAATCACGAAATTACATCATTTGATGCATTCGGAGGGTACTTAACTCAGATACTTGTCCTAATTATCAATTAGGACAATTGGCTAAAGGGTTTAGGATTTGGACTTAAGAGTTTATCTCCCCTCTCTTACCATTGAGACAGTGCGATAGGGTACGCTCATCCTGACAATTCAGGGAAGTCGATACCCGGTACCTGCAACCTGCATAAAATCCACGCATGTACAAACACAATATTCTAAGCTAAACAGACAATGGTAGGAAGTGGTGCATCGTGTAGATCCCGACTAGCAGGTGACTACGACTCCCTTCCTTAACCACATCAGAAACACCATACATAAATAAAACAAACGCACACCATACACATGTAGTATGGGGTAAGTATCCATAAGAAGCACATGGAATAATAAACCATCTAACTAATCATCATCGATAACTGAAACCATTGAATAATCATCATACATGCATGAAATATAGAGTACCAAGTAATCTCATCATATAATAAACTGAGTGTAAAACAACATTTGATAATATCTAAAATAATAATACTAATCATCAAACATAATTTGGCCTAAAAGAGTTTGGCAATGATATCAGAAATGTAGCTCAAAAATTTAAACTAGGGGCAGGCACTACATCCACCCCCCTAAACTTAGGCTTACTCCTGGAAGCCTATAAACAAATAGGGATATAAATCCCGTAATCTAGATGCATCCTCCCATGTAGCTGAAGAGTCATCAGTAGGGTCCCATTGGACCCTTACCTACTCTATGGTTCGACCCCTAAGGGTCAACTCCCACTGCTCCAGAATACATATTGGCTCCAAAGCCAGCAGCCCGTCCTCTACCTGCAATGCATTCCAATCAAGAATATGTACAACATCAGGGATATACTGTCTAAGTACTGAAACATGGAAAACATCGTGAATGCGAGCAAGGTTGGGCGGTAAAGCAAGACGATAGGCAACTGGACCAATCCTCTCAAGAATATCGAATGGTCCCACAAAGCGAGGTGCTAGCTTTGAGCCCTTTCCATAACGGATCGGACTCTTCCGCGGATGCACTCTCAAGAAAATCTTCTCTCCCATAGCAAACTGCTTATCTGACCTATGTGCATCAGAATACTTCTTCTGCCTATCCTGTGCCGTTGTCAAGTGCTCTCGGATATGCACCACCTGTTGCTCCATGTCACGAAGCATCTCTGGCCCCAACAGGATGCGATCCTCAAGGCTATCCCAACTCAAAGGTGTACGACAAGGGCATCCATATAAGGCTTGGAAAGGTGCCATGCCAATAGAATTGTGATACCCATTGTTGTAAGCAAACTCCACTAGGCAGAGATAGTCTTCCCAATGAGTTTGCCTATCCATCATGTACATCCTCAACATATCTTCGAGAACCTGATTCACTCTCTCTGTCTGCCCATCTGTCTCTGGGTGATATGTTGAACTAAATTTCAACTGTGCTCCAAGATCATGTTGTAGTGATGTCCAAAATGCGGAAGTGAAAACATGATCCCTATCCAAAATGATCTTTCAGGGAATACCATGTAGTCTCACAATGTCACGCATGAAGACATTAGCTACTGAAGCTGCAGTCTAGGAAGACTTGATTGGTGCAAAATGTGCCACCTTGGTCAACCGGTCAACGGTGACCATGATAGCATCATGACGAAGAAGAGTCATAGGTAATCCTACTATGAAATCCATAGAGATGATGTCCCACTTCCATGAAGGAACGAGATTCGGTTGCAAAAGTCCTACCGGATGTTGGTGTTCTGCCTTGACTCTCTAACACTCAAGACATCTAGCCACAAAATCAGCAATGTCACGCTTCATCCCGGACCAATAGAATAAACGTTGCAAATCTACATGCATCTTCTTGACACCTGGATGTGCCGAGTAAGGTGCACAATGGGCCTCTGATAGGATCAATATGCAAAGCTCATCCAGTAGCGGCACATAGATCCTTCCTGAATGTCTCAAAAGGCCATCTGACTCTAGGACATAGCCTGAAAACTTACCCTCCAAGGGTCTCCCTGAATTGATCTCACTGCACACCTCCAGATACCATGAATCAGTGGAGAGTACCTGAAGTATCTGACACCTCAAATTGACACTAAGAGTCATAGATGGTATCACATGTTTCCTGTGACTCAAAGCATTAGCTACAACATTCTCCTTCCCTTGGATATACTTTACCTCGAAGTCATACTCGCACAAAAACTCCATCCAACGCCTTTGCCTAGCATTCAAATTAGGCTACGTGAATATGTACTGAAGACTACGATGATCGCTATGTAGTTCAAATCTGTGTCCCAACAAGAAATGTCTCCATCTCACTAAGGCATGAACTATTGTGGCTAACTCAAGGTCATGTGTAGGATAATTCAACTCATGATCCTTGAGTTTGCATGCAATCACTCGACCATTCTGCATTAGAACTGCTCCAATACCCTCAAGGGAAGCATCCATACACCCCATGAAATTACCTTCTGGATCAGGTACTGCTAAGATCGGTCCACTGGTCAGAAGCTCTTTGAGTTTCTAAAATGCTTCTACACACATTTTTGTCCAAAGAAACTTCTTTCCTTTCCTCTGAAGGGAGGTAATAGGGTGTTCTATTCTGGAGAAGTTTTGAACAAATCTGCGATAATACCCAGCTAGACCCATGAAACTATGAATCTCCAACACAATAGTGGGTGCAGGCCAATCTACTATTGCCTGGATCTTTGCAGGGTCTACAGAGATACCTTCGCCTGAAATAACGTGTCCCAAATATTGTATCTCTGATTGAAAGAAATCACACTTTGCCGCATTGGCATAAAGTTGATTATCTCTCAAGCACTGCAAAACTAAACTCAAATGTTCCTCATGTTCCTTTTGGGAACTAGAATATATCAGAATATCATCGAGGAACACAAGAACAAATCTATCAAGATAGGAATGGAACACCCCATTCATTAAGCACATGAAAACTGATGGAGCGTTCGTCAGCCCAAAGGGTACCACTGTGAACTCATAATGCCTGTAGCAAGTTCGAAAGGCGGTCTTATGAATATCAGCCTCCTTGATGCGAAGTTGATGGTATCCTGACTTAAGATCAATCTTAGAGAACATTGTAGCCCCCTTGATCTGATCAAATAAATCATCAATCCTTGGTAAAGGATACCTGTTCTTTATTGTCACATTATTCAACTATCTGTAATCAATGCAAAGGCGCAAAGAACCATCCTTCTTCTTCACGAAGAGCACTGGAGCTCCCCATGGTGATACACTAGGTCGAATACTACCCTTGGCCAAAAGTTCCTCTAACTGCAAATGTAACTCACTTAGCTCTTGAGTGGTCATACGGTAAGGAGCTCTAGAGATAGGTTCCGCTCCTGGAGTGAGCTCAATGCTAAAATCAATGTCTCTCTTCGGAGGCATGCTTGGAATCTCACTCGGAAAGACATTAGCATACTCCTGTAAAATAGGGTGATCTAGGGCCTTCCTCGTAGAGTCTTCCTCATCTAGCTCATTTACCGTAATGGCAAATACCTGACATCCCTTATGAAAGCTTCGCTTTAGTTGCATAGCAGAGATCATCCGTAGGGATATAGGCCTCGGTATCCCCACAATCTCAACATCCTTCCCTTGGTCATCCTGACACACAATGGTCTTCTTTCTGTAGTCTATACTAGCACTATGAGAGCCAAGCCAATCCATACCTAAGACCACATCGTAGGAGCCAAGAGGAATAACTCGAAAATCAACTGAAGTCTCAAACCCTCCTATTCTAAGTCCACACTTATGAACTACAGAATCTGTGGAAACTTTAGTGCTTGAGGCTAGTTCCACTTGCCAACCATGATCTTGCTTAACCGACTCCAGCTTACACTTATCAACTAGAGATGGAGAAATGAAAGAATCTGTAGCACCTGAATCAAATAATACAGAGAGAGGTGTACCTCGGATAGCTCCTGTAGTCTCAACTATTATCCCCTGATGGTCTGCTTGACGGTGATCCACTGCTGCAAATACTCTATGAGATCCACTTGCATTTTCGACTGTAGGCTCAGATGTTGTTGGCCTAGGTCCCGAATACTGAGATGCTCGCTGTGGGCAGTACGCTGCAATATGACCAATCTGTCCACACAAATAACATCCCGTGCCTCTACCAGATCCTCTCCCTATAGGTGGTGCATTCGACCGCTGGTGGCTACCCCTGCTAGCAAAAGACTGGCTGCTCTGTGCAGGCCGAGATTGTTGATTCTTTCTATTACTTTGAGCATTGCGATTGATCCTAGAGTTGGATCCACCGCCACCACTCTATTCCTGAGGGTAAAATCCCTAATGCTGCTAAGGCTGCTGCTGAGAATACTGATTCCTCCTAGGGAAGGGAGGCTTCCTGATTCCACCGGAATTGTGGTTGCCCTTAGATCCTGCTATAGTAGGCGCTCCCATAAAACCCCCTTGCCCAAAGTTGACACTCTGCTCTACCAGGATAGCTCGATGTACCGCATCCTTGAGGGTCTTAGGCTCAAATACCTTAACACCCCCAATAAAATGGTTGTTCAAGCCTCGAATGAAATGTTGTGCCAACTGTGTTGGGTTGTCACTGAATCCCGAAAAAGGCATGAGCTCATAGAATTTGCGCTCATACTCTACAACGGTCATAGTGAACTATCTCAGGTTATGGAACTCATCTGCTCTATGCTGCTTCCATTCCTCTGGTAGGAATCGCTCATGAAAACTCTCCAAGAAAATCTCCCAAGTGACACTACCCATGCTAATGCCCAACTTCTTCTCCTCAATAGTCCACCAGATGGCCCCAAATAACTCTAGATTGGTAATGGCAAACCTCGCTTTGACATTACTGTCAAAGTTCTGCATAGCAAAAATCCTGTCAAGGGCAATAAGCCACTGCTCAGCTACATACCCAAAACCTTGCCCATTAAAGGGCTTGATCTTGGACCTCTGAAGATCCTTCATCTAAGAAGATACTATGGATCTATGTCGATCCCTCTGAGGACTCCTAGATCTGTGTCTATGCTCATGTCCAACCTGGTGTGTTCTATCCTGCTCAAGAACAGGAGGTAAGCGATCAATAAGGGTTCGCATCATTTGCCTCAGATCAACCTCCTCTGAGTCGGCATGTCCCTCTTCGTGGTTCTCTTCCTGATGTTCACTGACATGCTCTTCCCTATTCTCTTCCTGAATGGGGCTCTCTTGGATAGACTCATGAACACTAACATCTCTGCCTCATCCACGGCCAAGGCTACGGCCCCTAACAAAAGATCTCATCCCAGATACCATCCTACAATCATATCCAAGACACAAGATGCTAAAATAACCATGAAACATACTACTAAAACACATAGATAAACGACACATGTTTTGCAAACAAGATATTTTCAATTTTCAGTTTACCTATAATTTCAGTTTTGAAGACATAAGTGTTGAAGTATGAAAAAAAATAGGTAACTAATAGTTTTCATATTGTTTCAGTTCAACTAGTTTCAAGTTTCAATTTAAGGTTTGCTTTTTTATTCAACTAGTTAACACTAGTGGCGTTCCAATATACCCAGAGCTCCCAATGTAGAAACTCGGGCTCTGATACCAGATGTAACACCCCGCCAAGGGATCCAAAAGAATTAACTTAAAGTTTCACTAAGTTAGCTAAACATTTTATTTTTTTTTTAAAGTAAGAAAGTATAACATACACATAGTAGCAGAAGCAATAACATGTAATCATCGACAACATACATTGTAAGTTACATTTCTTAAAGATCCCAAGACGTTGAGTCACGTTTAAATTTAATTAATTCTAAGTCTAACAAATATCACATAAATATGAAAGAATAATAAGAAGTCCCATGTCCATATTATATATTTGTTTCGAATGCCTCTTGGCAAATTAATTCGGAATGCTCAATCATCCACTGTACAAGTCACAAGGTATGAAAGGCTTAAAAGAATATACATATGTAAAGATCAAGATACAACATCCTCAAATCCATAATACAAAGTAAAGTAAAACATATGAAACTATTCACCATACAAGATACATCCATAATGATAAAACATCTATCATAAAATCTAACCATCCATCATAATAATCCAAGAACATAGTGAAGGTAAATGCCAATCACGAAATCTCCAGCCACGGTGACCACGGAACGGATCTCAATGGTAAGAGTAAAAGCACTACCACCCGACCGCGTGGAACCTAAATGGTCCACTCCCACCGCACTGAGGAGATAGTCTCAAGTCCCAAATAGGATAACAAAACCTATAATCATAAATACTCTCTAAGTCTAGGAAATCCTATAAGTATGCTAACTCAAGGGTTCCTAAAAAGATCGACATCTAAATCCCAGAGGTACCACAAGACACGTAGGAAACCTAATATGCAAGTGGGAAAGTGTCATCGCAAAATTCATGTAGAAGTTACCCGAGCAATCCCTTAGGAATCTCAGGTCCCTACTGATCCTGCGGCCACTAGTATCCTCTCGTACTGACGAGGCCTACTATGGAATGCAAGGTCGTAACCAAGCGTTCTCTCTACCCCATCCTAGTCTGTACTAGCACTCAAGGCATGGGAGAGAACATACATTTATCTTGTTAGGTTCATTTTCTCTCATTTAGTGTAAATGTTTTCACTTATTAAAAATGACTTACAATGGGTTTCTCAAGGCATCCTCTTAGGGCTCCGACCCCCATTGCAAGCCACTTCCCGACTCTACACATAGATAACCTACCATAGGCTCATGAAATCATAAATCAAAGAATCATAATAAAACCACCTCAGTCCTATACAAGCAACTGAAAAACATCATAAAAGATAATCCACAAAATTACATCAGTTCTTCATGAGCAACAGATAATATCAAATAGTAATCATATGATCATGACAGTTCTCTATCGGCAACTAAAGGCATCAATGATAAGTCACAAAAACCAATGGTTCTCCAATGAGCAACCAGAAAGTATCTCAATAGTAAATTATAATACTGATCGAAGACTCCAAATGGTCAAGTCAACACATGACATCATCAAGAATATAACAAACATTTCAGTCTAAGCAACCAGAAGGTAATACAAGTATAACTGATCGAGACTCAGAAATGGTTATCAAATATAACTGATCGAGACTCAAAAATGGTTAAGTTAGGTATCTCAAATACATACACCTCAGCTTCACACAAGGAAACTGGAAAGCAATAACAAACAGTAAATACATCCATCATAGAGCATACTATCACATTACCTTGGTTGGTTTGAAAAGATCGAGAACAAATCATCCTAGCCTCACATTCACAAACCCCGAGCCTCTGGTAACATCCTAAACTGGTCAAAGCTAAACCAACCACATAACACTAAAAGCATAGACAATATATAGAAAACATCATAGTCTCTCAATTGGTATTGATTTGAAAAACATATAGATGAGTTAAACAATAAGGTTTCAGTTTTCAGTGTTTATATTCAAGTAGAAAGTTTTATAGTTCAATTTGATTGATAATATACTATTGAGTTAATGTGAGATTTCCATTTCCAGTTGAACGTATGTTTTAAACAGATAGAATCCATAGTTCACTTTTACAAATTATCCCGTTCCTAACTCCAAATGAAACACTTAATTACCCCTAGTTGATTTAAGTCAAAGTCCTAAAACAATCTAAGGGTAATATTTAAATTAATAATAATACTTGTTGATCTTTGATTATAATGATCTACACTTTCATTAAAAATAGTATTATAATATTAAACTTGCTTAAACAAATTTTTTATTTAATTAAATCTTAATTTAAATCAAACTTTAAATAAAGATTAATTAATAATACATAAAGGACCATATTACATTTATTAATAATTTATTTATTTATAAAATTATTAATAAATATTAATATAATTTCAATATAATTTAAAATTTAATAAAGTTTAAATTAAATAATAATTATATTAATTAAAAAAATTTTAAAACATTTTTTTTAAAAAATGATTAATAAAAATGAAATCGTTTTTATTTTTTTTTTAAATAAAAAAATTAGCGTGTTTAAAGGCCCGCCGGCCTGCCATACCCTGCGGCCGCAGGTGTTACTGCTGCCGTAGGCAGCAGTACCACCTGTCATGACAGCGTGGGTGTGGGGCGTGGGAAGTGGTGGCCCCACCCCACTCCAATATATATATATTTTTATATATATTATTTTTTTTTGTTTTAAATTTTCATTATTATTTTAAAAACAAATTAAGTTTTATTTTTAATTAGTTTTGTTTAATTTTATATATAAAAAAAAAATTCCTCCAAAGGATATATATATATATATATATATATATATATATATAAATCTAGAATTTTCAATTTCAAAACAAAACCCTTTCCAAATTAAGTCTTAATTTCTTAATCTAGAAAACAAGGGTTTCTAATAACTCATCCAGTCTCCATGGATATAAAAATTATTGAAGCGCAGTTAATAAATTCGCAATATTGAAAAGTTAAAACTTTCATCATAGAGAATTCAGATCTACAAACCCCAGACACGAAGAAGACAGGAAAGAATAATTGCGTAATAAATCGATAATCGAAAACACAAGACCCTACCTGATCCTGATGCTATTATGCAATCTCCAGGAACTGTAAATGAATTCGCTCCTCTCAATAACCTTCCTTTGGGAAACTTTCTTGGTATCAGCTTTCTGAAATTCGCTTCCAAAAATTGTCTCCCAAAAATTCCCATCCAACTTCGTATCCCCCAAAAATGAACCCCCAAAGTTGTGATAAGCAATTTCTCCTCAATTCGGGGCACTAATTGTGCATTTACTCGAGAAGACTCTTTGCACAACTTAGTTAACTCTAAATTAACCTTTATTATCTTTTCTTATTCTTTTGCATTCAACTTTCATGCACATTAAGTTGAATTATTAAATAACTTTATTTAATATTCCACTTGACTTCTATTCTTAATTAATTTATTACTTTAATCTTATGTGCACTTTTAAGAAATTAAAATAACATTATTAATTTCTATAATTTAATCTTTTAATTTAATTCTCATATTTAAACTCATGCCTAGATCATGCGAACTAGAATTCTTAATAATTCAATATCTTTCAACTTTTAATTTATTTTAGAACTTAATTGATAACATATTTAATTAATTTAAATAACAATAATATTTAGCATTTATTTAAAAATGAACTCCAAATATATTATTATTAAATTAAATAAATATTATCATGTTCTAAATTTATCTTTGAACTTTAATCTCTAAATTTAATTCTTTTATTTAATTAATTAATTTATTAAATATAAAGATATCATAATAATTCTCTATTAAATTAAATCATTAATTAATCTTTTTAATTAGACTTAATTAATAGAAAAACAACAAGAACTCATAAAGCAACATACGAAAACCCATCATAGAAAAATACATACCAAATCAACAAAAAGGGTTATAATCACAAAATTACATCATTTGATGCATTCGAAGGGTACTTAACTCAAATACTTGTCCTAATTATCAATTAGGACAATTGGCTAAAGGGTTTAGGATTTGGACTTAAGAGTTTATCTCCCCTCTCTTACCATTGAGACAGTGCGATAGGGTACGCTCATCCTGACAATTCAGGGAAGTCAATACTCGGTACCTGCAACCTGCATAAAATCCACGCATGTACAAACACAATATTCTAAGCTAAACAGACAATGGTAGGAAGTGGTGCATCGTGTAGATCCCGACTAGCAGGTGACTACGACTCCCTTCCTTAACCACATCAAAAACACCATACATAAATAAAACAAATGCACACCATACACATGCAGTATGGGGTAAGTATCCATAAGAAGCACATGGAATAATAAACCATCTAACTAATCATCATCGATAACAGAAACCATTGAATAATCATCATACATGCATGAAATATAGAGTACCAAGTAATCTCATCATATAATAAACTGAGTGTAAAACAACATCTGATAATATCTAAAATAATAATACTAATCATCAAACATAAATTGGCCTAAAAGAGTTTGGCAATGATATCAGAAATGTAGCTCGAAAATGTAAACTAGGTGCAGGCACTACAGATTCAGAAAATCTTTGATCTTTAACATAATGTAGTAGCTTGGCATTATCAACCTTTTGATGCTTGGCACATACTACATTTCTTGGCATCAACTATAAAATCATTCAGCATCAACTAAAGTTTACTGATGCTCGACATCAACTAAACTTTACTCAATATTAACTTTCTTGCTTGGCATCCACTAGAATTTTCTTTCACTCGGCATCAACTGACTTTGTGCTTGGCTTGCACTAACTTTGCTTAGCACCTACTATCTACTTAGTCAAGCTTGGCAGACAAATTTTGTGTAACTTGTTCTTCTAAACTTTCTAAGTGTAGCTAGCATTTTGTAACCTTAAGTAGATTATCAATACATCATGTCATCAATGTCTTAACTAATCCTTGTACTTCATTACATAATCATAACTCAACCTTTCCTTTAGGTGTTTTTTTACCTCTTATTGATCAAATCCTCTTCATCAATCAACTAAGTGATAGTACTTGAATCTTATAAGTAGTTATCTTACTAGAAAATAGTAGTTTTAACATTAGTGACAAAACAATGATTGAAACACATAGTCTTCTTCAACAATCTCCTTCTTTCAATAATCTCTTTTAACAATAATCACCATGATCTTTTCAATCATATTTCAAAAAAATCCCTTAAGACACACATTATGTGATCAAATAAGCTAAAAGGGGTAAGATGGTATCCTATGAGCCCTTTTGACCCATTTGAGCCATTATTTGTGTGCTAAGGGGTCCTCAAACCCCTTAAGATGCATATTATATGATCAAATGGGTCAAAAAGGGTAATAGGGTACTTGAAGACACCATTTGACCCATTTAGACCATTATATGTATGTTATGGAAACCTTGGACCCCTTAAGACATAAATCATGTGATCAAATACTCATTTTAAACATTTTGATTATATTATGTGTGCTAAGGGTTCCTTAAGCCCCTTAGGATACACATTATGTGATTGAATGGGTTAAAAGATGCTATAGAAAATACTATGACCCATTTAATCCTATTATATGTCCTAAGGGGTCCTTGGATTACTTAAGAGACACATTATATGATCTAATAGATTAAAATGGGTCATAAGGTACCTTATGATCTCTTTTAACCCATTCAAATGATTATATATATATATATATATATATATATATATATATATATCTTAAGGGGTCTTTGAACACCTTAAGACATATATTATGCTTTTGAATCGGTTAAAGGGGTCCTAGGGTACCTTATGATTCCTTTTGACCTATTAAAACCATTTTATGTGTGCTAATGTATTCTTAGAAACTATAAGACACATATTATACTACCTTATGACCTCTTTTAACCCATTCAAATAATTATTTATGTCTTAAGGGGTCTTTGTACACCTTACGACATATATTATGTTTTCAAATGGGTTAAAAGGGGTCGTAGGGTATGCTATGATTCATTTTAACCCATTCAAATAATTATATGTGTGCTAATGTCGTCTCTGACACTATAAGAAACACATTATATTATCAAGTGGGTCAAAACATGGTGCAAGAGCACCTAGGACTTGGCTCATGGTCCTATCCAAGTCTTGGCTTGTACTGACCATAGCTAGGGCATGGCTAGTTAGAGGACTTTAGGTGGATCTAGACTGTTTGTCTAGAGAATCTAGGTTTGACTTAATCTAATCTAGGAGTGCTTTAGGATTAAATGTTGTATTTTTGTCTTTTAGTCTCTTTTGAGGCTTAGCATTGGGAAATGAGCCAAAAAGACCTAACTAGGTTAGGAGGGTGGAAATCAGTCTAAATTGGATTCTATTAAGCTAATACAACATTTCATGGATATTGGAGGTCATAAAACATAGTTATCAGCAAAATTGTAAAAGTTGTCATAAAACATTTTGCAACTTTGAAAAATTACTTCACAACTTTTGTCAATATGTGACAACATGAAATATTGAAGGAATGATTGGTATGAAAACCATATGAAATAGTGAAGGAGGGATATATAAGCCCTAAGAAGCACAAATCTTGAGGTTGGTTGATGATTGAAGTTTTGGAGTTAGTAGATTACATTGTTTTTGGCTGTGAATGTGAATAGTTTGAAGTTTTGGCATAAAAGCTCTATTAAAATGGATTGAGATCTTCATTATTGTGTTAGTTTAGTAAAATTTAGTTCACTTCCTTTATTTTTTCATATTTTTGAAAGTTCTTGCAAATAGTTGTGTTAGTCTTGTAAAATATTTTTTGAAACAACTAGTTACAGGCCTGTATAGAACTAAGTTGAGAAAATATGGATCCCACATGAAAGCTACCAATGGAATCATAATGGTATTTTGGGAAATTCTATGGAAGCCACTATATATTGTATCATATCAAAGTGGAGGTTTGGAAATGAAGAATTCCATTTTTCTCAGCAAGCCCTAGGTGAGTCTAGTGTAACCTAGTTAGGGGCATGTAGTTGAAGATGTGTGTTTGGTTGTAGAGGTTCAAGTGTTGGAAGGAATCTAATAGGTTGGAATGAGACTTGGGAGTTTTGAAGAGAACATGTAAGGAGATTGGAATTATACCAATCTATTTGAGGCCCTTTTGAATCTTGATAAATAAGACTCATAATTAGGGTCCATTAGAACCTAAAAACCCTAGGGTATAGGAAATAACTTATACAAACACTTTGAAGGGGGGAGACCTATAAAATATTGAAGGGATATGAAAAGGACACTCACTGTAGACACCTAAATCCTTTAGAAAATAAAGTATTTTTTATTTTTTGAAAAAATTTCTGATGACATCATCATTTATTAATTAATTATTTAATTAATTAATTAATTAATTTTTATACCATTAAATCCCTTTATCTTAATTAAAAATATTCACTTAAAGAATCCCTCCCAAAAATGTTTAAATCTTATTTAAACATCATTTCGTTATTTATTAATTATTTAATTAATAAATTGACCAAAAAACCCAAAATAAATAAATAAATTATTTTTTGCCCAAAACTTGGCCAATTTCTTTAAGACCACTAACCTCTTCCAAAATCTTCTAATCCTTCTTTAATTATGAATAAAGGCTAATCCCATCATTTCCTACCCCTAATCCCAACTCAAAATATTTAATTAAGATTAAATATTAATCCTCATGTTTATTAAAAAAGTTTTAATAAATATCTCCTCAACCCAAACCTTTGAAATAAATAAAATTTTATTTATTTCCTAAAAATCTAATTTATCCTCATCCTAAGAAGTTCTAGACTCTTCTAGAAATATGTCTTTAAACCTAATCCTAATCCCCTCCTAACCTTGTCACATTCCCTAAACATGGGTTAAGACTTACTAACCCAAGCCAAAGTTAACAAATATCTCCTCCTCCACCCACTTTCATTAAATGACATCCACTTGCCTATCCCTAAGTTAATCCTAAACCTTCCTAATCCATCCTCTAATCATTTGCACAATCCTAAGCAAGCTTAAAACCTTCCTAATCAAGCCCAAGTCGAAATTCCTCTCATCTCCCTCAAAATATTCCAACCATAAAACTTTATGAAGCCCACTAGGCCATAGATGACTCTTCCAAGCTCTTTCATTGCTCTTACAAGCCATTATGAGGGTCTTTATGAAGATTTTATCCCTTGAGCCTCCTTTGTTGACTCATCCTTCCCCTTCCCTCCATCTTCTCACCCTGTGACATGTGTCACTCCCTGATTGGCTGTAAGGAAGCACAATCTATGTGCTCTCCTCTCATGCAATTTGAGCCCTCCATGAACTTTTTCCCATCCTTGCATCTTAACCCTCAATCCCTCAAGCCTCTTGCCTATAAATTGGATTCTTCCCCTTTGCAAAAGAACACAATCCATGAAGTAAAGTCATAGTGCCATTTTAAGAAGCCATTTTACATCAAAACCATACACTCACACCCAAATTCCAACTCCATTTGAAGCCCTTTTTGAAACATAAGCTTGAGCATACATCCTATCTATTTAGACAAAGCCAATCAACAAGAGAGCTTCTCATTGAGAGAGCTCATTAATGGTTCATATTCTCAATTGAGATCTCATCTTAGTCTATCTTGAAGTTTATGAATTTTTTTTAGTTTGTAGAAGTTTTATTTAAATTTAATTTTTATTATCATACTAAAATTGCTCATATGCATTTTGGCATGCCCGGTGGGACCCCGCATGGGTCATCTTCATTAGCTTTTCAAGTCAAGTTTTGTATGTCATTTGCTAATTTTGGCTAATTTTTCTTATTTTTGTGATTGATAGGATTGTATAAATTGATTTTGTAGGTCCACATGAGCATGAAGAAAACAAAAGAACTAATAGTGTTTAAAGTTTTTTCAAGCTTATAGGTGGACAAAGCACTTGAAATTCTTCTTCCTCTTCTTGTGTATATTCTTCTTATTCCATCTACTTATTCTTCTTCTTCTTGTGGGAGATCTTAGCCATTTTTTTTTAAGTAAAATCATACACACTTCTTTTTAGTGCTTAAAATGAACCCCCAAATCATACTTAAATTCATTAAAAACTAAAAATTTGTAAAAAAAAAAATTAAAAAAATTTTAACAAGTGAAACTAAACCAATCCAATCATTTGTATCCTTGCAACATCAAGGTTTTAGATGCATTCATGCAAATTTAGGAACACTTCATTTTTGGGAATTCAAAAAGAACTTCAAGTTTCCATTTCAAAAGGTTCAAAATCAACACTAAGTACACATTAAAATCTAAATCAAACTCAAAGCATCAATCAAGGATAAAATGAACCTCATTTGCAAATATTTTAAAGTTCTTTTAAAAATTCCATGAAAACTAAGAGTCCTAAATGGTTGCCAAAATTGTCCTTAAAGTTTTGTTATTTTTTCCAAACAAATGTCTTGTTGCAAAATCTTGAATGTTTCTTAGGGTTTTCATGCATCAAAACAATCTAGGAAGATCATTTTTGGGCTTAAAACATGCAAACTAGAACACAAAATCTTCAATGAAAACCAAAGTCCAAAGAGTCATTTTCACTTTTGAGTCCAAAACAATCTTGAATGATCTAAGGTTAAAACAAAGCACTTCAAAGTTCTTAAAACAACATGTAATGCCCTGCCAAGGGATCCAAAGGATTTTACTAAGTTTGCCAAACAATTTTTTTTTTAGACATGAAAGATAAAACCTTTCATAACATTTGCGAAAGCAATAGCAACAATTCAAATTAAAATAAACATAACATATATACATAGCAGGCTACATTCTTTAAAGATCATTTGACGTTGTATCACATCTAAATTAACTATTCATCTAACATCCCATCCTTATGAAATAACAATGATACATCCAATGTACTTAAACAATATACAAGTTTCCTTTTGTAATTATATTTTAGTTTAGCTCAATCATCCACTGTACATATCACAGAGTATAAAAAGCTTAAAAGAATAAACATCCAAGTAAATAAAGTACATCATCATCATCTAATATTAATCCATGAAGCAATAACATAAATGAAACCACATATCATACATGATACATCATCACAAAAGATATAAACATCCATCACAAAAGATAACCATATATCACAAACATAAATAACTAAGTGCACAGTTCCTCCCAACCGTAAATAGCATCATTAGACCATCGTGGATCCTAGCCATCCCTCCGTGTGTAATATTCCAAAGCACTGCAAAGATCATCGGTATTAACATAGTAGGAATGTCACTCCTAAAACATCCTACTAACATGCAAAGTAAAGCATAATAAATCATCAACTAACATATGTAAAGTGAAGCAAATCATCAATATAAGAAACATACCTGTAAATACATCCATCATAAGGTATATTATCTATCATAATGCTCCAAGAACATAATGAAGAATAAATACCAACCAAGGATACTCCAGCCACGATGTCTCGGACGGATCTCAAATGATAAGAGTGAAAATACACTACTACCCGATCACGTGGAAACTAAGTGGTCCACTCCCACCGTGCTGAGGAGATAATCTCAAGTCCCAAATAGGGTATCAATTCACGAAGCACAAATCTCTATAAGTCCAGGAATCTTAAAAGTATACTAACTCAAAGGTTCCATCACACAAAACCGACATCTAATTCTCATAGGCACACAAAGAAATATAGAAAACCTACTCTGCAAGAAGAAAAGTGTCATCGCATTTATCATGTATAAGTTACCCTGGCAGTTAGCTAAACTCCACGGGTCCATACTGATCTCATGCAGCCACTAGTATCCTCTCATACTGACAAGGCATACTATGGAATGCACGGTCACAACCATGTGTTCTCACTACTCCCATCCTAGCCTGTACAAGCATTCAAGGCATGGGCGAGAACATCAAAACAATTTTTTTTTAGGTTCATTTAATCCCCATTTAGTGTGTAAATGTTATCACTTATTAACCAAACTTACAATGAGTTACCCTGGCAGTCACTTAGGGCCCCGGCCCCCATTGCAAGCCACTTTTCGACACTACAAGTAGAATACCTACCCTAAGCTCATGGAATCATAAATCTCAAAATCATAAAAGATAATCCATAATAAAATTATCAAATATGCATAAAAGCATCAAATATCCATAATAAGAATCATCAAATCTTCATGAGCATCTGAAAAAGCATCCATAGCAAATCATGACCACAACAGTTCTCTATTGGCAACTGAAGGCATCACTGATAATCATAAGTATCAATTGGTTCTCAATAACTAAAATATATCTCAAGATAAATGGTTCTCAACAAGCAACAAAGAATATCTCAAAATCATACTGATCGAAGACTCCAAAATGATTGAGTCAAACATGTCACAACATAACATCATCAAGAAATAAATTCATATTTTAGTCTCAACATAGTAACTAGAAAATAATCCAAGGATAACTAATCGATGACTCAAAAATGATTAGCTCAAGTGTCTCATACACATACCTCTCAGCTTCACACATGAAGACTGATGAACAATAACAATCAGTAAATACAAACATTTCATAGACCATATGATCACATTACCATGGTTGGGCTTATAAAAATTGAGACCAAATAAGATCAACATGCCATCATATTTCATAACCTCCGAGCCTCTGGTAACATCCTAGGACTGGTCAACACTAGTTAACCCAAAACCCAAAACAAGAAGCATATAGAATACACGATGCAAACACATGTTTTGGTTTACTAAATTCACATAGTTGAATAATGTGTAAGAGTTTTTAGTTTTCTATTTGCAAGTATACTTTCAAGTGTATAAAGTTATCATTTGACCTACAAGTCAACCCATTTGTTCCCCGATAGCATTATTCTAAGAATAACTTAAGGATAATTATTTACTCATTAAACTGATCATCACCGACCTTTAATTAAATTGCTTTCTTTATTTAACTAGGATCCATATTCTAATTGATTAACTCTCCTTCATAAATCAAAGATCATTATTCATTTATAAAAGAACCAATTAAGAAGAATTATAACTTTATTAAAATGATCAATTAAATCAAACAATTAACATAGATACACCATCCATGACCTATTAACATCTAATAGTTTCCAATTCAATAATACTAAGTCTCACCATTAAAACATCTAAGGTTGTTATTCAAGTCATGAGAGTATGACTTATCAACATCGATGTAAATACTTCACAACTTTGCTAGAGGAATCGATATTAGCATATCAATTAAAACACCATTACATAACTTGATTATTAATTAAATCTAATTAATAATTACATATCCAAGGCAACATTCCAATTAATATCAGTTGACTAATAACTAACTATAATTTTGTAAGTTAAAAGTCATCTATAATTTAGTACACAAATATTCATATTTATAGTTCAATAATAATAACTTGTTAATATTTAATAACAAGCTATATTGGAAATCTTATTAATAAATCTATAATGACCACATTCATCATTTTTTCAACAATGTTCCCATTTTATTTTAATAATAATAAGTTATAATAAATCCCCAATACCAAGTATTATTATCTCAAATAAGTTTTTTCTATGTACGATAATTCAATTAATTAATACTCTAAATTATTAACCAATTCAATTTGATTAATATCTTTTACAGTACTTCAATCATTAACTAATCTCCTCTAGATTAACTCTGATCGTATTAATTGATAACTATTTAAACTATTTACACTATTATTTATTAATAGTTTGTTAGTCCCAACAAACATTAATAAATAATAAACTCATCAAAAACTATTATTAATCGATCAAGAGAACTTTACATTAGCTTCATTAGTTAACCCTTAATACCATTAAGGTATATCAATAATTTAGTTAATAATATATAACGTACTAATAATACCATAGTAATTCAAATTATAAGAATGTTATAATAGTGTCTTCATGTCAATTAAATCTTAATCCATTATCATTAAAGTCTCTTCATTTAAAAAAGTAATATAAAATTACCATCTCTAAATTATTTAATATACATTAAATAGTATTTAATATACATTAAATAGTATTTAATATACATTAAATAGTATTTAATATACATTACAAAAAGTTCACTATATAAACTATATTAAAAATCTCTTTTCTTTCAATTTTCTCTCATTTAAAAATCTATTTACTTAGATTAACTAATAATTAATTACACTTCTTCTACTATTAACTAATCTTAATTAAATTTGATTTAATTAGATTAGATAATAAACCATATAAAACTAATGCATATTAATAAGGTTCTAATAAGGAAAGATTGCAATAATATCTTAATTCATTCCATGCTTTGATATATTATCTTTGTGAAGTTTAAGCATAAAGAACTCTTGATTATGGGAAATGGAGAAATATCTGTCTTTGAATAAAACAGTTTCAGTACGACAGTCATATCTCTCTAATGAACCGTTGGATTGAGCTGAAATTGAAATATGTTGGAGAGGGCCAAGTTGCGCCAATTCTGATCGGAGTGATCAAATAAATTCGATCACGATAAAAAGTTATGAATAACTGAGTTCGGGTCTATCCAAGGGGCAGCGACAGGACAATTAAAATTTTCTTCTTAAAAGGTAATTGTTCTCTAAATTTATCCAATAATTTCACTAATGGATTTGGCCATAAATCTTGAAACCATTTTCAAATCTATTTCAATTTGATTCTAATTTGAACTCAAACCCGATTTCTCTTTTCTTTAAATCCATGCATATAAAATTCTCAAATAAATTTAATTGCCCATATTGAAAATGCATACAATAAAAATATAAAATTTCTCAGAAGACATATAGAAGACACGAAGAAGACAAGAATGCATGATGCGAAAATAGTATAAGAAAAATCACAAGAATCTACCCAAATTCTGATGCTAATTTGCTCTTCCTCAGAAAACCCGCAGAGCAAGCTCCCTTTTTCAGAGTTCTTGAGTCCTCCAATGCTCCAATTGCT
The DNA here is from genome assembly GCA_028749045.1 of Cupressus sempervirens. Classification (NCBI taxonomy): domain Eukaryota; kingdom Viridiplantae; phylum Streptophyta; class Pinopsida; order Cupressales; family Cupressaceae; genus Cupressus; species Cupressus sempervirens. The sequence continues at coordinate 38,190,043 of CM053785.1, forward strand.
CTCCACGCCCTCCCTAAGCTTCTATGAATGCCTGAATATAAAGAGCTCTCAAGAAACCTTTGGATTGCTTCTTGAAACCGCTAAAAGGTGTCACCAACTAAGCATGGGTCTTTTCCAACTTTTTTGATGAGTCATAGAGTTGTAGATACCTTGTGCTTAATTGATGCACTAACCCCCGTGTTGTTGACACATGTTAATTCTCATGCAAGCTTATAACTCCAATTTACTTTTTAAATAATCTCTATTTAAATTTTATAACTTTCATTTTATTTTTTATAACTTTTATTATTATTATTTTATTTATTACTTAACTTAATTGTTAATTAAATCTAATTAACTCTCATTGATGGATTTAATTAATAATTACATAATCATAGCAACATTCCAATTAATTAAATAAAATAAATATTAAAATACCAATTAATTTTTTATTTAATTAAACCATTAATTAAATATTTTAATTAGGCTTAATTAATAAAAAATACATCAAAGACTCACAAGGTAAAATTATGAAAAACCCATCATAGCCAAAATACATACAAAATCAAATCAAGGGTTAATATCATGAATTACGTCATCTAACGCATTCGGATGGTACTCAACTCAGATACTTGTCCTAATTTTTCAATTAGGACAAATGGCTTAAAGGGTTGGGATTTGGACTTGAGAATTTATCTCCCCTCTCTTATCATTGAGATAATGTGATAGGGTACGCTCATCCTGGCAATTCAGGGAAGTCGATATCTGGTACCTGCAACCTGCATAAAAATTGCGCATGTACAAACACAATATATACTAAACTAAATAGGCAATGGCAAGAAGTGGTGCATCATGTAGATCCTGACTAGTAGGTGACTACGACTCCCTTCCTTAACCATATCAAATACGCCATACAAAAGCAAACACACAAGGCAAACACGCACACCATACACATGCAAGTATGGGGTAAGTATCCATAAAAAACACATATGATAATAAATCATCTTACTAATCATCATTAATAATTGAAGGCAATGTAATAATCATCATCAATAATTGTGAACACTAAAAATAATCATCATACATACATGAAATGTAGAGTCTAAGTAATCTCATCACATAAGAAACTGAATCCATAGCACAATATCTGATAATCTCAAAAGAATGCTGCTAACCAACAAGGGTAAAAGCACAAACTTGTGTCACCTTTTATAAAGAAACGTGATATCAGAATGTGACAGTTGAACATTAATGACAAAAAAAATAGTATTTGTGTTTAAAATATGAAGATGATGTAAACTGATGAAATGTGTAGAATTCTATAAATTTTATGCCTATAATTTTTATTATTTTTTGACTAAGAATTTATTCATTTTATTTTATTTTGAAGTGCCTTTTTTAACTATAAAAAATATAGGATGTAGTTCTCGTCAAACAAGTATGTGTAAATCATCTTTTTTTGTTCTAATTTGAAAATATTTTATAGATGACATGTATAGCTAGCGAACAAAAAAAAAAAAATTATTTTTGATGTATATTTTCTTTGTTATACGTACTCAAGTTCGACCTTGTCAGAATCCAACAGTTTTTTCCTCCCATCAAAACTTCCTTATCAAATATATACCTTCTTGAAAAAAAATTACATATTCGTGAAGAGGATTCTCTCTTCTAGTGATAAATATAATTTTTTTATTTTTTTGATATGATTTATTATTTTTTTTTCATTTTTTGTGAGAGCATCTTCTGAAATGTTGAAATATCGACTTATAATATTTTGAGATTATAACATTGTATACACTAAAAATTGTCCTAAATGACTTTATTAATTTAATTAGTATTAGTCACATTCTTCTACTAATTTAATTAAATTATTTTAATTAAATAGGTTCATTTTTTGCCTAAGTATTTAAATTTAATTTAAATACTTCCTAGCCTTAATGTGTTAATTTAATTAACACATGATTCTCCATTTATTTCTTTTCTAAATAAATTTTATTTATTTAAAATCCTCCATTTCCTATTAATTTCTTCTAGACCTAAATTAAATTAAATTTAATTTAATTTAATTTTTATCCTAATCTTTATTCAAACTGCCTAGAAGTATGTGCATTCACATGAGTTTGCATTTCTTTTTAAGCACATGTTGTCTACACCATAGGAATCTTCTACACACATGTCATCTCATCAGTCTTATCCATCTATCTAGAATGAGAGATAAGGTGCTTGGTTGTCAATTCTTATCCTTATCTCCTGTGATCAGTTGTTAATCCTTATCCTTATCTCTTAGTGGTTTCTAAGCACATTCTAGATGCTTCCCCCATCCACTTTAAATAGACATCTTGTCTCAAGCTTTCCTTAGGAGCAAGAAATGAAAAGAACCCCGGCTGGGTTAGGAGTCATTTGAAGTCCATTAGAATTTCTGATTATTGCATCATCATTCTGTCATTTCTCACATCATCTGGTTTAGGCACATATTCCATTTGCATTCATACATCCAAGAGATCCATCCATTATTGTGTTCCTAAGAGCATACCGAACATTTTCTCCATTGTTATGTTCCTAGTTTGAAGTTTGCATAATCTTGGTTACAATTTTATGCAACACAAACATATTATAACTAATCAAAACACTCAAAAATTTATATAATGATGATATTGAATTTGAGATCTATAAAAGGGTATTTTTATTTTTTTTTTAAATTGAGTTTTGATAGAGAAATGAGATTTGACCAAAATAGGTTTTTGTATCACAAATGGTGACACAGATTTGTGCTTTTACCCACAACATAAAACTAGTTCTAAAAGAGTTTAGCAACAATAAAAAAATGTGAACCAGGGGTAGGCACTACATCCATCCCTCCTAGGATTAGGCTTACTCTTGGAAGCCTACAGGAATGAAAAACTAAGATACTCACTATGTGGGTCCCATTGAACCTTTTTTCTCGGTAGGGAAACATGTTTCCACTGAGGATATTACAACACCCTTAGAGTAATATGATTCTGGTTTAATGGTAAACTGAAAACCATATCGATCCAACATTCATTCTTTTAACAACTACTAAAATAGATCCCTTAATTCATTCTAAACAAGAGCAACTTAATGATTGCAAAGATAAACAGAGGTTTACTACCTTACAACATAGATAAAAAATACATGTTTTGCAGCTAGAATGAGTTTCAATTTTTAGTTTTGCCTTTGTTTAGATTTTCAGTAAAATTTTTAATTTTGAAAGCTAAGTGTTGAAATATAAAAAAAAATATGCAAGCAATAGTTTTAAGTTCTGTTTCAGTTCACCTAGTTTCAAGTTTTCAGTTTGAAAAAGATACACATGATAGTTTTAAGTTTTTGTTTTATTCAACTAGTTAATAACTAGTAGCATTCTAATATACCCAGAGCTCTCAATGTTGAAACTCGGGCTTTGATACCAAATGTAATGCCCCGCCAAAGGATCCAAAGAATTTTACTAAATTTGCCAAACAATTTTTTTTTTAGACATGAAAGATAAAACCATTCATAGCATTTGCGGAAGCAATAGCAACAATTCAAATGAAAATAAACATAACATATATACATAACATGTTACATTCTTTAAAGATCCCTTAACGTTGTATCACATCTAAATTAACTATTCATCTAACATCTCATCCTTATGAAATAACAATGATACATCCAATGTACTTAAACAATATACAAGTGTCCTTTTGTAATTATATTTTAGTTTAGCTCAATCATCCACTGTACATATCACAGAGTATAAAAAGCTTAAAAGAATAAACATCCAAGTAAATAAAGTACATCATCATCATCTAATATTAATCCATGAAGCAATAACATAAATGAAACCACATATTATACATGATACATCATCACAAAAGATATAAACATCCATCACAAAAGATAACCATATATCACAAACATAAATAATTGAGTGCACGGTTCCTCCCAACCGTAAATAGCATCATTAGACCATCGTGGATCCTAGCCATCCCTTCGTGCGTAACATTCCAAAGCACCGAAGAGATCATCAATATTAACATAGTAAGAATGTCACTCCTAAAACATCTTACTAACATGCAAAGTAAAGCATAATAAATCATCAACTAACATATGCAAAGTGAAGCAAATCATCAATATAAGAAACATACAAGTAAATACATCCATCATAAGGTATATTATCTATCATAATGCTCGAAGAACATAATGAAGAATAAATACCAACCAAGGATACTCCAACCACAGTGTCTCGGACGGATCTCAAATGATAAGAGTGAAAATACACTACCACCCGACCGCGTGGAACCTAAGTGGTCCACTCCCACCGTGCTAAGGAGATAATCTCAAGTCTCAAACAGGATATCAATTCATGAAGCACAGATCTCTATAAGTCTAGGAATCTTAAAAGTATACTAACTCAAAGGTTCCATCACACAAAATTGACATCTAATTCTCAGAAGCACACAAAGATATGTAAGAAACCTACTCTGCAAGAGAGAAAGTGTCATCGCATTTATCACATAAAAGTTACCCTGAAAGTTAGCTAAACTCCACAAGTCCATACTGATCTCATGCGGCCACTAGTATCCTCTCATACTGACAAGACATACTACGGAATGCATGGTCGCAACTATGCGTTCTCACTACTCCCATCCTAGCCTGTACAAGCACTCAAGGCATGGGCAAGAACATCAAAACAATTATCTTTTTAGGTTCATTTAATCTCTATTTAGTGTGTAAATGTTATCACTTATTAACCAAACTTACAATGAGTTACCCTGGTAGCCACTTAGGGATCCGGCCCCATTGCAAGCCACTTCCCAACACTATAAGTAGATTACCTACCCTAAGCTCATGGAATCATAAATCTCAAAATCATAAAAGATAATCCATAATAAAATTATCAAATATGCATAAAAGCATCAAATATCCATAATAAGAATCATCAAATCTCCAAAATAAGAATCATCAAATCTCCATGAGCATCTGAAAAAGAATCCATAGCAAATCATGACCACAACAGTTCTCTATTGGCAACTGAAGGCATCACTGATAATCATAAGTATCAATTGGTTCCCAATAACCAAAATATATCTCAAGATAAATGGTTCTCAACAAGCAACCTAGAATATCTCAAAATCATACTGATCGAAAACTCCAAAATGGTTGAGTCAAACATGTCACAACATGACATCATCAAGAAATAAATCCATATTTCAGTTCCAACATGGCGACTAGAAAATAATCTAAGGATAACCGATCAATGACTCAAAAATGATTAGCTCAAGTGTCTCATACACATACCTCTCAGCTTCACACATGAAGACTGATGAACAATAACAATCAGTAAATACAAACATTTCGTAGAGCACACGATCACATTACCATGGTTGGGCTTATAAAGATTGAGACCAAATAAGATCAACATGCCATCATATTTCATAACCTCCGAGCCTCTGGTAACATCCTAGGACTGGTCAACACTAGTCAACCCAAAACCCAAAATAAGAAGCATATAGAATACACGATGCAAACACATGTTTTGGTTTACTAAATTCACATAGTTGAATAATATGTAGAGATTTTTAGTTTTCTATTTGCAAGTATACTTTCAAGTGTATAAAGTTATCATTTGACCTATAAGTCAACCCATTTGTTCCCCGATAGCATTATTCTAAGAATAACTTAAGGATAATTATTTACTAATTAAACTGATCATCACTGACCTTTAATTAAATTGCTTTCTTTATTTAACTAAGATCCATATTCTAATTGATTAACTCTCTTTCATAAATCAAGGATCGTTATTCATTTATAAAACAACCAATTAAGAAGAATTATAACTTTATTAAAATGATCAATTAAATCAAACAATTAACATAGGTACACCATCCATGACCTATTAACATCTAATAGTTTCCAATTCAATAATACTAAGTCTCACCATTAAAACATCTAAGGTTATTATTCAAGTCATGAGAGTACGACTTATCAACTTCAATGTAAATACTTCACAACTTTGCTAGAAGAATCGATATTAGCATATCAATTAAAACACTATTACATAACTTGATTATTAATTAAATTTAATTAATAATTACATATCCAAGGCAACATTTCAATTAATATCAGTTGACTAATAACTAACTATAATTTTGTAAGTTAAAAGTTATCTATAATTTAGTACACAAATATTCATATTCATAGTTCAATAATAATAACTTGTTAATATTTAATAACAAGCTATATTGGAAATCTTATTAATAAATCCATAATGACCACATTCGTCATTCTTTCAACAATGTTCCCATTTTATTTTAATAATAACAAGTTATAATAAATCTCCAATACCAAGTATTATTATCTCAAATAAATTTTCTCTATGTACGATAATTCAATTAATTAATACTTCAAATTATTAACCAATTCAATTTGATTAATATTTTTTATAGTACTTCAATCATTAACTAATCTCCTCTAGATTAACTCTGATCGTATTAATTGATAACTATTTACACTATTATTTATTAATAGTTTGTTAGTCCCAACAAACATTAATAAATAATAAACTCATCAAAAACTATTATTAATCGATCTAGAGAACTTTACATAAGCTTCATTAGTTAATTTTTAATACCATTAAGGTATATCAATAATTTAATTAATAATATCTAACGTACTAATAATACCATAGTAATTCAAATTATAACAATGTTATAATAGTGTCTTCATGTCAATTAAATCTTAATCCATTATCATTAAAATCTCTTCATTTAAAAACGTAATATAGAATTACAATCTCTAAATTATTTAATATATATTAAATAGTATTTAATATATATTAAATAGTATTTAATATACATCACAAAAAGTCCACTATATTAACTATATTAAAAATTTCTTTTCTTTTAATTTTCTCTCATTTAAAAATCTATTTATTTAGATTGACTAATAATTAATTACACTTCTTCTACTATTAACTAATCTTTATTAAATTTGATTTAATTAGATTAGATAATAAACCATATAAAACTAATGCATATTAATAAGATTCTAATAAGGGAAGATTGGAATAATATCTTAATTCATTCCATGCTTTGATATATTATCTTTGTGAAGTTTAAGCATAAAGAACTCTTGGTTATGGGAAATGAAGAAATATTTGTCTTTGAATAAAATAGTCCCAGTACGAAGGTCATATCTCCCTAATGAACCGTTGGGTCGAGCTGAAATTGAAATATGTTGGAGAGGGCCAAGTTGCGCCAATTCTGATCGGAGTGATCAAATAAATTCGATCACGATAAAAAGTTATGAATAACTGAGTTCGGATCTATCCAAGGGGCAGCAACAGGACAATTAAAAATTTCTTCTTAAAAGGTAATTGTTCTCTAAATTTATCCAATAATTTCACTAATGGATTTGGCCATAAATCTTGAAACCATTTTCAAATCTATTTTAATTTGATTCTGATTCGAACTCAAATCCGTTTTCTCTTTTTTTTAAATCCATGCATATAAAATTCTCAAATAAATTTAATTGCCCAAATTGAAAATGCATACAATAAAAATATGAAATTCCTCAGAAGACATATGGAAGACACGAAGAAGACAGGAATGCATGATGCGAAAATAACATACGAAAAATCACAAGAATCTACTCAGATTCTGATGCTAATTCACTCTTCTTCAAAAAACCCGCAAAGCAAGCTCCCTTCTTCAGAGTTCTTGAGTCCTCCAATGCTTCAATTGCTCTCCACCCCCTCCCTAAGCTTCTATAAATGTCCGAATATAAAAAGCTCTCAAGAAACTTTTGGATTGCTTCTTGAAACTGTTGAAAGGTGTCACCAACTAAGCATGGGTCTTTTCCAACTTTTTTGATGAGTCATAGAGTTGTAGATACCTTGTGCTTAATTGATGCACTAACCCCCATGTTGTTGACACATGTTAATTCTCATGCAAGCTTATAATCCCAATTTACTTTTTAAATAATCTCTATTTAAATTTTATAACTTTCATTTTATTTTTTATAACTTTTATTATTATTATTTTATTTATTACTTAACTTAATTGTTAATTAAATCTAATTAACTCCCATTGATGGATTTAATTAATAATTACATAATCATAGCAACGTTCTAATTAATTAAATAAAATAAATATTAAAATACCAATTAATTTTTCATTTAATTAAACCATTAATTAAATCTTTTAATTAGGCTTAATTAATAGAAAATACATCAAAGACTCACAACGTAAAAATATGAAAAATCCATCATAGCCAAAATACATACAAAATCAAACCAAAGGTTAATATTACAAATTACATCATCTGACGCATTCAGAGGGTACTCAATTCAGATACTTGTCCTAATTTTTCAATTAGAACAAATGGCTTAAAGGGTTGGGATTTGGACTTGAGAATTTATCTCCCCTCTCTTATCATTGAGATAATGTGATAGGGTACGCTCATCTTGGCAATTCAGAAAAGTCGATACCCGTCACCTGCAACCTGCATAAAAATTGTGCATGTACAAACACAATATATACTAAACTAAATAGGCAATCGCAGGAAGTGGTGCATCATGTAGATCCCAACTAGCAGGTGACTATGACTCCCTTCTTTAACCATATCAGATACGCCATACAAAAGCAAACACACAAGGAAAATACGCACACCATACACATGCAAGTATGGGGTAAGTATCCATAAGAAACACATATGATAATAAATCATCTTACTAATCATCATTAATAATTGAAATTAATGTAATAATCATCATCAATAATTGTGAACACTAAAAATAATCATCATACATACATGAAATGTAGAGTCTAAGTAATCTCATCACATAATAAACTGAATCTATAGCACAATATCTGATAATCTCAAAAGAATGCTGCTAACCAACAACATAAAACTAGTTCTAAAAGAGTTCAGCAACAGTAACAAAATGTGAACCAGGGGCAGGCACTACACAACACACAAAATCTCAATCTTGAATGCTCAAAGAAAAAAACTTGAATGTTTAATCACTTGTCTTTGAATGCATGTTGCTAAAATCACTCTTGAGTGCCATGGATTAAAATCAAGTTTGGTTTTTTTATGAATGCATGATTAAAACAACAAATCTAATCTTGAATGCAAAAGGTCAATTAATCATTACAATATCTCACACTTCATCTTTTGGGGCATAAAAAGAATCTACATTTTAGAAACTTTCTAAGTTATAAAAACAAATAAAGATACTTTGAGTGAATTTGTTGTTGGACTCATCCTCTTTAATCACCCATCATTCTAACCATTGGTTGCAATATCAATGCCATATATGGGATGGGTCTACCTAAGAAGGTGTTAAGTGCTCTACAAAAATCAAATTCCACTCACTTGAGTTTTTATTGATTTTTCTAAGATAAAAATTTTCTTGAATGCACATTAGTCTCGCTAGCACTTCATTTGGGCATAAAAATTGAACAAATCTTTAAATGGAGGGCCTCTAGGTGCACGCTTGAAACTGAGTTTTACACATCTTTATTTTGGACTTAAAACAAACTCACACTCAATCTTGAATGCCTTAAAGAAAAATCAATTGGTACTTGACATGGAGGGCCTCTGAGCACGCGAGTTTACTTTTGTTGACCCTAAATCTTCTTGGTGTATTCATTCTTTGATCAATTTTACTTTTGTTAACGCTTCAAGTTGGAATTGAACATTTTCATCCTAAACATGTGTGTTTGCAAGGTCTAGATCTGAAAAACTTAAGCGTCAGTTGGAAAAGAACTCTTTCTTTTAGCCCAAGATCATCCAAGTCTTCTCTCCCCTTGTCGTCTTTCGAGGCCATCTTGGATACATAAGATTAGGATCCAAAATCTTGTCTTAGCTTTTAGGAGGCCTACTTGGGAATTTCATCACCCCTTGGGATGACCTCAACTCTAGCGTTCTGACGGAGTATAAAGATTGGGAGGTGAATCCAAAGATAGCTCTCTTGGGATCAAAATTTTGTCACTTGGGCTAAGCCTCAAGGAACTTTATACCCTTGAGAAGTGAAAGAGGATATGTGGGTTATCGCTCCTCTCAGCTATGTGACATTGTTTTGCTTTCATCTACAAATTTGGGCCTCACGTACCTTGGGTATATCGAGGACTCCCTAGCTAAACCAATTGTCAGCCTTGTAGACAACCATCTAGGATGTTAATGTGTTTGAAGTGACTGACAGAAACATTTGTAAAACATACACATTCCTTGGCGTAAGTATCACATTCTGAGAATCAAAAACTTCTATCTAGTTGTTCCTATCTATTGCTTGATTTTTTACTTGTTGAATGAATGTTTGCCAAACTTTGTCAATCCTAGCTTAGGGAATACTTAGCATAGTCACTGCCTGTTCTAAAAGTTGAATGAGTTGAAGAAAAACAACCAAAATCTCTCTAAGCCAAGTAGATTCAGGAATTTATGTCAGAACAACCCAAACCCAAACAAAAGTTTCACAAAGCCAAACTCAAGCCATCTCAGGCATACCAAAAAATTGCAGCTATGAAAAAGGAAGTAAGACCAAGCCCTCGAATTTCCAAACTCCACAAAGAAGAAGAAAAAGCTACCGAAGAAGCCCTTCAAGATGCCTGGTTAGATCGCACTATCAAATTTAACAAGCATCCAAGAGTTAACCTTGCTTATGCCTCACTAACTAGGCATGATTTCTATAATTAGGCCCCCTTGTTCCTCCACATCTTCTTACATAAGCTCCACTTTAGAGTCATCTTTGTAGGAAAGCCAACCATTCTAGGTTATCCCTTTAAATCATTTTAGCTCATCCATCTCATCTAGGTCTTTGCCTTAGAATCAAACCAATCCCCTCAAACCTAGCTAGCATCCCAAAAAGCCTAATTTTCACATCCAAGCCTTCAAAATTATTGTCACCTTGCCAAAGGTTTTCCATTCCTACCATCTTGCAAATCCAATAGCCTCACCGAGGTTATCCCTTTGATAGAGCTTTTTCTAGGGTAATCTAGCTTTGTCACTTGTTATCCCTCATCACCTTGAGCTAAAGGTTGGGATCCACAAGTGGTCAATCTTGTGTTTTTCCTAAAGGATCATTAGTCTATCCTTAAGTTGACACAATCACCACAAAGCTTGCACATAGAAAAGCAGACCTTTCATGATTTGGTGACATATCTTTGAAGTTAGAATCCCCAACCCAATCCTCTTTAGGTTCGTCATATAGCTTTGCCTCAACCTAGGAAATCATTTGCATAGAAAATCCTTCCCCCTTGGCATCCATCAACATTGTTGCATCTCATCCCTAGGAACATTTTCATGCCACCCATCACTCACTTAGCCAAGAAGAAAAAAGAAACAATGGAACCCTATCATTTGGATCAAATGGCATCGCTCCCCTTGAGCACTCAACCATCCTTCAGCCCAGAGAACACTATACCATCACCTACTGACATTGAAGCTTTCATGAACCAACCAAGAAATGTAGTATTGGTGAACGCCATTATAGACAAGAATAAAGAAACAATCATGGCTAACTTTCTAAGGGACAATATAGGAGCCTTTGACTTTGGAAGACCTCCTCCCTTATTAGATCCATCTCACCCATTGTTTGGAAAACTACCACTCATAATAGGCTCTTATGATTCAGATTATCCTCAATATGTGCTAAAAGAAGAGCCTCACACCAATCCTTATGATCCAACAGACCCAAACATACCAGCCTCCACTCAAGTTGAAATCTCCCTTCCACAAGCCAATCTAGCCACCACCACTCCACCATTGGTCCATACCACTCCATCCCAAACCCCCTTCACCCAAAACACCTCATCATTCACTCCCTTCACTATTACTGCTACTGCTCTCCAACCCAGCCTTCCAAATCCACCCATCTCTCAAATCAGTGCTGGCTTTTTTGGCCAACTTCAATAATATACAATAGGGATGCCACCCATGGAGCCAAGTAATCAACCTTTCATCACCCCCAGCTTGTTTACCTTAGCTCAGAACACAATTCCATCATTTCCACTAGGTCCTTGGAGCTCAGTACTATTAGCCACAAATCCACAAGCTACTACCCTCACTCCACAAAGCTATCAAACCCCACAAGCTACTACCAATGTTCTTCCAAGCTCTCAAGTGACCCAAGCTCCTACCACCACTCTACCAAGCTTTCAAATCAGGCCACCAAGCTATCAAAACCCATCAGTTCCATTCCCAAGCTTTCAATTCCCACCACCTCCACCACCAACTAATCCATTACCTCCTATTACTAACTATTTTTCTATGCCACTTCTAGGAGGAAATCCACCACCACCAACCACCAATTACTTGGCCTCCTTTGCCATGATACCCTCCCAAATGGGGGCACAACCCACATATATTGGTCAAACTTCTCAAATCCCAAGTCAAGTTCCACAAGCTCCCTGATCCTTTCTCCAAGCTTCACAACCATCTTATACCTCACCTCCATAAAGCAATTCATTTATCCCACAGCTAGCTTATGTCCTTCAATCCCTATCCCAAATCCCATATCAGCAACAAGCCTCGCAACACATACAGCAATATGTGCCTCCTCCACCTCAGCAACCCATCATCCACCATTCAGTTGCCCAAGCGATGTACAATCCCTAGCAGCCCATACCTCAAAGCCATCCATGTTCCATTGCCCCATCTAGCACATACCTACCTCAGGGCACTCTTACATTGGGTGCGCCCTAGCCATCACCCATTAATTTAGAATAGGAAGCCATGAAGACAACTTTGAAGAACATCCAAGAGGGAAATGATCCAAAAACCTTCAAGTTTGAAAATCTGTGTCCTTAACCATTTGACAGAGCCATTACCATGACACCATTTCCCAAACACTTTGAGATACCCAAGTTTGACAAATTTAGAGGAGCAGGAGACCCTGTCACACATATCAAAGAATTTTACATGTACTACCAAGAAGTGGCATACGATGATGTCTTCCTCTTGCGTCTCTTTCCCAAAAGCTTGGCCGGACCAGCTCTTGAATGGTTTTATAGAATCTCATATGGCACAATTAAAAACTTTGCTAAATTGTCTGAGGCATTTGTAGCCCAATATGCCCATCTTATTGAAACAGAGCTCTTTGTAGTTGATCTTGTCCACACTAAGAAAAAAGGTGGAGAAAGCCTTCTCGAATATTTGCAAAGATGGCAAACTCTTACCACCTGCATATCTTGCACCTTGCCAGAATCCCATTTGGTGAAAATGTTTATTGATAATGCCCATCCCAGCTTGGCTCACCACATGACCATGAACTATTTGTAGACCTACAAAGATATCAAAGAAAAAGGAATGATCCTTGAGCAAGGACTCATTAAAGATGGTGTGGTCAAGATTTACAAGGAAGCCAACCAAAATCAATCACATTCCAATGACAAGTCTAGGTATTGGAACAAAAACAAGCATGTTGCAATAGACGGCGTCACTGACACCAGACATGTGAATATTGTTGGTCCTTCCCAAAATCAGTCCAACCCACCTTATCAACCAAACAATCAACAAACTATCAACTACCAATACCAAAATCACCAAAGCTATCAAGGCCACAATCTAAGACCCAACTTTCAAGGGTCTAGCAATCAAGCTAATGCCATCAATGTAGCTGCAGGACCAAAGCCCAAGTTCCAACCTGCACCTAGAAATTATAGACCCCTTGGTGAGCCATTGGATGTCATTTTTGAGAAATTGACTAAGGAAAATCTCATCAAATTTCCTCCTACCTAGCAAATTGACCCAGGCCAATCCAAAGTTGCATGGTACAAAGACAATGAGTACTACAAATTTCATAGGGTAAAAGGTCACACCACCCTCAGATGCATGAAACCGAAAGATTATGTGCACAACCTCATTGATTGGAAATAAATCACCGTTGGTGCCCAAACCTCTCCCAATGCAGGCTTACAGATCTATCAAAATGCTTTTCCCCCTCACAACAACCAAAATCTTGGAAAAGCACCTACCCAAATCAACAACGACAACACCAACAACCACCAGCCAAACCAATAGCATGGGAAGAACAATGACCACACTTCATCCTATATAGATTATGGTAGCCTCATAGGTTGTATATCCAAGAAAGAGCCTTCTATCAATGTTATCAATATCCAAGGACCAAACAATGAGTGTGTAGTCACCACTTGAAGAGTGTGATTTAACATCGCAGGTCCACTAGTTTCACCAGCTCCATCAAAAATCTAGTACAATATCTTGGAACACCTTGGGAACATGCCAGCCCAAATCTCCATTTTAGACCTTCTCCGCACTAGTCCTATGTAAAAGAAATCCTTGACAGTGCTCTCATAGAATCTTGTGTCCCTTTAGATATCAACACTACTAATTTTTGTAATCTCGTTGGACACCTATCCTCCTCATGTGCCCTATCATTCAAACCCATCGACATACCCATGGTCGAACCAGATCACACCCTTCTGCTCCGCATAGCCATTATGGTATCCAATTTTGCCGTAAAAAGAGTAATGATAGATAATGGATCAGCCTTGAATATTTGCACCCTAAAATTCATAAAACAAGCTGGGTATACTGAGGTAGATATCATTAGTGAGGTTATCACCATCAAAGCTTACGAAAACTTAGAAAGAACCATAGAAGGAACTATTTTTCTACCAATCAAGGTTGGGCCAGTCATCTAAGAAACACTCTACCATGTTATTGATCTAAACTTACCATTTAACATCCTCATCGGTCGCCCATGGATTCATGCCATGAAATCCATTTCACCCACTTACCATCAGTGCATCAAATTTTTGCATCAAGGCACTGAGGTAACCATCCATGTCGATCCAGAATCCTTTGCTTATTGCAATGCGGTTGAAGCTTCATATACAAACCATTTCCCTAGAATTGATATTGGCATAGCCATTGCTAGCTCATCCCACACTTGTAATGACCTAGAAACCATCCTTGCCTCCACCCTATCTACCATGAAGATCAATAACAAAGGCTGTAGAGAGTATAGTCTGTCAGATGCATTTGCTATAAGGGCACTCCCACTTGATCCACACGCCCATGGATGACCAACATATCACAAAGCTAAGGAGATTCCACCTCCTCAATACAAATAGTTTGGCCCAACAACTTTTGTATCCTCGAAAGTCCCTCTTTATGAGGAGCTCACTCTAGATATCAACAATTGGTTACATAAGGATGCACCTCCAAGAAATCAAGCATGCCTTGATCACTTTAGCTAGAAGTATCCCCAAGAACATAAGCTCATCACTAATAAATGGAACTATCAAGGTGATGGTCTAGGACTACAGGAAAGAGGCATGCAGTGCCCCATTGAAGCACATAAGTGGGAAACGAAGTCAGGTCTTGGCTTTGGCATACCCACAATTGGGGGCACCAATACAGACGGTCGCACTTTTTTGAACATTCACCACAACCTTGTTGAAATCAAAGACATTCTTTAGGAAGTTGAAAAGAGAGCCTATGATGATATCCCATACCAAATCTCCCTGGGAGACTCTGTTCTCCAAGAACTATCCATCCATTTTATTGACCTACCACTCGCCCATCCACAACTCATAGATTGGGACTAGCCAAGCATCATACACATTAATGAATTCACATCAGAGGAAGCACTTCTAAGATTCATGGGAGCTGAAACTCCTCACAAGAAAATAAAGCCAGATTCTGCCTATATCTATAAGCTAGATCCCAAGGGGTATTTTGGAGAAAATCCCCAACCTAGTTCTGATACACTCAAAACTAGAACTAAGGTGAATCTGGGACTAGCTAAAGTAGGGAAGAGGGCCCCTCAGCAAGAAATCTAGAGTCACAAGCAGAACATGAGGATTTAGCATTACCTCCTCACAATAATCAACCAAAGGTGTCTTCTATTCTAATTGAGGATACTAGAGAAGTCAACATCAGTTCTTTAGAGATCCCCAGACTTGTTTACATTGCTACTCCCTATCACAAGACTAAGTTGACCTCCTCTTTGAGGTCTTAAGAGAGAACATTGGCCAATTTGCATGGTCATATCAGGACATCCCAGGACTTGATCCAAAGCTTATAGTTCATCATCTTGCAGTCGATCCAAAGATTAAGCCCATCAGACAAAAGCTTAGAAAAATACACCCCAAGGTGGCATTACTAGTCAAAGCTGAATTAGAAAGAATGTTAGCTGCTAAGGTTATCCGACCTATCAACTACTCAGAGTGGATCTCAAACATGGTCCCCATCACTAAGCCTTTCGGTGACATCAGAATCTGCACTGATTTTAGAGATCTTAACAAAGCTTGTCCAAAAGATCATTTTCCCTTACCCAACATAGATATGATTGTAGACCTTATAGCTGGACATGAAATTTTGTTCCTCATGGATGGATTTTTTGAGTATAATCAAATCAAGATTGCAAAAAAGGATCAACATAAGACAACATTCACTACCCCTTGGAGAACCTTTTGCTACAACATGATGCCTTTTGTCCTAAAGAATGTTGGGGCTACCTATCAAAGAGCTATGACAACCATTTTCCATGATCTTATACATAGCATTTTGGAAGATTATGTGGATGATATCTTGGTCAAATTTCATACCTTCATGGATCATCTTGTTGACCTGGAGAAAGTCTTTGATAGGTTAGCCAAATATCATCTCATGTTGAATCCCAAGAAATGTGTCTTTGGGGTCACATCTGGCAAGCTTCTAGGCTTTATAGTTTCTAAATGAGGTATAGAGATCGACCCCAAGAAGGTCAAGGCTATCTTAGACATGCCTCATCCCCAAACACTGTGACAGCTTCACACTCTTTAGGGAAAGCTTCAATCCATTCGACGCTTCATCTCCCAGCTTGTAGATAAGTGTACACCATTTGCACATTTACTGAAGAAAGATGAAAACTTCAAGTGGGATCCTTTATGTCAACATAGCTTTGATCATCTCAAGCAGTATCTCATCAATCCCCCTATCTTGGTTCCACCATTTCCTGGTTATCCCTTGATCTTGTAAATATCAACAACACCTACTACTCTAGGGGCACTTCTAGCACAGCTTGATGACTACGGCAGAGAAAGAACCATCTACTACATTAGTAGAACTCTAGTTGGTTATGAACTCAATTACACGCCTATGGAAAAAGCTTGTTTGGTAGTTGTTTTCTCAACTCAAAAGCTTCACCACTACATGCTAAGTCATACCATCCAACTAGTCTCCAAGATTGACCCTCTCAAGTATATGTTCTCCAGAACAACACTTATAGGCCGTTTGGCCAAATGGGTTATGCTCTTTAGCGAATTTGACATCCAATATGTGGACAGAAAGGCAATCAAAGGGCAAGCTATTGTTGAAAATGATTGAAATGATCATAAGAAAAGTGGTTGGAATAATATATGGAACTGGTAAAGAATGTCCTCAATCATTGATTTGTCATTGATGTCAAACTTGCTACTTGCAAGAATGACAATTGCTTTAGTGATCCAAATACTATCAATTAGTTGATTATCAAGGAGGAGGCAATCAATAAGATGTAACTAGAACACTTAGAGAAAGGTTGAAGTTATGATGTTGTAATGAAGTACAAGGATCAGCTAAGTCATTAATGAAAAAGTGTATTTGATGACATACTATAAGATACAAAGAATGGGCACACTGAAACATATCAAAGATTTAAGGTTTTAGCTAAGTCTTTTGTAAAGCTCAACTAAGTTCATTAGAGAGAAGGAGCCAAGCAAGCTAGTAAGAGCCGAGTAAATTCCTAGTCAATGCTGAGTAAACTTCATATGATGAGTAAACTTCAGATGCTAAGTAAACTTCAAATGCCGAGTAAACTTTAGATGCCGAGTAAACTTCAGATGCCGAGCAAGTTCAGATGCTGAGTGACACAGATTTTATCAAGTGCCAAGCAGAACCAAGTGCCGAGCAGGTATAGGTGTCGAGTAACACAGAGATGCCGAGCACCAGTAACTCAATAATGTTGAGTTGCTACATTATTTTGAAAATCGAAGATTCGCTAGATCTAAGCCAATAAGGCTGTTATCTAAAAATTTGTGAATTAAAAAGAAGATAAGAATGATGAGCTGGTGGCACAGAACACCATGTAGAATGTTTGTAACGATACAACTAGCGAAGTTTCTAGAAGAAAACAAGATATGGGGTAGATACATTGTATCCTACCTAATCCATTTTGAAACCCTAAAATTAGAGAGGGAGAATTGAGTGAAAAAGGAAAATCAGATCTCTATTTAAGAAGATATAAATTAATGAAAAAAATAGAGAGGAAAGTGGTCAATCATAAAAGCATGAAGTACTGAAGAAGATGCTAAGAAGAAGAAAACACTAGAATTTTGTTTGGATAGACGACCACAAGGATGATTGCATTGGCAGAATGAGTAAGAAGACTCAAGGAGACAAAGCTTGAGAGGAAGACAAGTAGTCAGAGCTGGAATGATTGAAGCCAAGCATAAGGATTGAATAGAAAGTGTGATCTAAAATCTGCAAAGTATGTTGTAAGTTATATCAGATCAAAAGACCATTATCGTTACTTTTTAGCAATTGTAACAGTAAGTTTAAATCCTATGGACTTAGGTTGGTTTAATAGCCATAAGATGAATCCTTTAACAGGGTGACATTCCAAGTGAATTCTCTAAAGACCTTTAACCAGGCCCATTCCTAACAGTTTGGTGAAATCCTCTAACAGGGTCACATTTAACAGTGTGTTGTAAGCCTTTAATAGGGTAGGCTTTTAATAGGGCATCACTTCAAAAGAGTGAGAATCAAGTAGCATGTTACTAGTCATTTTTCCCAAATTGGGTTTCCATGTAAATCATTGTGTCATGTGTTGATCATGGATGTTTTATCTTTGCATATTGATTTACTGTAACTTGCTTATATGATTGATTTAAGTTTGGATAGATGAAAAATGTATGCATTCATTAAAAGTAGTAAAAAGGTATTAATAGGGAATTTGGACCTTGAATAACTGATTCACCCCCCCTCTCAGTTATTCTAAAGAATTCTAACCATTGGTATCAGAGCCTGACTGCTGATTCAGTTTAAAGGGACTACAAGTAGAAAAGATCAAAATGCCAAAGAGAGAAGTTCCCAAGCTCAACAAAGACAACTTTGTTGCATGAAAAAGTTTGATGAAGCTACATCTTGGATCCATAGGAGATTATTCCCAAAATTCAATTGTCACTGAAGATGTAGATCCAACAAGTGCTCCTACTGCAGAAGACATGAAAAACAAGCAAGAACACAATCAGACAATGCTGGAAATTGCCTCTGCACTCAGCTATGCTGAATTTGATGATATCAAAAGATGTGACACTGCATTCAAAATGTGGAAAGCCCTATCAGACATCTATGGAGGAGATCAGAATGTACAAAGAGAAAAAAAAGAAAGTCTCAGAGGAAAGTTTGATGACATGAAAATGGAAGAAAATGAGAATGCTACTCAGTATGGTGCAAGAATAAAGGAAGTGGTAAGTGCAATAAGATGCTTAAGTGATCAACTGGATGAAGATACTATTAATAGTAAGTTCTTAAGAACCTTTCTCCCTATCTATGCTATTAGAGTATCAGCAATACAAGAGTTAAGATGTATACCAAGAAATAATCTAAGTTTTGAAGGTATAATAGGTAGACTCACTACATTTGAGTTATCTAACTTTGACAACTACAGACTTGAAAATGTTGAATTTGCTTTTAAGGCCAAGTTATCACTGAAAGATGCTGAACAGGTGAAATCAAAGAAAGGAAGAAAAATGAAGTATGTATCTAGTGACAGTAACACTGATAAGGAAGATGTGGAAAAATTGGAAGCATTGCTTGCTAAAAGATTTCACAGGGGCAAAGGAAAATTTAAATGTAAGATGCCTATCATTTGTTTCAATTGCAATGAAGTAGGTCATATTGCTGCAAGGTGTCCACAGAAAGGGGATTCCAAGGAAGGCAACAAATACAAGAACAGAAGAGATGATGAAAAGAGAGATTACAAAGAAAAAGGTAAGAAGTGTTATATTGTTGAAGAAAATTCTGATGACAATGATGATGAAGTTGTTTATGTAGCCATGAAGGACCAATCTGATGAAGAAGAGCTCACAGCACCGGTAACATGTATAAACAAGACTGACAGATGGATCATAGATAGTGGATGCTCACATCACATGATAGGAGACAAAAGTAAGTTTGTTAACTTTACTCAATATGATGGAAATAGTGTAATATTTGGTAATGATGCTTCATGTCAAATCAAAGGAAAAGGTTTCATTAAGCTCACAAAACAAATTTCATGTGACAATGCATACTATGTTGAAGGATTAAACTAAAATTTGTTGAGTGTCTCACAGTTAGGCAATATAGGTTGCAAAGTAGAATTTGGAAACAAAACTGCAAAAATCTATGATACTGATGGTAAACTGATAGGAAAAGGAGATCAAACAAAGAGTAATTTGTTTTACCTTGATATGGATGATGTTTCTTGTTTATTTGCAAAATTTGATGGTGAATGGTTATGGCATAAAAGATTATGTCATGTCAACTTTGACAATCTAGTCAACATCAGTAAAATGAAGAAAGTTAGAGGTTTACCAAAATTGAAGAAGCCTAATAATATCATGTGCAAACAATGTCAGCTAGGAAAGATGACAAAATCAAGTTTCAAAAGCAAAAACTATACATCTAAAGAGATACTTGAGTTAGTTCACACTAACTTATGTGGTCCAATGGAAATACAAAGCTATAGAGGAGATAAATACATAATGCTATTTGTTGATGAATATTCTAGGATGATGACTGTTATGTTCTTAAAAAAAAAATCTGATGCTTTTCAAATGTTTAAGTGGTATGTGGCTAGAGTTGAAAAGGAAACTGAAAAAAAGCTTGAAATGCCTAAGATCAGATAGAGGTGGTGAATTTACATCAAATGAATTCAAGATATTCTGTAATGATAAAGGAATCAAAAGACAAACGTCAGCTCCTAGAACTCCCCCACATAATAGAATTGCTGAGAGAAGAAATAGATCTATGATTGACTGTGCCAGAACACTAATGATGGAAAAGACTGTTGCTCTAAAATACTGGAGAGAAGCGGTAAGTGTTGCTATTCAAACACTGAACAGAGTACAAGTGAAGAAAGGTACAAATACAACACCTTTTGAATTATGGTATGGTTATTCACCCAATGTAAAACATTTCAAAGTGTTTGGTTGTAAATGCTTTATCCTTAAAGATGCTAGAAATGGAAAATTTAATGCAAAAAGTGATGAAGGAATATTTCTTGGTTATTCCACTAGAAGTAAGGCATATAAGTGCTTGAATACTAACACTAACAAAATCGTGGAAAGTGCAAATGTAAATTTTGATGAGCACACAGAAGTCCAAGCTGAAGTACCAAAGAAAATGGAAGAGTACAAAACCTTTGTGTATTCTTATGAAGGAATGATTGATGATAAGGATGATGTCAATCAAATTGAAACTCAACAACAAATTTCAGTATCAGCTGAGTCTCAACCAATGAATGTCGAGTTGCATTTAGAAGCTGAGTTGCAGAATGAAGGAAATGGACAATCTGATTCTGAAGACAGTACACATGATGAAGAACAACCTAACAACGAAGTGCATAGTGATCCTGAATCTGAAAGATCAAACATGGAAACAAGGACAAAGCCAAGGTTATCCAAATATGTAAAAAGACATCACCCTACTGAATAGATAATTGGTGACAAAGATGCAAGACCAATGACAAGGAAAAAAATAAGACATGAATCATGTCTGATCAAAAAATCTGAACCCAAGACAGTATATGGTGCATTACAAGATGATGACTGGTATAAAGCTATGGAAGAAGAAATTGATCAAATAAGAAAAAACAAAACCTGGAGTTTGGTTCCTAGACCAACTGACAAGAATGTGATTGGCACCAAATGGGTATTCAGAAACAAACTAAATGAGAATGGTGAGATTACCAGAAATAAAGCTAGACTAGTATGCAAGGGTTATGCTCAAGAAGAAGGAATAGACTATGGGGAAACATTTGCTCCTGTTGCTAGAATGGAAGGAGTAAGAACTTTACTTGCATATGCTGCCTACAAAGATTTTAAAGTCTATCAGATGGATGTAAAATCTACTTTCTTAAATGATATACTAGAAGAAGAAGTCTACATTGAACAACCAGAAGGATTTTTTGATGAAAACAACAGGGATATGGTGTGTAAGCTACATAAAGCACTCTATGGTTTGAAACAAGCACCTAGAGAATGGTATGAGAGACTTCACAAGTATCTAGTGCAAATTGGATTTGAAAGAACTGATGATAACAGCAGCATGTACATCAAAGTAGAAGAAGGTAAAGACATTATTGTATCTAAAATCTTTGTGGATGACATAGTGTTTGGTGGTAAGGAAGTACTTTGCAAAGGCTTTGCTAACAAAATGAAACATGAATTTGAGATGTCTATGTTTGGAGAAATCAATTTTTTTGTTGGGTTGCAAGTACATCAACTCAAACATGGAATATTTTTTACACAATCAAAATACATCAAAGAAATTCTTAAAACGTTTGGATTGGAGGAATCCAAACTAGTCAGCACACCAATGGCAATAGGAAATAAGCTATCCAAAAATGATGAGTCAGCTGAAGTCAATCAAACAATGTATAGATCCATGATTGGAAAACTACAATATGTTGTACATAGTAGACCAGACATAGCATTAGCAGTTGAAATAGTGGATAGGTTCTCTGCTAATCCTAAAGAAAATCATCTTATAGCAGTAAAAAGAATTATGAGATATCTGAAAGGAACTGATAACTTTGGTCTATACTACAAAAAGAATGGAAAATTTGAGCTCAATGCATATACAGATGCAGACTGGGGAGGAAACATTGATGATAGAAAAAACACAAGTGGAGGTGCATTATTTCTAGGCAAAAGGCTGGTCACCTGGACTATCAAGAAATAAACATGTACATCCCAGTCCACTACAAAGTTAGAATATGTGGTTCACACATCTATTGAATGGAATGAAAGAAGAAGTAACAAAACCTGTGATATTGTATTGTGATAATATAAGTGCTATAAACATATCCAAAAATCTAGTGATGCATGCAAAAACCAAGCATATTGCAATCAAGTATCATTATGTTAGAGAATTGGTAGAAGACAAACAAGTAAAGTTGGAATACATTCACACAAAGGAAAAAACTGTAGATATCTTCACCAAACCATTGCCCAAGGATGCCTATGAATATCTTAGAGGCAAGTTGGGGGTAATACCCCTAACTCAAGCAGTTTAAGGAAACAAGGAAGCTACCCTACATCAACAGGAATAAATCATTGAAATATTAATAGGTTGATGCAAAGGATGACAGCAGGAGCAGAAACTCCAAATCAGTCACAAGCATGGTGACAGAGGGAGAAAACCAACAAGAAGCCAAAGCTTATATTTTGCATAATAAAGATTCTATATCTTTGGCATTTATGTCAAAGAGGGAGAAATATGCAAAAATCTGATCAATACAAAGAAAGAGGGAGATATATATGAAAGAGGGAGATATATGAAATCAGAAGTAAAAATACAACAAGACAACATATACAATCTTGGTGGTAACTAAGTTGATTAATTGATCAGTTTGGTTTTCCATCAATGCCAAAGAGGGAGATTGTTGGAAATGATTGAAATGATCATAAGAAAAGTTGTTGAAATAATATATGGAACTGGTAAAGAATGTCCTCAATCATTGATTTGTCATTGATGTCAAACTTGCTACTTGCAGGAATAACAATTGCTTTAGTGATCCAAATACTATCAATTAGTTGATTGTCAAGGAGGAGGCAATCAATAAGATGTAACTAAAACACCTAGAGAAAGGTTGAAGTTATGATGTTGTAATGAAGTACAAGGATCAGCTAAGCCATTGATGAAAAAGTGTATTTGATGACATACTATAAGATACAAAGAATGGGCACACTAAAACATATCAAAGATTTAAGGTTTTAGCTAAGTCTTTTGTAAAGCTCAACTAAGTTCATTAGAGAGAAGGAGCCAAGCAAGCTAGTAAGAGCCGAGCGAATTCCTAGTCAATGCCGAGTAAACTTCAGATGCCGAGTAAACTTTAGGTGCCAAGTAAACTTCAGATGTCGAGCAAGTTCAAATGCCAAGTGACACAGAGTTTATCAAGTGTCGAGCAGGTATAGGTGCCGAGTAACACAGAGGTGTCGAGCACTAGTAACTCAATAATGCCAAGTTGTTGCATTATTTTGGAAATTGAAGATTAGCCAGATCTAAGCCAACAAGGTTGTTATCTAGAAATTTTTGAATTAAAAAGAAGATAAGAATGATGAAATGGTGGCATAGAACACCATATAGAACATTTTTAAGGATACAACTAGCGAAGTTTCTAGAAGAAAACAAGATATGGGGTAGATACATTGTATCCTACCTAATCCATTTTGAAACCCTAAAATTGGAGCGGGAGAATTGAGTGGCAAAGGAAAATCAGATCTCTATTTAAGGAGACAGAAGTTAATGAAAAAAATAGAGAGGGAAGTGGTCAAGCATAAAAGCATGAAGTACTGAAGAAGGTGCTAAGGAGAAGAAAACATAGGAATTCTGTTTGGATAGATGACCACAAGGATGATTGCATTGGTAGAATGAGTAAGAAGACTCAAGGAGATGAAGCTTGAGAGGAAGACAAGCAGTCAGAGCTGGAATGATTGAAGCCAAGCATAAGGATTAAACAAAAAGTGTAATCTGAAATCTACAAAGTATGTTGTAAGTTATATCAGATCAAAAGACCATTATTGTTACTTTCTAGCAATTGTAACAGTAAGTTTAAATCCTATGGACTTAGGTTGGTTTAATAGCCATAAGATAAATCCTTTAACAGGGTGACATTCCAAGTGAATTTTTGAAAGACCTTTAACTAGGCTCATTCCTAACAGTTTGGTGAAATCCTCTAACAAGGTCACATTTAACAGTGTGTTGTAAGCCTTTAACAGGGCAGGCTTTTAACAAGGCATCACTTTAGAAGAGTGAGAATCAAGTAGCATGTTACTGGTAGTTTTTCCCAAATTGGGTTTCCATGTAAATCATTGTGTCATGTGTTGATCATGGATGTTTTATCTTTGCATATTGATTTACTGTAACTTTCTTATATGATTGATTTAAGTCTGGATGGATGAAAAGTGTATGGATTCATTAAAAGTAGTAAAAAGGTATTAATAGGGCATTTGGACCTTGAATAACTGATTCACCCCCCCTCTCAGTTATTTTAAAAAATTCTAACAGCTATAGCAGATCACATACCTGATGCGCCTCTAGTAGATACATATCCTTTGATCACAAAATTTCCAAATGAGCATATCTGTCTAATTGAAGAACTGCCCCCATGGAAATTTTATTTTGATGGCTCATATACATCTCATCGATCAGGGTTAGGAATATTGTTGGTCACACCTCAAGGAGATTACATTCCAAACGCCTTCAAGCTACAATTCCCTAGCACCAACAATATAGCTGAATATGAGGCTTTCATAGTAGGATTAAAGATAGCTGTAGAATGGAACATCACTGAGTTACAAATCTTTGGCAATTCTCTGCTCATCATCAAGCAAGCCCTAAATGAATATCAAACCAAAGATGAAAAGCTATTACCCTACAAAGAGCTAGTTGATCAGCTAACCCAGCATTTTACAAAGCTTTAGTTTACACAAGTGCCTCGAATGCAGAACAAAGTAGCAGACGCTATGGCTACTATCGGCTCACTCTTCAAAATTCCCTAAGAAATTATGTAGTATGAGTTTTTATTCGATCAGCTCCTCACACTTGCCTATGCAAATGCTAACTCAAACCATGTTTGTATCTTGGTTGGTCTACAATCCCCTTGGTACCATGAGATTCATGCTTACCTTAAAGGTGGTATCATCTCCCCTCACCTCACACCTACCCAGCACCAAAACCTCATCCAAAAATCATCCTGCTATGTTATCATAGCCAATACCCCATATCATCAAGGTTATCATGATGCTCTCTCTCAATGTTTAGATGAAAATGAGGCCGCGATGACATTAAAAGAAGTACACTTCGAACTTTGCGGTGCCCACATGAGTGGTATTGTCTTAGCACACAAATCCTTAGAGTAGGCTACTATTGGCCTACAATCAAAGAAGACTCTTGTGACTTTGTTAGAAAGTGTCTCTCATGTTAGCAGCATGCAAATCTTGTGCACGCTCGAGCACAGGATCTACAGCCTATTGCACCAGCTTGGCCTTTCGCTTGTTGGGGCCTTGATCTAGTTGGAACTATCACACCTCTCTCATCTAATGGACATAAATGGATAATAATAGCTACAAACTATTTCACTAAGTGGGTGGAAGCAGTCCCCCTAGTCTCAGCTACAGGAGTTCAGGTCTCCAAGTTCATCTTGTACCACATTGTTTGTCGTTTTAGCATCCCATCCACCATCTTCACTGACCATGCAGGTAACTTTGAAAATCTCAACATGGAAGAATTGTGTACTTCCCTCTGCATCCATCGCTGCTTTTCTAGCCCATATTTCCCACAAGGTAATGGTCAAGCAGAGGCAACTAATAAAACCCTCCTCAAAATCCTAAAGAAAGTTGTCAATGATTCTGGCTGCGATTGGCACCTATAGATTAATCCTTCCCTATGGGCTTATCAAACTTCCTTTCATACATCCACAGGCACAACTCCATACTCCCTAGTCTATGGTGTCGAAGTGGTACTACCTATAGAGGTTGAACTTTCCTCCTTGTGCATATCTTTGCAAAGGCAAATATTAGATGAAGAATACAGAGTAGCTAGACTCACCCAGCTAGATCTCTTAGACGAGAAGCGACAAAAAACCTATGATCATCTCACAGTCTACCAAACTCATCTCAAAAGGAATTTCAACAAGAAGGTACTTCCACGACACTTTCAGCTGGGCGACATGGTCCTCAAAGAAAACATGAAAGTCCAAGCAGTTTGAGAAAAGAAAGGTAAGTTTGAACCTACATGGCTTGGTCCTTATGTTGTCACTGCCTCCTTTGGCTCCAGAGCCTATCAACTATCTACACCGGAAGGAGAAATCTTGAATGATCCTACTAACATCATTCATCTCAAGAAGTTTTATGCTTGAAGATCCTTGGTATACCCAGCTTTTGAAAATACAAAAAAAATTAAAAAATAAAAATAAAAATAGTAAAGAGAAATAAGCGTCCAATGGTGAAAACTTGAAAATTCAAGCGCCTTGGATAGGTACCTTAGTGAAAACTTGGTAATTCAAGCACCTTGTGTACTAAGACTAATCCATTATCTATCACTATCCTATCCCTCATCTATTCACCCACCATCCCATAAAACACCTGCTTGTTCCCTTGTTGTTCCAACCAAATATCCAAAATCTAATAAAGCTTGTAAATACCTTCTATACAGCTTGTAAATCTTGTACCTCAGCTTGTAAATCTCATACCCCAGCTTGTAAATCTTGTATCATCCCTTCTATCATAGCTTGTATATCCAAATATTGACCAAAGCTTGTACCATATTCCTGCTTGTATTATATACCAAAGCTTGTATCCTAGTTTGTATCCTATCACATGCACACAAAGAACCCCATTTTCACTTAAGCTTTTTGCAAACCATCTACCTATCTGCCGATCAACTATTATAGACACCCCACCCTTCACAAACATTTCCATCTCACAAAAACCACAACATGAAAAACCTTGTACATTTGTACCATATCTTGGTCTGTCAGCTTGTACATCCTCTTTAGCTTAGTACCATTGTATCTATCCATCTTTCGTGTCAGTTCCTCCTTGATCAACATCTTGCACACATCACACAACCCTTGGTTAGATATTCCAATGCATCCTTTAGCTAGATCTCCTGTCACCAAAGTGTTATCCTTCTTAGTTCAGTTTTTCAAATGCATCACTCATCTAGATCCATTAGCTTAGGTGCTTTCCGATAGATCCTTATAGGATATAGCTTTCCTCATGTCTGATCTTGGTCTATTAGTACCTCGTCCCACCCATCTCATTGGCAAATGGTTCTCTTTTAGATTTTCACTTTCTTTTGATTTGGAATCTTCCCTTTTGGGTCTTGAAGTATCTTTTCCAAACAATCTTTTTGTTCCCTCCTCAAGGTTGCCACGATCTTCCATATCATGATATATTAAGAATGGGGCAATCTGAGTGTAAGGTCTTGATCAAGTCTTTTGTTTATTTTTCTTTTCTTCTTTTGGGTTACCCAGTGTCGTTTCTACGCTGCTTCCTTTGGGATTCATATGTGATGCTAGGGCAATCCTTGCATGTTTGTTTTGAGTTAATCCATTAGTCCTCTAGACAGTTGGTGAAAAGGCCTTGATGTTCTTGGTAACCTTCGCAATTAACCAACAATCCTATAGCAAATCTAGTGCTCAACTACATGGTGGTACTTCTCTTTGAAGTATCTTCTTACTCAAAAAAGATTCAATGGTTTCCCTTCATCTCCATTATCCCCCATCCATATCTAGCATCTGTCTCTCCTATCCCAGCTTATGCATCAGTATCTCTTTGAATCAATCTGCACTTTTAGCTTTAGGGATCCACAATCCTAGTCTTAGGGATCCACCAATCCAATCAATCCACCAAGCCTCATCTTTCGAGCTCCACAATCCTAGTCCTAGGGATCTCTGAAACCCATCTTCCTCCAATCTAACTCTTTGAAATCCTGTTGCATCAGCTTTATAATCCCATCATCCATCTCCCTATCCTAGATTCCTTTTTATAATGCTCTGCTCCTTCATCCTCTGCAATCCTTGAGATCTTAAGCTTGCTTCCTCTTGTGCCTCTGATTCTCCCTTTATCATTCTCTCGTAGTGAGAGTTTGAGCTAACTAAACCTCTTCTCTTAAGTCAATCTGAGTCTCCTTGCTCACCTCAAATTCTTGTACTTTTCAAGAAATCATCAAGCCTCGCTTTCTCTCCTCGCCGCCTTCTTGAGGGGGCATCTCACAGTCCATTCTCTCCTTTTCTGCTCTAGCCTTGGGCATCTTATTTTCTTATCTTTGATGCCATGCCACTTGCAGCATCACATCAAAGAGGGGCAAAATGTAGACACCTAAATCCTTTAGAAAATAAAGTATTTTTTATTTTCTGAAAAAATTCCCAATGACATCATCATTTATTAATTTATTTATTTATTTATTTTTATGCCATTAAATCCCTTTATCGTAATTAAAAAATTTAATTAAGGAATCCCTCCCAAAAATGTTTAAATCTTATTTAAACATTATTTCCTTATTTATTAATTATTTAATTAATAAATTGACCAAAAAATCCAAAATAAATAAATAAATTATTTTTTGCTGAAAACTTGGCCAATTTCCTTAAGACCACTAACCTCTTCCAAAATCTTCTAATCCTTCTTTAATTTTGATTAAAGACTAATCCCATCAATTCGTACCCCTAATTCCAACTCAAAATATTTAATTAAGATTAAATATTAATCCTCATGTTTATTAAAAAAGTTTTAATAAATATCTCCTCAACCCAAAGCTTTGAAATAAATAAAACTTTATTTATTTCCTAAAAATCTAATTTATCCTCATCCTAAGAAGTTCTAGACTCTTCTAGAAAGTCTTCATCCTCATCTTAGGAAGTTCTAGACTATTCTAGAAAGTCTTTATCCTCATCCAAAGTCTAGACTCTTCTAGAAAGATGTCTTTAAACCTAATCCTAATCCCCTCCTAACCTTGTCACATTCCCTAAACATGGGTTAAGACTTACTAACCCAAGCCAAAGTTAACAAATATCTCCTCCTTCACCCACCCTCATTAAATGTCATCCACTTGCCTATCCCTAAGCTAATCCTAAACCATCCTAATCCATCCTCTAATCATTTGCACAATCCTAAGCAAGCTTAAAACCTTCCTAATCAAGCCGAAGTCGAAATTCCTCTCATCTTCCTCAAAATATCCCAACCATAAAACTTTATGAAGCCCACTAAGCCATAAATGACTCTTCCAAGCCCTTTCATTGCTCTTACAAGCCATTATGAGGGTCTTTATGAAGATTTTATCCCTTGAGCCTCCTTTGTTGACTCATCCTTCCCCTTTCCTCCATCCTCTCACCCTGTGACATGTGCCACTCCCTGATTGGTTGTAAGGAAGTACAATCCATGTGCTCTCCTCTCATGCAATCTAAGCCCTCCATGAGCTTTTCCCCATCCTTGCATCTTAGCCCTCAATCCCTCAAGCCTCTTGCCTATAAATTGGATCCTTCCCCTTTGCAAAAGAACACAATCCATGAAGTAAAGTCATAATGCCATTTTAAGAAGCCATTTTACATCAAAACCATACACTCACACCCAAATTCCAACTCCATTTGAAGCCCTTTTTGAAGCGTAAGCTTGAGCATACATCCTATCTATTTAGACAAAGCCACTCAGCAAGAGAGCTTCTCATTGAGAGAGCCCATTAATGGCTCATATTCTCAATTGAGATCTCATCTTAGTCTATCTTGAAGTTTATGAATTTTGTTTAGTTTGTAGAAGCTTTATTTAAATTTGATTTCTATTAGCATACTAACATTTCTCATATACACTCGCATCCTAAGTTATTTTTAAGGGTTTTTTGAAGTAAAGTACCAAGAAAGGCCTAAAAGCACCTAACTAGGCCTAATTAGACCTAATAGGCCTAATTGGGAAAAATACTCTAAAACTTTAAATTGGTAAACAAGATCATGATTCCACTACCTAGATGGATTAGGATGGAGATAAGAGAGTTGAAGGGAATAAATTGAACCCTTGCAAGCACTAAAATAGCTGAATTACCAAGAAAGAGCCATTGCATGGAACATTGAAGTTGAAGGAGTTGAGCACCTAACCTAAGATAGATACCCTAGTGAAGTACTAATGGTTGTCACCTTGAAAGGGGAGTTAGAAGAAGACTTTCTAATTAGTTTCGAGAGGCTATAAAAACCATAGAAGTAGGTATTGGGCTCTTGTGGGAGTTAAGGGGAGGTAGGGAACCTAACCAAGCAAGTGCAAGCAAGCTAGATTGTATCTATCAAATTGGTATCAAAGCAAGCTTAGTTAGATTTGTGGGTGGATGTGGCAATGAAAAGAGTCAGTTGGAGAATCAACAATGGTGACTAATACAAAGTTAGCCAAGAAGATGGATGAGAAATAAGTGCAAAACCAAATACTTAGGGAAAGACTAGCCCAACTAGAGTAGAAGTTGGACCAAGTAGAGGAAAAGACTGATGTGGTCAATGATAAGGTAGAAGGAAAGCATAAGGAAGTATCTGTAGAGGATGAGTTCCCTAAACTAGATCTTGCCCTAGCTAAATAACATTTTTTGAAAGAATTGAAAGCCTTAAGTTGGAAGGCACTAGAGGTTGTCCCTATCTTTAGTGGGAAAATAGAACTAGAAGTAGTAATGGATTGGATTGAGGGGCTTGAGAACCACTTTGAGTGTGATGGAATAAGTGAATCCCAAAAGGTGAAGGTGAGAAAAAAAAGACTTAGGGGATCTTCTCTCACTTGGTGGATGTTCATTAAAGATGAGAGGGAAAAATAAGGCAAGAAGCCTATAGCCATATGGAATGCCATGCTGGAAAAGATAAGAGAATCGTACGTTTCTGAGGACTATGAAGTCCAATTACACAAGAGAAGATAAAGTCTTAGGCAAAAATGGTTAGATGTGAAATCTTATACAAAAGATTTTCATAGATTATGCATGAGGTCTAGAGTGGCAAAGGATAAGAGTGTGAAATAGCTAGGCATCTGAATGGTTTAAGGTGGAATATTCAAGATAAGCTTTGTCTCTTAACTCTTACCATAGTGAAGATATCTCATCAACTAGATATTAAGGTGGGAGAGAAATTAAGGAATAAACAAAACACAAGCAATGATAGAGGAAAAGGAAGAGGAAGGAATGGCAGAGGCCAAAGAGGAGGTTTTGGAGGCATGAATATAAAACCTAAGACACAAAGTGAGGAAAAGTTGATAGAGTAGTCTAACAATAGCTTAAGTAGAGGAGGCTCTAGTAGGAAAAGAGACTCAAATAAAAATTGGAAAGGAAGGAGTAGTGGACAAGAGAGGATCATATTTTTGCAATGATGAAGTGCTATCATTGTAATCAGTAAGGACACTTAGATTATATATGTCCAGAGGAGGTTTTTACATCACAAGGAAGGGAAAGAAGGGTCAGTCATGTTCATGAAGAGTTGAGTAGTAATAAGTGTGCAAAGGCACCATTGGAGTTAGAAGAGGGAGAAAACCTAGTGATAAGAAAGACACTCATTAAAGAACCTAATAAAGAGGATCCTAGTTAGATAAGATAATTTTTTGGAGTGAAATGAAAAATTTGAGGAAAATTTTGTAAAGTCATAATAGATTCAGGTTCAACTGACAATATTGCGTCAGAGGAAGTAGTGAGAAAACTCAAGAAGCAAAGGATTCCCATAACAATCCATACAAGATCACTTGGTTGAATAAGGGACAACATGTTCTAGTTAATGAACAAGCATGGGTGGACTTCGCCATTGGTAGGTATGAGGATAGAGTACTATGTGATGTCTTACCAATGGATGCCTACCATCTCCTATTGGGAAGAGCCTAGAAATTTGATAGGCAAGCCATGCATGATGGGCCAAGAATGCCTATTTATTTAAGAAGGATGGAGTTAAATTCAAGATACAGTATTTGTCTGAAGAAGGAGAAACAAGGTTAGTAGGGCCTAATGTTCTTTTAGTGGGTGAGAAGGAATTTTTGAAGACTCTTGAAGAGGGTGACAAATTGGGGTATGCACTAGTTTTGAAGCCCAGCGAAGAGAAGACAAAGTTTCCCATGGAGATTCAAGAGATGTTAAAATAGTTGAAGGACATAGTCAGTAATGGATAACCAACCACTCTACCCCTTGAAAGAGTCATTAGTCATCAAATAGATTTCATTCCAAGAGCTACATTACCTAATAAAGCTACATATAAGATGACTCCACAAGAAAATGAGAAGACTGTTAAACAAATAGAAGAACTCATGGATAATGGATTGATTAGGAGAAGTATAAGCTCATGTGATGTTCCTAATGTCCTAGCCCCTAAGAAAGGATGTACCTAGAGATTATGCACTAATACTAGAGCCATCAATAAAATCACCATTAGGTGTAGATTTCTCATTCCAAGAATAGAAGACCTAGTGAACTATTTAGGGGAAGCTAAGTACTTCACCAAGATAGACCTTAAAAGTGGATATCACCATAATAGAATCAAGGAAGGGGAAGAATGGAAGACAACCTTTAAGACTATTGAGGGTCTATATGAATTGCTTGTTATGTCATTCGGGCTATCCAATGCCCCTAGCATGTTTATGAGACTAATGAACGAGGTGTTGAAAGACTTCATTGGTAAGTTTGTAGTTGTATACCTTGATGAAATTTTGATTTTTAGAAATTCTAGGGAAGAACATCTTAGAAATTTGCAAGTAGTATTCAAAAGGTTGCATGAAGAAAAACTAATGATAAATTTGGATAAGTATGAGTTCATGAAGTAGGAATTAGTATATTCAAGATTTGTATTATCACAAGGGAATCTCAAGATGGATCCAAGCAAGGTGGATGCATTCATTAATTGCCCTACTCCTAAGACTACCACAAAGGTGAGAAGCTTTCATGGCTTAGCTCAATACTATATGAAGTTCATTAAATAGTTCAGTGTTATTTGTCCACCTATGTTGGATACCATAAAAGGTGGATTGAAGACCAAGTTTTAGTGGAATGATCAAGAAAAATAGGGTTTTGAGATATTGAAGAGAAAGATAGCTACACATCCCTCACTAGTTCTCCCTAGCTTTGAGAAAATTTTCACAGTTGAGTGTGATGCTAGCAACATTGCTATAGGAGTTTTCTTAGGTCAAGAGGGAAAACCAGTGGCATTCCATAGTGAAAAACTTAGTGATGCAAAGAGAAAGTACTCTTCTTATGATTTGGAGTTGTATGCTCTAGTCCAAGCTTTGAGGAAGTGGAGGAACCATATCCTACCTAAGGAATTTGTGGTTTATTCAAACAATCAGGCACTTAGTTTCCTAAATTCCCAAGATAAGCTTAGTCAAAAGAATATAAATGGGTGGAGTATTTACAAGCTTATACATTCATCATAAAGAACAAAAAGGGGCAATAGAACAAATTTGTTGATGCACTAATTAGGAGGCTCTTAACAGTATAAGAGATTCAATTATAGATCAATAGAATTGATAGCTTCAATGATCTATATTTAGAGGATGAAGACTTTGCATCAACCTATAAGATATGTAAGGAGCACCAAAACTATTTTTATGGTGAATACTTTGATTATACATTGGAAAATGAGTTTTTGATTAGAGGTAGTCAACTTAGTGTGCCTAGAGGGTCAATGAGGGAGAATTTGATCCAAGAAAAACATAATGGAGCCCTGAGTGGATACTTTGGGGTCAATAAGACTCAAAAGCTAGTCTAGAGATTTTACTACTAGCCTAAGATGAATAAGGATATTAGGAGATATATAGAATCTTGCAGTGTTTTCTAAAAGCCAAAGGGAACATCATCCAACACTAGTCTCTATCAACCTCTTCCCATTCCAAATAGACCATGGAAGTGTCTTAGCATGGACTTTGTAGTAGGATTACCAAGGACAAAGCAGGGGTTTGATAGCATTTATGTAATAGTAGATGGATTTAGCAAGATGACACATTTTGTACCCTACAAAACTATCCATGATGCTTGTTAGATTTCTCAGTTATTCCTTAAAAAACTTATGAGAATCCATGGTCTACCTCTAAGAATAGTGTTAGATAGAGACTCAAAATTTATGAATTATTTTTGGAAAACATTATGGCACCAACTTGGTACCAAGTTTTCTTTTGAGTCTTCTTACCACCCCCAAAAAAATGGCCAGAGAAAAGTGGTAAATAGGAGCCTATGTAACCTTTTAAGGTGCCTTACTAAGGAGTATGGCTAGACTTGGGACCAAATCTTGGCACATGTAGAGTATGCCTATAATGATATAATCAATAGGACCACTGGCATAAGTACCTTTGAAATATTTTATGGGATGCATCCTAGGGGTGTCTTTTAACTTAGAGTGTTAGGAGATGGAACAATAAGGACTAATATACTGAGGATTTTTCCTATTCAATGAAAGAAGTACATGATTCATTTGAAGTCAATGACAGAGAACATTGCCACAACCAAGCAAAAAGTTGATGAAAAGAAGAAAGATCTCCAATTCCAAGTGGGACATCTTGTAATGGTGCATTTGAATAAGGAAAGACTACAAAAGAGAGTACCTAATAAGTTGCAAATGAGAAGGTTGGGACCCTATGATATATTGACTAAATATGGGAACAATGCTTATAAGGTAGAGCTACCAGAGGATATAGGACTTTCTCCTATCTTTAATGTAGCGTACTTAGTACTTTATAAAGGTCCAATCCCTGATCTAGGTAAATATATTATAGAGGTGATCAATGAAGTAGAAGCACTTCATTTTCCTTCCCAATCACCCCTAAAGCCAAAGAAGATACTAAGTTCTAGAGTAAGAAAGAAAACTAGGCATAAGACCTATTGGGAATATTTAATCAAATAGAAAGGTAAAGGAGATGTTGAAGCTACATGGGTCAAGGAGATAAACTTTTAGAAGTTAGTAATTTAACCTAACTTGATCACTTTTGTGGTGACTTAAGTTCATTTTGTTTGGGAGAATAGTGCAGGAGCACCTAGGACTTGGCTCATGGTCCTATCCAAGTTTTGGCTTATACTAACCCTAGCCATGTAAGGGGTTTTTAAAGGACTCTAGGTGGATCAAGAGGGTGTCTAGAGAATATAGGTTAGGCTTAATATAATCTAGGAGTGCTTTAGGTCTAAATGTTATGTTTTTCTTTTTCTTTTAGTCTCATTTAAGGCTTGGCATTGGGAAATGGACCAAAAAGACCTAACTAGGTTAGGAAGGGGTGGAAATTAGTCTAAATTGGTTTATATTATGCTAATACAATATTTCATAGAGATTGGAGGTCATAAAACATAGTTATGAGCAAAATTACAAAAGTTGTCAAAATGTTATCATGAGAACTTTTGCAACTTTGCAAAATTGCTTGACAACTTTTGTCAATATGTCAAAAAAGTGAAAGATTGAAGGCATAGTCAATATTAAAACCACCTAAAATGGTGAAGGAGGGATATAATCTCCCTAAGAAGCTCAAATCTTGAGGTTGGTTGATGATTGAAGTTTTGGAGTTAGTAGATTACATTATTTTTGGTTATGACTGTGAACAGTTTGAAGTTTTGGCATCAAAGATATATTAAAATGGATTGAGATATTTGTTATTGTGTTGGTTTAGTAAATTTTAGTTCACTTCCTTTTCTTTTTGCACAATTTTGAAATTTCTTGTAAATAGTTGTGTTGCTCTTGTAAAATGCTTAGTGAAAGAACTAGTCATTAGCCTATATGGGACTAAGTTAAGGAAATATGGCTCCCACATGAAACCTACCCCTAGAATCATAATGGAATCTTTAGACATGATAGGGGAGAAACTATATATTTTACTATATCAAGGTGGAAGTTTGGAAATGAAGAATACCATTTTTGTCAGCAACCCCCAGGCAAGTCCAGTGTAACCCGATTAGGGGCTTGCAGTTGAAGATTTGTGTTTGGTTGTAGAGGTTCAAGTGTTGGAAGAAATATAATAGGTTGGAATGAGA
Organism: Cupressus sempervirens; assembly: GCA_028749045.1. Lineage (NCBI taxonomy): Eukaryota > Viridiplantae > Streptophyta > Pinopsida > Cupressales > Cupressaceae > Cupressus > Cupressus sempervirens. Next base: position 38,226,721 of record CM053785.1, read on the forward strand.
ATTGGAATTTTTTTAGAGATCCTAGAAGGATATTAGTATCAAAACAATACATTTGATTCCCTTTTGGAGCATGAGAAGGAAGACTCATAGTTGGGGTCCACTAAAACCTAGAGACCCTAAGGTATAGGAAATCACCTGTATGGAAACTTTGAAGGGGGGAGACCTATAAAATATTGAAGGGCTCTAAAAAGGGTACTCGCATCCTAAGTAATTTTTAAGGGTTGTTTGAAGTAAAGTACTAAGAAGGCCTAAAAGCACCTAATTAGGCCTAATTGGCCAAAATACACTAAAAATTGAAATTGGTTAACAAGATCTTGATTCCACGACCTAGATGGATCAGGATGGAAATAGGGGACTTGAAGGGAATCACTTGAACCCTTTCAAATACTGAAATTTTTAATTACCAAGAAAGAGCCATTGCATAGAACATGGAAGTTCAAGGAGTTGACCACCTAACCTAAGGTAGATACCCTAGTGAAACACTAATGTGTGTCACCCTAAAAGGGGACTTAGAAGAAGCCTTTGTACTTAGTTGAGAGAGGCTAGAAATATCCTAGAAGTAGATAATGGGATCTTGTGGGAGTTAGGGGAATGTAGGGAACCTAACCAAGCAAGTGCAAGCAAGCTAGATTGTATATACCAAAATGGGGCATTGGGTACCGTATGACCTCTTTTGACCTATTATATTCATTTTATGTGTGTTAAGGGCTTTGAGAAACTATTAAGACACATATTATGTCATCAAATGGGTCAATTTTTTTTATAGGATACCCTAAGACACCTTTTGACCCATTCAATCACATTATGTGTGTTAAGGGATCCTCAAAACCCTTACGACACACATTATGTGAGCCAATGGATCAAAAGGGGTCTTAGAGTGCCTTGTGTCATCTTTTAACTAATTCAAACCATTATATGTGTGCTAAAGGGTCCTTAGACCACTTAAGACATATTATGTGATTGAATGGGTCAACAAGGGTCATATGATACCTTATTACCTAATCAAACCATTATATGTGTGCTAAAGGTTCTGTAGACCCCTTTAGAAAACATTATGCAATAAAGAAAGTCAATAAAGGTCATAGAGTTTCCTATGACCTCTTTTGACCCACTAGATCCATTCTATGTGTGTGAAGGGACTTGAGGACCCCTTAAGACATACATTGTGTGATCAGATGTGTAAAAAGTGGTCATATTATACCTTATGACCCCTTTTAACTCATTCAAACCATTATATGTTTGGTAGTAGGTCCGTAGACCCATTAAGACACATATTATGTGATCAAGTGTGTTAAAAGAGGGCATAAGGTACCCTATGACTCTCCTTTTAAGTCATTTTATCATATTATGTGTGTTAAGGGGTCCTCTAAGGCACACATTTACGATCTGATGTGTCAAAAGGGGTCATAGGAACCATATAACCCCTTTTGACCTATTTAAACCATTATACATATGTGAAAAGGGCTCTTTACACCCCTTAAAACACACATTATGAGATCAAAAGGGTAAAAAGGGGTCATAGGGTAATCTATCATATGTGTGCTAAGGGGTCTGAGGACCCCTTAAGACACACATTATGTGATCTAATGGGTCAAAAAGGATCATAGGATAATCTATGACCCCTTTTGACCCATTCAAACCATTATATGTGTGCTAAGGGGTCCTTAGAACCCTTATAACACACATTACTTGAAAGTTTAGAAGTTTTTTATGTTGAAATATATCATGTTGGAAGTTTACAAGGCGTGCTTGCACTATTTTGAAAAAAATTGAGTCTATGATTCACGCTATCCAAAACACAGTGTGAGTGCATGATACCATGATCGCCTTATTACATAATCACACTTGCTTCGGAGTGGAGAAAAAAAAGAAAGTGGCATCTTTTTGGTCCACCACTTTGTGCATTTACCCTAAAATTGAATTGCTTCCAATATGATGTTTCCCTTTTAATATTCTACATACTTTGAAATTACCTCTGATATTTATATGAATCTATTTAAAGTAACTTTGGATGAACAACTTACTTCCTCTTTTGGTTATGTTGAATGTTCTAAGCACAAATATAAAAGATAAACATGCCTTGATGGAATCCTATACTTGTTAAAGGTTTTGAATTAAAAAGAAGTCTAAAATTTACTTTAACGATAATTTTTAAAATAATATTAAAGAATTGTGATAGCATATTGGTGTCTATATTGATTGAATAAACATTACTTAATTAGGATATTATTCAACAAAATAATAAGACTAACATTGTCTTTCTATTATATAATGATATTACATAAACTGTATAATAGACAAAAATATATGCTTCTTAAATTTAATATATGTTGACAATTGACAAAATGTCTCCAAATATAAACATGTGACCTAATTTAAAGAGGTGAAATGGTGGGCACCATTTCACCTCTTTAAATTAGGTCACATGTTTATATTTGGAGACATTTTGTCAATTGTCGACATTTATATTAAATTTAAGAAGCATATATTTTTGTCTATTATACAGTTTATGTAATATCATTATATAATAGAAAGACAATGTTAGTCTTATTATTTTGTTGAATAATATCCTAATTAATTAATGTTTATTCAATCAATATAGACACCAATATGCTATCACAATTCTTTAATAGATTATTTGAATTTATGAAAATCATATATTTATTATTAAGTGATTAAAATGATAAGTTAAAAGGAATGATTATTGTAATAAAACCATTTTTTTTTATTGTGTTGAATGAAGTGACATTTCTTTGCATCTTTGATGCTCAAGCATCATACCTTGTTGTCATATGTTTAGAATTTGCATGGAAGGCACCATTTCACCTCTTTAAAGTAGGTCACATGTTTATATTTGGAGACATTTTGTCAATTGTCGACATTTATATTAAATTTAAGAAGCATATATTTTTGTCTATTATACAGTTTATGTAATATCATTATATAATAGAAAGACAATGTTAGTCTTATTATTGTGTTGAATAATATCCTAATTAAGTAATGTTTATTCAATCGATATAGACACCAATATGCTATCACAATTCTTTAATATTATTTAAAAAATTATGTATGCTAAGGGGTCTGAGGGCCCCTTAAGACACACATTATGTGATCTAATGGGTCAAAAGGGATCATAGGATAATCTATGACCCCTTTTGACCCATTCAAACCATTATATGTGTGCTAAGGGGTCCTTAGAACCCTTATAAGACACATTACTTGAAAGTTTAGATTTTTTTTATGTTTAAATATATCATGTTGGAAGTTTACAAGGTGTGCTTGCACTATTTTGAAAAAAAATGAGTCTATGATTCACGCTATCCAAAACACAGTGTGAGTGCACGATACCGTGATCGCCTTATTGTGCAATCACACTTGCTTTGGATTGGAGAAAAAAAAGAAAGTGGCATCTTTTTGGTCCACCACTTTGTGCATTTACCCTAAAATTGAATTGCTTCCAATATGATGTTTCCCCTTTAATATTCTACATACTTTGAAATTACCTCTGATATTTATATGAATCTATTTAAAGTAACTTTGGATGAACAACTTACTTCCTCTTTTGGTTATGTTGAATGTTCTAAGCACAAATATAAAAGATAAACATGCCTTGATGGAATCCTATACTTGTTAAAGGTTTTGAATTAAAAAGAAGTCTAAAATTTACTTTAACGATAATTTTTAAAATAATATTAAAGAATTGTGATAGCATATTGGTGTCTATATTGATTGAATAAACATTACTTAATTAGGATATTATTCAACAAAATAATAAGACTAACATTGTCTTTCTATTATTTAATGATATTACATAAACTGTATAATAGACAAAAATATATGCTTCTTAAATTTAATATATGTTGACAATTGACAAAATGTCTCCAAATATAAACATGTGACCTAATTTAAAGAGGTGAAATGGTGGGCACCATTTCACCTCTTTAAATTAGGTCACATGTTTATATTTGGAGACATTTTGTCAATTGTCAACATTTATATTAAATTTAAGAAGCATATATTTTTGTCTATTATACAGTTTATGTAATATCATTATATAATAGAAAGACAATGTTAGTCTTATTATTTTGTTGAATAATATCCTAATTAATTAATGTTTATTCAATCAATATAGACACCAATATGCTATCACAATTCTTTAATAGATTATTTGAATTTATGAAAATCATATATTTATTATTAAGTGATTAAAATGATAAGTTAAAAGGAATGATTATTGTAATAAAACCATTTTTTTTTATTGTGTTGAATGAAGTGACATTTCTTTGCATCTTTGATGCTCAAGCATCATACCTTGTTGTCATATGTTTAGAATTTGCATGGAGGGCACCATTTCACCTCTTTAAAGTAGGTCACATGTTTATATTTGGAGACATTTTGTCAATTGTCGACATTTATATTAAATTTAAGAAGCATATATTTTTGTCTATTATACAGTTTATGTAATATCATTATATAATAGAAAGACAATGTTAGTCTTATTATTTTGTTGAATAATATCCTAATTAAGTAATGTTTATTCAATCGATATAGACACCGATATGCTATCACAATTCTTTAATATTATTTAAAAAATTATGTATGCTAAGGGGTCTGAGGACCCCTTAAGACACACATTATGTGATCTAATGGGTCAAAAGGGATCATAGGATAATCTATGACCCCTTTTGACCCATTCAAACATTTATATGTGTGCTAAGGGGTCCTTAGAACCCTTATAAGACACATTACTTGAAAGTTTAGATTTTTTTTATGTTTAAATATATCATGTTGGAAGTTTACAAGGTGTGCTTGCACTATTTTGAAAAAAAATGAGTCTATGATTCACGCTATCCAAAACACAGTGTGAGTGCATGATACCGTGATCGCCTTATTGTGCAATCACACTTGCTTTGGATTGGAGAAAAAAAAGAAAGTGGCATCTTTTTGGTCCACCACTTTGTGCATTTACCCTAAAATTGAATTGCTTCCAATATGATGTTTCCCCTTTAATATTCTACATACTTTGAAATTACCTCTGATATTTATATGAATCTATTTAAAGTAACTTTGGATGAACAACTTACTTCCTCTTTTGGTTATGTTGAATGTTCTAAGCACAAATATAAAAGATAAACATGCCTTGATGGAATCCTATACTTGTTAAAAGTTTTGAATTAAAAAGACATCTAGAATTTACTTTAATGATAATTTTTAAAATAATATTAAAGAATTGTGATAGCATATTGGTGTCTATATTGATTGAATAAACATTACTTAATTAGGATATTATTCAACAAAACAATAAGACTAACATTGTCTTTCTATTATATAATGATATTACATAAACTGTATAATAGACAAAAATATATGCTTCTTAAATTTAATATAAATGTCGACAATTGACAAAATGTCTCCAAATATAAACATGTGACCTAATTTAAAGAGGTGAAATGGTGGGCACCATTTCACCTCTTTAAATTAGGTCACATGTTTATATTTGGAGACATTTTGTCAATTGTCGACATTTATATTAAATTTAAGAAGCATATATTTTTGTCTATTATACAGTTTATGTAATATCATTATATAATAGAAAGACAATGTTAGTCTTATTATTTTGTTGAATAATATCCTAATTAAGTAATGTTTATTCAATCAATATAGACACCAATATGCTATCACAATTCTTTAACAGATTATTTGAATTTATGAAAATCATATATTTATTATTAAGTGATTAAAATGATAAGTTAAAAGGAATGATTATTGTAATAAAATCATTTTTTTTTATTGTGTTGAATGAAGTGACATTTCTTTGCATCTTTGATGCTCAAGCATCATACCTTGTTGTCATATGTTTAGAATTTGCATGGAGGGCACCATTTCACCTCTTTAAAGTAGGTCACATATTTATATTTGGAGACATTTTGTCAATTGTTGACATTTATATTAAATTTAAGAAGCATATATTTTTGTCTATTATACAGTTTATGTAATATCATTATATAATAGAAAGACAATGTTAGTCTTATTATTTTGTTGAATAATATCCTAATTAAGTAATGTTTATTCAATCGATATAGACACCAATATGCTATCACAATTCTTTAATATTATTTAAAAAATTATGTATGCTAAGGGGTCTGAGGACCCCTTAAGACACACATTATGTGATCTAATGGGTCAAAAGGGATCATAGGATAATCTATGACCCCTTTTGACCCATTCAAACCATTATATGTGTGCTAAGGGGTCCTTAGAACCCTTATAACACACATTACTTGAAAGTTTAGATTTTTTTTATGTTTAAATATATCATGTTGGAAGTTTACAAGGTGTGCTTGCACTATTTTGAAAAAAAATGAGTCTATGATTCACGCTATCCAAAACACAGTGTGAGTGCACGATACCATGATCGCCTTATTGTGCAATCACACTTGCTTTGGATTGGAGAAAAAAAAGAAAGTGGCATCTTTTTGGTCCACCACTTTGTGCATTTACCCTAAAATTGAATTGCTTCCAATATGATGTTTCCCCTTTAATATTCTACATACTTTGAAATTACCTCTGATATTTATATGAATCTATTTAAAGTAACTTTGGATGAACAACTTACTTCCTCTTTTGGTTATGTTGGATGTTCTAAGCACAAATCTAAAAGATAAACATGCCTTGATGGAATCCTATACTTGTTAAAAGTTTTGAATTAAAAAGACATCTAAAATTTACTGTAATGATAATTTTTTAAATAATATTAAAGAATTGTGATTGCATATTGGTTTCTATATTGATTGAATAAACATTACTTAATTAGGATATTATTCAATAAAATAATAAGACTAACATTGTCTTTCTATTATATAATGATATTACATAAACTATATAATAGACAAAATTATATGCTTCTTAAATTTAATATAAATGTCGACAATTGACAAAATGTCTCCAAATATAAACATGTGACCTAATTTAAAGAGGTGAAATGGTGCCCTCCATGTAAATTCTAAACATATGACAACAAGGTATAATGCTTGAGCATCAAAGATGCAAAGAAATGATACTTCATTCAACACAATAGAAAACAATGGTTTTATTACAATTACTATTCATTTAACTTATCATTTCAATCACTTAATAATAAATCTATGATTTTCATAAATTCAAACAATCTAGGAATTTGTTGTTATTAAAAGAAATATGCATAAATAGAGATAGATATCAAGAGAGAGAGAGAGAGAGAGAGAGAGAGAGAGAGAGAGAGAGAGAGAGAGAGATGTCTATATGTGTGAGGAAGAAAGATGTATAAGTAGGGATAGGGAGCTAGATAAGGGGAGCAACACTCAACATTAGCAAAATAGAGAGGAAATGGCTAACATTGAGAAGTGTGTCTAGAGTAAAATATCGAGATGGTCTATCTATTCAACCAAATTTTATTTTTGACAAGTACTTTAAAATATAAAATAATTCATATGCAATTATATAGAAAACAACATAAAATTGCCTAAATCAAATGATACAGGTGTATATGAGCATTGTTAGTATGCTAATAGAAACCAAATTTAAATAAAACTTCTACAAACTAAACAAAATTCATAAACTTCAAGATAGACTAAGATGAACTCTCAATTGAGAATATGAGCCATTAATGGGCTCTCTCAATGAGAAGCTCTCTTGTTGAGTAGCTTTGTCTAAATAGATAGGATGTATGCTCAATATGCTTCCAAAGGCTTCAATGGATGATTGTGGATTTTTGGTGTGGATAGATGGCTTTAGTATAGATTTGGCTCTCAAAATAGCATTATAACTTTACTTCATGGATTGTGTTATTTTACAAAGGGGAAGGATCCAATTTATAGGCAAGAGGCTTGAGGGTTTGAGGGCTAAGATGCAAGGATGGGAAAAAGCTTATGGAGGGCTCAGATTGCATGAGAGGAGAGCACATGGATTGTGCTTCCTTATAGCCAATCAAGGAGTGACACATGTCACATGGTGAGAGGATGGAGGAAAGGGGAAGGATGAGTCAACAAAGGAGGCTCAAGGGATAAAATCGTCATAAAGACCCTCATAATGACTTGTAAGAGCAATAAAAGGGCTTGTAAGAGTCATTTATGACCTAGTGGACTTCATAAAGTTTTATGGTTGAGATATTTTGAGGGTGATGAGAGCAATTTTGACTTGGACTTGATTAGGAAGGTTTTAAGCTTGTTTAGGCTTGTGCAAATCATTAGAGGATGGATTAGGATGGTTTAGGATTAGCTTAGGGATAGGTAAGTGGATGGCATTTAATGAGGGTGGGTGAAGGAGGAGATATTTGTTAACTTTGGCTTGGGTTAGTAAGTTTTAACCCATGTTTAGAGAATGTGACAAGGTTAGGAGGGGATTAGGATTAGGTTTAAAGACATCTTCTAGAAGAGTCTAGACTTTGGAGGAGGATAAAGACTTTCTAGAATAGTCTAGAATTTCCTAGGATGAGGATGAAGACTTTCTAGAAGAGTCTAGAACTTCTTAGGATGAGGATAAATTAGATTTTTAAGAAATAAATAAAGTTTTATTTATTTCAAGGGTTTGGGTTGAGGAGATATTTATTAAAACTTTTTTAATAAACATGAGGATTAATATTTAATTTTAATTAAATATTTTGAGTTGGGGTTAGGGGTAGGAAATGATGAGATTAGCCTTTAATTAAAATTAAAGAAGGATTAGAAGATTTTGGAAGAGGTTATTGGTCTTAAGGAAATCGGCCAAGTTTTGGGCAAAAAATAAATTTTTTATTTATTTTAGGATTTTTGGTCAATTTATTAATTAAATAATTAATAAATAAGGAAATAATGTTTAAATAAGATTTAAACATTTTTGGGAGGGATTCCTTAATTAAATATTTTTAATTAAGATAAAGGGATTTAATGGCATAAAAATTAATTAATTAATTAATTAATAAATGATGATGTCATCAGGACTTTTTCAAAAAATAAAAATACTTTATTTTCTAAAGATTTTTAGGTGTCTACATTTTGCCCCTCTTTGATGTGATGTCGCAAGTGGCATGGCATCAAAGATAAGAAAATAAGATGCCCAAGGCTAGAGCAGAAGAGGAGAGAATGGACTATGAGATGCCCCCTCAAGAAGACAGCGGGGAGAGAAAGCGAGGCTCGGTGGCTTCTTTAAAAATACAAGAATCTCGGATGAGCAAGGAAACTCAGATTGGCAAAGAGAAGGGGCTGAATTAGCTCAAACTCTCACTATGGGAGAATCATAAAGGAGAATCAGATGCACAAGAGCAAGCAAGCTTAAGATTTTAGGGAAGGTGGAGGATGAAGGAGTGGAGCGCTATAAAAAGGAGTCCAGGATAGGGAGATGGATGAGGGGATTAAAAAGCTGATGCAACAGAATTTCAAAGAGTCAGATTGGTGGAAGATGGGTTTCGGAGATCCCTAGGACTAGGATTGTGGATCTCGAAAGATGAGGCTTGGTGGATTGATTTGGATTGGTGGATCCCTAAGACTAGGATTGTGGATCCCTAAAGCTACGAGTGATGAGTGATTCAAAGAGATACTGATGCATAAGCTGGGGTAGGAGAGACGGATGCTGGATATGGATGGGGGATAATGGAGATGAAGGAAACCCATTGAAGCTTTTTGAGCGGGGGGATACTTCAAAGAGAAGTACCACCATGTAGTTGAGCACTAGATTTGCTATAGTACTATTGGTTAATTGCCAAGGTTACCAAGAACATCAAGGCCTTTTCACCAACCGTCCAAAGGATTGACAAACTAACTCAAAACAAACACGCAAGGATTGCCCCAGTATCACACATGAATCCCAGAGGAAGCAGTGTGGAAACGACACTGGGTAACCCACAAGCAAAAAAGAAAACAAGAAAAAGACATGATCAAGACCTTACGCTCTGATTGCCCCATTCACAGTATACCATGATATGGAAGATCATGGCACCCTTGAGGAGGGAACAAGGAGATTGCTTGGAAAAGATATTTCAAGACCCAAAAGGGAAGATCCCAAATCAAAAGAAAGTGAAAATCCAAAAGAGAACCGTTTGCCAACGAGATGGGTAGGACAAGGTACTAACGGACCAAGATCAGACATGAGGAAATCTATATCCTGCAAGGACCTATCGGAGAGCACCTAAGCTGGTGGATTTGGATGAGTGATGCGTCTGGCAAGCTAAACTAAGAAAGATAACACTTTGGTGATAGGAAATCTAGCTAAAGGATGCATTGGAATGTCTAACCAAAGTGTGCGATGTGTGCAAGATGTTGACCAAGGACGAACTGACACGAACGCTGGATAGATACAATGGTACTAAGATAAAGAGGATGTACAAGCTGATGGACCAAGATATGTTACAAAGCAGGCAAAATCTCAGGATGAGAGGATAGCGGGATGGTTCGATGTTGTGCAAGATGCGAAAGCTAAGGGTGGGGTGATAGCGAAAGATATGGATTTGGCAGGATGCATCCAATGATGATGAGAGATTTTGTGACCAAGGATAGCTAGAGGAGCAGGATGAGATGGATGGATAGGATGGTAGATAGCTAGGATTATGATGGATATAAAGAGATGACATTGGGTTTGCATGAGGATAGCCTAGAGCTAGATACCAATGACAAGGGAGGATGGACAAGAAAAAATCTCCAAGGAATATAGTGCCCCCAATCAGAAGATAACATGCGGAAGGAGGTCTTATGATGGATGTGATAGGATTGAAGCTAGGATGGAAAAAGCTGAAGGGGCTAGGGAGATGGATGATAGGTGAGATGATTGGCTAAAGCTGCATAAGATTAGTGGATGGTGTGAGATGGAAGCTAGAGGATGGAGGATAGGTGGATAGATTGGAAGATGGAGTTGGATGTCAAGAGATGACCAAAAGCATGAGGGTGATAGGCTAAGATGGGGATGGCGGGATTACGCATGATGCTTGTTTGCCAAGTTTTCATCATGGTACTTGTCCAAGGCGCTTGAATTGCCAAGTTTTCACCAGTGGACGCTTTATTTTTTTTTTCTTTTTTGACTTTTTGACTTTGGACTTAGCTGGAATGATTTTGGCTTTCTTCAACTATTTTGGCTTTTTTGGGATTTTTCACTGGCTGTTGGAATGTTCAATTTTGTTGCTAGCTGTTGGTACACCGGATGTGTGATTTATGCAATAGATCGGATTAGATGGGATTGATGGTAGGAGATGGAGGGATGAAAATGCTGGAAAGGAGCATGCGATGGGGATGCTTGCAAGAGCAACATTGGCACATGTTGGAACAGGTGTGAAAAGAGCATATGGGGGATAGATGGTAGATGCGGGCGTGATGGAGGATTTGTGGAAGCATGCTTGGGGATATAGGCACCCAAGATGGAGTTAGGAGATGGGGGACATGAGTCACTAGATGGGGGATTAGCAATGGTGGATGCCATTATGCATTGGGTTTCAACTTTTTTCTTGGGGATCCACATGATTTTGGATTTTCTTTTCATAGGCTTTTGCATTGTTTTTCATTCTTTGATTGGATTTTGCCTTTTTGGAGTATGTCTTTTAGAATAGACATATGATTGCCTAGGATGTGGATTTTTAGCTTTATGCATTTTGAAGTTGGCATTCACATTGTTGTGGTAAGCTTTGGGAAGATGGTTAGGAGAAGCTTTGTGAGATGGAGAGGATATGAAAGATCATGTAGGGGGATGATGATGAATGATGTGCCCTGATATGTGCCTTTGTTGATCTTGCATAGGAATGGATGGAATAGGATTTTTATGATGGCTAATAGGAGGATGGAGGATGGTAGATTTTGGGACATAGGGACCCAAAATGGATTTAGCGGATGAAGGGGGGATATGGTAGGTTGTTTTGGGTTGCAAAGATGGTGGAGGGGGGATGACATAAGATTTCTTGAAGGAGTGATGGGAGGCTGGCATGGTGGGCTTGGAGATAGGCTTGGTTTGGGGGTGTGGTGTACCAACACTTTTAGATGGTGAGCCTTTGGATACATATCCAAGACCATGAAATCCTAGATTTTTTTGTGCAATAATAGGCTCTCTGATTCCTTGCTCTTGTGGTCCTAAACCTTGACCTTGATAATGCCATTGATTGAGCATTTGAACAAGCTGAGGAAACTTTTTGCTTGCAAAAAATGGTAGAAGTGATTTATTAGGTGTATTGCAATGGGGAGATACTGTTCTTAATTCTTCTGCTGAGAGAGGGCCACCGTGGATGAATGTAAGTGAACCAAGAGGGTAGATTATAGATGGTGGAATATCTTGGATAGGTGGTAAGATGGAAGCATGGAGTGGGGAAGATGGAAGGATAGGATCTTGATGTAGTTGGTGGGATGACAAGATATCTTGTAGTAGAGGAGATATGGCTCGAGGTTTTGGAGATGGAGGAGATGGTGACTGCACTATGGATGGAAGACATGGTATGATGATATCTTCATTTATGCTTTGGGGGATGTCAACATGCTTTTGGGCAGGATCTTGATAGGATTGGTTTGGAGTGGATGGTGCGATAGGAGGTGAAGGGATGGATTCTTCAAAGGCAGCGGATGGATTGATGGGAGATTCAATAGTGGAGATGGGTGAGTAGAAGATGGATGCATAAGGGTCATTACGAGAGATTTGGGACATGCTTGGAGGCGATGTGGATAGGATTTGGAGGGATTTGATAGGTGGTGGGATTTTGATGCTTGCGGGAAGTGGAAGGATTTTAAGCAATTTGATGGATGGTATGGGGATGATAGCTATGGGAGATGGAGGTGATATTATAGACGGGGAAGCTTCATCACTGACTACTTCACATGGTTGGATTAGATGACATGGCTTATCGACTGTTGGAGGCAACTTTTCTTGTATTTCCTCTAGGAGATTCCTTGGAGACTCGTGTGTCGAAGGTGGAGGTGGATTGACAGGAATAGCTAGTGTGATGGGGGTGGAAGATTGGAAGCTTGGTTGATAGGGTGATGGAGGGGAAGCTGGAATATCAGATGGCATGACTAGATAGTTTGGAATAACTCTTGGATTTTGGGGGATGATTGGGGGAATGTTTCTAAGGCTTTCAATATACCCGTCATAGTCAACAAGATTTTCATCATCATTGGAATAGGAGGTGGCGGGAGCAACGACAATGTGACCAAACACATCATGATAGGATTGGTACTTCATGCTTTGATGATGAGTTTGATGGGGATGGGGTCTTGCATATGGATGAACACGGAAGCTCATGGTTGGATTTGGATTAAGCACAGATTTTGGATTGGCTGATGAAAGATTTCCTAGGGAGAGTCAAAGCTGCATGACAGACCTAAGGAGGATTGGCTGGAGATTTTTGGCTTTTTTGTGGATGAAAGACTTCAAGGGTATGTTGTCAAAAGGTGAGAGTTTTGCTTTCCTATGCACTAGATTTGGTGGTGGCTGTGTCAACTTGAGGATAGACTAATGATCCTATGGGCATGACACAAGATTGACCACTTGTGGATCCCAACCTTTAGCTCAAGGTGATGAGGGATACAAGTGACAAAGCTGGATTACCCTAGACAATGCTCTGTCAAAGGGATAACCTTGGTGAGATTGGTTGATTGGTAGGATAGATTAATTGGATAGCAAATTTTGGCAAAGTGACAACAACTCTTTAAAGGCTTGGGTGATTTTGGATTGGGTTGCTAGCTGGCTAGGGGGATGATTTGGATGGACTTTGGATTTGGGATTGTTCTAAGGCAAAGAACTAGATAGATTCGGTTGCAGCGGGGGAGCTTGGATAATTTTCTGATAAGGCAGTGACTACACTAAGTATGCCTTGAGCTGGGAGATTTCTACTTTTTTGAGATTTCAACCAAAATTGGAAAACATTCATTCAAAAGCTATGAACAAACAAGCAGACAAAAGTTTTGAGCAAGCACGTCAAACACACCAACATCTTAGGAAGCTTTCTACAAGGATAAAATTTGGTTTAGCTAGGGAGTCCTCGATATACCCAAGGTACGTGAGGCCCAAATCCGTAGATGAGACCAAAAAGATGTCACACAGTCGAGAGGAGCGGTAACCCACTTCTCCTCTTTCACTTCTCAAGGGTATAAAGTTCCTTGAGGCTTAGCTCGAGTGACAAAATCTTGATCCCAAGAGAGGTGTCTTTCGATTCACCTTCCGATTCTTATACTCCGCCAGAACGCTGGAGTTGAGGTCGTCCAAGGGGTGATGAAATCCCCAAGCAGGCCTCCTAAAAAGAAACAAGGTTTTGGATCCTAATCTTATGCACCCAAGATGGCCTCGAAAAACGACAAGGGGAGAGAAGACTTGGATGACCTTGGGCTAAAAAACACGCTTGTTCTTTTACCAACTAACGCTTAAGTTTTCTGATCTAGACTTTGCAAGCACTCATGAATAAGATACAATGTTTATTCCAACTTGAAGCACCAACAAAAGTAAATCGATCGAAGAATGCAAACAATAAGAAGAGTTAGGGTCAACAAAAGCAAACTCGCGCGCCCAGAGGCCCTCCACGTCAAGTATCGATTAATTTTCTTTAAGGCATTCAAGATTGAGTGTGAGTTTGTTTTAAGCCCAAAACAAAGGTGTGTGAGATTCGATTGCCAAGCGCGCGCTCGGAGGCCCTCCACGTCAAGATTTGTCCAAATTTTATGCCCAAATGAAGTGTGAGCGATATTAATGTGCATTCAAGGAAAATTTGATTTTAATCCATGGCATTCAAGTTTGTGTTTAGCAACATGCATTCAAAGACAAGTGATTAAACATTCAAGTTTTTTCCTTTGAGCATTCAAGATTGAGATTTTGTGTGTTGTTTTAAGAACTTTGAAGTGCTTTGTTTTAACCTTAGATCATTCAAGATTGTTTTTGGACTCAAAAGTGAAAATGACTCTTCGGACTTTGGTTTTCATTCAAGATTTTGTGTTCTAGTTTGCATATTTTAAGCCCAAAAATGATATTCCTAGATTGTTTTGATGCATGAAAAACCTAAGAAACATTCAAGATTTTGCAACAAGACATTTGTTTGGAACAAATAACAAAGCTTTTTAGGACAATTTTGGCAACCATTTAGGACTCTTAGTTTTCATGAGATTTTTAAAAGAACTTTAACATATTTGCAAATGAGGTTCAAGTTAGTATGCTAATAGAAAGCAAAATATAATTATCTTGTATGTATGTATAGATCAAAAAGATAAAATTATCCCATTAAATATTTTAGTGTATACCAAACAAAATTATGAACAAACCTTCTACATCATCGATATAGTGAGGAGAAGAGGGTCAAGAAGAAATTAAGGCTCACCAAAATGGATTGCAAATGCTAGGAGATGGAAATTGTTTTTTCAGAGCCCTAGTTGATCAACTTGAAGGTGACCAAGACCAAGACTCAAAGTATTGTGTTATGGTAGTGGAGTACATTATGGAGCATCGTTCAAAATTTGAGCCTTCCTTTTCGTAGAAAGATGACATGAATTTTGAAGAATACGATGAAAAATGGTAGAAGATGGAACTTGGGCAGACCATTGATAACAATGCCAATGTTCCTATAACACCTATGCTTTTGGATGAGGATAATCAAAGTACAAGCCATAATGACCAAGAGCATATAAAGTTCATTATGGATGAAAAGGGGTGTAAAGATACTAGCAAGAGTCACAAAAATTTTAAATTATTGAAAAGATAGGATGAACCTCAACAAAAGAAAAGTCTAACAGGGTGTGTTCCATGGGTACCAATGGAGAAAAAATAATAAAGATAAAAATTATCTTACCAATGTTTTACTATGCACACAAAATGTTATGAGAAAACTTTCCATGTTAACATTGCACTGAAATCATTTGATATATATAAAACTATCAGCATAACCCTTGCACCCATAAAAAATGCAAGTGCTAGTTTAGAACATAAGAACTTACAAATTTTTATATCTACAACTGTATAATTTTCTCTCATAGAACTTCTATGATAATGTATGACATCTGAACTCTAAAGATTTTAATCAAGTAACATCAAATACCTAACAAAACGACAATGTTAGTTTTTGTCAAATACATAGATTTATTTTATTATAAGACAACTAATATAGATAGGAGACTTTTCCTCTATTACAAAGGACAAGATACAACATGTTTTGTTTGGTTTGAGATGCTACATTAGTCTTACTTATTCTATATAACAAGGTGATGTTTATTTACCAATACTACATACATAGTATTTCAACATCTTTTTGCATCAAATATTTGTTCTATGAAAAGTTGTTTGACATCCATGTGATAGAAGTGCTCGAGGAAGATACAATAGTATGGCTTGTCATGTATCCTACTAATCTATTCTTGTCACCCATGTGATTATGAAAAAATGTTTATGTTGTCACAGCCACTTGTGGTGAATACCTCGTGCTTGCATTAATTTGAAGGTGAAATATGGATGTGATTGCAGGAACGACGTAGAGCACAATTATATCGCACACGGAATCTTGAATTAGGTTCCACGTATGATAATGAAAATTATAATGATATTTATAATATACGTTGATAATGCAAATAGTAATTAAAGCAGGAGACTTCCTTTCACTGAAAGACGGGCGGCAATAAAGAATGGACAGCATTCGGCAGAACTTTGTGAAATAAGTGGAGAGTCTCGTTAGAATGCAATGCGAACACAACCTACGCCTTCACCGTGCTCACCGACAACTGAATATAAGTAAATTACTTGTAACAAAAACGTACGAGTGGCACATGACAACAAACTGAAGAATACAAAGCGATTATAAATTTCCTTTTCTAATTTTCATTACAAAACGAGTAACCTAACACGTTCAAATACTTGACTCTTCAATAACTAATTTTAAAGTAGTTTCAAGTGATAGTACATGTATTACTATATTTTTAAATTTTTTAAAAAATATTAGTAATTGGTTCATTAATGTATTACTATTAGAACAAATTTTGTATGACTATTAATATATTTGATTACATGTACTTATTATGTTAATAGCTATTGGTACACACTTGAGTGAGTAGTATTGGACAATATTTTAAAATGAACATTTTCTAGCTGTTTCACTCTTGACAATATCTATGGGTTTTGTTATTAATGCTAAGAAACAAAGAAAACAATTTACACTAACAACTTGTATGCAAAGACAACCTAAAAAATCGTCAAATCCAATGCATACTTTAGATTGCACATATGTGCAAAGTCAGGTGTGTGGATACTAGTGCTCTTCTCGCAAAAGGCTCTTAAAAGAGAATTAATAATTACACTATTTGTTTTATCTAATATTTTTAATATTAAGAGAAGAGAATTCAATAAATGTTATAATATTATGTTTGATTCAATATTTAATATTTTTTTATTCAATATTTAATATTTTTTAATATTATAATATTTGTAATTATAATTTTCAAATTGTTCGTTAAATATAAATGATGATAATTTTTAGATATAGAAAATAATGCATCATGTATTGTCACATAAAAATGCAAATAAAACCTTAGTTAATAGACAATTATGGATTCAACATGACTATATTAAGGTGTATAATATATGTCTAACAATATGTGATATTACACCTAGTTTTTTTTGCAATGACCTTGTTATATAAACATGGAAAACTTTGTACATGCTATGGATACTAAAATATTTTCACAATACATCTTGACAAACATAAATAATATGTATATTGTTTGGATTGCTTCATACAATGACATTTATAATTAGCTTATTTTATTCTTCTAAATATGTTTTATGTAAGGATTGTAGAAGATAAAGAATATGCGAAAGAAGATGAACACATGCATACAATTATATGATATTATTCTATCATAATTTAAACAATGTACAATGTACTCCTTGTAATGGACACCCAGGAATGCCCAAAAGTTGAACCAAGGCTGAAATTATATTAATGCTAAGAATGTTGCAATCAATTACAAAGAGTTGTATTCCAAAAGCCAAACCCTAAGGGAATGACGTCTAGAATGTTACAACAAAGAATGAATGTCCTCTATTGGGAAAAGAAGGGAGTGTGATTCACACATCCAAGCTCTTATCAAATGCAAGTCATAATCATCCGATGATCAGCAATGAAACTTTCAACCCTATTTATCCTTTTCTTCATCTTTCTGGAAGGAACTAAACATTAATTAATTGCAAGAGCTAGAAGCTTCCTCCTTCCAATAATTAATGCATTCCCTAGAAATTCCTCCCTAGCAATACTTAATTAAATCACGAGAGGCTTTTGTCCTTCCAATAATTAATACATACCCTAGAAGCTTTTAATACAAAGTCACCTTTTAATTTTTAATTGAATGACTTTAATTTTTCTTATCCTCCACTTAGACTTTGGAGAACGTGAAGGTTAAAACATGGGAACATTACAGGTCCGCCCTCCTTGAAATTGCTTGCCCTCAAGCAATCTTAGTCCTGTTTGCTGTAGCACCTGCTCACTCTCCCAAGTAGCATCTTCTTCTGGCAGATATTTCCATTTGACTAAATATCTGTTAATCAACCTACTTCATAGGGTTCCTTCCCTAGTATCCAGAATAGCCTCGGGAATTAATACAAGCTTTCCCTCCTCATCTAATGGTGGTAATTCTGCTGAAGGTAAAACCCTTTGTCCGATGGCTTTCTTAAGCCTTGACACATGAAACACATTATGCACTCGACTATTCTCTGAAAACTCTATCTCATAAGAAACCTCACCCACCTTGTGGATCACTTTGTAGGGGCCATAAAACCTAGGCTTCAACTTCTCTGCTCCACTTTTCTTGAGTGATGACCGACTATATGGTTGTAGCCTCAAGTAAACCATATCCCCAAGTTCAAAACTACGCTCTATCTGGTGCTGGTCAGCATACAATTTTTGCTGATTTTGGGCTTGCTGTATATTCTCCTTGAGCACCCTCAAAATATCCTAACTATCCTACTAGAAGTTTTTTGCTTTGGGCACTCTACTATCTCCCAAAACCAGATCCATGAAACTAGGTGCTTCATAACCATACAATGTCATTAATGGAGTCATCTTAATGGACATATGATAAATGGTGTTATAACAATACTCTCTCATATGTAACCATTTAACCCAAACCCTCTGCTATGTAGTCATATAGTTCCTCAGATATCCTTCCACCCATTTATTCACAATCTTTGTTTGCCCATCTGTTTGTGGATGATAACTAGTGCTAGGTGTAAGTTCAGTACCACACAACCTAAACAACTCTTGCCAAAATGTGCTCATGAATTTACTATCCCTATCACTAACAATGAAAGTAGGTAGCCCATGTAATCTGAATATCTCTCTAAAGAAAAGATCAGCCACTTGTGCTACTATATAAGTGGATGGAATAGCAAAGAAGTGAGCAAACTTCGTCAGTCAGTCAACTATCACATAGATGCAATCTTTCCTTTGTACTCGTGGTAACCTGGTGATGAAGTCTATGGAAATACTTTCCCATTTCTTATTTGGAATGGGCAAAGGTTGTAACAAACCTGTAGGATATGTGTGCTCTCCCTTATTCTACTGGCAAAATGTACACTCCCTGACATACTTCTGAACATCATCCTTGAGCCCTTTCCATGTGAACCGTTCATAGATCTACTTGTAGGTCTTAAAGACCCCTGGATGTCCAGCTGTATGTGCATCATGAAATGCCTTCAGTATTACTTCCTTAAATTGTGATGAAGGAATCAAATATATCCTGCCTTGAAGCTTTATCAACCCATCCATCACCACATAGCGATCATCATGTATGGTGCTTGCAATTACTCTAGAAGCCCAAGTGTCCCTCGCATATTCTTCTATGATCTTATTTCTCCAAACTCCTGTAATCTCAGCTAGAGCACAAATATGAGGCCTCTTGGATAAGGCATCTGCAACCACATTCTTCTTACCTTTGACAAACTCAATGTCAAAGTCATAAGCCTGCAACTTCGTGATCCACTTCTGTTGTCTATCATTCAAATCTCGTTGGTTCATGAAGTATTTGATGCTGTTGTGATTAGTTTTGATAACAAACTTTTTCCCAACTAGGTAGGACCTAAACTTAGCCAATGCATGCATTATAGCCAACATCTCCTAATCATATATGGAATAGCTTCTCTCCACTCCACAGAGCTTCTTGCTCTCAAAAACAATGGGATGCTTCTCCTGCATAAAGATCGCTCTGATCCCATCTCCTGATGCATCACAATGAAGCTCAAATGGCTTTGCAAAATTTGGTAGAGCTAGTACTGGACATGATGACATCACCTTCTTGAAATGATCAAAGCTTCTCTGATATGTGAAGGCCCCTTTCCTAGTAAGGTCTGTCAAGGGTGTAGCAAGCTATGAAAATATTTTAACAAATCTCCTATAAAATCCACAGAGACCAAGGAATCCCTTAAGCTATGTAAGATTTGTTGGAGTAGACCAGTCAACAATAACCCTAATCTTTTTAGGATCTACCTGAACTCTCTCTACATTGATAATATGTCCAAGATATAGTAGCTCAGTCATCCCAAACTCACACTTAGATTCCTTGGCATACAATGATTCTTTTTCCAAAGTAGACAACACCATCTCAAGATGTTGTAAATGCTCCCCCCAAGTCTTATTAAAAACTAAAATGTCATCAAAGAAAATCAAAACAAATCTCCTAAGCTGCTCCCTAAATACCTGATTCATGCAACTCTAGAATGTAGTAGGGGCATTGGTTAGCCCAAATGGCATAACCAAAAACTTGAAGTGGCCATAGTGACACCGAAAAGTTGTCTTCTCAATGTCCTCCTCCCTCATCCTGATCTGATGATACCCTAACCATAGATCAATCTTTGTAAGAAAGCATGCACCATGTAAATTATCAATTAGCTCATCTATTCGTGGGATGGGATATTTTTTCTTAATGGTCTTCATGTTTAATGCCCTATAATCAATGTACATGTGCACTGCCCCATCCTTCTTCTTTACCAACACTACTGCTAAAGCAAAGGGACTCTTACTAGGCCTGATATGCCCTATTTCCAACAACTCCTTAATTGCCTTCTCTATCTCATCCTTATGTTTCTTAGGATGATAATAGGGAGTAATCATGTAGTGCCTACCCTTGTTGACATCTTTTCTGGACATATTGTTGCTATTATTATTAGACTATGATGGACTAGTTTTATGTTGATGGATCAGTCGTATTGTTTTGACACTATCAGACATTATGTTATGGATTCAGTGGATTAGGTGATGAGATCATTTAGACTTTACATTTCATGCATACATGATAATCATTATATTATATTCAGTTATTGATGATTAGTTGGATGGTTTATTATCTCATGTGTTTTATTATGGATACTTACCCCATACTTGCATGTGTATGGTGTGCGTGTTTTCTTATTGTATGGCATTTCTAATGTGGTTAAGGAAGGGAGTCGTAGTCACCTGCTTAGTCGGGATCTACATGATGCAACACTTCCTGCCATTGTCTGTTTAGCTTAGCATTATATATATTGTATGTACATGCATGGTTTTTCTGCAGGTTGCAAGTACCAGGTATCGACTTCCCTGAATTGCCAAGATGAGTGTACCCTATTATACTATCTCAATGATAAGAGAAGGGAGATAAATTCTCAAGTCCAAATCCCAAACCTTTAAGCCAATTGTCCTAGTGAGGTAGGACAAGTATCTGGATATTTTACCCACCGAATTGTGTCGGATGACATAATTCATGATTTTTAACCCTTTAGACTGATTTTGTGTGATTTGCTCTATGATGGGTTTTCATATTTTATCTTGGAGGTCTATGGTGAATTTTCTATTAATTAAGTCTTAATAAATAGATTTAATTAATAAATTAATTATTTGAGAAAATTAATATAAAATATCATGTTATTTGATATTTTGATTATAATTAATTAAATGAGAATTAATTGAGGGAAAAAGAATTAAATAAAAGGAAATTAGAAATTAAAATTAATAATAATAATAAAATAAAAATAAAGTAATAAATAAATAATAATAATAAAAGTTATATAAATTAAAATGAAATTTATAAATATTTAAATAGAAAATTATATAAAAGTGAATTGGAGTTATAAGCTTGCATGGGAGTTAACACACTTTTCATTTCTCTTGTGTCAACAACACGAAGGTTAGTGCATCAATTAAGCACATGGTGTCTACAACCCTACGACTCATCTAGAAGGTTGGAAAAGACCCATGCTTAGTTGGTGACACCTTCTAGCTATTTCTAGAAGCATTCTAGGTGTTTCCTGAGAGCTCTTTATATTCAGACATTCCTAGAAGCTTAGACATAGCGTTAGGAGTGCAATTAGAGCATTGGAGGATTCGAGAATTTTGAAGAAGGGAGCTTGCTCTGCGGGTTTTCTAAGGAAGAGTGAATTAGCATCAGAATCTGAGTAGATTCTTGTGATTTTACTTATGCTATTTCCGCATCATGCATTCCCTGTCTTCTTCGTGTCTTCCATATGTCTTCTGAGGAATTTCATATTTTCATTGTATGCATTCTCTAAATGGGTAGTTTAATTTATTTGAGAATTTTATATGCATAGATCTGAAAAGAACGCGGGGTTAGGATTGAGATTCATAGTCAAACCCATTAGATTAATTATTGGAAATTTTGGAGATCAAAGGTTTACGGAGAAATTCTTAACATTGAAATATATATATATATATATATATATATATATATATATATATATATATATATATATATATATATATATATATATTGTCAATTTTCACACACACACACACACACACATATATATACATGTTCATATGCTGTGATATTTTTAAATTCTGCATGTATTTATATATACACACACACACACACACACACACACACACATGTATATGTAATATATATTTGTTAAAAATTGAATAATATATCCTTAGGCAAAAACGTTAAACCAAATCGCAAAACCTGAATGGAAATCGTGTAAGTGATTTTAAAAAATATATACATATTATGCATTAAGTAGGGGGGGAATGAGACCCGTGCCCCCACTGCGGTCGTAGTGTACCGCCATCATAGGTATTGCGACGGCAGTGGTACGCAGTACCACTGACGTCACAGGCCCTGTGACCGCAGGGTCCTGCATACCGGTAGACTATTATGTTATATGAACGTTTATAACATTTGCCATATGTAATCATTTTTAATTGTTATTAAAATTTTATGTGTTAAATGGTATTAATCGAATTTGTTAATTTGATTTTGTTTAATGTAAAAATAATTTATATATTCATATATGTATATATATATATATATATATATATATATATATATATATATATATATATATATATATATATATATATATATATATATATATATATATATATATATATATATAAGTATGTATATAATATGTAAATATGATTATTAATAATTTGTTTTATAATTGTATAACTGATAAATGATTTATATCAAAAGTTCATGGTTTAAATTAATTGTTTTATTAAGTATATGAAATTTAATTGTTAGTTTGGTGGGGGACATTTTGAATCAAAGTTTATAATTAAAAGATGGATTTTAAAGAATATTTGTATTCATTCAAAATATATAAATGTTCCTCCAATTCTTTCTCTAAACTTGGAAACGTAAACCGAGACTTTTGCATTTAAATTTAAGTTGTAAACTTAGCAAAACCAAAACATGTGTTTGCATTGTGTATTCTTTATGCTATTGTTTTGGGTTTCGGGTTAACTAGTGTTGACCAGTTATAGGATGTCTACTAGAGGCTTGGGGGTTATATGATTGTGATGCCATGATGATGTTTTAATCTCAATTTTTATAAAGCCAACCATGGTTATGTGATGGAATGCTCTATGTATTGGATGTGATTACTGATTGTTATAGTTGAGATTCTTATGTATGAGACACTTGACTTAACCATTATTTTTGGTCATCGATCAGTTAACCTTGGTTATTTTCTAGTCGCCGTGATGGGACTGAAATGTGGATTTATTCTTGATTATGTCATGTTGTGACATGTTTAACTCAACCATTTTTGGATTCTTCGATCAGTATGATTGAGATATATTTGGTTATTGAGAACCATTGGATACTTTGATTATCAGTGATACTTTAGTTGCCAATAGAGAGCTGTTGTGTTCATGATTTTCTATGGATGTTTGCTCATGGAGATTTGATGCTTTTATGCAAATTTGATGTTTTTATTATGGATTATCTTTTGTGATTTTGAGATTTATGATTCCATGAGCTTAGGGTAAGATATCTGCATGTAGTGATGGGAAGCGGCTTGCAATGGGGGCCAGGGCCCTAAGAGGTTGCCAAGGTAACTCATTGTAAGTTGGATTAATAAGTGATAACATTCACACCTAATACTAACTGAATGAACCTAAAAAGATAAGTGTTTTGTTCTCGCCCATGCCTTGAGTGCTTGTACAAGCTAGGATGGGAGTAGTGAGAACGCATGGTTGCGACCTTGCATTCCGTAGTATGCCTTGTCAGTATGAGAAGATACTAGTGGCTGCATGAGATCAGTATGGACCCGTGGAGTTTAGCTAATTGCCAAGGTAACTTGTACGTGATAAATGCGATGACACTTTCCCACTTGCATAGTAAGTTCCTACATGTCATTGTGTGCCTCTAGGATTAGATGTCAATTTTGTGTTTGGAACCTTTGAGTTAGTATACTTTTAGGATTCCTGGACTTATAGAGATTTGTGCTATGTTATTTTGTTAGCCTGTTTGGGACTTGAGATTATCTCCTCGGCACGATGGGAGTGGACCACTTAGGTACCATGTGGTCGGGTGGTAGTGTATTTTCCACTCTTATCATTTGAGATTCATTGAGACATCGTGGCTGATGCGTCCTTCATGATGGTAAATATGTATCCTTTCATTGATGATTAGCATATGTTAGATGATGTTATCTTATGCTTATATTTGCATGTTAGATTACTTTCTACATATGATGTTGTATATGTTAGGAGTGACATTCGTACTATGTTAGTACCGATGATCTCTTCAGTGATTTGGAATGTTACGCATGGAGGGATGGCTAGGATCCACGATGGTTTAATGATGATATTAATGGTTGGGAGAAACCGTGCACTTAGTTTATTATGTTTGATCTTTATGATGGATGTATATGTCTTCTATGATGATGTATCATGTATATCATGTGATTATCTTTACTTGATGAATCATGGATTAGAATAGGATGATGTACCTTATTCTATGTATGTATATTCTTTAAGCTTGTCATACCCTATGACATGTACAGTGGATGATTGAGTATTTGAAATGTAATGGATGGAAATTGGACTTATCATTATTATTTCATGTGGATGTTGTACCAGATGGATTCATGTATGTTAGATGTTCTTAGATGTAATCCAACGTTAAGGGATCTTAAAGAATGTAATTTGTTATGTATGTTATGTTTAATTTCAAATGGACATTACTATTGCTTCCGTTATTGTGCATGAGTTATATGTGGTACTTACTTTCATGTTAAAAAAAAAATGCTACCAAACTTAGTGAAATTCTAGGTTAATTCTTTGGATCCCTTGGTGGGGCATTACAAATCATGACTGGTTTGGCTCCCTCTTCAAGCTCAACAACATGTTCTCTCCCTCTGTTAGGAGGAACCCCATGCAAAATCTTACCAAATACCTTAGTGTGCCTATCAAGTATCTCCTGAATCTCTGGTGGATGACTCTTCACCTATGGCTCTTGTGAAGTTGGCATAGTGAAGCATTCTGTTGCCCACTCTATGTTACTATGCCGAAAAATTTTTTGCATTCTCCTCAGGGAAACTACTTTGGAACTCCCATTTCAAAGTCCTCTAAGTACTATAATTCTTCCCTCATGCTGAAACTTCATCTCCAATTTTTCCAGGTTAAGTGTGAACTCTACTAGCGAGGCCATCCATACCATGCCAAGGATGATATCATAGTCTCCCATGTCTACCACATAGAACTCATCTTCCAACTCATAGCCATCTCCAAACTTGATGTGAAGATTAGATATCTTCTGAGTGCATAATAGTTTGTCACCATTAGCTACCATAACTCTAAATTTGGCGTGCTTCTCA
This sequence comes from Cupressus sempervirens, assembly GCA_028749045.1. Classification (NCBI taxonomy): domain Eukaryota; kingdom Viridiplantae; phylum Streptophyta; class Pinopsida; order Cupressales; family Cupressaceae; genus Cupressus; species Cupressus sempervirens. Next base: position 38,252,764 of record CM053785.1, read on the forward strand.
GTTTGTAGACCTCCCTTGGCTACAAATTGTGCATCTATAAAATTATGTGTAGCCCCAGTGTCAATGAGTGAGATCACTTTCTGCCCTCGCATAGTACCTCTGACCTTAAATGTGATTGCCTTCTGAGACCCTATTAATCATGCTAATGACTTCTCATCCTCAGGAATGTTGCTCTCCTCTATAGTGCTATCCTCATCTAAATTTGAGTGTTGATCCTCTCTCTCTAGTTGTGACTCTTCTACTAAGAAATACTCCATTTGAGTTGCCTTAGCCTTGAGAGGACACTTATGAGATAAATCCCAAGGCTCTCTACAATGAAAACATAACTTTTTCTTTCTTAAATCATTCAAGGTGTCATTATCCAACTTATCTCTTTTGGGCTGAGCATCCTTGTGAAAAGGTTTTTTGTCCTTCTCCTTGTCTTTTTTCATATAAGAATCCTTGTGCTGAAATTTGCTCCTAAATGAAGAAGGTGCTAAGTCACGAGCCTTTTTAGTTGCCTCCTGCAATGTACCTAGGTCATGTCCCTTGACCCAACCTCGCAAGGGTTCTGAGAGTCCATCCATAAATAACACTACTAACCTCCTCTCTAAAATTTCTGTGACCAACATAACTATCCTCTGAAACTCACTGATATATGTTTCAACTGATCCCCACTGCTTGAGTTGTGCCAGCTCCTTAAACTATAATTCAGGATCCCTAGTATCAAATCTTTGTACGAGCTTCTCAGTGAACTCCTCATACGATGTGATTTGATTATGTCCTAAGGTTACCATGCCATGGTGCCACCAGTCATGTGCTAGTCCATCCAAGTGAATAGTTGCATACTTTATAGCCTCCTCTTTAGGCATAGGATTTAGCTGCAAGTATGTATCTATCTTCTGCACCCAAGCTCATGTGGTCATCTTCCCTGAAGTATCATAATAAGGTAAAGAAAGTTTCCCCACTTTCTTTCTCAACTCAAAGTTTTGACTTTGTCCTCCTGATCTAGGCATGTGTCTCATCCTCAAGTCCAAGTAATCTCTGAGAGAGATATCCACCTGGAACTCTGGCCCACTAGCCTCCCAATCCCTCCTAAACTGATCCTGTAACTCTATAATCTGTGGTTCATTAATCGATTGAATTGGTTCTTTGGGTGGAAAGGTGGGTAGAAGAGGTCTTGAGCTGGTTGTTTGAGTTTGTCGTGCAACATGTCTAAAGTTATCAGCCTCATTTCTATTGTTGTCATGTCCATTATTACCATTAATGTTGTCTTAGCCTTCATTATCATTACCCTATTGTTGTTTCCATTGTTGGCATCACCTGGATTAATATTGATGCCCATCTGTCTAGCCATTAGTTGCGACATCATATTTATTCGCCTATTCTGCTCCTGTTGCATCATATCCATTCACCTATTTTTCTCTTGTTGTGTCATATTTTTCTCTTTTTGTATTCATTTCCCCTCCTCTAATGTACCCAGTAGCTTGAATATTACATTTTCTTGGTCGAAACTGGTATTTCTATCATCTTGGTCACCCATGTTGCTATCTTGTTAAAAGAATATCTCCTCTGTGTCTGTATGACTAGATTGTATGTCCCTTTGCACAAATGAACTATCTTGTTCGTTAAGCAAGTTCGAACTCCTACTTTTTCTTGCTTTGGTATTGTGAAAATTATAAAGCCCTTATCGCATGCTTAAACATAAATGTTGAAGATCTCTACAGGATGGCAGGACTTATGGCTCTGATATCACTGTAATGGACACCCAGGAATGCCCAAAAGCTAAACCAAGGCTGAAATTATATTAATGCTGAGAATGCTGCAATCAATTACAAAGAGTTGTATTCCAAAGGCCAAACCCTAAGGGAATGACATCTAGAATGTTACAACAGAGAATGAACATCCTCTATTGCCAAAAGAAGGGAGTATGATTCACACATCCAAGCTCTTATCAAATGCAAGTCATAATCATCCTATGATCAGCAATGAAACTTTTAGCCCTATTTATCCTTTTCTTCATCCTTCTGGAAGGAACTAAACATTAATTAATTGCAAGAGCTAGAAGCTTCCTCCTTCCAATAATTAATGCATACCCTAGAAATTCGTCCCTGGCAATAATTTATTAAATCATGAGAGGCTTCCATCCTTCCAATAATTAATACATACCCTAGAAGCTTTTAATAAAAAGTCACCTTTTAATTTTTAATTGAATGACTTTAATTTTTCTTATCCTCCACTTAGACTTTGGAGAACGTAAAGGCTAAAACATGGGAACATTACACTCCTTAATATAAAGAGATGGTGTAGCCATCTTCCAGCTACCTAATTTTAATGATTCTTTAGTTGGCCACTTGGTTGAACAACAATTTAAGAAATATTAAATTGATGAGGAAAATAATTGTCATGTGAAAACCTATAATTCAACTAAAACAATTGATGAGTGTAGGCTTCATCTAAAAAAATAAAAATGGGATCTTGGTATTATTATTATTGTACTTATTTTTTATGTTAGCTCATTCACATTACAAATAATTAGAAATAGAAATAATATTTACTTAACCAAAGACATCAAGATGAATTAAATTCAATGTCCTATGATATTTATAACAACTTGAGTAATATTGAACAAAACTTTATTTGTCACATATGCATTGTTCACATAATCAAACTTAAGAGCACAACTAATTAATCTATCTCTTGGTATTGAGACCCACCTCACTTATGTGGCACATTTAATAGTGTAATAACATTGTCTTCTCCATCTGTAGCTTTCTTTCTAAGAAGAGTTTTTCTTAGGTGAGGCCAAAATTGTTACAATTACTCCCTACACCATATATTAGATGAAAAACAATTATAGCCACATGATTCAATTTCCACAAACAATAAAAGATTCCATTATAGATAAGGAATATTTTCACCATCATTGATCTCCTTCACACATCCATCTTAGAATCTTATAAGAACTCTTCCATCACCAATATCTTCATATGTGAGAATCTTTGAAGTACAGCTTCACATCATCATATTTTTCATACTTGACAACTACTCTCAATGGGGAGTCATATGGAATGAAGTACCCGAATGAATCGACCAGACTCTAATGCACGTGTCACAAAGACTAAAACACACAAACATTTGTATAATCTTAGAGGAATATTAAACTCATCATTTAAAATTTAGATTCCATTTTTGTTAAAAGTATCCTTCTTGTCTTCATGGTGTTCCTTACGATTATTGCACTTCCAACACTTAGCCTTGACTGCGTTTTAGTACATATTTGGTTCTCATACCAAGTTTAGATCTTAAGTTTTCTTATAAATCTTATTGCCCTTTATTTGCATTAGTTTTTTAATCTTCCATTTATTTAAAAGGCCTCATTATCTAATTTGAAAACATTAATTGAGTCTCTTGTAAGAGTAACAATGTGTGTCACCAAGACTAAAACACACAAACATTTGTATAATCTTAGAGGACTATTAAACTCATCATTTAAAATTTAGATTCCATTTTTGTTAAAAGTGTCCTTCTTTTCTTCATGGTATTCGTTATGATTATTGCACTTCTAACACATAGCCTTGACATTTTAGTACATATTTGGTTCTCGTACCAAATTTAAATCTTAAGCTTTCTATCTTATTGCCCTTTATTGCATTAGTTGTTTAATCTTCCATTTATTCAAAAGGCCTATTTATCTAATTTGAAAATATTAATTGAGTCTCTTGTAAGAGTAACAATGTCACTACTCCATTCATCTTGAGCTTTGAGGTAGTTGATGTGGGAACATCTAGGTCAAATTTAAGTATTGAAAAGTGGTTATAGATTTAAATAGACAAAATATGGCCATGTAAAGAACTAGGAAGATCAAATATAGGGGAGGTATTGGTTGGAACAAAAAAAATTAGGAGAGCTTCAACTATGTAGATGAGGAGACATGAAGAAATGTATAAGAAGAAATGAGGCATTTTAGTTAATCAATAGAGATAAAGAGGCATTATAAAAATCTTGTGAAATTTTAAAGGCATTAAGAACCTGTGTAAGAAAGATGAGAAGGGGGTGTGTGAGACTACATGGAAAAGCATTGGAGTGTTGGAATTATAGATGAAGTGATTGAGAGGGGGGGTGAATCAGTTACCATAAAAAAAAAATCCACAGATCCCTTAGATGTCAAACAAGTTACTTGCCGCTGTCACTTGGTAAACATTCACAAAAATGTTGTAACTCAGTAGATTAACTTGTTACTAGTTTTTAAGAATTCATAATTATTAACATGCATGCAAAAGTAAGTAACATGAACACAAGAGACACCAGATTTAACATGGAAACCCAATATGGGAGAAACCACCAAGTAACTAGCTACCAATTTTCACTCTTCTGAAGTGAGCCTTGTTAGGAGCCAACCCTGTTAAAGGTTACAAAACACACTGTTAGGTGTGACCCTGTTAGAGGATTTAATCACCCTGCTAGGAGTGGCCTTGCTAGAGGTCTTTAGAAAAATTCAATTGAACTGTCCACCTTGTTAGAGGATTTACAAAATGGTTGTTAAACCAACTATGTTAAGAGATCTAGGAAGTATTCTTACAATGGTGAGAAAGTAACAATAAGTGACTTGAATGATATGCAACTAAACTTTGTTGATATAGATCTCTTCTTTGTTTCAATAGATCCTCGCTGATCAAATACAACTCTACTTCTCCTCAAGGATATCTGATCCTTCTTCAAAATTCACTTGCACTACCTATTCACACAATCAGCTCATTGCATACTTGTTACTTATAGTTAGAATCCACAACTTGACCTTTTATTTATACATTACAAATTGTCAAGTCAGCTCAATTACAAGTTACATTTACCAATAAACCATACATCAGTCAGCTACAAATATTACAGTAAACAAATAAACTTTATTTCTCAAAACAATGAAATCCTTCACTGGCCGAACCTACTTGGTAAACACTGCTCCAGAAACAATTTCCTGAGTTAACCATCTCAACTCGATTAACAATGCAAATTTTGTGAAATCCTTTGGCTATCGAATGAACTTGGTAAGAATTGAATTTCCTTTGCTGACCGTGAGAGCTCAATAAGAACTATTCTTTGCCATATTTTCCTTTGATGACTGAGTAAGCTTGGTAGACACTAAATTTCCTTTGCTAACCTTGAAAGCTCGATAAAAACTATCTGCACAAGGTAAAGTCTAAGAATGCTCAGTAGACACTGTAAATCTTCTTTGCTAACCTTCTGAGCTTGGTAGACTTTGTCTTTTGCCTTGCTGACCAACTAAGCTTGGTAGACTCTGACTAATAACTAATATGGCATTTGTGTAACATCAAAGACAACACACAATTGAACAATTGTATCCAACAATCTCCCTCTTTGGCATTGATGACAACACAACATGTTATATTAGAATGAAATTTGAAAACAAGTCTTTTTTGACAGAATGTTTCTCCCTATTACATTTTATTCCACAAAGCTCCTCAAATATAGTAATCTCCCTCTTTCATAGTAATCTCTCCCTCTTGCATACACTCTCTTTTTCTTGCAAATTTTAGAAAGATATGATAGTAAACTCTCCCTCTTTGACAACACATGCCAAAGACAACACAACTCAAAATGAATTTCAATGTACCTTAAGTACTGATTCATATGAATGTCTTCATTACTGTGTTGCATCAACTGATAGATCTTCAATTTTGTTCCTATTGTTGCATCACTAAAACCTATATTTTAGTGAGCTAATAGGGGAATGACCCCTAACTTACCTCTTAGATATAAGAATGCATCCTTAGGTAAAGGCTTTGTAAATATGTCAGCAATTTGTTCCTTTGTATGGACATATTCCAATCTGATCTCCTTATCCTGCACCAATTCTCTGACAAAGTGATACTTTATAGCAATATGCTTGGTTTTTTAATACATCACTAGATTTTTGGATATGTTAATTTCACTTGTATTGTCACAAAACATGAAAATTGGTTCATTAATCTCTAACTTCATGCCTTCCAATAATTATTTAAATAGTTTATTGTTGTTGCAACATATTCTGCCTCTGTTGTGGACTGGGATGTACAATTTTTCTTTTTACTTGTCCAAGAAACCAACCTCTTTCCAAGAAAGAAAGCTTCTCCACTTGTACTCTTTCTGTCATCAATATTTCCTACCCAATCTGCATTAGTAAATACTTTTAAATCTATATTTCCTCCAAGTTTATACCATAATCCATAATCTTCAACGCCTTTCAAATATCTCATGATCCTTTTGATTGCCATCATGTGATTTTCTCTTAGTTTTTTGAAAATATTCCTACAATACCTACTGCAAGGGTAATGCCTGGTCTTGTATGCACTACATACTACAATTTTCCAAGCATATATCTATACAATGTCTGATCCACTTCCTTTGATTCATCATCCTTGTTAAGTTTCAATCCAGTACAGATAGGAGTCCCAACTGGTTTACAGTCTTCCATACCAAACTTTTTTGGTATCTCCTTGATGTATTTAGATTGAGTGATGTAGATGCCATTCTTATTATGCTAAATTTGAAGACCAAGAAAGAATTTGATCTCTCCAAACATTGACATTTCAATTTCCTTGTTCATTTATTCTAAAAATTCTTTGCAAAGATCATCATTTCCTATGAACAAAGTATCATCTACAAATATTTCTGCCAAAACAATCTTATTATCTGGCCCTTCCTTGATATACAAACTACTATTATCATTAGTTCTTTGAAAACCAATCTGAATAAGATAGTTATGCAATCTCTCATACCATGCTCTAGGGGCTTGTTTCAAACCATACAATGTTTTATGTAATTTGCAGACAATGTCTTTCTTGTCTGGATCAACAAAACCTTCAAGTTGTTCAATGTAAACCTCTTCATCCAGTATACCATTGAGAAATGTTGACTTGACATCCATCTGATAAATTTTGAATCCTTTGTATGCAACATATGCAAGTAAGGTTCTAACACCTTCCAATCTTGCAATAGAAGCAAAAGTTTCTCCATAGTCTCTATACCTTCTTCTTGAGAGTATCCTTTGCATACTAATCTAGCTTTGTTTTTTGACACCTTACCATCTTCATTTAGCTTATTTTCTAATACCCACTTAGCTCCAATCACATTTTTGTCTTTAGGCCTAGGTGCAAGAGTCCATGTTTTATTTTTCTCTATCTACTCTATCTCTTCATTCATAGCCTCAATCCAACTTTCATTTTCTAATGCATCTTTGACACTTCTAGGTTCAAAATCAGCAAGTAAACAAGTACCTTTCAATGGATGAATAAGTTGTAGCAAAATTGAGAGAGTATAAGGAATACACATTGAAAAACATGAAGAAAGAAATTGATGAAGGGGTAAATTTTTGTTCAAGTATGAAATTAGAAACAAAGAACTTGATGTACAAGTTATTGAAAGGGATCAAAAGTTAGTAGATATAAAGAAGAATTTATTTATTGCAAATTAGTGTAAAGATGTTGCATATTTGGATATAGAAGTTGTAGAGGGCATTAGATAAAAATTGGTCATAATGGTCATTTTTTGCTGGGTCAAAAACCATGAAAACAGATAGAGTATTTGGTAGAGGGGATCAAACTATGATAGAATTGATTCCATATTGATGCAATGCAGTAAAAAACATAACTGATGGATGAAAATGACAAATACTTGAACAAGATGATAGAAGAAGAGGAAATGTCATGTGCACTTCACATAATGATTCATTATAGATTGTTATAATCTCAAAGAATTATTATATCACTCAACTCCACTTTTGTGAGTCTATGACCACAAAATTTCTACCAAGTGCATCTAATGTGGGAGCATTTAAGCAAGGAAGCCAAAGAGATCAAATTGTCATATTGAGTAGTGGTTTTAAATTTGATACGAAAAAAGATGACCATGTAGTAAAATGAGAAAATCATAAGACATGGGATGTATGGATTGAAAATAATTTCAAAAAATAAAGACAGTTTTGGTTGTGTAGACAAGAAGACACAAAGAAAGGAATACAAAGACAAAGAAGCATTAAAAATTTATTACAAGTCAAAGAATATTTGAACCTATGCAAGAAATAAAGAGGAGGGGACTTGTAAAGTTGCATGGAAAAGTATTAGAGGCCATAGAAGTAGATGGAATGTGAAAGGAAATTAAGAATATGAAACCAAAATATAGAGGAAGATACTACACATTCTAAAGAGTAAGTGTTGAAGAAAAGAATAGGGTGCACTAAAAGAGATGTTAATAAACTAGAGAAGAGAAAGAAGTGCAAGAAATAGGCATAAAAGTCAAAATTGTAGATACCGTAGAGAAGAGGTAATACTAAAAGAGCATGATAGGAAAAAAAGGGAGAGACATGAGAAACAATGAAGATAATTTGCCATATAGAATCATGCAATGCATGGGTAAGGAGATCTTATCAAAATAGAGGACAAAAGTATAATGGAGAAGTAATGTATTGCTAGTGCAAAAAAAAAAGTTCTTTCTAAATATTTTTTTTTACTTAAAAAGTATTAAATTCAATAAAACAAATATTGAACTGCGAGATTGTAAATTATTTCTCAGTCAATTATTTTGCAGAAAAAAGTGATATGTTTTCAAGATTGGTTGAGAAATTGTGTTTTCTAGTGAGGCCCCTCAATCTATCTTGCTTTAGATGTTGGGATTCTTTAGAATAATTGAGAGGGAGGTGAATCAGTTATCCAAGGTCTAGATGTACAAATAAAACTTTTCACAGCTTAGTGAACCCATATCCATAAAACATATTCATCATGCATGCATCCATTAGATCATACAATCACTTAAACTTGTAGGTTACTGTCAAATCAACTTTGTAAAAATGTAAGCATGAAAAATAAAAGATTCAATAACACATTTGACACAATGATTTTACATGAAAACCCAATTTGGGAAAAAAACACGAGTAACATGCTACCCATTCTCACTCTTTTGAAGTGATACCCTATGAAAGGCCAACACTATTAAAGGTTACAATACATACTGTTAAATGTGACTGGGTTAGAGGATTTCAATCACCCTATTAGGAGTGAACCTTTCTAGAGGACTTTAGACCATTCACTTGGAATGTCACCTAGTTAAAGGATTTACAAATGACTATTAGGTCAACCTTAATCAAAAGTATTTAACCTAGACTGGTACAATCATTAGAAAGTAACAATAAGGCTTGATTTGATAACAATGTACAACTCACTTTGTAGATTATAGATCTCTATTTCAGTCCTCCATTCTTCTCGCCTTTCACACACTTTAGCTCTGATCTCTTGTTCACCCTTCGAGCATCCTGTTGGTGTAAATAAGTATTTACTTATTACACTTACTTAAGTTTTACTTAGGTTAATGCATTATTTAATTATTATTTTAGGCGAGACACTTAGGAGTTTGTGAACTCTCATTGAGTTACGCAACTCTAATTAGGCACATGGTGTCTACAACATAGGAGTGTACATCATTCATTGAGTTGTCATGATGACAACATAGTTATCCGCACTCCTTATTTAGCACATGTTGTCTACTCCACTGATTTGTGTGCTACACCATTGTAGTCTTATCCTCACATCATCACACTTAATCCCGTGCTTAATGGAGGATAATCCATATCTGGTGGACATGTGCCTGGTTGTATGACATGTCATGGTGCTAACTTCTAGGCATTCTAGAAGCTCTCCTGAGGCCTTTATATTTAGGCACTCCTAGTGTTCTCTCATGTTGGTTGAATCCAATTATTGAATGAATATCGTCATTCTGATCATACTTTGCCTATTTTGGTCTATTGTGTGCTATTGTTGAGTTCTTTAGTTCTTGGTTGAATTCTGGCCTGTTGGTGTAAATAAGTATTTACTTATTACACTTACTTAAGTTTTACTTAGGTTAATGCATTATTTAATTATTTTGCATTATTTTATTATTATTTTAGGTGAGACACTTAGGAGTTTGTGAACTATCATTGAGTTACGCAACTCTAATTAGGCACATGGTGTCTACAACACAAGAGTGTGCATCATTCACTGAGTTATCATGATGACAATATAGTTATCCGCACTCCTTATTTAGCACATGTTGTCTACTCCACTGATTTGTGTGCTACACCATTGTAGTCTTATCCTCACATCATCGCACTTAATCCCATGCTTAATGGAGGATAATCCATATCTGGTGGACATGTGCCTGGTTGTATGAAATGTCATGGTGCTAACTTCTAGGCATTCTAGAAGCTCTCCTAAGGCCTTTATATTCAGGCACTCCTAGTGTTCTCTCATGTTGGTTGAATCCAATTATTGAATGAATATTGTCATTCTGATCATACCCTGCCTATTTTGGTCTACTGTGTGCTTGTGTTGAGTTCTTTTGTTCTTGGGTGAATTCTGGCCTAAGAAAAATTCTTACACATCCTTTCCTTAAGCCTTCTTTCTTTTCTTTCCAATAGTAGTCTCTTCTTTTTGGTCCTTGATGAAGAAAATACCTTAGACTCCTTGTCTTCCTTAGGTTCTCGCACATGACAACCTTTTCTTCTAACCAGCCATCTCTATAAATAGAAAATTAAGATCTTTTGTTGTTCAATCTCTATTGTCCATTTTAGAGTTAGGTAGGATTAGGTAAGATTCAATGAACCTACCCATATTTTCATTTTATTCCCTTCTAGAAACTTCTCCTTCAATCCTCTTTGAATTTGCCTCAAAATGGTTCATCTTGAATTCTATGCTACTAGCTCATCAAGTTTATCCTCTACATGGTTCACACAATCCAAGAAATCAAACTTGTTGACTCAAATTCATCAAATTCACAATCTTTCTCATAATGCTATCACTCAACTTCCATACCATTCTTTCACTCATCTTCAACTAGATCACTTGGCAAACACTAAAGTTTATTAGTGCTTGGCATCAACTAAAATTTACTTGGCTTATACTATATCATTTAATATACATTGACATTTGACTTTACTCAATTCCAATTGAATTTTTGCTTGGCTTGCACTCACTTTTCTCAAAAACTACTATCCACTCGGTCAAGCTTGGTAGACTTAATTCTTCTTACTTGTTCTTTTAGACTTTCTCAGTGTATCCATCCTTTGCAACCTTAAGTTGATAATCAATGCACTATAATATCACTATCTTAACTGATCTTTGTACTCCTTTTTCATTCCATAACTCAACTTTTCCTCTAGTTTCTCTTGTTACCTCATTTGATCAAAACCTCCTCATCAATCAAACAAATGATAGTACTCAAATGATCTAAGAAATTCTCTTACCAACAAGTAGCAAGTTTGACATTAATGACAAAACAATGATTGAAACACATTCTTATACTTGTATCAATCTATTTTCAACATTAGACACCCTCTAGATGACCATCCCAATTTGATCCTACAAATCTAAAAATTACTGAAGAAGTAAAAATCAATTATCCCCCCCCACCATTCTCATATTAAATTGTCCTTAGTCCTTAGATTAGAACCACTTGTTGGAGTAAGTATATGGGATAAAATATACTAAGAGGGAGGTGGGGGGAGGGGGGGTGAATCAAGATCTTAAACTTTTAGCTTCAAAACCAATAATATAAGTTCACACTTGATTCATCTCACATATCTACCATTAAAACTAAATTTTTGTAACATAAATGAAATGCACCGCACCCATAAATAGTTCAACACATAACATAATAATTTGGTAACCCATAAACACTTCAAGATGAAGCTAAAATTAGGGTGGGGATGAAACCCATAAATCTTCATTGTTGCAAAAATAAAGTTAACCTATTAGGGTTACAATGTTTGATCATAAAATATGATCTACCTTATAAGGGGTCAACCCTGTTAAAAGATTAAGAGACTATTAGGTCTCACCTTGTTAAAGGATTTTACACTCAAAATGAAGTAAGGACTCTATTAGGAGATTTACATAGGCCTGTTAGGACCACTTTGTTAAGAGATTTACCTTGTCTCAATGAACAATAATTGAATCAATACCTAATGCTTGATATGCTCTACAAGCTGATATTGGGTCTCCTCCTTGTTGTATCACTAATCTAATTCTCCTAATTTGATAACTATATGTAGTCCTTCACTACTACAATTATTCACTGTCTTCTTTGCTCTTAGACTTTTCCTTCTTCATACACTCACAATCCCTCTCATTTTCTTATGATTATAGGGTTGAAATCCTCTTTAAATAGACATTCTATGAAGGTTCTAGATCTTGATGAATGGTTTACACTTCACCAGCTTTTGTTGTTTACATCCCTTTTTCTGATTGGTTGAATTACTTTCCTAGGGATCATTACCTTCTGCAATGACACATAATCAATATCCTAGCTAGCTCTTTGAATATTAAATATCATAGAAAATTAGGCCAAAATGGTATACGTATGAGTTTGTGCCATTATAAACTCTCATATCAAAACTGAACTACTCATCACTTGAATGCTCTGATGCTTGGTCATGTATTAACCTTTGTACTATTACCCAACTTCTATATAGGTGTTTGATTGGCTCTTGATTACTTATTAGTATGCCCAGTCTTCATTCTGTTACTTGGCTCATACTATATTGATCAGCTCATATCTCTTCTTGGTCTCTATTGAATTCTCAACAATCATTATTCTGCTTGGTTTAAGTGTTGTATACTCAACCTTTACTAAATAACTTGGTCATAGTGATGACCTTGTAATTTTTCCTATTAAATGACTTATTCTTGACATTTACTAGATAACTTAGTCATAGTAATGACCTTGTAATGTTGCCTATTAAATGACTAAGTGTTTGCACACTAATTGATAACATAGGCTTAGAGATCAACAATCTCCCCCTTTGAAATTAGTGACAAAAACACTCTGTCATGAAATCATTTTGTTCCAAAAATGTATTTTCCCCTTTAAGATTGAAATTTGATTCTAATTCTATAAAAATATGATATCTAATCTTTGATATGCACATCTATTCATTACCTTATTCTTCTTGTTTATTTCTTATCTCCCCCTATCTCATTATTTCATTCCCCTTTCTTATCCTTACCCCCCTTGTTTTTATTACTAATGGAACTTGGGGCTATAGGGGTTAGCTGATACTCATCAAAGAATTGTTTATGACTTACCACAATATTTGCATTAGCCTTTGTTCCATCTCTCATGTACTTGTTCCAAAATATGAAATTGAATTTCTAGCTCAAAAGCTAGATCAATGATTCCTATAATATTGGAAAAATGTGTCTCTTTCTTAAAAATATCTTTAGAAATAAAGATTAAATTTTGAATTATCTCTATATGTGGAAATAATTGAAGTTGAATCAATGCCAACTTGTGCCTTATGTATATGTCTTTAATCATGAGCTCAGCTAACCTCTTTTGATTGAATATCAGTTCACAATAAGAGGATGAGCTTGAACTAGCATTTTCACCCAATGTAATAGCATTATCTCTTATATCCACATGAAAAAGCTCTAATGAGCATGTCATATCTATTGTAAGGAAATACATATCACACAATTTTAAATATAAAGAATTGATGGTCTTAAAAATTGTTTTGAACTATGTAATAGATATAGAAAGCTTGACTAGTCTCTATGATCCATTCTTCTCTTAGACCATTTTAATAAATTCTCATTTGTCTCTATATCATCTGTCTAAATTTTGTCAACTACATACACTAGCTGATCCAAAATTGTATATTGATTGTTCACATTTGTGATTCCAAATACATCTATAAAAATATCTTTGGCAGTATGAAGCACATGTCTTATGTTCTTCTCCCTTCTTAGTTGTTCTTGTTTTGCCTTACAAATCAACAAAATTTGCAATTATTACATTTTCTCTAGTGCAATATTATTCAAATCATATGTAGGTAATGTAATTACCTCATTAAGGTTCACTAACTCATCATCTTCCTCATTTGCATGAGTCACATCCTAAGATCAAGAGGGTGTATCACTTGGCAATGATAGTTACAATTGCTTCCCCTTTTCACTTGATCTCACCTTTGGTTGTTGTACTGGTGTAAAAATCACCTATTGCATAGGTGTCACATTTTTTGGTTCTATAGCCTTTGCACTCAGTAGTTGAATAAGATCTCGAGTATCCTCTTACTCTTTCTGTGTAACTTCATCCTCTATCGATTTAGTGCATAAATATTTATCAAAGTTTGTAACCTTTTGAAAAATTGGTATTTAAGTTGGTGACAATTATACAATTAATGCCTTACCAAGTTTCTCAACTTTGGAATCCTCTACAGTTTATGTGGCATTAACATCAATAGTCTTCTTGACTTCAAGCTTTGGATATTCAACTATTTGTAGCAAAATTGGGTTATAATTTTTTTGAGTCCATCTTTGAACTTTGAATCTTTTCTTCTATTAGTATGTTTGGATTATGGGGAGGAGTGTTAGTGTCATCTTCAATTGTTACAAAGTCTTTCTATTCATACTCATTGACAAGTTACTAGATCTCCTCTGTCAACTTTGCCATTTCCTACTTGTATTCATCTTAAAAATCAATAGCATCTCAACCTTCCCTCACCTCCATAGAAGGAGTAAGCACTCCAAATGCTTCTTTCCATACAAACTTATACTATCTTGCTCAACTTTATGATCTTTATTCTTCAAAACTTTAAATGCCCTATCCTTTAGCATAAAATTATTAACAAAACCTTTAAGGGATATAGACATGCGTGTCTTCCCTAAATCTAACCTAACTTATGCCAATCTTGTTTCTCTTATTTGATTTTCAATGGGTAACACACATTTCCACTTGGCATCTACTATTTTGTACAATCCCACTGGAAATCTAGTTCCTAATTCTAGGGGTGTATGCTTAAACTTGATCATCATATCAAACATTGTGCCTTCAAGCTTAACTTGATCATCATTTTTCAAAGAATCATGTTGAATGTCTTTGAATCCTATCATGCTTTCTAATTCTACTAGTTTTTCACATACTCGATCAACAATCATTAGAGGGAGTCTATTCATAATTTGTAATTTGGTAGTCTCATCAGACTCGATCTTTTATTCATGTTCCTCCTCTTGTGCAAAAATCATCTTTTTCCTTAGCTCAGATTAGACTTTAGCCTATTTCCTCCTCTTTAACAAACTTTTCGTGAGTAGCTCAGTAAGAGGTTGTGCTAACCTCTTTTTGGTGATGATCACCTTGCCCTTTGGAATTTGAGATGTCACCATTTTTTGTATGTCCTTCTTCAGGTCTTCCTACACCTTGGGTTCAATTATAAAAACCTTCTAAATTGTTTGGTGGCCACAATTGCAAGCTCTTTTCCTTTGCCTTCCTCAACCTCTAAGGGTTTTCTAAAACCTTCACCTTGTTCTTTCTTATTGGCCTCGAAAACTTTCCTTTTCTTACCTATCTTTGGTGTGCCAGATTCAATAGTTAGCTCAATAATAATAGTCTCGTATGTGCCAAACTACTTGGTACTAGAATCAATTTCTTCTACTAAGAGTGCAATAATTTTTGTTGTTACATCATCCAAATTTACCTCAATAGGGCATTGGCCATAGCCATGCTACCCTCGGTAATACTATTTGTGCATACACAAAATCTGTGTCTATAATGAAACATATTTCATCATAAAATTTATCTACAACTAACTTTGGAATTGTCATTTTGTTCTTCATTTTAACTTTGAACTCTTCAAAGAAGTTATCCATTATTGCCTAAAAATTCTCTCCCACACTATTTATTAGGTTATTCAGTTGCTCTATAGTAGTCCTATTCCTATCCCATGCAATCATTCCAATGGTAGGAAAATGATTCTATACATAGAGAAATATGCAAACTAGTAGGGAACCAAACTTACAAGAGGTGTTCTTTTATTTTCTCACCACCTCTAAGTTCTATTAAGATTAACCTTAAACAAAAATAATAGTTACATACAAATATAACCAATATCAAAAAACTATAGATCACACATAAGAGAACACAAGACACCAAAATTTAATATGGTTCATCCAATCCTTGTGCTACATCTACCAACATCAAGTCAAATATTCTTATTATCTAGTGGTTACAACCTAATCACAATCTGTAATCCCTTACAACTCAATATCACCGTAAGAACTAATTTTTGCATCATACAATGAAAATCCCTAAACCTAAGCCCTTTTTATACAAGCTTTTTGCTGCTTACAAAATTAGGGATAGAATAATAGGTAAATAATAGCTGATGCCTTTTACAATATAAGAGCATTTTTGGCTTCAGGGGTGCTGCCCTAAAAAACCCCACAAGGTTATTTCCCCTCAACCCCACCCTATATTGTGATATGAAGCATGCCTGGGGCACTACCTTAGGACCCCTCAAGGGTGCTGTCCTTTGACCCCATCTT
The DNA here is from genome assembly GCA_028749045.1 of Cupressus sempervirens. Taxonomy (NCBI): domain Eukaryota; kingdom Viridiplantae; phylum Streptophyta; class Pinopsida; order Cupressales; family Cupressaceae; genus Cupressus; species Cupressus sempervirens. The sequence continues at coordinate 38,269,089 of CM053785.1, forward strand.
GGGGGAGCTACCCCCAAACCCCCATAGAAATAATCTAGAGGGAAACTACACTAAATAAAGCTTCGAGTCTGATTAGGCTTCACATCACAATAATCTCCCACTTAGAGACTGATCAGACCCCACAATAATAAACTCCCACTTGGAGACTAATCATAGCACTACTAAACCTATAGTTCCCACTGGAATATCAAACCACCCTAGACTTTGTTGTTCTTTCATTCTGTTTAGTTGAGAAGACCAACCAAAGCTAAAGAGGAGTTTAGCTTCTCCATTTTCACTACCTTCATAAACATATCCACCAGATTTCTATTTGTATGTATCTTCTCAAGCTTTAATTGTACATCATCCAAAATTGATTGAATGAAATGGTATCGTAACTATATGTGTTTTGTCTTTGAATGCAAAGCTGAATTCTTTACAAGATGAATGGCACTCTGACTATTTGTAAAAATTAGTTATCCCTCTGTGGATGTCCTAACTCTTGCATGAAGAAATGAATCCATATCATCTCCTTGGTTGCCTCTATAGTAGCAACATACTTTGTCTTTGTAGTGGATAAAAAATTAACCTTTTGTAATCATGAAACCCAGCTCACTGTTGCCCCACCACTAGTAAATACATAACTTGTAGTACTCTGCCTAGTATCAATATCCCCTACCAAATCAAGTCAACATAGCCCTGTAAATCAGTAGTAGAGCTCCCAAAGAGTAAACACTTACTAGATGTTCCTCTCAAATATCTGAGAATCCATTTAGCTGCATTCTAATTCTTAGTTTCTGGAAGACTAATATACCTAGTAACAACTCTCATTGCATGTGCAATATCTAGCCTTGTACATACCATAGCATACATCAAACTTTCTAAAATTGAAGCATAAGGTACCTTAGACATCTTATCCTCCTCTTCTTTTGTCTTAGGACACATCTCCATAGTCAACTTCAAATGGCTAGGTTAAGGTGTGCTGACAATTTTAGCATTCTCCATAGAGAAACATTGCAACACCTTTGTAATATAATTAGCTTGAGATAATGTCAATTTCTTGTTCTTCCTATCTTTGCAAATCTTCATACCAAGGGTTTTTTTTCCTTCTCCCTAATCCTTCATAGAAAATGCATGTGCTAACAGGTGTTTCAACCCCTTAATATGATCCATAGTAGACCCAACTACAAGCATATCATCAACATATAAACATTAAATAATGTAGTTTTCATCATGTAACCTCTTAAAATAAACACAATAATTTGAATGACACCTACTATATCCATAATCATGCATAAACCTACCAAATTTCTCATACCATTGTTGAGGTGCTTGTTTTAAGCCATATAAAATTTTCTTCAATCTACACACTAAGTTCTCCTTACCTTTGACCTTAAATCTTTGTGGTTGAGCCATACATATCTCTTCATCCAAATCACCATGAAGGAAAGTTGTTTTAACATCAAACTACTCCAAATGAAAATCTTTAGTAGCCACAATATTTAAAATAGTGCTAATAGAAGTCATCTTAACAACATGAGAGAATATCTAATCAATATCTTTTTTCTATGCAAATCCTTTTACAACTAACCTAGCTTTAAATCTTTTCTTACCTTCATCCTCCTTTAATCTATAAACCCATTTATTTTGTAAAGCTTTTTTACTTGTAGGCAACTTGCATAAATCCCATGTCTTATTTTTTAGCAAAGAGTCCATTTCATCTTTCATTGCAGACCCCCATTGAGTCTATGTATCCACCTACATGACTTCATCATAACATTCAAGTTCACCAACATCAGTAAGTAAAATAGAATACAAGAAAGGAGAAAATCTTTTTGGAGGTCTACTTAGCCTTGTTGACCATCTAATGTTCACTAGGGTGTGTGGTATTTGTTGTTGTAGTTGTTGTAGATCATGAGGAATTACTAGAACACCCACTTTTGGAGTATCATCCAACACTATATAATCATCTTCTTTCTTCTCATGTTGCTGCAATAGATCTTTGTATAATACTTTCTCATTGAATATGACATCCTTGCTACTTACAATTTTATGATTTTTTAAATGCAAAATCCTATAACCAAATTCATTAATGCCATATCGAACAAATATACATTTCTTTGACTTATCTTCTAACTTGGTTCTATTTTCATAATCTATATGAGAAAATTCTTCACAATTGAAAATTTTGAAAAAGAATAACTCACCTTCTTACCAGTCCATGCTTCCTCTAGAATACCACATCCCAAAGGAGTAGAGGGACCTCTATTAATCAAATATTAAGTAGTATTGATAACCTCTACCCACATGTTTAAGGGGAACCCAACATGCAACTTCATGCTCATTACATGCTCCATTGTTGTCTTGTTCATGGTTTAGAAACTCCATTTTTATATGGAGTCCTTGGAATAGTTTTCTATCTACAAATACAATTAGTGGAGCAATAATTTTCAAATTCATGACTGCAATACTCACCACCAGATATGAGACATTTTAATTTCTTTCTAGTCTCATTTTCAAGCAAGCATTTCCATTTCTTAAAAGTTTGAAATACATCAGATTTCTATCTAAGGAAATAAACCCATACTTTTCTAGTTGCATCATCAATAAATGTAACAAAATGAGAGCCACCAAGGGAAGATACCTGATCTACTCCCCATACATCTATCTACACAAGCTCTAATTTCTCACTTTTATTTTCCTTCTCAGTCTTCATAAAACTCATTCTCTTTTGTTTTCCATACACACAACTTTCACAAAAATCCATATTAACACATTTTAAACCTAGTAAAACTTTCTTTGAATGAAGTAATTTCATACCTTTCTCACTCATGTGCCCAAGTCTATGGTGCCATAGTGCTACATCATAATCTACAATAGTCATTTGTTCTCCTTGCTCAATTGCAATGACTGTTCATGAGCATTCATTTTACTCTAAAACAATCACAGTAGAAGGTAAAATATAACCTATACAAAGATATAAGGTGCCTATTTCAGACCTTTTGCTACTACAAGGGAACCTATTGAAACCTTCCAATTTTTATCATTAAAAGTAACTACACAGCCCCATCATTGAGTTGCCCTATTGAAATTAAATTCCTACTCAGATTTGGAAAATGTCTTACCTCATGTAGTAGCTAATGATTCTCATTCTAAAAATCTAATAGGGTTCTTTATCCCTCAAATAAACAAGCCCAAATTCTCCTTGGACATAATCAATTAAATGACCTCTGTGAGGTGTAGCATGAAATGAAGCACCAGAATCTAAAATCCATGAATCATCAACACTTTCTAAAGAGAGAAGAAAAAAATCCTCTTCATATTTATTACTTACCACATTTTCCTCCTTATTCCCTTCTAGTTTATCTCCTTCATTGTTCTTTCAAGTCCAACAATCTCTTGGTCCTCTAGATTGAGACCTCTTCCCCTTTGACTTTCTTTTTGGTTTTCCATGATTTCTAGAATCACTTCCTCTCATAGTTGTTCTACCTCTTCTTTGTGCATTCAAAGCACTTCCTAATGTATATCCACTAGAGGTTTTCCTATGAGTTTCCTTACTCAAAATAAAATTGATCACATTTGTTGGAATTCTTTAGAATAACTGGGGGGGTTGAATCAGTTATCTAAGGTCCAGATGTATAGATAAAACTTTTCACAGCTTAGTGAACCCATAAAACATTTATCATTATGCATGCATCCATAAGATTATGTAATCACTTAAAACTTGTAGGTTACTATCAAATCAATTTGCAAAAAATTAAACATGAAACATAATAGATTGAACAATACACTTGACACGATGATTTACTATCAAATCACCAATAGCATGCTACTCTTTTTCACTCTTTTGAAGTGATGCCCTATGAAAGACCAACCCTATTAAAGGTTACAATACACACTATTAAATGTGACCCTATTATAAGTGAACCTTGTTAAAGGACTTTAGACCATTCACTTTGAATGCCACCTAGTTAAAGGATTTTACAAATGACTGTTAGGTCAACCTTAATCCAAAGGATTTACCCTAGACTGATACAATTATTAGAGAGTAATAGTAAAGCTTGATCTGATAACAAATTACAACTCCATTTGTAGATTATAGATTACTATTTTAGTGCTCCATTCTGCTTGGCTTTCACACATTTTAGTTTTGATAGCTTGTTCACCCTTCAAGCATTCATACCCTTAAGCCTTCTTGCTTTACATGCCAATACAAACTTCTTCACTTAGGTCACTTGATGAAGTAATATCCCTTGACTCCTTGTCTTCCTTAGATTCTCGCACATCAAAACCCTTGCTTCTGACTGTAGACACCTAAATTTGATTACCCTGCTTTGGTAATCTAATTTAGCCATCTCTAAAGGCATCATTAATTAAATTCTTATTTAATTAATCGTTTTCCATCCCTAGTTGATTAATTTAATTAATCATCTATAGTCCTAATTGATAAATCAAATAATCTATTATTTATCAATTAAATCCTTTTCTCCTATCTAATTCCAAAAATCCCCATTTATTAAATAAATCTATTTGATAAATGAAATCCTCAAATTCAAAAACTCCTAACCTATCTCTAATCCTCCATTTAGCCTAATCCACCCCATCCACCCATACTAACCAAGCTTAGCCACTAACTCACCCACCCTCATTAATGCCATCCACTTGCACATCTCTAACATCCCTAATCTAATCCTAAACCCAAGCCTAATCCACCTCCTAATGTTGTCACATTCCTTAAACAAGTTTAAGACTTTCCTAATCCAAACCAAAGTCTCCCCTCAAAAAGCCCAACCACTAAGTCATGAGTGCTCTTACAAAACATAAAATACTCTTACAAGCCCACTCATGACTCTTACACCCATCTTCCACACTCTTCCCTCTTCCACACTCATTCCTCTTACATCCCTCTTACATACTCAACCCCACTCATCATGCCTTTAACCAACCCTTTACCCTACCCTCTCACACTCATCCTCCTTGTGACAAGTGTCACCTTCCCATTGATGCTAAACAAGCACAATCCATGTGCTCCCCTTTGAGTGCATCTTAGCCCTCCTTAAGCCTTCATCCATCCTTGCATCTAAGCCCTCCATCCCTCTACCCCTTAGCCTATAAATTGAATCCCATCCCAAGCCATTTCATCAACAATCTTTGAGCTAAAGTTACCATGCTATTTTGAGAACCAAAGCTATCAATATTACCCTTACAATGCCAAATTGAGAGCTCACAAAGCTACCAATTTGTCATTACCCATCTCCATTGAAGTAGCTTTTGAGCATCTTGAGCATACATCCACAGCAAAAGGACACATCTATAGAATCAAGAAAGCATGGAGTGTTTTCTCTTGTGAGGTTTGCACTTCTTGTTTGCTTTCTCTGTCTAAGCATATATGTGAATTTAGTTTTTGGTTTGTGAATGTTTACTTTATTTGTTAATGTTCTTTGCATACTAATTCTTGTTCTACATTTTGGCACGCCCGGTGGGACCCCACTATGGGTCATTTAATCATCTATTTTCATCTATATGTCATTTTTTCTAACCATCTAATGTGTGTTGTTGTTTGAGTGTGTTGTGAGGGTATTTTGCTTGTTTCTGCAGGTTAAAGAACGCACTTAGGAAGAAGAAATACCATCTAAAAAAAAAAAGATTCGCATTTTTCAAATTTTTTGGCATAGTTTTGGCGTCTGCAACCTGTTCTGTCTGCAAAAATCCGCGTCTGCGAAAATTGACGTCTACGCAAATCGACATCTACGAAAATCCGCGTCTGCGAAAATCGACATCTACGAAAATCCGCGTCTACAAAAATCGTCGTCTGCGAAAATCCACATCTGCGCAAATTGGCGTCTCTGCTTGTCACCTGTGTTCTGTGCTACAAATCTGTTTTGTCTCTGTATTTCAGCGTCTTTGTATTTTGGCGTCTTTGTATTTCAGCGTCTTCGTATTTTGATAGACTGTCTTCTCTGCTTACTTATGTTGCATTTCTGCTTTATTATTTTTGCACTTTGTAGCTAAAAAAAAAAAAAAAAATGAGTATAAATCAAAATTTGACTTTTAGTGGTTCTGTAGGATTTAGACCATTTTAAGCATTTTTACGCGTAGAAAAAATAGCAAAAAAAGTTAAAAAATTTTTTCCCATAGTTAAGCTCTCATTTTTTGAAGATTTTGGCTAACTAACTAAATTGCTTTTTTTTTGTCTCATTGCAGGTTGGAGCACATATGGAACCACTAACCATGTTTCTTGCAGGTTTTCATGTTGCTAAAAAATGAACTTGAATGCTTAACCATTTGTCTTTGAATGCATGTTGCTAAAAAATGAACTTGAATGGTTAAACACATTTTCCATTGAATGAATGTTGCTCAAAACACACTCTTGAATGCCATGGATTAAAATCAACTTTCCTTGGAATGCATGCTTAAAACAACAAATCCAATCTTGAATGCCAAGGATCAATTAACCATTGCAATATCAAACACTTCATTTGGAGCTTCTAAAATTGAACAAAACAAATCTCTTTTCCACATGCAATCTAGGTAAAGTTTGATTTTTGGACATTTAAGAAACTTTGTTAAGTTAAAATACAAATTTACAAAAATCAAATTGAGTAGTTCCTTGGACTCACCTCTTTTCTAATCACCCATCAAATATTAACCATTGGTTGCAATCTCAGCGCCATTTATGGGGATGGGTCTACTTGAAAAAGGTGTTAAATGTTCCACAATCTAACTCACTCACTTGGTCTTTGAACGTTTTCTTTAACTTTATCAAAATTCTTAAATGGCCAAAACTCTAGATTACATCGATCACACTTCAAGTTTGGGCATTAAAATTGAACAACAACTGACGTGGAGAGCCTCCGGGCGTGCGCTTGAAATCAAATCTCACACACTTTTGTTTTGGGCTTAAAACAAACTCACACTTAATCTTGAATGCCTTAAAGAAAATTAATCGATACTTGACGTGGAGGGCCTCCGGGCGCATGAGTTTGCTTTTTTTGACCCTAACTCTTCTTATTGTTTGCATTCTTCGATCGATTTACTTTTGTTGGCACTTCAAGTTGGAATTGAACATTGTCTCTTAAACATGAGTGCTTGCAAAGTCTAGATTAGCACACATAAGAGTCAGTTGGTAAAAGAACAAGCGTGTTTTTTAGCCCAAGGTCATCCAAGTCTTCTCTCCCCTTGTCGTCTTTCGAGGCCATCTTGGGTGCATAAGATTAGGATCCAAAACCTTGTTTCTTTTTAGGAGGCCTGCTTGGGGATTTCATCACCCCTTGGACGACCTCAACTCCAGCGTTCCGACGGAGTATAAGAATCGGGAGGTGAATCGAAAGACACCTCTCTTGGGATCAAGATTTTGTCATTCGGGCTAAGCCTCAAGGAACTTTATACCCTTGAGAAGTGAAAGAGGAGAAGTGGGTTACCGCTCCTCTCGACTGTGTGACATCCTTTTGGTCTCATCTATGGATTTGGGCCTCACGTACCTTGCGTATATCGAGGACTCCCTAGCTAAACCAATTGTCTGCCTTGCAGAAAACCATCAGGGATGTTAATGTGTTTGGAGTGACTGATCGAAACATTTGTAGAACATACACACTCCTTGGCGCAAGTATCACATTCTGAGAACCACAAACTTCTATCTGGGTGTTCCTATCTATTGCTTGTTTTTATTTTACTTGTTGAATGAATGTTTGCCAAACTTGGTCAATCCTAGCTTAGGGCACACTTAGCGTAGTCACTGCCTATTTTAGAAGATTGAACAAGTTGAAGCAAAACAACTGAGATTTTTCCCAAAGTCAAGCAAATTCAGGAATTTATGTCGGAACAACCCAAACCCAAACAGAAGTTTCACAAGGTCAAACTCAAGCCATCTCTAGCATACCAAGAACTTTCAGCCAAGAGAAAAGAAATAACACCAAGCCCACGAATTGCCAAACTCCACAAAGTAGAGGATAAAGCTACCGACGAAGCACTTCAAGAGGCCTGGTTAGAGTGCACCATCAAATTTAGCCAACATCCAAGAGTTAATCCTGCTTATGTCTTACCAACTAGGCATGATTTCTATGATTAGACACCCTTGTTTCTCCACATCTTCTTGGATAAGCTTCACTTTAGAGTCATCTTTGTAGAAAAGCCAGCCATCTTAGGTTATCCCCTTAAGTATTATTAGCTCATCCATCTCATTTAGAATCAAACCATCTAGCCAACAATCCAAAATCTGCACATCTAAGCTTTCAAAATTGTTGTCACCTTGCTAAAAGTTTGCCATTCCTAAAATCTTCCAAATCCACCAATCTCACCAAGGTTATCCCTTTGACAGAGCTTTTTCTAGAGTAATCTAGCTTTGTCACTTGTTATTCCTCATCACCTTGAGCTAAAGGTTGGGATCCACAAGTTGTCAATCTCGTGTTCTTCCTAAAGGATCATCAGTCTATCCTTAAGTTGACACAATCACCACCAAGCTTGCACATAGGAAAGCAGACCTTTTGTGCTTTGACAACATATCTTTGAAGTTAGAATCCCCAACCCAATCCTCCTTAGGTTTTGTCATATAGCTTTACCTCAACCTAGGAAATCATTTGCATAGAAAAGCCTTCCCCCTTTTGCATCCATCAGCATTATTGCATCTCATCTCTAGGAGCATTTTTCATGCCACCCGTCACTCTCTTAGCCAAGAAGAAAGAAACAATGGAGCCCTATCATTTGGATCGAACAGGCTCACCCCCCTTTGAGCACTCAGCCATCCTTCAGCCCAGAGCAAGCTATGCCATCACCTACTAACATTGAAGCTTTCATGAACCAACCAGGAAATGCAGTATTGGTAAACGCCATTATAGACAAAAACAAAGAGACAATCATGGCTAATTTTCGAAGGGACAATGTAGGAACCTTTGACTTTGGAAGACCCCCTCCATTATCAAATCCATCTCACCCATTGTTTGGGCATCTGCCACCACCCATAGGCTCTTATGATCCAAATTATCCTCAATATATTCCAAAAGAAGAGCCTCCAGCCAATCCATATGACCCAACAGACCCAAACATACCATCATCCACCCAAGTTGAAATCTCCCTGCTGCAAGCCAACCCAACCACCACCACTCCATCCTTGGTTCATACCTCTCTACTCCAAACCCCCTTTACCCAAAACACCTCACCGTTCACCCCCTTCACTATTGCTGCTGCTCCCCAACCCAGCCTTCCAAATCCACCCATCTCCCAAATCACTGCTAGCATCTTTGGCCAACCTCAACAATATACAACAGGGATGCCACCCATGGGGCCAAGTAATCGACCTTTCATCGCCCCCAGCTTGTTCACCACAACCCAAAGTACAATCCCATCATTTCCATTAGGTCTTGGGAGCTCAATACCACCAGCCACAAATCCACAAGCTACTACCTTCACTTCACAAAGCTATCAAATCCCACAAGCTATTGCCAATCTTCTACCAAGCTCCCAAGTGACCCCAGCTCCCGCCACCACTATACCAAGCTTCCAAATCCAGCCACCAAGCTATCAAACCCCATCAATTCCATTCCCAAGCTTTCAATTCCCACCACCTCCACCACCAACTAATCCATTACCTCCTATTACCAACTACTTTTCAATGCCACTTCTAGGAGGTAATCCACCACCCTAGCCAACCACCAATTATTTGCAGATACCATCCCAAATGGAGGCACAACCCACATATATTGGTCAAACCCCACAAGCCCCCCGATCCTTTCCCCAAGCCTCACAACCATCTTATACCTTACCTCCACAAAGTAATCCATTTATCCCACAACCAGCTTATGTTCCTCAATCCCAACCTCAAATCCCATATCAACAGCAAGCCTCGCAACACATGCAGCAATATATGCCACCTCCCCCTCAACAACTCGTCATCCACCATGCAGCTACCCAAACAATGTACAATCCCTATCAGCAAATCCCTCACAGCCATCCATATTCAGTGGCCCCATCCAGCACATACCTACCTCAAGGCACTCCTACATTGGGGGCACCCCAACCATCATCTATCAATTCAGAGTGGGAGCAAATGAAGACAGCTCCGAAAGCCATCCAAGAAGGGAATGATCCAAAGACATTCAAGTTTGAGAATGTGTGTCCTTACCCATTTGACAGAGCCATTACCACGACACCATTTCCCAAACACTTTGAGGTACCTAAATTTGACAAATTTAGAGGAAAAGGAGACCCTATCACACATATCAAAGAATTTTACATGCATTGCCAGGACGTAGCATACAATGATGTCTTCCTCTTGCACCTTTTTCCCAAAAGCTTGGCTGGACCAGCTCTTGAATGGTTTTATAGAATCCCATATGGCACAATTAAAAACTTTGCTGAATTATCTGAGGCATTTGTAGCCCAATATGCCCATCTTGTTGAAACAGAGCTATCAATAGTTGATCTTGTCCACACCAAGCAAAAAGGTGGAGAAAGCCTTGCCAAATACCTGCAAAGATGGCAAACCCTTACCACCCGCATATCCTGCACCTTGCCAGAACGCCATGTGGTGAAAATTTTTATTGATAATGCACATCCCAGCTTGGCTCACCACATGACCATGAACTATTTGCAGACCTATAAGGATATCAAAGAGAAAGGAATGATTCTTGAGCAAGGACTCATCAAAGATGGTGTGGTAAAGATTTACAAAGAGGCCAACCAAAATCAATTACATTCCAATGACAAGTCTAGGTATTGGAACAAAAACAAGCATGTTGCAATAGATGGGGTTACTGATACCAGACATGTGAATATCGTTGGTCCTTCTCAAAACCAGTCTAACCCACCATATCAAACAAACAACCAACAAGCTATCAATTACCAGCAACGAAATAACCAAAGCTATCAAAACCACAATACAAGACCCAACTTTCAAGGGTCTAACAATCAAGCTAATGCCATCAATGTAGCTGCAGGGCAAAAGCCCAGATTCCAACCTGCACCTAGAAACTATACACCCCTTGGTGAGCCATTGGATGTTATTTTTGAGAAATTGGCTAAGGAAAACCTCATCAAATTTCCACCTACCCAGTATATTGATCCAAGCCAATCCAAAGCTGCATGGTACAAGGACAATAAGTATTGCAAGTTCCATAGGGTAAATGGTCACACCACCCTCAGATGCATGAAACTGAAAGACTATGTGCAGGACCTAATTGATCAGAAGGAAATCACTGTTGGTGCCCAAACCTCTCCCAATGCAGGCTTACAAATTTATCAAAATGCTTTTCCTCCACACAACAACCAAAATATTGGAAAAGTACCTATCCAAAACAACACCAACAACCGCCAGCCAAACCAACAGCATGGGAAGAACAATGACCACACTTTATCCTATATAGACTATGGTAGCCTTATAGGTTGTATATCTGAGAAAGAGCATTCTGTCAATGTTATCAATATCTGAGGACCAGACAATGAGTGTGCGATCACCACTCGAAGAGCGTGATTTAACATCGCAGGCCCACCAGTTTCATCAGCACCATCAGCTCCATCAAAAAGTCGGTACAATATCTTGGAACACCTTGGGAACATGCTAGCCCAAATATCCATTTTAGACCTTCTCCACACTAGTCCTGTGTACAAAGACATCCTTGACAGTGCTCTCATAGAATCCCGTGTCCCTTCTGATATCAATGCTACTGATTTTCGTAATCTTGTTGGACATCATTCATCCTCATGTGCCCTGTCTTTCAAACCCACCGACATACCCATGGTTGAGCCAGATCACACCCTTCTGCTTCGCATAGCCATCATGGTATCCAATTTTGCTGTGAAAAGAGTAATGATAGATAATGGATCAGCCTTGAACATTTGCACCCTAAAATTTATAAAACAAGCTAGGTATACTGAGGCAGATATGATCAGTGAGGTTATCACCATCAAATCTTATGACAACTTGGAAAGGACCATAGAAGGGACTATTTTGCTACCAATCAAGGTTGGGCCGATCATCCAAGAGACAGTTTGCCATGTTGTTGATCTAAACCTACCATTTAACATCCTCCTCGGTCGCCCATGGATTCATGCTATGAAGGCCGTTCCATCCACCTACCATCAGTGCATCAAATTTTTGCATCAGGGCACTAAGGTAACCATCCACACCGATCCAGAACCCTTTGCTTACTGCAATGCGGTTGAAGCTTCATATACAAACCATTGCCCTGGAATAGACATCGGCACAACCATCACCAGCTCATCTCACACTTGTAATGACGTAGAAACCATCCTTGCCTCCACCCTATCTACTGTAAAGATCAACAACAAAGGCTGTGGAGAATATAGTCTATCAGATGCATTTGTTGTCAGAGCAATCCCACTTGATCCACATACCCATGGACGGCCAACATATCACAAAGCTAAGGAGATTCCACCTCCTCAATATAAATGGTTTGGCCCAACCACCTTTGTATCCTCAAAAATGCCTCTTCATGAGGAGCTCACTCCAGATATCAACAATTGGTTACATAAGGATGCTCCTCCAAGAAATCAAGCATGCCTTGATCACTTCAGCCAGAAGTATCCCCAACAACATAAGCTCATCACTGAAAAATGGAACTATCAAGGAGGTGGACTAGGACCAGAAGAAAGGGGCATGCAATGTCCCATCAAAGCACATAATTGGGAAACGAAGTCAGGTCTTGGCTTTGGCATACCCACAACTGGGGGCACCAACAAGAACGGTCACGCTTTTTTGAACATTCACCGCGACCTTGTCGAAATCAAAGACATTCCTGAGGAAGTTGAAAAGAGAGCCTACGACGATATCCCGGACCAAATCTTCCTAGGAGACTCTGTTCTCCGAGAACTATCCATCCATCTCATTGACCTACCACTCACTCATCCACAACTCATAGATTGGGACCAACTAAGTGTCATACATATTGATGAGTTTGCATCAGAGGAAGCGCTTCTAAGATTCATGGGAGCTGAAACTCCTCATAAGAAGAAAAAGCCAGATTCTGCCTACATCTACAAGCTAGATCCCAAGGGGTATTTTGGAGAAAATCCCCAACCTAGTTTCGATACACCCAAAACTGGAACTAAGGTAAATCTGGGACTAGCTAAGGCAGCGAAGAGAACCCCTCAGTAAGATAATCTAGAGCCACAAGCAGAACATGAGGATTTAGTATTGCCTCCTCAAGATAATTGACTAGAGGTGTCTTCTACTCTAATAGAGGATACTAGAGAAGTCAACATTGGTTCTTCAGAGATCCCTAGAATTATTCACATTGCTGCATCCCTATCACAAGACCAAGCTGACCTCCTCTTTGAGGTTTTATGAGAGAACATTGGCCGATTTGCATGGTCATATCAGGACATGCCAGGACTTGATCCAAAGCTTGTAGTTCATCATCTTGCAGTCGATCCAAAGATCAAGCCCGTAAGACAAAAGCTGAGAAAAATGCACCCCAAGGTGGCATTACTAGTCAAAGCTGAACTAGAAAGAATGTTAGCTACTAAGGTTATCCGACCTATCGACTACTCAGAGTGGATCTCCAACATGGTCCCTGTCACTAAGCCTTCTGGTGACATCAGAATCTGCACTAATTTTAGAGATCTTAACAAAGCTTGTCCAAAGGATGATTTTCCCTTACCCAACATAGATATGATTGTAGATCTTACAGCTGGACATGAAATTCTGTCCCTTATGGATTTATTTTTTGGGTATAATCAGATCAAGATTGCAGAAGAGGACCAGCATAAGACAACATTCACTACCCCTTGGGGAACCTTTTGCTACACCATGATGCCTTTTGGCCTAAAGAATGCTGGGGCTACCTATCAAAGAGCTATGACGACCATTTTCCGTGATCTTATCCATAGCATTTTGGAAGATTATGTGGACGATATCCTGGTCAAATCTCACACCTTCATGGATCATCTTGCTGACCTGGAAAAAGTCTTTGATGCCCAATATCATCTTATGCTAAATCCCAAGAAGTGTGTCTTTGGGGTCACATCTGGAAAGCTTCTAGGCTTCATAGTTTCTAAATGAGGTATAGAGATCGACCCCAAAAAGGTCAAGGCTATCTTAGACATGCCTCCTCCCCAGACACTGCGACAACTTCACTCTCTTCAGGGAAAACTTCAATCTGTCCGGCGCTTCATCTCCCAACTTGTAGATAAGTGTACACCATTTTCACACTTGCTAAAGAAGAATGAGAGCTTCAAGTGGGATCTTTTATGTCAGCGCAGCTTCGATCAGCTCAAGCAGTATCTCACCAATCCCCCTATCTTGGTTCCACCAGTTCCTGGTCGTCCCTTGATCTTGTATATATCAGCAACACCTACTACTCTAGGGGCACTTCTAGCACAACATGATGATTATAGTAGAGAGAGAGCCATCTACTATATTAGTAGAACCCTAGTTGGTTATGAACTCAATTACACTCCTATGGAAAAAGCTTGTTTGGAAGTTGTTTTCTCAACTCAAAAGCTTCGCCACTACATGCTAAGTCATACCATCCAACTAGTCTCTAAGATTGATCCTCTTAAGTATATGCTCTCTAGAACAGCACTCACAGGCCGGCTAGCGAAATGGGTTATGCTACTAAGTGAGTTTGACATCCAGTATGTGGACAGAAAAGCAATCAAAGGGCAAGCTATAGCAGATCACCTAGCTGATGCACCTCTTGTAGATGCATATCCTTTGCTCACAGAATTCCCAAACGAGCATATCTGCCTAATTGAAGAACAGCCCCCATGGAAGCTTTATTTTGATGGCTCATACACCTCTCATGGATCAGGGGAAAGAATATTATTAGTTACACCTCAAGGAGATTACATTCCAAAAGCCTTCAAGCTACAATTCCCTAGCACCAATAATATAGCAGAATATGAAGCTCTTGTAGCAGGATTAAAGATAGCTGCAGAATGGAATATCACTGAGTTACAAGTCTTTGGTGATTCCCAGCTCATCATCAAACAAGTCTTAAATGAATATCAAACCAAAGATGAAAAGCTATTACCCTACAAAGAGCTAGTTGATCAGCTGACCCAGCATTTTACAAAGCTTCAGTTTACACAAGTGCCTCAAATGCAGAACAAGGTAGCAGATGCCATGGCCACTATCGGCTCGCTCTTGGAAATTCCCTAAGAAGCTACGCAGTATGAGTTTTTAGTTGAGCAGCTCCTCACACCTGCTTATGCGAATGAGGATTCAAACCATGTTTGTATCTTGGTTGGTCCCCAATCCCCTTGGTACCATGAAATTCACGCTTACCTTAATGATGGTATCATATCCCCTCACCTCACACGTACCCAACACCAGAACCTCATCCAAAAACCATCCCTCTATGTTATCATAGCCAATACCCTATATCGTTGGGGTTATCACGATACTCTCTCTCGATGTTTAGATGAAAATGAGGCCGCGATGGCATTAAAAGAAGTACATTCTGGACTTTGCGGTGCCCACACGAGTGGTATTATCCTAGCACGAAAAATCCTTAGAGAAGGCTACTATTGGCCTACCATTGAAGAAGACTCTTGTGACTTTGTCAGAAAGTGTCTCCCATGTCAGCAGCATGCAAATCTTGTGCACGCTCCAGCACAGGATCTACAGCCTATTGCACCACCTTGGCCTTTTTCTTGTTGGGGCCTTGATCTAGTTGGAACTATCACACCTCTCTCATCTGATGGACATAAATGGATAATAACAGCTACAAACTATTTCACTAAGTGGGTGGAAGCAGTCCCCCTAGTCTCAGCTACAGGAGTTCAAGTCTCCAAGTTCATCTTGTACCACATTGTTTGTTGCTTCGGCATCCCATCCACCATCTTCACTGACCACGGAGGTAACTTTGAAAATCTCAACATGGAAGAATTATGCACTTCCCTCCGCATCCATCACCGCTTTTCTAGCCCATATTTCCCACAAGGTAATGGCCAGGCAGAGGCAACTAATAAAACCCTCCTCAAAATCCTAAAGAAAGTTGTCAATGATTCTGGCCGTGATTGGCACCTTCAAATAAATCTGGCTCTATGGGCCTATCGAACTTCCTTTCGTACATCCATAGGCACAACTCCATACTCCCTAGTCTATGGTGCCGAAGCGGTATTACCTATAGAAGTTGAACTTCCCTCACTACGCATATCTTTGCGAGGGCAAATCTCAGATGAAGAATACAGAGTAGCTCAACTCACCTAGCTAGATCTGACAACAAGCCTATGACCATCTCATAGTCTATCAAACTCGTCTCAAAAGGAATTTCAACAAGAAGGTGCTCCCATGACACTTTCAGCCAGGTGACATGGTCCTCAAAGAAAATATGAAAGTCCAAGCAGATCGAGAAAAGAAAGGCAAGTTTGAACCTACATGTCTTGGTCCCTATGTGGTTACTGCCTCCTTTGGCTCCGGAGCCTATCAATTATCTACACCAGAAGGAGAACTCTTGAATGATCCCACTAACATCATTCATCTCAAGAAGTTCTATGCTTGAAGATCCTTGGTATACCCAGCTTTTGAAAAATACAAAAAAAAAAATAGTAAAGAGAAATAAGCGTCCAATGGTGAAAACTTGGTAATTCAGGCACCTTGTGTGCTAAAGACTAATCCATTATCTATCACTATCCTATCCCTCATCCATCCACCCACCATCCCATAAAACACCTGCGTGTTCCCTTGGTGTTCCAATCAAATATCCAAAATCTGATGGAGCTTGTCAATACCTCCTGTACAGCTTGTAAATCTTGTACCAAAGCTTGTATTATACCTTGTAAATCTTGTACCATACCTTGTATATATCCAAATCTTGTCCAAAGCTTGTACCATATTCCAGCTTGTAAATAATCTTGTATCCTAGCTTGTATCCTATCACATGCACACACAGAATCTCATTTTCCTTAAGATTTTAACAAACCATCTACCTATCCACCTATCAACTATTATAGACATCCCATCCTTCACAAACATTTCCATCTCACAAAAAACCAAAACATGAACAAACTCGTACATTTGTAACATATCTTGGTCTGTCAGCTTGTACATCCTCTTTAGCTTAGTATCATTGTATCTATCCAACTTTCGTGTTATTTCATCCTTGGTCAACATCTTGCACACATCGCACACTTTGGTTAGATATTCCTATGCATCCTTTAGCTAGATCTCCTGTCACCAAAGTGTTATCCTTCTTAGTTCAGCTTTCCAGACGCATCACTCATCTAGATCCATCAGCTTAGGTGCTCTCTGATAGATCCTTGCAGGATATAGCTTTCCTCATGTCTGATCTTGGTCCGTTAGTACCTCGTCCTACCCATCTCATTGGCAAACAGTTCTCTTTTAGATTTTCGCTTTCTTTTGATTTGGGATCTTCCCTTTTGGGTCTTGAAATATCTTTTCCAAGAAATCTCCTTGTTCCCTCCTCAAGGTTGCCACGATCTTCCATATCATGGTATGCTACGAATGGGGCAATTAGAGCGTAAGGTCTTGATCAAGTATTTTGCTTGTTTTCTTTTTCTGCTTGTGGGTTACCTAGTGTCATTTCCACGCTGCTTCCTCTGGGATTCATGTGTGATACTGGGGCAATCCTTGTGTGTTTGTTTTGAGTCAGTTCGTCAGTCCTCTGGACGGTTGGTAAAAAGGCCTTGATGTTCTTGGTAACCCTGGCAATTAACCAATAGTCCTATAGCAAATCTAGTGCTCAACTACATGGTGGTACTTCTCTTTGAAGTATCCCCCCGCTCAAAAAGCTTCAATGGATTCCCTTCATCTCCATTATCCCCCATCCATATCCTACATTTTTCGCTCCTACCCTAGCTTATGCATCAGTATCTCTTTGAATCACTCCTCATGCTTAGCTTTAGGGATCCACAATCCTAGTCTTAGGGATCCACCAATCAAATCAATCCACCAAGCCTCATCTTTCGAGATCCACAATCCTAGTCCTAGGGACCTCCAAAACCCATCTTCCACCAATCTGACTCTTTGAAATCCTATTGCATCAGCTTTATCATTCTATCATCCATCTCCCTACCATGGATTCCTTTTTATAGCGCTTCGCTCCTCCATCCCCCCCCCCCCCCCCCCCCCAATCCTAGAAAGTCTTAAGTTTGCTTTACTATTGTGCCTCTGATAGCCCTTTATCATTCTCCCATAGTGAGAGTTTGAGCTAATTCAGCCTCTTCTCTTTGCCAACCTGCGTCTCAGCTCGTTTCAATTTCTTGTACTTTTCAAGAAGTCGTCGAGCCTCATTTCTCTCCCCGCCGCCTTCTTGAGGGGGCATCATCTAAGTCTAGTCTCTCCTCTTCTTATCCGAGACTGGAGCAACCTTGTTGCTAAAACATATTCCTCGTGTTGTCTTCATTCGAACTTCTTTGAAATAGTGTTGTCTCAACACTATGTCAAAGAGGGGCAAAATGTAGACACCTAAATTTGATTACACTGCTTTGGTAATCTAATTTAGCCATCTCTAAAGGCATCATTAATTAAATTCTTATTTAATTAATCCTTTGCCATCCCTAGTTGATTAATTTAATTAATCATCTATAGTCCTAATTGATAAATCAAATAATCTATTATTTATCAATTAAATCCTTTTCTCCTATCTAATTCCAAAAATCCTCATTTATTAAATAAATCTATTTGATAAATGAAATCCTCAAATTCAAAAACCCCTAACCTATCTCTAATCCTCCATTTAGCCTAATCCACCCCATCCACCCATACTAACCAAGCTTAGCCACTAACTCACCCACCCTCATTAATGCCATCCACTTGCACATCTCTAACATCCCTAATCTAATCCTAAACCCAAGCCTAATCCACCTCCTAATGTTTGCACATTCCTTAAACAAGTTTAAGACTTTCCTAATCCAAACCAAAGTCTCCCCTCAAAAAGCCCAACCACTAAGTCATGAGTGCTCTTACAAAACATAAAATACTCTTACAAGCCCACTCATGACTCTTACACCCATCTTCCACACTCTTCCCTCTTCCACACTCATTCCTCTTACATCCCTCTTACATACTCAACCCCACTCATCATGCCTTTAACCAACCCTTTACCCTACCCTCTCACACTCATCCTCATTGTGACAAGTGTCACCTTCCCATTGATGCTAAACAAGCACAATCCATGTGCTCCCCTTTGAGTGCATCTTAGCCCTCCTTAAGCCTTCATCCATCCTTGCATCTAAGCCCTCCATCCCTCTACCCCTTAGCCTATAAATTGAATCCCATCCCAAGCCATTTCATCAACAATCTTTGAGCTAAAGTTACCATGCTATTTTGAGAACCAAAGCCATCAATATTACCCTTATAATGCCAAATTGAGAGCTCACAAAGCTACCAATTTGCCATTACCCATCTCCATTGAAGCAGCTTTTGAGCATCTTGAGCATACATCCACAGCAAAAGGACACATCTACAGAATCAAGAAAGCATGGAGTGTTTTCTCTTGTGAGGTTTGCACTTCTTGTTTGCTTTCTTTGTCTAAGCATATATGTGAATTTAGTTTTTGGTTTGTGAATGTTTACTTTATTTGTTAATGTTCTTTGCATATTAATTCTTGTTCTACACTAACTAGCTATTCCTATAAATAGGAAATTAAGATCTTTTTCTATTCATTCTTCATGGTCTAATTTAGGGTTAGGATAGATTAGGTAGGATTCAATGAATCTACCCTGAAGTTCATATCACTTCTAGAAATTTCTTCTTCAATCCTCTTTGAATTTGCCTCAAAATAATTTATCATGAATTTTGTGCCACCAACTCATCAATCTTATCTTCCACCTAATTCACATAATCCAAGAAAACAAACTTGTTAGCTTAGATCCATCAAATTCATGATCTTTCTAATAATGTTGGTACTCAACATTAACTTAGTTCTGATGCTAGACACATACTGCATTGCTCAACATCCATTAAAAAATCACTCAACACAAACTAAAGTTTACTGGTGCTCGACATCAACTAAACTTTACTCAGCATCCACTTTTTTTCTTGGCTTGCACTAAAATGAACTTTTACTTGGTTCCAACTAATTTTTTGCTCAGCTTGCACTAACTTTTCTCGGCACCTACTATCCGTTCAGTCAAGCTTGGCAGATAAACTTTGTTTAACTTGTTCTTCTAAACTTTCTTAGCGTATCCAACTTTTGTAACCTTAATTAGGTTATCAATGCACTATGATATCACTATCTTAGTGGATTCTTGTACTCTTTTGTATATCATAACTCAACCTTTCCTCTAGGTTCTTTTGTCATATCTTTTCTTGATCAAATCCTCTTCATCAATCAAATAAGTGATAGTACTTAAATCATATAAGTAGTTGTCTTAGCAAAAAATAGTAGGTTTGACATTAGTGAAAAAATAATGATTGAAACACATTTATCATACTTGTTTTAATCTTTTCTCAACAATGTCCTTTCTCCAAGAATCTCCTTCTTTGGCATTGATGGCAAACCAAATTGATCAACCAAATTGACTAGGTTAAAATAGTAAGACCTTCAGAATACCAAAAAGAAAATAATTCCTTGTATTGAAATCTCTCCCTCTATCAACAACTTTCATCTCAATAGGTTACAAAACTTTGTTTTTCATCCTTATGACTGAATTACTTCTTATATCTCCTTCTATGTTATTTCCCTCTTACTAGGTAGATGTTATTAGCAAATACACTTTCTTTCTGTCATTATTTCTCCCTCTTTGTTCAATCTCCAACCTATTTTATTTCTCCTGATCAATCTCTGATTTCTTGTAATTCTCCTTATCAGTAAATATCTCCCTCTTTGAAAACAATGCCAAAAACTTTTCATCTTAGTATGCAGATATTAAGTTCTTCAATTTTTCATCTGTCACCTTTGTTGTGATTGATTTGTAGTTTCATTTCTTTGATTACTTTAGGCAGCTCCTAAAGTAAGATCCTCTACATCAATTTGTAACATATAACAGTCAGCTTGTTTGATGTAGGGCACTCCTTTTGTTACTTAGATAGCCTTTGATAGGGGTATCACCCCTAGTTTACCTCTTAGATACTCATGAGAATCCTTAGGTAGAGCTTTTGTGAAGATATCAACAATTTTCTCTTTGGTGTTAACATATTCCATCTTCACCTCTTTGTCTTAAACTAATTCTCTCAAGTAATGATACTTGATTGCAATGTGCTTAGTCTTTCTGTGCATTACTAGATTCTTTGATATGTTCATAACACTTGTATTATCACAATAAAGTATCATTGGTTCTGTGATCTCTTCCTTCATGCCTTTGAGTAGCTGTTTGATCCATATATTTTTTGTAAAATTTATAGTAGTAGCAACATATTTAGCTTCAGTAGTAGATTGCAAAGTGCAATTTTGTCTCTTGCTAGTCCATGTAACCAGCCTCTTACCTAAGAAAAATGCTTCTCCACTGGTGCTTTCTCTATCATCAATGTTTCCAACCCAATCAACATCAGTATAGGCTCTTAATTTAAATTTCTCATTTTTCTTATAGTATAAACCATATTCCTTTGTTCCTTTCAGATATCTCATTATTCTCCTTACAACCATCAAATGGTTCTCCCTAGGATTAGCAGAGAACCTTACGTCTATCCCTACAGATAATATAATGTTAGGTTTGCTATGTACTACATATTGTAATTTAACAATCATAGACCTATACAATGTTTGATTCACCTCAGTTGAATCATCATTCTTTGATAATTTTAGTTTTGTCACCATAGGTATACTTACTATTTGGAATCCTCCAATCCAAAAGTTTCCAGTATCTCCTTGACATACTTTGACCAAGTGATGTATATACCATATTTCATTTGATATACTTGTAAACCCACAAAGAATTTGATCTCCCCAAACATAGAAATTTCAAATTCTTACTTCATTTCATTTGCAAAAGCCTTACATAAAGCATCTTGACCTCCAAATATGATATCATCAAGAAAAATTTAGATAATAAAATACCTTTTCCTTTCTTTGTCTCATGTATATATTTTTATTATCATCAATTCTTTTAAATCCAATCTTCATAAGATACTTATAAAGTCTCTCATACCATGATCTTGGTGCTTTTTTCAAACCATATAGAGATTTTTGTAATCTACGTACCATATTCCTATTGTTGACATCAAAAAATCCTTCAAGCTACTCTATGTAAATTTCTTCCTCTAATATGCCATTCAGAAATGCAAATTTAATATCTATTTGATAAACTTTGAAACCTTTGTATGTAGAATAAGCAAACAAAGTTCTTACTCCTTCCAATGTAGCATCAGGAGCAAAAGTTTCTCTACAGTCAATTTCTTCCTCTTGTGGGTCACCTTTGTAGACTAATCTTGCCTTGTTCCTTGTGACTTCACAATTTTCATCTAGCTAAATTATTGAATAGCCACTTAGTGCCAATCACATTTTTGTCTTTTGGTCTAGGAACTAGAGTCCATGTTTTATTTTTTTCTATTTGTTCAATCTCTTCTTCGATGGCTTTACTATAGTCCACATCTTCAAAGGCATATTTCACTATTTTAGGTTCTTTCATGCTCAACAAACATGTATCTTTTCTCAATTTGTTCCTTGTCATTGGTCTAGCATCTTTATCTCCAATAATTTGTGTAGTAGGATGATGTCATTTGACATAATTAGACAATCTTGGTTCAACTCTAGTTCTTCATTTGTGTAGGAATTTTCCTTAGGGAAAAGTTCATCTAAGAACTAAGAACTCAAACGCAAGAACAACTATAGATCAGAAAGAGAGAGTATGATTAGAATGATGATATATTCATTTAATATACATTCATAAGAGTACACTAGGAGTGCCTATATATAAAAGCTTTTGAGATACATCTAGAATGCCTCGAAATCAGCTACATGATAAGTCATACAACTAGACACATGTCCACCAGATATGGGTTATCCTCCATTAAGCACAAAAGTAAGTGTGATGATGAGAGGATAAGCCTACAAGGGTGTAACATACAAATTAGTGTTGTAGACAACATGTGCTAAAAAGGGAGTGCAAATAACTTTGTCTACATGACAAATCAATGAATGATGCAAACTCTAGTGTTATAGACACCATGTGCTGAAATAGAGTTGTGTATTTCTGTGTTGTCAACATGACAACTCAAAAAGGTACAAGAACTCCTAAGTGTCTCACAAAAAAAAATAAAAAATAATGTGTTAACCTAAGTAAACTTAAGTAAGTGTAAATAGTAAATACGTATTTACACCAACACCCCCCATTAAGTACAACTTAGGGGAACGCCCTTAAGCTTACAAAAACTAGGATGAAGTGCATGATGGGTCCTGACTACTAGGCCATGTTAGGTACCCATGTACATAATGAAATGAAATCTTTCATAAAGCAAAGAAAGAGGGAAAACCCCATGGGAAAAACCCTCTCCCAAAAAGAGAGATGAGAAGGGATGCATGGATGGATGTAGTAATCAAGACCCGCTAGTTACAATATACATCCAATATGTACAAAAGTGAAGGAGAGAGAAAAAACCTCATAAGAGAAAAAAGTTCCCCCATAAGAAAGAAGAGGAAGAGAGACAAGGTAGTTCCCCCTTCCCCCCCCCCCCTCAAATGAAAAATGCTTGTCAGTGAAAGCTGCTTTGATGAAGAGGCTAGTCCATGAATGTTGGATGATGTTCCTCCCCTTTGGAAGAAACGATGACAAAGGTACAATTCTGAAGATGTATGGTGGCCCTAAAACCTACTCAAGTGTTTGTGTCCTGATGCTGATGTTTGCCCCTTCCAACTATGCTGAAAAGAACGAATGCAAATTAGGAAAGGATGTCTATTGAACCTGTTCAAATGAACCATTTGTCTCCTCAACTGACAAAGAGACCTTTGACAATTATTGTTCATAAAGATCCATAATAATTCTAATCTATGAAGATTGATCATGTAGAGAATGGACACGAGGGTCAAAGTGAGCTCAAACAATTGTAGAAGGATCACCTTCATCAAAAAGAAGATGCAAATCCTCAAGGTTGTCTCCCAAATCTACAATGTGTGACTTCATGAACAAACCTATAATGTTTTCCATAAAGCCATCAATTGAAGTTGGAGCTAGAAGATGAGATGTACCATGTTGTACTGGACCTTTCACTATGGCTATATAATCATGTGGACTAGATTGATGTTGTGACCTCTCACTGCAACTATCGATAGAATCCCATGTGTCTGAATCTATTGAAGCATTATCCTTGGTGTCACTATTAGTTTCCACTATGTATGAAGTGTGGAGAGGAGTAGAGGATAAGCTAGGTGAACTTTCCTTAAAGTAAACATCCTTCTCCACAAAAATCTCATGATTCTTTAGATCCATAAGTTTGTAAGCCTTAGAACTGTCTTCATACCCAATAAAAGTACAAGGCCTAGGTAATGGTGCCTTGCATCCCTTAGAAGATAGGTTTTCCCATGCTGGATAACCAAAGACTCTAAAATGACTCACAACTAGTTTTCTGCCACAACATGCCTCAAAGGGAGTTCCCTTCTAAGGTATTATGAGGAGACTTGTTAAGTATGTGAGTAGCACTGCTAATGGCTTTAACTTCTAATGAAGGATCAAGAGACTTGGCTTGTATCATGCAACTTGCCATGGTTTTGAGAGTCCTAATCCTCAGTGTTGCAACATCTGTCTTGTGCATACTAAATGTTGGTGGATTCTGAAGGTCAATTCCCTCAACCTTGCAAAATTTCCTAAGTCTTTTTTCCACATATCTGTTCTCATTGTCCACTCATAGAACCTTGATGGCTTTCCTGGATTTGTATCCAACATGAGTCTTGAACACTTGATGTTTATGAACCACTTCATTCTTATGATGAAGGAAGTAGACCCACATGAATTGTGAAAAGTCATCAACAAAAGTAAGGGTGTAGTGGCCTCGGTTGACTGAAGTCACTATAAAGGGTCCTACTAAAACCATGTGAACCAACTAGAGAATGATTGGAGCTCTAGAAAACTTCCCTTTATCGTACTTCTCCTTGAGATGCATATCCATTGAACATGATGAATGCTCATCCTTAGAAAAGTTGATGTTAGGTAGATCTTTGACCATTTGTTTTGAACAAAGTTGTTGAAGATGGATCATGCAATAATGTGGTTTGTGAAGTCGAGTGAGTCAACAAGGCTTGAGAAGGAGACTTAGGCACAAAGTGGAGAAGGAATAAAGCCTCTTTTCATAATTGAATTTTCCCATTGCAACCAATGAATCATCTCTGAGACTGTGCACCATCACTGAATCTGGAAGGAACTCAACTTTATGACCATCTCCAAGGTGGGTGATTTTGTAAACTAATAGGAGATTGGAGCTAAGGTTTGGAATGTAGACAACATTTTTGAATTCCCCATTGTCCATTTCCACATGTCCTTTCCCTTCAACTTCCATCTTGGTTTCATCTCCCATGAAGATGTGTGGTACCTTTGACTACTTCAATGAAGAAAAGTCTCCCTTTGAAGAACCCATATGATAGGAGGCACCTGAGTCAAGTATCCATTCCAAAGAAGAACTTGTGTTTTCCATAAGTGCTTTCCCTTTACCCTTTGAAGAGGTTGGATTTGAATCCTTGGAAGTACCTAACACTTAAATCTTGTTCTTCTTGAGTAGATTTTCTAACTCATCGATTCTTTTAGTCTTGCAATGATGCTCATCATGATTTGGCTTTTTGCAATATGCACAAAAATTTTTGTCCTTCTTTTCATTACTTACCTTCTTGTTGGAAGAAGGACCACCTTGTTGTGAGGAGGATTATTGTGTCTCATATTGTGATTTCTACTTCCACTGCTTCTTCTTGTTGTTACTAGAACTTTTCCCTCCTTGACTTGATTGGTGCTCATCACTAGCCACCAAGGCTTTGGTCTTTGATGACTTGAGAAGTATTAAATCCATCAAGTGAGATTGTTTAATAAACAACATATCTGCAAATGCATCAAATAAAGGCTTATGGTAAGCAGTTCCCATGGTCAACCTGTGAGTATTGAAACTAAAAAAAAACAAAGCATACTCTGAAGGTAGCCTCTTTAGGATGTGATGAATCAACTTTTCATCCTTCATGGGATTTCCACAATCTTTAAGAAGTGCCCTATACTCATTGGCTTTGTTGATGTAATCCTAAATTATGTCAAAGTTATTTGGATCCAATAGAAGTAGATCGTCTTCAATCTAAAATCCCTTTTCTTCATCCACCTTACCATACAATGATTCAAGTTTGTCCCAAGTTGGTTTGGATTCCATGAAACTGGCAATGTGAAAGAAGAGATCTCTATGTACACAACTCCTGATAATTCCTAAACCATGTTGGTCTTGTTTTTTCCATTCAATGAGTTCTTTAGCATCAATAGGTTTTGTAATTGTACCATCAACATAAAGAATGTAACCTTTTTCCATTAATCTACTCCATGCAATATCTTTCCATGTAGAATAATTACGTGAAGTTAGAGGTGGACATTTAAATGAACCCATGATGTAGAAAATGAAAAGAGCACAAAAGAGAGACAAAAGAACACAGTACACACCACCCCCCCCCGCCCCCGCCCCCCTTTTCACTCAATCAAAAGATCCCTCCAAAAAAGATGCTTTTGGTACTTTATAAGTAGCACGTGTATAATAGGCCACTTGTCAAAATGAAAAAAGTGGACTTTCTAATTTTTCTTTTACAACTACCTTTTGAGGCTCAAATCTATCACTAAGCATTGTAGCCCAGATGTACAACAATTCTGAAAAGTAATGAAAGCTTTATAATGTTGAAAAAGGCCTAGTTTTGAAAGTGAGATTTTGGTCGACACAACCCTAGAATCTAACTTCAAATCTAGAAAATAGAGACAAAATAATGCACTTTAAAAAAAAAGAATATGAAAAGGTGACTAGATGAGCCCGTACGGAGCATTTAAAGTTGCAAAATGTAGGATTATGTAGGTATAGTCACCAAAAAATACAATTTTTAAAAAATCCTTGCACCAAAACCAAAAAAGAACACCACCAATAGAAATTTTAGGAAATTCTACCCAATTTTTTTAAAAAATCACACCTGAATCAGAGTCCAAATGACCAAGTTATGGGCTCGCAAAGTCAGGCTGCCAAATCAAAAAATAATCTAGAGAGGGGTCTGGAAGGAAAATTGCATGCTTAAATTTGATGGTCAAATGGCCATCACAGTAGTTGAAAAAGCCCTGGTTTTGATGATCAGATGACCATCAAATTTAACCTAGTGACTGGCTGACATCAGTGAAAAAATAGTCCCCTAGGCTGATGTGGCAGGGTCGTATGGGCATATAGATGATGTGGCATATGATGTGTGACATGGAAAATGTATGGATACCTATGTGGCTACTAATATGGTTGGTGAGTTAATGGTGCTAACATGGCAATTAGAGTTACAGATAGCGTACACGTGTCAAAAGTCCATGTGGCAAAGCTTTGATAGCATGTGAAGGTGACGTAGCTCTAGGCACTGAACATGTGTTAGACATTGGTTCATTTGCATGGAGGCTATCTTGCATGCTGAATAGGAGAATTCATGGTAGGGCTTACCATGTGGAGGTCTACAAACTCATTGCATGGTGCTAAACGAGGGGGAGGAGCTGAGCACAGAGTCACTAAGAAAACACAGGATGTTACCAGAAAATACCAAAAGGGTGCCATAGAATGCATTGCACGGGTCAAAATACTTCATGACTATTGTCATGAAAGGGAAACATGGCAAAGATCTCTGAACTACCAAAAAATCTATATGGCTGGGGGGTCAAAAATATGTAGTGGTTGTTTGGTCGTAGACTAAGCCAAATTTAGTGCCCACCAAAAATAAGAAATATGCCACTCGTTCTAAAATAAAGAATATTCTCTGTGCAGGGCTAGGATCTGATAGCTTGGTACCTACAAAAAATTTCCTTCGCTACTTGCTTGGAGAGAATTTTTTTTTTTCAAAAATAACCAAATCGAAAAAATAATGTAGAGATTTAAATATCAGATCTAAATTAAAATAAAAGTGAATATCTAAAGGATCATACCTGAACTACAAATTGGGGCTTTCAAGTTTTGATTTGTAAAAATAATTGGCCTCACAGTTGACTTTGGGCTAAGGTAGCCAAATTTATAGTTGATCTTCACCGAATCAGCATTCCAGATGCAATGCTGAGGTCAAATCTATCTCTAGATGCTCCCAATTTCTACAATACTCTAGATTCATGCCAAGGTGATGAAGCAACAATGGTCTCGAATGGCTATGTGTTGAGAAAATCTCCAAGCTCTGATACCATGTAAGAATTTGTCTTAGGGAAAAAATCACCTAGGAACTAAGAACTCAAACACAAATACAACTGTAGACCAGAAAGAGAGAGTATGATAAGAATGACAATATATTCATTCAATATGCATTCATAAGAGTACACTAGGAGTACCTGTATATAAAGGCCTCTGAGATACATCTAGAATGCCTCAAAATTAGCTACATGATAAGTCATACAACTAGGCACATGTCCACCAGATATTGGATATCCTCTATTAAGCATAGAAGTAAGTGTGATGATGAGAGGATAAGCCTACAAGGGTGTAACAAGAAAATTAGTGTTGTAGACAACATGTGTTAAAAAGGGAGTGCGAATAACTGTGTTTTCTACATGACAACTCAGTGAATGATGCAAACTCTAGTGTTATAGACACCATGTGCTGAAATAGAGTTATGTACTTATGTGTTGTCAACATGACAACTCAAAAAGGTACACAAACTCCTAAGTGTCTCACAAAATAAAATAATAAAATAATGAAAAATAATAAAATAATGCATTAACCTAAGTAAACTTAAGTAAGTGTAAATAGTAAATATGTATTTACACCAACAATTTCATCTTTCAACTTTAGAGTCACTATGTACATCTCTGTCAAGTACCTCAAATTCTCTCTTATGTACACTAATCTCATAATCATAATGTATCTCAACTTCATTCTGTAACTTGACATTTGAATGTAGCCCAGTTCCTAAATACAACTCGACACTCATAATATGTGACTCGACAGTCACTGAAACTTGTTATTGGTGTGCAACATCTTCTTCAATAGGTATACCTTTATAAAATAATACAAATGATTTTTATTCTTTTGGTTCTTTCAAAATTTTAGCCTCACATACTTCTGTATATTCATCAAACTTTACATTTGCACTTTCCACAACTTTGTTAGTGTTTGTATTTAAAGACTTGTAAGCTTTACTTCATGAAGAATAGCCTAGGAATATACCTTTTTCACTTTTTGCATCTAGTTTACCATTCCTGAAGTCTTTTAGAATATAGCATTTGCTTCCAAATATCTTAAAATATTTTACATTGGGTGAGTATCCATAACATAGTTCAAAAGGTGTTGAATGAGTACATTTCTTAACTTGTACATAGTTCAAGGTATAGATAGTTATACTTATAGCTTCTCTCCAATATTTCAGAGAAACATTTTTCTCCATCATGAGTGCCCATTATAGACTTGTTCCTCCTTTTAGAAATTCCATTTTGTGGAGAGGTTCTACAAGTAGATGTTTGTCTTTTAATACCTCTACCATTACAGAACATCTCAAACTCATTTGATGTAAATTCTCCTCCTCTACCAAATCTCAAACATTTCAAACTTTTAACTGTTTCCTTCTCAACTTTTGCTAAGTACAACTTAAACATTTGGAAAACATCAAATTTTTGTTTAAAAAACACAACTATCATCATTCTAGAATAATCACCAACAAACAACATAATGTACCTATCTCTTTTGTTGCTTTGCACTTCAATTGGTCCACACAAGTTAGTGTGAATAATCTCTAGTATTCATTTAGAAGTTTGAGTTTTACTCTTAAAACTTGACTTTGTCATTTTTTCTAATTGACATTGTTTACACATTATATTATCAAGCTTCTTCAACTTAGGAAGATCTCTAACTTTTCTTATGTTATTGATAATGACCAAGTTATCAAAATTAACATGCCATAACCTTTTGTGTCATAGCCACACATTATCAAATTCTACAAATAGACAAGTAGAATCCTCTATCTAAAGGTAGAATAGATTACTCCTAGTTTGATCACCCTTTCTAATTAGTTTTCCATCAGTATCATATATTTTAGATTATTCAATTGTGACACACTCAACATATTATAGTTAAGTTCTTCAACATAGTATGCATTGTCATATAAAATCTTATTTGTGAATTTGATAGAACCTTTTTCTTTTATCAAACATGGTGCATCATTACCAAATGTTACACTATTTTCATCATAACAATTCAAGGAACTTACTTTTTTCTCCAATCATGTGATGTGAACACCCATTGTCAATGATTCACATGTCATTATTGTTTACACAAGTCACAAGTGTAGTTGTCTCATCTTCATTAGATTCATTATTCATTACAACATACACTACTTCTTCATCATGTTGATCAGATTCATCTCTTGTTTCTTCTTCAACAATATAGTAAGACTTCTTGCCTTTGTCTTTGTATTCCTTGTTATCTTCATCTCTTCTACTTTTGTACTTGTCACTGCCTCTATAGTTCTTCTTCTCTGGACATCTACAAGCAATATGACCAACCTCATTGTAATTAAAAAAAATAATAGGTAATTTACCTTTGAAATTGACTTTACCTCTGTGGAATCTTCTTGCCAGTAGTGCTTCAAGTTGATCTACATCCTCCTCGCCTATATCACTATTACTAGACACATACTTCATGTTGGTGAAATAGGATTCTAACTTGTAATAACACTTGTGGAATTTTTATGTGTTTTCCAAGTTACTATTCCAATGAATATATATATACATGATATAAAGAGGCATGCCTCTTGAAGAGACATGTCTATTTAATATATTAAATTACCTTAGTTATAGTTATAACGCAATTAATATACTCTTTACATATATATATATATATATATATATGTAAAGAGTATATTAATGCTTCAGGAAAATAGAATTTATGCTCAATTTTACCAAGCTTAATTCTATGTCTCAGAGCTAAATGATAAAATCCCTTAGAATCACAAAAATGAGGGTGAGAAATAGCCATCTTATAAGGATCCGAAATCTTGGGCAAAGAAAGCCAACCCCCTTTTGTGATAACAAATTGATGGGCCATTGTGCAAGTGGGGAAGATTGACCCTCTTGATCTTTTTAACAAAAAGTTTCCTCTAGTCCTCCTAGCTACCACAAGATTTTTCCTACTCCTACTTTTAATGTCACTTGGTAAGGTAACACATGGGGAGTGCCTCTGAAGCCATAAATTTTGATAATAGTTCGGACTAGATATGGAATGATGTCTCCCCAATTGTGTGAAACCTTCAAACCAATAGGATTTTATAGGGTCCTAATAAGACCTGCCAATGCCTTGGAGATTTGGGATTGTCACTTAATAATAAACATCTCAATTTTGAAGCAAAATACCTATCAAATCTAACAAAACTAGCTTTCTTTGCTTCCTAGGTCATATATGCACTCCATAATTGGATTGGTAGTGCTTCCCCATCTTGTTCCCTATTCAACTACATTTCTTTTCCAAAATATGTTTCTCCTTTAAACAAAAACATGTGCATCAACAAAGAATAATGGCCAAAAAAAAATTCCACCTTGCCCTTAGCAATCCCAATCAGTCCATTGTGAATTTCCTCAGCTAAGTAAGAAGCAAAATCAAAAATTATGTCCACACCAAAAGATGAAATTTGAGTAACCATGTACATAAAATCCATAGGCATAAAATCCTCTTCATCTTTCCCAAAAACTTTGTACAAGGTCCTATATATCTCCACAACCCTGGTATTGAAGTATGCCCTTTTGAAAGGTTCCCTGGAGGCTGTTGTAATCACTAGCAGAGTTCCAATTTTACCTATATGTTCCTTCAGTGCACCTTGCCTAATGGCATCCTTCTTGGACATGCATTCCTTTTCTAACCCTCTCAAATCAATGGGCATGATAATTAGTGAGAGGCCCTAAACAAAAAACTTTTCTAATTTCATCTAGGCTAACTGTAATTAGGACCTCACCATTAGTTCTTCTCACTACTCTAATGGCTTGGTAATAGTTCTTTGCCACAACTTCAAGAAGATCATAATCCATAAAAAAACTAGGAACCACCAATTTCCCTAAATCAAAATTCTAGATATTGGCATGTGGGGCAGATTAGTTCCTCTCTAAAAACCATTTCTTAAACAAATCCAGACCAATTTGAGAGGTATTAGCATCCTGGACCCAATTCCCCTTCTCATACAATCCATCTGCTATTCTCAACCTAGGGTTTAATGAAGTAAGCTTTTTAACTTGTATAGCTTCAATAGTGGAGTTAGGGAGCAGCTCAATAAAATCATCATGGACATTCCTATCCAAATAATTCTCTTGACTAGAAAACACCTTCTTTGGAGGCATCTTTGATTATAATTTCCAGAAACTGAGACACTACAGAGATTATTAAGTAAGTACTTACTTGATTCTTTTCTCGTTTCTCTCTATAATTCTATAATGTCTTCGCAAACAATGGAAATTTGCTTCACGCCCTTGTAAAGCTCAACATAGTCTTCTTAGTAATGGCTTCTTCTCTAAAAACTTGCAATCTTTGTTCATGTGAGAAGTAACTGATGAAATCTTCTATATTATACTTTGTTTTGCTTTCACACACGAAGCTTTCATTCCTCATAAATGCACAGAGTGGCATCACCTTCTTCATTCAAATTCACACCATTGATTTTCAAAAAATCCTACGATCCAGGGATGCAAGTAGAGTTGACTCATATTCTACATGACATGTTAGCAATCAACCCAATGAGATTTAGCCATGTGCACATCTCCTTCATTGTTGGCATTTCAGTCTAGACCCATTGATAATTGAGGACATGTGTCGTTGAGTCACTACCTTGCTATACATAAAGAATGAGCATCTTGCTATAGTGAGGTAGCAAAATAATTGATTTTTAATTGATCATGTGGAGGACATTTGATGCATTACTTAAGAGAAATATGGTGGACCGTTAGTCACTATGTTGTTATACATATCATTCAAGCAACTTATCATAGCAAAATAGTGATGGTCATAGATTTGAGATTGATCTAAGGGTGAAGAAACTGCATGACATGCATAAGATGTGGTGGGTCCCCTAGTCGCTATGTTGCATAGAGTAAAAAGTAAAAATCTTTCCATAGCAAGGTAGCAACAATCGTTGATCTAAGCTTGATCGAATGACCAAAATCTTTCATCTAATTTATTAATGGGGCCTAGGTCCAAGTTATTGATGATGTGAGGATATCCTATACAACTGTCATATAAATCCATATTTTAATCCTAGTTGTGTTGCCACGTTTCTTAGGTCCCACCACGTGTTCATTTCCTGGCTAGGCACTATGTCACTAATGATAAGGCACAAAATTTCCTGATAGTGACATAGCAACCTCTAGCATCCTCATCTTTTTCTAGTGCACAATACATATCCAATTGGGTGCCACTGTGTCCAAAGGTTGTGTGGCCCACCTTATTGAACTATTGTTGCACTATAATTTTTTAGTTGCGCGCTATGTTGATAATGGTAAAGCCCATTCATTTTCTAATCATGACATAGTGACCTTCAATGCTTGTTAAAGGTCTAGTGCCAGAAAGAAAAAAAACATGTCAAATCATAATGACTCTAATTAGTGCTTTTAACAAAGAAATAAAACCACACATCCACCATGCCACTTGGGAAGTTTATGGTCATTGGAAAACTTAAAGGTGACTGTCATCTATATTTTCTATTAAGGCACCATGTCGCTAATGGTGAAGTGCACCATTTTTGTGATAGCGACCAATTGGAAAAATTTGATTTCTGCTGACACCTTTTGTACTTCATTATTCTGATCCCTTTTCCAATTTTGATATGTCTGACATGAAAATTTGATCAAATAATTCTGACACAATACAATCTGTAATCACCACACCTCCATTTCATGGCATAGCCCTTCAATTTTGTAGTAGTCACTATGTTGCGTAGGGTAAAACACTTGCATCTTTTCATAGCGAGATAGTGACTATAGTAGATCTTTCAAGGATCAGATGGTGGGAAATAGAAAAAAAAAAAAGGCCACTTGGGAGCGTGAAAGATTTGAATTGGATACAAAATATTCACAATTTTTAAAAAGGTTTTGCACCCAAATTTTTTTTAAAGAATGAGACCTAGGGTTTAATAAATCTTTTCAAAGGTTAACAAATCTGTAGGACCAAAGACCAAAAACCCTGTTCACCATTAATGGATTCAATTCTAATTTTTTGTACCTAGATTGGGGAAATTTTATCTTGCAAAAAATCAAACCAACAGCTACCAGAATTTCTAGTGATGTGTTAGGCTCTAATTCATGTAGCTTCACCTCCACTCTAGCATTTTCACTCATATCATCATGTGTTACCAAGGTGACAATTATTCTTGATTTTATCTTTGCTACATCATCTAACTGATCCATTGCATCTTTAGCACGAGATGGCTACCCTTCTTTGTCTTCTTCTTTTCTAGGTGCTGATGGAAGTGGATTGATAATTTGTAATTCATCTTCATGTACTTCATCATCATCACTTTCAACTTCTTCTAGCTGCTCACCAGAAGCAATATCCACCATCCACTTGTCATAAAGTGCATCATCTAGCCAATCAAAATTCAGAATATCCTATTATTTCTTGATAACAAACTCAACTTTACTATTAATATCAAAAAATTCTTGTTTCAAATAATCAAAGAATAATTGGGTTTTTACCATCTCTTCTGTTGTGGTGGCCCACCATGCATGCCCTGTTTCATTGATAATTTTATTCATCCTTAGACAAAATAAATCATCAAGTTCCTTAGCCATTCATCTTTATTTTTCAAATTATTCCTTCTATCTAGGGCATGAGGAAATAAACTAAACTTTTGGCTCTTATATTTATTTAAATAGCCAACTATTATTCTTTGCCGATGAATTCTCTTATTATCAAAATCAAGAAGATCATAAACAATATCAAAAGTCTTTTCAATTTGATCATGTGAGACTATTATGATAGAATAACATAAAAATGCCATTTCCTTCCTTCTTACCCATTTATTCACAATAGGCCTTAGAGCCTCATCACTTGCTTTTAATTCTTCCCATATGTCTATCACTCTAGCCAACTGATCATAAACTAATGGCCATTCAATTTTATCCCCCAAATATGTGAGAGCCTTTCTCAATTTATCTTCATATTGTACATTCAATTCTACATGTAAGGCCCACAACTTGCTCTTTTCTTCTTCAAAGTCTTCAGTAGTGTAATATTGTGGCCTTTGTGGGGTATCTAGTAGTTTTATGAGAGGAGTGGATTTAAAAGGTTCCACTGGGGGATGGGGATATGTTATTCTTGGCCTTGTGGACTTCCCAATTACTTTATTTTCAAGATCAATTCTCTTTTTAACTTCTTTGTTATAAGCTTCCAGAACACTCTCGTAGTTACTCTATAGCTCAAACATTGTTCTTTCTTCCTTCTCTGTAGTGGCCAAAAAAAATTGAGAGGTCCCCACACCCATATGAGCCACCTATACATGGGATGTCTCAGCTACTTTCCTCACAATGATATTTCCTATTGATCCTGAGTCATCTGACTATTATGAAAAAGCCCTAGATCCCCTTCTTAATGACCACATAACCAAAGCAACTTGGTCTTCACTAAATGCAGTCCTTGTGAACTCCTTTTTACTGGGGTCTTGTAATTCTAACTTATTTGAAATAGAATAAAAAATTAATGCATTAGCTATATCCCAATTGGGTAATAATAAAATATTTAAGGCCTTCACCATCTGCCTCCCCTCTTCAGGGGTTCTATTTTGGAACTCTTGAATCATCTATTCTTTTATTTGATTTTGTAGGGCTACCTCCTCCAGCTCAGGATGCTCTATTCTGAACTTGTTGCATCTTTCTTCAAATTTGATCATGTTGGTTCTCCATGCAAATTGGAAAAAAGCCCTAGATTTGACAAAGTCGTCATCTGATAGAAATTGTTAACTTGCTTGTTCTAATACAGGGTCTAATTCCCTTCCTTTGTAATTTGCAATTGTCAACTCAAAACTTGGCACAAGAGGCTCTTGGGGGTTTCCTTCATCTATTTCTAATTGTGTAGCAAAAACTCCCCCTTGGGATCCCAATTGTTCAATTTGCTCTTTAGTGAGTTGTTCTTCCTCAATTCTCATAGGGGTCTGTGAAGGTGAGTATTCCTCAACATGAGGACCCTCTTCCCTTATTATTTTCTACCTCTTAGGGGAGGGCTCAGGAGGCCTCTCTTCCCAGATAGCACTAGTGGACTCAATTATTTGTTTGCCTTTGTCCACAGTGATCCTTTTATTCTGAATGATGGTATACCCTAGCCTTGTTTGGATAGTTAATTGACTTGTCTACTCATTACTTCCCTGGCCTTATCTAGGAAAGAATTAATAAAGAATTTATTCATTTCATTCATTGCCTCCATTATTTTAGGAAAGGTATTCATAAGTTTATTTATCTTATCTATAGTTGTAACAACATTGTCTAAAGGACTATAATCTGCATCAAAACAATGAATGAAATCCAAAACTTTAGAGAAGACTCTCCACTTTTCCTTTTTAGTCTCTTGTTCTTGCAAGGAGTATTCATTTCTTATTATATCTTTAGGAAAATAGAATTCATGCTCAATTTTACCAAGCTTAATTCTATATCTTAGAGCCAAATGATAAAATCCCTCAGAGTCACAAAAATGAGGGTGAGAAACAACCATCTTATAAGGATCCAAAATCTTGTGTAGAGAAAGACAACCCCCTTTTGTGATTACAAATTGATGGGCCACTGTACAAGTGGGGAAGATTGACCCTCTTGATCTTTTCAAAAAATAAGTTTCCTCTAGTCCTCCCAACTGTCATAAGAATTCTACTACAAACTACTTTTAATGGCACTTGGTAAGGTAACACATGGGGAGTGCGTCTGAAACCATAAATTTTGATGACGGTTGAAACTAAATACGGGATGATGTCTCCCCAATTGTGTGAAACCTTCAAACCATTAGGATTTTCTAGGGGCCTAATAAGACCTGCCAATGCCTTGGGTATTTTGGGATTGTCACTCAATAATAAACATCTTAGTTTTGAAGCAAAATATCTATCAAATGTGACAAAAATGGCTTTCTCTGCTTCCCAAGTCATATCTACACTCCATAATTGGACTAGCAATGCTTCCCCATCTTGTTCCTTGTTCAATCTCATCTCCTTTCCAAAATATGTAACTCCTTTGAACAGAAACATATGCATTATAAAAGAATAGTGACCAAAAATATTTTCCATCTTGCCATTCTTAATCCCAACCAGGATATTATGAATTTCTTTAGCTCAATAAGAAGCAAAATAAAAAATTATGTCCACACCAATAGAGGAGATCTGAGTAATCATGTACATAAAATCCACAGGCATAAACTCCTCTTCATCTTTTCCAAAAACTCTACACAGAGTCCTATATGCCTCTACAACCCTAGCATTGAAGTATGCCCTTTTGAAGGGTTCCTTGGAAGCTGTTGTTATTGTTGGTAGATTTCAAATCTTACCTACATGTGCCCTAAGTGCACCTTGTCTAACATCATCCTTCTTTGACATTTATTCTTTTTCTAATCCTTTTAAATCAATTGGCACATGGTAGTCAGTGAGAGGCCCTAAACCAAATACTTTCCTAATTTCCTCTAGGCTGATTGTGATCAAGATTTCACCATCAATTCTTCTCACCACCCTAATGGCCTGGTCATAGTTTTTTTCCATAGCCTCAAGGAGGTCATAATCCATAAAGACACTAGGAACCACCAATTTCCCTAAATCAAAATTCCAAATATTGGCATGTGGGGCAAACAATTTCCTTTCTAAAAACCATTTCTTAAACAAATCTAGACCAGTTTGAGAAGTGTTAGCATCCCAAACCCAATTTCCCTTATCATATAACCCATTTCGTATTCTCAACCTATGGTTTAATGAAGTTAGCTTTTTAACTTGTACAATTTCAATAGTGGAGTCAGGGAGCAACTCAAGAAAATCATTGTGGACATCCCTAACCAAATAATTCTCTTGACCAGAAAAAACCTTCTTTGGAGGCATCTTTGATTATAATTTGTAGAAACTGAGACACTATAGAGACTATAGTGTAAGTACTTACTTGATTCTTTGCTCGTTCCTCTCTGTAATTCTACAACATCTTTGCGAACAATGGGAAACTGCTTCACGCCCTTGTCAAGCTCAACACAATCTTCTCAATAATGGCTTCTACTCAAAAAAATTGCAAATTTTGTTTGCGTGAGAAGGAACTGTTGAAATCTTCTGTATTATACTCTATTTTTCTTTTGCATGCAAAGCTTTCATTCCTCATAAATGCACAGAGTGGCACCACCTTCTACGTTCAAATTTGCACCATTGATTTTCAAAAAATCCTATGATCTAGGGATGCAAGCAGAGATGACTC
The DNA here is from genome assembly GCA_028749045.1 of Cupressus sempervirens. Classification (NCBI taxonomy): domain Eukaryota; kingdom Viridiplantae; phylum Streptophyta; class Pinopsida; order Cupressales; family Cupressaceae; genus Cupressus; species Cupressus sempervirens. Next base: position 38,307,480 of record CM053785.1, read on the forward strand.
ATGTTCTACTCGACATGTTGGTAGTCAACCCAATGATATTTAGCCATGTGTATATCTCCTTCATTGTTGGCATTTCAATTTGGACCCACTGATGACTGAGGACATGTTTCATTGAGTCACTACCTCACTATACATAAAGAGTGAGCATATTGCTATAGGAAGTAGCGAAAATCATTAATTTTGTACTAATCGTGTGGAGGATATTTGCTTTATTACTTAAGAGAAATATGGTGGGCCCCTAGTCACTATGTCACTATACATATCATTTGAGCAACTTATCATAGTGAGATAGCAATGGTCATAGAATTGAGATTGATCTTAGGTGAGGAAACTCCATGATGTGCATAAGATGTGGTGGCCCCCTTGGTCACTATGTTGCATAGAGTAAAAAGTGCATATCTTTCCATAGCAAGGTAGTGACAATCATCGATTTGAGCTTGATCAAATGATTAGAATCTTTCATTTGATTTATGAATGGGGCATGGGTCTAGGTTATTGATGATGTGAGAATATCTTGTACAGCTAGCATATAAATCCATATTTTAATCCAAGTTGCATTGCCACATTACGTAGGTCCCACCATGTGTTCATTTCCCAGCTGGAAGCTATGTCGCTAACGACAAGGAACAAAAATTTTCTGATAGCAACATAGCGACCTCTGATGTCTTATCAAAATTAAATGCCAAAAAGATAAATACATGTCAAGTCATGATCATCCAAATTAATGCTTCTAACATAATAGTAAAATCATACGTGCACAATGTCACTTGGAAGTTTTTATGGTCACTAGGAAACTTGGAAGCTGCCGTGATATGTATTTTTCTAGTTAGGTGCTATGTTGCTAATGGCAGGGTGCATAATTTTTTCAATAGCAACATAGCGACCCATCGAAGAAACTAAATTCCATTGACACCTTTTGTACTTCGTAATTCTTGGTTCCCTTTCTAGCTCTGATAGCACTAATAAGATGCACGAGACTGAAACTTCTGAAGTAGAACCCTTTCCGGTCACCACGCCTCCATTTTCACAACACTATTACTCAGTTTCATGGCAGTCACTATGTCATGTTGGGTAAAACACTTGCATCTTATCATAGCGACAATGTGATTGTCATTGATCTTACTTTGGTTGGACGGTATACACTAAGAGGAAAAAAATCAGTGGGGGGTGAGAAAGATTTGAACTAGACAAGGAATATTCATATTTTTAAAATTTTCCCGCTCAAATGAAATTCAAAATGAATGAGACCTAGGGTTTAACAAGGGTTTTTGAAGTTTTTCAAATTTGCAAGATAAAACTCAAAAACCCTAGTCTCTAACAATGGATCCAATTTTTATTTTTTGCACCTTAATTAGGGAAAATTTTATCCTGCAAAAATCAAACCAACAGAGCCTACCTACTAGACCTTCAGAAGATAGTTTATTCCCTGGGATACATCTTAGTTCTTGTATTGTAGAAAGTCTAACAACATATATAGGCATTGGTGTTCTTAAAAATTTTCTTAGTACAGTATCATCATTTATTTTACCATTAGCTCCTCTTATTGCATTAAGAAGATATTTTATCCTTGAGCAATATTGAGCAATATTTTCACCTTCTTGCATTCTCATATCATCAAACTTACCTTTGAGGTTTTCAACTTTGGCTCTTAGAAAATTATAGTCTCCTCCATAGATAGTGGTTAAGGCATCCCACATTTTCTTTGCACTGTCAAGATTTTTGATATCATCAAATTTAGTGTAGCTTAGGATAGAGGCAATCTCAAACATTGCCTAGTTGTGTTCTTCCTTATTTTTCATATCCTCGATAGTTAGGGCTCTAGCAAGATCAACATGCTTAGTAGCGATGGTAGATTGTGCATTATCTCCAAGTCCTCCAAGGTGTAGCTTCATCAAACTTTTTCATGCAGGAAAGTTATCTTTATTAAGCTTGGGTACTTCTCTTTTTGACATCTTGATCTTTGTGCTTCTAGTACCTTCAAACTAGTCCTCTTAAGTAGATGCCTTTGATACCAATTGTTGGAATTCTTTAGAATAACTAGGGGGGTGAATCATTTATCCAAGGTCTAGATGTATAGATAAAACTTTTCACACCTTAGTGAACCCATAAAAAATTTATCATTATGCATGGATCCATAAGATTATGCAATCACGTAACATTTGTATGCTACTATCAAATCAATTTGCAAAAATATAAACATAAAACATAATAGAATCAAAAACACACTTGACATAATGATTTACGTGGAAATCTAATTTGGAAAAAACCACAAGTAATGTGCTACTCTTTTTCACTCTTCTAAAGTGATGCACTATGAAAGGCCAACCCTATTAAAGGTTATAGTACACACTATTAAATGTGACCTTGTTAAAGGATTTCAATCACCTTGTTAGGAGTGAGCCTTGTTAGAGGACTTTAGACCATTCACTTGGAATGCCACCTGGTTAAAGGATTTTGCTTTTGACTATTAGGTCAACCTTAATCCAAGGAATTTACCCTAGACTAATATAATTATTAGAGAGTAATTGTAAGGCTTGATTTGATAACAACTTACAACTCCATTTGCAGATTATAGATCACTATTTCAGTCCTCCATTATACTTGGCTTTCACAAATTTCAATTCTAATATCTTGCTCACTCTTCAAGTATTCATACCCTTAAGTCTTCTTTCTTTACATGCCAATGTAGACTTCTTCACTTAGGTCACCTGATGAAGCAATATCCTTTGACTCCTTATCTTCCTTAGGTTCTTTCACATGAAAACCCTTGCTTCTAACCAACCATTCCTATAAATAGGAAATTAAGATTTTTTTTCATTCATTCTCCATCATCTAATTTGGGGTTAGGATAGATTAGTTAGGATTTAATGAATCTACCCCTAATTTCATATCACTTCTAGAAACTTTTTCTTCAATCTTCTTTGAATTAGCCTCAAAATGGTTTATCATGAATTCTGTGCCACCAACTCATCAATCTTATCTTTCACCTAGTTTGTATAATCCAAGAAAATAAACTTGTCATCTCAGATCCATTGAATTCATGAACTTTCTAATAATGTTGGCACTTGGCATTAACTTTCTTGTAATGCTTAGTACATACTGTATTACTCAACATCCATTAAAAAATCACTCGGCACAAACTAAAGTTTACAAGTGCTCAACATCAACTACACTTTACTCAACATCCACTATTTTGCTCAGCTTACACTAAAATGAACTTTTACTCAGTTCCAACTAATTTTTTGCTTGGCTTGTACTGACTTATCTCGGTACCTACTATCCATTTAGTCAAGCTTGGTAGACAAACTTTGTTTAACTTGTTCTTCTAAACTCTCTTAGTGTAGCCAACCTTTGCAACCTTAAGTAGAGTATCAATGCACTATGATATCACCATCTTATTTGATTCTTGTACTCCTTTGTATATCATAAGTCTAACTTTCCTCCAGGTGCTTTTGTTAGATTTTTTTTTTTATCAAATCCTCTTCATCAATCAAACAAGTGATATTACTTAAATCATATAAGTGGTTGTCTTACTAGAAAATAGTAGGTTTGACATCAGTGATGAAACAATGATTGAAACACATTTATCATACTTGTATCAATCTTTTCTAAATAATCTCCTTCTTCAACACATATCAACATATTTTAGGACCTATTAGATCTAGAAATAGAATTACTCACAGCCATTACCAAGTTATTCTAGCTTTCATGCAAAGAACACAAAATCAAGAGAGCCCTAATTTCTTCATCAAAATTAATACCCATAGAAGAAAATTGACTATTAATAGTATTAAACTCATTTAAATGATCTGCAATAGATCCACCTTCTATCACTTTCAGATTAAATAAATGCTTCATGAAAAATATCTTGTTTGAAGAGGAGAGTTTTTCATACAATTTTGCTAGGGTTTGCATCAACTCTTTCATTGTCTTCACTTTTGTTAAATGTCACTAATGGTGCCAAGTATAATTGAATGCTTCCAAGTGCCTTTCTGTCTAAAATCTCCTAGTCCTTATTTTTCATAGTTCTCTAGTTCTTAGTTTTTTTATCCAACGGCTTCCATAAATCCTTTTGATAGAGATAGTCCTCCATTTGCATCTTCCATAACTAAAAGTTCTTCCCATTAAACTTGTCAACCCTTAACTTACCCTTATCTTCCATTTCTCCCACTCAACCCCAAGATTTTCACTCAACCGTGAGACCTTCCTTTAGAGGATCACTAAAAAATAAATTAAAAAATGGTTTGGCTAAATAAAAAATGATGACCATCTGCCTCTAATACCACTTGTTAGGATTAACCTCAGACAAAAATAAAATGTTGCCCCACTTTTCATCCTCTACCCAAGTAATAAAAGTGATTACTTCTGTCTTAGTGAATTCATATTTTTTTGAGTCTAGGTCTAAACCCCCTTAGGTGGAATGAGTCTCCATCAGATTTCTCCATTTCTCCCTTTTTGCATTTCATAGCCGGGTGGTTCTTCCTTTGTGTTGAGTTGATCACACTAGTAGCTTAGTGCATAATCCGATGGAGATTCACATCGCTCATAAAAAATATCATTTACAAAGTTGTATTTGCTTGTGGTGTATCATTTTCTCAATAAGAACAAAAACTTGCAGAAATCCAGTCTCATCTTCTCCCCGATAGGTTTTCAACCCATGAAGATGATTTCCTATGAAGAGCAACAAATTGGATCAAAGTAAGAAAATAGTAAGGTTCCCTATGGAAAATTCATGTTCCCTTTTCAATTATCTACCTCAAGAATTGTTCAAGATCTGTCACAACTCTCATTTTCATTCCAGGCAAAAAACTAAAAACCAGCTTCTCCACGACAAGTTTTCAACCCATGAAGTTAGTTTTCTGCAAAAGGAAATTCTTAAGGAAAGGAAACAAAAGGTGGTTCCCTAATGAATTTGTGCACTCCTTTTAGACATTTCTGAATCCAAAGAAGACAATAGTCTAGAGGTAAGCCAAAAAAGGAAGCATGGTGGAGAAATGGAAATTGTCTTCCCCTTGGTGGGTTTTCAACCCATGAAGACAATTTCCTAGATTTTAAAGAAAATCAAGTTAATAAGTAGATTCAACCTATAATTTGTGCATAAGACATCTCAAGATGATAATAGAAAGAATCTAATAACTACAAGAAAGAGTATATGTGCCAAAATTCAACTCAGCAAATATTTTCCCATGAAGTACCCTATTGGTGACTTCCTGAAACTTAAAGGAAAACCAAAAAGTAAGTATGGGAAGATAGAAAGTTACCATTGGGCCAATAGAATAGTGAAAAGACACTTATATATCTATTAAAACCATGCATTTATTATTTCAACAGATCTCTCTTTCAATTCATTTGTGTGATGCGAACTCTGAAGCTCAACAGATGAATTGAAGCTCGTATATAGATGGAAACATGATAGTTACACAAAATACCACTCTTTCTTGAATTGGTATTCTATTAATTTGCATAACTTTTTCAAAAAGCTAGTATCTATGAATTTGCCACTCTTTTCTTTTTCTAGATTCAAAATTCATTTTCAAATAGAATGGCAACTTGATTTGGGGGTTTCTACATGTTGAATAGAATTAAGTCTTCACTACAAAATTTCACTGATACTTCTCTTCACTTCTATGACATGCAAGATTTTCATAAGAGAGTGAGGTTAGATCCAATCCATCCCATTACTGAGAAGCTTCAAAGATGTGGGTTGGTTGAACTAGCTAGTTTTCCAGTTGCAGTCCAAGCTCTACAGTTAATATATGAATGTATAAATCATTACAACTCAAACACAAGGCAAATTGTGTTGCCAAATCATATGGTGTTGATCTCCATTGATAGGAAAACTGTGGTGAATTTCCTACAAGTTCCAGAATGAGAGGAATTTTTAGATTTGACATTCGGAGGAGCCATTTCTGAGTTCTTTGCAAAGAAGATGATTTGGAGAAAGGAAATCATGTAGTCATGGTTCCAAAAACCATGAAGCACCAAGAGTAAGGTTCCCAAGACTCTATTCGGGACTAATCTCAAAGCTGAGATTATTGACATCTTGGTCCTATTGCACAAATTGAAAGGTGAGGTAGAAGCTTTAAACTTTGTTGAGAAATATTTCTTTTTGGTGCAATTCATCTATTCTAACACCCAATATATTGATTGGGCTCACGAGTTAAGTGAGATTCTGTTCAATGCTCTTAGTGCTGCAAAATTCTACAACACATTATATATGTCCTCCTTCCTCATTTACATGTTAGCTTCTTTAAAATTATGGCCAAGCCTCCCAAGCATAGAAAATTTTCCTGATGATGTGAAGTCTTATGAGTTCTACCCATGTTTACAATTCAAAAATAGTTATACAAAGTATATAAGAGTTAATGATGAAATCAACATGAGAATTCATAGGGAGCTACAAGGATGTCTAGAAAGGAGATTCAACCCTGATGCCATGACAACCATTTTCCAATTTGGGAGTTACTTAACTCAATTCTCATCCTTTTTGTATTTACATCTTGCATCTTTTGATGGTTTCCCCTTCAAGCTACCAAGGAATCCTAGTGATATGATTGTGTTGATTGAGATCATGTGGCAAGTAATCCAAGTGAACATGCTAAGAAAGAGTTTGAAGAAGAAAGGGTATGATTTTCCTATCAAGGTGGGAGCTTTTAGTTATGAGTCTTGTTCTGATGCAAAGAACATGCTAAAGGTGTTTGAAGTGAAATATAAATTGGAGATGTATGAAGTCTTAAGGACCATGTTTGATCCAAATGGATATGCAAGGGAAGTGTTGTAGATTGGAAGTGTAATCAAACATATCACTATCATTGAAGACTACTAGATTGATTGCAAAGATGATTTTGAGAGCCATGATCGTGCTTTCGCTAGGCTGAAAGTGGACCAAGTGAAGATGTATAAAGTTAATATTGATGTTGAAGGAGAATAAGATGATGGTCAGAATATGTATAGTAACACCTACCAAACCAAGCTAAGAGGCACTCTTATCAGCTCTAAACCTCACAAAGATGCAGGAGAGGAGCTAGATATAATGATGGCCCAAATTATCAAGAGGACTAGGAAATGAGTTGAATGGATCATAGCTAGAAGGAGTTGAAGTAAAAGCTCATCCACTCAAGCTTCTCTAGTGTGGATTTGAAGTAAAAGCACATCTGCTTAAGCTTCTCCAATAGTTATAGTGGCCTCTTCCTCTCAAGGTGGAACATTAGGTGTAACCTTGGCTATCACTCAAGGACTGGCTCAACCATCAGGTGGAGGTGATCAACCTCTCGATAAAAATATTGCTTTGGCTAAAACTTGTCAAGATGGCTCCCTCCCAGTTATTGGAACCCAACCAGAAGCTAAGAAGAAGAAAGCAGAGGATCCAAAAGATGGTGTAGTCACTCTAGCCCCCTCACCTCATAGTAGCCTAGTTCTACCTATAAGTGTTACACTTCTCAATTCGAAAAAGAAGACTTCAAAGATGGAGAAAGGCCAAGATTCTTCAAAGCTCATTTCACAGGATCCAATGAATCCCTTCTCTTTAACCACAAAAGAAATCACTTTGGTCAAGAGGAAGATGTTTAGCATAGAATCCCTTGGGATGACCTCCAAAGTGATAGGCGCAGATTCATGGTTGGAGCATACTCTAGAAAGGAAGAGAAAAAGGAAAGATGAAGGAGCTCCCAACAAGGATACCTTATCTCTTGTTGTCCACTCTGGATCAGCACTAAGTAAGGTCAAGAAGTAGAAGACCTTGTCCATTCTCAGACAAGATCTTGAGACATGGTATCTAACAATGGAGATAGAAAAGCCTACAAAAGAGGGAAGAATTGAGCATATGACTACTAATGATTTTATATTCAGTGGATCTTGGGAAGCCAGACATGATACCAAGGTTGGCTTATGGAAGTCAACAAATGAGGTGATTGAAGGGTAGATGGAAAGCCTTAAATTTTCAAAGGTCAAGATGAAGACATAAATACAATAACTAAATGGCTTCATCGGGCAATTGGTCACCCCATTAGCAAGCATCTCCAGAATGCCTATTACCAATGATCCTACTACTGTAGATGTTCAAATTCTCATCTCTCAGCTCCAAGAAGATAAAAAATTTAGGTAGATTGGTAGAAAGTGGAGGGGGAAACTCAAGTTGGAGGGACTCGCCATTATAGAAGAAATTGGAAATGCTATATTGAGGTTGAAAATAGAGAAGGATAACATTTCATCAAATAGAGCCACCTTGGCTGTGGAGAGAGCAAAGAGTGAAGATTGTGTCTCTCTACTGAAGACGATCACTCATATGAAGACTAAGGAGGCTATTGAAGCAAAGACCCTACCTAAAGGAGATGAGACCTTATTTGAATGGCTTCAGAGCATGTAGTTCAAGTCTAAAATGATCTTGGTAGCAAAAGAAGGGCTTAAGGAAACTAAGGCTAAAGTGAAAAAGGATCAAGATAGAGATTATGAACTCTTGAGAGGTTTTCATATAGACTCATGAACTAATAGACAATAAAAGGGAATAATTGGAGTATTCATCATTCAATCAAACTTCTCCAATTACATAGATAGTTTGATGGGGATATCTTTCAGCCACCATAATAGAATTTTTGAGCTCCAAAAACTTGGTGGATGTGTGCACGTGGCCATGTAGGAAATACAGGATCAGCTAAGTGTTGTCAAATATTTTGCTAGAGATCATTCTAAATGGCTCTTGAGATATACTAATGTACATGTTCATAGGCATGAAGAATCAATTCCAATCATTGTAGTCGCTAAGGCCTATAGGACAAAAGCAGAGAAGGGAAAGAAGGTGAAGTGATGCATATTCTGCCTCTTTCATATTTTTGATGTAAGCATTGTAATGGACAAATTGCTCCTTACCATTTGTCATTTTTGAAGAGATGAACCAATTAAGCTTCTTTTGTAAAGGTCATCTCAGAATCCTATATGTATGGGAACAAAATATTAATAAAAGGTCGGCTAATTTTTGGTGTGAAATATTGGATGTTGTAGAGTCAATTGAATGGTATTTTGTGTCAATTATTTTCTATTCCATTCTGATAGATGTTAATTGTATGTTTTCTCTTTTATCTAAATTAAAACAAGGAACAAACAGAGCTTCAGTCCCCTATTTTGAGGCAGCAAGTTGAATATGATAAGTAGTGTCATCATAGGTTCAAGGGAGATCCTTTAGGTGTTTTCCTTCAAGTTAATCTTTATTTCTCTATAATTAGTTTCCTGCTAATCAGTTTAATATTAGTTAGTATGCACTATTAAATTTTTAAGTCTTATGAGTTCATAAGATGTGTGAGTTCATAAACTTAATTGATCTTCTTAAATCATTTCTTGCCTAAGTTAAATCCTGTATAGATTTGGCTCAGTTTACCTCTCCTATTCTTGGGTTAAGAAATACCCATCTTTAGATTTAGGAACAAACATAATTCATCACAAATATGCAATAGGGAGTTGTATCTAATAATTCAGAGGAAGGTTACTCTTTTTAAAAAGCAACTTTCCAACTGTTGTAGCTAGATATTGTTCACAAATTTGGGCATCTAAGAGTTAAATAAAAAAAAAGAACAATCCATTTAGCAACATAATAGTTACATGAAAATATAACCAATATTAGAAAATAATAGATCACACATAAGAGAATACAAGACACCAAGATTTAATGTGATTCACCCAATCCCTAGGTTACGTCCACTAACAACAAGTCCAATATGCTTATTATCCAATGGTTACAACCTAATCACAATTTGTAATCCTTTATAGCTCAATATCATCACAAGAACCAATTTTTGCATCACACATAATGAAAATCCCTAACCCTAAGCTCTTTTTATACAAGCTTTTTGCCACTTACAAAATTAGGGCTAGAATAATAGAAAAATAGCAGGGGATGCCTTTTATAATATAAGGGCATTTTTTGCTTCAGGGACATTGCCCCCCAAAAGCCCTATAGGGTTGTTGCCCCTTGACCGCACCTTATATTGTGACATGGAGTGCACCTCATCTTGGGGGCACCACCCCCAAAGCCCCATAGAAATAATCTAGAGGGAAACTGTGCCAAATAAACCTTCAAGTTTGATTAGGCTCCACATCACAATAGGTTCTCTATAAGTTGGTGTAGTTGTAGCTCAACGAGATCAAATGAATGATCCTTCTTCACTATTTTGTAGCATAAATGAATTGCAACACATGGTACATTATTTAATCTACTCGATTGATAGAACTTGTATGCAATCACACAAACAAAAAATTCAATTAATGGGTCCTTGATGCCATCAATTGACATACCATGACCATTCCACTTCACCTTGGTCAAGTTTTCACCTTATTCTTTGTTCCACCCTTTATGCTCTTTGGTTGGTCCAAAATAGGGTACCTAGTTACCCTGCAAATGATTGCTTTGTTAATTTTGAATGACCCACCTTCCAACCAAATTTTCATGTCATGAACTCAGCTGAGCATGATCTTGATCCATTCAAACTTGAAAAATTTAGCAAACACTATGGCACAAGTAAGCCATTTCTCTACAATGATCCTGTATTCATCCTTTAGGTTTCTATTCATGCATAGCTTCTCATAAGATGCCCTTATTTCAAAATCTCCAATTTCTCCAACTTTTCATTGATAGCACAATTTTAGGTCTTTCATAGTCAAAACTCGAGGTTGAATTGATGATAACACTCCCATATCATCAATAATGTTATCAATGTTCACTAAATTTCCAAAGTTCGATGGGGGATTTTGATCATTCCTAATGATTTGTGCACTACTATATTTTACCATTTCACTTCCAGATGTCATCTCTAACTAGGGTTTTAAACAAAACTTTCACAAATATCTTTACTAAAAATTTAAATCAGCACTGAGAATGATACTTACTTTGCTTCACAAATTTTTTGATAATTTGTTGAGCTTCTTTGTTCTGTTCACTACAATCACTTTTGTCACCTTAAAATATTCTCTTGAGCTCTTTGATCACTTGGTGAGTGTAAATGAATCATCAAATTTGATAAATACCTTTGATCTTTCAATTTTAGGTCTACAATTAATGTCATCATACTTGGTTGGTGTATGATAGCTAGCTCGATCTGCACTTTGGCTCAATCAAGGTTATTCATTTGGTCATAACTAATTCACTTGGTCAATATGTTATCTTCCTTGATAACTCAGTCTATACTAAAAGGCTTGGTCGATATAGACTGTACCACTAGTGCTCTATATTTATGACATTCAATTTCAAAGAATTCTTAATACATCTTCAATTATGCAAATATGGCTTCATATCTTTTATGTTAGGAGGTTTTGTAAAATATAACATTGAATATACAATTTCTACATACCTCCTTTTCTTTAGTGAGATGTGGTGTGATCATCTGATCCATCAAATTGGGTGATCATAGTTTCTTCTACTTTACTGCTTCCAGCTCATACTATCTCTATTAATTGTTTTCTTTCCTTCAGGTTTTTCATTTCCATTGCTTGGTGTTGGTGCTAGTGTTTTAGTTTTGCAGTTTCTGCTAATGCACCAACTTTGAGACAACTGAAACATACTATCTCTCCATTTAACCATTTCTTTTAATTTCCTCTAAAATGTGTTCTAATGCAATTCTCTAGAATGTGTCCATATTCTCCACAGTAGTAATAAATGTACCATGTATTGTAATCCCAATTGTGGGAATTATTTTTCTTTTCTATATGAGTTTGTTTTTCAAGTGACCATTTGAATTTTTCTCAAGTCTACATTCATGAGCTCTATGTCCATACTTTTGACAATTGTAGCAATGACCTTGGAATTTAGATATTTTCCTCATTGCATCATTTTTCTTTGATCTACATTCATGTTCTTGATGTCTTTCTTTCTTGCAATTAAAATAATTACCACTTGGTTTAGGTTTAGGAAGTTTCTTACCATTTTTTCTTCTACAAATGTTAGTTGTATGACCAATCTTCCCATAGTAATGACATATAGGTTTGTCTTTTGAGTTTTCATTCCTTTGTTCTCCACTCTTAGATGATGTAATGAAATAACTTGCACAATAGAAGAAATAATATAAAATATTATATAAATACTTGATAATAATTGAGAGTAATAGGCCACTTCGAGGGAGCAACCTCCAAATATCTCCAATGAGAACATACTTCACAATATTCTATTGAAATAAGACTCAAAACTGTAACACCCCACCAAGGGATCCAAAAGAATTAACCTAGAGTTTCACTATGTTTGCTAAACATTTTATTTTATTTTATTTTAAAGTAAGAATGTATAACATACACATCAAACACATAGTAGCAGAAGCATTAACATGTAATCATCAACAAACACACATAACCAGTTACATTCCTTAAGGATCCCAAGACGTTGAGTCACATTTAAATTTAATAAATTCTAAGTCTAACAACTACCACATACATATGAAAGAATAATCAGAAAGTCCAATGTCCATAATATACATTTGCTCCGAATGCCTCTTGGCAAATTAATTCGGAATGCTCAATCATCCACTGTACATGTCACAGGGTATGAAAGGCTTAAAAGAATATACATATGTAAAAATAAAGATACATCATCCTCAATTCCATGATACAAAGTACAATAAAATAAATGAAACCAATAACATACCTGATACATCCATACATCCATAATGATAAAACATCTATCATAAAATCTAACCATCCATCCTAATAATCCAAGAACATAGTGAAGGTAATGCCAACCAAGAAAGCTCCAGCCATGGTGACCACGGACGGATCTCAATGGTAAGAGTAAAAAGCACTACCACCTGACCGCGTGGAACCTAAATGTTCCACTCCCACTGTGCTGAGGAGATAGTCTCAAGTCCCAAACAAGGTATCAAAACACAAAACACAAGTACTCTCTAAGTCTGAGAAATCCTAAAAGTACACTAATGCAAAGGTTCCAACATAGATAGATATCTAGACCCAGAGGCACCACAAAGACACGTAGCAAACCTGCTATGCAAGTGGGAAAGTGTCATCGCAAAAGTCACGTAGAAGTTACCCAAGCAATCCCTTAGGAATCCTGGGTCCCTAGTGATCCCTACGGCCACTAGTATCCTCTCGTACTGACGAGGCATACTGCAGAATGCAAGGTCATAACCAAGCGTTCTCTCTACCCCATCCTAGCCTATACTAGCACTCAAGGCATGGGAGAGAACATACAATTATCTTATTAGGTTCATTTAAGTCAGTATTTAGGTGAGATGTTTTCACTTGTTAAAACAACTTACAATGGGTTACTCCAGGCAGCCTCTTAGGGCCCCGATCCCCATTGCAAGCCACTTCCCGACACTACACATAGATAACCTACCCTAGGCTCATGAAATCATGAATTAAAGAATCATAATAAAATTACCTCAGTCCTATACAAGCGACTGAAAAACATCATAAAAGATAAGCCACAAAAATTACATCAGTTCTTCATGAGCAACAGATAAGCATCAAATAATAATCATATGATCACAACAGTTCTCTATTAGCAACTGAAGGCATCAATGATAAATCACAAAATCCAATGGTTCTCCAATGAGCAACCAAAAAGAATCACAATATTGATCAAAGACTCCAAAATGGTCAAGCCAACACATGACATCATCAAGAACATAACAAACACTTCAGTCCTCTCAAGAGACCGAAAAGCAATCCAACTATAACTGATCGAGACTCAAAAATGGTTATCAAATATAACTGATCGATGACTCAAAAATGGTTAAGTTAGGTATCTTATATACATACACTTCAGCTTCACACCAGGAAACTGAAAAGTAATAACAAACAGTAATCACAAACATGTCATAGAGCATGCCATCGCATTACCATGGTTGGGTAAAAAGATCGAGATCAAAACATCATATCATCACAATTTGCATAACCCCCGAGCCTCTGGTAACAACCTAAACTGGTCAACATCTAACCAACCCCAAAACACAGAGAACACATAGAAAACATCATAGTCTCGCAGTTTGGATTTGATTTCAAAATACAAATTTAAGAAGAACAATAAAGTTTAAGTTTTCCAGTGTTACTATGAGTTCCTCAATTAACCTATTCAATTAAACCATGTCTCGTTCTTAAAAGAAACTGCATCATGACTTAAAGTATTAATAATCATTTATTAAATTATTAAAATAATAATAATTGATTATTAAATAAAAATAACCCCAATTCCGTTAATAATTGAATTATCATTATTAAATAGTATTAATCATTGATTCCAATTAGTCCCACTATTTGTCTTCCTTATTAAATTAAAATCATTAATTATTTAATAATTAATTACTAAACAATATCCATTAACAAAAATTCTTTAATATTTAGTATTCGTTAGTTATAAATTCTTTTAATAGTTAATAATTAAAACTATGATTAAAATTATTTTAAATAATACTTACTAAATATTAATTAATTTAAATAACTAATGATAAAAAAATTATTAACAATTATTAAATTTAAAATAACTAAATTAATATATGACCCAAACTTTATTAAAATAAAGTTATAAATAATTAATAAACTAGTTAATACGTATCAAATTGAAAACCACATAACCAAAATCGAATTTAAAACATATAATAAAAGTTCATAAATTTCATGCGATTTAACAAATCGCTACCAACGACTTTATTACTGTAGCGCACAACTTTTATAAGGCCGATGACTTTTAAAAAAGCTTGCCCACCACATTGCAGGTACGGCTTGCATGAAGGCAGCCGATGAGAAAAATAGGTAAGTGGGATGTGTTTTAATAAATTTAAAAAAATAAAATAAAAATTTAAAAAAACTTTTTGAAAAAAAAAACGATACTCCCTCTAAATTAATAAGTAATATATATTACTTTTCAAAGTTCCTTTAAAATCAACGCATCTCTTTTAAAACATATACATTTCTTTTAATTTAAGTTTTTATTATAAATTAATAAAAATAAAATTCAAACACCATATATATATATTTAATTAAAACATTTTAAAAATGCCTTCTCAAAATGTGTAAAAGCATAAGTATTATTATTATTTTTAATAATAATAATATTTAAACAAATAAATAATGTTTCTATATATTTTAAAATTTGATATGAATTAATTATACCTCTTTCACTATATGAATTTAAATTTAAATTTTATTTAAAGAATTAATTAAATTAAATTCAAATCTCTCTTCTTCTTTTTTTAATAACAATTGCAACCATAATCTAATAGGAAAGATTCTTTAACCATCTGAATTTCTAAATTAAAATTTTATTTTCTTAAATCTCAAACCCTTTTCGAATGGATTCTAATTTCTTCCATCTACAGAACAAGGGTTTCCAATTGATTTACTTTTCTTTGATCTCTTTGCACATGCATATTAGGATCTTCTAAAAATTATAGGATTGAAGGATTTGTTGCAACAATATACAAACACTCAGATTCATAGTCATGAAGAAGACAGAATTATTTAAATAACATAATTTTCACTGGGTGCATAAAACTCAAGAGCCTACCTGAACCTGATGCTAACATGAAACCAACCAAGAATTGCGAGAAGATTCGCTTCCAAAATTTGAGTCCAATTCGTCTCTCCAAAATTTGTTCTCAAAATTTTGTCTCCAAAAACTGTCCCCAAATTCCTGTCCAAAATTCACGTTCCCCCAAAAATGAACCCCCAAAGTTGTGATAAGGAGTCTTCTCCTCAAATCAGGGCACTAATTGTGCGTTCACCCGAGAAGACTCTTTGCTCAACTGAGTTAACTCAAAATTATCTTTTATTAATCTTTGCTTTATCTTTTTAATGCATATTAAATGAATCATTAAATAACTTTATTTAATTTTTCCACTTGACTTCTATTTTTAATCTTTATTACTTTTAATCCCATGCGCACTTTATGAAATTAAAATAACATTATAATTTCCTCTTATTTTATCTTTTTAATTAATTTCTTTATTTTCAACACATGCTCGCATCATGCAATCTTACAACTTTTAATAATTAATATATTTTCACTTTTTAATTTATTTTAGAAACTTAATTGATAAAATATTTAATTAACTTAAATAACAATAATATTTAGCATTTATTTAAAAATGAACTCTAAATATATTGTTATTAAATTAAATAAATATTATAATGTTCTAAATTATCCTTAAACTTTTATCTCCAAATTTAATTCTTTTTATTTAATAAATTTCTCAATTAATTAAATATAATTAAATATTAAAATATCATAATAATCTTCTATTAAATTAAATCATTAATTAATCGCTTTAATTAATTTCTTTTATATTTAAACTCATGCTTAGATCATGCGATCTAGAAACCTTTAATAATTTAATATCTTTTCCACTTTTAATTTTTTTAAGAAACTTTAATTGATAAAATATTTATTAATTCAATTAATAATAATATTTAGCATTTATTTAAAAATGAACTCTAAATATATATTATTATTAAATTAAATAAATATTATCACATTCTAAAATTATACTTAAAATTTTTATTTCCAAATTTAATTCTTTTTATTTAATTAATTTCTCAATTAATTAAATATAATTAAATATTAAAATATCATAATAATTTTCTATTAAATTAAATCATTAATTAATCCTTTTAATTAAACTTAATTAATAGAAAATACATCAAGGACTCATAAAGCAACATACAAAAACCCATCATAGAAAAATACATATTAAATCAAACAAAAGGGTTATAATCACGAAAAAACATCATTTGATGCATTCGGAGGGTACTTAACTCAGATACTTGCCCTAATTATCAATTAGGACAATTGGCTAAAGGGTTTAGGAATTGGACTTAAGAGTTTATCTCCCCTCTCTTACCATTGAGATAATGCGATAGGGTACGCTCATCCTGGCAATTCAGGGAAGTCGATACCCGGTACCTGCAACCTGCATAAAATCCATGCATGTACAGACACAATATTCTAAGCTAAACAAACAATGGTAGGAAGTGGTGCATCGTGTAGATCCCGACTAGCAGGTGACTACGACTCCCTTCCTAAACCACATCAGAAACACCATACATAAAGAAAACAAACACGCACACCATACACATGCAGTATGGGGTAAGTATCCATAAGAAAGCACATGTGATAATAAACCATCTAACTAATCATCATCGATAACTGAAAACATTGAATAATCATCATACATGCATGAAATATAGAGTACCAAGTCATCTCATCATATAATAAATTGAGTGTAAAACAACATCTGATAATCTGAAAGTAATGCTACTAAACATCAAGTATAAAACTGGCCTAAAAGAGTTTGGCAATTAAAACAAAATGTGAACTAGGGGTAGGCACTACAAAAACCTCCTATATATACCTAATTATGCTTAGGTTGAATAGACACAACCCTACATAACACCTAGGCTGACCTACCTACCTAAATAATAATATAATAATGATAGCATGAATTAATTAAGGATTAAGATAGCCACAAGTTGACTATTCATAACCCTATATATACCAATATATAAGGGCATAGCATGTCCTCTCTCTCAAAAGAAGCATTATCCTTAATGCTAACCAAGTGTGGATTCTTTGGAATGAACTTCTCATCCTCCCATGTGGTCTCTTCAACTAGTAAGTTCTTCCATTGAATGCAATACTAAGTGAGGGTTCTATTGCTCAACTTATTAGTGCATGTTTGAAGAAAGCACTCTGGTTCCAAAATTATTCTTCCTTCTTCATCAAGCTCTGGTAGTACTATTTGAGTAGGAATGTTCTACCCAATTACCTTCTTCAAACAAGAAACATGAAAAACTGAATGTATCTTTATTGTTGGTAGCAACTCAAGCTTGTAGGAAACACTACCAATCTTTTGCATGATTTGGTATGGTCCATAATATCTTGGAGAGAACTCATTATTCTTTTTTGTTACTTCATTGAGATTAATTTATAAGCCTACAATCTCAAGAAGACCCAGTCCTTAGCTTCAAAATTTCTTTCACTACGATGTTGGTCCTCTTGTTGTTTCATTCAATTTTGTGTCATAGCTAAATTCTCCTTGAGTCCTAAAAGTACATGTTGTTGATAAAGAAAGTGGAGCTCTATTGCCTAAACTCTTCGTGTCACCTTTAGTAATGATGTGATGGAAGGAGGATGATATCCATAAAGTGAAAAAAATGGAGACATTTTTGATGAGCTATGAAAGGAAGTATTGTACCACCATTCTACAAGAGGCAACCAATCTACCCATTGAGATTATTTTTCTAAAGTGCAACAACATAGATATCCTTCCAAACATTTATTAAAAACCTCATTTTTCCCATTTGATTGAGGATGGTATGAAGAACTATGAGCCAATTGAGTACCCAAACATGAGAATAAATCTTTCAAAAAGTAATTAGTAAAGATAGGATCACAATAACTAACAATAACCTTAGGTGTACCATGTAGCTTTTGAATATTCTCCAAGAAATTTTTTTCCACTATACTTGTTGTAAAAGGATGTGATAATGCAATGAAATGTGCATATTTAGTGAGGTAATCAACTACTACCATGATGATGTTATGACCTTTAGATTTGGGAAGCCCTCTGATGAAGTCCATGGATACCTCATTCCAATATTGGCTAGGAATAGATAAAGGCTACAAGAGACCCAATATCCTAATTGTTCCCCCTTATTCTTTGACAAACCAACATTTAGCCACAAAATTTTGAACATGACCCTTTAGCCCTTCCCAAAAAAAATCTTACTTGACCTGATAATATGTCTTCAAAAATCTTGAATGACCACCAATTGGGGACTCATGTAGTTCTTTGAGAATCTTTTGTTTAAGAGTGAAATTATTGTAGAGATACAAGTGCTCTTTATACCAAAGAATATCCCCTTTAAACAAAACTTATCTAAACTACTAGGGTCACTTTTTATTTGCTGGATGAGATTACTTGTTGCAACATGATTTTTCCACTCTTCCTTGGCTTATACCACCCAATTTTCTTATAATATTGAAAGGGCTCACGATAAGGCTTCATCCTTTTCATCCTTCTTGGAAAATGCAGTAGCCACAATATTTTCCTTCCCTTTCTTGTATACAATTTCAAAGTCATATCCAAACATCTTAGTAACCCATTTTTGTTTCTTTACTGAAGATAATCTTTTCTTCAAAAAATATTTTATGCTACATAATCTGTATTAACCTTGAAGTGTTGACCCATTCAATAAGGCCTCCCTTTTTTTAACTATATGAAAGATTGCTAGCATTTCCTTCTCATAAATAGGTTTCAGTTGATTTTTATCTTTTAATTGATGAATCTCAAAAGCAATTGGTCGACCTTCTTGCATGAGAACTACTCCTATCCCATTTATAGAAGCATCACATTCCACAATGAATTCCTTGGTGAATTCCAACATGGAAAGCACTAGAGTTGTACACATAGCCTTCTTCAATTGCTCAAATGCTACATTAGAAGATTCATTCCAAAGAAAAGAATCCTTTTTTAATAGAGTGGTAAGGGGTGCTACTATATGACCATAATTCTTTACAATTCTTCTATAGTAGCCTATCAATCCCAAGAAACCCCTTAGCTTCTTAATGGTTTTTGGAATAGGCCATTCCATGATAGCCTTAATTTTTTTATGGTCCACTTTTACTCCTTCATGTAAAACTATATGTCCCAAATAATACACCTCCTTAACACCAGAAGAACACTTGGATGGCTTAGCATAGAGTTGATGATATTCAAGTAATTGTAATGCTTGATCTACATGTTGCAAATGTTCTTCTCAAGTCTTGCTATAAATTAATATATCATCAAAAAACACTAACACAAACTATCTCAAGAACTTCTTAAACATGAATTCATCAAACTTTGGAATGTAGATGGTGCATTGGTAAGACCGAATGGCATCACCAAAAATTCATAATGACCCTCATGAGTTTGAAAAGTTGTCTTGCAAATATCTTCCTCCTTAATCCAAATTTGGTGATAACCTAATCTAAGATCTAACTTGGTAAAATACATAGCTTAATTTAATTCATCTAGAAGATCATTGATGACTAGAATAGGAAACATATATTTAATGGTGTACTTTTTGAGCACTCTATAATCTAGACACATGCATGAAGTTTCATCCTTCTTAAGCACCATCACAACAAGTGAGGAGTAAGCACTTTGGCTATGCCTGATAATTCCTGCCCCTAGCATTTCCTCAACAATTTTTCCTATCTCATTTTTATGTATGTGTGGGTACTTATAAGGCCTAGTATTTGGTGTTTGGCGCCCTAGAACTAGTTGTATGACATAGTCATAATCCCTCTTAGGAGTAATTCCTTTAGGCATATCCCCAAGAATCACTAAGTGACGATCAATTATTGCTTGTAAATCTAGATGAGTCAGAGCATTAGATTGAGAGACTTCTAATGAACATAGTTGGGCCCCAAATCCATCTACTCCTTTCTAAAGAAACTTTTTCATTTGATGAGAGCTTACCATCTATGGGGATTTTTCCTTCAATCCCCTTAGATCCACTACCTTTCCCTTTGATTGAAATCACATGAATAGTTCTTGGAAGTTTATCCTAGTTGTTCCCAATAAAGTAAACCATTGTACTCCCAAAACAATATCTACTGCACTCATGGATATCACATACATTGGGGTATCAAGTTGATAATCCTCCATAATAATTTGATGTTGTGACACTTCCCTGAACAACTAACTATGCCCCCATTTGAAATAAAAACCTGAAACTTTGGGGCTGGATATATAAAACAATTTAGAAGAGTTGCCAACTTTTTGTTGATGAAATTATGAGTAATACTTGAGTCGATCAACACTGTTACTTTCCACTTCTTTAAGAAACCCACTACCTTGAGAGTTTGATGTGCACTAAAACCTGAAAGTGCATGAAAAGAAGTGATTGGTTGAGAATCATGTGATTCCTACCTAACTCCATATTCTCCTCTGATATGGTCTCATCCTCTTCTTCTTGACTTGGACCTTCCATATAGAACAATTTCTTTTCACTACATTTATGTCCTTGACTATATTTTCTATCACAATTAAAACACAATCCTTTTGCTCTTTTCTCCTCAATTTGTTGTGGAGTAAACCTAGTAGCTTGAGAAAGATAAGTGTTGAATAACCTTTTTCTCTTGTCACATTAGCCTCGTGTTTTCTAGGAATCAAGAACTTCTCCTCCATGCTATGTGCCAATACAAAAGACTCATTTACTGAGCTAGGAATAAACATGCACACCTCATGTTGAATGTGATCCTTGAGACCACCCAAGAATAAATCATTCAAGTTATCCTCTATAATTGTATCCACTCTTAAGGATAGATTTTGAAATTTTTGAATATAATCCTTAATTGATCTTGTTTGTTGAAGCTTAGCAAGTTGGCTAAAAACATTTTATGTCACATTATTGCTATATTGTGCTTGGAGTTCTTCTATAAAAATTGACCATGATATGGTGAGACCCTTTTTCCTCCTATGAGTACAAAGCCTATGATACCAAATGAATTGATTGGGTTCTAGATATAAGAAATCCATTGTGACCTTTTGTCCGTATGGGGTTTGATGTACTTCAATCCATTTGATTTATCCATGTTAGAGTCTCCTTTCAATCGAATTTGGGCATATCCACCTTTGGAAAAAGTTTCCTAAATCCCGTAGGAGTATTAAAATTTGTGTCATTATTAGTTGACTTGAAGGTTTTATCTTGATTGCTTGTCAACTCCTTCCTTTTTTTATTCATGTGTTCTTAACATGCTTTGTATATCTAATATATCTCCTCATAGATCACACATATCCCTCTTAACCTCTCCCTTGAACTTATTTATTTCTATATGAATTTTTTTAAGGGAAAAATCACACCAAGATCAAGAAGCTCAAGCACTAGCACAATATGGACCAAAAAATTATGATAAGAATAACAATATAAGAATGAATTGATGTACATACACACTAGGAGTGCCTATATATAAAGGCATCTAGAATGACTAGGAGTTAGCAAAGTGATAAGAATCAAAACTAAGCACATGTCCACCAAGAGTGGATTATCCTCTATTGAGCACAGAAGTTAGTACAATGATGAGAGGATATGCTTAACATAGGTGTGTCACGTAAAAAGATGTTGTAGACACAGTATGCTTAATTAGAGTGTGAACACCTATGTTGTCTACATGACAACTCAGATGATTATGCAAACTCCTATGTCATAGACATCACGTGCTAAATTAGAGTTGATAACTCTTGTGTTCTCAATAAGACAACTCATATGAGTACGCATACTCCTAGGTGTCTAACTAATAATCATAAAGTAATACATTAACCTAAGTAAACCTAAGTAAACCTAAGTAAAGTGTAATAATAATTAATTATTTACACTAACACCCCCCCTTAAGTGCAACTTAGGGGAATGTACTTAAGCTCACAAAAGCTATGATGAAAATACATGATGGGTCTTGCTAACGAGGCCATGTTAGGTACCCATGTACAAATGCAATGAAATCTCTCTAAAAATGGAGAAAGATGGAAAACCTCATGGGAAAAACCCTCCCCCAAAAAGAGATATGAAAAAACAAGATGCATGGATGGATGGAGTAATTAAGACCCCCCCATTACAACATACATCATGTATATACAATAGAGAAGCATGAGAAGGACAAAAATCCATAATGATGTAGGAGCATCTAGAGGTATAAGGGCAATCCTGTGTCACCCAAAAAAAATGTACTTAGACTTAGTTTCTATTTCATGTGTTTTCATTTCTAGATACCCATTTAGGTCAAATAACTGTTCCAACTCTCACAGTTCCACTATCAGTGTTCTAGGTTAGAGTATTTGAGCACCTTGGGATACGTCTAAATGCCAAAAAAAAGGAGTATGTAATTGAGCCAGAATTTTGGTGAATTAGAAGGTGTAAATTGGTTAGATGATTGTAATTGTAATTTAGAGCATTCCAAAAAAAGAATCAGGTCAAAAGGCCCCACAGTTTGAAGTTATTGCAGTTTTTCAATTTCTAGAGACCTCCTAAGAATGCTTCAAAGTCAGGTTCAGGGCATTAAATGACCTTGAATAGGGCCAAATAATGGGGGACGAGTATAGCTAGTCCATAGGGCTATAGAGCGCTTCGAGAGCTTTCTAGAAATGTAAACGGTTCGTCAATCGGAGCTACGGTTCTAAAGTTATGCCTCCAAGAAGTTCGGTTACCATTTTTGGATTCTTCTAATTTTGCGCCGACTTCTAACGCAGCTTATAGAGCCTTCTATTTGGTTTATGGATCCAACTAGCACTTTCTATAATGTATTCCTAATCCTTAACCCTTTGGGGTCTATTTAAGGACATTTTTGGCATTGTAAAAGGCAGTTCGGAGTGGAGTTAGAATGGACAAGAGGGTTAGAGTGTTCCCTTGCAACAACTAAAGAAGGATCTTCTTCATCAAAGAGAAGATGTATATCATCAATAATGTCTCTCAAATCTATTATGTAGGACTCCACAAACAAACCTAAAATACTTATTATGTAGTCATCCCTAATGCTAGAACTGGAAGACAAGGTATACCCAACTGTACTGAATTACATGGAGCTATCACTATAGCAATGTATTCATGTGGAATGTGCTGATGTTGTGAGCTTTTTCTTCATTTGTCAATATGATCCCCCACAAGTGAGCCTATTGAATCACTATCACTGTTGTCACTATCAGTTTCCATAATGTATGAAGTATGGAGAGGATTAGAGGTGAACTTTCCTCAAAGTGAACATCCCACTCTATGAATATCTCAAGAGTCTTAGGATCCACAAGTCTATACAACCTTAACACTTTCATCATATCCAATGAAAGTACAAGGCCTTGGTGGTGGTGCCTTGCATTCCCTTAAAGATATGTGTGCCCATGCTAGACAACCAAAAACTCTGAAGTGTTTCACAACTAGTTTTCTTCCACACCATATCTCAAAAGGAGTCATTCCATCTAAGACATTATGAGGAGACCTATTAAGGATGTGATTGGCACTACTTATTGCTTCGACTTCAAGTGATGGATCAAGAGACTTAGCTTGAATCATGCAACTTGCCATTGACTTAAGAGTTCTAATCCTCATTGTTGCAACACTTGTCTTTTGTGCACTAAATGCTATAAGATTCTGAAGATCGATACCCTCAAGTTCACAAAAGTCTCCAAGTCTTGAGTTCACATATCTACTTTCATTGTCCATACAGAGAACCTTGATGGATTTACTTGATTACTTCTCAACATGACTCTTGAAGGCTAGAAACTTATCAAACACTTCATTCTTGTGATTAAGAAAGTAGAACCATGTGTAGCGTAAAAAGTCATCAATGAAAGTGAGGACATAGAGACCCTTGCTAACTGATGTCATTGAAAAAGGTCCTGCTAGAACTATGTGAACCAACTCAAGAACAACTAATGCTCTCCAAGACTTCCCTTTGTCAATCTTCTCTTCTAGATGCATATCCATTAAACAAGTTGAACATTAACCTATAGAAAAGTTGATTGTAGGTAGACCTTTGACCATATTTTTTGAGGTAAGTTGATGAAGATAGTGGAAGGCAAGATATCCATACCGCTCATGCCATAATTTACTTTGGGATTGTGATTGTGTCAACAAGGTATCTGAAGGAGACTTAGGCACAAAGTGGGAGAAAGAATAAAGCCTTGTTTCATGATTGACTTTACCTGCTATAACCAATGAATCATCTTTAAGATTTCACACCATTACAGAATCAGGAAGGAACTCAACTTTATTGCCACCTCCATAGTGAGTGATTTGGTAAATTGAAAGGAGATTAGTGCTAAGGTTAGGAACATAGAGAACATCTTTGAACTCTCCATTTTCCATCTCAACTTGTCCTTTCCCTTCAACTTCCAGTTGTGTATCATTCCCTACTAAGATGTGAGGTACCTTGGATTGCTTCAATGAAGAAAAATGTCCTTTTGAAGAACCCATATGATATGAGGTGCCTGAGACAAGAATCCATTCCCCTAGAGAACTTGAAATTTCTATAAATGCTTGCCCTTTTCCCTTTGAAGTGGATGGATTTGAATCCATGGAAGCATTTGGCACATTGATTTTGTTCTTCCTAAGTAAGTTATCCAATTCATCTATTCTTTTAGTCTTGCAATGATGCTCATCATGATTTGGTTTCTTGCAATATGCACAAAATAGTTTATCCTTCTTGTTGTTTTTTCCCTTCTTTTTGGAAGAAGAATTGAGTTGTTGTGAGGAGGAAGATTGTCGTGTCTTTGATTGTGATTTTGGCTTCCACTTCTTCTTCTTGCTATTGGTAAAACTTTTTCTGCCTTGATTTTTTTGGTTCTCATTACTAGCCACCAAATGTTGTAGACTTGGATGACTTGAGAATTCCCTTATCTGTCAACTTGGATTGTTCCATCATCAACATTTTTGCAAATTCATCAAATGAAGGCTTAATGAAGGCACTTCCCATGGTCAACCTGTGAGTGTTGTACCTCAAAACAAAAGATGCATACTCTGAAGGTAGCCTCTTCAAGATGTGATGAATCAATCTAACATCCTTCATGGGATTACCACAATCCTTAAGTTGTGCTCTCAATTCATTGCCTTTGTTGACATAGTCTTGAATTGTGTCAAAATTCTTAGGATCCAATAGAAGTAGATCATCCTCAATTTGGAATCCCTTTTTCTCATCCACCTTACCATACAACCCTTCAAGTTTCTCCTAGGTACCCTTGGCATCCTTAAAGCTGGAAATGTGGAAGAAGAGATTTGTATGAACACAACTCCTAATAATTTCTAAAGCCTGGTTGTCTTTAACTTTCCAATCAACTAGTGTGGCTACATCAATGGGTTTTACAATTGTACCATCAACATATAGATTTAAACCTTTTTCCATTAGTCTACTCCATACTATATCTTTCCATGTAGTATAATTGTGTGAAGTTAAAAGTGGAGTTTTAGGTGAACCCATGATGCAAAAATTGAAAGATCACAAGAGAGAAAGAGAGACACAAGAACAGAAGACACCCCCCCCCCCCATTCACTCAATCAAAGAACCCCCCCAAAAGTGATGCTTTTGGCATTTTATCTGTAGTGCATTTAAAATAGGCCACTTGTCAAAATGGACAAAAGTGGACATCTATTTTACTATTTACAACTTCCTTTTGGAGTTCAAATCTGGTACTTAGCAATGTAGCTCAAATATTCAACAATCTTGAAGTTTTATCAAAGCAATACAATGCAAAAAAGGACCTATTTATGAAAGTGGTATTTCTGTCCACACAAGCCTATAATTGGATTGCAGATCTAAAAAGTAGATGAAAAAATATGCACTTCCAAAAAAAAGAAACCTTAAAATGTGTCTAGATGAGCTCGTACGAAGCCTTTGAAGTTGCAGAAATCGAAATTTGCAATTTGCAAAAAAATTCAAGAACAAAGATCTCAAACATCCTACACCAATGTGTAGATCATGAAATTCTAGCCTAAAACAAAAATAATTGCTCAAAAAAAGGAGTTTGTATGAAGGAGATATTATTTTTTGAAAATCACCTCTATAATTATTTTTCCTACATTGCCACCATCGCGCCTCCAAAAATCAAATGACTCTAAATATAACCTCAGATGCCCGATTTTGGTGAAACAAAAGTCAATTTGGGAGTTTTTTAACCTTTTGAATATGATGCCAACAACTGGTTTGCACCAGTAAGCTCCAATCTTGACCTACAAAAAAAAACTCTCCTACAAGCCTAAAAGGCCAATCTTTTTCACAAAATTTTAGAAATAAACTACAAATCCAAAAAAAATTGCAGATCTGAAAGGAGAAGCAAATAAAAAATGTAGATCTAAAAATTAAATGCACAGATCTGAAATGATCATACCAATTACGCAAATCGAGCCTTCGGGTTTTGGTTTGCAAAAAAAATTGCCTCAATTTTGACTATGACCTAGGGTAGGCAAATTTATAGTCAAAATTCACTGAATTGATGCTCTTGATGCAATGGTGAGGTTTGCTTTGGCTCTAGATGCTCCTAATGAATATGATACTTTGGTTCTGAATTGAGGTCCTCCGAGAGGTGAAGCAAAAAAATGGTCTCTAATGGCTATGTGAAGAGACTCTCCCTTAGCTCTGATGCCATGCAATAATTTGCCTTAGAGAAAAATCACACCAAGATCAAGAAGCTCAAGCACTAGCACAATATGGACCAATAAAGTATGATCAGAATAACAATATGAGAATGAATTGATGTACATACACACTACGAATGCCTATATATAAAGGCCTCTAGAATGATTAAGAGTTAACAAAGTGATAAGACTCACAACTAAGCAATGCCCACCAAGAGTGGATTATTCTCCATTGAGCACGAAATTTAGTGTGATGATGAGAGGATAAGCTTAACATAGGTCTGTCACATAAAAAGATGTTGTTGACACCATGTGCTTGATTAGAGTGTAAACTACTATATTGTCTACATGACAACTCAGATGATTATGCAAACTCCTATGTTGTAGACACCATGTGTTAGATTAGAGTTGCTAACTCCCATGTTGTCAACAAGACAACTCATATGAGTATGCATACTCCTACGTGTCTAACTAATAAATAATAAAATAATGCATTAACCTAAATAAACTTAAGTAAAGTGTAATAATAATTAATTATTTACACTAATAGTTTCCTCATTGGGATTACTATCCTATGTTGTTTCCCAATCTCGATCAGAAGATTTCCCTAGTGTGGTAGCATTCATTTTGCCTCTTGTTGGAGGCCCTGTCATTATGGAAACTAATATTTTTGAAATACATCACATAAATTAAATATAAATTCTCTGATTTTTTAATTTATTTTTTACTGTAACTTACTAGGGCCAAGATACCCTTACTCTGAAAAAATCCAAAAAAATGGTAAATTTGTTGCCTTGAAAGAGAATTTTCCTAATTTTGTAATAACTTTCTTATTTTTGCTTCAATTTCTCCAAGCTTTGAAATTTAGGCTCCTCTACTATATATTCAAAACCCCAATACAAGTTATACTTCAATTCGACAGGATGTGAGAGATATGTAGATCTCAATAAATTGTGTGGAAATAGTAATTTTGCATTAATTTTCTCAAATTTGCTCCAATTCCTCTAAATTTTGGATTATAGCTTCTTTAATATATTCTTAAAAAATACTTTAAAAATCTTTGAAAATTTTGCTAAAATCTAAAAGTTATGTTCTTCCCAAAATCGCCCCAATGTTGAAAAAATGTCTTGCCTCTATGATGCCAAGATCATGCTCTGATACCACTTGTAATAAAATAACCTGCACAATAGAAGAAATGATATAAAATATTATATAAATCCTTGATAATAATTGAGAGTAATAGGCTACTTTGAGGGGCCATGAGAATACAATTCACAATATGATCTTGAAATAATACTCACAACCTCCTATATATACCTAATTATACTTAGGTTGAATAGACACAACCCTGCATAACACCCAACCAATAATAACATAATTATGATAACATGACTTAATTAAGGATTAAGATAGCTACAAGTTGACTATCCATAACCTTATATACACCAATATTAAGGACATAACAGATGATTCTCCTTCTTCATTAGACAAAGATTGCTTGTTGTGTCCAAGTCTAGAGGTGTCTTTTGTTCTAGGTGACTTCATCATGTCTTCAAAGTGCTTTATTGCTTCATTTGGTTTGTTCATTATTTCCATGAGTTCCTTTTCATGCCTTAACCCACTTTTCAATTGCTCTTTATGTAGCTTCAAATTTGTGATCTCCACATCTTTTCTATTTGCTTCCTAATTTGCAATTACTAACTAGTTTTTCATGTCCAACTAGTTTTTTGTAAGCTTATGTAATTCAAATGATCTTTCCTCAAGTTTTCTATTCATCTGCCTTTTGTCTTCTTCAGCCATGAGCTTGTCTTTCATTTCTTTCTTCTTTTGTTCAATTGCTTCACAGAGTGTGATTGATTGAATTTCTTGTTCAGTCTTGAGATCTTTTACTTATTTCACTAGAGAACTATTCTTCTCTATCAATTCTATCATTGTTTCATTATTGTTACCAATATATCCACTGTCCAATAGTCCTTTAGTGTCAACTTTTGTGCATTGAGTGTCATTTAGCTGAATAGTTATCTCTCTTCTTCTCTTTAAAGTTTTCCTTAACTCTTCTTTTGTTGTCTCTAATTGTTGCAACAAAATATGGATTTCAATCATATGATTCTCAATGATCTTTCCCATCTTGTACACTTTCATCTCCATTATCTTATCTTCTCAAGCTATTAGTCTTCCTAACAAGAGAACTGAGCTCTAATACAAATTGTTGGAGTAAGTATAGGGGAAACAAGATACTAAGGGGCGAGGGGGGGGGGGGGGGGAGTGCAGGGGGGGGAGAGTGTGTGGGATGAATAAAGATCTTAAACTTTTAGCTTCAACCAATAATATAAATTTACACCTAATTCATCTCATAGATATACCATTAAAATTGAAATGTTGCAACATAAATGAAATACATCACACCTATAAATAGTTCAACACAATGATTTGATAACCCATAAACACTTCAAGATGAAGGTAAAATTGGGGTGGGGATGAAACCCACAAATCTTCACTATTGCAACAATAAAGTTAACTTGTTAGGGTTATAATGTTTGATTATAAAATATGATCTACCCTAAGAAGGGTTTGCCTTATTAAAATCTTAAGAGACTATTAGGTCTTAGCTTGTTAAATGATTTTATACTCATAATGAAGTAAGAACCCTGTTAGGAGATTTACATAGGCATGTTAGGACCACTCTGTTAATACATTTGCCTGGTCTTAATTAACAATAACTCATTCAATTTTTGACCCTTGGTATGCTCTGCAATCTGATTTGGGTCTCCTCCTTACTGTATCACTGATCTGATTCTCCTAATCTAATAACTATATTTAGTCCTTCATTGCTATGATTGCTCTCTATCTGCTCTACTCTCAGACTTCACCTTCTTCATATGCTTGTAATCTCTCTCTCATTTTCTTATGATTCTAGGGTTATAATCCTCCTCAAATAGACATTCTATGAAGGTTCTAGATTTGATCAACATTTTACACTTCACCATCTTTTTTCGTTTACATCCTTTTTTTGATTGGTTGAATCGCTCACCTAGGGATCATCACCTTTGAAATGACACATAATCAACATCTTAGTTGGCTCTTCAAATATTAAAATATTATAGAAAAGTTGGCCAAAATGATATACATATGAGTTGTACCATTACAAACTCTCATATCAAAACTGAACTACTCGACACTTGAATGCTCTGACATTCAATCATGCATAAACGTTTGTGCTATTACTCAACTTCTATATAACTACTTGTTTGGCTCTTGATAAATTATCAATATGCTTAGTCTTCATTGTATTGCTCGGCTCATACTATCTTGATCGACTCATATCTCTGCTCGGTCTCTACTGAATGCTTGACAATCACTGTTCTTCTTGGTATAAGTGTTGTATGCTTGGCCTTTACTAGATAACTCGATCACAGTGATGACCTTGTAATCTTGCCTAGTAAGAGACCAACAAAATCCTCAACTCTAAGTGTTCATTACTCAATATATAATTCTTGGAGGGGTTAGGGATTTAAGAGAAATCAAAGAATTTTTTTTTATTAAAGTATAAATATAGAATAAGAGAGGCACAAAGTACAAAACAAAATTTGAGTATCCATATCTAATATTTGACTATCCTTTATGATCTTTCCTTGTACATGTAGCTTCTTGGCTAATTATAGGTTGACAAAGTTATACTTGTTAGAAGGGTTTATATAGACAAAAATGTTTTCATTTGGAATGCATTCTGAAAACAAAAGATTGAGTATTCCTTTGGTAAAGCTAATATGTGTACCTGTATCATCTCATTCATCTATATCTTCTCCAAATCTCCATCTTCTTTTTCTTTCTCCTCATATTGTTCATCCTCTTCTCCCTCTTCTTCCCTTGATTTGCCCTCTTCTTCCTTTCTTGTATTTTTCTTCCCTTCTTTATCTTCTTCATTATTATACTTTTCTTTCTCCCTCTTCATTATTTTATTCCCTTTTTCCTTTCATGGTTTTCCTTTTCTTCTTGTTCTTTGTTATTTTCTTCTTCCTCTTCTTCATTTACTTAATCTTATTCTTTAGATCTTCCTCATTTTCTTCCTATTGTTCTTTCTCTTCTTCATTTTCTTTCTTCCCTTCTTTATCTTCTTCATTATTATACTTTTCTTTCTCCCTCTTCATTATTTTATTCCCTTTTTCCTTTCATGGTTTTCCTTTTCTTCTTGTTCTTTGTTATTTTCTTCTTCCTCTTCTTCATTTACTTAATCTTATTCTTTAGATCTTCCTCATTTTCTTCCTATTGTTCTTTCTCTTCTTCATTTTCTTCCTCCTCTTTTTCTTCTTTAAGAGCCCATGAATCTAATAAAGCTTGTTTTAGTTCTTCCAATGAGAAAATGCACTTATCTAATGGTATGCATTGTTCTTTAGTTTCTACTCTTAAATAACATAATAACCAATATATGTATATTATACATTGAACATGAGATATTTTTTGGTTGTGCACACATACTAATGCATCCCTACTTTCATTGACATAAGAAAAATGCATTGCAACTAGGGTTTCAAAAAAAAAACTTCAATAAATGATATTATATCAAGCTAGCCTCATCCAACCTTGACCTGACCAAGACATGAACATATTCATTCTCAAATTTAAAAATGAAATTAGAAAACTTTAAATAAATCTTCATGAACTTCAAAGAACTACAAGAATTTATAAAAATTAAGTAATTTACAATTTAGAAAAGAAAACTGTGAAAAATAATGAAATTACAAGAACTTGGAAAATTTCTATGATAAAAACTTGACATCACCATTAACACTCACTAATATATAGTCTAATACTTACAACCAAAACTTTTATTAAAACTGAATCCTCTCTACATATAAATTTTTACACATTTTAGTTACTCAACTAATTTCTTAATTGACTAGACTGGATTAATTATACTTATCAACATGCATTTTACTCTATTAACCTGGAGTGGACATAATACAACACCTCTTCTCTTTTAATATTATAAAATATATTTCTTCACTATAAAATTAGTTTTACAATGTAGAAATTGTCGAAAGAGCAGGAGAAATTTTAAGAAAAAAACTAAGGGTATTTTTCATAAAAGGGCGTCCAAACATCCAATTTGAAACCTTCCCTTTCAACACATTTAACCAGAAATGAGAGAAAACAGGTGTACTATTCACAAATTTAATTAATTAAGAGAGGCACATGTGTCAAGACGGAGACACTTCAAATCCTTTTCAGGGTTGTTACATTTTCCATCAAGAAATTTCGTCATTCATTCCAAGGATATTAAAGTTATGGCAAGAAAAAAACGAGAAATCAAAAGTATCTTGATGCTTTGGGACTAGGCTTTATTCCTCGGATTTATAGTAACCATAGATCTTCTCTCCTCAATATTGCTTGGTTTTCTTGAATTAATTCAAAACCTCGTAAATAAATCTAATATCAGGCGAATTCCAAAGCAACATAAGATTATGGGAATTGATTTAATAGCAATATCTATAAAGATTTCTATTTGTCCCTATACATTTGTTGTGATCTCATGTGACCAGGGTTTCCATAGCGATAGACTACCATTATTATTATCTCTTTTCAGCTTCAATTCATTATAAAATGGATTCGACAGCTTGGCCTGTTGATAGATGTAAACCTTGGGGGACTTTAGTGAAATAAATCTAATCTTCAAAACAAGATTATTCAAAACAAAATCTCTCTTCATTTGAACTGTTAAATTTCTAAATAGGTAATATTTGGAAACTTAGATTTGTTCATGTGAAAGAAATTTGTTGGAAAACGGAATACTCTTTCATTTTGTACCATTTATCATAATTCTTTTAAAAGTAAGGGATGAGCATGAGTAGATGAGCTGTTCCCATAGTTATGTATTACATTTTGTAATTAAAAAAATTTGCTAAAAAATTATTTAAATTATATATATATATATATATATATATATATATATATATATATAAAGTTAGTAATTAGATCAATTGTACACTTTTATTGGTTCTATTATTTGTGTAAAAAGTATTAGATAAAAAAGAGCCAAGTATCGAGAGACACTTTGAAATGATCAAATTTCAAAGTGTTTGTGATAAATGACCCATATTTGATCCTCTAATACTTAATAAATATTAGAAGGAGCATTATCAATACCCAAAAATTAGAAAATATGTTTTAAACAACCAAGTCACTTACAAAGATAACACAAAAAATCATTAAAATCCTCTGTGTAATTTAAAGTTTATGAGCGCTCAAAATTAGTACAACTATTAGCGCACTTCCCTAATAAAAAGATTGAAGGACAATGTGATTGAAGATTTTGATTATAGGTCAATCTAATATACAAAACTATCCATTCACAACCCTTTAAACACACACAAATAAAGCTCTTAATGTTGAGGCAAGGATCATCTCACATGGAAAGTAAGATTCGGTCTATTCGATTGGATTTATTGGGTGATGGAAGAATGTATATTCGGAAGGATTTGGTCTCCTCCCATGCTTTTCTTGCAAGTGGAGTGCTAGGTAATATGTATTCTACCAAAATTAGATTGATGAACAAGTAATGCCAAATCCTTAAATTCAGCAAAGCACATGGCACCACATGCAGTCGGTGTAAACCAAAGTCCTCCTGAAGGAGATTTTTTCCCTCTCTTTGTTGGGCATTTGTCTTCCATAACAATGTAAGCACATGGTTTAGTTGGCCCACTGCCTCATTTTCAACCATGGGCCCCTCATTTTCAATCTCATGAACTAAACAATTGATGAACAAAAGGTACAGTTATAACTTTTGTCTCGTGGGGCCCTCTTAATTGAGCCACACGATGCCCTTTTCCCGGTTTCCAACCGAATGACAAAGAGTACCTATGCTTGATTGTCCTTGTGAAGAATTGAGTTTGAGTTTATGCTCCCTCTATAAATTGGGACCCTCTACTCCCTTGAGCTCACACCCATCAGCCACAACTCGCTTGTTCGTTGAGAACTCTTCTCTTTCTACTTCCTTGTTGGTATTGCATTCTCAGGATGGCAAATCTTGTATCATTTGGTTTTGTTCTTCTTGCTCTCATGGGCTTCCTTCTATGCGATATTGAGGTACATTGCAGCTCAGTACAACTCTACTGTAGGTTTTTTTGTTTCCAGTTCTTCACTGATCTCACACAATACTACAATGGGATTCTTTTTAGATCATAATTTTCGGTCACATTGATGTTTTATATCATAATTTTCAGTCACATTGATGTTTTATATTCAAAAGTCACAATGTTTTTGTTCTTTTGGTCATGCTATTGATTCAATTTGTAGAATTTGGTAGTGTATGGCTTTCACAAAGATGTACTGTCAGGGGGAATGCCTTTTGTTTTCCTTTCCAACAGCACGGTCTTGTAATGCCTTTCTCCTCTTCAACCCCATCAGTACAATGCTGCTATAGTTTTTTTTTCTTTTTATTATGACCACATCTTGACTGATATAACCCAATGCTACAATGGAATTCTTTTTATATCTTAATTGATCAGCCACAAAGGCCACATTGTTGTTTTATGTTCACAAGTCATGATGATTCTTTACTTTTGTTCTTTTGGGTATGCTGCTATAGTTTTTCTCTCCCAAGTTCTTGACTGATCTTACGCAATGCTAGAATGGGACTCCTTTTAGATCTCAATTGATCAACCGCAAGGCCAAGGCCACATTGATGTCAAGTCATGATGGTTTTCTCTTTTGTTTTTTTGTGCTTTGCTGTTGTTTCAGTTTCTAAAACTTGATACTACTTAGGTTACAGAAACTTTTACTGTCAGAGGTAACATTTTTTTTTGGCTTTCCTATTGTACTAACACAATCCTGTTATGCCTTTCTTCTCTTCAAAGCATTTTGTTTTCTTCTCTTCAAAGCATCTTGTTATTCTTTCAAGTTTTGTCATAAAAATTGTGCATTCGTCAGAGAAACAAGGAGCAGTGTTCATGGCAGCAGTAATATTTGTTCAGCCTGATTTTGGGATTTGAATGGTAATATGACATCTGAAATTTTGCAGGCAAACATGCAATACAACAACGAGGAGTCACTTTTCATGGCACAGTTGAGGAGGGTAAGTTTTTTCTTCTGTTGACTCACTTTCTCCTGCTTTTTCAATTTTTTCAATCATTGGGCTTTCCCTCATTTCACAATTTTAACTTTTTAGTGTCTTTAAGGAGAGCTTCTCAACCAGGATTTAACCATATCTGGACCAACATACCAATTGCTAACTAATCATTCGGGATATTTTTAGTTTAAGATGTAGTTTTCAGGCAGTTTGATTATGTAACAATTAATGTAGTTTTCTCAACTGCCCGAACAGTTTTTAGGTTGTATATATTCTCTTGTTATTTTAATAGATTTGTTGCATGTGTGCGCATTCCCAGTTTAACATTCTTTGGGCCTGTTACACCAATAGATCCCATCTCGACATACTCAGAATCAGCTTTTGTGGCTACCCAGTTGGAAATTATCATTTTTTAGAAAGAGGACTACCTTTTGGCTTAAATTGTGTCTTAATTTTAAGACATTACGGATCCATCATCAGGAAGAGCAAAACTCTAATGTTAGATTGAAAATCCTAAAAATTAGATTATGGAGTGCGATCTGAAATCTTGTTCTCTTTCGAATGAACTATGAAAAATTAATGTCAATTTTTAATATACATTGTCTAACTTGTTGATTTACTAGTTGTTTCTGTTATGCTGATCATCTATAAACATTTTGTTGGTTCTGCTCAGAATTATGGACAAGGAAGCCTTCGCCCTGCAGGTTTGTTTAAACGTTTCTTTAGTTGCCATTGTTAGTAAAATGTTACCTTTTTCTTGGTGTTCTTCCTAGATCATGTTTTATAAGCATTCCTTGGAATTGCATTTGCAGATTGTGGGCCAAGGTGTTCATACAGGTGCTCTGCAACCTCCCACAAGAAGCCATGCTTATTCTTCTGCAAGAAATGCTGTGCAAAGTGTCTTTGTGTTCCCCCTGGAACTTATGGAAACAAACAAGTCTGCCCCTGCTACAACAACTGGAAGACCCAACAGGGAGGTCCAAAGTGCCCTTGAACAACTGCTTTCGATTTTCAGCAGCAGTAGCTGCTCGCTATCTGATATTCATTATATTAATTTGCAGAGGCGGATGAGAATGTGTGATCTCCAAATATGGTAGTTAGTTTTAAGTAATGTAGCCAACGTCTAGAAGACAACGGCGTTCATAGCCCTTCTGTGTGAGAGATGGTCAAATGGCTCTCCCGGAAGTTTGAGAAAAAGCTATAATGTAACATCCCTACTCATGGGATTGAGGTTTTTTAATCCAAGTACTATGCTGTTATTTTAATGAATCGTCTCCCTATTTATATTTAGTTTTATCAATACAGGCATCTGTTTAGTTTTTTAATAAGAAAACTTTATATTTACAATTACTCTCAGAATAACAGAGGAGGCTCTGCTAGTGCTATGAACTAAGCTGCATCATCTAAGTGTTTTCTCTTTCCTGAAGGTATGTAAATTCTTACTTCTGGTGTTGAGATCTCTGGTTGAGCATACAAAATTCTCTAGCTGGATCAGTACAATGAGTATAATAAATCTTCAATACTTAAAAAGAGAGTTTCAAACTGAGCTTAAAAAAAACTCTAAAGAACATGTTCATCAACATGACAGGACCCAAGTTCACGGGTTAATCGAATCACTTCACATAGAACCTCTTAAATTCATTAGTTGTGTCTGTTACAATAATTGGGCATGGCATTGTATTTAAATGCAGAATTTAAATTTTAATTATTTAAAAAAATATATAATTATAATATTCTTTTTAATATTAAAAAAGCCAAAAATAAGGGGTTAGTCATCAAGGACAAAACAATGGGAGATCCATTAACAGTAGACAATCATGAACCAAAAAAATCAGCTAATGTGTAATATCAAAAATCCATCTCCACAAAGCTTACAAAGTCGATTATTGTTTTGAAT
Source organism: Cupressus sempervirens (assembly GCA_028749045.1). Lineage (NCBI taxonomy): Eukaryota > Viridiplantae > Streptophyta > Pinopsida > Cupressales > Cupressaceae > Cupressus > Cupressus sempervirens. The sequence continues at coordinate 38,344,532 of CM053785.1, forward strand.
CAAATTCATTGAATTATATTTTAATGTATAAATAATTTTCAAGAATCCATTTCTTATAAGAATGACTCATACACTTGACAATCATTACATCTAAGTAATAGTTATAGAACACATACAATTTAAGAATTCAATTGTATAATTTTAAAAACAAATTCACTGAGTATAATTCAATATTAGTAATTTTCAAGAAATTGTTTCTTATAAGAATGACACACTCACTTAACAATCATTGCATCTAGGCAATAATCATAGAACACATACAATTTAAACATTATAAAAAACATTACTTCCAATAGAACAATCATAGATTTTTTTGGGAAATAAAGAGCAACAATCATGAAACTACAATATCCTATTTATATAGAGCTATTCAAAAATTGTTTGCAATATGTCTATGATTGAGAGTGTTGTAATTCTAAATTATTTGTTTTAAATAACATTTTGGATTATTGGCTAATTATTTTTAGAAAAAGATGGAGAGGGAAAGTAAAGTGATTGTTTTTCTTACCTTCTTTTCTTTTGTGTTTTATGTTCCACCAAATCTTTCTTCTATATCTTTTTGAAGAACATGATCTACAATCTACCATCATTTCTCTTTATTTCTCTTTATTCTATTCATAGATCATGGAGTGAAATCCATAATATGCTGTTATAAAAAATGATAATCAATTACATTAATGAACACTATTGTTTGTTTTTGAAATATAAAGCAACCAAAACAAGGGGGTTGGCCCTTACAAACAAAAAGTTGGTAACCAGCACACTACCAGCAAAGACTAGTAGAGAACATTACATCAACAAATCAAACTGATAGCCAAAAACACCAGCAAAACTAGAGAGCTATCCCAGCTATGAATGTTCAAATGTACACAACCATAAAAGTAACATCTAAACTAAAGTAGATATCTAAAATACTAAACAAACTACTTAAGCTCAAAATATAAACTGTTGGCATAACCAAGCCAACCAAAGTTTAATTAACAGTTGAAAACCAACAAACCAAGTAGTAGTAAGAAAACATAAAACAACAAGGATCAAAAGATCCCTCAGAACTACTATCCTACTTCTCATCTCTTTCCTTTCCTTTCCAAACCAATAGAACCTAAGCCCAATCTTCAACAAGAAACTTAAAGAGGAGCTTATTACCCTCCATGTCCATTCTTGTTTCATCTTTCTCCTGTGCCAGCAATTGAAGGGTGGTAGCAACAACATGACTGACCTTTAGAGAAAATTTAGAGGAGGAGTAGTACCCTTCCTCTAAAATTTTGATCCTTTGATCCAGCTAGGCAATCACATCTTTTTGCTCCTCCATATCTTTGTTTTTCATTTCCACCTAGTCCCCCTCTTTAGCTTTTGGCACCTAGTTGTCATCTTGCAAAACTTGTGGGTTAGTAAAAACCTTGGATTTTTCCTTGACCAGAGAGGAAATGGTAATAGGGGAGGTATCCACTTGGCTACTATCCTTGCAAAAGGTAATGGGTTGTAGGGTAAAGCTGGTTGAAACACGGGTAATCTTAGTTGTGAAGGCATTACCAACAGATGCCTGAGTGTTTCCGATAGACATCTGAGCATTATCAACAAAATTCTCACTTTTCTCATTCTCCTCCTTCCCTTTTTCTCTCTTGGAGTGCTTCTCTTCCTCCAGCTCCTTGTCATTGTTTTCAGAGCTCTCCTCTTCCTCCTTTTCAACCTTGAACCTATTGGACTTTTGCTTGTACCTTGCCTGGGAATTTGTGATCCTTCCCAACCTTCTCCTACCCTTTCCACCTCCCTCCTCCTCAGAGTCCTCCACCTCCACTTCAACTAGCTTCTCAACCTTGATCTTTTTGCTGCCTTTTTGTTCTATGGCCACTCTAGGGTTTTTCTTTTTCTTATTATCTCAGCTAGGGGAGGGCCATGGGGTAAGGATTCTAGTACCAGTACTGGTACTCAGAGGGGAATTTTGATGTTGGCACTGGTTGTCAACCACAACAACCCTGGGGGGCATAGGGTGAGATGGAGTTGGTATAGTTGAAAAATTAGGCCTTGATGGATTATGGTGAAATTATGCCCCTTACTCTTCTTTACCCTAACATCACTAACCATATCTTCCAACCAATTAATAAGAAAAAGGGGATAGAAATGAAATCTCTATTTCTAAAATGATTCAAAAGGGGAAAGTGATAGTAATAATATACACCAAACCTACCCTCCAACATAAGGTATTTCATGAGCACCAAGCAAACATCATCCCAAGGAGCCAACAACTTATCCCTCCTAAATCCTCCCCTCTAGCGCACTGGTTCTTCATCTTCGGAAAAAAAACTATTCATACTTGCCTCATCTTTTGTTTTCGTGACCTTCTTTCATTTCTTCCTTTTCATGGACAACCTAGTGGCCATGGCAATTACATCCTCATTCACTTGAAATGTAATGCCATTTATGGTGACCTTATGATCAGTCCACCCGTTTACGAACTGGAGAGCACAATTTTTGTCATATCTAGCCATCGCTTGCACATAAGGTAGAAATACCCCCTCTTTTAATAGGAACCAAGTAGCCATCCTGTCTTTAAAATTTTCCATCTTAGTGGGCTCAAGCCTATTCAAATCTCCACTAATTTTTGAATCCCCCACCTCAGTAATATGCATTTGAACCTCCTTGTTGTTTAGCTTTCTGCAAACAATGGTAGCCTGTATCCACTCTAAAATGGACCAAAGAACTTTACAAGTCCATTTTCGAGATGCTTCAAAATCCCATTCAATTTCATTATGGGAATCGTGCATACTTAACATCATAATTTTAACATCCCTAAAATCTTTGACATCCTTAGTAATAATATTTTCCGTACTTCCAAAAAGGAAGTTATTTAAATTTCGCATTATGTTGCCATAATGGCAAAACAACACACCCCTTAATTTACATTTATTCATTATTCAATTATTACTATGGAAACTCCTCATCTTTCGCCTAAAACTTTAATTAAATTTAACAAAAATCACCTTATTTGCTAGGATATTGCCAAACTTGGCACTGACCTTTATATGCGTGGCCATCTTTAACATATGCTTCCCCCTCTTTCTCTGCATATCAACGTCTTAATTTCCTCCTTTAGATTTTTCATGCTTCTCTAGCATGTCATTGTCTTTAATTCAAAACCCATGGTGGCAGCAACATCTGCCACCATATTTCCCTCCCTGTATGTGTGTTACAACTAGACTTTCTCCATCCCTCCTAATATGTGTTTCATATCGATGATGATAGTCTAGATATTCTAGCCTAGCTGGGCAACACCCTTTACCAAATCTATAATTAATTTAGAGTCCCCTTCTATACTTATTTCCTTTATTTATATTTCTCTGACCAACTGAAGACCCCAAAGCATAGCCATCACTTCAGCCAAATTATTACTACCACCCCCTACTTTCCTAGAATAAACTAATAGCGCATCTCCATCTCCATTTCTCAGCACACCACCCACTGCTCCTACACCCCCTTTTGTAGCACCACCAAAGTTTAGCTTTAGTTGTGTTACTGTTGCTGGTTTCCATCTTGTTTACTGTCTCTTTAACACTTTAGTGTTATCAAAGCAGAAAAAATCCCCTTGTATACCCCATTTCTCTACTATTTGACCTTCTTTCCTACCGGGTTCTTCCTCTGGTGTCTTATACTTAGCAATTCTTATATTTTCCTTCAACAATTTTTCCATGATTCCCATGACAACCTCCTCAGGTTTTTCCTCCTCCCTGAAGATTATGTTATTCCTTTCCTTCCATATATGCTAGCAAATATATGGTGGAATAATTCTCCACAAAAAAATTAGCTTTGGGTGATAGAAGGGGCAGCTCCAATTTTCCACAAATTGACATAAGTTGTCCTTCAGCACCCAACACAGGCCAAATTTCTCCCATAGCAAAGCCCCGAACTTTAAGGCATAGGGGCATTCTAGAAACAAGTCAGAGATACTCTCCTCTTTTTCCTTGCAGAGATAGCATTGGTTTGTGATAAAAAAACCCCTTCTTTTCAAATTATCTAGTGTTAGTATTTTCCATGCTGCACAGTCCACCAAAAGAAATTGATTTTAGGGAAAAGATTACTAATCCAAACATTCCTCCATATTGGGGGGCTTATATCCTTACTTAAGAGTTGCTTGTAAGATGACTTGACTGTAAATTTGCCACTAGAAGTTAAGTCCTATACCACTTTGTCCTCCTAGATTAGAATTGGAAGTCTTTGTGCCCCTATCAACTCTTCCAACTCATCGAGGAGCTGAATATCCTCATGGGGATATGTATCCTTCTGTAGTTTCTTCCACTTCCTCTCCTGATCTATATAGTCCTCCACCTTCATTCCTATTTCCTCCTTTAATAACTCTATTAGTCTTTTGAATTTTTTGTAGACCAACGGTTCCCCCCCATCCAATTATCCTCCTAGAATCTTATGCTTTGCCCATTTCCCATTATCCACCTTGCCCCTTCCTTCAATAAGCTTCTGCTCTTGACAATATTCATCCATATTTTGGAACCTCCTGGGAGGTCATTGTTAAAGAAATTCCAAGTGAATAGGGAGTTTGACAAGTATGCAGCTTTCATAATATTGCTCCAATCAATATTATCTTCTCCCAATCTCCGTCCAATCTTTGCAAGGAGGGCCTTATTCAAGTCACGAAGTCTTCTTACTCCCAATCCCTCCTTCTCCTTGGGTTTGCACACATCTTCCCAATTGACTAGACTCAATTTGTTTATTTCTTGTGTTCCTAACCAGAGGAAATTCCTTTGTATTTTCTCTATTCTATCTGCCATATTTTGGTTGATTTTAAAAAGGGATAGAAAGTAGATTGGGATGCCTTGGAGAGCTGCAGAGAGTAATTGGAGCTTACTAGCATTGCTTAGAATTTTCCCTTTCCATCCTACCAGCTTCCTTTGGATTCTTTCAATAATAGTATTCTAGAAGTCATTGGTCACCTCCTTTGTGGTTACCGATAGGCCAAGATAAGTATCTGGGAGGTTGGCTGACTAATAGCCTAAGATGTTCCTTATCTTCCTTTGCATAAAAGTGTCAGTGTTAAAAAAATAGATCTTACTTTTGTACTAGTTTATTTGCTAACTTGAACTGTCTTCATAATTGCAAAGGATACTTTTCCAAGCTTTAGTTTCCATAATAGAGGATTCTCCAAAAAGAAATGTGTCATCTACAAATGATTGTAGCACTTTAGTGTCAATAGTAGTGGCAGGTTTAATCCCTTTAACACATCCTGTGATTACCAATTTAGAGAATGATCTCCCCAAAACTTTAGCAACCATAATAAAGAGGTAGCATGCGTGATAGTGGGTCACCTTGTCTTAGTCCTCTTTTTGCTCTGAAATTTCCCCAAGTGGAGCCATTTAGAAGTATCAAATACTGGACCGTACCCACCATCATCCTAATAAGATTTATAACTATTCAATTAAACCCCACTCTTTCAAGCACATCATAAAGAAAGTCCCACTTCACCTTATCATATGTCTTAGAGATATCCAGCTTGAAGGCCATTCCAAGTCTCTTATTTCTCTCCATTGAGTGTATGATCTCATGAGTAGTTATTGTCGCATCCAAAATTTGTCTTCCCAGAATGAAACCTTTTTGTGGGGTTCCTATGATGCTTTCCAGGAAGGGCTTGATCCTATTGACTAGAACTTTAGCCAAGATCTTATACACTATGTTACACAAGCTTATAGTCCTAAAATCTAGGAGTCTCATGGGTGTCAGTGTCTAAGAAAGTCTTATTTATCCTTCTTAGTATCTTTCCCATTTTAAAGAAATCTCTAGTAGCCCAAACTAGTTCAATTTTTACTACCTCCCAATACTGTTGGAAAAAAGCTAGAGGGAAATCGTCTAGACCTGGTGGCTTGTAAGCCTTCATAGAAAATACAACACACTTCACTTCCTCCTCCGTGATGTTTCCTAGAATGCAATTGTTTTCCTCATCCCCAAGCACCTGAGGAATCATATTAATCAAACTTCTTCGAATAACCTAGTTTTCTATTATGTTATCCTTAATATAAGCCCTGCTAAAATATTCCACCACATGTCTTCCCATCTCCTCCTAGTCCTTATATTCTCTTCCTCTTTCTCCCTCCAATCTGCTAATTGTGTTCCTTCCTTTATGATTGGAAGCTGACCTATGGAAAAAGGTAGTGTTCCTATCCCCCTTAGTCAACCATTGGATCCTCAACCTTTGTTTCCAAAAAATTTCCTCCCTCAAAATAATATCCTTCCATTTTTTTTCTATATTCTTCCTCTTCTTGAGTTGTAATTTCAAGATTATTACCCTCTGCAATCTCCCCTTGAAGCTTTTTAAGTTTTTCCTCCACTTCCCCTTTGATTATGAATAAGTCTCCAAAGGAACTCTTAGCCCAACCCTTATCATTTCTCCTTATATTATCACATGTTGAGAGAGAAGGTTGCAGAAAGGTAATTGGATTGGAGTATATAAGCACTAAAGAGCATATTGTAGATATCTTCACCAAGCCTCTTCCCAAAGAGACTTTTGAGTTTTTGCAAGGTAGGCTAGGGGTTATGCCCCTACCTACATTAGAGTAGATGATGCAAGAATATATCAATCAGTATTTTAGAGCACTATTATTTGTTTGGACTTAATGTTGATGTTTCTTGTATAGGGGAGTATTTATGATGGACAAAATCATTTAGGACTCTTGATGGATACTATTTTGAATAGTGCCTATGGACACTTGAGCAAGTCAGAGACAATTGTTGCAGAGATAGATGGTTGCTAAAACCTTTGACATTGATGTCAATAGGGGAGAGATTACAACATGAAAAATAGGTTGATATAGAGTACATTGAAGGGAGAGATTATAGAATGAAGAAGAGTTTGATATAAAGTACATTTAGGTATATCAATGGGGGAGAATGATTGATCAAGAGGATTTGAAAAGAAAGGTTAATAGTCTTTTACAGTTTGTATTTTTGGAACTAGATGTTTTTCATCTATGTTGCCATCAATACCAAAGGGGGATATTGTTGGAAGCATGAATGCTAATGATACTTTTATGGGGGAGTATTGTAGAAACACGATTAGATCATTATCATGATGATATATTACATTCATGAATTTTTTTTTCATTGATGTCAATATAGCAATTTTCTGTGGTATTTGACAATAAAATAATAGAAAGATCAAGTTGGTATGGGAAGATCATTGAGTAATTTCACTAATGATGTTAATGGGAGATACTACTAAGTCTCTAGCATATAAAACTAACCTTGAAAGAATGAGATATTATGTCTAGAAGAGGTTATGCAAGTTTTGGCTAAGACTATTCTGAGATAGAGTTTACAGAAGCATGTTTTAGTAAACTTATTATATCTCTTAGCAGAATTGTTATTCTGAGAAGCAAGCTTAAAGGCATATAGAATATATGTTGGTGATAACATAGTTAATCTCACTCATCATAATATTACATGTACATAAATTTATTCAAGTTACAAGGTGACTGATTATTGTTATCGCTAAATGTAACATGTTCTTAATGAGGTCCTATAATAATTAATTGAGAAGGTATAATAACTAACTCAGGGAATTTTTTTATGGATTTGGTATAGAGGAAGGAAATTTTTCTTTGATTGGATGAATGATTGCACAAAGCATGAAGAGTAGAATAGAAGAAAAATAGTTGATATGTGAAGATAAGCAAAGCAGAGTGAAGTTGGAGAGAACTTAGTTTTCGAGGTTTTATCTAGCAATCTGAGGTTTGTGACCTAGTCTATAGGGTATGATAGTGATTGGTCTGGTTGATAGGATAGAGGAAAGAGGATATAGTACAGTACAAACAATTATTCTACAAGAATAGTTGAGAGTTCAGTGGTCTTGCCCTAGAAGTTATTTGGATAGTGGGTCCTTTTGTCTTCTACAACTCCTAACAATGTTGGAATCTCCTAAAAGGGGTTCAAAGTCTCCTAACAGTGACTCTTATGTACTGAATGTGTTTATAAACTCCTAATAGGGTCCCTCTAACAAGGAATATATATATATATATATATATATATATATATATATATATTTGTGGGCATCGTGCCCACCAGGGTTTTCACTCTAATCAAGGATTTCCCTAGTTAAAAAATCTAGTGTAATTGTGTATGTACATCTTGTTATGGGCTTTTCTTTACTTTGGTTGAATGGTTAAGATTAATTAGGGTTGATAAATGTTTTAATTGGATAACTAATTCAACCCCCCAACCTCCACCCCCTCTTAGTTATCTTGGTGGACTATTATTTCTAACAGTTAGGTCAAGATAAATGATTATGATTTATCCATATTTCTTCCTTAAGATTCCTTTAATCTAATTGGTTCCATGCATTTCATAGGGATTCATAATATGACTCAATACTTATCTCTTATAATTGTAAATCCATGATTATGTCGGCCCAAAAATGGTTTACATAGTAATTTGTACCGTTGCAAACAACTAGATGTCATTCACTATTCACTCGAAATTAATAGACTTTGATTCTTGACTTTCACTATTCTCTTTATGTTGATACTCATCTCATAAATAACTTGGCACTTACTATTTATTGGCACCTAAATCACTCAGCATATACTATTTACTCGACACATTCTATTGGCTCAGCTCTTGAGTGACTTGGAACACTAATTTCTTGACACCTACTAGTGCTTGACACATATTGTCATATTACTCAGCATGTATTATCTCCAACTTATGCTCAACATGCTTTGATCACTCGACTTACACGGAATGCTTGGCTCACTCTAATCATTTGACATGCAGTATGCACTTGTCTTGCACTATTCTTTGCTAGATAATGACTATGTGTTTTCTCACTAAAATGCCAAAACTAATACGAGATTAACAATTCTCCCCTTTGACATGAGTGGAAAAAATACTTTGTCATGGCATATACGTTCCTTCATGCATAAGACAGACAATGTCTCTTCTTTGCTCAACATCTATACAAAATCTTCAAAAATCTCAAAATTTGCAAAAATGGTGATGTTACCTTTCTATTTTACTCCACCTGGGTAAATACTTGATTTATTCTCTTAGACTCCTTCTAAGTAGATATCTTCCTTGACAAATTCTTCAAAATTTCAAAAAAATTATAATCCCTCTTTTTTGACACTATTACATGTGGGCGATACACTTACAATGTTTTTGTCCAAAAATGGCTTGTGTAACTCCAAAATGATTTTCAACATTGCATACCAATTATTTGTCGTTGCATCTAGCGAGTAAAATTGATTTTCTAGCTATGCAACAAGATCAACTAAGCCTTCATGAGTAAAAAGATGCAAATCTTTCTTCATCAATATTTTTGCATAGGCTAGTTCCTTTTGTAAAAATCTCATGTGAGGTGTTAACATGGATTGTATAGTGATAAGAGTGGATCTGATATTTGCATCTTTTTCTTGCAACTTGGCAAGCCTACTCTATTTCATTAGTAACCTCTAAAAATATAATTGACTATTACTAAGAGGTTTTTTCCAATGTGGTACATGTGAGTTGCAAATTTCCTTGTAGTTGGTCAACAGTTTGTTGAGTCTCTCTTGTGAATATATCAATATTGCATAGCTTTGTGTATAGAGAGAAAATGCCTCTAACAACTTCTTTACAATTTCCATCTTGGTTTCTAGATCAACCTGTCTAAGTGCAATGACACTAGATATCTTTTCCATCACCTTTGTATGAAATTTTCTTTCAGACCATTCTAATAGTTTTATATTAGTTTCTAGGTCTTTATCCTTAAACTTATCCACTATGTTGACGGTTTTTTATATGATAGGATTTTATGTATTTGTATTTGGGAGGATGAAATAATTTTTTCAAATTATTAGAGGGTTTTCTATATTTTCTATATTTGATTTCATGCAAGACTTTCTTCTGTATGTGCTCCCTCCTTAGGATTTCTTGTCTTTTCTTTCTTTGTAGAGCATCTTGAAGAATGTTCATTTCTTCAATTGTGATTTTTGTTAGATCAAACCTAGGTAATACAATCACCTCATCTAAGATGATGTCCTAAAATTATGTAGCATCAACACTCTTGGGTGTGCTAGGACTCAGCCTTGATATTTGCAAAGGTGTGTCTTGTGTACTCGGCCTCTTAAGAGTTTGGCTACTAAGAGGAGATGTAGAAGCTGCTAAAGTATCTAGTGTCAATATAGAAATTTGTTCCTCAAGTTCAACAGTCAACTTGTTCTCTTTAGTCTTCTCTCTCTCTTTCTATTCTTTAGCCTATGATGGTGGTTTGGGTATAGGACTAGATTCCTTACCCTTGTTTACTTTAGTTCCATCCTTATCAATAATCACAATGGCTAGTAAACTTGAACTGTTTAGGCTTGGCAATGATGTAGCTGATGGTTGTGCCTCTACCTCTTTCATCTGAATGACTATTGTAGGCATTGCAGATGGTGTCTATGTATGTCATCTTTTTGTTCAAGGTTTATACTCTTTCTTTCTCCTTTATCTTTGTAGTTGATGGGGGCACAATTGGTGTAGCTTGTTGGTTCTCCCATGTAGATGCAATTTTTCCCTTTTGTATTTCATCTACTCTAACTAATATTGGGTTATTGCTCATAATTTATTCATTGGTAGAGTCTTGTTGCAACTTTTTAAAATATTCCTCAGTTAATGGATTAACATTCTGAGATGGATGATTAGGAACATCATTGGTAATCATTGAGTCTTGTTGACATTCTTGGTCTCCATGTGGTAGACTAGCAGTCAACAGTTGAACATCTTGTACATCCTATTGTTTATCCTCAGTTGTTCCTTCTACAACCTCCACAGTACCTTCCTTGACTATATCATCTTTTGCTTTCTCTCATTTTTCTTCCACCACTATTGTGGACAACCCATAGATAGTTTCCCATAATAGGGTGCTCTAGGTTACCACCTCCTTTACTTATTTGTTCAAGATATGAAATGCTCGATATTTGGGAGAAAAACTCACTTTGTACTTATCCATTTATTTAGAAATCATCTTCTTATCCAAAGAAAGCATAACTTAGGCTAATATAGCCTCTCTAATTTGTCTTTCAGTAGTTAAACTAAATTGCCACTTTTGCTCAACTCTAACATATAAGCTATTTGGTATAGAGTTGACAATCTCTATAGGAGTGGTATTAAAATTTTCCATCATATCATATATGTCCTCTTCAATATTATTCTTATCTACACTCTCTCACTTATCAAAATCAATATGAGTAAAACTTGACAAATCTACATTGCTCTTAATATTTTCACATAAATTGTCAATGTTAGATGAAGGGTTATGGCTTACCACTTTAAATTGACTTATGTCATCTAAATCGGTCTTCTCTTTATCTAAATCCTATTGAGGTGTATACTTCCTCATATTCTTAGTAGGTTGCTTCAACTCTACTATGGCACTTTCTCTCTTGCCTTTGGCCTTTGTTTCTTGTTTGGTCTATGTAGTGGTAGGCCTTATGCTTGACCTTGTCAAAGGTACAACTAGATTTTGTTGTGTCTTCTTTTCATTTTTCTTTGGTTTCTCCACTATCTTTTTCTATTCATTCTCTTCTTCTCTGTTTCCTTGGGTTCTTGCTTGGGATCCTCTTCACCACTAGCTTTATCTTCACACAATCCTTGTGTAAGTTCTAGCAATCCTTGACCTTCTTCCTCTTCATCATCATCATCTTCTTCTCCTAACCCTTCACCAAATTTCTCCTTCAATTTCTTTAAAATTTTGTTCTTTTTTCTTATGATAGACAGTCTGCAAGTTGATACTGATTCTAGACTTTTCCTCCTCATAATTACCAAAGGATGTAGTATCCTTGTCAATTTCTTCTACCAATATTGTAGTGATAGCTACTGAAGCATCAACACCATTAATTTCATATTATAGGGGTTTCAACCATCTAACCCTCAATATAGTTTCCTATACATATGTGTAGTCGACATCAACTAGAAAACACACATCATTATAATGTTGTTCCACTAGTGACACATGAATTCTCCACGTACCTTTTCTTCATTGACTTCTTGAAGTTCTCAAAATAGCTTTTCATAATAGAATCAAAAGTATCTCCTAGTTGATCAATGAATTGTCCTATCTATTGAGTAATAGATCTATTTGACTTCCACACTACCTTTCCATATATGGCAAAAGTATTTTTCACAAAAAAGAATATACACATGATGAAGGAGCCAAAATTACACTAAGAGTTGTTGGCCTTCCTAATAGCTTCCAAATTCTCTGATAGTTGCTATAGTTGTAACTTGGCTAGGCCATAGGAATGATCATGCTTCACAATCTTATAGCCTAGATCGACTGTCATGCAAGATACACAATTTAGTCAGCATTGGTGAAGGAACTTGTGTGCAATCACAAGCAAAAAAAATACTACCATGGGGATTGTAATTGTGTCAATTGACATTCCTCACTTGTTCCACATGGCTCTAGTGTTCTTGTCAATTGTCTCCTTTGCATCACTCCTCATGCTCTTTTCTCTATCTAGGGTAGGATACCATATCCTTTGTGAATGATTCTCTTTGAGATTCTTTTGGGTCCACCTTCCAACCATACTTTATTGTCACAAATTCTTCTCAACGTGATTTTTATCGATTCAATTTTGAATACATTTAGAAAATCTAGGGCATGTGTTAACCCTTTTCCCTCGATGATTTTATTTTCTTCCCTCAGTACACCATCGTCGCACACCTTTTGATAAGTTCCCCTAATTTCCATGTCATCAACCTCACCAACCTTGCAAGTATAACAACATCACACATCCTAGATCATTAAAACCTTTGGTGGTATCATGGATAATGCACTAGATGCATCTTCTTTGTAAGAAATCTCAGGGATGGCACAAAATGGAGGTTGCCTCACATCATTGCTAATTAACTAAACATTGAAAACTCCCTTTCCCTCTTTCCTAACCTCTATTGAAGAACTTGATGCTATTTCAATTTTCTATGGTTTGAAAAATAGGAAAAAATGTAACCTGACACATGTTAAATAATTTTCAAATCCCTTGAGAGTTGTTGAGTCATAGTAGAATCCCATTTGCAAATGCTTGAATCTCCTTTTGCAAATTGCCTTCATTCTCTTCAAACTTTGGTAAGTGCAAATGACTTGAAAATTGACTATATAGCCATAAAAACCTTGCATTTATTGCTTAGTGCTTATAGAACTATAAGTGTGATCATTATAAGGTTTCCAGTATGCTTGGCCAACACAGGGAGCTCGACTATCACCTTAATTTTTGTTTTACTTGCAATCACTGCAATACCTCAAATTCTCAGAAATAACACATAAAATAGAAGAACGATAGATTGTATCATACTCCTAATCACTTTGAATTGCATCTTGATTCATGTTAATATCATCTTTTCACATCTTAGATACTTGGAACTGATGCATAATGCAACTTTTCAAGTGTCAATTCCACACATGCCTTTGATTTCCTAGTTAGGGGTGATGTGATCACCTGATCCATTGGATAAAATGACCTCATCTTGGCTTGAAGTGTTGCAATCTTCCTTCTTTTTCCATATCTTGTTCATTTATATCTTCACCTTCTCAACATCAATCTTTTCTTTACCTCTACTAAATTCATTGCTAAGTGCAGGTGATCGAGTTGGATAGTTCATGCTAACATGACCTACCTTAAGAAAACTAAAACATATAATCTCACTTAACCATCTTTTGTAATTCCCTCTGAAATGTGTTCTTATATAGTTTTCAGAAACATGTCCATATTCCTCACAACAGTGACAACTATGTCTTGGGTTGTCATCCCAATTGTATGCATTTCCATTATGATAAGCCTTTGTTTGCTTGTTTGATGTCCACTAGGTTTGGATTTGAATTCATATGCCTTGTGTCCATACTTTTGAAAATTGTAACAATACCCTTCAAATTTTTGAGTGTTGTTGGTCTTGTTCCAACATTCATGTGTTTGATGTCCTTGTTTTTTGCAGTTTTTGCAATATCCTCTATTTTTTTTCTTAGGGTTTTTATTGCTAGTATTGCTCCTATAGACATTTGTTGTATGACCTAATTTTCCATAATGATGACAAGTGGGTTTATTGTTCTTTCCTTTATTACTCATTTGTTCACCACTCTTAGATGATTCTCCTACCTCAATAGAAGAATATCCCAATCTAGTAGTATCACTATTTGTCCTTGTTGAGTTGATCAATTTTTCAAAACGCTTTGTGGCTTCACTAGGCTTGTTGAGCCTTTCAATGAATTCATTTTCTCTTTTCAATTCATTTTGTAGTAGGTCTTTTTGTGATTTCAATGTTGTGATCTCAATGTCTTTCCTATTCATTTCTTGATTTGCAAGCATTAATTGATCCATCATGTCTAGTTGAATGTTTGCAAGTTTTTACACATCTAATGTCTTCTCTTCAAGTCTATTTGCTAGTAACTTCTTCAATTATTAATTTTTCCTCTTCAAATTTCTTTCTTTGTTCTAATATCTCACAAAGCATAGTTGATTGAGTTTCTTGCTCTCTTTCCAGATTATTGACTTCTTCATTTAAGGCACCATTTTTTCCATCAGATCTACAATTGCTACATCAAACTCTTCAAATTTATTGTCTTCAAATAAACCCGTAGTATCTATATCTTGATATTGAGTGTCATTTTGTCGTATGGCCATTTCCTTTATTCTCTTCAATGATTTTGAAATTCATCTCTTTTTTCTTTCAACTAATGTAGAATAAGTTGTATTTCAATCTTCTATTTCTCAATGGTCTTTCGTAGTTTATAGACTTCCATCTTCAAGATCTTACCTCTTATGATGTCAAACTTCCCTTCAAGAGAACTTAGCTATGAGATCAATTGTTGGAAATAACAATGAGGAAGTAAGTTCTGAGAGCATGGGGGTGAATCAACACTTAAAACTTTTGCCTCTAAAACATAACACCTTCATCCATCTCATAACTGAACATGTAAACTAAAATAACTAAGCATGTGTCACATCCATAGCATAAAATGAATAACACATAACACAATAGATGGATTACCTAGAAACCCTCAAATGAGAAGGTACAACTTGGGTGGGGATGACACCCACAAATCTTCACTATTGTGGCAATAAAGTGTGGCCAATTATGGCTACAATTTTTTTATCATAAACTATGATCTACCCTATGAAATGTCTACCCTATTAAAGGCTTACAAAGACTATTAGGTCTCACCTTGCTAAAGGATTTAAATGCACAATTAAGTAAGCACTCAGTTACGAGATTTACAATAGCCTGTTAGGACTACTCTATTAAGAGATTTACTCTATATCACCTGTTAGAATGGTTCAACACCTAATCCTTCAGTTATCACCTTACTTCTTGATGATAGATCTCTTCTTTGCTAGTTGTCTCATGATCCTCCTGATCAAATCTATCCTCTCTAAACCTTTTACTGCTTGTCTTTGTTCCTCTTGGATTGATTATGCATTGCACAAATTTTTCTTTGCATTCATCTCCTTCATGCATTAATAAACTCATCTTTGCATTACTATATCCCTTTAGGGTTTTCCTCCTTAAATAGGCATTATGGAGATGGGACAAGTCATGATCAATGACTGTGATTGATCCATATTGCCACCTTAAGCTTCCCTTAGTCTGATTAGTTGCATGCATTGCATAGGGATTCCTAATACGACTCAATACTTATCTCTTATCATAGTAGATTCATGATTATGTCAGCCCAAAAATGATTTACATTATATTTTGTGTCATTACAAACAACTATGTCATTCACTATTCACTTGGCATCAATAGATTTTGATGCTCGATCTTCAGTGTGCTCTTTATGTTGATACTCGGCTCCTGAATAACTCAACCCTAACAAAATATAGAGTTGGCTAAATACATCTTTGACATTTATTTTTGAAATTTTGGGTAGCCCAACTTTGAAAAGGCATAACTCTTGAACCATTGTTCTGATTGGATATTATACCACTTTCCACAAATGTCGACTCTTGATCAACATGCTCGAAACCATGCAAGTGTCCTTTCCTTGAGTTTTTGGACCTCATCCAGGACCTCTAAGGCCTTCAAAATTGATTTCAAATATTTTTCTTCAAAATTTTGCATTGAATATTTGCAATAACTTCTATGATACTTACGCTGGAGCAATGAGATTTTTATGGTAGGCATATAATTCTAAAATGAACCTGCATGTAGAAAACTAGAACATTTTGAGCTTGTATGAAAACTTACTAAAAATAGTAAGCTCCCAAAAATTTTCATACAAGTTTATAATACTAAATTTTGGGCATTTACTTTTTCTTAAAAAGAAACATATGATTGAAGGATTGCCATTTCTTAAAAACAAACATAAAATTTGTGAAGAATGTTTGTTTGGAAAACAACATAGAAGCATTTTTTTGATTGGTATGTCTATAAGAGCACAAAAATTAGATACATGTCATCTTAGCAATATTAGATACAAAAAGTCTACATTCCAACAACTTAAGCTTACTTCTTGTTCTAAAAACAGTGCATATCCTTATAATGTGAGACTAAACCTTATTGTTTAGGCTCAAAATTTTATGGAACCTTATAAGTTCTTTTCTAATATGAAAAAGAAAGTTTTATAATAATATTAATTGAGTTCTTTCTAAAATTTATTTACCTAAGCTTTTATAATCACATTACAAATATATATGCTACAAAAAATACTTTCTAATTAGTGAAATAAACAAATTCTCAAATCACACAACTTAATCTAAGAAAAGAGTTCACACTTCAGTTATGTAGTGCTTTCACTCTCATTTAAGTAGTGCAAGACATTTACTTAGATATTGATTTCTTTGAAGCACAAACTATAAGAAAGATATTAAATTTTTAATAAATAGATATTTTAGGGAGATTGCATAAGGACTAGACCCCTTTATAATTTTTAAAAACTTTATGTACTTGGAAAATTTAAATGTGTGATAATAATTGAATTGTTGAATTTGTTGATGGTTGTCTGCAAATTTGAGATTGAACCAAGTGTTCATCATTGGAAGGATGCTTTAAGCCCAACAATAATAGTAAGTAATTTAAAGGTATGTCTTCTAAGAAGAAGTGATTTTAACAAGTACATATATATTTTTATGTGTTAGACATAAACATTACAATTGTTTCATCTCATTTTTACAACACTTTGTTGTCTAGACCTCTATCAATAATCATTTTAGTTTATTTTCTTTGTTTTTTCTACTTTAGTTTAAGCAAGATCTTATATCCCATACTCAATTTGAATATTGAAAGAGTCGCATCTTTGAAAAAGAAATATCTTTTTCGTATTCTTCAAAAAAAAAAGTGTCATTAGATAGAAGATTAGAAACATCTTTTCATAGTCTTTAAAGAAACTGTCATTAGATCTAGAAGATTTATTTTATATTTTATTATGAAGTGAATTAGAAAATATTATCATAAAAAGAAGCGCAGATTATATCAAGAATGGATAATGCATAGAACTCATTCTTATCAAATGACATTCCAAACGAACTCAAATGGTTTTTATGTATTTGAAATTATTATTATTTTTGGCAAAGCATTATATTTATATTAATAATAACTGGTTGAAAAGAGCTCTGGGAGAAAAGAACAAGAAAATAAAAATTTCCATCATTGCTTGATGTAATTAGAAATTACTGCATTATTTGGAAATTATTACACTATAAAGGTTTTATGTAATTAGAAATTACTGCATTATTTGGAAATTATTAGACTGTAAAGGTTTTATTTATTTGGAAATTATTACACCGTAATGATTCTAACAGCGTTTATAACAGAAACAAACGCCTGTCTGCCAAGTCCCACATGAGCCACCGTCGGCACCATCCTTATTTACGCATGTGTCATGGCAGCCAGTGGTAAAAGGATCACAAGCCCCCTTATAATGACCGCTACAGTATGCGCTGCAAAACCCTGGATCCGGCTCAATTCCCGTGGAATCTGTGTAATTACCAATTTATGAGTGAATTCTATTGTGTCTGAAATCAATAGAGAAGAAGGAGAAGATTGAATTTTACCGCACGCAAAAACAGTAGAGGCCACCACGATCAACAATGTCAGCACTACATACGCATAACATCCCTTCGCCATTTCCATTTCTCTTCTGTTATGTGATCTGAGGGAAAACGTTTGATCAGTCAAGCAATTTATTGACTTATTTACGGAATCTACCGGCTTCATAACAACTTCAAGGCTCGTCACTAGCCATGTAAAACTTACATTGATCATATAAAGTAATGCTAATTATTTCATAGCTGCGAGGATACCGATACATTGTATTGCCCAATTTGGAATTTGCAATCGACTACAGTTTAACTACTTAGGAGTTGCACTTGGCCATATTGGAGTCTCATAGAATACATATCAAACATAATTATGTCATTATTAGAGAAGATTGCAATATCTCGTTTAACACATAGTTTACCAAGCGCACTGCAGTTTATAGGAGGGCTGTGTTGCACCGATTCCTGCAGTCTAAAAAAAAGAAAAAAGAAAAATAATGTTTTAATATTGAAATAGCATTGTCATTCTTTATCAAATATAACAATTTAATTACAGAGAAATTATTATTAGACTACAATATTATTAATTAAACAATTTCAATGTAAATATTTTTTATTTTGAAAAAAAAATTGACAATCATTTACATGTCAGAAAATAAAACAGAAATAGACTAACTATAATTATAATTAAAATCGTGAAAATTGCATGAGATAGATGAAGAGTCTCGAATCATTTCCTCACCCTCTTAGGCTCAAAGGATATCTCTCTACTTATTTTATATAAATATAATATATATAAGCTAGTTAGAATGAAAGTCGTACTATAAGAATATTGAAAAGATTTTTTCTATTTAATGTTAAAATATATTTAAATTATACCAATGGTAATGATAAAAAGTATATACATGTGATTTAAACATGTGTTTGAGATTTACAAAGATTTCTAAAAATATATGTAATGAAATTATTCTATAGTAAAATAAATTAACTTTGATCTAAATAGAATATATTTCTTCATTGTTAGAACAGGTGAGCCATTTATGGCAGTGAATTACATGTCAAATTTTATATGACTTTACAGTTGTAAGTTTTCTTTAAATATTTCACACTAAATGACAATTCTCTTGCATAAAAATGATGTCTTAAAATAGCAAGTATTTAATTGTTCCATTTCCAAAGTTTTGTGGACTTGTTTAAATAGTTTATATTAAATAACAATTAGATCTCTTTTAAAAATGGAGTATTTTAGTGTTTCTATTTGTGAGGGTATGTAGGCTTGCTGAAATATTTCTTATCAAATATATATTCTCAATTCTTCTTCCATGAAAATAGATTATTTTCTTGGATTGTTTCTACTGTAGACTTTGAAACTACTGATTTATCTAGATTGCTAATTTCACAAGGAATAAATCTAAATATATCTTTGGAAAAAGTCCTATCAGTTTGCAATGTCCGTCATCCTTGCTAAGAAATCTGTTTTTTTGTTCACCAAACAAGGTTAATGATATGCGGCTTTGTTTGCATTTAATGTGAATAAATTGGCCAAAACCGATTTTGGCAATTTTAAAGTAATAGATTATTATATATTATATATTATAAAAGATAAAAATATTCTCATCACCTATAGATCCAATGATCCAATGAGTGCTAAGTGTTCCATTTATTCTCATGAGAGATGGATTCATGTTGAATCACTGCTCATGAAGCATGGGTCAATGAGTTTGACTCAAAATCACATAGTTAAATCTTGATAGCAATATCACAAGATAGAAATAGTAAACTATATCTAATATTAAAATATATTATAATCAAGTAATAAGAGTAGAGTATGAAGAGAAATGAAGTAACACCAGAAAAATACAAATTATATGACGTGTGCAATGCTGATTTTTGATGCAAAGTAAAAGCAATCAATACCCATTTTGAGTCATCAATTTGACAAAATAACATTCCTAGTGAAAACATGGCAAGTGAAAAAACATTGTTATATGCATTTGAGAGAGCATAAGAGACTTTGCAGACTCTTTGCATGAATAAAGTTTCAATGGAAAAATTGAAAATATGGGATATTAGTGAAAATAATATAGTGGAATAGTTTGAAATCCCATTAATAATATGAATCATTATTAAAAGCATTCAGTATTTTTTATTGAAGAAAACCAGCGGAAGAAGATACTCAAATAAAAGAATGTGAAATAGATCTTATTGAAAAACACACAAATTAAAGATTTCACTGCCAAAAATTGAATCACTACAAATTTAAAAAGGCTTTATAAAAAGAAATGATATTCAATTGCTGACGGCCAAATCTCTTTTTTTTAATGTACACGTGACTTTGTAAATAATAAAATGAAACAGGTTTTTACTGTTTCTGAACAAAAAAATTCAGGAATCAAGTTCATATAATAAGTCCAATTATACAAATGTTTCTTTTGCTGTGAAATGTAAGGGTTTTGTTGAGGGCGGCGAATCATAATAGTGGTTATCTTGGACAAGGGGCAAGCACTCTAATTTACTTTGCTAATTTACAGTGAAAGTCAATTTATTCCAGACTGAAATACTATATTTTTTCACATATTACAACTTTTCGTGGATGTTTGAAATCTATTTTCTTAAATTATTTATCTAGCATTCATTGTGTTAAATTATTTAATCAATCTTATATAATAAAGTATATTTTTAATTCTATTAAAATGTATTAAAATGTCATATTTGCTGCAGGACAATTTTTATACTTCAAGTCATACATATTTTGCATCGTAAGAATAATTGTATAAGATCTATCTTCAAAAAAAATGTAGCACCATTTTAGATATTATTTGTTGTGATGCATTGTTAGGACCTAATTCTTGTGTATTGATTATTGCATGATGAATTATGATGAATTATGTGAGATGGAAGGTGCCTAGGAAGAGAAGAAGAAGATTATGTTGATATAGATGGAAAATTGTGATTGAGATGATCGGACTTGGAAGAATGAAAAATTTATAGTCATATAGAAAAACTTGTTCAGTTAGAAGGAGGTGAAGCACTTTGCATCGGTGATTTAGGACTATATCCTTCTCGAGGTGCCTATTGCACTGAGTGATATTATGAAAATAGGCGCCTTGAGAAGGATATCTCTTGGCTTATTATATATATATATATATATATATATATATATATATATATATATATATATATATATAAGCTAGTAGCACTCGCGATGGAAATTGAAAGACATTATTTTTAAAATTATAATTCATTATAGTTAATATATTATGAATTTTTTAATTAATAAATATTTAATATTATTATGATTTAGTAATTTAAAAGAATAAATAATAAATCTTATATATAATATTTTATGGTACATTATAGATTTTATATGCTCACTTCAAAAATATGCTTAATGAAATAGATTCCCTTTGAAAAAAAAAAAAAAATCATGACCTATATAATTATAAATACAATCAATTTTATTTTTTATTAAACTAATTAGAATTAAACTTTGGGTTGAAATTAGAGTTTTCATTTGAATTAGTGTTAGCTTAAGTTTTATTCTTAAAGCTAGATTATTATTTGCAATAGAGTAAAGGTCATGTAGTGGGACTTCTTTAAGGAAATATCTTATATATCTTTACATCATGTCTCTTACTCTCTCTCACACATCTCTCTTTCTCAAACATATAATTCATATATCTCCCCCCATAATTACTCTCTTTCCCTCTCTCCCCACCCTCCTCTCAACATATCTTCTCCTTTTTAACCCCCACACCCCCGTCCACCCACTTATCACTTTTATCCTCTCTTCCTTCCTTTATTACCATGTCCATCTATCACATTCTCTAATTATTATATTTACCCAATCTCTCCCTTATCCCCTCTTTCTCTTATATCCCTCCCCCTCTCACCATCTATTCCTCTTGATTACCATGTAGCCCCAGCCCATGTCTTTCAACCTCTAGGCACTCTTCTCTCTCTCTCTCTCTCTCTCTCTCTCTCTCTCTCTCTCTCTCTCTCTCCATTCAATGTTTTTGTTTCATGTAATTAAAATTCAATTTAGGGTAGAAATTAGATTTTCAATTTTTGTTATTGTTAGTGTATATATATCTTGATTATATATGTGTATATGTGTGTCTATGTATATACCATTTCTCTTTCTACGTATATGTGTGCATGTGTATATAGGTGTGTATATGTGAGTCTATATATGCATATCTCTCTCTCTCTCTCTCTCTCTCTCTCTCTCTCTCTCTCTCTCTCTCTCTCTATGTCTATCCTTAACCCTAACTATCCTCTTTCTTGAGCTCTATGTCATGTCTCTAGCCCCTCCCTCTCTTTTGTATGCCCTCTTCCCCTTATTGCTTTCCCATGAGCTTGCAAAATAGGATGAGAAGTTGAGAGAGAAATTATAATTGCATAATTATCCTCTCTCACACTAACTCCCCCTCTCTCCCAAACACACACACACACACACACACACACACACACACACACACACACACACACACACACATACAAAAATTATTCTCTACCATAACATTTCTCAAACATATTTCCTTGTAATGACCCTCCTTTGTTCTATCCTCCATCACAATCTCTCTCTATTCTAAGTTCTAGGTATCTTCTTTCTTTCTAGCTCTATCTCTTCTCTTGCCACTTATTAACCTAGCATAATATTTTTGCCCTTCCTCCTATATGTTTCTCCCAAATCTCTTCTTATTTACCTCCCCCACCCTCTCTCTCCCTCTCCCTCTCTCTCTGCCTCTCCCTATCCCCCTCATATCTATCTACTCCTTATTAATGGCTTATGGAATCTCTCCCCTCACACACACAAACACACACACACACACACATTAATTATTCTCTACATTATTCTCTCCCATATCATCTCTCGCACATATCCCCTTGTAATGACCCTTCCCTATTCTATCCTCTTTCTCTCTAGCTCTATCTCTTCTCTTGCCTCTTATTAACCTAGCATAAGAGTTATTGTGACCTCTAACCATCTATTGGATCCTATTTGCCATTTATTTCTACCACATGTTGGTCACCCTCTCCTACTTCTCCCACTGTCTCCTACAAGTGCTGCACGTTGGAAAAATGTCCACCCCCTACTCTCTCTCTCTCTCTCTCTCTCTCTCTCTCTCTCTCTCTCTCTCTCTCTCGCCTAAATTATCCTCTTTCTATATTTACCTCTATCTCTCCCCACTCCCTCTTCTATCCTAAACTATCCTCTTTCTTGAGCTCTATGTCATGTCTCTACCCCCTCCCTCTCTTTTGTATGCCCTCTTCCCCTTATCGCTTTCCCATGAGGTTGCAAAAAAAGGATGAGAAGTTGAGAGAGAAAGTATAATTGCATAATTAACCTCTCTTACACTAACCCCCCTCTCTCCCTCACACACACACACACACACACACACACACACAAACATTATTCTCTACCATACCATTTCTTGAACATATTTCCTTGTAATGACCCTCCCCTATTCTATCCTCCATCACCATCTCTCTCTCTCCCTATCCCCCTCATATTTATCTACTCCTTATTAACAACTTATGGACTCTCTCCCCTCACTACTCTCAAAATATCCCCTCACACACACACACAAACACATACACACATATGTCCCTTAGGGTAGAGTTCAACTTGGTATGTAGTGTTAATTTAAATTTAGGAGGATTGGGGTTAGGAAGGTGTATTTTTAGGAATCATAATTTATTGGATGTGTGACAAATGGTAAGATGGTTAAGTATAGAATTAGTTTAACATGAGGGCTCAATTTAGCTTGATGTTTTTAGGAGACTTGATTAGAGTTAAATTTAGTTTAATTTAAAGTTGGGTTTGATGTTATATTACAATTTGGTTAAATGTTAAAATTAAATTAAATTAAATGTATGTGAAGACATATGTTACATATCACATATTTAAGTGTTAGGATTAGGGTTCAACATTTAGGTTTATCATTTAAATTTTAAGTTTGAAATTAGGGTTTAACATTTATTATTATTACATAATTCTCTATTAGAGCTTACCATTTAACATAATGGTTTCAAGTAGGATTTATAGTTTATCATTTAGGATGTACATTCATTATTTAGGATTAGGGTAAGGGTTAAGTTTTAGCATTTGGGTTTAAGATGCATATTAGTTATACCATCATATTAAGAATATATAATTTTGAAAGGCATTCATGTGTAATTGTGACAATTATGAGAAAGCAAATATTATCTATATAATTATATAATTTAGGGTGTTAATTCTTACAAATTAATTTTTTATTTCATATCCTCACACTCATTGTCATTTCAAATCATTGTCTCAATAATACAAAAATTAATAATCAAAATATTTCACCATACTAATATCATGACATGCTAATTATTACAAATGAATTATTCCTCTTTGAAATGTATGTGATATATATATATATTGCCATTTATGTTCTAATCATATTGTATTAATAATAGGGGGAAAAAAATAACTAAAGTAAAACTTTAAAACTAAGAATTTATTATGAGTATAAATATGGAAAAAAATCTCATAATATTTGTAACTAAACAATTGAAAAATACAAAAACATCTTAGTTTTGTATATATTTTTAAAAATATTCTATGGATATTCTATGGACTTTTGAAACTATACAGATGAAATGACACTGTGGAATGACTTCCATCGATGACTTTAGAGCCAAAAGACTGTGGAAAGAAGACAAAATAGAAAGATTTGTAAAGCTATAATGAGAGTTCACATCAATCGTATTTGAAAGGTTCATTTAGTAATTTGATGAAAATATAAATTGCACAATGTTGAATCCCTAAACCATTTAATTGGAAAGCATGTACAGTGACTTTTGAATATTGAAATTGCATGATGCTGAAACCTAAAGCAGTTACTTTGTGCCTATGCTTAAAATCATTGAATCCTTGCTGATCGATCCATTTTGCTTGCTACAGTGTCGTATTCTCTCCTGCAAATCACAAACAAATGAAATTAAATTACAAATCCCTTCATTTTGCACCAGAGGCTTAGAAAATTAGGAGGAAATTTATGGAAATCTAAAGCCTTACCATGGCCATCCACCCATACCACAATCAACACCAGCTAGTCTTCCATGAAAAAGTAGTTGGAATTAAAAAGCCCAAATATGGGATTTGTGAAAAAGCAACCAATGGTTGCTCGTTCCACTGCCCAACGTGCTCTTTCTGCATTCATTTGTGCTGCTTGAAACTCCCCTCTGAGCTCATCATGAAGGAGCATCCTCAACACTCCCTGAAACTCTTATCTTCCTCCTCCTTACCCAACAACTCCCCTTACACTTGCAATGCATGCAACAAAAAGGGCACTGCATGGGTATATTACTGCGCTCCCTACAAATTTTGTCTACATGCTCTCTGTACGAAAGGTGTCATTAATGACCTCCAAGCTCAGGGGATCATTAAGCCACCTAAGATGGGAAAGCTTGCAAGGACTTCTCATTATGCATATCTGGTTGTTCGAATATTTGTGGGGAAGCTTGTCAAAGAACTTGGTCAAGATGTATATATCAAAATACTCTTCCATTTCTGTAGAGACTCAAGTTAGCTGGCTTCATTTCATTATAACTCCAACCATTGCATCTTCTCAATTATTTTTATTCTTTTGTAACTATCGGTGAACTCTTTAATATTCTAGAATATCATTATAAAATATGCTATCATCATATTGGTAGCTGCATGTCAAATTTTTTAAAAATTGCTCATTGTTTACATTGAAATTTGCTTCTACTGTAGAAAGCCTCTCGGCTTAATGAGGGAAAGATAGAGGTGAATCAACACTTGTGTAGGTGATTAAAATGAGGGATATAAGGGGCTCCTACATCATCAAGGCTAGGCATTTTATTATTATTGATTAATAAGAAATATAAACAAGGGAAAAGACCTTTATAAAATCAAGGCCTAAAGGAGAAAATTCATATCATCAAAAAGTACAACACTAAAATAATAAGATCAAGAAAATACAATACAAAGAACAGAGGCTTAGCCAAAGATAGGGGTGAATCAAAAGATAGAGCACTTTTGTGTGAGTGATTAAGATGAGAGCAAGATATAGATAAATCAAAAAATGTTATGAAGAAAAGAAAACCAATATACTCACATATGTACATGATACTATCAACAACAAATAATTAAAATCAAAATTTTCTAATTTATTTACAAAATAACAATATTAAAAAATTTAGAAATTAAATAATTAAATTATATATATATATATATATATATATATATATATATATATATATATATATATATATATATAACCATAACAAAAATAAAACCCTTAAATTAAAGATTACCCTTTTCACTGGATAATCCCTCCAATCTAAATAGGAAAAAAGACTGAAAACTCCCACATTCAAACCTTGGCCATAAGATCTTTGGTTTGAGAAAAGAAAATCAATTAAGACAATAAAGAATACCTATTCTTTTATGAAAATCTTTACGAGATGAAAAGAGTAAATTTCTATAAAGTTGATAAACCAAACTTCAACCAAGACAAAATTAACTTTTCATTATTCTTTGAAAAGCCAACAATTACTATAGTGTATATTAAAATTTCTGCTTTAGCATAGTTAAAGTTTATAAAAAGAATAATGTTTATACACTTTTGAAAACTAAATGAAGCCTGATATATAGCCTTATATCCCACTGGCAAGATGAACAACAACTTCTTTATACTTCATAGATAAAAAGCCATGTCAAGAAGAACTATTGTTCCATGACCTTTTCACTATTATTGTCTAGATGCTTTCACTATCTCTGAGAGTCATTTTGATCTGAATTAGGAATACAAATTACAATACCTGTGTAGAATTTGCAGTATTATGACTAAATTGAAAGGAATTAAAATGCAATAGTAGATGTTTTTGCAAGCCAAAAAGTGATCCATTCATTTTGAAAAATGAGTTTATACAAGTTTGATGGGTCCCAAGGGTCACCATTATCCCTTGGAAATGAAAACGAAAAGTTTAAAAGCTAATTAATTACAAAATAAACTCTAACAACTATAAAGACCACAAAAATCTATATTAAAAATTATGAGTCATAACTTTCTACTCATAGCTTCAAATCATGAACCGTTAGAATTTCTAGAAAGAGCTCTACATTTGGTGTCTAAATTCTTCCACATAGTTATAAGTTCTTGGCATTAAAAAGTCCAAAAATACCCCAAAGGCCTCTGAAAATGCAAAATACTAGAACAAAGAAAATATCAAAAAAAAAAAATTCAAAATTTTCCCATTTTTTCTTATGAAAACATCCTCAACATTTTCCTAGACTATGTTTTGATCATATTTTCATTGTTTTAAAGTAAATTTTATGATTGAGAGAGATCTTTATAATTTACACTACCTAATAGAAGCTTCTTTCTTTTATTCATGTATGAAGAGTTCTTTTCACTATTTCTTAGGTTGACAAGATTTGTCATCCCAAAAGGTTTTATATTGTATATTTTAAAGATATATTCCTACATATCACTACAACATTTGAGGTCAAATTGTGATGGTAATTTTTGACGAATGTGAATTTTACATTTTTTTATATGTGTTCCCGACATCATTGATATTGCACAGCATCGAGAATATTAAAAAAAGGAAAAAAGAAAAGACAATATCATTTCAATAATAGATGACATGCACAATTGGAAGCCATGAAGAATTACAATTAACTCAGGGCAACTGACAAGCAAGACAATTCCTTTTGCTTGTAATTGAAATTTTTTCTCATTCTTTTCCATTATGAAGCTACTGTTGAGTTGAGAGAATGGAAGGGAAAGTAAAATTTAGGAAATTTTTATTGATTGTCAAATAATTTATGCCTAGACTGACTTAGTTTTTCAATTCATTGATTTGTTTATGATTCTGGAGCGATTATATATCTTGTCTCTTCTTATGCCCCTTTCCCCTTCGATCTACATCTCTATAGTTTAGGATTTTGGAGTGAATATATATATATATTTTCCTCTTGTTATGCCCTTGTGATCTACTTCTTCGGAGTGATCTTTTATAGCGGAGAAGGAAGAAAGGGAAAAAAGGGGGGTTTTTTTTGGCTCACACACCAATTTGATCTCAAATGATTATATGTACATATTGTAGGTTGAGTACCTATATAGAGCTCTCCAAAATCATTCATTTCATATCTTCATCTATACACAATCTCTTTCTAGTTTCTTTCTACTCACATGCCTAGTTCATTTCATATGATCATTTGAAAATTGTGTCAATCTAAGCTCTCAATTATGCCCTTGCTTTTCAATTTATTCATTAATTCAGGATTTAATAGGAATTATATATTTTGTCTCTTGTTGTTCCCTTGTGATTTATGTCTCTACGATGATCTGAAGGATTTGAGCAATACAAATCCACAGAGCCCATAGAATACTTGCATGCAAGAACCTGTCATAGAGAAGAAAAAGACAAGAAGATGCTGTGGTTTTTCTTTGAAAATATGAAAATTTTATTCTTAGAAATGAAAAAGATGAAAGATAATTACAAAAGATCAATCCTTATAGAAGAAGATTGAAAACCTAAAAGGGGTAATCATGTAGGAGCATCCTGGGGTAGTTGGTTATCATGCACGTTTGAGATTTTGGTGGAATTGAGGGGACCTATTTGGGTCTTGGTTAATTGTTTTTGATGTATTTAATAAGTGTTGTAATCCTTTTAAGGCATTTAGTATTTAATTTCTGTTGGAGGTAGACTTGTGGATCTACATGTAATTAATGTAAGGGTTATTTAATTTATAGCTTACTAGGTTGACTTGTGGCTTAGTTGGGTCTAAGTAGGGGGTGTGGTGAAGTCTTTATTCATTATTCATTTAGAGGAGGAGGAGTGAGTCCAGAGAGTGGCTGAAGAAAAACTTTTTCTTGAGTCTATAGATAGAGCACTGAATGTGAGGCAGTTTATAGTAGGATTGTGATTATTCATCCATCTTGGAGAAGAGGATGTGGTCACTACTACATTTAATGGCATTTTTTGACCAAAAATTTTGACCATCAACTAAATAAATTTAGGGTGGCCAAAATGTAAAGGCAAAAATTTCATTTTTTTACATATAAGACCCATGTTGGTTGAAATTTCGACCAACACAAGGCTTATACATCTGCAAAGTTCAAAAAACATTTTCCCAATTACATTTTTCGTGCTCGGTTTCATTTGACATTTTTGAAGCATTTTTGCATGGTTATCTCTACATTTTCGCATGGTTTTCTTTGAGCCCAGTTTTGTTTCAGGTTTTCTCCACCCACTTGATTAATGACGCCTGCTAGCCCTGGGAATAATATGAAAGGGGGTCCTACATTTGCATCAATATAGGGGGGGGAAGAATAGTAGTTTGAAACTCTCGATATTGTCTTTCTTTCATTCTTCCTGATGTGCTCGACTTCAAAAGCTATTCCATTCACGACCTCCAATCACACCTACATCTCCGGTGTTCGAGGAGAGGGATTTCTCTTCGAGCATATTTCCATAGGCACATGTGTATTTTTGTTGTAGGTTTTTATGATAATATTGAAGATGTCTAAGTGAATACTATTACTATCATTATTATTTTTTATGCCAAAGTTCAGCCATTGTTGTGTAATATAAATGGGAGAGTCTCCACTCAAGTGTTTTTTCTTAGTGATGTTTTGATGATAAGTGTTAAAAAGAGTCTAGTTGCAAAAAGAATGTAATGTACTTGTTGTTTCATTTTATTGAAAGTGTGTAGATGCAGATTTATCATTTAGAATGTTGGACTATTGTGACAACTATTAGACCTTTTGTTATAGTAATGAAAGAAAAGAAAGGAAATGTAAATGCAGAAGTTGTAGTTGTAAAAGCTTAGAACAAATAATAATGACAAATTTTTTGTTTTATAAATATAGTTCTGTTGGTATCATATTTTTCTTGTATTTTTGTTTTAATAATACATAATTATATTGTATCATGTAGACAACAGTTTCATATTCAAAAAAAGAACAAAAAGAAAAAAAAATTGAGTGTGTTTCTCTCTTCAACTCTAGAACATTCAACTTAAACATCAACACATAAAGATAATAATTTGAAATCTGGTGTGTTTAGTGCTTGGAGTTGTACCCTCAATACCTAGGCCATGTGGGCTATAAAACATGATATTCATGTGATTCTATGTTAGATGATGGTGATGATAATGAATAATCACCATCTACTACTAGCTCATGTAGTGATAAAGGGTCTTCAATGCACCTCTAACTACAAGTATTCCATGGAAAACTTGTGATGGAGATGACTCCTCAAACTAATAGACTATCATGGAAATTTTTTGATGAAGATGACACCTAAAAATACTAGACTATCTTCAAAAAGTTATGATGAAGATGACACCTAAAGTTACTAGACTATAATTGAATTGATGTACTTTGGATCCTTCATCGAAAGTCTCTGTCATTTTGTTAGAAAATGATTTATCTTCTACTTCAACCAAAAGAATCTCTCTCCTATATTTCAAAATTACATTTAATTGTTGCATTGCAATTAGGTCTTCCTACAAGGGTTTCCATTTGGATGAATAACAAACTGGTTGGTGTTTTAAAACTACTAAGCAAGAAAATGCTTAATACCAAGAGGAAAATAGGAAAGAGGATATAGTATAGTACAGACAAGAGGATATATATAGCCATTTATGTTCTAATCATATTGTATTAATAATAGGGGGGAAAAAAATTACTAAAGTAAAACTTTAAAACTAAGAATTTATTATGAGTATAAATATGGAAAAAAATCTCATAGTATTTGTAACTAAACAATTGAAAAATATAGAAACATCTTAGTTTTGTATATATTTTTAAAAATATTCTATGGATATTCTATGGACTTTTGAAACTATATAGATGAAATGACACTGTGGAATGACTTCCATCAATGACTTTAGAGCCTAAAGACTGTGGAAACAAGAAAAAATAGAAAGATTTGTAAAGCTGTAATGAGAGTTCACATCAATCGTATTTGAAAGGGTTGTACAGTAATTTGATGAAAATATAAATTGCACAATGTTGAATCCCTAAACCATTTAATTGGAAGGCATGTACAGTGACTTCTAAATATTGAAATTGCACGATGCTAAAGCCTAAAGCAGTTACTTTGTGCCTATGCTTAAAATCATTGAATCTTTGCTGATCGATCTATTTTGCCTGCTACAGTGCCATATTCTCTCATGCAAATCACAAACAAATGAAATTAAATTACAAATCCCTTCATTTTGCACTAGAGAATTAGAAAATTAGGAGGAAATTTATGGAAATCTGAAGCCTTACCATGACCATCCACCCATACCACAGTCAACACTAGCTAGTCTTCCATAACAAAGCAACCAGAATGAAAAAGCCCAAATTTGGGGTTTGTGGAAAAGCAACCAATGGTTGCTCCTTCCACTGCCCAACGTGCTCTTTTTGCATTCATCTGTGTTGCTTGCAACTCCCCTCTGAGCTTACCATGAAGGAGCATCCTCAGCACTCCTTGAAACTCTTATCTTCCCCCTTCTTACCCAACAACTCCCCTTACACTTGCAATGCATGCAACAAAAAGGGCATCGCATGGGTATATTACTGTGCTCCCTACAAATTATGTCTGCATGCTCTCTATGTGAAAGGTGTCATTAATGGCCTCCAAGCTTAGGGGATAAGTAAGCCACCTAAGATGGGAAAGCTTGCAAGGGCTACTCATTATGCATCTCTAGTTGTTCAGATATTTATGGGGAAGCTTGTCAAAGAACTTGGTCAAGATGTATATATCAAAACACTCTTCTATTTCTGCAGAGACTCAAGTTAGCTGGCTTCATTTCATTATAACTCCAACTATTACATCTTCTCAATTCTTTTTATTCTTTTGTAACTATCAGTGAACTCTTTGATATTCTAGAATATCATTATAAAATATGCTATCATCATACTGGTAGCTGCCTATCAAATTATCTAAAAATTGCTCATTGTTTACATTGAAATTTGCTTCCACTATAGAAAGCCTCTCTGCTTAATGAGGGAAAGATAGAGGTGAATCAGCACTTGTGTAGGTGATTAAAATGAGGAAAGATAGGGGTGAATCAAAAGGTGTAGGTGATTAAAATGAGGGATATAAGGGGCTCCTACATCATCAAGGCTAGGCTTTTTTCTTTTTTTTTTGTGATTAATAAGAAATATAAACAAGGGGAAAGACCTTTATAAAATCAAGGCCTAAAGGAGAAAATTCATATCATCAAAAAGTACAACACTAAAATAACAAGATCAAGAAAATAAAGTACAAAGAACAGAGGCTTAGCCAAAGATAGGGGTGAATCAAAAGATAGAGCACTTTTGTATGAGTGATTAAGATGAGAGCAAGATATAGATAAATCAAAAAATGTTATGAAGAAAAGAAAACCAATATACTCACATATGTACATGATACTATCAACAACAAATAATTAAAATTAAAATTTTCTAATTTATTTACAAAATAACAATATTAAAAAAATTAGAAATTAAATAATTAAATTATATATATAACCATAACCAAAACAAAACCCTTAAATTAAAGATTACCCTTTTCACTGGATAATCCCTCCAATCTAATTAGGAAAAAAGAATGAAAACTCCCACATCCAAACCTTGGCCATAAGATCTTTGGTTTGAGAAAAAAAATTCAATTAAGACAATCAAGAATACCTATTCTTTTATAAAAATCTTTAAGAGATGAAAAGAGTAAATTTCTATAAAGTTGATAAACCAAACTTTGACCAAGACAAAATTAACTTTCCATTATTCTTTGAAAAGACAACAATTACTATAGTGTATATTCAAATTTCTGCTTTAGCATAATTAAAGTTTATAACAAGAATAATGTTTATACAATTTTGAAAAATAAATGAAGCTTGATATATAGCCTTATATCCCACTGGCAAGATGAACAACAACTTCTTTACACTTCATAGATAAAAAACCATATCAAGAAGAACTATTGTTCCATGACCTTTTCACTATTATTGTCTAGATGCTTTCACTATCTCTGAGAGTTATTTTGATCTAAATTAGGAATACAAATTACAATACCTGTGTAGAATTTGCAGTATTATGACTAAATTGAAAGCAATTAAAATGCAACAGTAGATGTTTCTGCAAGCCAAAAAGTGATCCATTCATTTCGAAAAATGAGTTTATACAAGTTTGATGGGTCCCAAGGGTCACCATTATCCCTTGGAAATGAAAACGAAAAGTTTAAAAGCTAATTAATTACAAATTAAACTCTAACAACTATAAAGATGACAAAAAATCTATATTAAAAATTATGAGTCATAACTTTCTACTCATAGCTTCGAATCATGAACCGTCAGAATTTCTAGAAAGAGCTCTACATTCGGTGTCTAAATTCTTCCACATAGTTATAAGTTCTCAGCATTGAAAAGTCCAAAAATACCCCAAAGGCCTATGAAAATGCAAAATACTAGAACATAGAAAATATCAAAAAAAATAATTTCAAATTTTTCCCATTGTTTCTTATGAAAACATTCTCAACATTTTCCTAGACTATGTTTTGATCATATTTTCACTGTTTTAAAGTAAATTTTACGATTGAGAGAGATCTTTATAATTTACACTACCTAATAGAAGCTTCTTTCTTTTATTCATGTCTCAAGAGTTCTTTTCACTATTTCTTAGGTTGACAAGATTGGTCATCCCAAAAGGTTTTATATTGTATATTTTAAAGATATATTCCTACATATCACTACAACATTTGGGGTCAAATTTTGATGGTAATTTTTGACGAATGTGAATTTTACATTTTTTTATATGTGTTCTCGACGTCATTGATATTGCACAGCATCAAGAATATTAAAAAAAGGAAAAAAGAAAAGACAATATCATTTCAATAATAGATGACACACAAAATTGGAAGCCATGAAGAATTACAATTAACTTAGGGCAACCGACAAGAAAGACAATTCTTTTTGCTTGTAATTGAAATTTTTTCTCATTCTTTTCCATTATGAAGCTACTGTTGAGTCGAGAGAATGGAAGGGAAAGTAAAATTTAGGAAATTTTTATTTATTGTCAAATAATTTATGCCTAGACCGACCTAGTTTTTCAATGCATTCATTTGTTTAGGATTCTAGAGTGATTATATATTTTTTCTCTTCTTTTGCCCCTTGCCCCTGTGATCTACATCTCTATAGTTTAGGATTTCGGAGTGAATATATATTTTTCATCCTTTTATGCCCTTGTGATCTACTTCTTGGGAGTGATCTTTTATAGTGGAGAAGGAAGAAAGGGAAAAAGGGGGGGTTTTGTTGGCTCACACACCAATTTGATCTCAAATGGTTATATGTGCATATTGTATGTTGAGTACCTATATAGAGTTCCCCAAAATCATTTATTTCATATCTTCATCTATACACAATCTCTTTCTAGTTTCTTTCTACTCACATGCCTAGTTCATTTCATATGATCATTTGAAAATTGTGTCAATCTAAGCTCTCAATTATGCCCTTGCTTTTCAATTTATTCATTAATTTAGGATTCAATAGGAATTATATTATTTTTCTCTTATTGTGTCCTTGTGATTTATGTCTCTGCGATGATCTAAAGGATTTGAGCAATACAAATCCATAGAGCCCATAGAATACTTGCATGAAAGAACCTGTCATAGAGAAGAAAAAAACAAGAAGATGCAATGGTTTTTCT
Source organism: Cupressus sempervirens (assembly GCA_028749045.1). Lineage (NCBI taxonomy): Eukaryota > Viridiplantae > Streptophyta > Pinopsida > Cupressales > Cupressaceae > Cupressus > Cupressus sempervirens. The sequence goes on from CM053785.1 coordinate 38,379,210, forward strand.
TTGAAAATATGAAAATTATATTCTCAAAAATGAAAAAGATGAAAGATAATTACAAAAGATCAATCCTTATAGAAGAAGATTGAAAACCTAAAAGGGGTAATGATGTAGGAGCATCCTGGGGTAGTTGGTTATCATGCATGATTGAGATTTTGGTGGAATTGAGTAGACCTATTTGGGTCTTGGTTAATTGTTTATGATGTATTTAATAAGTATTGTAATCCTTTTAAGGCATTTGGTATTTAATTTTTGTTGGAGGCAAACTTGTGGATCTACATGTAATTAATGTAAGGGTTATTTAATCTATAGCTTACTAGGTTGACTTGTGGCTTAGTTGGTTCTAAGTAGGGGGTGTGGTGAAGTCTTTATTCATTATTCATTTACAGGAGGAGGAGTGAGTCTAGAGAGTGGTTGAAGAGAAACTTTTTCTTGAGTCTATAGACAGAGCACTGAATGTGAGGTAGTTTATAGTAGGATTGTGATTATTCATCCATCTTGGAGAAGAGGATGTGGTAGAGGAGAAAATTTTGAGAAGGTCAGTAGTTAAGGCTTGGGAAACAAAAAGATTTTTTGGTGAGCTTGCAAGTACTAGTTGGATCTTCCTTGGAGGTTTCTACTAGAGTGTGGAACTAGACTAGCTAGGGTTTGGATTGGATCTTGAGGGATCTTGAAAAACTATTACTTTCTTTGTATTTGGTCATAACTAGGAAGGCCTTACAGCCTGACACATTGCATTAATTAGTTATTTTTTGAATTAAAAGTTTTGATTCAGTATCAGGTCTTGCATTTTTGTTTATCTTTTGTTGTGTGGTTATTTTTTGGGGGCTAGGACATCTCCTTTAGGGATTCTCCTACCTTGCAAAACATCAAGTGGTATTAGAGTGAAGATTGTTCTTGAGTGTGTAGATTGAGTGCTGAAGTTGGGGTAGATTGCACTAGGACCTTAGGAGGACATGTAGATAGATATATGATTGCAAAGATAGAAGGTTCATCTTGTTCAAGAAGATTGATCTATTGGTGATTTAATACAGAGGGTTGCGAAGATCTTGGAAGATGGCTTTGAGAGGATTGGACCCTAAGGTAATTATGAATCTCTGTGATGTGGTGGAGAATAGGTTTTTAGAGATGTCTACTTAGTTTGAAGCTAGTTTAGTTGATCAAGTTAAGGAAGGGATGGTTGAGTTTCATAGATATTTGTGAAGTTGGAGTTTACTAATTTAGAAGAGAGTTGTCTAGCTGATTAGAAGACTTGTTCGAGAGAGAAGATGACTTAGCAAGGTCAAGGTGGAAGAGTTTGGTTTTTTTTTTTTTAGTTTGTGGAGTCTTATATAGAACATGTAGAGAAAATGGAGGTTTTTGCTAAGGATATTCCTAATCTTCTTGATGCTAGGATGGAGATTGATTTGCATGATCAATTGGTTGAGTCTAACCTTGATATTGTGGAGCACTCGATCATGGATGATCTGGTTGTTGGTGGTGGTGACTTGTATGTTGTAAAGCATCTAGTGAGCAAGGAGATGGTTGGTATTGTGAGTTTGGAATGTGTTGATGGATATCTACTTATTGCTATTGATATGGAGTTTTTTGTTGCTCATGTGGATTTACTAGTTGCTAATGTGGATGAGGGTTTGTTGATGAAGCATTATGTTTAGTTTTTTCCTAGAAGTGAGCATGCAAATTGGACAGTTGAGATTCTAGTGTTTGATAGAGTGATGCAGATGTAGATGATTTACATGTTGGTTTTCTTGTCCCTATTGGAGTGGAAGCCTTTGGTGAAGATGAAGATGGTTGTTGATCTTTCTTTGGGCATCAATGTGTGGGACACACCTTTTTTTTTACACTTGGGGTAGTTGGCTATCCTACGTGATTAAGGGATTTTGGTGGATTTGAGTCGACCTATTTGGATCTTGGTTAATTATTTTTGATGTATTGAATAAGTGTTGTAAGCCTTTTAAGGCATTTGGTAGTTAAGTTCTATTGGAGGCCAACTTGTGCCTCTACATGTAATTAGTGTAAGGGTTATTTAATTTATAGTTTACTGGGCCAACTTGTGGCTTGGTTGGGTATAAGTGGTGGGTATGGTGAAGTCTTTAGTCATTATTCATTTAGAGGAGGAGGAGTGAGTCTAGAAAGAGGCTGAAGAGAGAGTTTTTTAAGATTTTGTGGATAGAGCACCAAATGTGAGGTAGTTTATAGTAGGATTGTGATTATTCATCCATCTTGGGAAGAGGAGGTTGTAGAGAAGTGAGTTTTGAGAAGGACTAGTAGCTAAGGCTTGGAAAATAAGGAGATTGCTTGGTGGGCTTGTGAGTACTAGTTGGATCTTCCTTAGAGGTTTCTACCAGAGTGTGGATCTAGACTAGCTAGGGTTTAATTAGATCTTGAGGGATCTTGTAGAACTATTACTTTCTTTTTATTTGGCCATAACCAGTATGGCCTTATAGCCCAACACATTGCATGTAGTCAGTTATTTAATGAATAAAGATTTGTGATTTGCTATCAGATCTTGCATTGTTGTTTATCTTCTATTGTGTTGTTATTTGCTGGGGGCTAGGACATCTCCTTTGGGGATTTTCCTACCTTGCACTGCATTAGGTAACCTAAAAGGTAAATGACATTTATTAATTACTAATTAATTATTAAATGGAAATTTCAAGTGCATAAAGTGAAATATAAAGAAGGGAGTAAAGGTAATTTAATAAAATAAATTAAATTCTTTAATCTAACACCCCCCTTACGTAGAGAAACAATGCAAATAATGCAGAAAGAGAAAGGAAACTACAATGCACTATGTGAAGCAAAAAGAAAGGAAACTACAAATAATGCAGAAAGAGAAAGGAAACTACAATGCACTATGTGAAGCAAACTTGGGTCCTGGCAACAAGGCCTTATAAGGTGCCTGATCACAACCAAATCTTTATGAAATAGAGAAATGAAGAAAACCCAATGGGAAAAATTCTACTCCAAAAAGAGATAGCAAGAAAATAAGGAAGGAAGGACTCATCAATAAGACCCCCCAATGACATCTTCCTTCACCCCAAGCATTAAACATAACAAAAGATACTATGGGGATGCAAAAGGTTTAGTGAAGATGTCTAAAACCTACATAGAAATGGGAATGTTCTCCAAGCTTAAAGCATCATTCTAAATTAGATGCCTGATGAAGTGCATGTGAAGCTCTATGTGCTTGGTTTGCTAATGCTCAACTAGTTTGCAAGAAATGTGTATAGCACTCTGATTGTCACACCACAAAAAACTAGGACTATCAGGAGGAAATCCAAACTCTGTCATCAACTATTGAAGACAGAAAACATCCTGACTAGCCAATACATATGCTCTATATTATCCTTTGTAGATGATAATGTGTAAGCATGTTGCTTCTTGCAAGACTATGTGATAGGACCATAACTAAGATAGAACACAAATCTAGAAGTAGGCTTGTGATCATCAATATCACCAGCCCAATTTAAGTCTATGTAACCAACAATGTGAGGATCCCCTAATGTGTAGTGAATTCCATAACATGTTGTACCCTAAATGTACCTCAAGATACATTTGGAAGCTTACCAATGACTTTTGTGTGGATCATGTGAGAATCAAGAGACATGTCCAAATACAAAGGAAATGTTAAGATGTGTGTGTCTCAAGTACAAAAAACTACCCACAAGTTATTTGTATAAAGTGGAATCCATTGTAGGAGTAGTGCAAGTGGTAGATAAAAAAAAAATTGACTAAAAAGGGGTAGGATCAGGCTTGCAATCAAGCATGTTGAATCTATGAAGCATATCAAGAGCATACTTCTACTAGAGTATGGCTATCCCATCTACAAATTGAACAACTTGTGCACACAAAAAATAGTGTAGAAGTCCAAGGTTTATCATCTCAAACTGCTCTCTAGGCTTGTTGAACACTCTATATCATGGAGACTAATTCTTGTAATGATGAGATAATCTACATAAATCACAAGCATCAATAAGTCAGCCCCATGACACTAAATATAAACTATAGGATCAAAATGACACCAAGTGAACTCTGAAGAAAGAAAGAAGGAATCCATCTTCTCATACCAAGCCCGAGGGGCTTGCTTGAGATCATAAAAAGACCTCCAAAGACTGCATACTAATAAAGAGTCTTGAACAAAACCATAAGGTTACTCCATATATAGATCTCCTCATGAAGGTCTCTATGAAAAAAAGAACTCTTCATGTCCATCTGATAAGTTATCCATCCCTGTGAAGCTACAAGAGACAATACAAGGTGAATAAAATTCATCTTAGCAATAGGTAAAAAGGTCTTGGAGTAATCAATACCCTCAACCTATGGAAAAATTCTTTGCAACAAGACATGCCTTGTACTTATCAATAGAACCATTTGCAGCATACTTGGTATAGTACACCCACCGACATCTAACCAACCTTGTTCCTTTAAAAAGAGGACAAAGATCCCATTTGTCATTCTTCATCCAAGAAGAATACTCCTCATCCATAGCCCTATCCCACTCTAAGTGTCACACCATCTATGAAAAATATTGTGGATCATCTAAAATGGCATGAATCAAGAGGGTAATACCTATAGTCTGACCAAGTGTGTAATGAGAATCGGTAAGATCACCTTCTAGAGGTCTAGCTACATCAACAGTATCACAAGCCCACTTGTGCATCCAGTGAACAACTAGTGGAGTTGATGAAGGGGGATCGAAGTCAAGATCTTCCTTAGAGGATGCATTTTCTTGTGGAGTATTAGAGGAAGTACTTGGTAGTGAGGAAGAAGTTGGTGATGCTGGGTCTGTCAAATGATAATGCTCATCAAACTGAACATCTCATTGAAACAAGATATATCTAGAATCAAGATCAAACAATGTGTATGCCTTCACATCCTTATAGTAGTCAAAAAAGATGAGTGATCGACTCTTCTTCTCCATGGCTTTCTGCTGAGCATCTAGAATAAATGCCCAAGCCTCACAACCAAAAATGTGGAAAGTAGAAATATTGAGCTTGATATGAGTCAAAGCCTCCCCAGGAATCAAGTGTCACAATGCCTTATGAGGCATCCAAATCTGAATATAATTGGCACAATTGATAGCCTCATTCCAAAATGAAGAACTCATACAATTGGCCATCTCCCGTAATGTCATGTTCTTTCTCTCTGCAACCCCATTCTATTGAGGGGTATCAGGAATTGTGAACTAATACTATAAACCATGCTCAGTGTAAAAATATCTAAAAGACTAATTCACATATTCCCCTCATTGTTAGTACATATACACTTGATAGAAAGACTAGACTATTTCTCCACAAATGTCTTAAAGATTTGAAATGAATTAAAGACGTCATACTTATAGTTCAAATAGTACACCCATGTACATCTAGAGAAGTCATCTATGAAGGTGAGCACATATCGAGCACCTAAAAAAGTGGAGAGAGAAATGGCATATGATCACTATGTATCAACTCCAATGGTGCCTTGGCATGCATGGATCTACCTATTAAAAAAGGATCTCTATGATGTTTTCCAAATCCACAACCTTGACACACACCATTAGTATAAGAGATCTAAGGCAACCCAATCACTAGCACCTATGTACTCATCTTTTGTAGATATCTATAGTTGACATGGCCAAAATGATCATGCCAAAACTTGCTCACTGTCTCTACATGAGTAATGAAAGAAACACTCATAGAATCAAAGCTCTCAAAGACATTGAACTTATATAAATGAGATTGAAGATCAAAGCTCCCTATAGAAATAACCAAGTTAGGATTATGAGGTCTTGAATAAACACATCATGTGGTGAGAACACAACTATCTTTCCAAAGCTAGAATGAAAAATCTAAAAGATAAATAGGAGGCTTGTAGAAATGGTTGGAACCAAAAGAATATCTTGTAGTGAACTACCTTCTAAAGAGACAGTTCTTGAACTTGGGACTAAAATCTATGTAGAATCACCAACTACAATTTGTATAGTAACATTATGAGCAAGTAAGGTAACAAAATTAGGTGAGTATGTCATATGATGTGAATCTCTGGAATCTAGAATCCAAGTAGTTTTAGAAGACAATGCTCATGCAGAAAGAGCATGTCCTTTCCTTGAAGGAAAAGCTAGTGGATTCTAAGATGCAATACTATGTTACTACATGGCCTCAAGATGTTTCCAGTAGCTAGAAACTAGATGTTCTTCCTTGCCACAAAAATTGCAAGGATCACCTGTAAACCTCTTAGTCTTACAAGAAAACTCACTAGACTTAGAATATTTACCCTTTTGAGAGGGTTTACGAGCATCTAATTTAGGAATAGGATTGGAGAGACTCTTATTGCCTGTTGAATCTATCTTGGGATTCAATTTTTATTTCTTCTTTCCTATAGATGTCTAATCAAGCAATACCTATGTCTTTGAACCAATGATAATATCCAACTATGTAAACTTGGACTATTCTCTAGTCAATCAATCACAAAAGACCTAAAAAGTGGGAATGGTAAATCTAGAACCCAAGGCATCTATTAGCATTAACTATTGGTATTATGTTATATTTGTGATTAGTGACAACACTCATTTGATTTTGTATGTTCACCAAGCTCATCACTCAGTCTATAGTTTATACCAAACATTCAACAATTGCCAAGTGAGTTCATCACTTATGCAGTTCACACTGAGCATTCCTAAAACTACCAAGTGAGTGTGCAGTCCAGTAGTTTTTACTAAGCTTATAGTATTCACCGATTAGGTAGTGGTCACTGAGCTAAACAGTGTCCACCGAGTCATCAATTTGTATGATGTGATGCTAGTGTGTAGTGTTTACTGAGTTTAGCTAGGTAAACAAAGGATATAGTATCTACCGAGTGGCACTATATCTACTGACTCTCCAATGGTTATCGAGTTTGAAGCTATGTTGTGTGATTAGTATGGATCGAGCTTCTACTTCTACCAAGTGCATGATGATGTTGAGTAATGCAGTAGATGTTGAGTATCAGAAGTTCACCAAGTCAGCTTTTAGAACCCAAGTTTTCTACTATTTGGTTGACTCAGTAATATTTTGTTTACTTGTGTTTTAGCCGACCTTGTAATTGTAAATATTGGAAAGATATATATGTAATGTATTGTATCATTTGCAATATACATGTGTATGTCTATGGAATGGACATGTAATGTTTTGAGAAGAGTGAATGTGAATCAGTAGTGGAGTAGAGTATTCAACAAGGTCTACAAGGAGCAGTAAAGATATATCAGTCATAAGAGGTGATCTGTACTTCAAGGATCTATTCAGCAATCAGGTTGAAAGTTAGATCTATTATTTCATCCTGATAGGTGAATCAGTTTTCCAAATCCTTTAACAGAGTAGACTTAATATTCTTTGTATAAATATCTTAACAGAGTGCATACTTCATTGTATGTTTGTAAAACCTCTAACAAGGTGGATCTAGCAATCCAAATTTCTCTTAATAGGGTAGATCATTAGAAGTGGTCAATGTAAGCCCTAACAAGCCAACTTTATACTATAGTAGTGAAGTTTTGTGAGTATCATCCCCACCCCAATTTTACTTTCTATTTGGAAGGTATTTGGGTCACCAAAATACTATGTTCATGCTTATCTTTTTTTTGCATGCAGTAGATTAGATAAATGAATGGTGAATGGATTAAGTGCTGAAATTAATTTAAAGTCTTTATGGTTACTTATTCACCCCTCCCCTCTCAGTAACCTAGCTAGTCTTGATTATTTCCAACAATTGGTATTAGAGCTTTGTGGTTCTTAGGATAAATTTTGATAGCTTGAGCAAAGATTGAGGGTAATCAAGATATTCAGACTTGATAAAGCTATTGAGAATGAGAAGCTAGATCTAGAAATGGCCATAGCTCAACTCAAGGAAGGAAAAGAGCATCTTTCCCAATCACTAAAAAGAAGGAAGGAACTTGCAATACAAATGAATGACTATCAATATGTTGAAGAAAATATTGAAGACTTTTCCCATCAAGCAGTTCAAATGAAGCAAATGAGGCAATCAAAGAGCTCCTAGAAAAGAATGGCTCTCTGCAAGAAGAGGTAAGAAAATTGAAAAGAAAATAGGAAATTCAGTGAACAAGAATGTGTGAAATCTTGGAACAAAGGAATAAGGCAAGTGAAGACTTGGAAGCAAAAAATAATGTAAATCAAAATCAATCCCTTCAACAAGAAAGTCTTCTTAATCGGCTCTCCAATGCAAATGAGGAAATCATAAATTTAAGATCTGAAAATGAAATCTTAAGGAATGATTTAATCATTGAAATACAAATCAATGAAAGATTGAAAGATGATCTAATTTTTGAAAAGAAACTCAACAAAAGGATGATGAAATCTCATGCAGACATGGATACAAAGAAGAACTTTTCATAGGCAAAAAGGTAAAGCAAAACTTTGATACAAAGAAGAAGATGAATCTTCTAAGCAAGGTGCCCAAAGGAATCAAAGACCTACTTGCAATCACTGTGGTAAGTTAGGTCATAAATCAAAAAAATGTTGGAGCAATGGAAAGAAAAAATTCAATGGAAAATGCTACAATTGTAGTAAACATGGTCATAAAGCTAATGAATGCAAGGAGAAACCAAAATTTGAAGGCAAATGTCACAAATGCAAGAAATAAGGTCACAAGGCAACTGAATGTAGATCCAAATCATTCAATCTAGCTGAAAAAATTATCAAAGAAATATTTGGTTGGGACTACAATACTTGGTGTAGATGTCACTATTTTGGAGAATATGAACACATTGACATAAACTATACAAGGCATCACTTGAGAAAGAGAGATTCAATAGTAAGATGTTATACATGCACTAAACTTGGTCATATAGCTAAAAACTGCATGAATATAGGAAGAGCTGAAGATGAAAAAAAAGCTAAAGCTGATAACATTAGGAAGTAGATGAGACAGTAGTGGATTCCCAAATATACTAAGCAAAATAGTTCAAATGATGTCTAGGTCACTCAAGAAGTGGGTGACTCTACCACTTCCAATTAGATTCTGTAAAGGAGAAATTGAAACTATATGATCAAGTCATATCTCAAGTAGTTACAAATGAAATAAAGCAAAAGATCCAAATCAATATTTTAGATATAGAGGGATCACATGAAATTTGGTCTTACCGAGCAAGGTTAGTCATAGACTCAACCAAGCTAGGTTAGGATCAATGAAAGTTTTGTTCGATCACTGAGTCACAAGTTTTTACTGAGCTAGTGAGTGGATGACAGTCTATTATGCACTACATTGTTATGGTACCAAGCATTAATGGAGGAATTTCATCAAAAAGGGAAAATTTTGACTTCATTTTTCACCATGACTTCAAAATTCATAGAGCAGAGCAATTTCTAGGTGCACACAAGCGATTTTGAGCAAATTTGTAGTGAAAATTTTGTTTGAAAAAATTCTATCATTTACTGAGCAGCCATGGCATCCGAGAGTAGTAGCAACAACAAGGTGAAAAGAGGTTCAAAAATGTTGGCAAGAGATGTGGAATGGAAAGTGCCGAGCTTCAAGCTAGTTCTAGTAGTTGCGGAGTCACTGGACCCTAATGGTGCACAATCTCAAATTCCACCAAAGGTACTTCTAATTAACGAGATTCACACTCATTTTAAGTGTTCTATTCAAGATATTGGAACCCTAGAGATGGATAGTGCCTTAGAAGAAATGTGTGTTGATGGTTCGCTAAAACCCAACCATAAGCACTTAGAAACCAAAGGATTAACCCATATCACACACATGTCAAGGAGCTTTCAGATAAAGTGGATTAGGTACAATCTTAGTTGTGTGCATAATGGACAATTATGGTTAGAGCAGCCAGTGTTAATCACAAAGAAAATGATTCATAAGATTATAGGGTCTCCCCATGCTAAGCAAAGCCAAAACTACCAAAACCCTAGGTCAAGATGAACTCCAAAAGAAAACCCTAGCCAAGTGGGACAGTAGAGGTCTAAATATTAGCACTGTTTCTAACATTGAATTGAGATTTGGTATTCATGCCATTGCCCACAAGATTTACAACTCTAGTCATTTGAACAACGTGCCATGTGAGGTAGTGGATTTAGCACTTAAGGTTGTGAAGAAAAATATGGAATTTGATCTGTCAGAATTACTATTGAAGCAATTGAACAAGACTATGGATAGTATTAGGACATCAAAGAACAACCCTTGCAAATTTGGTTCTTTGTTGACATGCCCTTTCTTTTATGTACATTTTTTTTTCCCATCTAAAGGTTCTAAAGTATGGAGAAAAGATTTTCCAATTCTGTATCAGATTAATGAGTTTATTGCATAAATGGGTGTAAATTTTGATAGCATTATGGATAATTACTTTGAAGATTTCAAGGAAAGGATGACAAATAGGTTCAAGATACCACCCAAGCTTGTTGAGGATTACAAAGATGGTGTATGTTTCATGGTCAATTGTGATAGAGTGTATATTTAAGCAATCAGGCCCCGAGTTGCATGGGTGAAACCTCTTCCATATGAGGTCAATATTGATGAAACTAGAGATATCATTGAAGCACTAGTGAATGAGCTACTAGTTTTTGGAACCTTCAATCAAGCCAAAGAAAGAATTGAGCTTGAAATCAAGCTACCCCAAGCAATTAGCAAAGGCAACAGGAAGATAGCCAAGATGAAAACTGCAAATGCTCCTCTAATGCTTACCAAGGGTAAAGGTGAAGATATTGAAGAATTAGAAAAAGAACAAGAAAAAGAAGAACAATAATCTGAAAAAGGAGGCAGAGCTAGCAAAGAAGAAAGGAAGGGTAATCATTACCAGACCTCCAAAGGCCTCCACAACTGTATTCACAAGAAGATCAAAAGTTAAAGGAAAAGGAGATAGTGAAGTTGTGCTTATAAAGCCCCCACTTACCTTCCAGGAAAGGTCAAAACAAATGGAAGAAGGAGGAAGCATCACAAACTTCAAAGCCTTAAAATTTGAAACTAGGAGTGATGCTAAAAAGATGCAAATTGAGGAGTTAGTACTGAAAAAAATGGGAAAATTGAAATATTCCCCAGATCAAATTGCTCCTTAGATTTAAAATGAATTGTTGGCAAGATTAAAGCCAAGATGAGAATCTATTGTATAGATAGAAAAAGACATATATGAACAATCTTTGAGGAAGTTACTACCCAATCTTGAAAATGCCAAAGTTAAGGCTACAATGAAAAATAATGAAGGTAAAATGATGATTAGATTCCATACATGTTTGATTTTAATCAAAGATATTGAGCATGTGGTTAGAGATGCAACAAACATTTAGAAGAACATCTATCATCTGCACAAGCCCAGTGATGATCTAGTAGAAATTAAGGATGATGATAATAACAGTGATGATGAAGAAGAAGATAACACTCCATGTGTTACCATTGGTGTTGAAGATTATCAAGAAGTGATGAAGGATAATGAAGAGAAAGAGGAAGAAGATGAAGAAAGTGATCCAATGAGAATAGCAGCAAAATTCACTGCTTCCCCTCCTCACTCTCCACCTAAAACTACTACATCATCAAGGTTGGAGTCAGTTTTAGCAAGTATGATTGCAACTACCTTAGATAAAACATTTGCACAATCATTATTTGCTACCTCATAGCTCCAAGTATCTATAATGGAAGTGTCTATCACTTCATCTACTAAGATGTAGCCCTCTTCATTAGCTCCTGAGCAATCTACAACATTAGTAGTGTGTAAAGCACCCAGTTCTTCCAATGTGTCAACTTCTATAGAAACATGTACAGTAAGTTTTCCATCATGTTCTATAGTTTTGTCCACTATAGCTTTGATAGCACCAGCTTCTGTTTCAATCAATTCTCTAGTTGTAAGTACTCCAATTTGTGCTCCACCTATTATTACTTCATTTTTGGATAGCACATCAATTTTGGATAGAGTTAGCACTTCTTTCTGTTTTCCTTCAGTTGGACCCATTCAAGTTTTTACTACAAGTCTAGCAATTTATACTATTTTTTCCATTTCTAAGTCCAAAGAAGTAAGCTTAGAAGTAAAACTAAAGACTCCTCTAAAAATTCTGCTTACTAGCAAAGAAATTGATGAAGGCATTTATTTGAACAAATAAATTGTCATTCCAAAGTTGGATTTGGACATTGCCACAACTGATGAAATGATATTGGTTTGTCAACATTTGGAGCAAAAGACAAGATAGAAGTACCTTAGAGATAAAGAGATAGAGAATTTGCAATAATTGAAAATGCTAAAAATATAATAACTAAGGCTATAGGTGTTGATGTGGACTCATCACAACCATCTTGTTGCAATTGGAAGAAGCCATAAATAAGTTCAATGAAGATACTTCTGGCCAAGAAAAGCTTATTGAAAAGGCAGAGAATAATTTTGATAATAAGGTGCTTGAGCACACTGTCATTAACTAAGTAGAGCTATCTACAATTTTGAGCAATCTTGAACAATCTTTCAGCAATGTGACATCACTTTTTGGAAAGCTTTGTGATGTTACCGAGTTCACTAAGGATATAAAGGAGAAATTGAGTAAGATTGATGTTGATATGAAGGCAAGTGCTCAAAGGCTATAGCTTGACCCTAGTTCAAGCTCAGCACATCACCTCAAGGTGAGATTTTTGTTAGAAATGCAGACAGAATTGCAAGAGAGGAAGCTAGGATGAGGTCTACATTGATTGGTATACAAAATATAATCCTTTCAATTATGGACTTAATGCAGAAACACATTGCATATTCAAAAACATTGGTCCAAGATAACAATTTTTCCATAGAAAATCCTATGATTGAACTTTCTTCAAAAGTTCAAGTGGCACTCTCCACATACAAAATTTTGCAAGACAATTGGGATAAGACATTGGCTCTTATTCTCAAGGTAAACTCCAAATTTCTCTCACATTTTGGTGTCTCTATTTGAATATTTGGATATCTCTTTAGCATTATTGTCAAAAAGGGGGAGTAAGAGATGATAAGAGACTTATGGAGATAATAAGGGAGAAAATAGATTGATTTATGTATAGAGTAAAAAGGATGAAAAGCTATGTATATATTATGCCATGTGTATGGGGGAGATATGTAAGATATTTATATACAACAACTTTACAAAGATTAATTTTAAAAAATTAAAAATCAATATGTTAGTGTACATAAGGCTCATAAGTGTTTTTTTCAGTAATGCCAAATGGGGAAGATTGTTGGCATTATGTTATATTTTTCATTAGTGACGACACTCATTCAATTTTGTATGTTCACCAAGCTCATCACTCATTCTATAGTTTATACTAAGCAGTCAGTGGTTGCCAAGTAAGTTCATTACTTAAGCAGTTCACACCGAGCATTCCTGAAGCTACCAAGTGAGTGTGTAGTCCAGCAGTGTTTACCAAGCTTACAGTGTTCACCGAGTAGGTAGTGGTTACCGAGTCATCATTTTGTGCGATGTGAAGCTAGTGTCTACTGAGTGATGGATGTGTAGTGTTTACCGAGTTCAGCTAGGTAAACAAAGGATACAGTATCTATCGAGTGACACTATATCTACCGAGTCTCCAATGGTTACCGAGTTTGAAGCTATGTTGTGTGATTAGTATGGACCAAGCTTCCACTTCTATTGAGTGCATGGAAATTTTGAGTAATGTAGTGGATGTCGAGTATCAAAAGTTCACCAAGTCAATTTTCAAAACCCAAGTTTTCTACTGTTTGGCTAACTCAGTAATATTTTATTTACTTGTGTTTTGGCTGACCTTGTAATTGTAAATATTGGAATGGTTTGTGCGATGTGAAGCTAGTGTCTACTGAGTGATGGATGTGTAGTGTTTACCGAGTTCATCTAGGTAAACAAAGGATACAGTATCTATCGAGTGACACTATATCTACCGAGTCTCCAATGGTTACCGAGTTTGAAGCTATGTTGTGTGATTAGTATGGACCAAGCTTCCACTTCTATTGAGTGCATGGAAATTTTGAGTAATGTAGTGGATGTCGAGTATCAAAAGTTCACCAAGTCAATTTTCAAAACCCAAGTTTTCTACTGTTTGGATGACTCAATAATATTTTGTTTACTTGTGTTTTGGCTGACATTGTAATTGTAAATATTGGAATGGTATATATATAATGTATTGTATCATTTGCAATATATGTGTGTATGTCAATGGAATGGAAATGTAATGTTTTGAGAAGAGTGAATGTGAATTAGCAACAAACAAAAGTATTCAGCAAGGTCTACAAGGAGCAATAAAGATATATCAATCACAAGAGGTGATCTATACTTCAAGGATCTATTCAGCAATCAAGTTGTAGTCAGATCTACTATTTCATCCTAATAGGTGAATAAGTTTACCAAATCCTTTAAAAATGTAGACTTAATAGTCTTTGTATAAATCTCTTAACAGAGTGCATACTCCTTTGTATGTTTGTAAAACCTCTAACAAGGTGGATCTAGCAGTCCAAATTGCTCTTAATAGGGCAGATCATCAGAAGTGGTCAATGTAAGTCCTAACAAGCCAACTTTATACTATAGTAGTAAAGTTGTGTGGGTATCATCCCCACCCCAATTTTACTTTCTATTTGGAAGGTTTCTGGGTCACCAAGATATTGTGTTCATGTTTATCTTTTTTTGCATGTAGTAGATTAGATAAATGAATGTTGAATGGATTAAGTGCTAAAATTAATTTAAAGTCTTTGTGGTTACTGATTCACCCCTCCCCTCTCAATAACCTAGCTAGTCTTGATTATTTCCAACATTAACCTCAGATAGAAATAACAATTACATGCAAATATAAACAATATCAAAAAATCATAAATCACACAAAATAGAACATAAGACACCAAGATTTAAAGTGGTTCACCCAAACCCTAGGTTACGTCCATCAAATAGCAAGTCCAATATTATTATGATCCAATGACTACAACTTGATTACAATAAGTAATTCCTTCTAACTCAATACTGCCACAAGAAGCAATTTTTGTATCACACCTTATGAAACAATACCTAACTCTATGCCCTTTTATACAAGTATTTTTGTTGCTTTAGGATTAAAATTAGTTACATGTTAGCCATAAATTAGCAAATAATAGCCAAAACCCCAAAGAATTTATGAAGTATGTATAGTACTTCCCTAATCAGTCACCACAAAGTAACAATGCCCATAGTGGAATGGAAGTTAGAAGATAAAATATGAAAGTTTCCTTGTATCTTAGAGAGAATTAGGTAGATGCACTCCTTAACTATATTCTCTTTCCTACATCACCATAACAAAGCCCTCTAATGTTTAAACCTGATAATAAAGTCCTCACTAGTGGGAAAAGCATCAAGTACAAGAGAAGTGAACTCTGCCTCAATCTGAAGTGCTCTAAACTCAGTGATGGTGCCAAACAAGTCATTAAATTTTCCCCACATTTCTTGAGGATTGGAAAACTCATCAAGATGAAACTATAAGTTGTCTAAACCACTCAAAGAAATCAGACCCATGTCTTCATCCATCTTATTCCTATGCTACAAAGTCTGGTATTAACTCTAAAAAATTGGTTGGACTGGATCTAGACAAGACCACAAAGCCTTTGAACAAAGAAGCAACTGCATATGAGATTTCCATGTATGGTAGTTCGGTAGGTTTAGAAGTAATGGATAAGAAGAGGTATTTGTCATTGTTTTAGAGGGGGTTTTTGAAGTTTTCGAATATGCTGATATAATAATAGAAATTAATATAAAAACACCCCCCAAAATTGAAATAATTGAAGCCCAACTTATAGAAGGAATGCATAATTGAGAAAAGAGAAAAAAATCTTTAGATGTGAATCACAAATACCTAGTACAAAATATTGGTCAAATGACAGAGAAACAAGAAAGTGCTTGAGAAAAGACACTTTTTTTGGATAGAAAAATGGAGCTATAATGAAGAATTTATGCCCCCTAAAAGATAGAAGTCATCAATAGATTTCAAGTGCAAAAATAGATACCAAACTAGAAAAAAAATCCAAAAAATACCTACTCCATTGTCTCCTTCTTTGAACTAGCTTTTTGACACTTCTTTTAGATAAAAAAAGATTCCTATATTGTCAAGATTACACAAAAAAAACTAAAAGGCCCCCAGAATAGAAATAAAACTTAATTTTTTTAATTTATTTTTTAATTTTTTTAAAAAATTCCATCAATGGAGCGATGATGGCAAGGTGGCAGGCAAAGGGAAGAACCACTGGACTAAGTGTAGTGCAAGAGGGTTGGATTGTGGTGGTTGAAAGATCAATGGAGTGGTGGAAAGATAGTGGCTGTTGGGTGGAGATTGCCATGGTTGTTGGTGTAAGCCACTACAATTGCAATAACTGTAGGCAGTGATCACTAGTGGTTATTAAAACCACGAGTGATTAGTAAACTACCATGGAAGAAATTTAAACCACCACATTAAAAAATGTGTTTTTTAATTGTATTTTATGATTTTTTAATTTTTTCAATCTCAGATTGTGTATAGAGGTCGTACAACCCTATTATGCAAAAAAAAAATGCCTCCTAGATCAACATTGTCCAAAATTGACAAACTTTATATAAAAATGGGGGTTTTGAGAAATTTAAGGAGTTGAGGACTTCCTTTATAGTGTTAGCATTACTAGATTTCAACAAACCTTTTGAGCTACACTATGATGCTTCCAGAGAGGGCATTGGAGGGTGTTTATGCAAGAGAAGCACCCTATTTCTTATGAGAGCAAGAAATTAAGAGGACCAAAGAAGAGCTTCAGCATATATGATAAGGAGATTTTAGCCATTATGCATGCTTTGGCTAAATTCAGGCAATATTTGGTAGGTAGTAAATTTTGTATCAAAACTTACCATAGCTACTTAAAACACTTTTTGGGGTAGTGAGATCTCAATGATAGGTAGCAGAAGTGGGTGAGCAAGTTATTGTCCTATGACTTTGATATTACATATTTTAAGGGGACACACAATGCAGTTGTTGATGCTTTATCATATAGGTCCCATTTGAGCTTATTGATAGATATATCAGGGGATTGGAGACATTTGATCCTTGTAGAGTATGCAAAGGATGCGTGGACCACCAGATTCATAGATGGAACTATTCAGGACAGCAGATACACACTTGTGAATGAGCTCATCATTTACAAAGGGCGAATATTTTTGGTACTAGGCTCAATAGTGAGGAGGATGGTTCTAAAATCTTTTATTAATTCACCTATGGAAGGACATCTTGGTTTCTACAAGACATACTCAAACATTAGAGAGTGCTTCACATGGAAAGGGCTCAAAGAAAAAGTACTTTAGTATATTAGGGAGTGTCCCACTTGCCAAAAGAATAAGTAGTAACACTCCTATCCAAGCAGGTTACATTAGGCACTTTCAATTCTAGATAAGAAGTGGGAGTGTTTATCTATGGACTTCATCATAGGACTACCTAGAGCCCAAGGCAAGGATTGCATATGTGTGGTTATGGATCACCTTACAAAGTTTGCACACTTCTTTCTGATCACTACAACATACACTGCTACATAGGTGGTGGAGTTGTTCTTCAAAGAGATATTCAAACTACATGGCTTACCTCGAAACATTGTGAGTGACAAAGATAGTAGGTTTATGAGCCATTTTTGGTAGGAGCTATTCAGGTTGTGTGTGACAGAGCTCACTCTAAGTACTAGCTACCACCATCAGACAGATGGTCAGATAGCGATAGTGAATAAATGGGTGGAGGGATATCTCATTAATTATATAGTAGGGCAATAGAAGGCATGGATAAAGTGGATTTATCTCTATGAGTATTGCTACAATACCACTTATCATATGTTGATTTAGATGTCACCCTTTATGGCCCTGTATGGATATGAGGCACCTATTTTTATGGATCTTCTTCTGACTGATAGTAGAGTGCCCAATACAGGTGATTTTTTATAGGAGAGTCAAGACATTGTTAAGACTCTCAAGGATAACATAACCAAGGCACAAAATCAGAAGAAGTAGTATGCAGATCAAAAGAGGACAGTGCAAACTTTTGAGGTTGGAGATATGGTGTATCTTATGTTGTAGCCTTACCATCAATCCACTCTCAAGAAGAGTGGTGTCGAGAAACTTAAGCCACGATACTATGGTCCATTCAGGATTATTAGGAAAGTGGGAGAGGTGGTTATGAGTTAGATTTTTTGGCAGAGAGCAAGATGCACAATGTTTTTAATTTGTCATGCCTCAAGAAAGGGCTAGGATATCATAGTGTTCTTCTACAGTGCTCCCACCCTTGGATGATGAGAGAAAATTGATATTGGTGATAGAGGCTATCATTGATTTTAGGGAAAGGAACTTGAGGTGGCACACTATAAGGGAGTATTTGGTGAAATGGAAGGACTTTCTAGTAAAAGATGTGACATGGGAGAATGAGGAAATTTCACAGCATCCGAACAAGCAATTTCAAGGAGGGTAGACTATAATGTCCCCATATTTTTAGCATCTTAGTGGAGTTCTTAGCCTTGACATTCTCTGAAGGCTAAGTGGAGAAATAAGGAGAAATTGATTAAATTAATTTCTTATAAAATCATTAAATAAATGAAAATAAAAAGGTGACTTTATATTTAATTAATTTAATTAATTGAGAGCACATCAATTATTGGAAGGGAAAACTTCTAGTAATTGAAATTATTAAATATTTTATTAGTTATTGTATTGCAAGAGAGAAGCTTCTAGCAAGTGCATTAATTATTGGAAGGGGGAAACTTCTAGTAATTTAATTTCATAAAAGAACATTAATTATTGGAAAGGGAGAGACTTCTAGAGAATTCACTTGTTAAATATTTTATTTCCTTCTTGAAGGGTGAAGGAAAAGTATAAATAGAGGTGAAAGCTTCATTGTTTATCATCAAATTATTGTGAATTACATTTGATATTAAGTTGGGAGAAGAAACAAAGGTTTCCAATTTGAGTTAGCCATTGGAGAACGTCAACTTTTCAGTGTTGCAACCATTTGAGGTGGTGAAATATCCATTGAATTTGATATTCAAGAGAGCTTCAATTCAGGAGTTCTATTTGTGCTTAAATTGGAGAATAGATTTTGGCTACTATAGTATGCATGCACGATGTCATGTTGTAGTATCTATGTTTGATTCATTTCCATTCTTGGGCATCACTATTATCAGGTTCCTCTTGTTATCATTGTACTTCATAAGCATATGATTTTTCTATGATAATTCATAATCAAATATTGGCATTACTCTAGCCATTATTATATGTCAATTATTTGCACTTCATATCTAGTTTCCATGTATTTGCATTGAAAATACCAAAAGAATTGCACTTACATATTAGTTAATTGTAAGATGATATTACATTGGTATTAGAACTTGCTTGCAAAGTGTTTGACGAAATGTCAAACAACTAAAGTATAAAAGATTTTGGTGTTTGAAGAAGTTATAATTGGTTGGGTATTACAAGGACAATCTTTGACTTCATCAATTTTAGAATAATTAAGAGAGAGCTAGCAATGTCAAATCATTGTGTTGTGATTCTTTTATCCACTATATGTTCCACATTCAATGGAATAGCAGGTTCCACATACTAGCTCTCTAGAAGTTATAGGCATGAATCCTCAATGGTTGACAAGTGTATCTTCATGAGTTCTTGTCATGCTTGGAAGTTATCTTTGTTCAACCTTAGGAATCTCTATTTTGTAAGACGACTTGATCTTTAGCTTATGTC
The DNA here is from genome assembly GCA_028749045.1 of Cupressus sempervirens. Lineage (NCBI taxonomy): Eukaryota > Viridiplantae > Streptophyta > Pinopsida > Cupressales > Cupressaceae > Cupressus > Cupressus sempervirens. Next base: position 38,398,844 of record CM053785.1, read on the forward strand.
CTTGAAACCTATTTTGCAAGCCCCAAAAGCTCTGATACCAATTGTTGGAAATATAAGAGTAATTGAGAGGGGAGGGATGAATCACTTATCACAAAAATAATTCCATATCCCTTAGATATTAATACAATTTTTTTAATAACTCACAACTCGATTAGAACTATATATTTATTGTAAATCAGTTAACAAATAAATCTTAAGATAATAATGTGAATTAGCCTTAGTAACTTAGTTGCAAAAAGATAAACCAATAAGAAAATAACATGAACACAAGAGACACCAAGATTTAACATGATAATCCAATTTAGGAAAGCCACCAATGTAGCTAGTTACAACTTTTCACTCTTCTGAAGTGAGCCCTATTAGGAGCCAACCCTATTAAAGGTTATAAAAACCACTATTAGGTGTGACCCTATTAAAGAATTTGAATCACCCTATTAGGAGTGGCCTTGTTAGAGGTCTTCAAGGCACTTCAATCTAGAAATTCCACCTTGTTAGAGGATTTGTAAAATGACTGTTAAGTCAACTCCGTTAAGATATTTCTTCACTGCTACAATTGTTAAAGAGTAATAATGATTGACTTCATTAATGAAGAAACTGAATTGTATATTTAGATTATTGTTCTAGCTTATCCTTTATATCCTCTCTAATCAAAATATTATTTCCAGCTCCTTGGATGTTCTTCCATTAATTAGAAATCCTTCTTTATTTGCATCTTCTCTTCTTCCACTCTTGTTCTATTTTTTAATCCACATCTTGACCTTTCATATATATGAAGCCCAATGTCTATTTGTCTTGGATACCCTTGAAAATAAACAAATAACATCCACTGAGTCAAATTGCATAAACCAACTATTAAATAAAACTAATCTGTTGAAGGTTAGCTAAAACTGAAAACTGGGTCACTTAGTTACCACTAAGTTCATTGGTAACCAACTTGACTCTATTTATACTAAACTCCCTTAGTAAGAAATTTGATTGGCTTTGCATAGGAATCTGTTTGGTAACTAACCTATCTTGGTCTGCATTTGATCACTAAACTTGGCTTCTTCTGATCTTTGGCTCGGCTGATACTGGAGCCTTTTGAACTCAGTTCCAATTGGTAGTGATCTATTAGAGTATACCATTTGTGTAACATCAATCATAATATACAATTGAATAATTGTTATCAACACATTTCCCTTGACTGCTCTAATGATCCACTTGGCTAAAAGACACAACTTGAGTTTGAGAGTATAAAAGGCCTAATTTTCCTTTAGACTTAGGTTCAATGCAATGCAGCCAAGAAGTATTTTTTTAAACACTACCGTTCCAGTTAGACCATTAAAATTGTCAAAAAATCTTAGTAAGATCATTATAACTCTTCCTTGAGGGCAACCAGTGGGAGGATTGATAAACATTTTTAACCAAAAATATATGATTCACTACTTGAATTTGTTAGAAGGTGAGATTCCCAAACCAAATGGGATGCCCAAATAGTGAAAAATATGACCATGTTTTATTTGTCTCCATTCCTTAAGGATCCAAGGGGGAACATGGTCATTGCATATGAAGAGAAACTCGGTTTTCTTATGTGAAATCTTTGAACTAGAAATGGAACAATAAAGGTTGAGAGCATCCAAGGTACTATTAATATCCTCAAATTTTTTGAGGAACAACATAATGTCATCAGCAAAATGTGAATTTATCACAGCCAAAATACTAAGATTAGAAATCCCCTTATCTCCTTCCTTTATGTCTTAACTGTTGACTTTTGGTTATTTGTTAGGGAAGTGAGCATACTAATTTTATAACTCACAAATCACACTTTTCATGATTTTAACATTACCTGAGACACAATTTCTATAATAACAAGAGTTGTGTAGTTGTAGCTACTTAAAATTATTAAAAATAAATAAATAATTATGATCAATTGATCATATTAAAGTTGAGCTATATATATAGTGTATCCATTCAAAAATTTCAATTATGAAATTATAAGATATGAATTGAAATACTCATGATCAAAGTATTCTCAATCATAAAAGTGTTCACTATTTCAAAAATTGCTTTTGTTAGATTGTCTAACAAATTCTATTGTTCATAGATAAACATTCAAATACTTTTACAATATTGCAATTCATTAAATTCATATATATTAAGAAATGAATTATAAACCTTATACTAATTAGAAATTTTATAAAATAATCATCCCACTAAATAATTCTCACTTAAAAATAATAAGGTATTAAAATAATATTCTCTTTCAGGTCACTCAAGTACACTTGCTTATCAAGCAAGTCTCATCAATTTAAAAAAGCATCAAAATTAGTACCCTAAGTACATACCTAAATCTACCAAAAGCTATAGTGTTTAATATATTATATATTAAAATGATTTATAATCTATTATAATATGATATTTCAAATAAGATATTATGTTTGGTAATAATTAAGCTGATAGACTTCTACAATGGGAGCATACATCATTGTAAACAATTTAGCTTTTCCAACAAAATTGACGTGCATTGAAAAGTCTTATGCTACTAAGATAGCTATGTCGAGACATTTCCACAAGAAGTTAAAGTGTCCATTGGATCTCAAATGTGGTTGTTAGTTAATAGAGCATTCAATGAATGAATGATTCAGCTAGTTCATTGTTTTCCCCAGATATGACAACAACCAACATTATAGAATATGATTCTAAGATCCATGGCGTTTGCATTTCTTGATAACTAAAATAATAATTGGAAATGACATGGCTATTTCTTTCTAATTAGAATGGAAACTACTAAATACCTTATATACATTTCTACAGTAAAGGAAAGCTACTAATGTTACTGCTACCTTTAATGCATCAATTCTAATAAAATTTGCATAGTCCGTTATGGTAGCTAATAAAGTGACATAGAATAATTTGTCAAGCTTCTACATATGTGGGTTTTCCCATGGATATTTCTCATATTTAGAAGCAAAGACTTCTCATCTTTCATCATCAAAGTTTCCACAGATATGCTTCATTGCTATTATTTTTTAGTCTAGATCACAATTTACAAATTTTATTTCTCAATGACATTTTCATTCAAATTTTTAAAGCGTCATATTTTCATTTAGTGTAATCTAAGAGAAAGAGGTACCACATTTTTTCATCTGCTACAATATTGGAGAAAGAGGTATCACAGGTTTTCATCTCCAAGAATCTACAACAAAGAGGACATCATGAAATATAAATTGATGAATTACTATTAGAATGTTTTACTTTCATCAATTGAATATAAAATATTATTGTTCTTTTGCTCCTCATGAGTTGGAGTCCATGGAAATGTGAGGTCTTTATTGTTTTTCTTACCAGTCTCTGCCATTTTTTATAACCAGTCTATATTTTTTAGAGTTTTTCTTACCAATCTCTAGCATTTTCTTATAACCAATATTTATTCCTCCTCAATTATAGATTGTCCTTGTGAGTCTACCATTTCGATCTATCACTAAAATCTCTAGCCATGAACACCACATTGCATAAATCTCAAATTGACTAGCATATCTAACCTTTAAGCTTTCATTCATGCTATATTCCCCTATGATTGAGGCCTTAATGCACTTGCATTTACAAAAACTCCCTCCACTTTATGAAATGTTAAACCATTCAATTTTTCATTCAATAATGTCATTTTTCCATCCCCCTTTAGAATAGGAAGATGATTGATGTAAATCTCCATTTATATTTGCCAAAAAATCATTTGATGAGTTTTCTTACAGTAAATTATTATTTTCTTTTTATTATATTATTATTTTCTTTTTAATACACTTTCTATCAATACTTTTGATTTCATGATTTAAAAGTGATATCAATCCTCAATTTACTTTTTGACACGTTAAAGTTTAGTATTAAACAAATATTCTTACTAGATGTATGAACAGGTTTTTTACTCTACCTTGATTTTATAGTAATGTTTCTTTTAAGATTAGAATTGGTTGGGCTATTATAAATCTTCTTTTTCTCAATAGATAATCATCTCAAGCTCTTTCAAGATAGAATTATGTTTGAATTTTATAAGAGTTTTCACCAATAGTTCCATTTTAAAAAAGAAAAAATTCAATTTTTGTAAACACCTATATCTAATAGACGATTACAATGCATCCAACTATGTTACTTTTACAATTATAAAATGAATAGGGAATTAATGATATTTTTAGTTTTATTTTTAAAATGGTTGTTGTAGAAGTGAAATTTAATTTTTAAACACCTATATCTAATAGATGATTACAATGCATCTAGTTATGTTACTTTTACAATTATACAATGAGTAGAGAATTAATTATATTTTTAGTTTTATTTTTAAAATGATTATTTTAGAAGTGAAATTTAATTTTTAATTTTTTTTTCTAAATTTAAAAGCTAATGTTCTATATTTATAAAATATTATTATGTGTGAATTCATAATTCAAAATTTATTGTTAGTTTTGCTTTAGAAAATAAATTTAAAAATCAGCTTTTAGATTTTTTGTATATTACTTGTTGGTTTATTATTCATAATTTGGTTTTTATGAATTCTATTTAATATTACTTTTATGTAATGAATTTTTTTCATTCGTGATTATACAAAAGGTTTTGTAATGGAGGTTTACATTGGAATGAGAGTTGAAGCTTCATGTGACGAGGATGGTTTCCAGGGTGCATGGTTCAAAGGAACCATTGTAGGGAGGGTTCAAAATTGTGAAAGGCCCAAGTATTTTGTTCATTATGATCACTTCATCAATAATGAATGGGACAGGGAAACACTCATAGAAGATTTTTTCATAAAGAATTTGAGACCAATTCCACCACCAAGCAAATTGCCCAATTTTATACCAATAGGATATTGTGTTGAAGTATTTGATAATGATTGTTGGTGGTGGGGGGTGATATTTAATATATTTGATTCCCCTCTTAGTAAAAGCCAATTTTTTGAAGTGTATTTTTCTGATACATCTACACTTCAGCCATTTTCATGTGAACAACTACATACATTGGTTACTTGTCAATTAAGAAAACCTAAGATTTTTGCTAAGAAAAAAGAATTGTGTGTCTATGGGGAAAAATAAGCATCAAAGAATTCTTTGAATTTAAGGAAAATTAAATGCAGAAATATATGTGAATAGGAAAGAATCAAACAATTCTTCTCTTTCAAATACCATTTTATTGCTAAAAATGCATATCTTAATTCTTGTCATTTTCATACTGACCATTTTCTTCCTTACATTATAGATATCAAAAAAAAATTAACTATGGATGTTCAAAAAAATAAAATTCAAAACCACTATCACAAACCCACTTCTTCCAGATGACTTGGTGCAATCAAATGAAATTGTTCAAACTTATTTGGATAGATTGGGAACAATCATTTCTGAGTCTTGTAAAAAAATGATGGATGAAATTCATATTGTGAGCTTTCATGTTCAAGGATTCCAACATTCTCAAATCTTATAGATGGGACAATATACAAAGGAAATTCATGAGGCATGGAAGAAAGCATTTGGTTTCTTTCAATTTATGAAAGACATCCACTATGATGAAGAGAACATGGATGGATAAAACAACATTTTCCTCACTGATGAATTCCACATGTTTTTGCATCACTATAATGAAATCTAGATGTCATATTATTTGATGTTCTCATTTTATATATATTTTTGTATTCAACCTATCAATTTTGAGGAACCCATGTTATTTTTCTTTTATCTCAAATAAATTAAAACCGTGTTATACATACATGAGGATTCAGTATTTGCTATATTTGTATATCTTCTTCTCTTATCCACACAAAATATCCCTTCTATATGTATTTGTGAATTGTTGATCTATTAATTAGAAAATGAATAAATATCTATCTTATATGCAATGCAATGCCACTAAATTTATGGGATATTTTAAACCAAATTTATAAAACATAGTTTAGTAGATCTGCTAATTTTTATTTTCTCTAATGTTTGGTTGCAAATTTATTTCATAGAAAAAAATTAATCTACTATGAATTTCCAATTAGATCAAGAAAGAAGACAATATCAAATGAAGCAACGAAGAGCATACCAAAGAGAATACTAGAGAGAGTATTATAGACGACGACGAGAACAAATGACAGAAGCTAAAAGAGAAGAAGAAAGAAGAAGGAACAATTAATTTTGATGACTAAATTATGCTAGAAGAAGGGTAGAATTGCCATTACAAGAATTGGAACTACAAAATAGGAATAGAAATAGTCATCAATGAACATCAGATGAAGTATCTCATTTTGAAACACAAGAAAGACATGAAGTTGATTATGAATCAAGTGAGAGGTACAATCAAGCATTGAAAATATTTTTGGATTTGAGTGACCAAAATGAAATTCAAGAACAATAGAGCGTGTTCCTGAAGCACTTCATCCTACAAGCCAAGATAGGATAAATTTAGGTGGACAAGGCAATAGAGAAAATATTAAAACCCCAACAACATTTCTTCAGAATAATTTCTATACATTCCAAATGCAATTTTGACAACAATTAGATAGCTTGAGAATGCCACGTATGTGTTATATTTTTAAGGAATGCTATCTACAAATGAATGTGTTCTATACGGGTATGTGCAGGATCATGGTCAACCAAACTATGGCCTTAAGTGGCAATGAAAAACCAACAAATCAGGGTTATGTCAACTTGACACATAATTTTAAAGTGGTTATGGACTTTATATCAAAAAGTTGTAAGAAAATAATTTGTAGGAAAGTAATTTTAAAGTAGTTTTAGACTTTAATATATCAAAATTTTTTAAGAAAATAATCTATAGGAAATTGAATGTAGTTTCTAAACTACTTGGCCTTATTTGGAGAAAAAAAAATTTATTGGTCAAAAGTTTGGATTTTAATGTAGTACTATGAAAATTTCAAGGCGAAAATAAAAACTAAGTGCATGTCTGACCACTTTACTCAAAATCAAATGATAATTTTTTTAAATATTATTATAGATATAAAAAGTAGACTCATGCCCAGATGTGACACGTATTTTTGGGTATTTTTATTCCAAATAAATAATTAAATATGAATTTTCTACTAAAACTTATTCCAAAAAAAAAAACTATGTTTGACCACCTTAACTAATAGAAAACTTTACCAAATTTATTTTTCTTATTTTTATTTTTCTTATACCGTTTGAAAGTTATAGCTATTTTTCAATCAGTATGTCAATCAACACTTTACAATTATCTTCATTGAAAATTAACTAATAAATACTTATTGAACTTAGAATTTGACAGATATTATACCGATGGAATCTCAAGAGTGTTATAAAAAAACCCTTTTCATTTCATTCAATTTCAATGAAAATAACATTGTTAGATGGCTACCCGAAGTCTGAGTGTTAGTGAAACCCTTCTCAAACACATTTTTTGGGTTGACCAAATAGGCTTGGTAAATACCGAGCCTAAGTGGATACCCGAAATAAAATCGGGTATCTGATTAGGCTTGTCATTTTTCAATTGAAATTTTGGACGTAAATTTGAGAAGAAATATATTCCAATTGTAATTTTGGAGGGAGGCAAATTTGAGAGAAAAACTTTAGAGTATTTTACAGGGTAATTTATTTGGGGGAAGTGTGGACATTGATATTATTTTTATTATTATATATGATTATAATTATTATTATATTATAGTAATATGTATGATTATTATTATTAAATATATATAGTAATATTATATGACTATTATTATATATAATAGTATATATGGTTATTATTATTAAATATATAATCTACTAACATATATGATTATTATTGTTATATAATCTAATACTATATTATTATTATATTAAAATATACAATTATATTATTACTAAATATAATATTGTCATAAAATGCATTGAAAGGGGTCATAGGTTAACCTATGACCCTTTTTGACGCATTCCTACTAGGTCCTTAAGGGTCTTAGGGGTCCTAGGGACATAAATTGTCATGAAATGTATCGAGAGGGGTCATAGGTTAACCTATGACCCCTCTCGATGCATTGGAACCAACCAAATGTGTATGTTGTGATGAAATGCATGGAGAGGGGTCATAGAAAAATGATTATAATATGTTCCTAGGGGTTCTAGGACCCCTAGAGACATATGTTGTCATGGAATGTGTCGAAAGGGGTCATAGGTCATCCTATGGCCCCTTCAACCCATATAAATGATTATAATATGTCCCTAGGGGTCCTAGGACCCCTAGAGATATATGTCATCATGGAACATGTCGAAAGGGGTCATAGGTCATCCTATGGCCCCTTTCGAACCATATAAATTATTCTAATATGTCCCTAGGGGTCTTAAGACAACTAGGAGCATATGTTGTAATAGGGTCATAGGTCATCCTATGGCCCCTTTCGACCCATATAAACGATTTTAATATGTCCCTAGGGGTCCTAGGACCCCTAGGGACATATGTTGTAATGAAATTTGTCGAAAGTTGTCATAGGTCATCCTATGGCCCCTTTCGACCCATATAAAAAATTCTAATATGTCCCTAGGGGACCTAGGACCCCTACGGACATATGTTGTAATAAAATGTGTTGAAAGGGGTCATAGGTCATCCTATGGCCCCTTTCGACCCATATAAATTATTGTAATATGTCCCTAGGGGTCCTAGAATCCCTAGAGACATATGTCATCATGGAATGTGTCGAAAGGGGTCATAGGTCATCCTATGGCCCCTTTCAACCCATATGAATGATTGTAATATGTCCCTAGGGTCCTAAGACCCCTAGAGACATATGTTGTAATAAAATGTATCGAAAGGGGTCATAGGTCATCCTATGGCCCCTTTCAACCCATATAAATTATTGTAATATGTCCCTAGGGGTCTTAGGACCCCTAGGGACATATGTTGAAATAAAATGTGTCAAAAGGGGTCATAGGTAATCCTATGGCCCCTTTCGACCCATATAAATGCTTGTAATATGTCCCTAGGGGTCCTAGGACCCCTAGCGACATATGTTATAATAAAATGTGTCAAAAGGGGCCATAGCTCATCCTATGGCCCCTTTTGACCCATATAAATGATTGTAATCCACTATGGTGTTTAACGTGGATAACATAGGAGCCAATGCGAGTACATTATTATATGTTCTTCAAGCAAAGTCCTCAATTGGGTAAAATTTTCATTTATCAAATCCTTGATTCAAGGAGGGTTTGAGGGGGTAAAGGATCATTTGGTGGATAGTTTTGTGAGGGCACTGGATCATTTGGTGGTGGGTTACAAGGAATATTATTCCTTGCCTCAGTGTCATCATTTTGATCAGCCATTCCTATTAATTTGCAAAACATAATATATATTTTTAAAAAACTTTAATTTTAGCAATTTTTATAAAAAAAACCCTAAATTCAACTGAAACTAACAAATTCATGATAAAATCTATTAAATTTATATTAAAATTGATTTAAAAAAACAAAAAAAATGCAATGTCGTATATCCGATCTTGAATTCGATATCTAAGCATTGAAAATAATAAAACCTTGTGAGAATAAGCCCACGAGTTATTTTGTTTTATAACTACTAATAGATATCAAGTATCTGATATAATATTGGATGTCTGATATATAATATCAAATATCTGATAAAATATCGGATATCTGATATCTGCCACGTCATCCCACAATTTGAAACACCGTGTGGGTCAAGTAGTGTATTATATTATATTGCTATATATTATATTTTATATTATACTATAATATTATAATATTATATTATACTATTATATAATATGTTATACTATTATAATATAATAATACTATTATATTATATTATAATTATAATTATTATATTATTATTATAATATTTTTATTTTATTTTTTGGCAAAAGTGGGCTAGCCACTGAATATATTTATTAATAAAACTGGTTCAAAGAGCTCAACCAGGAAAGAACCAGAAAGAAAACTTGGAATCATTGCTTACATAAAAATCTACATAAAGATATTTGTCGATATTTACAATAGATATTATATCAACAAAATTGAGGCTCATAAAACTATACCATTGAGAACTTTGTCCTGAGTCAAGCTTTACATCTAAATTTTATGAGCATGATAAACAACTTTCAGATGCAATCAATGAATGTAATTGTTCGAATTGTTCAATAAATGAGGTGGGTTGATGTGTGTTAACAACAACACCATCACACCCGAGATTAGATATGAAATTGGCCACTTTATTTCCTTCTCGCAGGGTATGTGATATGGTAACTTCTGAAAATTGATCAATCAAGTACCAAATTTGCTTGAAGATATATTGCAAATGCCATGAATAGGATTTTCGTTTAATGCAACTGTTAATAACCATTTGAGAATCACCTTCAATATGGACTTTGTGAAAATTACCTATTTTAAGCAGTACAAGGCTTGCCAAGAGAGCTTGTGTTTCTGCTGAATTATTAGTCCCATCTGGCAACAGGGAGGATGAAATTGCTAGAACTATACCTTTACTATCTCTAAGACATGCCCCGAGACCTGATTTACCTAGATTTCCCCTTGAAATGCCATCAAAATTAAGTTTCACTATACCCGACTTAGGAGGTAGCCATTGCACAACTGCTCTATCTATCTTGGAATGTTGATTGTTGCTAATTCCACTTCCCCATGGAATAAGAAGAGATTTCCATTCTCGAATGATGAAACTGTCCCAAACTGAGATTGTAGGGTTGATTTTGCATCTAAAAAGGCCTGCATTAGTGACTTCCGATATAGACTTTTCAATGCCTTGTAACACTATTTATTTCTCTGCAAACTCATTTCTAAATATCCTCTTGTTCCTCTCCCACCAAATAGCCCAAATAACCAAAGGTGGACTACATATCCAAATTCTTGCAAATAAAGCTTTCGAAAAAAGAAGTGGCCAAGATTGAAAAATCTCCCAAAGGTTATTTTGAAGAGGAGTATAATAATGAAGTTTTCTGAGAACAAAAACCCAACAATCATATGTGAACGAGCAGGTGACAAACAAGTGATCCACTGATTCATATTCTTCATTACACAAGACACATTTAGATGGAGGAGCAATATTGAACTTAGTCAATCCGTCACTTGTAAGAATTTTGTGTTTAAGTGCAAGCCATGTAAAACATCCAACTTTTGGAAGAACAACATGGTTCCAACAAAATTTATAAGCTCTAGATGGATTCTTTTGTACAACCATTCTCTGTAACAACTTATACCCCTCTTTGACTGAATAGCAACCATCTTTAGCTAGAGCCCAAAACAATCTATCTTCCCCATCTGAAATGTAAACAAGTCTCTTGTCTAAATAGTCCCTAAACATTTGTTTATCTTGAATAGACAAAGGTAGGTGATCTGGATTTTCACAAGTGACTTTCCTAGAACAGGGACAAATTTTATCTATAAAATCAATGACTCTGCTACCCCAAACTGATTCTGAAATGTTCATTATGTTCTAAGAAAACTGTAAAGTATGAAGAGGTGGAAATGGAAATATTATAATAATAATATTATATTATAGTGTAATATATTATACTATTATATTATATTATATTATACTATTATATTATATTTTGCTCATATTAATATTTGTGAATGATTTTTGAAATATAAAAATAATATAATATATATTTATTATTTTATAGTTATATAATGTAATAACTAATTTATTATTTCATATATATTATGTATTTTTAAGTGTTATCGAGTATCTGATATTATAGTGGATATCTGATAATATTAGGTATCAAATATCAAATTGGATATTCGATAAGGGTCGAGCCTTACCTTCCAGGTTTGGTACCTAGATAGGTGAAAAAAAGTCAAAGCAAATTTTGAAGCGAATTTAGACATTTTGAAACTCTATTTTTTTTCACATCACCACTTTTTGGCACACCATGATCCTGCACATATCCATACGTCAAAAGGTCTAGTATGTAATAGATTTTGACAATAAAACAGAAATAATAGATTTTCTACTTTAAATAATATGGATCCAGGGCCACAATCTAAGGAGCGTGCAAACTTGACCCAAGTTGAGGAAATGCTAATTGCACGTGTCAGTCCCATACTTCAAGTTACACATGCAACAAGTGGTCAATATAAATATAAAGGGCATACAATAAGTTTCCCACAAAATATAGAACTTGTTTCCAATACACTAGCACACACAATAGATAATTTGCCAATTATTATTGTTAGACGAAGAGATTAGCATGGAACACACTATAACATTACTATGAATAGGGATCATGTCTACGAAGCACTTAGATACAAAGTAGATCATGGTAAATATTATTAAGATATCCAAATTAATTAAAATGCTCTCAATGATCTACCTAAAAATGTAGATTAAAATATCTTTGCTAGACTAAAGATAGTCAATATGGAATTTGATTCAGATGCAAATGAGATTTTTTTTGTTGGTCCAGTCATGGAGTCAAATGAAGGAAACATAATAGAGCATACAACATCAATGGCTTCAAGATCACTTAATGCCCAAAAAGAAATGGAACTTATTCGTGCATGGGTCAATAGCCTTGATATAAATCCAACATCATTGATAGATTGGCCAAGTATAGTTGTATCTCCCATTAATGAATATGTCACATTGGGATTACTTGATATGGCATTTCCAACATTGTTTCCTAATGTAAGATGTGATTGGCTAGAGCCATGGTTGTGGTAGGTTTATCTTCATAAATTTTTGAAACACTGATGCATTATAGGGATCATCATTTTCGCAAACATCCTAGATTTAGATATTTTGTGTTGAACATGATAATGAGACATCATGCACAAAAATCATCTTCGATGTTTGTGAAAAGAAGCTTTAAAGACATTCACATTACCATCCATGAGTTGTGAAAATGTATGGAAAACACACCCCACTCTAGTATGGAAAATAAATTGATTTTTTTGGGCACATCATTAAGGGGAATACAGTCTTATTGCACTAAATCTTGTGTAGAATTGATAGATTTGCTTCATCAAATTGGTACTCCTACAATATTTTTCACATTAAGTGCAACAAATATGTATTGGCATGATTTGCATGCACTTATGCTAGGAACAATGCCAACTAATCCACGAGAAGCTTAGAATTAGAGAAGACAAAATGTTATTGAATATCCTCACATAGTCGCACACTATATGCACTTAAGACACTCAATGTTTAGAAAAGAGATTCTAGAAAAGGGAATGAATGTCAAGGACTTTTGGTGTAGATATGAATGGCAACATAGGAGGTCCCTGCGCATGCATGGGTTCATATGGATTGAAGGAGCACCTGATGTGGATCAAACTAATTGGTCAAATAAGGAGGAAAGAAGAAGTGCTGAAAGATATTTTCATTCCATTGTTCATGCATGGAACCCTAGAAATGATCCTCATCAATGAAATATATAGGCACATTAATCAATATTTATGTATATTCATGTAATATGATATTAATTAATGTACTTATTTTTCTTACCTTGAATTGTAGACATTTGTCAATTTTCAACAACATCCATGTGTCAAAAACACAAGACAACTTGCATAGGTAGATTTGGATTGTGACTATGACGAAATATTAAACTATGTGGAGTGGCACACAATTTGTAAGGAGGGTGCATAAGTACGAAAAAAAGGGGAAAATGGTTTGCAAGTAATTATTTCATCCCAAAAAATATTTTAAAAATATATAATTACTCCAAAATGATGGGCCTAAATATAATCTTTCTTACATGGAGTGTAGGTATAATGCTCCCTAGCCATTAAACCTAGGGGGATCAAAATTATATGAAGACATGGAAACATGGGAAAAGAAATTTGAACCAGTGAGAAATGATGATAAAGTCAATTCACATAATCACCATAAACTACAATTATGGAGAGAAAATATAGATTGGCAACTTGTTCTTTCCAAACATGCTGTCATAAAATATATTGCCAAGTATGCAACAAAAGTAGAGAAAAGTTCAAAAACGTACCACCAAATGTTGATGCATCTATCCAACATGGAAAACCTAGATGATTTAGCAGAACGAGCATATAGGAGAATTCTAACTAAGATAATTGTAGAAAGAGACATTGGTGCTCAAGAAACTTGTCATCTATTATTAGAACTTCCATTGGTGGAGTATAGTAGAAGATTTTTTAGACCAAATTTCTCACTTGAGATGTTCAAACCCGTAACTCTAAATAATGAAAATGAAAATGATGAAGAGAATAATGAAGAACAAATGAAATATTTCATTGACGGTTATAAAAAAGGCCATTATGTATGGAAGGTGTCACATTAATTGATGTAGCTAGACCATGGATATATAATTCTAAGAGAAAAAGAGACAACAAATGGGAGCTTAGGGAAAAATTTGCAATTGTTAGAGTATTTCTTAGTTTTGTATCCACCCCTTCATGTGAGTCAAGTAAATGGATTGAGTTTTGTTTATCAGAGTTACTTCTCTACAAGCCATTCTATGATATTGAACAAGATATTGGTCATGACGATGCTTTTATCATACAAAATTGGGAGACATTCAATTACAACCCTTGGCATGTTTGATGCACAATGTCTATAGAAGATGTTGAAAACTCAAATGATTTTGAAACTAAAGATAATGAAGATGTTCAGAGAAATACTACAGAACATGAATGAGAGATTATATCTAGGTTGCACCAAGGTCAAAATATACATTTCTCAAAAATAGAAATGTTGGGGAGAAGAAACATTGATAGAGAAAGAAATTGGTCTGTTGATTATCAAGGAGAAGAGTACACTGCTAGAGAAATCAATTTCATAAGTAACATGAAGAATCATGAGTGCCTTATCTATGATGAAATTCCTCAATGTATAAACTACATGACCTTTGGTGAGAGACAAAAAAAGATAGTCAACATAATCATGACACACTACCACAAAAATCAAAATGGAGAACCATTGTTTATGATGCTTCAAGAAACAACAGGAATAGGAAAATCATATCTAATTGGTGCCATTCATCAATCTCTTCAAAATGTAGCAATGGCCTCCCATTCTCCCCTTCTATTACTTTCACCAACAAGAGTTACAACATTTAATATAGGAGCTTCTACAATTCATCCAAAATTGAAGATACCAATAAGAGATTTTTCTCAGCTTGAAGCAGCAAGACTCATAAGTTTTCAAGAAGAAATGTCACATATAAAATATATTTTGATTGATGAAATGAGCTTCATTGGTCAAAACATGTTGGAAAATATAGATTCATGATTGTGACAAGCATTCCCACGATCTGCACATATAAGCTTTGGAGGTAAAGATTCTATTTTTACATCATGAATTATAGCTAACTCATATGTGAAATATACTTCATTTGAATCAAATACATGAATCAATACATAGTTTTCAAAATAATATTTTCCTCAATTGTATTTCAAGTGCATCTATAATATTGATAGGAGATTTGGGCTAACTACCTCTTGTCAATGATAGAGTAGCATATGACAGCAATGAATAGGCAAAGTTGCTATGGAAAGAATTCAAGACCATTGTTACATTAGATAAGATATTCAGAAAATATGGGGAAGATATTGAGCAACAAAGATTTCAGAAAGTTTTGACAAATGTAAGGGATGCAAACCCACAAATTGATGATTGGAGGTTGTTGATGTCAAGGACCCCTATCAAAATAGTTGTTGCAAAAAAATTTGAATTTGATAATGTTTTTCATTTGTTCTTAACAAATAAAAATGTTCGTGCTCATGATAAAAAATGCTACATTCATTGAAGCATCTTTTTGCATGTTGTGTTGCATCAAAAGTAGATACTATCAATACAATAGATAACTGTTCAAATGATGAGCTTGATCTAGAGTTGTTAATCTATAAGGGTTCAAGGGTCATGATAACTTCAAATCTATGCGTAGAGGCAAGTCTTGTAAATGGGGCTCTTGGATACATTCAAAAAATTGTCTACAAGCAAGGCAGTGCTCTACCTAAGCCTCCAACATATGTGATGGTTGAGTTTGATGGTTATTCAGAACTACCATTTGAAGACCATAATCCAAAAATAATTCCAATACCACTAGTACAAAAGGGTAGAACACTTCAATTTTCATTGAGGTTGGCATGGGCATTGACTATTCACAAATCTCAGGGATTGACTCTTCCCAAAGCAACAATTGATATAGGACCAAGAGAAAGAGTAGGACTGACATTTGTAGTAGTTTCATGTGTAAAATCTCTCCAGTGTTTGAGAATAATGCCTCCTTTCACATATGATTATTATGAGAAAATGAAAAAGGGTAGAAAAATTTCCAAGTGCAAGGATGAAGAAAATAGACTTAAGCACCTTGAAGATAGTTGATGTTATATGTTATTCTTAAATTTTATGTCCATAAAAGTCTTTTTGGCCACATTAGTATTTTTTTTAAACACTTCCTACTATATTCCATCTTTTAAAAATGTCTCTATTATACAATGATAATGATAAAAAAAAAATTTCTTGATTTTAATTTATTCTATTTTGAGAAACCCAATCTTTTTTTATAATATTTTATTTTTATAGATCTTAATTAATTGTAGTGATGTATTAAGTAATAATTATAGCTTAATTAATTGTAGTGATGTTTTAAGTAATAATTGTAGTGATTCATTAAGGAATATCAGTTTATGTTTACAAATTATATTTACTTTTGCTTCAATGTCTCCTAATTGTTTGATGACAATAGTATGGATAACTTTTCTTTATTTAAACTATTAAATTAAATAATGATTCATTATATACTTTTAAAAAAAAAAATCAATGAATATAATTTACTTATTCTAATTATCCTCCAATAATAATTTGATTTTGTTTCATACTTTTAAAATCTGGGAACTTGACCTTTTCTAATATGGTATAGTAAAATAATATTATTATTAAAAATAAAATATATTTTCTATTGACTTTATTTGGTCTATATTTAAGTATAATGCTAAATTTAATTTTTTTGTTTTATATTTGATTATATTTTATAATAGTTATATATATAGATATTTGATTATATTTTATAATAGTTATATATATAGATATTTGTTTAAAATTTCGTAGCATATCATTTGAGCTATGGATTCTTCTTTTGGAGAGTCAAATATCATTGTTACGAGTCCTATTGCTTCCATGACCTCAAATAATTTCTTTGAGATTGATTTAGATAAATGTAAACAAATAATCTAGGAATCTTGCTCACATATAATCAAAGCTTTGGAGAACATTGCATTATCAATTGATACTGTTGATGAACTAGAAATAATGGAAATGGTGGATGTTGTTAAAGTTATGTGTGGCACATCTGCAAAAACAAATGCATTTCTAGAAATGATGAAAGAAGTCTACCATGATCATTCTTCTAATAAAAGTCACAACACCATCCTGATCACTGAGGAATATGTGATGCACCTACATCATTATGGAGAAATGTTCTATTTTTTAGTTTCTTCTCATATTTGCTATACTTCATCTAAATACTTCTACTTGGGCTTATATTTCCTATTCTATCTATGTAAGTTTTATGAAACACCATGAATAAGTTATATTCACTATTCATGTCATGAACACATTTTTTTTTATTTCATCTATGTGAGTTTTATGAACAACAAAATAAATAAATAAATTTCACTCTTGAAATGATGTTTAAAGGTATACTTATGATATTTGATTTTACATTTTCTATGCATAATTGTCAAAACTAATAATAATATTTATAAAATTAATGCTGACATTGATATGTATATTATGTATTAAACTTATGCTCTCATTGATATGTTAGATGCTATATTATCTATGCACAATCATTAAAACTAATAATAAAATGAATAAATTTGATGTTGACATTTTCTTTAAAACCCATCTTCTGTTTGTATGCATAATCATCAAAATTAATACTAATATTTTTAAACTTAATAGATATTTTTAAAAAATAATTAAAATAAACAAATATAATATTTTTAAATAAATAACATTATTAATTGTGCACCGCATCTACTACTATATATGTATGTATGTATGTATGTATGTATGTACACACACACACATATATATATATAATGTTTGAAGATGTTAGTATGATAGTTTAAATTAGATATTATTTTTGTTGGTAACATTCAAATTATTTTGAAAAATAAATATAGACTAAAAGACACTTAATTTATAATTTCATAGGTTCATAGATTCATAATCTCAAAACAAAATATTGTCTAGATCCATCAAGAAAGGTGGAAATCCATCATATTTTTAGGCTCTATAATCACTCTAGCAATGAATATGTGGGCCCAAAAATCTTAATAAAAATCTAGGGAAAGTTTTCAAAGCTCAAAGGAAGCATTATTTACTTACAAAAATGAAAATTTTATTTCAACTTTAATGATGGGATTTGCTATGGAGAAAAATGATTCTACTTTCTGGGTTAGAATCCTCTTCTTTCTATTAACCCTATCCCCAAATCCATCTGCCTTTTATCCAAAGTGTTTGGAAAGAATCTATGAAGATAGAAGACCCAAAGTTCTTTATTTTGAGATTTAACAATAGAGATTGTTTTGAAAAGGAATGGTAAGTTACAACACACACAAGATATGTCCCCAAATAGAGCAGAAAGGGCTAGAAAGAACATAAATCAATGAAATAACAAGTGCTCTGGTAGATAAGAGAACTTTAATACAAGGCAACTTGTTGTGTTGTGATGGTAATTCGAGTTTTGTAGGAAAACTAAAATTTATGAAGTGTCAATGTAACAAGTAATTGATAAATTTTAGGTAAGCTAGCTTTAACAATATATATATCTATCATTAGCTATACTTTCCTAATCTTATTTTGCTCATGGCAATTTAAAATTGATTTTTAGAAAAATAAATAAGACAGGTAGTTGAAAATAAGATACTACATTTTTTATAAAATATTTTTTTATTTTTTTGAATTGGAAAAACCTACAAAAAATACCAAACACATTAAAATTTTGTAACAAAAAATCATGGATTTCAAATGAAAACGAAACTAAAGAATGTTATAGAGTACATAAACTTGACACAATTTGCTTCATAAATCTATTTTTCTATAGATTTGTATTGTTTTGTTATGACATGTCTTACAATACAAGTCATACAAATATATTTAAATGAAAATATTTTGCTTTATTTTAAAAAGGAAAATATGATAAAAATACTATTATGAAATTTACTTTAATAAAATTACTATATTAATAGAAATAATATCCAAAAGAAAAAAAAAAAAAAAAAAAGAACTAATCTTTAAATAATATCTTGAGAATAAGTATTAGTAAAGAAAAATACCAAAAAATAAATAAAAAGTTTACAAATAACTTTTTATCAAAGAAAGAAATAAATAAATAGCCATATCCTTTACCATCTAAGTTATGAACTATTGACTTGTGATAAGCTTAACAATGAATGCATTGAAAAGCATGATTGTTTTATACTACTTGTTTTTTTGTGAATAGATCTTTTTTATTAATTAAAATTTAAAGATAGTTATGAAAAAAAAGGGGCAAAAGATACAAGATCACCAGTCAAGTTACTTCTTATTTTCACACTATGCTAAACTTGAATAAAGAGAAATCGTACATTGTCCAAGATGCCATGGATATGAACATTCTGCAACGAAAGTTGTAGATGCTAGAAATGTATCTTTTTAATTTTGCTTCTAGTTTTTAAAAATCATATTTCCTGTCTAAAAGCCAACTCAAACCAAAATGTGGGGAAAAACTTAAATAAATGCTCCAGAATCAAAGCTGCACCATGTGTACTCTTCAAGTGGACACATGGTGCAATAGCGATCGCATTCACTGTGGTTGCAGGAGGCCTTGGACAATAGTATGGGGTCGAGCCCTCTCCTTCTAAAACAAGGAGAATCGCTTGTCACAAAGGAGGTCATCAATCTCATGACTCAAAAAATTCATCCTTATTTAAAAACAAGGGCTGCAGGGCTGCTTAGTTACTGCCAGAGTTGGGGCAAGTTGGCTATAACATAGAATAGCTTGTTAAAAGGAGGCAGTAGAAGTCTTTGTGGGCCAAAAATCAGAAATCAGTAAGAAAATGAATGCTTGTGTATTTGGTTATCTAATACCCATGCATAACATCCAAGTCTTGGTTCAGTGCATACAAATTAAATTATAAAATTTTCATATGCTCTTTCATAAGTTGCACTGTTTATATTATATATAAGAAGCAGATAAACAAAAAGAAACTGAGCAGTTTAGAACCCTGAAGTTGACGAAGAGGGATTCTCTGCCTTCACTAATTGACATAAAATGAGATTTTGCAACAGAAAACCTAGACAACTAGTCTTCATGCAATGTGTTTTATTTGGTACTTCAGGGTCTATAAAAAGAAACAACTTGGCTTGTATAAACAAAATTACAAGGGTAACCCATTCGAAAGAATTGACTCAAAGAAATATTGATCTCTGGTCCCTTGGATCAGCAGAGGACATAGACCTATGCACTAAGGGCCTGGCTTAACCAGCACACTCAAGCGCACTTTGTGTGTGAAGTGTGGATCCCTCCATGCCATCTATTTTTGTTCCAAACATTGTCTACATTAACATTTGAAATTGAAGCTCCTCCCGCATGAAGGTAGGTGGACCATGTCCCTATGTCTTCATTGAACTTGCATCAATAATGTGTATGTACATAGGATCAACCCTCTCTCTCATGAAAATGGAGCTTCCATGGAAGTTTATATCTACTATCACTTTCTACATCATTATGAGATGTGGGTGTTTTTGTTTTTTTCACAGAAGGGCAATTCATTCTTGCAATGGAAATAATGGGAGATTTAGAAATGGGTACAGGCATTCATCAAATCATATTAGAAGATTGTTTATTTTGTGAACATTGCAGTTGGAAAGCCTCTGACACTCATATATGCAAACTGTGGAAGTATAGATAAAGCACGCCATCAAAAAAAAATGCTTTCATTGCAGGATATGCAGAAAATGCATATTCTGATAATAATTTTGCAACTTTCAATCAAAAACAAATGTAATTGGCAGCTGTGAATCTAAACTATGGGCAATCTTTGCCAGGCCAAAGTCAAAGCTTTGTAGCAGCCTTTGTATGGGGAAAGAGGAGTTCTTTTTTATGATGTATTTGCAACTGGGGCACTTAGACAATATACTTCTTTTTAAAAAATTCTACATTGAATAATATGGGCACACGTAGGGGAATCTTGAAACCAAAGAGAGACCAACGTAAGAGCTATTTTTGGATCATCTGTAGGTGTGATAAATATTATTTTTGTGTGACTACAAATTAAGGGTATTGAATATAATAGAAATTTTTTTTTATAGTGATAAGGCTGCAAGCTAATACACAAAACTGTAACATGTGGATTTTCGAGTGGCTTCCATACATAGTATCATTCAAGGATCAAACATTTCAATGAAAGTAGGAACCTTAGTCTGGTGAGAGTTGTTCTTATTGTTTAATATTAAAATATATATTGACCAATAGATTTGTGGAAGATTAAAATCAATACTTAGAGTTGTGGAAGATCAAAATCAATATTCCTTTTAGAATTGAGGGTGTAGTTGAGGTGAGGGAAACTTATGTACTCTTAATTTTTTCTATTTTATATCCAATCTTTTTGTGCATATAAAATATCATTTATCATATTATTAATTTAAATAATCGTAAATTATAAATAATTTAATTAATAACATAAATGTATATTATTAAATCAAATATTAATATTAATTCCATTTCTAAAATATTAATTTGACTTCTATTTAAGTCTAATATTAACATTTACTTTTCTTTTAATTCATAATGCAACCAAAATAAAATTATAAATTTAATTTAATTATTTATAATTTCTCTTATAAAGTCAAATAGTTATTAACTAAATGATTACAAAGTGAACTCCACCAAAACTTCTCTTAAAAGATAATAAAATTATAAATATTTATTTATTAACTTCCCTCTTACATTAATAATTATAAAATCATTTATATGCAACTAAAAGTTTAACTAGACATAAATAATCAATAACACTAACATTCACTTTAACTAAAGGAATAATATTTATTTAATTTTAGATATTAATAAATTAATTTTTTTTTAAAAATAAATGTGAAAATTAAATTATATAAAATAAAAATACACATGCAATTAGTATTTTTGCATGTCTTTGATCGCTCAAATCATACAACCATATTATACTTAGTTTTCTATTTTTGACATGTTTGTTTTCACATGCAACCATACTATACTTAACTTTTCTATTTTTAACATATTTGTTTTCACATCCATGTAGCCATACTATAGTTAATTTCTATTTTTAGCATATTTGTTTTCACATGCATGTAACCTTACTATACTTAGCTTTCTATTTTTAAGAATTAGTTGTACTTAACTAATTATTAATCTTTTCTATTTCAACCAATTAGATGCAAGTATTTTTTTTTTAAATTTTAACTTTTACATTTTGTAATGTTTATATGTGAGATTTTAAATTTTCAAAATTCAAAAAATTGTTTTACTTGAATCTTATTGGCTTATAAATTTGGGTCTTATAAGAGTGAAATTTGAGAAAGCACTATCAAATATTTTAGAATAAAAAATATAAATCATATAAATTTTATAATATTAAAGAAGGCTATTTACTATATATATATATATATATATATATATATATAAATGAAATTGTAAAAATATTTTGTTATGTGAAACTATTAAATGAACAATATGTTACTATATTGTATAATTATTTTAATAATATTTTTTTTTTATCATATCTTGAAATTATATTTTACGAATAATATTTTTTTAGTTTGAATAAAATAATAATATAGTTATAATAGTATGATGATATTTATATTTAATTAGGAATTTTTTAATAAATTTATTTTTCTAAATATTTAAATATTCAAAATAAAATAATGATTTTTTAATCTTTCTAAATTAAAAATTAGATTTTTAATGAAAAAGTATATTTAAATCTTTTTAAATATTAGTTAAATATTAATAAAATTATATTAATTTTTTCCAAGTTTTTAACTTTACTACTCTATATTATAAATTACGGCAAATACATGTCACTATGTGGCACTTGTTTAAAATTAGATTTCTATTTTGAAAATTAAGTCTTTAGTGTATACCAACTCTAACATCCTTTTACAATCTTCTCTTCACACTTTCTTTGATCGTCAACTTCCACCTTAGCATATCTTCATTGATTAAGGCACATCACCATAATATTTAATCTCACCACATCACTCATATTGATCATCGATCATCAATTTAAGATTGGTATCTCAAGAACATGAATGATTTATTATTCAACTTTATTTGTTACTAAGATCCTTGCTCACCCATCATCATCTTGAGTTGAGGTTATATCCATGGTCTGTTATAGGCATGTACATATTGTATTTTGGATCGCTCTACTTCATTCTCACTAGAAACTAATTGTTTTCATAATAATCTTGTGTTGTTTGTCTGTTTGTATAAAATATGTTTGACCAACTCTAACATCCTTTTAAAATATTCTCTTCCCACTTTCTTTGATTGCTAACTTCCATCTTAGAATATCTTCATTTATTAAGGCACAATGCTCACCGATCATGGATTTAAGATTGGTATCTAAAAAACATGAACAATTTATTATTCAACTTCACTTGTTACGAATGTCCTTTTAGATTACCCATCATCATCTTGAGTTGAGGTTATATTCAGAGTTTATACTAGGCATGTACATATTGTATTTTTGATCAATCCACTTAATTCTCATTGAACATTGATTGTCATCATTATAATCTTGTGTTGTCAATTTGTTTATATATTGGTCGCTATACTTAACTTCTTTCCTTTACCACGATTTGGTTAGATACTTATCGATCATCCACTTGTCTTATTGGTTTATCACCTCAATTTATGTGACCAGGTTTCCATTAATGACAACCAAATACATCACTATATTTGATCACTTCAAAAAAATCCATCATAATGCCAACAATCCTAGACTAGGGTGATCTATTTGGTCTATTCTTAATAGTTTCCATTGAAAATACTTGGAAATTGTATTGCACATACACATGCACATAGGCATATGCACACTTCCATAGTAATTCCAAGATAATTAAATATTTATATGAATTTCAATTGATTAAAAAATCCTCTTTAATTCCCTTAAAGATAAGTATGTGTGTGGAAGAACTTAATAAGTAAAGAGCATATGCATGAAAAGTCCTTTAAATATCTCAATTTAGATTACAAAGTTACAAAGTTTTTCACTTTGTGAATTTGTGAATTTTACAAAAGAAAATCAATTTTCTATGATTTTATAGAATATAACATGATCTAAATTTTAAAAATATAGAAAATATTACTAAAAAGAAAAAAGAAACATATACACAACTTTGTAGTGCTTAAAATAAAATTCTTTCAAGAAAAAAAAGCTCATTTGATCTTTTATTTTATAAAATTATGATGCATAAAATCTCTAATAATTTTGAATGTGTAGTAAATTCTTATAGAAATTTATATTATAAAATATGAGAAACATGTATGGAGACTAATCACTCCATCACTAATTTTATAAACTTTTTGTCCATTTAAAAAATAATGCATTGAAAAATATCTTGACATTTGGTGAAGATATTGACTTTTAAACTTTTATATCAAATTCAAAAATATAGTTAGAGAGGGTTACCTCTAGTCAAATAGTAGGTGGATGTCACTAGGCCATAATTTGGGAGTAGTATTGGTTGATGTGGTTGTTGGATGACTCATTGTGGGTGGTATATTCATTGAGCCATTTGCATGATATGTTGGTGGAGGATTAGTATTATAAAGCTGGGCTCCTTGACTATCTGTAGTGCACAATAAATGATTCATTATGGTAGTAGAGTTGAGAGAAGATCATGTCCTTGTATGCCAAAGTTGTGTGCCAACATGAAAAGTGAATCATGCCCTATATCATACTACTTTGGATATTATAGTATACCATGTTCCCTCCTTTACTAATTGTTTAATTTAGCTTTTAAAATATTCAATTTTGAAGAAAATAAAAAATCAATCAAATAATTAAAAACTAATGCAATGCTAGTTATTTAGTTTTTATGCAGTTATTTTTTTCTCATGAGCTCATATTACTAAATAATAGTATCATTCAAATATAATGTAATTTATATAATTTAACTAAGACATAAATGTAGTAATATAATACTATTCAATGATGATTTCATTTAAGTTATAATACAACTCTTTTTATTATTTATATAATATAATAATATTAAATCTTCAAATATTTTATAGAAAAAGAGTTTAAGCATGAATACAATTTGATTCTTAAATTTTATGAGGCGTAATTATTTGTGATTTTATATTTACACTATGTGAAATTTTTGAATTGAATGCTTCTTAGTTTTTTTTTTCTTGAATGCAAATTAGTTACTTGAAGTTATTAGAAAAAGTTATTGATTTATTAGGTAGTAATATGCATATGTTTTATTAATTGGATTTTTATCAACAAGTTTAATTTGAACAAGACTTAATATTAAAATCTTAAGTAAAAAGTATGAGTTATAAAATAACATATATTTAACAATTTTTTAATGGATACATGTTATAATATATAGATGTTGGTCTTTATATAAGAGATTATAATTTTTTATTTAAGTTAGAATGTAATTTTAAGGTTCACATCTTGATGGATTGCAATTCTCTATCTCATATTACCATTCACATAAATTGAACTCAATCAATTTAACTACAACCCTTCGACTATATTATTTATTTAAAAAATTTAAATTTTCTTTATTAAAAAATAATAATACCAATAATCAATAAATAAAATATCTGTATCAAAAATTATTTAACTCGCACAATATGAAAAGGAGGAAGATAAGATTATATGAGATAAAAATTCATAGATAATTTCAGTCAAAATCTATAGTCAAAGTTTGAAAAACTTCGTATTCTAACTTCTGAAATTGTAATCTTTGACAGCTGTGTTCTCATTGGAGAAATTATGGAGCCTGTGAATGAGAAGGTTTATTTTATCTTTTACATTTAAATTTAGGTTTGTTACTGTAAAAGTGATGTGCAGTTGCAAATACATCATAAAAAAGAACTCCTCTTTCTCCATCCAAACGCCACTGCGAAGCTCCGACTTTGGCCTGGCAAAAATTGCCCACAGTTTAGATTCACAACTGCCAATCACATTTGGTTTTGATTGAAAGTTGTAAAATTATCGTCAGAACATGCATTTTGTGCATATCCTACAATGGAAGCATTTGTTTTTGACGGCGTGCTTTATCTATACTTCCACAGTTTGCGTAGATGAGTGTCAGAGACTTTCCAACTGCAATGTTCACAAAATAAAAAATCTTCCAGTATGATTTGATGAATGCTCGTACCCATTTCTAAATCTCCTATTATTTCCACTGCAGCAATGAATTGCCCTTCTGTGGGAAAAACAAAAACACCCACGTCTCATAATGCTGTAGAAAGTGATAGCAGATATAAACTTCCATGGAAGCTCCATTTTCATGAGCGAGAGAGTCGATCCTGTGTACATACACATTATCGATGCCAAGTCCAATGAAGAGATATGGACATGGTCCACCTACCTTCGCGCGGGAGGAGCTTCAATTTCAAATGTTACCGGAGAATACAAATCTAAATATTAAAATATCTATTCTACTTAAGAATACAAAAAATTGAGTAATGAACGAGGTGGTGTACGAAATAGTAAAATAAAAAGGGAGATACGAAACTTTGATAACGGCAGTCAAATGGAGCATTAATATTTCAAATTAAATATAGATGGATTAGCCATGCACCTGTGAGACCAAGGTAAATAACACAATTAATAATATTAAGATCTTTTATTCGTGCATTCACTTTGAAAAACCCTCTAATTCAAATTTCTCGTACTAATTATATACATATGTTGGAACATACAACTAGTGTGTAAAAGCGTTGTTAACTAATAGTAAATTAAATGGCTCTAATTCCAAATTTGAAAGCATAGAGGAAACCTCTAACGATAGAAATTATTGTGAAAATCTTTAGGTTTAAAAATATGGAACATTGTGCAAGGGCAGATAACGTATGCCAGAGAAGATGACACCACAATTATAAGAGAGAAATCTGATAATGATAATGGCCTACGAGAAAGAGCGAAAATTGATTTACAGGTGAGAGGAGTTGCTGCAATAAATGGAGTTTAAAAATAGAACAGAATCAATGCCCATACCAGGAAGGCATTTTAATGCCACAATCACCACAAATAGACTCTTACAGAGCAGATAAAGACCTGATGGGAACCGAGAGTGAAGACTATTAAAACATAAACCAAAACAATGAATTTGTTAGGAAGGTTCAAGAAAATTTTAAGCAATTGCAATTGATAGGTAAATGACAAGTTCGATAATCTCCTCTAGTTTCCTAGTACTTGTGACTAAATGCTAGCTATCGAATAGCTTATGGACATCCATCAAGAATAATGAAGATTCCTATAAATTCAATATTCTAGTCACTAAAAGTCCATAAACAGACATGAAAATTTTAGAAGTACAAACAAAGCTTCAGGATTGTCATCAAGATGCTTTAAAGTTATGTCGACAATAGTCGAGAAATGATTGAACCAAAACTAAATGAAAAAGTGATACAAATTATATTGATTCTTTTTTCATGAAAGGATGGTTCACTAGAAATATGTATGTTCTAAGGACTAACTCAATTTGTTTTCAAATTGCAATGTCAATTAACCAAGGGAGAAATTGTCTAGAGGTTATAAAATGTAGTAAAAATCTACACCAATAAGAGGCCACAAAATGAAAACAACCTATAGCATTCCTCATTCTAGAATAGACAATCCAAAACTAATGACAAGAAACAAATGAAGTTTAGATTCTCGAACTATAATGATATTAAAATTAATTCAATTACTCAAATCAACTTGTATCTGGTCTAGATTCCCTCTCTATTATGGTATTGCTTCACATAATGACAATAGAAACAGGATTGAAAATGTGGGAACTACACATTTCACCTTGTACTCACATAATTACCTATGTATAGAAAGCAATATGAAGCATAGTCATTTGTTCTATGTTTCTAGAGCATGAAAACCAAATACAACTCGTTCTTATTCTTATCTTCAGCATCAATACAATAGAGAAATGTAGTCAATAACCATTATCTCTTATAATATCTTTCAAGATCTATAATAACTAGTACTTGTACAAGCTGGTACAAGGTTGTAGCCAATATCATTTATTAGTTTCTATATTCAACATGGATTATCCCATTGCAAATTTGTACTCGAACAAAAATAATATTTATAATTATATATTTATGATTACATTTGTTTAACTTCCGAAAGGAATAAGTTCTATGCACTCAAAAAATAATAATATTTATAATTGTATCCCTATGATTGCATTTGTTTGGCTTTCGAAAGGAATGAGTTTCATTATGCTACTGATGGGCCCTAAAGGTTGTTCAAAAAACAATGGAAATGCCACAATAGAACCATTATATTGACATTTTAATGTGTAGAACAAGGTTTCAATGTGTAGAAGAAGGCTTCACAAATCAACATACTCAACATTGTTATCGAATACCAATATTCATCCAAATCAAGGATAAATATATAGTTAAAGGTGAGAGTAAAATCTCATACAAAAAAGAATACTGATAAAAGAGTCAATTGAATTACATTTTACTACAAATAATTTGTCAGATTTCATCGGTGGCTATAGACACTCATAATATCGATTGCATTTTATAATGCAATTAAAACAAACATTTTTAGAGGGATCGTCCATTTATGTCTTGGAAAAGGAAAACAAAATTTATGCTATGTAAGCCAAGCAAAACAATGTCAATAATGGAAGCAAAAGGAGGTGAGATACCATAGCATTCATATTACAACTTGTTTTAGCTCTTTAGTCCTTATTAACTTTTCATAAATTGAAATGATAAAGCAAGAAAAGATAAAAAGTAATATAAAAAATAAATAACTAAATTTATGAGGTCTTATATGAAACAATAAAGATTTTTTGATAACACATTGAGCTTGAAAGATGCAATTTATGTTATAGTCAGAAAAATCCAAGTTGGAGATAAAATAAAAGAGAAGCCATTATTTTTTGGAATTGGATAAAATATATCTATAGCCATGTGTATGAATTATTTCAACTCGTGGGTTGATACTACAAGCTAAAAAGAATACAACCAACAAATGAGGTGAAGCACACAACGAAACTATCATGATTACCTCAAGAAGTATCTACAAGACTAGAGAGGCTTCAATAATGAAAGGAACATAAGGTGGATTGCATATTTCACAAACTCTGAGTAAATTCATTTCACTAATATCAAATTTTTAGTTTATATCGTATAGTAATTTCTCTACCATGACATATAGAGGATATAGTGCCAAAATGATAAATTAATGAAAGAAAAATATAATGTAAGCATGTCTTAAAGAGTACAATTTTATTTTAGGGCCTCAATTAAGGAAAGAGAAACATAATATGGTTGAATAGATCATTGTTTTATAAGTTTTTGAGACTTGTAGAAAATATTGTCATAGTACAAAAATGTTTAGGAAAAGCTCCTTGGAAGAATTGCACAAATCAAAGAACAAAAACTATTAAAATTGTGAATGATAAATTTAGTATCTTAAGAAAATGGTCGTGTTGTGTTGTGGACCTTAGCAAACATATGAGGAGAATGTGTGTGTGTGTGTGTGTGTGTGTGTAGCATTAAGTGGCATAAGCAAATTATTGTGTTGAGTTATGTACCTTAGATTTTTTAGAGAGACCATTGTTGCAACCGGGCTTCCTCTTTATTCCTTGAGATTGTCTATAATTTGTCTTTCATTTTAGAATATCTCTCACAGGAGAACATTGGTTGGGTGCGAAGATCATTCAATGTTCTAACTCTAGACATAGATGTGAATGTCAACCCCTGCCTTTTTGTCTTCCCAATGTCAACTGTTGCTTTTTGTAGTGTTAGACCTTGAGATTTGTGTATGGTTATAGCCCATGCCATTGTGAGTGGTATTTGCCTTTGACTACCCAGTGACATAGGAGTTATGGGTACAATCTTGGGGTCATCTTTGTTCCATGGGGGTCAAGTATAATTATCGGTCCTTGTAGTAACATACATTGGAATATCAGATGGTTTAGAACTAGGACTATACACAATATCAACCACCTCACCAAGAGATCTATTTACAAGACGTGCTTGTGTCCATACATTTTTCATGAGCATGATGTGTTGGCCTTTACAAATTACCACTTGTTTTTTGAGTTTTTTATCACTAACTGTATTGTCCATTTTGTTCCTGGTGTTCACTGTGATACTTATTGCAACAAGGTAGTTCAACAATTTCAGCATTCATTTGTTGTGTAGACTAACCAAATCATTGGTGGCAAATGGGTGCATTGAGTGATCAAATTCTTCCCTTTCAAATGATGTTACTTGTTTATCTGTTTGGTTCATCAACAATTGCCAATCTTCTTTCCTTGGCTTTGCACTTCATATGTTTTATAACATTTGACGAAATTGTGTCTGAGTTGTACTTTCACCTTATTGTCAAAACATTATTTCTAAAGTGACAATTGTTGTGAATTGCTCCCATAGAAACCTAGCACTAGAGTGTGGTGTGTAGATAGGTTTGTCCATCACAGGTGGCAATTGTTCAAGGTCTCCAACTAAGATTATGGAGATTCCTCTGACGTATAGGTGTTCATTGTAGGGAAATGCTTGTCGTAGTTGACTATCTATTTTTAATAGTAACTTTTCTCCTATGAACCTCATTTCATCAATAAGAATGAATTTTATGTCCTTTAATGCTTCTTGGAATGTTGTCAAAGCTTGCCCTTGCAATGGATGTATTTCTCTAATAGGAATCTTCAACACTGAATGTATTGTCAATGCATCTATGCTGAATGCAGCAACTCTTGTAGGAGCTAGTGTGAGTAATTGGCTTCCTTGTTCTAGTGCCTCACTCTTGAGTGCATTTTGTATACAGGCAATTAAGTAGGATTTTCCTATACTAGTTATCCCTTGAATGATCATGTGAAGTGGTTTAGCACTCAAGTGATTCTTGTGGTTTGTAATTACTTTTAAAGCAATTTCTTTCTTTGTTGACAATGTATAGCTTGGGATGTAAAAGTTAGGCAACATGTTTTCCTCTTGCCAATTTGTTTTCTTTTCATTTATGAATTGAGTTGTAATTTCATGTAAAGGTTCTGGTATTGTAACCAAATCTTATCTATTGTTCTGATCAAACTTGCATCTACCAACCATGTCAAGTTCACTTACGCTGGCACTACTTGAGGGCTTCATTTGTGGAAACAATTGCCATTCATTTAGCTCTATTGTTTCATCCATGTTGGTATTACTATTACTTTCATCTTCTTCTAATGTTACTTCCTTTTGGGTAATGCGATTGACATGCCATACAAAATATCCTATTGCATTTTTTTTGCTTCCAATTTGTAATAATTTGATTCTTTGTAAGCCCCATTTCAATCTCTATATGACGAAAATATTTATATAAGAGTAGCTCACTCCAACAGAATATTTCAAATTGCTCTAACTCCTCATCTAGAATGTTGCAGAACTTTGGGTAGACATTGACTATGGCTTTTACCTATCTCTTTTTCCACTTGCTTTGTTTATAATTCACAAAATAGGTGTATGATCTTGCAGATTCAAAAAGTGTTAGTGTTTTGAGTGTTGAAATACTTTAGAATAATTGAGAGGGGAGGGTAAATTAGTTATCCAAGGTCCAAATGTATAAATAATTTTTTTCACAAGTTAGTGAACCCATAAAACATTTATACTCATGCATGCATCCATAAGATTATGCAATCACTAAAAACTTGTAGGTTACTATCAAATCAACTTGCAAAAATATAAAGCATGAAATATAATAGATTCATCAACACACTTGACACAATGATTTATGTGGAAACCCAATTTGGGAAAAACCACCAGCAACATGCTACTCTTTTTCATTCTTTTGAAGTGATGCCTTATGAAAGGCCAACCCTATTAAAGGTTACAATACACACTATTAAATGTGACCCTATTAAAGGATTTCAATCACCCTGTTAGAAGTGAGCCTTGTTAGAGGACTTTAGACCATTCATTTGGAATGTCACCGAATTAAAGGATTTAAAAATGATTGTTAGGTCAACCTTAATCTAAAGGATTTACCCTAGACTAATATAATTATTAGAGAGTATTAGTAAGACTTTGATCTAATACAACTTACAACTTCATTTACAAATTACAAATCATTGTCCAGTCCTCAATTATGCTTGGCCTTCATACTTTGCAGCTCCATTAGTTTTTTCACCCTTCAAGCATTCATATCCTTAAGCCTTCTTGCTTAACATGTCATTTTAGACTCTTCTCTTAGGTCACTTGATGAAGCAAAACCCTTGACTCCTTGTCTTCCTTAGGTTCTCGCACATGACAACATTGCTTCATGACCAGCCAGTCCTATATATAGGAAATTAGGATATTTTGCTGCTCATTCTCCATCGTCCAACTTAGGGTTTGGATGTATTAGGTAGGATACAATGTATCTACCCCATATCTTATATCTCTTCTATAAACTTCTCCTAGAATCCACTTTGAATTCACCTAAAAAATGGTTTACCTTGAATTTTGTGCCACTAGCTCATCAACCTTATCTTTCACTTGGTTCACATAATCCAAGAAAACAAACTTGTCAGATCAGAATCATCGAATCCACAATCTTTTAAATAATGTACTAGCTTGACATTATCTAGCTTCTGATGCTCGACACATACTACATTGCTTGGCATCCACCATGAAATTACTCAGCATGAACTAAAGTTTACTGGTGTTCAGCATCAACTAAACTTTACTAGGCATCCACTATTCTACTCGGCATACACTAGAATAAGCATTTACTTGGCTCCAACTATTTTTTTGCTTGGCTTGCACTAACTTTACTTGGCACCTACTGTCCACTCGATCAAGCTTGGCAGACAAACTTTGTATGGCTTGTTCTTCTAAAATTTCTTAGTGTAACCAGCCTTTGTAACCTTAAGTAGATTATCAATACATTATGTCATCACTATCTTAACTAATCCTTGTACTTCATTACATAATCATAACTGAACCTTTCCTCTAGGTGCTATTGTTACATCTTTGATCAAATCCTCTTCATCAATCAAATAAGTGATAGTACTTTAATCTTATACGAAGATGTCTTACCAAAAAAAATAGGTTTGACATTAGTGACAAAACAATGATTGAAATACATACACTAGTAAATTTGAACTCAATTTTCGATGAATTTGGTCAAAATTTTGACCTAGGTTGATCAAAATTTTGACCAAGCAGTTTGTGGCAATTTTTCTTGTTGAAAATTTGACCAACTTGTAGGTTGATTGAACTTTTGATGAATATATTCATCAAATTTTTTTTGTCTCGGCTAACTTTGATTTGTCATTTTTTGTCAAAATTTTGACCAAATATTGTTCAAAAATTGTCAAGAAATGGTTGAAATTTTGAACAATTCTTGGTGGAAAACTTTCAAGAATTGGTCAAAATTTCCACCAATGTTTGGTCAAAAACTTTCAAGAATTGGTGGAAATTTTGACCAATTATTATAGAAAACTAGCAAGAATTGGTCAAAATTTGCACCAATTCTTGGTCAAAAAATTTCAAGAATTGGTCAAAATTTTGACCAATTCTTGGTAGAAAACTATGAAGAATTGGTCAAAATTTCGACCAATTATTGGTCGAAAACTTTTAAGAGATGGTCAAAATTTTGACCAAACTAAGTTGTTTTAAAAAAAATAGAGAAGGTGAATCCCCCAACGAATGTCTACCTATGTCAAGTCTCTCTTAGATAATCTTCTTCAATGACTCGACTAGTGCAATTTTAGAAGAGGCTTGGTAGCAGTTGCCATTCTATAGCACATTTGTTCAACAATTTTGAAGTTGATCTAATGGTGAGTCCTCATCTAACATTAGGTGGCTACTTGACGCTCTAGAAATTTTTTATGAACCTATCATGGCTAATGGGCACCAATCCTGATTAGCGAAGGCACCAACCTCAGTTTGAGCACCAACTCAAAAATCAACATCTCAAAATAACATAATAAGCAATTTATAAGAGTGGCACTCAACACTTTCAATCCCTAAGATGTATATACAACAATACACATCTCCTTGAAAAATCTTCAACTCAAAATCACATCCCCATAGATACTCATTCACCATTCGTGGTCTTGTTTGTTCAATATAGTTATGTCCAACAAACCCAAACCAAGAAAAAATAAACACCTACCATTATAAAACTACAAGAAAGAAGGATCTTGAACACCTTGTAACAAACTCAAATACTTCTTACTACTATGATTAGAATTTTTTGTCAAAAACATGGCTAACAATGCCCAACTCAATCCACAACCTCATATGAAATCCCTTTTTTATACCTAGTCTTCAATTAGCTCCCACAAAAACAAGTCAGTCTAAAAATATATATGCAATTTCAAACTCTCCTTAGTCGTGTCTCATGCTCATAACAACATCTAATTAATTACTAATATCCTCACGTATTCCTCTTGTCAAACTTTATCCATGCCTAATTTTTTCTCCAATAAATATCTTCATTATTTTATTAAGAGCATGATACCATCATATTCAACTACAATATTAGATTAAAAACTTCATCATTTCCAACGCCCATACACTTACACAAATCAACAAAGATAATTCCTCTACACACAATCAACCTTATCAAGCCAACACAAAAAAATTTCACTAATTATGTTTTCCTTTTCTAAAAATAGAAATGGACCACGAATATTATGCAAAAAAAACATTAGAAACAATCAATAATTAAATCATACCTCATTTTATCATCAATTCATAACTGCTCAAACCAAAAATAAACCTCCAATAAAAAAGGCAGACTGTATCATTGAAAACAATTCCATGAATGAAGGCTTAGTTGATGAATATTTTCATTAACTACTGACTTGGCAATCTAACTTGGAAAGACAAGCCAAGAAATAGGTGAAGTGGACAAGCAACCAGCTCAAGCTAACAACCATGCAGTTCAAGCACACAACCAAGTAGCTCAACCAGAAAAACAAGCCACTAAAGCATGCATCCAAGTATCTCAAGTACCTCAACCAAGTGACCAAGTAGCTCAATAGACAACTGAGTAACGAAGCAGCTCAAGCACACAACTACGTAGCACAAACAACTCAAGAAAACAATCAGATCTAGAGGTGTTGTATAAATTTTGGATTGTGATTGAGGTGTTATGTGTAGGCTGAAAATTGTTCTCCTTTATTATTTTTTGTGTTGGTGCTTAAACTGAAGTCAATGCCTCCGCAAGTGGAATTTGGTGCTTTAAGATAGCTTTGTGCTCTCTAAAATTTAGTGCTCTTTGTAGGTTTGTGCTCACTTATGTAATCTAGGATGGTGCTCGTAAGGTGAATGAAATATATTCTATGTCATGGTTTCTTGAACCAAAGGGGTTTTCCACAAGAAATTTGGTGTTAGCATCTTGATGGTCACTCTCTTTATGTTTTATGTGGTTTCATGCAAAGCTTAAACAACCCTCTCAGTACTTCTTGTGTGCTCTTCACCTCACACACTCAAAGCTTCAACACACCCACATTTTCTTCCATCATCTTCCCATTGAGTACAATAAATATCCACAGAAGTACATCTTCCACAAATCAACTCTTCGTTATACATTTCTCATTTATACCAGAGTAGTAAAAACCTTAAAAATAGGTACGTTCATGGATACTATATGCATAATGAAAAGAAGATTGGGCAAACTAATATTATATACATAATGTCCTTGTTTTGATTAAATGTAGAGCAAAATTGTAGTGCACAAAAAGAGAGTTTTTAATTATTTATCCTACAAGATAGATGTTAATCTTAGGTCGCATTATCCCTTCACTGCAAGACTCAATACCAATAATATCAAAGAAGGCTTGAAAAAAAGAATCTAATGACCTATACATGTAAAAGATCACTCTTTAAATTATTAAATTAACATATTTTGTGAAATAGACAACTCTACTACATGATATGTTCTGGCAACTATCTCCCTATAACTGCATACCAACATAAGTAAAAAAAGACTTGAAATAGACAACTAGATGGATTGTAAATGTGGGTACATGGTACTTGGGAAGCAATTGCTTTCCCTCATCATAGAACTGACTAGTCGATGAATGTTGCCTTTATAATCATTATATATTTCCATACACCTACTTAAGACTCCAAATCAATAGAGTAGATCTTTGAAACTCAGGTGCTATGCATCAATTTGGCTAATCTAAAGGTTTCAAAGTACTTCAAGGCCTTGTTGTCTAAGATGTTCTCTTATGAAAATAATGGATGTGAAAGGAGTATACATTTACACAAGAAGATAACTACAACAAAAAAACAACAATATTATTATTCATCGTCCAGGTTTTATAGTACTTTAATTTCAATCTAATAGAAATGATCTTTAATGAGGACTTTTTTGCTAAAATTACTACCTCATCAGATGCTAAAGTGTTACTAAATTAAGCAATTTTCTGAAGAATACCATCAAATTGTACAGAATCAAAAGGCAACATTCCTCTCTGCAAGAGATTAAAATTAGTCAAAGTTCATTGTTAAAAAAGGAATATAAATGCATAACCTAATAATTTTTACCAAAGAGAGAAAAAAAAGAAACACATACAAACCAAGTGTGTGTTCAAATAGTTTATCATTTATCTACATGCATGTCAATGCATATGAAAAAAAAGTCAAGTAGAAATTATTATTTCATTAAAATCGTACCCAAAAACTTTGACTGAGAAAACCAAGTAATTATAGACACAATATGCAACATTTCATTCATTTATTACTAATGAGTTTTAATAGAAGCCAAGAAGCCCATAACTAGTACGGTCAATAGAAAAGGAAAAAAATAATTTGATACATCAATTGATGTTATTCAATTTTCTACCTTGAATTTGAACACAAATAAAGATTATGTAAACTATTCTTAAGCTTCTATTTAAGAAGAGGCCCCATTAATCCATATTTGAATAATCATAGACTTCTCCCAATTAAGCACAAAATACTCAGGCATACATAAATTTTCTTTAATGAATTTTATACTAAGCAAGGCATTGAGATGTACACTCTCAAACCTTAGACATTTAAAACATTTGAAGGTTACTTATTTCAAAAACTTCTATTCTATAATTTATCATTAGGTATGTAACTATGCATACCAAAATAACAATGGTTGGTTTGTATATAAAATAATTGAGGAAAAAGTGAGATACAACGTAACATAAAAAGTAAGCAAAACGTTTAGAATTGGAAAAAATCAATGAGAAAGGTGATTGCTTTGTTGGAAAAAGGCAGCACCTCCCTATTAAATTCTACCAAACAACATTACAATTTAAAAGTTGAGGTACCAATAAATACTACTATGAGTCAAAGAATAATTGAATTCTAGAATGCTCAAGGTTGTATTAAGAGATCTGTAAGAATCATATTACTATAGATTAACAAGTATAAAAATTCAAGATATTTTGAATCATAATCTTTGCAGAGAATGTAGTGTTTTACATTCCTGCACAAAAAGAGGGAGACGTAAAGTACATTCCTTAAAATCACTTTCAACTTTCAACATTAGGCACTAAAAATTTAAAATTTACTTGCCATATAAAAGGAACAAGATTCTCTCAATTATGCCCTAGCAAAACCAAAAGATCCATCAGAGCTATAGTTGAGGATGTAGTCATTGTTGGAAAACAAGTCAAGCCAAACCATGGATGGACTAGTTGCCAAATAGGTTGGTGGCTCAGTAGTAGAGCACACTGACACCAAATAGATAATCCTAAATTTTATACCAACTGATCCATGAAATAGTTTTAGTCCCAATCAGAATTTTGGGTGGTTTATAATGGTGTCATGAATAGTTTGGCAACCCAAAGGTTTCCTTCTATTTTTTTACTCTAAAAAGTATAAGCAAGTATAAGGCACAATTTCATATCTCACATAGAAAGAAATCAAAGGAAAAGTTGAAGTGTCATAGTAAAAATGAAATCAAGAGAGAGGAGCTGCAAAGTCAATTTGTTTTAGATGATAAGTATGATGTTAATCAAATTGAATGAAAAGAAAGAAAAGGCCTCTTCATTGTTAGCATCAATTTTGAGTGTTAGCTCATGTGCGGGCAATAGTTTATATCATTGGAAGTTTGTTATTGTGATTGATGATAATACTAAAATAATAATAAGCAAAGGGTGTGTTGGAATTGTACTTTAGTTAACAAGATAGGGTGGAAATTAGAGCAGGCATCCTCAAAAATATAGGATCCATCATCTACAGATTTTGGTAGCAAATCCACTTTGAAAATTGGTTGCAACTCTCATTGCATACTCTACAAGTCCACCACCTTTAATAGCTCCAGTTTTATTATCTATGTAAGTGATGCTACAATTTTCTATCTCAAGAAATAAAATCAAGAAATATAGCATAGCTCCTGGATATCAATAACTTAGAAAAAGAAAGTCCTTCTTTACTGAACAAATCAATGCAAGAAATGAACACAATCTTTTCCATGTTGATATTGGTGTATCAAAATAGTTCTAGTTCCTTCACTAGAAGCACCACATTCCAACACAAAAAGAAAAAAAGAAAAAAAGAAAAAAATTTGGCCAGTAAGCACTAGAGAAGAAAATATTAGATTTTTCAGTTTGTTAAAGATCTATAAAACAAGACCTATGCAATTAAATGTTCACTTCTTAGTCAAATTGATAAGCAGGTAAAAGATAAGATAAACCTTTTATAATCCTAAGAATCCTCTTAATTACAATAAATTCTTGGGGAATGGAAAATCCCCAATGGCCTAAGTCTTTTGTTGGTTCACTTAGACTCCTTATTTGCTGATGACATGTCTAAAAAATAGAATCTTTCTATGGCTAAACTCACAATAGACAATGGCTCTTCTGTACCACAATCACATTGAATTCCTTAAGTTTTTAGCTATTAAGACCTTTCATGCCACTAGACCCTCATCTATAAAATTGAATCTGACCCACAAGAGGATGTTAAGTCATATCATGAGTCTTCTAAGGAGGTTTTGACCACTAAGTTAACAATCTCGCTCTCAACACTAATATAGCCTTCAATACACATTGAAGGGAGAATCAAACTTGTGACCCAAGGCTTTGATAGTAATTTTTGAAATCATTTTTTGTTGCACCAAAAGTTCAAACTATCAATGCTTGATACAAATGTCACATTTAATTTAACCCATGGGTAGTGGTAAAGTCATGGCATAAGTCTTCAAGGAGGAGTTGGTCATACTCTCTGCAGCCTATGCTTCAGCCACCCTAGAGGGGTCAAATGCATACTCATGCACTTGTATCTATTCTCACTCTGACATTATTTCTTGGTGACATTCTTCTTTTGAGATGGGGATCTCTAGCTCTCTTGCTTCTTTAACAAACCTTGCCTTCAGATATTCTTGAAACTAAAGATTAGTTTCTAAAGGAGGTCTTCGTTCCTTATTCCTTGGCTAGTTGACTTCTATGCTATCATGCATTGATAAGTGATTTAATCTTGCAACCACCTTTCACTTTTTTTGATCCTTCATCCTATAAGAATGTCAAATGTCTATACACTATAGGAACTAGCTAGTAATAATGCTTCTAGCTCTTGCCTCTATCTCTTTTTTGGATGCCTTTCACTAGGCATATTTGATCTTTTCTTTGGCCTTTCTCTCATATGATACTTTTATCTTTTCAGGGACCTTTCTTCTATGGTTAAATTTCTCCTTTCTTAACTTCTAATGGTTGTTCAAATGTACTATTTTTTGAGTCTAAATCTCCTATTTGGTCATATGTCAAGAGAGTATTCTTCACCTATAATTTGTTGACTTGACATTCAATCCATGTCCTTGAAAATTTCATGATTGTCTTGGATAGCATGTCAAGATTTTTTTCTCCAAGTCCCTTCCAATCAATATGGTTGAATGGTCTTATTCTTTACTTTCTTAATGTTTTGCTAAATCATATTTACATCCTCCTCCACTTGATCTAGTAGTGGATGAATCCTACATATTTTGATCTTTCAAAGAGGAAAGTTAGAAAACAACCTTTTCCTAACTTCATATTCATTCTTAACATTAGCCCAATACTCTTCAAGGTGGCATAATATGCTTGTATTTCATGTGATAGCAGATTCTAATTTTACTATAAGGACAAAAAGATGAACTTTCCATATGAACAGCTAAATGATAGATGTCTAACTCTTTTGTTGATCTTTCAATTATTGGTAAACATGGACTATGCTTGTATTTCATACCAAACACCATTCTAATTTTATAATAAGGATAAAAATTTGACATTTTGTATGAATTTCTAAATGATAAAATTGTAACTCTTTCGCTGACATTTTGGCAGCTAGCAGATATGGACATACTTCATCCTATGTTGCCATGATAATTGGGAATTAAATTCCACCCTTCCTTTTCTTCCTCTTAATTTTATCATGTGTAGTTGATTGCCTCACAAATCCTAGCAATGACATTTTATATGTTTGATATCTCAGAAGTCTTTAAGGGTAAGAAGAGAATCATTCAAACCTAATATGTGAGAATTTTAAGAATTGGATGAACCAAGGGTTGAACTTTTCCATTAACTTCATGGCTTCTTTTGGAAACCTTTTCTGAAGGTCTTCCTAGAAAGATCTAATTATATGCACGGTGGAGACATCATTGGCTTTTACATAACTAGGCACATTATACAAGTGCAATTCTAGCTAATATTTGTGTACTTTAAATTGATTTGGAACATGACTTGTGGGTTTTCAACTCATCAATCCATCATACTTTGTAATCCTTGTGAGAATATATGTAACATAAGAGCTCATAAAGAAACTTTTGGACTACTCCAAATTTGTGAATCACTTGTCCAGGTTGCCACTAATAATCCTTAACCAATCCACAACTTTGAATCCATTGGTAACTTCTTCAATAAAATACCACATCTAAGGCTTGAAAATGAAAGATTGCAAGAACTTAAATATTATGCTCAACATCATCACCAAGTTTCTATACTCGTCTATGAGATCCAACCAAACAATTTGTTTGGGAAATCTTGAATGATGAACCTTAGGCTTTAGCAACTAGATCCTAGGAATAATTTGCACATTTTCAATGTCTAGTTTGATGTTTTTTTTTGCAATGGTTTTGGTATAAATTACCTCTGAGTGTTTTGAATTACATAGATTTATAGGTGGCTATATTACTAATAGTTCATAGTATGTAAGGCAAGATGAGTAACTATTCCTTCAAAATTAGCACAAGACGGAAGATTCAGCCCCAACTCTTCTAAACATGTTCTTGGTCTAAAATTTTGCCTAATAGAAACTAGTGGACTAAATATCCAAGAAAACATTACGAGTAAAACAAAGCCTAATTAACATATATTTAGTCTAGTGTACTTATTCAACTAGCCAAAATGTGGAGTTCAACAAATTCCACCACAACTCACTCTTGCTGCATTCACTAGCCCCAAGTCATCCAAAATGGAAATTATTCTTTAACAATAGAAAATTTTCTTATATGATAGCAGATGTGTCTTATCAATGGTGTAGGTGTGGAATTAATGGATGAGGTCTAAGTTACTGATTTGCAACATCTTGCCCTAGATTTAGAAGTAGATTCATTCTGATGTGGATGTTGGTGCCCTATGGATGTGTGTAGAAAGAGAATCATGGGCATTTGGATGAACTCAAACTTCTATCCTAGAATCAACATCATGCCTGTTCTCATATATATCCTACGCATTTTTTGCAGAGAATTCATCTCATCAAAATAATATAAACAAGTATTACAGTTCAAAATAACTCCTAGAAAAAAAGCATTATTAATTTATTTATTCTCTAACAACTAAATAGGAAAGAAAATTCAAACATACTTTAGCAAAATTATTTGTCTAGGCAATCATAGAAGAACTCCTAGAAGCATCATTATTTATATATATACAAACAAAATCACAAACATTGCCTAACCAGTTAATTTACAATGTTGAACTCTTAAGAAAAGAATGGATGCAAACTATAAACGTGGGCAAAATGCCAAAAAATGAAAAGGCCAAATTGTATTTATAGTCAAGAAAGCACTTATAGGAGGAGTTCCTGTCATACATTGCACTAGCACATAACCAATAGCATAGATAGCTCCATGACTATCTTCAAATTTGTAAAAGAGAATAAACCACTACTAAACACTAAAGGCCACCTTTCAGAAGATCAATAGTATCCAATTCTAAATAACAAGAAGAAACAATAAATATCCTACAAAAGAAACATACACAAACCTTATGATATTCACATTAGGATTCAATTGCATAGGTTTTGAGTCAACTCATTGTAGTAGACCATTCATTCTCATCCAATGAGATATGGTCCAACTAAATGACTTATACTTCAGTGAGAATGAATGAACTACCACTAATAAAACATGGGTCTAAAGAGTTTTCCTCAAAAACCTATGCCATTGAATCCTAATTTCAATATCAGAATTTGAGACACGGCAAAGAATACTCCTTATAAGTTCACAAACCTTCCTTTGTTGAAAAATTTAAACTTAGAACAAAATTCTTGAATTAGAATAGATAATGAAGAAGAAGATAAGGTTGAGCATGTGATCCCCACTAAACGAGCTATAGACTCACGAGTGTCTATGTCTATGTGACCTA
The DNA here is from genome assembly GCA_028749045.1 of Cupressus sempervirens. Classification (NCBI taxonomy): domain Eukaryota; kingdom Viridiplantae; phylum Streptophyta; class Pinopsida; order Cupressales; family Cupressaceae; genus Cupressus; species Cupressus sempervirens. Next base: position 38,441,552 of record CM053785.1, read on the forward strand.
TATATTGTTTCAGTCATGGAAGGCATTCAACATAACTTGATGCAAGTATCTTCACCTCAAGAAAAAAATAACAACTCAAATGTGTTAGCAACTTCATTTAATTTTACATTTTATAAATTCAAAGATCAAAATAGTAAAACAATAGTGTTCACTATAGTTGGAGAATGGTTTTGGAGGTTAAGTTAGAAGTTGAGAGGAAATGTGTGCAAATTATCACATAAACATGTTGAGTGTTGTGGAAAAGAGAGTTGGGGATTGTACAATGTAGAATTTTCAAAAACCATCTCACCACTTAGAATGGAAAATATATCAAGGCTAGGTCTTTTGGAGTCAAAGGAAATCGTGTTTCTCCCTATGGAGCATCTAGTGACAAATTGAGAAGTTCTGGAGGATTATAAGAAGTGGAAGTGGAAAAGTTATAATTACATTTCCTTTGCATGACAATGTTTCATTAGGGACTAGACAAAGCTCTAGAAATTCTTAGGGTAATGGAAGTTGATTAGATGCTTATTTTCCAATCTAGTAAAGGAAGTTAATATATTTTTACATTATCTCTTTATAGGTAAAGAAATAAGAAAGTAATAAGCATCTTGTTATCCGTGTCATCATGAATATTCACTTTTAAAGAAAACACAACTCTTCAATGTACAGTTGTTACATATGAAACAACAACAATTATGTCATCCAACTTCCCCCCTTTATACCAATAGCCTGCTCTTTGAGCACCATTAGAAAAAGGAGTATCTTTATCTTTGTCTACTGCATGATGCCTTATAGATACAACAATTTTTTTGGTAGTTGTATGAGGTCCAAAGTTATCTCCTACTGCTTCAATAGCCAGTGCATTCAATTAACCATCATACAAGTTGTCAAATAGTCCATCCATACCAGAAATTATAGCATCTCCATGTGCCACATTAATGGTGAAGCTCTACAAGCATGCTTCCCAAATAGGTTAAAATTACTATAATTAAATATCAGGTGTACAAGTAGAGTTGCAAGTCTAATGCAGTGAATCAAAAGGCAAATAATATATGTTTCCATTACCTAAGCAGAACATGGAAGAACACCATCACCACTTTGAAGCTGAAAACAACAACTAAAGCCATACTACTAAATAGGGGACTTGAATAGTGTATGCCCACCTCTTATTACATTGAATTTGCTATCACCTAGATTCACTGCACATAGCCCCTGGAAATAAAAAATAATGAAAAAATAGATATTCAAGTATAAAAGAAAACTTACTTAGAACCATAAAGAAATAAATGAGTCTATATCAATAAATATAGTTGTGAGGAACTTTTTATTTAGAAGAATCTTAGAGATTCCAATCTACTAACAATTTTATGAATAAAAGATGTCAAACATTTACAACAAAAACTAAAAAAGATATGTAGGATAATATAACAAATCAAAACAAACAATGTAGGATACTCAAAAAAAATTTGTTACCTAATCTAAAAGTACTAAAATGCAAGCAGTAGAGGATCCTTGTGACTTTGTACTCAAATAGGCCTTATCTAACACCTTAATAGGATCAATTAAATTTTGAGGCTCCCCTTTAATGGCAATAACAACATTTTCCATGAGTTCTCTAGCATAATCTCCTTCATTAATGCCCACTTCTACCAACCCTCCCACTCCATCAACAACCCCAACAACTTGTTCCTCTATAAGGATAAAGTGAGCATCTTCTCCACCTCTATCCCCTTTGTCTAGATTTGGAAGGTACTATGATCCAGAAACCAATTTAAAAAAATTATTGTCCACAAATGCCCTAAATATTAAGCATAAGAGACCATGAACAAGACTACAACAAAGTAATGCATGTTTATAATAGTTTCATGAAACTCTATCGAGAAACATGGTGTTTGCTACTTAGATCCAACACAAAAAATGGTATATAATTAAAGGTGCAAAAATATAGAACACAAGGACCACTCTACTAAGAAATATTTCCCTTATTTGAACAACATGTAGATAAGATCAATATATGGCAAGCTTTTATCTAGGGCATATATATTGCATGTAATGTATCAACAAGTAGAGAATTTCTAAAAGTATCCAAAACATATATGAAACCATCCAATAGAAGTTGACAAACACCACAACTTGAAGACAAATTTGATCACAAAGAATCTCTGTGTGCAGCAAACAAAATAAGCTTAAGTTTCATATGTGAATAATAATTTTGTAAACATAATATGCATGCCTCATCTACTCTCAAAATATGCCACAATTCGTATCGATTATAAAATAGCAAAGATTCCCAAAAATGTGCATAGGGATTAAGAAAAGTAGGGAATTAATGTATAAATTTTGATTTAGTATTGATTCACTAACAACTTCAACAATTCACATAAGTTTCCATAGCTTGTTATACATCATGCATCTATTTTTATTAGGGTATCATTTTGAATCATATATGATAAATATTCTATCTAAAACTCATCAATTCACTATAAATAATTCCTTTGTAACACAATCTCCTCCCAACGCATAATTCTTTCTAATTACGTGGAATCAGACACCATTAATGATCCATTCACACATACAACATATGCTCTCCATCACCAAAAGCAATGGCACAAAACTTGCATTTCTTTGAGGACATGTCTCCCCAAAAATACCACATTCCCCATAAGGGAAAATTTCAAAAATTGGAGAGTTGGGAAAAACATTTCCCCCACTCCACCACCAACTCTGCCACCTCCATTGAAGATGTCACCAAGTCACTTGCTATATGGCACATGCCATTACATACTGATTAAAACTTTTAGCTTTGTGAAAACTAGTTTTCCTCTTATGGAGCACTTTGCTTGAAAAGTTCAATCCACCTCAATTTGTATATCAGTGCTGCCCCCCACCACTACTTCATTGCAATTCCCTTTTCTATTACCTAGTAATTAGCAAATTTGGGCCATTGGTCCACCCATCCCTATAACCTATCCTGCATCCTCCATATGAAACTCCATGTAACTAAGCAAAAAGGTTGAAAAACATATACTCCAACAACAAACAATTTAGATTAATACTTTATAGTTTTGATTATTCTACCAAGAGTAGATCAAATAAGGCTCTATGGAGAAAACCCCAAAATTCTGATAGTTAAACCCACTCTCATGTTATAGACTAACTAGAATCCATGGTAAAGACACAAATTCTTCATCTACAAATTTGAACATGACTAAAAGTAAAGGTGTAGGGATGTGGCAAAATTGGTTCAACTATACTCTCTATCAATTAATTTTAGTTATCAAATGAATATGTCAAAGAATACAAGCAAACCATTCCACAACCTTGAATCGAATATATAATACAAAAGTAAAATACATAGAGTTAAAACCTTGAATAATAAGTTATTAAAAACCCATATATAGTGTGCAATGACCATTAGGACAGGATACTCCAGTTCTCTATTTTGCAACAGTATTATAAATTAACATAATGTGTTAATCTATTATCATATCCCAACAAAACATGTCTATCAAATTTCAAAGCATAACTCAATTTCTAAACAAATATTGACTTTAGTGATGCTCCTATGTATGTATGCATGTATTGTGTGTGTGTGTGTGTGTGTGTAGAGAGAGAGAGAGAGAGAGAGAGAGAGAGAGAGAGAGAGAGAGAGAGAGAGAGAGAGAGAGAGAGAGAGAAGACTCCTTGTCTGTAGAGTGAGACATGTTGCCAAAAATTCAACATGAAAACCATAGCTAGATTTAAAGAAAGATCAATAGAATCTTCAAGTGCTACGTAAATTAAATAATAATAGCCAATATATACTTCTTCCTTGAATTTGACAGTTGATCAATGCTTGAGATTATGTCAAGAGATCAACCAAAGGTTGGCTAACTACATTAGACAATAATATTGGTAAAAATATATGTGTTTATTGTGTACTCATAGAGGCATGAGTGCCCAAAAAAAATTTGACCAATGCAAGAATAAAAACAAAAAAAAAGGAAGGAATCATAGCTTTGGTTAAAATTTTGGTTGAAAAAAAAGTGCAAATGTAGTAGTGATAGTCTTCTTCAACAAGTGCAAATGTAGTAGTGATAGTCTTCTTCAACAATCTCCCTCTTTGATTAGCTTCTTTAATCTATGCTCAACAGTGATCTTATCAATCTAATCTCAACAATCTCCCTCTTTGTCATTGATGGCAAACCAAACTGATAAACCAAATCAACCAAATGGTAAAAACCTTGTTCAACCAAATTGACTAGGTTAAAATAGTAAGACAATACCAAAAAGAAAACTTTTATTGAAATATCTCCCTCTATCAGCAACATCCATCTTCTGATTAGGTTACAAAACTATTTCTTATAGTTCCCTCTTATGATATCTCCCCCTAACTAGGTAAATATTAGGAGTTTTTCTTTCTTTTCTCTCTTGATCAACAACTATCTCATTTAGCAATTTTCTCCCTCTTAGGATTAGTAAACTCTTCCTCTTTGACAACAATATCTTGATATAATCTTCCTCTCTTAATCATTCAATCTCTCTTATTTAGTCAGTCTCTCTTAATTAGTAAAACTCTCCCTCATTGTGATCAGCAATATTAGCAATTATCTCTTTTGATCAATAATCATACTATTGATTAGCGAATATCATCTCCCACTTTCACAACAATGCCAAAGATTTATGCCAAAAACTTGTCATCTTAACCATGTAGATATAAGATTTTTAGTCTCTTTAGTTTTCTTCCTTTTTTTCCTTGCTTGTGACTGATTTAAAGTTTTAGCTCTTTGATTACTTTAGGTAGCTCCTAAAGTAAGATCCTCTACATCATTGTGTAACATATGAACATTAGCTTGTTTGATGTAGGGCACTCCTCTTGTTACTTAGATAGCCTTAGATAGGGGTATCACCCCTAGTTTACCTCTTAGATACTCATGAGCATCCTTAGCTAATGCTTTTGTGAAGATATCAGAAATTTGTTCCTTTGTGTTAACATATTTCATCTTCATCTCTTTATCTTGAACTAACTCTCTCAAGTAATGATACTTGATTATAATGTACTTAGTCTTTGTGTACATCACTGGATTATTTGATATATTGATAGCACTTGTATTATCACAATAAAGTATCATCAGTTATGTGATCTCTTCCTTCATTCCTTTAAGTAGTTGTTTGATCCATACAATGTTTGTACAATTTACAGTAGCAACAACAACATATTCAACTTTAGTAGTAGATTGTGAAGTATAGTTTTATTTCTTGCTAGTCCATGTAACTAGTCTCTTTCGTAAGAAAAATGCTTCTCCACTGGTGCTCTTTTTGTCATCAATGTTTCCAACCCAATCAGCATCAGTGTAGGATCTCAATTTAAATTTTTAATTCTTCTTATAGTATAGACCAAACTCCTTTGTTCCTTTCAAATATCTCATTATTCTCTTTATAGCCATTTAATGATTCTCTCTGGGATTAGTAGAGAACCTTGCAACTATCCCTATAGATAATGGAATATTAGGTCTTCTATGCACTACATATTGCAATTTGCCAATCATAGACCTATATAATGTTTGATTCACCTCAGCTAAATTGTCATTCTTTGATAACTTGTGTCCTATCACCATAGGTGTACTTACTAGTTTGGAATCCTCTAATTCAAATGTTTTCAATATTTCCTTGACATACTTTGATTGAATGATGTATATACCATATTTCATCTGATATACTTGAAAATCAACAAAAAAACTTGATCTTTCCAAACATAGACATTTCAAATTCTTGCTTCATTTGATTTGCAAAATCCTTACATAAAGCATCTTAGCATCCAAATATGATATCATCAAAAATATTTTAGATAACAAAATACATTTTCCTTTCTCTGGCTTCATGTACAGATTGTTGTTCTCATCAGTCCTTTCAACTCCAATATTCACAAGATAGTTATGAAGTCTCTCATACCATGATCTTGGTGCTTGCTTCAAACCATATAGAGCCTTATGTAGTCTACATACTATTTTCTTATTGTTAACATCCATAAAACCTTCTAGCTATTCTATGTATACTTCTTCCTCTAATATACCATTAAAAAATGCAAATTTGACATCTGTCTGCTAAACTTTGAAACCTTTGTATGCAGAATAAGCAAGTAGAGTTCTTACTACTTCCAATCTAGCAATACGGGCAAATATCTCCCCGTAGTCAATTCCTTCTTCTTGAGCATATCCCTTGCAAACTAATCTTGCTTTCTTCCTTGTGACTTCACCATTTTCATGTAGCTTGTTTCTAAATACCCACTAAATTACATTTTTGTCTTCTAGTCTAGGAGCTAGAATCCATGTTTTATTTTGCTTTATTTGTTCAATCTCTTCTTCCATGGCTTTAATCCAATCAACATCTTCTAATGCATATCTCATTGATTTGGGTTCTTTCATGCTTATAAAACATGTATCACTTCTCAATTTTTTTCTACTCATTGGTCTAGAATCTTTATCTCCAACAATTTGAGAAGTAGGATGATGTCTTTTGCCATATTTAGACAATCTTGGCTCAGCTCTTGTTTCTTTATTTTGTCTTTCAACTTTAGAATCAATGCGTACATCTCTATCAAGTAGCTTAGCATCTCTTTCATGTATACTAATCTCAAAATCATAATGTGCATCCACTTCATTCTATAACTTGGCATCTAATTGTAGCTCGATTCTTGAATGCAACTCGACATTCATAGTGTGTGACTCGACAGTCACTGAAACTTGTTGTTTGTTTGTAGCTTGATTCATAACATCTTCTTCAATAGGCATAACTTCATAAAGTATACAAATTATTTATATTCTTCTAGTTCTTTTATAGGTTCATCTTCATATACTTATGTATATTCATCAAAATTTACATTTGCTCTTTTCAAAATTTTGTTAGTGTTAGTATTCAAACATTTATAAGCTTTGCTTCTTGTGAAATATACTACGAATATACCTTCCTCACTTTTTGCATCAAGTTTACCATTCCTAACATCTTTAAGAATGTAACACTTACTTCCAAGTACCTTAAAATATTTCACATCTGGTGAGTATCCATACCATAGTTTATAAGGTGTTGAATGAGTACCTTTCTTGATTTGCACATGATTCAAGGTATAGACAGCTATACTTATAGCTTTTCTCTAGTATTTCAAACAAACATTCTTCTCCATCATTAGTGTTCTAGCACAATCCTATTGGAAATATAGAAGGAGTAACTGAGAGGGGGGGTGAATCAATTACCACTAAAATATATCCTAGATCCCTTAGATGTCAACAATAAAATACTGAGAAATCTAATTGTTGTTGTTATTCAGTAAACACATAGAAAATTTTGTAACTTGGTAAATGCATAGTGTGATTTACTTTTAGCTAATTAAACATTCATAGTGATTAATTTGCAAGAATAAGAGAAATAACACAAACATGTGATACACCAAGATTTAACGTGGAAAACAAATATGGGAAAACCCACCAATGTAACTAGTTACTATTTTTCACTCTTCTAAAGTGAGCCCTATTAGGAGCCAACCTAGTTAAAGGTTAAAAAACACACTATTAGGTGTGACCTTGTTAGAGGATTTATTCACCCTATAAGGAGTGGCCTTCCAAGAGGTCTTAAAGAATTCAATGGAACTATCACTGTGTTAGAGGATTTACAACTAGCTATTAAACCAACTTCGTTAAGAGATTTAGATCATTGTTACAATGGTTAGACAATAACAATGAAATGACCTAATTGTGATGCAACTAAATTTTTTATTATAGATCTATATTCTGCTTCATACTTGATCCTTCCTAATCGAATAATACTTTTTTGCTGCATAAAGATACCTACTTATCCTTTAAGTTCACTCTTACTCTTTTTTACTCAATTCAATCAACACACTTGTACACACACTAAAAGTCTCAACATGACCTTTCATTTATATCATCCAGATTGTTAAGTCAGCTCAATTAGAAATTACAATAACCAATAATCATCATGATAGTTGGCTAGAAACAATACTTAAAATAAATAAGCTTCTTATGCCAAAACAACAAAATCCTTCATTGGCTGACCCTACTTAGTAAACACTAGTTCTGAGATAATTTCCTATGTTAACCAACATAAGCTTGGTTAACACTAGGAACTTGCAAAAATATCTTTGGCAACCGAATGAACTTGGTGAACACTAATTCTTTCTAACTTTCCTTTTCTAACCATGAGAACTTGGTTAACATTGTTTCCTACCTGAATTCCTTTGACGCCTGAGTGAGCTTGGTAGACACTGTCTTCACAAAGTAATCTTCAAGAATGCTTAGTAAACAAGGAAAACTATTTTTTTGACCAAGTGAGCTCAGTAAGCACTAACTGAGAACTGATATGACATCTGTGTAACATCAAAGACAACACACAATTAGAAAATTGTATCCAACAATCTCCCTCTTTGGCATTGATGGCAACACAACATGTCATAGCACAATGAAATTTGAAAACAAGACTTTCTCTGATAGAAAGTTTCTCCCTCTTAAATTTTTACCAAAATAATTCTTCTCTTTCATGCAATAATCTCCCTCTATGAAGGAATTACATAACTTCTAAGATAGTGTACTTCTCCCTCAAAAGATATAAACAAATTTCATAAAGATATTGTTAGCTCCTTTTGTGATTAGGTAATTTTCTGCTCTTTATGGTGAAATTTTTGAATTTTGTTTTGACAAGGGTTGTGATCATATTTTCAAATTTTTATTTTACCCTAGTGTGTTCTACATTCACCTTTTTCCCTAACCCTAGGCCATGTAAATGACCGAGCTTTCATTTTTCTAATGATGCCTTATTCTTTACGATCTTATGATATAAGGGTTGGCACAATATCACGGGCCAGTGTAATGGCCTTTTGTAATCTCACAATAGATGTATTTGTTAACATAGGTATGTTTCTTTTCTTTCCTGATCTTATGATGTCCTTTATGTTGTAAGATTGGGTCATGTTGTGTTTTGTTCATAAAGGGATCCTTTCCAAGGTTACGATCAACATTTGATTCACAAGATTAGAGGCTGAAGATAAGGGTAGTCACGAACCTATGATCAAGTCTTTATCGTCAAATTGTAAAGCATGAGGACCAACCCAACGATCTTACGATGCTTATCGCATAATTGGAGGATGCGCTTTTAAACAGTTAGGATGCTGTAACAAAAAGGTTTTTCGTATGATCGTATAAAGGGTCAACGCATGGTGAGATGTCATGACACCCTATTGTCATAGGATCATAGAGTCATATAGGTAAGCATCTCAACTCTTGTTATGATAAATGTCATTTTCCCATTAAACGGAGCCAATATTCATGTACCAGGTGTGTTCATAGTCAGCATTTTGTGGGACCAAAGGGTTATGAGATGTCCGAAGGATCGTGGTCTCCAATCTTATGATAGATCTTCCATTGTGAGATCTCAGGACTTAAAGATAAGGTTTTCCACTATTATCATAAGGGTTTGTCATAAGATTGCATTGAAGAAAGTGTAAACTGGCGATGTAACAATGTGATGATTTTGGCCTAACCATAACATTGCAAAAGGAAACATGTAGGGTTGCGATGCTATGAGGCAGTAAGCTCAACTATGATTGTGTGATCATAGGACATATGAAGATGACTTACAATGCCTCAAAATTGTTTGTCATGGGATCATAAAATAGAATGGGTAAGTTGTCGATGCTGCAACAATAAGGGTTGTAGGATCGTAAGAGGTTTTTATCACTTTTGTGATTGCTTGATATAAGTTTTAAAGGGATATCATGGGATCAAAGAACTATTAATACAATGTTGTGATATTACAAAGGGTCTTTTCAGCCACCTTGTCATAATATCGTAGAATCTTATCTCTATAGTAAACATAATGACGAGAAAAGGAGTATGAGCTTCTCAGCCAATCAATTTTCAAATGCAGTACAAAAAGTGCATACATAGAATTTAGTAATGGTGCTTCCTAAAGTTTGCAGAATCAACTGAGATCATTCTCAAGCATGCTGAAATCAATGTGTTTTAAATATTAGGCTGAGCCTGTCAACTTATAAGATTTTCTAATCCCCATTGTCACTGATTCATTGTTCACAAATTAGATTTTGAAGTTCATCTTGTGTTGTCCGTGAGAGATGTATTATTGTTTCCAAGGCTTAGTTACAGTTACAAATTTTTAGTTGTTAATACAAAAATGTTAGACCAAGAAGTAGAAGAGATTCCAGCATAGAAAATGGCAGTATCAGAAACATCAACCTCGAAGGGAGGTAAAACTAGACAAAAGAAACCTAGCTGATTTCTGGAGGAATGGATAAAATTGTTCCCAGGATCAACAAATGCGAACTCTATTGATGATCATGTTTTCTTTGACCTGTATACTAATTGCAGAGATGCTAGGTGCCCTGATACCAATGGTTCTGAGCTCTTCTATTTTTTCTACTGCAATAGGGAAAAGAAGGTTCCTATTTGTAATCCCTAGAAGAAGAACTTGGCCAAACTGATTTTCCCTGAAGTTTTCATAGATGTGGATTTGATGAAAGCCCTGTTTCAATGCTACAATCCTACCACAAAGAATTTTCATAGAAATGATGGAACTGTTCTATGCACTTTGGATACAGAGTCTTTTATTGAGGCTTTTGGGTTAACTGGAGCAATGGGTCAGCCTTTAGATTTAAAGGAATTGCAAAGGAGGTTTGAGGCAAATCCCAATGCTTTCACTAGAGCTTCATTGCTATAGTATATTCCTTTTGAATTGAAGAAGGTGGGTGACTACCCAAAGAAGATACAAAAGAAGATGCCCATGGACAAATTCAAAAGTTGTTTTGTCAAAACCATATATGGTGTACAAAAGGTTATAGGAAAGGATGGGTCTAATGAGGTCTGGGGGGTTGAATACATAATTGCTGGAAATGTACAAGATGCCTACCATGCCTGTGAATATGACTATGTTAGTCATATACTGGATATAATGAAGGAGAATATTGCCAGGGCAAGGTCTAGGGAAATGAGGGAATTCACTTTCCCATATTACTCTTTGTTGATGCATTTGATTCTCTATAGGAATTTGGGATACATCAGCCTTGATTTTATTGATCAAACTTCTGATCTAAATGGAGCCTTGCCAGTTCAGCTATGGACATGGGTATGGGACAACTCTTACCATTTTTCTGACTTTGTTTCATTCTTTAATAATTTTAGTGTTGTCATAATGAAAATGTTAGACCCGGGGTATTTTACGGCCCCTAAAATTTTGAAATATCTCCTAAGACCATCCTTACTGCCTGAAGGAAAAAGGCTAGATCATAATTGGGGAGATATTTTCTTGTTTCCTACTTTTTCTTTGATGAGAGTCTATGGTTGTCCCTAGCCACCTCACATTTTACCAAAGTTCATCCCTCTTGGATTAGGAAGAATTGAATTTATCTGGCAATTATTCATGGTAAATAGGGAATACTTAGGGCCTAAGGTGCATAGGGGAACCTTTTTGTGTAGATGCTTTAAAATTGGTGACTTCACTATCGGCAAAGAGGCCCTAGAACTTGTTCATGCCTTTTTACACCATTACAATTTATGCACTGGCCCGTATAGGTTGTATGACCCTGAAGGATGGATGAGGGCCACCTTGAAAGAAATGAGCAACTATGTGTTGCCCAATTCTAAAGAGTTACCCATTGAGGACATCATCCCGAACATAGTAGCAGAAGGGGATGCAGCTGATAAACTTGCAAAATTAGAAGATGTACTGAGGGTGGAAAATGAATTGAAAAGAATTGATCCTCAATTCCCAAGTTTTTATATGGATGTCCCTTATCCCCATAGAATCAAGAAGATGGTCGTGGACCATGCTGAAATAATGGCTAAGATGCCAGAGGGTCCAATTGAAGAGGAGGAAAGAGTATGCCTGGATAGCCCTGAGCTGAATGTAGCCCTTGAGGTTGAAGAGGAGGATCCTCCCCAATCATCTTCGATGGCAAAGGGGCATAAAAGATAGAAGATTGTATAAATCCCTCCTTAGGTTAGATAGAGAAACTTGCAAATTTTGTGAGGGAACAATCAATATTTTGCTGACATGAGGCAAAACTATCTCCAGACTAGGGCTGATGCAACAGAAAATAGTTTCATAGATCTGGAACTAGTAGCAGCAAGATTGGATGATAGGATCATCCAAGCTCAATAATTCTTGGAGGATGATAAATTCATCAAATCCAATGAATTTAAATTTTTTTTTATATAAAATAAAATAGAGTGAACTTGTCCTCTAAATGAAACCTGATGAATCATATGAGCAAAGGATGGAATTGATTGAGAAACTACAGGCCTATGACCCTGAAAGTGAGGTAATGACTTTAGAGGAGGCCAAGGATCTTGTCCATAGGAGTCGCATGTTGTTAGTACCTGGTTGGGACTTGGAGCAAGCTTTATCCTTGATCAAATCAGAAGATAGGAGAATGTCACCTATGAGGTATTTGGTGCTGGTGGTTTGAAGAGGGGAACTAATTTTAGCATTGACACCAAATCCTTAGCAGTTTGGAGCATGGCCCCTGATTCTAATAAACCAAAATTGATGGATGTACAGAGCACAGAGTAGGGAAATATGATAATTTGGACATTACAAGGCACCTCTGGCTCAGGGATATGCAAGGCATTGAAGCATTTCTCCTTTATGAACGAGGCCAAGGTAGAGGAAATAGAGACAAAATTGTCCCAAGCTATACATGACTACATTGATGTTAGAAAGCTCTATGAAAATGAGCTCAAATGTAGTCATGTATACAGGGAAAGAATAGTTGAACTTGAAGCTAAGGTCCAGGCACTAGAGGATGAAATTGCATCCCTCAAAGAGTAGTTAACACAAGCAGAACAAAGGATGGCTCTAGTTTAGGGAGAAGAAGGACAAGGGACTTCATTGCTAGCTAAAGATATTGTTGAGGCTCTGGTGCAAACTGAGGACACAGAGGAGGATGAATCCTCATAGCCAAGGAGAATGAGCACTGATACTCAGTCAATTCAATAGGGAGGAGATGTAAGAATTGGGATCCTTAGAGCAATGATGAGCCATAGGCTTGATACTTTGAAGAACCTATCACAATAGGCTCATAGCTCTTTTGTGTCTTTGCAAAGTGCTAAGCAAGTCTACAATGAGGCACTTTTATGGTTAACTCCTACTTTCAACCTTTGGTGACCCTACATGCAATTTTTGGATAGATTGATCATGTTGATGGAAAAAAGCCTAACTTACTAGACAAAATTTTCACCGTCAAGGAGAGCCTAGAAATGGTGAAAGAATTAAGTGGCTTCTTTTCTAGTAAGTTGCAGGTAATACAAGGCAAGTTGAGGACATTGTCAAATGGAATGGACCCTTGTATACCATCAATTATGGATACTACATATATAGTAAGGGACTAGCAGGAGTGGTCAAACTCTTTTGATGACATTTTGACCTAGATGACTACATCAGCAATCTTTGAAGATACTTCTAACTTCCCTTTCCACTCTTTAATTGATTCTCTCTTCAGGGCAGAGATAAATTTAAACAAATTCATTGTTGAGTCTAAGGTGATCATGGATGCTAGGTGGACCAAGGCCACTCAAGACTTACAAGTGGTAAAGGACACTAACTGGCCCACCAAGAGAGAAATTTATGTCTAGGAAGCAGTGGGTAAAATATAGGCCCTGTCAATCAGAAGTAGCTAGGATATTTTATGTATTTACAAAAAATTATAGAGGAAAGAAAAGATTAAGGCTTAAACATTAATGTTTTTTTTCTTCCTCAACTACTTACTTTTTGATCGATATTTTTGGAAGATTGTTCTCTATATTTATTGAGTGTATCTTCCAAAAGTTTTTGTTTTCCATTAAAAGTTTGACATCTGTCCTCCTCTCATATGTAGCTTGTTGCAATCCTTTATATGGATTCCCAAGATGAGAAGTAGAGGTTGGTGGTCTGCAGAGTTTTTATATGTCATGTATTATTTTGCAGTCTGTCCACTTTTTTGTTTTGTAATGACCTGAATGAGTTTACATGTATACTTACTTGAATATAAGAAGAAATATTGGGGACCAATGGTTTTATCTCTGTGTCATACAATGAGTTTTATTGGTAGTGTTAAGATTTAAATTGAAGGATTTTATCCTTAATAATCATCATCTTTGTAGTTTTGTCTCCTTTCCATATGTTTGTAGCTTTGGGATTGAATAGACAAGTCTCTCTTCAATTTAATGCAATCCAAAAGGTTGTATATCTTTTATTGATTGCTACTAATTCAAAGAATTAGGAAAGTTTCTTTCCATAATTGATAAGGCTTAGGGTTTATGGAATGGATGAGAATCAGAATGAAACTAAAAGTTTAATGTTGACACTTTCAATCACAAGTTGATTAAAAAGGTCCAAACTGCTAATCTTTGACTCTATATCCCATTGGATAAGACATTGGTCCATTCTAAAGTTCAAAAGTACATGACTAGTTCACCTTTATATAACAATCACAACAAAAAATCAACTTATTTTCATCTACTAAAGAACTAGAATTGTGGGTCATGGTTTGTTTGCTATTACTTTCCTTTGTTGTAATTAGCTACTATAATCAGGAAGTTTGTTAGTAGATTATAGAAGGATATTGACCATTTCTACTATAGAGGGTAATCTTGCAAAGAAAAGTATCAAGTTCATAAGATAAATCCCTTAGGTTTTCCTACCTTGGCTTAGCAAAGCCTAAAGTGAAGTGAGTCTTGATGACTCTGTTAATTGGTCCAAAACTGAGATTTAGCCTTGTTGAACATAGGATTTAGCTCATCCATAGGCTTGTCTTTGGTCTTTGTTTATTAGTATCAGGTCTAATTTCACCTGATATGTTCTTTACCAGAAAGAACTCCAAGAGATATGACAGTAATCTTCTCCCTCTTTGACAACACATGCCAAAGACAACACATACCAAATTAGTATCAATGTACCTTGAGTACTAATTCAGATGCAATATTCCCTTTGACTATGTTGCATCAATTAATTGATCTTCAACTTGGTTCCTATTGATGCATCACTAAAACTTTATTTTGGTCATGCATCAAATAGAGAAGAAAAAAAAAACTTGGACCCTTGTTTTGTGTTAAAGATGCATCAACAACAAAACTTCTAGGTTCAAAATCAGCAAGTAAACATGTACCTTTTAGCTTACTTCTTGTCATAGTACCTTCTGATTTGTCTTCAATAATCTGATCAAGTGCATGATGCCTTCTGACATACTTGGCCAATATAGATTCTTTTCCTTTTAAATGAATTGTACTCTCTTCATTTTGAATTTCAACTTCTGGTTCAGGTTGCTTAGATTTGGTAGGCATTGGTTTGGTAGCTTCAAAATGTGACTCAGGTCTTTGCAACTTAGTTTGATCTTCTTGCAACTTGATAACTAAGGAAGACTCATGAGGTGAAGTTTTCTTATTGATAGATGTGTCTAGCAATGTATTAGGTTCAAAGTAAATAAATATTTTGTAATCTTCTAGTTCCTTTTTGCTTTCTTCTTCAGTTCTTTTTGCAAACTCATCAATTCTCATATGTGCACTTTCTATGATTTTATGAGTAGACAAATTCAAACATCTATATGCCTTACTTCTGGGAGAACATCGTAGGAATATACCTTCATCACCTTTCACATCAAACTTTCCTTTTCTAGACTCTTTCAAGATATAACATTTACTTCCAAATACTTTCAAGTAACTTACATTGGGTTTGTAGCCATACCATAATTCATAGGGAATTTTATATGTGTCCTTCAATATATTCTGTTCAAATTATGAACTGTAGTGTTGATGGCTTCCTTCTAGTATTTGATAGCAACATTCTTTTCAATCATTAGAGTCCTTGCACAATCCATGATAGATTTATTTCTTCTTTCATCTATTCCATTATGCTCAAGAGTACTAGGGGCTGATATCCATCTTTTGATTCTTCTTTCAATGCAAACTTTATTAAATTCATTGGAGATGAATTCACCACCTTTATCTGACCTTAAGCATTTCAATATTTTCCCTATTTCCTTCTCTATACTTGCTAGGTACCATTTGAATTTCTCAAATGCTTCTAACTTTTCTCTAGGATACATAATAGTCATCATTCTAGAATAGTCATCAACAAAAAGAATAAAGAACTTTTCGCCACTATAGCTTTCTATTCCAATGCATCCACATAGGTCAGTATGTAAATTTCAAAGACATCTTCATACTGATAGTTTTTTCTTTCAAAACTAATCTTTCCTATTTTTCCAATTTGACAATTCTTGCATAAACCAACATCTGATTTCTTCAAACTGGGAATACCTCTCACTTTTTTGAATTTTCTTATCTTGACCATATTATCAAAGTTTACATGACATAATCTTCTGTGCCATAACCAAATGTTTTCCATTTGATCAATAAAACATGAACAATCACCAAGATTAAGATAAAATAGGTTACCTCTTGTTTGTTTTCCTAATCTAATGAGATTACCTTTGTCATCCAACAGTCTTGCTTTCCCATGCATGAATTCCACCTTGAATCCAATGTTGATCAGTTGTGCCACACTTAGCAGATTATGTTTTAGTCCTTCAACCCAATAGGAATTGTCACATACAAGTTCTTTGGTTAATGAGATTCAACATTTCCCTTTTATGCAATAAGGTTCATTGTTTCTAAACCTTACACTACCACCATCATAGTCTTCAAAATGTTAAAACTTTATTTTCTCTCTAGCCATATGATGTGAACATCCACTATCTATGATCCATGTGTCATTTTTACTAATATGATAGGTAAGTGCCATCTTATCTTCTTCATCATCATATTCATCTTTCACGACAATGTATACTATTTCATTTTCACTATTATCATAATCTTTAGCCATAAAAAAAAGTCTTCCTACCTTTATCCTTGAATGATTTGTGATTTTTGAAATCCTCCTTGCCATTGAACTTGTGACTTTTCTTTCCATCCTTGCTTTCTTTGTTTGGGCACCTAGTAGCAATATGACCAATTTCTTCACATGAAAAATAGATTAGGGGAACTTTACCTTTGTATTTTCCTCTATTTCTATAATATTTTCTTGCAGGTAAAGCTTTACCAACTTCAAGATCACTATCAAAACTTTCCTTTGATTCTTCTTCACTTTCTAACTGAATGTTCTTTATTTTCTTGGCTTTCTCATTGAGTGAAAGTTTGGCTTCAAATGCAGATTTAATATTCTTAGAAGCTAGAACATAATTTTCAAAGTTGTCTAGCTCATAAGCTATCAATCTTCCTACTAAGGTATCCAAACTTATCTTGTGATTTGGCTCACACCTCTTTTCTTGAATAGTGGATACTCTAATTGCATAGATAGGAAGTAATGTTCTGAGAACTTTACTTACAATAGTTTCATCCTTGATTTCTCCATTAGACGCTCTAATTGCATTGACACTGGCTTTGATTCTTTCCACATATTCAGCAACATTTTCATCTCCTCTCATTCTCATTTGATCAAACTATCCTCTAAGGCTTTATGCTTTGGCTCTACTCACATTTTCACCACCACCATAGATGTCTTTTATCTTGTTCCACATGCCAAAAGTAGTTTTGTAGTCCCTGATATCATCAAATTCATCATAGTTAAGAGTAGATGCAATATCAATCATCATGGTGTTATGGTTCTTTTTATCAGCAATATCTCCAATAGATAATGTACCATTAGGGGTTGTGTATTCTTCATCAAGGTATTTCAAGTCTAAATCACTAATGGACACTAGATGAAGTCTTATGAGTCCCTACCATACTAAAAAGTTGTCTTTGTTTAGCTTTGGAATTTCTCTCTGGTAAGGCTTGGGTCCTTAAAACCTTCCTTGCAACCACCAAAATCTCTAATACCAATGGAAATAAAGGAGCAATTAAGAGCAGGGGTGAATTAGTTACCACTAAAATAAATTCCAGCTCCCTTAGATGTCAACAATAAAATACTGAGAAATTTGATTGCTAGTGTTACTCAATAAACACTCAGAAAATGTTGTAACTTGGTAAATGTAGAGTGTGGTTTACTTTTAGCTGATTAAACATTCACAGTGATTAATTTGCAAGCATAAGAGAAATAACATGAACACATGAGACACCAGGATTTAACATGGAAACCCAATATGAGAAAAACCACCAATGTAACTAGTTACTATTTTTCACTCTTCTGAAGTGAGCCCTATTAGGAGCCAACCTAGTTAAAGGTTACAAAACACACTATTAGGTGTGACCTTGTTAGAGGATTTAATCAACCTATAAGGAGTGTCCTTACAAGATGTCTTAAAACAATTCAATAGAAATCTCACCTTGTTAGAGGATTTACAACTAGCTATTAAGCCAACTCTAATAAGAGATTTAGATCACTTCTACAATAGTTAGAAAGTAACAATGAAATGACCTGATTGTGATACAACTGAATTGTTAATTACAAATCTATAGTTTTCTTCATACTTGATCCTTCCTGATCGAATAATACTTTTCTACTCCACAAGGATACCTACATATCCTTAAAGTTCTCTCTTACTCTTTCTTTCTCAATTCAATCAATACACTTGCACACACACTAAAAGTCTCAACTTGACCTTTCATTTATATCATCTAGATTGTCAACTCAGCTTAATTAAAAATTACAATAACCAATAATAATCACCATAGTTGGCTAGAAACAATACTTAAAATAAATAAGCTTCTTATGCAAAACAAAAAAATCCTTCATTGGCTGACCCTGCTTGGTAAACATTGGCTCTGAGACAATTTCATATGTTAGCCAATAGAAGCTTGGTTAACACTGCAAACTTGCAAAAATATCTTTGGCAACCAAGTGAACTTGGTGAACACTAACTCTTTCTAACTTTCCTTTGCTAACCATGAGAACTTAGTTAACACTACTTCCTACCTAAATTCCTTCGATGCTCGAGTGAGCTCAGTAGAAATTGTCTTCATAGAGTAATCTTCAAGAACACTCAGTAGACAAAAAAAACTATCTTGCTAACCAAGTGAGCTCAGTAAGCTCTAACTGACAACTAATATGACATTTTTGTTACATCAAAGAGAACACACAATTAGACAATTGTATCGAAAAAATCCATTATAGATCTATTCCTCCTTTTAGCTATTTCATTTTGTGGAGGTGTTCTAGGGGTAGATGTCTATCTTTTGATTCCTCTATCATTACAGAACATCTTGAACTCATTTGATGTGAATTCTCCTTCTCTGTCAAATCTCAAACACTTTAGACTTTTACCTTTTTTCTTCTCAACTCTTGCTCAGTACCACTTAAACATTTGAAAATCATCAAATTTCTATTTCAAAAACATAACTATCATCATCCTAGAATAGTCATCAACAAACAACATAATATACTTATCTCCTTTGCAGCTTTGCACATCGATTGATCCACACAAGTAAGTATGAACAATCTCTAGCATTCCTAAGTTAGAAGTTTAAGTATTACTCTTAAAACTTAACTTTCTCATTTTTCCTAGCTGACATTGTTTGCACATTACATTATTAGGCTTCTTCAACTTAGGAAAACCTCTAAGTTTCTTTATATTACTGATACTATCCAAGTTATCAAAATTAACATGACACGGTCTCTTGTGCCATAGCCATACATTGTCAAATTTTACAACAAGACAAGTAGCATCCTTTATATCAAGATAGAATAGATTACTTCTTGTTTGATCACCCTTTCCAATCAGTTTCCCATTTGTATCATATATCTTAGAAATTTTTCTTTCAAACTCAACCTTACATCCCAAATTATTCAGTTATGACACACTCAATAAATTATAGTTAAATCATTCAACATAATAAGCATTGTCACATAAAATCCTATTTGTGAGTTTGATAGAACCTTTTCCTTTTATTAAGCATGATGCATCATTACCAAATCTTACACTATTTCCATCATAACAATCTAGGGTAATGAACTTACTTTTGTCTCCATTCATATGATGTGAACATCCACTATCAATGATCCATATATCATTCTTGTTCACACAAGTCACAAGTATAGTTGTCTCATCTTCATTAGATTCATCCTTCATTGTAACATACACCACCTCATCATCATGTTCATCAGAATCATCCATTGTTTCCTTTTCAATAATATAGCAAGACTTATTGCCTTTGTCTTTGTAATCATTGTTGTCTTCATTTCTTCTACTCTTATATTTGTCACCACTTCTATAATTCTTCTTCTCTAGACATCTAGCGGTAATATGACCAACCTCATTGTAATTGAAACAAATGATGGGTAACTTACCTTTGAACTCTCCTTTAACTTTATGGAATCTTCTTGCCAATAGTGCTCCAAGTTATTCAACATCCTCCCATCTGTATCACTGTCACTAGACATATACCTTTTTTTCCCTTTTTCTTCTTATCATTAGGTTTCTTTAATGATACCTTAGCTTTGAAAGCAGATTCAATCTTTTCAGGTTTGTAATTGTCAAAGTCAGATAGCTCAAAAGAAATGAGTCTACCTACTAGACCTTCAAGTGATAGTTTATTTCCTAGAATACATCTCAGTTCTTGAATTGTAGAAACTCTAATAGCACAAACAAGAAACAACATTCTTAAACTTTACTCAACACAATATCATCATCTAATTTACTAGTAGCTCCTCTTATTGCATTAACAACTTCTTTTATCTTGGCAACATATTGAGCAATATTCTCACTTTCTTCCATTCTCATATCATCAAACTTACCTCTAAGACTTTTAGCTTTGGCTTTTAGGACATTTGCACCTCCTCTATAGATAGTGGTTAAGGCATTCCACATTTTCTTTGCACTGTCAAGACCTAGGGCAAAGGCAATCTCCAACATTGCTTGGTTGTGTTCTTTCTTCTTCTTCATATCCTTAGTAGTAGGGGCACCAATAGGATCAACATTCTCCACTAAAATGGTAGATTGTTCATGATCTCCAAGTCTTCCAAGGTGTAGCTTCATCAAACTTTTCCATGCAGGAAAGTTATCTATATTGAGCTTGGGAACTTCTCTTTTTGACATCTTGATCTTTGTGCATCTAGTACCTTCAAAGTAGTCCTCTTAAGTAGATGGCTCTGATACTAATTGTTAGAATACTTTAGAATAACTGAGAGCAAGGGGGGGTCTGAATCAGTTATCCAAGGCCCAAATGTATAAATAAAACTTTTCATAGATTAGTGAACCCATAAAGCATTTATACTCATGCATGCACCCATAAGATTATGCAATCACTAAAAACTTGTAGGTGTTGGAAATATTCAAGACTATGTTAATTCACTAAGAGGGGAGGGGTGAATCAGTAACTTCTAAAACTTCTACCAATTTCAATTCTTAATCCAATAAAGCATTTAGCATTTAATTCATCATATCTAATCTAATTGCATGCATGAGAAAATGAAAATATAAAAAAATTCACAACACTTGAACACAAAGTTTTAGTGACCAAGAAACCTTCCAAATAGAAAGTAAAACTAGGGTGGGGATGATACCCACTAACTTTAATACTATAGCATAAAGTTGACATGTTAAGGCTTACATTGATCACTTATGATAATCTACCCTGTTAGGAGCAAATAGGACTGCTAGGTCCACCTTGTGAGAGGATTTACAAACATACAATGAAGTATGTACTCAGTAAAGAGATTTAGAAAATATTTTTAGGTCTACCTTGTTAGAGGATTTTGACTAGTTCACCTATTAGGATAAAATAATAGATATCTGGTATGTAACTAAGTTTGCTAATAGAGAATCCTTAGTGTACTGATCACCTTTCTATGATAGATTTGTCATTGTTGCTCCTTGTATTGATATGGCCTTTACAATTCTTTATCTACTGCATTTATTTCATATTCACATTCTTGCACTTGCATTACACATTCATTTCATTCCATTCCATATCGTACATTAGATATGATATAATACATCACATATATATACCAATCCAATTTACAAAATTACAAATTCGGCCATGACACTGTAGACACCTAAATTTGATTACATCGATTTGGTAATCCCATTTAGTTATCTCTAAAGGCATCATTAATTAAATTCCTATTTAATTAATCCTTTTCCATCCCCTAGCTGATTAATTTAATTAATCATCTATAGTGCTAATTGATAAATCAAATAACCTATTATTTATCAATTAAATCCTATTCTTCTATCTAATTCCAAAATCCCCATTTATTAAATAAATCTATTTGATAAATAAAACCCTCAAATCTAATAACCCCTAACCTATCCTAAATCCCCCTTTTAGCCTAATCCACCCCATCCACCCATACTAACCAAGCTTAGCCACTAACTCACCCACCCTCATGAATGCCATCCACTTGCAAATCTTTAACATCCCTAATCTAATCCTAAACTCAAGCCTAATCCACCCCCTAATGTTGTCACATTCCCTAAGCAAGCTTAAGACTTTCCTAAGCCAAGGAAAGTCAACAATCTCAACTCCCTCCAAAATATCCCAACCACCCAACAATGAATGCTCTTACAAAAGCCATAAAGACTCTTACAAGCTCTTACAAGCCATAATGAAGGGTCTTTATGAAGATATTATCCTTTGAGCCTCCTTTGTTGAATCATCCTTCCCCTTTCCTCCATGCACTCACCTTGTGACATGTGTCACTCCTTGATTGGTGCTAAACAAGCACAATCCATGTGCTCCCTTTTGAGTGCATCCTAGCCCTCCTTAAGCTTTCATCTTTCCTTCCATCTTAGCCCTCCATCCCTCAAGCCCTTAGCCTATAAATTGAATCCCTTCCCAAGCCATTTCATCACAATCTTGGAGCTAAAGTTATAATGCCCTTTTGAGAGCCAAAAGCCATCAACCATACCCTTATGATGCCAAATTGAGAGCTCACAAAGCTACCAATTTTCCATTTTCCATCTCCATTGAAGCTAGTTTTTGGGAACCTTGAGCATACATCCCAATCCTTAGACCCATCTACCAAGCAAGGAGCTAAATCCTATTGGGAGAGTCCATTCATTTGGCTCACATTTCCAATCGGGGTTTCCTCTTTAGTCTCTCATTTATGTTATGGTTTATATGCTAGTTAATGCTTTTGTTTTTGAATAGATTAGTATTACTTGCTAACATATTTCTCATATATAGACACAAGTTAACACTGTTGGAATTTACAAGTAAGAAGTATACTTTTGGGAGGGGGGGTGAATCAGAAGTACCAAACTTTAAGCTATAAAACTTTTAACTGAAATCAATACATGCATGTAACATTTCTAATTAATATAAAAGTAAAGGCATGCATGAAAATAGGTAACACAATACTTGATCACCTAGAAACCCTCCAAAATGAGAAGGTAAAATTGGGGTGGGGATGACATCCACAACTTATCACTGCAGCAATATGTAACTTGTCAAGGTTACAAAGTTTGACCATCAGCAATGGTCTACACTATGAGAGGCCTACCTTGTTAAAGGCCCCAACACCATGTTAAAAGTGTACCTTTCTAAAGGATTTACAAAACATTTACTTGGAATGTCAACTTGTTAAAAGATTTACAAAATGGCTATTAAACCAACCTATCTTCATAGTATTTTCATTCTCCTAATACAATAGCTAGAAAGTATAGTAGAATGTGTTGACCTGATCACTTACAATCTTCAATTGCTGATTTCATATCAATGTTTAGTCCATTTTGATCTAATCCTCTTTGATCTAATATCATTATGTATGATCTTTATTCACTATTCTTCTAACTAATACTACAATGATTTCCTTCTTCTAAGTCATTTCACCCCTTTCACTTCCTTCAAAATTTTCTAGTATTCTCCTTCCATGCATTTACTTCTCACATACTCTCTCATACATTGTTAGATTATGGGGTTTTGACTTCTTTAAAAGGTCTCATGACTTAGGGTTACGTATGAATCTACGATTGAGATTCATCCATCTTTCCCACTCAATTATTTCCATTTTTATAATTGGATGAATGTTGATTTCATAGGGAATCAAATAAATTCATTATCTTTTAATCCTTCAAGATTTATCATATGTTGGCTTAAAAATAGTTTACATCTTAGTTTGTGAGGGCATAAACTCTTATGTTGATTCTATGTTACTTGGTACTTACTGATTATTGATGCTCGACACATATAGAAATTTTGTCTTGCTTGACACCTATAGTTTACTTGGCACATATATTGGCTCAACATCTATTAGTCACTCGGTAGTTGAAACTTGCTCGACACTATCTATCTACTTGGCATCTAAATGACTTGGCACATATTGAATTTTTGGCTTGGCACATATTGTAACTCGGCATCTATATTATACTTGGCATCAACTTAGAAAGTTTCTTAAGTGTGTTGACAATCAATTGTCAAAACCAAATTGAGATCAAAAATCCCCCCCTTTGACATGAGTGTCAAAAACACTTAACTTTACATGATCAATCTAATCTCTTCAAGTATAATGAGCATTTTGTTCATCGTATATATAAAAATTCAAGATTGTTCAAAATTTTGTGAAGGACTTTATACCTCAAAATTTGTAACTCCCCTTTAGTTGATATACCTTTGTTGTATCCAAAACTTCTCATGTTGGATTTGTCTCATCCTAATTATAGTACTCTTTATCTATGCCTTACCTTATCATTCTTTCTCTATCTGCTCTATTCTAACTATTCAAAATTTGTAACTCCCCCTTTCACATATCTTCCCTTGTAGTTATAGTTTCCTAAATCTAATCTCTTCTATATCTCCCCCTCAAAATTTATCTCCCCCTTTTTTGACACTTATGTTAAAGAGGTCTATACATTAACTAAATATTTTGCCAAAAAGGATCTGTTTACCTTTATTACTATCCTAAGAGCAGCATCCCAGTTCTATAGTGCAATTTCTAGTGATTTTATCTAGATGGCTTACTCTGCTACAAGGTGAACTAGGCATTCTAATGTAGAAAGATTGGGGTCTTTCTTTAATACATTTTCAGCATAGGCTAGTTCTTTTTGCAAAATTTCCATGTGTGGGGTTATGGTAGATTGTATCTAGATTACTTTGGCCTTATATTTGCCTCATCTGCTATTAACATAGCTAGTTCCTTTTGAGTGTGAAGCATAATGTGAAAATGCTTCTCACTTTGAGCTAGATCTCTTGGTAGTTGCATAGAAGATAACTTCAAGTCTCTTCCCAAGCTCATAATCCTCTAGCTAGTTTCCTATGTGAAGATGGAAGGATCACATAGCTTTATGTATAATGAAAAAATGTTCTAAAGTACATCCTTCAACTTTTCAATTTTCTTAGCTAGTTCAACTTGTGAAAGTGCAATTTTAGTAGAGATTTTCTCATTTACCTTCACCTAAAATTTCCTTTCTAACCATTCTAGTAGTTTGGCATTTATATCAAGGTCTTCATTCTTCACCTCATCCACTACATTGGATAGTTGCTCCATAATGGGCTTAGTTTCATCAAGTTCTTGCAAGCTAAGTGCATCTAGAAATATGTCTTTTATCTCAATTAATGCTTGTCTCTATTTATACTCATTCCTTAGTATCCCCTGCTTCATATTCTTTTCTAGTGCCTCCTGCACTTCATTTATTTGATCAATGTTCATGGTTGAATAGTCATACTTAGGAATAACTATTCCTTCATCTAGTGTAGGGTCTCCATAGTGAAATACCCTTACAAGCTTTGTAGAGCTCGAGCTTGGTGTAGATATTTTTAGTGGCATGGCATCAGTGCTGGGCTTTTGAAGCATTTTTGGAGTCCCTATTGTAGGAAAATTTACCAATGTTTGTATTGCCTCTTGCTCCTTCTCCTTAGGACTTCCCTTGTTCTCTTCAGATCATTCCTTATTAATTGTTGTGATCTGTAGGGTTGTACCTTGTACTTGTGTTGTAGAAATAGACGTATCTATATGTCATTTTTTCTCTCTCATAGGCTCTTTCTCCTCTGCACTTTGTGTCTTTTGTTCAATCATCAAAACTTGAACTGTGGAGTCAACATTTGTAGATGTGTCTACTACTATTTGCATTGTTGGTTGTCTACTTGTGGCTATAGTAGATATAACAAGGGGTAGATTGGTTTTGATAATTGAGTGCCAACAAACACAAATATTACAAAGTCAGCCCACATGAAGATACTCAGGTTCTAAAGACTGACTCGGTGAGGTTTTGATACTTGGCATCCACTATTAATACTTGGCATCATCATGCTCTTGGTAGACATAGAAGCTCGGTCTGTACTAATCACTTTCAAGTAGTCTTGAACTTAGTTTGCACTAGTGAATTGGTAGATACTGTACAACTTGGAAAACACTAAATTAATTGGTTAACATAGAGTGGCTTGGTTAACACTATATTCATATTGCATGAATTGAGAACTTGGTAGATGCTATAATGCTCAGTAACTATTGGCTTCACATCACATGAATTGCGAACTTGGTAACCATTGCTAAACTTGGTGTACACTGAACTACTCATTTTGAACTACTAAACTTCACACTAACTGAATCTACTCAGTAACCAATAGAGTTGGTCTAAAGGATTTAGTAGTAATTGTAGAAGCTTGATGGCTATTGAATTACATGGAAAACACTATAAACTATTCAATGATCTTGGTAGCTATATAGAATCTAAATAAGTGTATGTCACTAATAACAAACCTAATTGATATGTCAGCAAGCTCCCCCTTTTTTCATTAGTGAAAAAAACACTTACTATCCCAAAACTGAATACCTTGTATTCATCACCATGTGATACTAGCTTGGTTTCTTCTGAGATTTTTCAAAATTGATCTTGGTAAGATATATACAGAGTATATCTACATCATAGCATATATCTGCCCCATACTGTGTGATCTATTATGTACATGTAACTTTCTCTTATATACATATCTCCCTTTGTAACTCTTCTCTTCTCATTTATCATCTCCCCCTTTTTGATAGTAATACCAAAGATTTATTCTAACATATTTACATGGAGACACCAAAATGAGATAAGAATTTAGAGTGTACCTTGAGAGTAATTGTCAATGTTTTATCCCAATTCTCTTGAAGAACCTTAAATGTATGGATGGTAATTTGCACTTCAGCTGACAATTCAATCAATTGGTTAGCAATAGAGAAGTTGTTATCATGAATAGGGTTTTTGAATAAATAAATTTTTTTTCCATAGAGTCCATGACCGGAAGGATCATATTTTGTATATCAACTAATGTGGAATAGATCCTTGCTTCTTCTCTTAACAACTTTGCTTGCATATTTGAAAAAATTTTGATCTTCTTAAAATGTGCAGAGCTTGAACTATGGTCAAGTTGTAATTGTTGAGCACTTGCCTTAAAATTAGTATCAATTTTGGACAATTTTTCCTTAACTTCCTTGGTATACTTAGTGACATCACATAGATTTGCAAAAAGTGATGACACATTGGAATAGGATGCCTTAAGATTGACCAAAATTGCTAATAATTCAACTTGATCAATAGAAATTTGATGAGCAATGTCCTCTAGCACTTTATTATTGAATTTTTTTCTGCCTTTTCAACCAACTTGTCTTGTCCCTCGATGTTTTCTTTGAACTTTTGGACTACTTCACCAAGCTGAAACAAAATAGATTGAGAAGAATCAACCTCAACTACAATAGCCTTAGATAAAATGTTCTTAGCATCATCTAATATCTTGTATTCTTTGTCTCTTTCTTATCTTAATCTTTTTTGCTTGGCCTTTTTTTGAAGAAGTTCACCAACTATGTGCATTTGGTTTGCAGATAGATTGTAGAAATCCCATTTGGGAATTTCTATTTCCTCATCCAAATGTATATCTTCTCCTATCTCTTTTCCTTTCAAAAATATTGTAATTAGTTCAACCTTAGGTTCAACTGTCCTTGTACTTATTTCTTTAGTGCCCATAATAGAAACAATAGTAGACATACTTGAGCTTGTAGTGAAAATTGTTATAGCACTGACTGGTGGAATATATATAGAGATGCTAGAAGAATCCAAAATTGATGAAGCCAAAATTGTAGAATCCAAAACTAAAGTAGGAAAAACTAGAATTCTTACCATGGATGAGCTCAAAACTGAAAAAGTCAAAATTGGAGCGGTGATGACTAATACAAATCTTTCTCAATAATCTCTTTATATCTTACATACGGATTTGGATCTTTGTCACCTTTCAATTGGAATTGATTTTGATGTCTTATTTGATAGCTTGGTTCAAGTTCTTCCTTGAGAACTTAATTGGAAATGGTAGAGTCACTCAATTCTTGAGTGCTTGACCATCATTTCTTAGACTATTATCCTTAGTAGACTTAGGAATCCATTTTTGTCTCATGTACTTTCATATGTTATCAGCTTTTTCCTTCTTATCATCTTCAATCTTACTAGTATTCATACAATTCTTGGCAAGATGACCAAGTTTTGTACAAATAAAACATCTTATAGTGGTATCTCTTTTCCTCATATGATGTTTAAAACAATTCATACCAATGTGTCCATATTCTCCACAGTAATGACATCTACACCAGGTGTTGTAATTCTAACCAAATATTGCTTTCACAATTTTCTCTATAAGATTCAATGTCTTTGTTCTACATTTTGATGCCGTGTGTCCATGTTTCTTGCATTTATGATAGTTGTATTCAAATTTAGGTTTCTCTTTACATTCATTAGCCCCATGACCATGTTGATTCCAATTGTAGCATTTTCCATTACATTTTGCTTTTCCATTACTCCAACATTTGTTAGATGTATGAGCTATCTTACCATAGTGATTGCAAGTAGGTCTTTGATTCCTTTGAGCACTTTGTTTGGAGGATTCACTTTCTTCTTTGTATCCAATTCCCACTTTTCCTTTTTTCCTATAGATGTTTTGCTCATTTAGTTGAACCATGTCTACTTGAGATTTCATCATCCTTTGATTGATTTACTTCTTAGTGTTTAGGTCATTTTTCAATCTTTCACTAATTTTTTTTATAGATCTTAGCTCATTTCTTATTCTTTCATTGATTTGTCTTTCAAAATTTAGATCATTTCTTAATCTTTCATTGATTTTTCTTTGGCTCATGATTTCCTCATTTGCATTGGAAAATTGATCAACAAGGTCTACATGCTGAAGGAATTGGTTCAGGATCTCATTGTTTCTTCCATCCATTTCTTCTTTTATCTTGTTTCTCTATTCTAGGACTTCACACAACCTTACCGATTGAATTTATTCTTCTCTTTTCAGCTTTCTTACTTCTTCTTGCAGGGAACCATTCTTCTCTAGGAGTTCTTTGATTGCATTATTTGCTTCATCTAAACTGCTTGAAGGGAAAAAATCTTCAATGTAGAGATGATCATTTGTTTAATTTTGAAGTTCCTTTCTTCTTTTCAAGGATTGAGAAAGTTACTCCTTATTTTCTTGAGTTGGGCAATGGCCATTTCTAGATCCAACTTTTCATTGTCAATAGCTTTTTCAAGTCTAAATATCTCCATATCCTTGATCTTTGCTCAAGTTGTTTAAACTTTCTCCTGAGAACCACAAAGCTTTGATATCAATTGTTGGAAATATTCAAGACTATGCTAAGTTACTAAGAGGGGAGGGGTGAATCAATAACTTCTAAAACTTCTACCAATTTTAGTTCTTAATCCAATAAACCATTTAGCATTTAATTCATCATATCTAATCTAATTGAATCACTAGTACATTTGGGATCATTTTTCCACCTTTATTGGTCAAAATTTTGACCCATTTTTTGACCAAATTTGACCAACGAATTGGTTGATAATTTTTTGATCAAAAATTTGACAAACCTACTGGATGGTCAAAATTTTGATCAATACATTGGTCAAAAAACGTTCAGGTTGTTGAGCCATTTTCTGCCATTCATTGGTTGAACTTTCGACCAATGCTTGGTAGAAATATGCGGGACATTGGTCAAAATTTTGACCAATGCATGGTAGAAAACTAGATGGCATTGGTTGAAAACTTTTTGGTTGAAAATTCAACCATCCAGTAGGTTGGTTGAAACTTTGACCAATACGGTGGTCAAAAAATGTAGGCATTGTTAGCACATTTTCTGCCATTCATTGGTCGAACTTTCGACGAATGCTTAGAAATATCCAGGACCCATATCATGGACACTGATATTATGGACCCACTTCTCGTGTACTAGGTACGAAGATTTCTGATCATGAGATCAAGTCGGGATCAAAAGGTGGCATTGACTCGCTATGAAGAAGTGCTCAATAGTTAAGTATAGCGAGTTAGTGAGTGTGGCCCACCACTGTTGAAGTAAAATTGTTGTCCACAAGATCAAGTCTGGATCAACGACACTTGTTGACTCACTATAAAGAGATGTGTAAAAATTAGGTATAGCGAGTTAACAAGTAATGGACTCACCATCATGTTCTTAAAGGTTTTTTCAATTATCTACCACATGATTAAAGTAACATCAGTGATCATCACTAGCTCACTGTGGAAAGGTGCTCAAGAATTATGTATAATGAGTTAGTGAGTTGATGATACGTGTCTGTAGTCATCCATGGGCCTGGTTTGAAGCACCAGCCTTGAAGGAAAGGTAGAGGTGGAGATGTTTTATTGGCTTGACTACCAATGTGTTAAGAAGAAAGCTAAGTCAGCTTAGTTGTCATTCCCAGATCGTAGGATTTTTCAAGGATCAACGGCACAAGTTTAAAAAAAAAAGTGTGATGCCACTCTATTTTTCTATTTGGCACATTTATGATAAGTGAAAGCTTCATGTGTGGGAGAAAAAGAGTATAACATAGAGATTTTGATTAATTCTAGTCCCATGCGAACAGAGATTACAAATTTTTTAAGCACAAGAGCCTAATTGATTGTATCATGTTAAGCCTGGTAAAGACATGAAACTATTATTCTATCATTTGAGAGAAATTTTAGAAGTTCAGAGAAGAACAAGTTCAACAAGTCAAGTAAGTACTCATATTATAACCTCTGTGGCATTCCAATTCTCTCAATACTGTCAAAATGCCTCCTAAGAAACCATTCTCTGAGAAAATTAATTATATGGATAGGAATGTCCATGATGATTTATTAGCATTACTCCCAGAATCTACTATACAGCCTGCACAAGTTAAAAATTTGATTTCCTTAAACCCTAGGCTTAAAATTGGTGATGCCCTATATGACAAGGGGAACTGGGTTAGGGATGGAACCATTATCAAACTACCATGTGCAAATCAATCTGCTAGAATTAGAGAATGAATATAAAGCAAAGAAGGATGTAATTAGGGGAGGTGCACTAAGGGCACATATTGGTACAATAGGAACTTTGCCAGTAATTACTGCAGCCTCTAGAGAGCCTTTTAAGAAGAGTCTTTTTAGTTCCTAGGCTGTAGAGATATACAAGACCTTATGTAGAGTTTTTGGTGAAGATGAGCAAGAATTTATGCCCATTGGTTTCATGTACATGATGGTTCAGATTGCTTCCTTCGGTGTAGATGTTATTTTTTATTTTGTTTCCTTTTTGGCTGAAGAAATTCACATTGGTTTAGTCAGGGTTGCGAAGGGCAAGGTGGAAAAGACTTTTGGTCACTACTCTCTATTAATGCATATGTTTTTGTTCAAAGGAGTGACATATTTTGGTAATGAGATGGAACTAAATAGAGAGGAGAATGGGGAAATACTACCAGTCTAGTTGTGGAGTGCAGATATGATGTGGGATGCAAGTAATGCTAGTTTTGTCAGATTTGATAGATATTTTGCTGCTAAATTGAGATGCCTCATATTGAGTGACAATCCCAGAATCCCTAGGGTACTAATGAGTCTCATCAGGCCTATGGATAACCCCCATGACTTGAAAGTTTCACATAATTCGGGAGATATCATCCCCTACCCTATTTCAACTATTTTTAGAATCTATGGTTTCAAGGGGAACCCTCATGTTCTGCCTTACCAAGTTCCTTTGAAGGTGGGAATGGCTGAAGTTTTATGGTAGTTAGGGGGAGTGGAAGAAATGTTTTTGTTGAAAAGGAAATTAGGGTCAATTTTCCCTACCTGCACAATGGCCCATCAGTTTGTGATTACAAAAGGGGTATGGATCTTTTTGCATAAAATTTTGGAGCAGTATATGATGGTTGTCTCTCATCCCCATTTTTGTGATTCTGAGGGATTTTTCAATCAGATGTTGAGGCATAGAATCAAGTTGGGACCGGTAAAGCATGATTCTTATTATCCAGAGGATATTATAAGGAATGAATTCTCATTGCAGGAGCAGGAAACTAAAAAGGAAAAATGGAGAGTTTATTCCCGAGTCTTAGAATTCATTCATTATTTTGATAATAAATATAATCCTTTGGATAATGCTATTACAGAGGCTGACAAAATAAGTAAGCTCATGAATACCTTCCCTGAAATAATGGAGGTCATGAATGAAAAGAAATAATTTTTTATTGATTCATATCCTGATAAGGCCAAAGAGGTCATGAGGATGTTGGCTTTCACTCCAAATCTGAGAACTGATAAAATAATTGTACAAAAGAGGCCCAGATATACTATAATTTAGAATAAAAGGGTTCCTATAGACAAGGACAAACAAATAATAGGATCTACCAGTGTAGCCCAAGAGGAGAGACCTGAAGAGCCCAGTCCTAAGAGGCAAAAGGTAATGATAGAAGAAAGGCCTCAAGATGAGGAATATTCACCCACCTACTACCCTTTAAGGATTAGAGAAGAGCAGCTCACTAGTGAACAGGTTGAACAAATGGGATCACAGGGAGATATTTTTATTACTCAAGCAGAATTAGATGAGGGTAACCCTCCAGAACTTCCTCTCCCAAGTTTGGATCTAAGAATAGCTGATTATAGAGGCAGGGTGTTGGACCCTATATTAGAGCAGGAAACTCATCAATTTTTGACTAATGATAGTTTTGTGAAATCAAGGGCTTTTCATCAGTTTGCATGGAGGACAAACATGAATTTTTTTGAGGAGAAATGTAAAAAGATCAAAATAGAGCATCCAAAAATGGATGAAACTTCTATGAAAAACAAAATGAAAGAAGAAATGATGAAGGAATTGTAGAATATAAGCCCTGAGGAGGGGAGGAAAATGGTAAAGGCATCTTAAATTTTATTATTGCCCAATTGGGATATTGTAGATGCATTAATTTTCAATTTTGTTTCAAGTAGATTGGAGTTGCAAGACCCAAATAGAAGAGACTTCCAAGGCACTTCATTCATTGAAGATCAAGCTACATTGGTTAGTTGGTCATTGAGAAAGGGATATAGAGCCACACAACCACAATCAGATGAGTTTGGGTTGATGGGAAATATACTTGTAAGAAGGGTTGTTGACACTTCACATGTACAAGCAGCATATTGGAATGTGGATTCTTCTAAGTTTGTGTTGGCCACTACTAAGAAGGAGGAACAAGTTATGTCTGAGTTGCAGAATAAATATGAAACACTTCAATATTAGGGAGGTAAAAAGGAGAATTGAACTTGAAAACAAGGCAATGGGAAAATCCACAAGGCCAAGAATAACATACCCCCGTCCTCTAGTGGAACCTTTTAAATCCACCCCCCTTGTAGAGATACTAGACACACCTCAAAGGCCTGGATATTATACAGCTGAGGAATTTAAAGAAGAGAAGAGTAAACTATGGGCCTTACATGTAGAGTTAAATACGCAATATGAGGATAAGCTTAGAAAGGCTCTAATGTATTTAGCAGACAAAATTGAGTGTCCCTTATTCTTTGATCAATTGGTAAAAGTAATAGATATATGGGAGGAATTGAAAACTCATGATGATACCCTAAAGCCCATTGTTAATAAATGGGGAAGAAGGGAAAAGGAAATCACCCTTCTATGTTATTCAGTTGTAAAGACTTCCAATGACCATGTTGAAAAATTGTATGATATTGCTAATGACCTGTCAGATTTTGATAACAGGAGAGTTGCTCTGCAACTGAAAATTGTTTCTTATTTGAATAAGTACAAGAATAAAAAATTTGATCTATTTCCTTGTGCCTTGGATAGAAAGAAGAAATTGAAAAATAAGGAAGAGTGGAGTAAAGAATTGGATGACCTTTTCTGCATAAGGATAAATAAAGTTATTAATGAAAAGGGGCATGCTTGGTGGGCCACCACGACAGAGGAATTGAAGCAAGAATTTGTTGGTTTTGAAAAGGAGGTTGATTATATTTTAAAAAAGAAAAATGATATCCTATAGTTCAGCTGGCTAGATGATATACAATTTGACACTTGGATGGCAGATCTTCTATTGGACAAGCAGTTAGAGGAGGACAGTTCAGATGATGATGAGAAACAAGAAGGCGAGGTGAAGGTTATTGACAGCTCTGCACCAGAACTAAAAAATGAAGAAGGGGAAAAGGTAATAATGCCTGCTCAGGGTGAAAGTAGTGAGAACCTGCAAGAGAAAACTAATTTGGAGGTATCACAAGATCATCCTTCTTTGGCCAGCTTGGTAGCCACGCATTCTAAGGAGCCAGAATAATGAGAGACAAATCAGATGTTGATGATTCACAACAGAAACTAGAACGTTCCTACTTGAAGGAATATTTGATACACCTAGCATTCTACTGTGATTGTTTTTGTCTTTTGTATGATGCTTTGTTCCTTGGACACTTGTCAGATCACAATTTCCCTTTGCTTGTTGCAACTCATACTATATAAATGAGTTTTCAAGGCATTGTGATGATTCGAGACTTGTGCAATTTTTTGTTTCTTTCAAGAAGAGTACATATTCAGTTAGTCCAATAGTATGCAAGGGTTTTCAGTTTGCTTCCATTGTACTTTCTGATAAGCAAATTGAAATGATAGAAATGGCAATCTATTCTAGGCATTCAATTGGTTTTCTATTGGTTGTTGTATTAGTCATATGAAAAGGATAATACAAAGGGGTATTTACACTATATCTATGGATCATCAATTTCTATCTCTAGTTTATGGGTTTGTTTACTTTGAAGTCATTTAAATAAGGTTTATTTGGCTAAATGTTGTCTAGATGGGTTGTATGCTGGTTTTATTGTTGCTTTTAATTCAAGCAATTATATAAATGCTTCAGTAAATTAGTAGGGTTTATGAGTTCATAAAAGGGATATTGCATAAGAATGGAGATGGGTGATTGCAGTTGATTAATTCTTATACAAGTTATTTGAATTAGATCTCCCACCAATAGTCAATTTCTTGCCCAATGGATAAGGCACTTGTCCTATGAATCAAAAGTAAACAAGGGTGAATTCTGTTGTTCCATATCAAATCATCTTACAAAATCAAAATTATTTTCAATCCTATTCAAGAATTATAAATGCTGGTCTCAACTCATTTATATTTAATTCCTAAGTCTTAGGTAGCTGCTATTTCCAGGAATATTTGTAAATTTTAGGAGAATAATGACCAGATCTGTTGATAAGGGATGTGTATAAGTTTGAGAGCATTGAAGAACTGAAGTGAGCTGTGTATGTATGTGAGGGTAACAGAGGAGAATTAGAATGAAACTGAGATAATTTCATTTTTGAATTCTACTACACCATGCACTTGTACAGATCCTTTCTTGTTCCTCTTTGTGCCCACCACTTAGCCCACATTATTGAGTGTCCTATACAAGAAAGTCTTATAGCAAGCAATTTACCCAAGATTCTTGGAGTTGTTCCACTATAAGATATGATGAAATCATGAACTAATTGCCTATTATTTACGAAAATGAGAAACACTATAAGACACTTTATAGTGCTGCAATAATAGCCAAATCACCAAAGTAGGCATGCTTTTTGGATCATATTCTCTCTCAGACATAGACGTAATGTGCATTTTGGTTGTAGATGATTTCTAGGAACTTGGGGTTCACTATCAATTCCAACACCTTCGACTAAAATTTTGAACAAGTCAAAATTTGTTCCACTATAATGATTACTAATAAACTTTATCATTGTTCAAGTCAAAAGATTATCATTAGCAAAAATGGTAGATAATTTTGTTCATGGTCTCAAGGAAAACAAAGACTGCTTGACAATAGCAAGAAACAACATAGATGACTTATAAATAGTCTATCACAATGAAAGACATATTTTGGCCATCATAACACTAGTAGTACTCTACTGTCTCATTTTTGGTAATAGAGACACCCCCCAAACATCTTCAAACATGAAATGATCCACTGTCTATTAGACTGGTGTCTAATCCAGGCTAAACCTCCATCAGCCATTACCATCCAACACTGCACTTGCACCAAGTTTTCCCACTCTCCTACATTTGGTTAATATAGTACAAATAAATTATCACAACCTCATTGTCTACCAGCAATAACAGTGACTATAGCTGGTAGGAGAGAGTCTACATTGGAAACTTCAAAATAAGTATAGTTGACTGTGCCTAACAAGTCACTGGTTTGAATGCACTAGTCTATTATTCCTTACTCAACCTACAATGAAAATTAAAAGAATGCATGGACAAGATAAAAATAATAATAAAATGTTCTCACATTAAATATTTAGTCAAATGCATTTGATACATCATAGGAACTC
Source organism: Cupressus sempervirens (assembly GCA_028749045.1). NCBI lineage: Eukaryota > Viridiplantae > Streptophyta > Pinopsida > Cupressales > Cupressaceae > Cupressus > Cupressus sempervirens. The sequence continues at coordinate 38,477,989 of CM053785.1, forward strand.
ACTGTTCCATGGGACAGAGACTGAATTGCAGAGAATAGGATTATTTTATTGATTATAATTTTTTCACAATGCCTTGTCTCACCACCCCAACTCTACTTCTCCCCCAAACACTCAACAAATCCCTTCTAAATAGCCAAACAACAGTAAACAACCACTACTATCTAACTATCTGACTATTAGCAGTTAGTTATAAACTAAAATTTGTTGTTTAAGTTGACACAAAGTGTCAACTTCGACAACTTACAATCATATATACCTTTAATATATTTCACTAACCTTTTCAAAGGTTTTATAAATTCACTAACACTTCCAAAGACACCTAAAACCCTTACGAGTTGTACTAGGCCTAAAGACACCTAAAACCATTACAAGTTTTTCTTTGCATTTTTTCTACATTTGATACTTTTCTTATAGGTGGACATGTCTATCACAAACATCCAACATGTCTGTCCTTAGACTTCATGTCAAAAACCCTACAGACAACACAAAAAAATAAGGACATGAACCATCCAAACATCTCTAATATCTTGTGGATATCCCAAAGATGCATAAGTGCATGACTTGTGAAAACCAAAAAGATAAGACTAACTTGTATAACAAGCGAATAACCAAAATGATTTTATGTCTGTGTTATGTTTGACAATGACAATGATATTTGGATTCAAGTATGAGGAAATTTGTATCAATCAATTCATTAAATATCATTTGAATACAAAGAAGATTTTAAGAGATTCAAGAGCATAATTATAAGCCAAATTTGTGGAAGACCTAAATCAGACCTAAGTGAATAGACATGTGAAGGCTTATTTTGAATATGATGAGCAGATCGAAGGCATAATTTTTATGAAGGTATATTCCAAGTTTAGAGCATTTATTGAAAAATGCTATTTTAAATCTTGGTGGATTATTCATAAGTACAAGGTAGACTTGTTGAAGACCTCGAAGGAGATCTAAGGAAAATCTACCTACATTATAAACACACTGCATTTCAAAGGTCAATTCCTTCTGCATTGTAGGATTTGAGGTTGGTGTCTCTTGCTAATTGAGTCTACACATTTGTTTGAAGTTATATACATACATACATATATGTGTGTGTGTACATACACACACAATTCAACTAAAAGGATTTCCATGCTAAATAGTATATGCATCTTGTCTTCTTTTGTTAGACATCAACTATGTGAATGCTTTCTACATTGCTTTCAGTTGACTAAATATATATAATAAAATATGCAGGTTTCTATGCCAAACTAACTCCAATGTGGACAAATATCTAATAATTGGGATTTAAACTAAGCAAGAACTATATGTTCAAGGAACCAAAAGATGACTACAATGAGACTATTACAAGCAAAAAAACTTCAGTCTCATTAAAGAGAATTGGGATGTGTGTTTGGAGACTTAACAAATTTGAGCTTCCCTTGGTTTCAAGAATACTATAATATTCTCTACTTAACAAGGCCAACCACGTGAAGGTGGAAGCTCATCTGGCCTCACCCCCCTCCTGCTAACATCAATCCAAAGTACCCATTATCATCTAATTACATACTTCATTCATTCATTCATCCATTTATGAACTATAACATTCAATCAATACAATCACATAACATTCATTAATATGATATAAAAATCATTAATACACAATACTAATCAAAACTTCATTAACACATTATAATTTTAATTACCATAAAATAAAAATTTGTATTAATACGCATCATTCATACATAATTACTTAAAAAAAAGTTCTTTCATTATTCAACAAGGTTTATCAAAGAAGATTTTTAAAACATCATTTCTTTTTTTTGTTTTTCTGAGCTCTCTAAAGAAAAGTGCTCATAGGGACATCCATATCTGCTTCATTCTCCTCCTCTTCTGGCATGTATAATGTCAAATTACAATGGCTCCTTCTCTTTGGAGGAGAAGGAGGTTGCTACACTAAAGGGGGCTCTATTGCACGAATAAGTGAATGCATTAAATTGGCATACTCTTTTTCTTTTTCTAACTGTTACAAGTTTGTAATTAAGTACAAGTACAACATAAAATGCATTTTTCTTACCTGACAATGCCACATCATGTACATTAACATTTTGATCTACCACGGTGTCAACATGTTGAACACTTGGAACATGGTCCAGTCCTTCAACATGATGTTCAACATGCTTTGAAATATTCAAAAAAAGGATACGCATCAAATTCCAATTGAAGATGTTAAATTGTATTCATAATTGCATAATTAATTTCCAATAGAAAATTAATACATCCACCACTATAATGCACATCATGGCCTTTTTCAGGAGTAGGTTCTGTGGTAGGATATGAAGGCTGCAATAAAATGTTATGCACATTGTTATGTAGTCAATTTACGTTTAAAACTAATACCAAAAAAGAATCTTCTCAACTATTTAATTTCATTTACTTTTCATCTGACCAATTTACCTGTAAGATATCATATGGTGCACTGGATTCTTGGGCAAGGCTTACAGATTCTTCACATAGGCGTGCAACCACAACTTTATAGCCTTCCTTCAAAGCAATTTTTTCTATCTTCATCTGTGACCTCCACATTGAAATTTGTGCCCTGTGGTTTTTGCTTGATAACGTCAGTTTTCCATGTATGGTTTCATTAAACAAAACCATTTGCAACATTATATTTATAAAAAAAAACAAAATTCATTGCTCTACTTACAAGTCGAGACTGCAGATTCATATAGCCACCAGAGCCAAGTTTGTGTTGGCCAACCTTTTCTATTCTTGCTTTTGTAGCCACGGATGTGTCCTGCAATCTATGAACAATTTCAAACATCTTAGATTATATATTTACAAATATCAATAATTAGTGCATGATTATAATGTACTTAATACTATAATGGCATACCTCTTTTTGCCCTGTGCTGCTTCATTATCTCTATCTTCACATAGCCTTTTCTCCTTTGCATCTTCTATTATTTCATTCCACTCCATTGGTGGAATCATATCAGGATGGTCATACTTTGGGTTATCCTTAAGACCCCTTCTAGATTGATCCCTCGCAGTCTTTATATGCTTTTCTGCTCTTTTCAGAAGTAGGCCAGTGTCAAAAATGTTTTTACCAAATTTCTCCTCAATGGATGCAATTAGCTGATTTATTAATTCCCCAGCTTGTAAATTCCACCTTTTTAAAAATAAATAGATTGTTAGATCAATAACTTTAATATATTACAATAAATAGAAGAAAATAAAAATTATGTAGCAATGATATGAAACTACGTACCTTTTATGTATGGTGGGTCCAAAAAGTCTCAATGTCATATGAGAAAGATGTTCAAAGAAAGCATTATTACCTACAAAAACATAAAGGATTTATCAATCCAAAATGAGTAATGTAAAAGTAAACAAAATTTACAGTTTAAAAAATATCAATTTTAAAGCACCTAGAAGCTTTCGTTCTCTTAATGGAAACATAGTTTTCTTATTCAGCAACAGTGTCCCTTCATATGAACCAGTACTAATCACACGAACTAATCCAAGAAATGGATCAGCTTTACTAGTACTACTCTTTGTTGCTCTATCAACTGAAACATCATAACAATTAAATGACAATTTTAGTACTGCTCTCTGTTGGTCTAACTCCCTGCCTATGTCCATGTCTCTCTATGTGTGGCTATATATATATATATACATGTATGTATGTATGTATGTATGTATGTATGTGTGGTGTGTGTATGCATGTGTTTGTGTGTATGCAAGCTTATGTAGACATCATTTAAGCACTAATGTGCTACTTTGTTGTTCATCAACTTGTAGAAAGACATTACAAAATATAGCACATTACAAAATATAGAAAAATAAGGTTTTACCAGTTCTACTGGGCATAGACGATGATGTTTGCATGGTCCTTGTTGTCGACAATGCAGTAGACAATAGTGGACTGCCAATCGAAGGAGGAGTTTGCACTTCATCATGAGCTGGAGAATAGAATATTGTTAGAAAAGACATTTGCAATGGATATAGATCAAATGGGATACTAGTGAGAAACGTCGACAAAAAAAAAGGTAAGTGTTATAATGTTGATCAAAACAAACAAAGTGTTACTTACATGAATGTACTGTGAAAAAACCCTAACCATGTTCAGCATGTGATGTCGCAACTAGCACATATGTCTATACAAGAACACATAAAATTAGAGATCATGTTCCATAAGATACTATAAAATATTAATATCTATTGAACTTCTATTACTACTTTAGTCGAATTACTGCTTACTTTTAAAGATTGGATTCTACGGTCCAATTCTATTCTCAGTGCCTCTTTCTCCTCACTTTTTTCACCCTTGATGATAATTTGAACAAGCTCATCAGTGTATCTTTGTGTAATTTTTTGGGTGATGAATACAGGGTCAGTATTAAGGCCAATGTCATGTAGATATGATGCCCGTATTTCAGATTGCATTTGATCAACAATCATTGTAGCTTTTTCCTATCATTTGTGACATCAAATATTCATATACTTTCATCAAAATAACTCCAAAGCCATAAAGAAAAGAACATAATAATAGGACTTTTTTTCTATATTAACATTAAAATTTACAATAATTAATGTTTACATCTACTGAAGGTGTCTGACATGGTGCATCCATATCACCTTGTGAAAAAAATTAGTAAGTCTTAGAAATTAGTAGCGAAATTAAAGTAATAGACTTACCAAAAAAAAAATTAATAATAAAGTAGATTGTATATGTAAAACATTTTTCTTAAGTTAAAAATTTAGTGTAACTAATGTTTATATCTGAAAAAATATTTGGCATGTTCTACTTAATGTTTATATGTACACATATGGTTTGGAAAGAAATATTTGGTAATACAAGACCCCATCATAGTTGAAATTGATCGTACCTAAAGATTTCATTGATCATCATGATCGTCATCCATGTCATCATCATCATCATCATCATCATCACCATCATCGTACTCATCACTTTGATCATCGTCGTCACCACCACCATCTTCATCACCATCATCATCATGACCATCATCACCATGATCATCACCATCTTTGTCACCATGATCATGATCATCATCAGTACCATCATCATCATTATCACCATTATCGTTAGCATGACCAAAATCATCACCATATTCTTCTTCTTCATCACTAGGTAACTGTCGTTCCTAATAATCATTTACTTCCTCTTGTGTTTCTTCAATATCTTCTTCTTCGATCACATTATACTTTACCGGCCTTCCTCTTGGGTCATGTCTAACAACAAATGACCAACCTGGTTTTTTTGGAACACCAAAGTAAAACACTTGCTCACATTGACTTGGAAGAACATAGAAGTCATCTCTGACTGGCTCAAATGACCTTGTATTAATCATAGTAAATCCACTATCGTGTTCAATAATAGTCCTATCGGGATCATTTCGATTCAGTCGTAACCTAAACCATTTGACGAAAAATAGAACTATTTTGAATGAATCAAATTTACACTCAAGTATATCATCCAAAATGCCATAGTATCAATTTTTATATTGTTGAGGATGTATGTCAGTTCTAGATGAAATATTGGTGACTGTGAAGACAACACTTATCTTGGAATCACATGTTTTATTCTTTTCTTCTAACTTTTTTGTACGGAATTTATAGCCATGGTAGTACATAGCTTTTTGTTGTTTGACCTACAATTATTCAAACATGTCAAGAATCTTCTCATTGATCTGTAAGTTGATATTAAACTTATGTCTCATGATTAGTAGTCTTATGCATACCTTTGTATCTCTTAAGCCATATATTAGATCAAGTACAATTGGCGTAACATTGGAATCTCCATTACAATGAGCTTCTTTAACCAATGATGCAACACCATCCCATGTTAGTGAGTGACCATTTTCTTGAGACTGTTCAATCCACACTAACATCCAATCAAGATTGTTTGCAATAGACAAGTGTAGTGCATCCCACTCACAACCAACTATAAAGAAGACAATTACACCAATTAGAAATAACTTATATATATTGATGATGGATAAGAATTGTTAAATTAAAAAAAAAAATTATAATTACCTCTCATCCTCCTCAATCTATCTTTCCCTGTCAGGTACTCCCCTTTGAATTTGTCATTATAGTTGGGATCCCAAATGTGATCTAGATGGATACCTGCTGCAATCTTTGGAAGATATTCACTGATATACACCATGGTCTGGTATATCATATATCCCTTTATCATAGAACCCTCAGGATGTGCTCTTTGTCGAACCAAGCCCTTCATAAATTTCAAATGCCTCTTAGTCATCCACATTGATCTAGCTTATACAGGTCCACATAATTCAATCTCCTCAACTTGATGTATGAGGTAGTGTTCTTGAGCATTGAAAAACATTGGAGGTAAACACTTTTGCATTTCACACATAAGCTATGGTATTTTTCTCTTCCAATATTTTATATCTTTTTTATTAATTTCTTTAGATGATAACCACCTAAATGAGATTCAACATGAAAAAACACATAGAGGAGATTTCAAATAAAATTATACAATAGATTTCAGATAAAAAGCTACAAATCTAAGAAAAAACACTCTTCTAACCTCATATATTTTCCAAGATCATATATAACTTTTTTAATATTGTTGTCAAACTATTGTGGAATGGATAAAGGTAGGACGAATTGCAATCATTAAAAAATGATCATTTCAATATATTATTAAATAATGCAACTGGTACTACATTCAATCTTACAAATATACTATAAATAGAAAACATGACTTACCTTGAGGAAGGTATGCCAATCATGTGTCTTCAACCCTGGCCCAAAATCACCTTTCTTTGATAGAAGAGTGCTTATATTTGTAGCAAATCCTGTTGGAAATTTTGTTTTTTTTTATGACTTCTTTTAATGCATCACTTTGTTGCTCTGTTAATAACCAAGGAAGGGCACTTGTATTTATGTGATCTCCATTCCTATTTGATTCAATGAAAACTTTTAGTGCATGATTAGATTCATGAATGTCAGTAAAAATTTTAGCAATTTGTTCTCTATCACACCTTCCATCCAACATTTTCCATAGTGTCTATGTTACATTCTTTCCAATATGCATAGCATCAAACAAATGCATGATTGGGAGATCCTTGTAGTATGGTAACCTACTAAATTGAGTAGGATAACTTTTCATTCCTCTAGGAAGTTGGTCATTAATGCCTTGATGACCTTCATGAGTATCAGTTATAGCATTAGTAAATATAAGATAATATCAAAATACAAATTGTAAACTTCAAATGACAAATTGGACATTACCTCAATGATTTAGTCAATCGTATTCCAACTTCCATAAATGAGGTGTCATTCTTCGTGGCCTTGATGATGTCTCTTCTTTCCCATTGAAAAGATGTTTTTCAGCAATTTGACACCTATGATTATTGTGGAGAAAGTGTCTAAACTCATCAAACACCTACTTTCCTAAACTTCTCGAATGATGACATTTCATCTTTGGACCACACACTGGACATGCAAATTTTCCCTTTGTCTGAAGACCTAAAAGATCATGTATAATTGGATCATGTACGATTATCATGTGCAACTTAAGCATTTGATAGTAATGTGTAAGCACTATAACAGACCAAAAATATGTGATCTTAACAATATAGCATACCACAAAAATGAGTTAGCCCAGGTGCATCATGTATTGTCCATACAAGCATTGCATGGAATTGAAATTGTCGATGTCCTATTGGTCTAGAGATGTCATACATAGTGATGCCATTCCATAACTTCAACAACTCATCAATTAGGGGCTCAATATACATGTTCATATCTTTAACTTGGTATTTACCTAGCAATTGAATGAACATAAACATTACGTAATTATTATACCATTTTCATGCACTATTTATAAATTAATTTAGATAACTATAAAAACAAATACCTGGCACAATCATTGACAACATTATGTGCTCCCTCTTTATGGACATCCAAGGAGGAATGGTATTGTTAATAACCAAAATAGGCCATACTAAGTAAACAGATATCATATCTCCATATGGATTGACACCATCCGCCGCCAATGAAAGTTTTAGATTACGAGGTTCTTCTTTAAAGTGTGACCATGTTTCTTCTATCTCTCTAAATGTAGAACCATTGGAAGACATTGGCATAATGTCATCCTGACTAATATTGCGTGCATGGTAATCCACAAATTGTGCCAAGCTAGCGCACCTAAATAACAGTTCCAGACGTGGAATAATGGGAATGTACCAAAGAACTTTGTGAGGCACTTTTTTTGTTATTTGATCTGACCAATATCTACTAACATGACTATTAGGACATTCTATTGCAAATTCATGTTGTTTATGATATAGAATATGATCATTGGGACATGAATGTATTGTCTGATACTTCATTCCAATCTAATCCATAATGTTAGATAATTCTCGGTATGAACAAGGCAAAATATTTGATGGTGGTAACAAAAACTCACTAATCAACCTACAACAACAAATATGCATTGTTAATATAATGAATAGTAATTGTATGCTAACATTGAAGATGACAAAAATGGCATACCTTAGCATACATGACATTGCTACATTGGATATGCTATTCATAACCTTTAAGTTCACCAACAACACTAGAGCTGATAGTAGAGTTGTTTGGGAGCTTGGGTATAAGGGCTCGTGTGCCTTCTCAAGTAAAGGTATATCAAGACAATCTTCATCATTATTATTAGATTTTCTAGTACCATCATTGTGAGCATCTTCATCATTTTCCCCAATACCATCTTCTTCAATCATGTCCTTTGGCACATTATCATCTTCCATGGGAGTGTTATCCTCAGCTTGGATATTCACACCTCCATGTTCCTCAAGTAAGAAATCCACATTCAACAATGAAAAAAAATCATGGCCCCCTTCAACATGACCATATTGCCTATAATGACTCTGGGTTGTTGTGATTAGAATTCTTCGATTCTTTAAACCCTTACACTTTTTGTAAGGACAATAAAATTTATCTAGTTTTCTTTGGAATTAAGCCCACAATGTAGCCATTGTCTCATTATTTTCTTCTAGATTCATATTGTCAGGTGTGGTCTTTCTTCACAGGAAAATATACCTACAAATAAATTGGACATGTTGTGATTAATGTTTATATCTGCACATATGGTTTTTGTTCATTACTGTTTTCAAATGTAACTAAAATGATTACAAACATATCAAAAAGGACCTGCATAGGGTCTTATTACATCAACTATTCTAACATGGTCATGTTGGTTATCTTGAGACCTTAATGTCTTCTCATGCCTTCAACCTTGACCTTGATGCTCCTGCATCATTCTCCCAAGGATCAAGGAAAGTTGGATCATCATGGAATTGAGTAGGAAGACCTTCTAGGAAGTTGCAATACTTCAACCTTGTGTCACGTCAATGCAATGGGTACTAAACAAACAATTTAAGCTAATGAGAAATGGTTGTTATGAATTCAAATTGTAAGCACCTCTAATTTTCAAATGGCGAACAACTAGAACTAGCTGACAATCTAACCTTAAAAATACATTTTATGCTGAATTCCAATCACAGTTAAAGACATTTAGCTATTGGAAAATGGCAAGATTATGTCTTATTTTAGATATGCAATAAAATGGGCAAGAAATGTGGAAGAACGTTAAGTTTTTATCCACCAAAAAATGAGTAAAATTGTATAAATTGAATGTATTTTTAAAAATAATTTCAATTCCCTTCAAAAAAAATATTTTGCATGCAACTTACTTGTTGAAGATATTTCAAGTTCATCAACTCTTTAATCATAGCATCCAAAATAGTTGGAAGCTTTGACCTGTCTGTCAGCTATGGCTTGGCCTGCAGTAGCAAAAAATTCTTGGTATATGCATCTCAACATTTAAAAAATACATCAAGCAATTCAGGTCAGTTATGTTAGGAATCTCAGGTGCGAAAACAGCTTCCTATACTAATCTCATAAGGAAAGTATGATGCAAATCCTATTAAAATCTTCTACACTTACAGATTCAATATCATGTAAACAACAATATTGTAGCCAAACATGCATACAAAAAATAGACAGAGAAAGGAACACATAACACAAGAATTTTCTGGTGGGGAAAAACCTTTTGGTAAAACAACCCAACCCCTTTAGAACCTACACAGTGTATTATCTTCAACATGAGGTTACAATACACTTGCAATGCAAGTTCAACATCAACAACAGAAGACTCCAGTAGCTACTCGGAGTACCAACAATACACTCTCATGCATCGCATCTCTTCACAACCCTAAAAATGCTTATAACATGCGCTTCACTTTAGGGCTACTCCCAAAAGGTAAATCGTATTAGGTTTTTACCATTCTCTGAGAAAATAGGAACCCCATAGCTTTTACATGTCATAGGAATCCGTCATAACCATTTTAGTCATGATCTCCTTACACACAATTCAAGATGTCGACACATCAACATTATTTGCAAGAAATACATTCTACAAAAAAAATAATAAGAATAGGAATTATACAAGGTTGAGACACCTTATTCTTAACATTCTCCCACTTGTTGAACACCTTGTAAGAGCAACAGGAACATAACAGCAACTAATCGCTATAGGCCGAAAGGCCCATAGACTCTGAACACCATCTAAACTTCTCAATGCCCACTGGTTTTGTTAATGCATCTGCAACATTCTTCACACTTTCTACCTTTTCCAAATTTACCTTTCCACCTTCCACCATATCTCTCACAAAGTGATACTGCACATCAATGTGCTTCATTCTGGCATGGAAAGTTGGATTCTTTGCAAGGCAAATAGCACTCTGACCGTTACACCAAATAGTAATCTGTTATGCATCAACACCAACATTAGAACACAATATCTTAAGCCAAATGGCTTCCTTAAAAGCATGAGTAGCAGCCATGTACTCAACTTCTGTAGTGGACAAAGCAACCACAGGTTGTCGCTTGCTCATCCAACTGATGGCACCACCAAACATACTGAACACATAAGCACTGGTGGATCTCCTACGGTCAATATCACTTGCCCAATCTGAATCCATAAACCCATGAATACAAACTAAATTCAAAGATCTAGAAGAGTTACCATGATAACATATGGAGTAATCTGATATACTCCTCAAATATCTAAATACTTGCTTAACTGCATCCCAATGTATCCGTCCAGGATTAGCCATAAATTGACTCAAGACTCCCACTGCTTGGGAAATGTCTAGTCTAGTACAGACCATAGCATACTAAGACTTTCAACTGCACTACCATAAGGTACTCTACTCATGTCCTCCACCTCACTAGGAGATTTTGGACAATCATCTACAGATAACTTTGTTCCCAGTGGAATAGGAACACATAGTGGTCTACAATCTGCCATGTTGAACCTGTCCAACACAGACTTCACATACTTACTCTGACTCAACCAAAGTTTTTTGTTAGACCTGTCCCTACTAATTTCCATACCCAAGATGTACCTAGCTGCCCCAAGATCTTTCATCTCAAACTGTGTTGACAACTGAGATTTAAAATTAGAAATCATACCCTTACCCTTCCCAAACAGCAACATATCATCAACATATAGTGCAACAATAAGAAGGTGATCATTTTTAATTCTGAAATAAATGCAATGATTTGATTTTGATCTTAGAAATCCAATTGACAACACAAAGGCATCAAACTTAAGGTACCACATCCTAGGAGATTGCTTCAAACCATATAGAGATTTCTTTAATCTGCAAACTAAGGATTCTTTACCTTTAACAATGTAGTGCTCAGGCTGTGACATATAAATCTCTTCCTCCAAATCACCATGAAGGAAAGTTGTCTTCACATCCATCTGTTCTATATCTAAATCATATGATGCAGCAAGAGATAACCAAAATCTAATGGATGTCAACTTTGCAACAGGAGAGAATATTTCACCATAGTATATTCCCTCTACTTGTGAATACCCCTTTGCAACCAGTCTAGCTTTGTACCTTTCAACACTGCCAACTACACAGAATTTCTTCTTGAACACCCATTTACAACCAATAGATTTTCTCCCTTTAGGAAAAGGTACAAAGTCCCATGTTTCATTTTTCTCTAGTGAAGCCATCTCATCATCCATAGGCTCAATCTAAGAACCTGCACCTTCCATGCCCAAAGCCTCTTTCACAGATCTAGGCTCATCAGTGTTAGTAAACAAAGAAAAAACAAAACTGGAATCTAACATAGAATAACCAAACCTTTATGGTTGCTTTCTTTCTCTCGTGGATCTCCTCAAGGGCTGAGGTTGAGGTTTTTCTTCCTCTTCTTCTAAACTATCAGAGCTGCAAGAGTTCTCCTCATCATTAGACCCAACATGGTCTCTCTGTTCAGTCTTCTCAGGGGTAGGAGGCAACTGAACAACATCTTTTTCCCTTTCTTTTTCATTTGGTTGTAGCACAATAGGAGAATATGTTAGCTCTCTAAAAATAACATTTCTATTATACAACACCTTACTAGTCACAGGATCCCAAAGCTTGTATCCTTTCACACCAGCACTGTACCCGATGAAAATACATTTAACAGCTTTATTTTCCAACTTAGATCTTTTCTCCTTTGGAACATGTGCATAAGATTCACAACCAAAAACATGAAGATGTCTAACTGAAGGCTTCTTACCAGACCACACCTCCATGGGTGTCTTACCAACAAGGGATGATGTAGGAGATCTGTTAACTAGATAGCAACCAATGGCCACAACTTCAGCCCAAAACCTTTATTCTAAACCAGCTCCGCTAAGCATACTCCTAGCCTTCTCCATTAGTGTCATGTTCATTCTCTCTGCAACTCCATTTTGCTCTGGGGTATAAGGAGTTGTCTTATGCCTCTCGATACCTTGTTCTTTACAGAACTATTCAAACTTTGCTAAGAAAAACTCACCACCATTGTCAGTTCTCACACACTTAATCTTCTTACTAGTTTGATTCTCTACAAGGGCTTTAAATTCCTTGAATCAACTAAAGACTTGTGTCTTACTTTTAAGGAAATAAATCCATGTCCTTCTACTATAATCATCTATGAAAGATACAAAAAATACAGACTAGGAGATTGAAGGAACTTTTATAGGACCAAATACATCAGAATATTTGTGAGAACTAGAGTAAAACTAAACACGATTTTTTCTACCATATACACAGTGTTCACAGAAGTAGAACTCAAGATTGCAATCATTTAACCCCTCAACAAGATTTTTATTTTTCAGGGTTCTGAGACCCTTCTCACCAATTTGACCAAATCTCAAATGCCACAACATTGTCTTTTCTGCAGGAAGCTTTCCTTCCAAAGTGTTTGCACCCTTAGGTACACTTGTTGCATTACCATCATAACCACTAACCATAGTCTTCTTTACTGCTTGTTCAGATGGTGGAGATGAAGTGATAATTGCTCTCTTCTTTGAAATAGAAGAACTATTACACTGAGAAATGTATGCATCAAGCTGAAACAAAGTACCTCTCCTAGTACCCTTAGCAAGCACCATAGCTCCTCTCATCATCTTACATCCATCTTTAGAAAAAACAACTTGCACACCTACATCATTTAGCATACTTATAGATAATAGGTTTCGTGCCAAACCTGGAATGTGCATAACTCCATTGATTCCCTTTACTCATCCATCAGGAAATTTGATAGTGACCCTTCCGCGTCCAACTATCTTTAGGTGAGAATCATCACCCAAGTACACCTTTCCACCATTGAACTCTTCATATCTTGAGAACCAGTTTCGATGAGAGGTCATGTGAAAAGATGCACCTGAGTCAACCAACCACACATCATTAGATGAATGGGCTACCAAAGCTATGATGAATGCATCGCCATCTTCTTGAGATTTTTCAAAACCAGAATCTGAGGCTTTCTTCTTCTTCTTAGGCTCTTTACAGTATTTACGAAAGTGCCCAGTCTTATCACAGTTCCAACATTTTGCCTTGGACTTATTGGAAGTCTTTGACTTCCCATGAGATTTGGATCTACCCTTATTGTCAGACTTATTGTCATGTTTCTTTTCTCTTTTTGTGGATCTCCCATGAATAGCAAGGGCTTCTTTTTTCGAATTGGAAGCCTTTCTTCGCATCTCCTCTGATAGTAGTGAAGACACCACATCATCCATTTTGAAAGTGACTAATGTGCTTCCGAGAGCCATCACAAGATGGTCCCATGAATCCGATAAAGAACAAAAAAGTGTGTAGCAATTATCCTCCTCCTCTAACTTGACACCAGCTGATGTGAATTGTGCAACCAACAGATTACATGCATTTAAATGATCCGTTAAGGATCCACCTTCCTCCATTCGCAGAGAATACAACTTCTTCCTTAGGAACAACTTGTTCACCAAAGATTTGGCCTAATATACGGCCCCAAGTCTCTCTAAAATGTCCCTTTTCTGATTTTATATGATATTTCAAGCCTCTAATTAGATCTTAAAGATCAAACAACCAATCTTTCAAAGATCCACCAATTTCTCAATAAACCCCAAATCGGGTATGTCGAAAATAGTGCAAAAACTTCATAGCTTCACATATTATAAGTAAATATGAAAGTGGAAATTTTTATAGAAATTTCAGCAGAATAACAGCCTAAAAAATGACATTTTTAGATCTGTATAACATTTACACAACAGCTCCCAAATAGAGGATAAAAACAATGCTCATCGGGCTCTCGAAAACAACATAGAATAGCCTAGAAACACCACAAAAACATTAATAATCTATCATAGAAGTATAATCATGAAAAAATACATATATTCAGCTCTATTTTGACATCTAAAAGTTTGAAATACAGCAGCAACCCAAACTGATATGAAATACTCAACCGGAAACACCAAACTCTTAGAAAAAACCACACCCGAAAAACCACAAATCTGCACTGTTCAGCACAAAGGAAAACTCTGCATGAGCATGCACATGGAATGGCTTCAAACTCCCATCCTTAGCCTTCCTAGAAATCTGCAAACTCCCATTCTTGGGTCTCCTTCTTCATAGGTTTGGGAGCCTCTGAAGAACAACAAAGCAATCCGCAAAAATCAAGTTCTGAAATCAGCCCAAAATGCCTCCAAACCCCTTAAAAGAGGGCATAACCCTAACTCACATCCAAGAGGGATTAATAAAACATATTTTAATAATAATTTTCATTTATTATTCCATTATCTTCCAAATATTATCCCCTTTTTCCAAAACTTCACCTTTTTGGGCCTGCCTGCCTTAGTAAAGATTATTATTTTTAATTATTTGAAAAGGGGACATGACAAGTCCTCCCCTTCCAAATATTTCTTGTCCTCAAGAAATGGATGAACAATAAACCAATCAATCCACCTAGATCCCAAATGTAGTCATGAACTATACTATTGTCAATTAACATAGGCTTCTGCAATATCCTCTATAATATAACCAAGAGGAATCCATAATCCAACTGACAATTACAGCTCAACCAAACTCCAAAATCACAACTTCCACAATCAGAAACCCATGAGACACAAACTCTTAGAACATCAAAACCCAAGTAAAGTGGACAAATCAAATTTCCAACATAGTAAATACCATCAACATATCCCACTGGCCTATACGAAATGTACAATCCAACTCTGCAACAATGGTGAATGCTCCCGAATGAAACTATACCAAGTATGGAGAATCCACACACTATAAAACTCCTATAGTCAATACAACTCTGTAGATCACCAGCTACTGTCTCATAACCATAACTCCCATGCACCCCATGAACAAGTGATACAACCCATTATGTCTGATCACCAACTAAGTTAGGAGATGTCATAGCCAAAGGAGTAGAATCAATAACAACACCCGTTGAAGCGTCACTCCAAAACTCCTGCTCTAAGACATGTATTATCAAGCTGTCAACTGCACAACCTATCACCATGTCGTTCCCATCACAACTCTCATCCCGAGGTGTCAAACTGTCCCATAATTGATGATAAGCACTAGGAACCAAAATACATCTCTGTATCATCATCTCATCAACATGGTCATCAAAGGTGAATTGATGAGCATACCTCATAATGTAATATTGATAGAATGCACCAATCTCAGTCAGTGGCTCAAATTGCAATCTAGATGTAGCTAACTGCAATCGATCACTAACCAGGTTGGAACTAACTACTACCTCTGAAGACATCACCAAGGGAGTAGTATTACTAGTAGGAACCATGCCAACTGTCGCTCACCAACATCACACATGGTCTTTGATACAACATCTCTAGTCTTTGTGCCATTAGTACTAGAGGTCACCACCATGTTAGGCATACCACAACAATCAGCTACATCACCCAACTCAACTAAACCTGACTCTAGTGGGGATGAACCCAATATGCTAATGTTAGTATCAAGGATGGATGCATCCCCATCTTCACTGTCTTTGACAATCTCGACCATGGACATACTCAGATCACCAGACACCATAGCTTGTGACTGTATAGAATCTGGTAAAGATTGTAGTTGCTCTAACTCCATGGTCACCTTAGCCAAATGAAACTGTGACTCTTTGAAAGCCAACTGTGTACTCTCAAGAATCTCAGAAGTCACCTCAAGTTGCTGAGTAAGCTCACTCACCTCATCTTCCTTGGCCAATAATGCGTCATATGTTGTACTCCCCCACTCAGTAAGATAATCTCTGTTAGCTACCAACTACATATAATTCTATCTCAAAATTTGAATAGCCTCCCATAAAGAGTGGATCTCTGTCAAGGAAAGATAACTGGCTTCCCGCTCATCACTAGTAGGAGAACCCCATCCATAAACTACTAACAACTGATGAGAAGCATCAAAATGCTGGCAAGTGATAGCAATGTCTCGCTCACTAACTCTCAACTAATTAGACACATGATGGCACTATCTAGACTGTCTCCTACAAACCTCCTTTGATGCACTGTCTAAAGAAATATCCTCAAAGTTACTAGTCTCTAGAGTATTACCATCCATATCCTGTGAATCAAATCCAAAGCTCATATCAACATACAGAGTATCAAAAACTATAGCACTACTATCCAACTCCTTTGTACCAAAAGAAACTGCCAAGGAAACTAAGTCTTCAAAACTGCCCACTGCATCCTCTCGGATGTCATCAATGCCAATATGATCCTGGGACTCATTTGTACACACTGCCAAATATGAAAGATCATCAACACATTCCAGCAAGTATGGTCGACTGGATATATGAACAAAGCCCAACACTGGTGTATAAAAACTAATACCAACATCAGACAAGCTACTAGCACAAGAAAAGACAACACCATGAAATCTACTAATCAAATCCATGATAGCACCCAAACAAACACTGTTACCAAAAAGTGTTAAAGATCTCTAGTCAACTGAATCCCAAATGCCAATATAAAAATCTCGAGTCCATATCTGTAAACTAGAATCAGCTGGTAACTCAAACAAACTCCTCACCTTAGTAATATGACCAATACCAACTAACTCCACATACCTGTCATGATGAGATAATAAAGTCACAATACTATCTTTGTTCACTTTTGGCTGGCTGGACAAATCATGTGAAGTACTACTAGCCTCAACCTCATGTGACAAAGCATCTAACTGTGCCTGGTACTCTTTCTCAGCAAAGTCATGAATGCTCAATGTCTACTCATCTCTATCAGGTATCTCACCATCATGCACACCAACATCCTCATAATCATCATCTAAACCCACTACCTCCTGTGGAAGAGTAGAATTTGAGACCTCTGCCTGGCTATAAGCTAGTTTCTCAAACTCCTCATGCAAATTGTTGGGAATTGTGTCATCTGTCCCGTGAGAAAATCTGCCAAATAGAAATCCAGTCAACTTATCCACCTTAGTTGGGTCAGATAGCATGTCATTCATCATACGGTGGTGCTTAAACAAATGTTCAGACATGTCATGGCTTATTTTCCTAAGTTTATCTCGAATGTCTAAATAACCATCCTTTCTACTGTTCTGACTCTGGATATCAATTGTCCAAGATCGTGTCCTCTAAGACCAGATACTATACCTATCCATTCTAGATAAAGTAGAGTGTAACCCCAATAGGTTATAACTTCTTCAAACACCAAGAACTAACATGCAAATGATTAGAAGTAGCATGCAACCATAGATTTTGACATGCAGCTGATTAGAAGCAACATGCAACCACCAAATTCACCAAGAACTAACATGCAAATGATTAGAAGTAGCATGCAACCATAGATTTTGACATGCAGGTGATTAGAAGCAACATGCAACCACCAAATTCACCAAGAACTAACATGCAAATGATTAGAAGTAGCATGCAACCATAAATTATGACATGCAAGATTTGGGTACTTCTCAAAACTGACATGCAAACTTCTACAAACCCTTAGGCTGGCAAGATCATAGCTCTGATACCACTGAAATGTCCCTTTTTTGATTTTATATGATATTTCAAGCCTCTAATCAGATCTTTAAGATCAAACAACCAATCTTTCAAAGATCCACCAATTTCTCAATAAACCCCAAATCGGGTATGCCGGAAATAGTGCCAAAAACTTCACAGCTTCACATATTATTAGTAAATCTAAAAGTGGAAATTTTTATAGAAATTTCAGCAGCATTACAGCCTACAAAATGACATTTTCAGATCTGTATAACATTTACACAACAACTCCCAAATGGAGGATAAAAACAATGCTCATCGGGCTCTCGAAAACAACATAGAATAGCTCGAAAACACCACAAAAACACTAATAATCTATCACAAAAGTGTAATCATGACCAAATAAATATATTCATCTGTATTTTAACATCTAAAAGTCTTAAATACAGAAGCAACCCAAACTGATATTAAATACTCAACCGGAAACACCAAACTCTTACAAAAAACACACTCGAAAAACCACAAATCTGCACTGTTCAGCACAAAGGAAAACTCTGCATGAGCATGCACATGGAATGGATTCAAACTCCCATCCTTAGCCTTCTTGGAAACCTAAAAACTCCCATTCTTGGGTCTCCTTCTTCACAGGTTTGGCAGCCTCTGAAGAACAACAAAGCAATCTGCAAAAATCAAGTTCTGGAATCAACCCAAAATGCCTCCAAACCCCTTAAAAGAGGGCATAACCCTAACTCACTTCCAAGAGGGGTTAATAAAACAAATTTTAATAATAATTTTCATTTATTAGTCCATTAGCTTCCAAAGATTATCCCCTTTTTCCGAAACTTCACCTTTTTGGGCCTGCCTACCTTAGTAAAGATTATTATTTTTAATTATTTGAAAAGGGGACATAACACTCTCCCACAAACTATATGTGTTTTTCTCATCTAGAACATTCAGAAGGACTACATCAGTTAAATAGAGTCTTATGAGACCCTTAGCTTTATGGTCTTTGATATCCCAATCTGCTTGAGCTATAGTTGCTAGTCTTGTAGCGCTTGTAGTCACTTCCCATAGGTCACAATCTTCCAACATGTCTTCCATCTTGAGTTTCCACAACTTGAAATTAGTGCCATTAAATTTCTCCACCTCCATTCTTCCATATGATGAACTCACTATCTCAATCTACAAATAAGATTCAGGATGCTCTGCACAAGACTCTCACTCAACTTGAGATTAGCTCAAAAAACCCTACCCAACAACTAGGATCAAAAGTTGATCAAGCTCTGATACCACTTGTTAGGAAACTCAAGTGCGAAAATAGTTTCCTACACTAATCTCATAAGGAAAGTATGATGCAAATCCTATTAAAATCTTCTACACTTACAGATTCAATATCATGTAAACAACAATATTGCAGCCAAACATGCATACAGAAAATAGACAGAGAAAGGAACACATAACAAAAGGATTTTTCAGTGCGGAAAAACCTTTCAGTAAAACAACCCTACCCCTTCAGAACCTACACAATGTATTATCTTCAACACGAGGTTACAATACACTTGCAATGCAAGTTCAACATCAACAACAGAAGACTCCAGTAGCTACTCGCAGTACCAACAATACACTCTCACGCATCGCATCTCTTCACAACCCTAAAAATGCTTATAACATGCACTTCACTTTAGGGCTACTCCCAAGAGGTAAACTATATTAGGGTTTTACCATTCTTCTAGAAAATAGGAACCCCACTATTGGGGTAGAGTGTACAGTACTCAAATATCTTAGTTGCCACATGTCTTCACCTATCATTGAATCTTCCTAACATAGCTCTTACATGTCATAGGAATCCATCATAACCGTTTTAGTCATTATCTCCTTACACACAATTCAAGATGTCGACACATCAACATTATTTGCAAGAAATACATTTTACAAAACAAATAATAAGAATAGGAATTATACAAGGTTGAGACACCTTATTCCTAACAAGTTACAGATTGTAAATTAATTGGCATTTGTTTCTTCTTTAATATATTCAACAATCAAGTACAATTAATAGGAATACAAGAGCGAAACTTGGAATTCTACTAATGTCATCAATGTTAATCTTGGGTACTAGTATAAAACCAGTAAGAAATTTGCAGTTGTAACAACCAAGATTATTACAAGACTTGATCACAAAAGACTCGTAAATTTTCTAATAATTCAATAGATTAACCCATTGATAAAAAAACATGGAAACTCATTAGCTATTATTGTGGAGTTAGATCTCAACATTGGCTCTAGTATTTCTTTAGTTGGCAATTGTGCATTGGTTATATCTAGATTATCACCAGCTATTGTAGATGATGGAAGTGATACTATGTATGAAGCTTCTAATATAGGAACTCCATGAGAAGCTAGAGATCATTTAATGGAGATTTGGTGATGAAAAATGGGATCTCTAAAGATGAATAGAGCTCGTTGAAGTTAAGAGGGCTCGTCAAAGTGTTTGTTGAAGTGTCCTATGTGTTTTTTGACAAGTAGGATTGGTTATAAAGTGTAATATCCTCATTTTAGCTCACCATGGTTTATGTTTGGATTGACCTATTATTGGCCCTCGTAGGTTAAGGATGATGGCTAGAGGGCCCCATCTGGAAAAACAAGAGGATCTTTCCCTTCTATAGTACAGAAGTGTTTACGATTGCTCCTCATTTGTTTCAGTTAGGTAAAATTACAATTTATAGTAAGTTATGTATCCAACATTTCTACATTTGGCAAGGCACCTAGACTGATCTCAACACAGTGACAACCCTTGGCACTATTGATTTTATCAAATATTCAAGGAATTACTAGTTATAGTAGGTTAGGAGTTAATAGAGAGAACCATTAATATTTTTAGTAAGGCAGTTGGTTGTACGATGGAAGCAATGGTTGACCAACTGGTTCAGATGAAACAAAGAGATGATGAGTAATCAATGAGATATTAAAATTATAGTAATAGTAATAAAGCTATTTATAATGGTTATATTGTAAATTTATTACTTATCTTCATAAAGTATTATTGAGGAGCCATTATATTTAATGGAAAAGTATGCCTTTAATAATGACAAAACTTAAATCAAACACAAAAAATAGTTATATAAGTCATTAAAGTGACATATTGGTGAAGCCTCATGAGTCAAACTTTATTGAGGAATTATAAAAGCCCTAGAAATGAAATTGATTGATTTTTTGTTTATGAGTTTTGAATTTTATATTGGATGTTCCAGGGAAGAGTGCAATGTGACCTAGGGTTTTATATTGGATGTTCCAGGGAAGAGTGCAATGTTGAGTTACAAAACATTATATGACTACTCTGAGTCTTTATCGAATTCAAAGCATGAAATTTAGTATTGGTCCTAAGTTTTCATAACAATCAAACCATGGATTTTGTATTGATTGATTCTAAGACTTTATATTATTCAAACCATGGATTCTAATGTTAATTCTAGGTTTTTATGGCATTGAAAACATGAACTATAGAAGAATTTATATGGTCTGAAGGGATGCTGCCCCACACTTCTCGTCACCACCCTTGTAGTCAAATGTTGTTCTTGGACTCCTGGGATATTATTATTGGGTAAAGCTTAAATGGTCTTGAATTTGTTTGTTTTCTTTTACTATTTGGGATTCTTTGGAAAGGGAGGAGATCCTGGCAGCGACAAGCCCAAACTTTAGGTTGTTGTTCCTTCTACGGCTTTTGGTGGAGAATTAATAAGTTTTGTTCATTCTATGAGAAGAAATACACATAAGAAAATAAATTCATTCAAAATACCTATGACAACTTATCATGACAGACAAAATGGAGATGATACCTTCTATTTGGCAAATAAGTAAATATCTCCAAGGAAATACCAAATTCAAACTCATGCTCAGGTTGCATGTGTCAACATTCCCCATCGACCTTAGTTGCAAGGCTAACTAACTTATCAAGAGTGTGTATCCCACAAATGAAATTGGTATTAATGTTACAACCACCAAATTTGGAGGGCATGGAAATTCAGTCATCACTATCCTATGTAGTACACTTAATTTCATATGTTGGAATCATTTTGTGACTTGTACACATGATAGTCCAATAGTTTTTAATGTCATCTTCATCACAATTTTTGTATGGTAGTCTAATAGTTGCAGGTGGCATCTTCATCACAATTTTTCCATGATAGTTTTGTTGGTCTGAATTTTTGCATAATCAAATTCCTTTGTCCAAGGTATAGAAGAATTCAGATTGGGATCCACCTATGGTAAATACGGTTTCTAGCCAAGTCATATTTTGTAGGTCTTTGAAGCAAATTTTTGTCGAAACCTTAGGTCTTGTTTTCTTTTAAATTTTTTGGGCAGGAAACTAAAAATAAGAGAAGATTCCCATCCTTTTCAAAAATTTTGCACCCTGAGTCACATCTTTTCTTTTGTGTTTCTAATTGCCCAATCCCTAAAATATCTACGGCAATCGCTATCTCGCTATGAAAAGATACAAGTATTTTACCCCTAGTGACATAGTGACCACTGCTAAGTTTAAAAGTGGTACCGTCAAGTGGAAATATGGTGACCGGAGATTGTATTGTTTTAGAGATATTTCATCACATTTATAAAAGACATGTCAGAACCTAAAAAGGAATTACAACATTGAGGTACAAAAGGCGTCAACAGAAATCTTAGCTTTTTTGATTAGTCACTTTGCCGCTATTGGAGAAATTGGGCACTTCACCGTTAGCGACATGATGCCTTCACCAAAAATAATTTCTGGCCATCACTTTTAAATTTTTCGATGATCGTAATTTTTTTTAGGCTACGTGGTGCACGTGCTATTTTATTATGTGTCAGATGCATTAACGAGGGTAGTTATGAATTCACTCGCCTTTATCTTTCTGACCTTGAATTTTTATGAGTCACCAGAAATCACTATGTCACTATCAGAGAATTGGTGTCTCTCCCCATTAGCGACATAGCGCCTAGACAGAAAGTAGTACTATGGCAAATTTTTAGAGTAAGTGGGTCCCAAAAAGTACTCCATCAGATATCAATTATAAAGCTTTGGAACATGCTAGCATCTAATGGGCTACACGTATACACTGAGAAAAGAAAAGACACCGGGATTCGCTATGTCGCTATCGGGAACTTGTTCTTCTTGCCGTTAGCGACGTAGCGCCTGGTCAAGAAATAAACAAATATGGGCCCCAAGCAGTAGGTAATATAGCCAAGATTTCATCATGTCATCAATGATTGGACCCACACCCTATTCACAAAATATATGAAAAAATCTGATCATCAGATCTATCTCAGATCCATGATCATCGCTATCTCACTATGGTGAGTTGCACGAAGGTTACGAATAGCAACATGGCAACAAGGGGCCCACCATATTTCTTTTGAGCAATGCATCAAATGTCATCCACATGATCAAATCAGGACCAATGATGGGCACTATCTCGCTATGGCAAGGTGCTCACTCTTATGTATAGCGAGATAGCGCCTAAGTGACACGTGTCCTTAGAGTTTTGTGGGTCCAATTCAGAGGTGCCAACAATGAAGGAAAGGTACACATGGAAAATTTTCATTGGCTTGGCTACTAGTTTGTCAAGAGGAACATGAGTCATCTTTGCTTGCATCCCTGGATTGTAGGATTTTTCGTAAATCCACGATGTAAATTTGAATATAGAACTGATGCCACCCTATGCATTTATGAGAGATAAAAGCTTTGCATGTGAAGAAAAATAGAATATAACATAGAAGATTTTCTTAATTCCATCGTACTCGAACAAATATTCAGAGCATTTCTAAGCAGAAACAGTTGTTGAGAAGACTGTGCTAGATTCAATAAGATTATGAAGAAGTTTGTTCACAGAAAGATTGCAGTAATACTGAGAAGAACTAGAGAAAAATTCAAAGTAAGTACTTGCATTATAATCCTTCTGCTATTTCAATTCCTTTGAGAGTTAATTAAAATGGCTCCAAAATAGAAAGCATTTTCTAGTCAAGAGAACTATTTGGATAGGAATGTCCAGGATGATTTGCTTGAACTGCTCCCTTCTTCCACTGTTGAAACTGTAGAAGTTAAGAGGCTAACTTCATTAAACCCTAGGCTAAAAATAGTAGATGGGTTGTATGACAAAGGAAACTGGGTTAGGGATGCAACAACTTCACAAACTGGTCTTGTTTTATTCGAAAAATGGCTTTTAGAGAGGAACCTTTTTGCCCCACATGCCAACATCTAGAATTTTGGTCTAGGGAAATTGGTGGTTCCTAGTGTTTTCATGGATTATGATCTTTTGGAAGCTTTAGCTAAGAATTACGACAAAGCCCTTAGGGTAGTGAGGAGAACTGATGGTGAAATCTTGATTACAATCAACGCAGAGGAGATTAGGGAAGTTTTCAGTTTAGGGCCTATCACTGATTATCATGTGCCCATTGATTTGAAAGGGTTAGAAAATGAGTATATGTCTAAGAGAGATGCAGTTAGGCAAGGAGCGTTGAGTGCGCACATAGGTAGAATTGGAACACTGCCAGCAATAATAGCATCCTCCAAGGAGCCTTTCAAAATGGCATACTTCAATTCTAGGGCTATAGAAATATATAGGTCCTTGTGTAAAGTTTTTGGGAGAGATGAAGAAGAGTTCATGCCTGTGGATTTTATGTATATGATTACTCAGATTTCCTCTTTAGGTGTGGATATAATTTTTGATTTTGCTTCTTACTTAGTTGAGGAGATTCACATTGGACTGATTGGAATTGCTAAGGGTAAGGTGGAAAAAACTTTTGGCCATTATTCTCTGTTAATGCACATGTTCTTATTCAAGGGAGTAACATATTTTAGTAAAGAAATGGAATTAGATAGAGAAGAGAGTGGGGAAGCATTACCAGTTCAATTGTGGAGTGTAGATATGACTTGGGATGTAGAGAATGCCAGTTTTGTTAGGTTTGATAGGTATTTCGCTTCAAGGCTGAGATGCCTCCTATTAAGGGACAATCCCAGAATCCCCAAAGCATTAATGAATCTCATTAGGCCTATGGACAACCCAAGTGGTTTGAAATTTTCACATAATTTGGGAGATGTCATTCCATATTCTATTTGTACTATATTTAGAATATATGGTTTTAAAGGAAGCCCTCATGTACTACCCTACCAAGTGCCTTTGAAGGTAGAAGTTGCTGAGATATTGTGGCAGCTGGGAGGAGTGGAGGAAGCCCTTCTATTGAAAAGACAAAAGGGGTCAATTTTTCCTACTTGCATAGTTGCTCATCATTTTGTAATCACAAAAGGAGGTTGGCTTTCTCTACAAAAGATTTTGAATCCTTATAAGATGGCCACTTCCCATCCTTGTGTTTGTGATTCTAAAAGATTTTATCATTTGGCTCTGAGGCAGAGAATTAAGCTTGGTAAAATTGAGCATGAATTTTATTTTCCTGAAGACTTAATAAGGAATGAGTACTCCTTACAAGAGCAAGAGACTAGGAAAGAAAAGTGGAAAGTCTTTTCTAAAATTTTGGATTTCATTCATTGTTTTGATCCAGATTATAGTCCTTTGGATGATGCAATTACAAATGTAGATAAGATGAGAAAACTTATGAATAATTTACCTAAAATAATAAAGGCAATGAATGAAAAGAAGCAATTCTTTATTAGGTTCTACTCGAATAAGGCCAGGGAAGTAATGGGAAGATTGGGTTTTACTCCCAATATAAGGGCAGGTCAATTAATTGTCCAAAAAAGGCCGAGATATACTATTGTTCAAAATAAAAAGAATACAGTGGACAAAGGCAAATGAATAATTGAGTCCACTAGTAGGGTTTTGGAAAAGAGGCCAACTGAGCCCTCTCTTAAGAGGAGGAAAATAATAAGAGAGGAGGATTCTCATGTTGAGGAGTATTCACCTTCACAGACCCCTTTGAGAACCAGGGAGGAGCAGCTCACTATTGAGAAAATTGAACAAATTGGATCACAAGGGGGAGTTTTTGTCACTCAAGTAGAGATCGATGAAGGGAACCCCCAAGAACCTCCTGTGCCAAGCCTCGAGCTAACTTTAGATGATTTTAAGGGAAGGGAATTGGACCCTATTTTGGAACAAGCTAGCCAGCAATTTTTGTCAGATGACAGTTTTGTAAGGTCTAGGGCTTTCCATCAATTTTCTTGGAGGGAAAACATCCACAATTTTGAGGAAAGATGTAAGAACATGAAAATAGAGCATCCATAGATTGATGAAGCCTCCATCCAAAACCAAATAAAGGAGCAGATGATGCAAGAATTCCAGAACATTACCCCTGAGGAGGGAAGGCAAATGGTAAAAACTTCTAACATACTATTGTTTCCTAATTGAGATATTGCAGATGCATTGATTTTCAACTCTGTTTCTAATAGACTGGAGTTACAAGACCCAAATAAAAAGGAATTTGCAAGAACTGCTTTTAGTGATGATCAAGCTACTCTTGTTATGTGGTCATTAAGAACAAGATCCAAGATTGTATCAGCATAGCCTGATGGTTCAGGACTGATAGGGAATATTATTGTGAGGAGAGTTGTTGATACCTCACACGTACAGGCAGCCCACATGAATTTTGATTATTCTCTGTTCACCTTGGCTACTGCTAAAAGGGAGGAAAAGGAAATGTTTGAATTACAAAGTAAATATGAGGCAGTTGTGGATGCCTACAATAAAGAGGTAAAAAGGAGAGTTGAGCTTGAGAAGAAGCTACTGGGGAAATCCACCAGGCCTAAAATAACATACCCTCACCCCCTTGTTGAACCTTTCAAATCTACCCCCCTCATTGAAATACCAGACACACCCCAAGGGCCACAGTATTACACTGTTGAGGATTTTGAAGAAGAAAAGAGTCAATTGTGGGCCTTACATGTAGAGCTGGAATCTAAATATGAAGATAAACTAAGAACAACTCTTACATATCTAGGAGACAAGGTTGAATGGCCACTAATCCATGATCAATTGGCCAGGGTGATTAACATCTGGGAGGAGTTAAAAGTAGATGATGAGGCTCTAAAGCCTATTGTGAATAAATGGCTGAAAAGGGAGAAAGCATTAACCTTATTGTCTCTATCTGTTATAAATAATTCTCATGATTAGATTGATAAAACCTTTGACATTGTTTCTAATCTTGCTGATTTTGATAGCAAAAGGATACATTTATAGAAGATAATAATAGGCTACTTAGACAAATATAAGAACCAAAAATTCAATTTATTTCCTCATGCCCTAGATAAGAAAAATAGTTTGAAAAGCAAAGAGGAATGGGCAAAGGAACTTGATGATTTATTCTTTTTAAGAATGAATCAAGTCATAAATGAAACAGGGCATGCACGGTGGGCCACCACAACAGAAGAAATGGTGAAAACCAAAATATTCTTTGATTCTTTAAAATAGGAATTTGTTGATATTGATAATGAGGCTGATTATATAATAAAGAAATAGAAGGATATTTTGCATTTCAATTGGCCAGATGACACATTATTTGACAGGTGGATGGCAGAAATGGCTTCTAGTGAACAATTTGATGTAGATGAAACTGACAGTGATGAGGTGCAGGGTGAGGAAGTCCAAATCATTGATACCATCACTAATCAAACCCAATCAGAAGAAGAAGACAAGAAAAACCTGTCACTTTTAGTTGCAAAACTAGGACCACAAGATGCCAATACAATTAAAGAAAAGGAAAAGGTAGAAGTTGTCCTTACCATGCAGAGTGAAGGTGGTGGAAGCCTGCAGGTGGAGGTTAATGTGCCCTCATCAAAACAAGCTTCATCATTGGCTAATTTAGTAGTTACATATGAAGATAAATCAGATCAATAGCCAACTCAGCAACATCAGAACATGTAACATAGGTTGACCCACTGAAAGGAATGATTTGATTTTGATATCTTCTGTTACCCATAGTTTTGCCATTTTGTGATAAGTGTATGTAGATATTCCTTGTAAAAGACACCTGTTGGTTTCTCTTAGCCTAAAGCTTGTTGCATTTCACACTATATAAGTGAAATTCTAGGGCAATAGAAAAGGTTCAAATTCTATTTGCTAAGTGATACACTTAGTCTATTTTTTGTCCACCATTTTTGAGCGAAAATTTGTGATGTATTTTCTCTGTCAGATCTTGAGAATACATGAATATAAAATGATCTGTGTTTCTTTCTGAAGGTCATTCTGAGTCTATTGTAAATTGTATTCAATTTTCAAGGAAGATGAATACAAATTATGAACTGTCCCCATATCAGTTCTTTCTGAACTTTGTCTCCTTTTGATTACTTGGTTATCTTGATGTTGTATAAGTAAAGGCTTGTGCAATTGAATGCAGTTCAATTAGGTTGTATATCTATTTATCATGGTTGTTAATTAAATGGATTAAGTAAAAGCTTTGATGAATTTGATAAGGTTGTAGTAGTAGTGGAAAGGATTTTGAATGACGATTTCTGATAAGAATTGCTAATAAAATTTGTTGTAAGGCAACAAATTAGATCTAGAGATTTGTAGTAGACTCTAAACCCCAATGGATTAAGCACTGATCAAATTTAATCTAGCTGAAAGAGAAATGTGTCACACATGATTTTCAAAATGTAGAAGTATAATAAACTTTACTTTTATTTCCTGTAGATCTTCAAAGTTGGCCTCTACTTGTTTGCATGGAATGTTTTAGCTTTAGTTAGCCATTATTGTTGAGAACATCTGCAGACCTATAGAAGATTTTTAGCCATATCTGTTATATGGGATGTGTTTATTAAAGTATCAAGAATTGTACATGTATTGGAGAATTTGATATGAGAATTAGAATGAAACTAAGATAATTCTCATATAGTTTTCCTAGTCTTGTATCATCCCTGGGTATACCTACCCTAGTTTTGTAGAGCCAAAAGAGTAGAAAACCACCCTTGGTTTTGTAGAAAATTGGCCCAAATGGTGTGCACATACAATTGATAATAAGAATTGGCTAGTCTTTAGACTGTGTGAGTATTGTCATCTTGGTATTAAGCATTTTGTTGCTTAGTAGTTTTAAAACACCAACAAGTTTGTTATTCATCCAATAGGAAACCCTTCTAGGAAGACCTAATTGCAATGCAACAATTAAATGTAATGTTGAAATATAGGAGAGAGATTCTTTTGGTTGAACTAGAAGATAAATCATCTTCTAACAAATGACAGAGACTTTCGGTGAAGGATCCAAAGTACATCAATTCAATTATAGTCTAGTAAATTTAGGTGCCATCTTCATCATAAGTTTTTGAAGATAGTCCAATATTTGTAGGTGTCATCTTCATCAAAAAAATTCCATGATAGTCTATTAGTTTGAGGAGTCATCTCCATCACAAGTTTTCCATGGCATACTTGTAGTTAGAGGTGCATTGAAGACCTTTTATCACTACATGAGCTAGTAGTAGATGGTGATTATTCATTATCATCATCATCATCTAACATAGAATCACATGAATATCATATTTTATAGCCCACATGGCCTAGGTATTGAGGGCACAACTCTAAGCACTAAATACACCAGATTTTAAATTATTATCTTTATGTGTTGATGTTTAAGTTGAATGTTCTAGAGTTGAAGAGAGAAACACACTCAATTTTTTTTTCTTTTTCTTCTTTTTTTGAATATGAAATTGTTGTCTAAATGATACAATATAATTATGTATAATCAAAACAAAAATACAAGAAAAATATGATACCAACACAGCTATATTTATAAAACAAAATTTTTTTCATTATTATTTCTTCTAAGCTTTTACAACTACATCTTCTGCATATACATTTCCTTTCTTTTCTTTCATTAGTATAAGAAAAAGTATAATAGTTGTTACAATAGACCAACATTCCAAATGATAAATCTGCATCTACACACTTTCAATAAAATGAAACAACAAGTACATTACATTCTTTTTACAACTAGACTCTTTTTAACACTTATCATCAAAACATCACTGAGAAAAAACACTTGAGTAGAGACTCTCCCATTTATATTACACAACAATGGCTGAACTTTGGCATAAAAAATAATAATGATAGTAATAGTATTCACTTCCATCTTCAATATTATCATAAAAACCTACAAAAAAAATACAAATGTACCTATGGAAATATGCTCAAAGAGAAATCCCTCTCCTCGAGCACCGGAGATGTAGGTGTGATTGGAGGTCATGAATGGAACAGCTTTTGAAGTCGAGGGCATCGGGAAGAATGAAAGAAAGACAATATCGAGAGTTTTGAACTACTATTTTCCCCCCCCTATATTGATGCAAATGCAGGGCCCCCTTTCATATTATTCCCAAGGCTAGCAGGCATCATTAATCAAGTGGGTGGAGAAAACTTGAAACGAAACTGGGCTCAGAGAAAACCATGCGAAAATGCAGAGATAACCATGTGAAAATGCTCCAAAAATGTCAAATGAAATCGGGCACAAAAAACATAATTGGGAAAATGTTTTTTGAACTTTGTGGATGTATAATCCCTGTGTTCGTCAAAATTTTGACCAACACGGGTCTTATATGTAAAAAAAAAAAAAAATTTGCCTTCACATTTCGACCACCCTAAATTTATTTAGTTGATGGTCAAAATTTTTGGTCGAAAAATGATGTTAAATATAGTAGTGAATGCATGAGAAACTAAAAATATAAAAATATTCACAACACTTGAACAAAAAGTTTTGGTGACCCAAAAACCTTCCAAATAGAAAGTAAAATTGGGGTGGGGATGATATCCACTAACTTTAGTACTGCAACATAAATTTGGTCTGTTAAGGCTTACATTGATCACTTTTGGTGATCTGCCCTGTTAGGAGAAAATAGGACTGTTAGGTCCACCTAGTAAGAGGATTTACAAACATACAATGAAGTATGTACTTAGTAAACAGATTTAGAAAAGACTGTTAGGTCTACCTTGTTAGAGGATTTTGACTAGTTCACCTGTTAGGATGAAATAGTAGATCTTTGGTATGCAACTGAGATTGCTGATAGAGAATCCTTAGTGTACTAATCACCTTTCTGTGATAGATTTTTCATTTCTACTCCTTGTATTGATATGGCCTTTACAATTATTTATTTACTACATTCATTTCATATTTGCATTCTTGCACTTGCATTACACATTTATTTCATTCCATTCCATACCATACATTGGATACGATACAATACATCACATATATATACATACCAATCTAGTTTACAAAATTACAAAGTTGGCCATGACAGAATTTAACACAAATATTACAAATTTGACCCACATGAAGATATTCGAGTTTTGAAGATTGACTCGATGAGGTTTTGATACTTAGCGTCCATTGTTACTACTTGGCATCGTCATGCTCTTGGTAGACATAGAAGCTCATTCCATACTAATCACTTTATTGTAGTCTTGAACTCAATCTACACTGGTGACTTGGTATATACTGTGCAACTTGGCAAACACTGAATTACTTGCTTACCATGGAGTGGCTTGGTTAACACTGTCTTCACATCGCATGAACTGAGAACTAGGTAGACAGTGTAATGCTCGGTAACCACTGGCTTTGCATCACATGAACTAAAAACTCAGTAACCATTGATAAACTTATTATACACTAAACTTCTTGGTTTGAACTTTTAAACTTCACACTAACTAAATCTACTTGATAACCACTGGAGTTAGTCCAACGGACCCGGTAGCAATTGTAGAAGCTTAGTGGCTACTAAATTACATGGCAAGAACTGTAAACTATTCAACAAGCTTGGTAGATATACAAAATTTGAATAAGTGTATGTCACTAAAAACAAACTTGATTGATATATCAACAGTAGGTTACTATCAAATCAACTTGCAAAAATGTAAATCATGAAACATAACAAATTCATCAACATACTTGACACAATGATTTACATGGAAACCCAATTTGGGAAAAACTACTAGTAGCATGCTACTCTTTTTCACTCTTCTAAAGTGATTCCCTTTGAAAGGCCAACCCTATTAAATCTTACAATACACACTATTAAAGGATTTCAATCACCCTGTTAGAAATTAGCCTTGTTAAAGGACTTTAGACCATTCACTTGATATGTCACCTAGTTAAAGGATTTACAAATGAATATTAGGTCAACCTTAATCCAAAGGATTTATCCTAGACTAATACAATTATTAGAGAGTAACAATAAGACTTTGATCTAATACAACTTACAACTTCATTTGCAGATTATAGATCACTATTTAGTCCTCAATTCTGCTTGGCCTTCAGACTTTGCAGCTCTGTTAGCTTGTTCACCCTTCAAGCATTCATCTCCTTAAGCATTGTTTCTTAACATCCCATTGTAGACTCTTCTCTTAAGTCACTTGATGAAGCAAAACCCTTAACTCCTTCTCTTCCTTAGGTTCTTGCACATGACAACATTACTTCATGACTAGCCAGTCCTATATATAGGAAATTAAGATATTTTGCTGCTCATTCTCCATCATCCAACTTAGGGTTTGGATGGATTAGGTAGGATACAATGTATCTACCCCATATCTCATATCTCTTCTAGAAACCTTTCGTAGAATCCACTTTGAATTCACCTAAAAATGGTTTACCTTGAATTCTATACCACTAGCTCATCAACCCTATCTTTCACTTCCTTCACATAATCCAAGAAAATAAACTTGTTAGCTCAGATTCATCAAATCTATGATCTTTTAAATAATGGAGCAGATCAACATTATCTAGCTTCTGATGTTCAACACGTACTATGTTGCTCGACATCCACTGTGAAATTACTCTACATGAAATAAAGCTTAGTGGTGCTCAGCATCAACTAAACTTTACTCGACATCCACTATTCTACTCGACATACACTAGAATAAGAATTTACTTGGCTCCAACTAATTTTCTACTCATCTTGCACTGACTTTTCTCGGCACCTACTATCCACTCGATGAAGCTTGGTAGACAAACTTTGTATGACTTGTTCTTCTAAACATTCTTAGTGTAACCACCCTTTGTAACCTTAAGTAGATTATCAATACATCATGTCATAACTATCTTAACTAATCCTTGTACTTCATTACATAATCATAACTCAACCTTTCCTCTAGGTGCTATTGTTACATATTTTGATCAAATCATCTTCATCAATCAAATAAGAGATAGTACTTAAATCTTATAAGTAGTTGTCTTACTGAAAAATAGCAAGTTTGACATCAGTGACAAAACAATGATTGAAACACATAGTCTTCTTCAAAAATATCCCTTTTGATTAGTTTCTTCAATCTATGCTCAATGATGATCTTTTCAATCTAATCTCAACATCGAGCTCTGGGGGCCGTTTAGTGTAGCTATGCCAGTAGGTAGACTGCACTTGGTTTTCACCCTTTTCCTTTGTTATCCATTGGAATACTTTTTGTCCAACATTCAAGGATGAAAAAGGATGACTACATATGACAAGTGTTAATTTTTGGAGCATGTGACATGTTTCTTGTGCCCCTATATCACGCTCTATAATGATCTCCATTATAAATTTTTTGTATGCAGCAAGGGCTGGCATGTCTTCATATTGTGTTGTTGATATTCTTCTTAGCATATTCATACAAGTATCAAATGCTTTCTCTACTTTTGATGCATATTTAGTGATGTACTTGAGAACAAGGGCTAATGAGATAACTGGTTGACAATCTATATTTGTTCTCTAGATCTTTAATATATCTTTGTTGTGTATGTTTAGCCTATCATTGTTTCATGGAAGTGCATATTTTTAAATCCCATCACTGTCACATGATAGAGTGGAGACATTTTGTTCTTGTTGGAATTTAAAAATGGGATGATTCACTTCTGAGAGTGGGGGGGCATAAATCAGAAGTAACTAACATTAACCTTTTCAAATTTCTTTAACTAAAACCATTCACATGCATCCAATCTATCTAATAAACTTGAAAGTAAAGACATGCATGAAAATAGACAACACACAAATTTGGTAACCCAGAAACCCTCCAAAATGAGAAGGTAAAATTGGGGTGGGGATGACACCCATAAAATATCACTGGAACAATGTGTAACTATTCAAGGTTACATTGTTTGACCACTTCCATTGGTTTTCCCTATGAAAGGCATGTCCTATTAAAGACTTTACACCCTATTAAAAGTGACTTAGTTAAAGGATTTCACTACCTTGGTAAAAGTAGGCCTAGTTAAAGGACTTCTATACATTCACTTGGAATGCCACCTTGTTAAAGGATTTACAAATGGCTGCTAAGCTAACCTAAGTCCATAGGATTTTCACATTTGATACAATTGCTAGAGAGTATTAGAAAAACTTTGACCTGATAGTTTTGCAATTATCAATTGTTGATTTCAAATCCTTGTTCAGCTCTATCACTATAATCCTTGCTTGATCTTATATGTCACTTTGCATAATTTTGATACTCTATTCCTCAATAACTGAATTTTGAAATGCTACTCTATTTTTCATTAAGTCTCTTACCCTTCTGAATTTCACTATAGTTCACCCATACACTTCTCTCTTCCACATATTCAATGGGGTTTTGTCATCCTTTTAAATATTTCAAAGACTTAGGATTAGGTATGAATCTAGGATCAATATTAAATCTTTATTTCCCGCTCATTCCTTGCACTTTTTTTATTGGTTGCATGCCTTCTCCATTTTCCTTATTGGTTGCATGAAAATTGCATAGGTAATGTAAAAGATTCATTCTTATCTTCAAGATCCTTCGAGATTCATCCATGTCAGCTCCAAAAATGGTTTACATCTAAGTTTGTGAGGGCTAAAACTCATATGCTAATTTTTATGTTACTCAGCACTTACTATTTGCTGATGCTTGCTACATATAGAAAAACTAGCTCACTTAGCTCCTATAGCGATTCTATTTCACTTGGCATCTATAGTGACTTGGCACCTATACTTTACTCGACACTTGAACTTTTCTTACCACCTGAAGATTTCTCGGCATCTGAAGTTCACTCAGCACCTATTGAATTCTCCAACTCGAAATACATTGTAGCTCGGCTCCTATATTATACTTGACATTAACTTGAGAATTTGGTTAAGTGTGTTGACACTCAAATGTCAAAACCAATCTGAGACTAACAATCTCCCCCTTTGACATGAGTGGAAAAAACACTTAACTAAACATTGTAAATCTGATCTCTATGAGTACACTACATATTTTGTTTAGCATATGAACAAGACTTCAAAAAACTTATTCAAAATTTTGGATACCTCAACATCTTGTAACTCCCCCTAAGCTGATGTGCCATTACCTTTCCTGTAACCAAAATTCTTGTGCTAAATGTGTTTCATGCTGATATATTTGATACTCTTTTCCTTATCTACCTTTAATATATATGTGTACCCTGTTTCTGCTTGTAGTTTGAATGTGAATATCTCCTTGTTTGGATATTCTTTATTTCTTCCATCAAAGAATGGATTATGTAACCATTCTTATTCACATTTATCCAATGAATTATATTGAATTATACTCTCCCTTTTATTAGATGCAATAAATATATGAATATTCTTATTCTCCCCCTTATTATCTCTCCTTATTATTTCTCCCCCTTTTTGACACTTATGTCAAAGGGTTCTAAGGATGAATAGAATACTTTGCCAAAAATGTTTTATTTACCTCCATAATCATCTTGAGAGAAACATCCCAATTGTTTAAAGTTATCTCCAATGACTTGTGCTAGATGGCTATCTTTGCTACAAGATTAACAAGGCCTTCTAAAGTAGAAATATTTGAGTCTTTCTTTAGTAAATTTTCTACATAAGCCTACTCTTTGTGAAGTAATTCCAAATGTGGAGTTATGGAGGATTGAATTTGAATCAATTTGGGCTTAATGTTGGCCTCCTTTGCTGTCAATATAGATAATTCCTTCTGTGTGTGAAGTGTTGCTACAAAATGCTTCTCACTCTGAGCTGGATCTTTTGGTAATTGTGTGCTGAAAATCTTTAGATTTCACTCCAAGTTCATTATTCTTTGGCTCATTCCTTCTACGAAATAGGATGAATCACACAACTTATTATACAATGAGAATACATTCTCAAGTACCTTTTTCACTTTTTCAATTTTCTTCAACAATTCAACATGTGAAAGTGCAACTTCACCTGATATCTTTTCATTTACTTTCATCTAAAATTTCTTTTTTAACCATTCCAATAATTTGACATTGGTTTTAAGGTCCTCATTTTGTACCTGGTCCACAATATTAGATAATTGCTCCATTATGGGCTAAGTTTCATCAGGTACTTGCTAGCTAAAGGCATCAAGGAATATTTCTTTCATCTCCACTAGTGCTTGCTTCTTCCTATACTCATTTCTAAGTATCTCTTTCCTCTTTCTCTTTTTTAGTACCTCTTGCACTTCATTTATCTATTGTAGGCTCATTGTCCTTGAGTCATAGCTTGGTATGACTATTTCTTCATCAAGTGCAAGGTCTTCATAGTGAAGTACCCTTGCAACCTTGGTAGTGCTCGAGCCTGGTGTTAATATCTGCAATGGTACTGCATCAGTGCTTGGCTTCTTCTGAGGAGTCCCTAAGGTAGGCAATTTCACCAATGTTTGTATTTCCTCCTGCTCCTTAGGGGTTTTCTCCACTTCTTTCTCCTCTTGTATGTTGCTTTGGTCAATGATGAAAATTGAGGAGGTGCACCTTGGGTTTGTGTTGCAGGAATATCTTGTCCTATTGGTTCCTTTGTAGGCTCCTTGATAGTAGTTGTCAATTTTGTTATAGAATCAACCTTAGCAATTTTGTCTTGTACCTCTTGCTCTTTAGGTTAATCTATTGTATCTGTGGGAGGTTGTGAGGATTGTTCTTGTGTAGTTTCCTCCTCTCTTATTATATCTGCTATAGCTTTTTGCAACTCATAAACACTCACCAATACTGGGTTTGTGCAAAGTTGTGCTTGTAGTGTTGATTGGTGAAGGATCTTCTTGAGATCCTCTATAGTTAAAGGATTGATGTTCTAAGCTGAAGTGTCAGGAACATCCTTACAATGACTATAATTTTAGGTGTTGTATGTGGAGGACTTGGTGGTGGTATTTGGGTGTCTTGGACACTCTATTCAGTTTGCTACTCCTCTTGACGATGTGTCTCCACTGTTTCTTTTTCTGTTTCTTTCTCTCCTTCCTCCTTTTCTTGTTCTCTTTCTTCCTCTTTCTCATGATCTTCCTCTTCTTGATTATTTCTATCCTCAAATGGGTTTTCTTGTCCTTCTTTTACAACTGTCAATCCATATATTAATTTCCACATCTATGTGGATTTTTCGACAACATCTTCAATTCAATTTTGCAGAATACTGAAGACTTTGTATTTGGGTGCAAATTTTCTCCCATGCTTTTTGCTAGCCTTAGTTATTTGACCCTTGGTGAGGTCTAGCATTACACGGTCCAATGTAGACTCTCTTATTTCTTTCTCCATCTTAAGGCAGAAATGCCACTTATTTTCAACCAATGAACTTAGCTCCTTGGGCATTGAAGTATCTAGTTAAAGTGGATTAGTCTTGAACTTAGTCATCATAGTGTAGATAGACTCTTCCACTATGTTTTTTTGTTCCTTTGATAACTTATTGAATTCTATGGTCTTTAAACCAGAAAAATCTGCATTATCTCTAATATTATTGCAAATATTTTCCAATTCAGTGGTGGTAGAATGGCTTACAATTCTAAATTGATCGTCATCACCTCTATTCTCTCCTCATCTAATTTTGGAGGTGCAAAATATTTCCTCCTCTTTTTATACTCAGCAATTTCTACTTGTTCTATTGCTTCTTTTTTTCCTACTCCTTTGTCCCTTGTGTAGTGGCCCTAGTGCTAGCCCTTGTTGTTGGCTTGGCTGGACTTAGCTTTGCAAGTTTCTTTTTCTTTCCTTTAGGCTGGGAAACTAGCTACTTCTAAACTTTTCTTTTCCATGCCTTGACCTTTGGAGCTTCCTGCTTCACACCTTCTTCTTCATCTACATCTTCTCCCATTCCTTGGGTTAGGGCAAGTGGCCCCTGATCTTGCTCTTCTTCTTTCGAATCTTCTTCTTCTTCTTTTGCTTCCTCTACAGTGCCTTCCCCAAACCTTGCTTTAAGCTTCTTTATAAACTTCTCTTTCTTCTCCAAAGTGGAGGAAATCTTCAACTCCATATCCACTTTGGATCTCACCATGTCATATGTTCCAAAATGTTGTACATCCTTGTCAATTTCCTCTACTAATAGAGCAATTATTGTTGTAGATGCCTCATCTATATTTATCCAATACCCAAGAGCTCTCAACCATCTCACTCTTGCTATGGTTGCTTGTATATATGTGTAATCAATATCTACAAGAAAGAAAACTTCATTTACATGTTTCTTCACCAAAGAAACTGGAATTTTGAGCCTCTGCTTCATTGATTTCTCAAAATCTTCAAAATAACTTGTCATCAAGATCTCAAAATTAGTTCCCATCTGCTCTATATATTCATTAACCTAAGCTATGATTGACCTATCATTCTTTCATGCTACTTTACCAAAAGAAGGGAATTCATTCTATACATAAAAGAAAATGCATATCAAAATTGCATCAAATTTACATTGTGCTCCCTTTGTTCTTCTGATTGCTGCCAAATTTTCATTGATCTATTTTAACTGCAGCTCTACAAGATCATATGCATGATCCTTCTTCACTAGTTTATATCCTACATCCACTGCTATACATGGCACATAGTTGAGTTTGCTAGACTGGTAAAATTTGTGTGCAATGATCCTTACTGCAAAGTCAACAAGAGGGTCTTGGATTGTGTCAATTTTCATCCCTCTTTTATTCCATTTTGCACTTGTATTCTTCTCAATTGCCTCCTTAGAGTCACTTCTAAGGGTCTTTGGCCAATCTAGGGTTGGGTACCCAGTCACTCTATGTACAATCCTCTTAGTGATTTTGATAGGACCATCCTCCAACCATAAACTACCATCATGCACTTGGCTTAAAACTAGCCTAATCCATTCTATCTTAATCACTGTGGGAAAATCTAGAGCTTGCGTTAAACCCTTCATTTCAACAATTTTGCACTCGTCCTTCAACACTCTATTTTCACACAATTTCTCATATGCCTCCCTCATTTCCATGTCTCCTATAGCTCCTATCTTGTAATTGTAGCATTTCCTTATGCCTTGAACCATTACAACTTTTGGCGGTATGATTGAAAGGGCTCCAATGGGATCATTTTTGTATGCAACCTTTGGGATTGGGTGAAAATCGGGTTGCCTAACCTCCTTGGACACTATTTGAACTTTAAATGTTTCTTTTTCTTGAGTTTTTCTTGAGGTAGATGCCATTTTTCTCAAACTAGGGTTTCAACACAATGAAAACATGAAACTATGTAGCTCGAAATAGTAGTAAATACCTTAAAATTGATGAGAATAATGTTGAAATATTGTTGAGATCTTCTTGTATGCTTGCTTATTCACCTTGGATTCACTCTGCACTCTTTCTCATCTTTGCTCTATGTTCGTAGTGAAGAAAAATGAATGAAAATATGATAATATACCCTATTTTCATTGTATTTAATGCTCAATACATTCACAACTATACACTTAGCTTTTGAAGGATTCTACGTTACTTGGCTCCTATTACCTTTTCTTCACTCAGCTTCCACTAGAGTGTAACTTACTCAACATCAACTAAGATTTCTTCTTCACTTGGCTTCCTCTACCAACTCAATTTGTATTGAATTTTGCTTGGCATCTGAGAGCAACTCGGCAATACTTATGAAATCTTGAATTTTCAACTTTTTAACTTTTTTCATGCTGATCTATTCTTTTCAGTGCTTTCTTTTCTAGTAACTGATGTATGATAAAGCTTTCTAAATCAGTCCCTTATGCCTTATCTTACTTAGTTTGATGAAGTGTGACCACTTGACCTACTAGCTGAAGTGATACCTTTGTTTGATGTACCAACCTCATCTTTCTTCTTCCATTTCTTGTTCATTTGTCCTCTGATGTGTTTAGGATCTACCTTCTCTTTAACTTTTTATTTCTTTGAGTTGGGTGCCTTTGACTTTGTTGGGCAGTTCTTGTTGATATGACCAATCTTCAAGCAACTGAAACAATTGGTTTGGCTCAACCATCTATTCTAGTTTCCTCTAAAATGTGTCCTTATGCAATTTTTAGGAATGTGCCCATATCCCTAATAGTAATGATAACTATACCTAGTGTTGTATTCCCAATTGTAGTAATGACCATGGTTACCTTCCCTTGTTGCCTGATTTTATGTCCACATAGGCTTTGATCTACACTCAAATGCTCTATGTCCATACTTTTTGCAATTGTGGTAGTGACATTCAAATTTTGGTGTACTAATAGTCCTAGTGCTACAGTTATGTGCTTGATGTCCTTATTTTTTGCACTTGTGATAGTAACTTGCATTCTTAAGCTTGTCATGCTAATAAGCATTCTTTCTTTGCATACAGTAGAAGTATATCCCTTTTTACCACAGAAATGACAAGTAGGTTTAGTGTTCTTACTTTTGTTACTCCTTTCTTTTGTATTCTTGGATGATTCTCCTTGTTCAGTGTTGATGTAACCTAGTCCTGAAGTATCATTACTAGCCCTTGGTGATTTTAGTAGTTGCTCAAAGTATTTGATGGCCTCATTGGGTTTGTTCAAGCTTTCTACAATCTCCTTATCTCTTTTTAAATCATTTTGTAGTTGTTCATTTTGCATCTTTAGTGTAGAGATCTCAATGTCCTTGACATTTAGTTCATGATGTGCATTCATCATTTGACTCAGGGTGTACAGTAGCATGTTTGAGATTCTTGCAAGTTCAATTGAGTTTTCTTCCAGTCTACTTACAAGGTTTCTCTTGTCTTCTTCTAGCGTAGCCTTTTCTTCAATGGTTCTTTTCTTTTGTTCAAATACCTCACAAAGCATTATGGCTTGTGATTCTTGTTCAAGCTTAAGTATTATGATTTCTTCTACTTGAGCTCTATTATTCTCCATCAGGTCTACTATTGCTACATCAAATTGTTTGGAATCTCCATTTCAAAATAGATTTCAGGTGTCAATCTCCTTGTATTGTGTATCATTCTCAGCTATGAAAATCTATTTTCTTGTTTTTAAAGTTTTCCTCAGTTCTCCTCTAGCTTCTTCCAAAGCACGTAAAGCAAGTTGTATGTCAATTTCCTAATTCTCTATGATCTTCCCAAGTTTGTAGACTTCCATTTCCAGATCTTTTCTCCAAGCTATAAGGCTCCTTCTTGTAAGAACTAGGCTCTGATACCAATTGTTGGAATTAACAAATGGGATGATTTACTTCTAAGAGGGAGGGTAAATTAGAAGTAACTAACTTTAACCTTTTCAAATTTATTTAACTAAAACCATTCACATGCATCCAATCTATCTAATAAACTTGAAAGTAAAGACATGCATGAAAATAGACAACACACAAATTTGGTAACCCGGAAACCCTCCAAAATGAGAAGATAAAATTAAGGTGGGGATGACACCCAAAAAATATCACTACAGCAATGTGTAACTATTCAAGGTTACAATGTTTGACCAATTCTAATGGTCTTCCCTGTGAAAGACCTATGGTGTTAAAGACTTTACACCCTATTAAAAGTGACCTAGTTAAAGTATTTCACTACCTTGCTAAAAGTAGGCCTACTTAAAGGACTTTTGTACATTCATTTGGATTTCTACCCTATTAAAGGATTTACAAATGTTTGCTAAGCCAACCTAAGTCCATAGGATTTCCACATCTAATACAATTGCTAGAGAGTATTAGAAAAACTTTGACCTAATAGCTTTGCAATCTTCAATTGTTGATTTCAGATCCTTGTTCAACTCTATCACTCTAATCCATACTTGATCTAATATGTCACTCTATTTAATTCTGATACTTTGTTCCTAAATAACTAATTTATATAATTTTGCTCTATTCTTCACTAAGTCTCTTACCCTTCTGAATTTTTCTATATTCACCCATACACTTCTCTCTTCCACATAGTCAATGGGGTTTTGTCCTCCTTTTAAAGATTTTGAAGACTTAGGATTACATATGAATCTAAAATCAATATTAAATCTTTATTTCTTGCCCATTCCTTGCATTTTTCTTATTGGTTGCATGCAAATTGCATAGGTAATGTAAAAGATTCATTCTTATTTTCAAGATCCTTTGAGATTCATCCATGTCAGCTCAAAAAATGGTTTACATTTGAGCTTGTGAGGGCACAAACTCATATGCTGATTTCTGCGTTACTTGGCACTTACTATAATGCTCAACACATATAGAAAAATTGGCTCACTCAACTCCTATAGCAATTCTATTTCACTTGGCATATATAGTGACTCGATACCTATACTTTACTTGGCACTTGAACTTTACTCGGCACCTGAAGATTTCTTGGCACCTGAAGTTCACTGGAAACTTGTTGAATTCTTTGACTCATCATGCATTGTAGCTTAGCTTCTGTATTATAATCGGCATTAACTTGAGAATTTGGTTAAGTTTGTTGACACTCAAATGTCAAAACCAATCTAAGACTAACAGTTCTTTCCATGGAGCTTTGTATCGGCACTCTGTTTATTTACCCTTCTTCCACAAACATGTTCCCTCTTTACACTTTGTGTGTCTTTGGATATGGTTAAAAATTTATTCATAGTCATGTACATGATCTGTAGCAAATATCTCAGTTGTGTTGAGCAAGCATGGATCATATAATGAAGCCTAAAATACTGTATTGCTTTTATGAGCTACATCTTGAGGGTTCCAAGCACATACAAACATGTTGAAAAAATTCCATTCTTTTTCAACCTCTGTAGCATTTTTCCAATCAATTTTTTCCATATTCAATGCATTTTTTAGCCAAATAAATCCATGTGTATAGCCCCTCTATGTTTCCATTCATATATGTACCAATAGTCCTTTGCACCAAGAAGTTTTTCAATCATCTCTTCATGGAATACTGTGAATCCTTTATGCAAGTACAATGATTTGGTGTGGGATTGTTTATTATGTTTTCCAAAAGTTGTTTGCTTGACCAAATTTTGATAGGTGTGTCATGTGCAAACAAACATTGTAGATCTGGCCACTTTGTGTCTATTGTACTTAATGTGAAAAATAGCATTGATGCTCCTAGTTGATTGATCATGTTTGTTAATTTTGATTGAAACTTTTTCTAGTATGGTCTTGTGCCTCTTACTGAAGATCCAAAGTGCATGAGTTCCTCTACAAGTTGTGAGTCTATGAGATTTTCCAGA
The DNA here is from genome assembly GCA_028749045.1 of Cupressus sempervirens. Lineage (NCBI taxonomy): Eukaryota > Viridiplantae > Streptophyta > Pinopsida > Cupressales > Cupressaceae > Cupressus > Cupressus sempervirens. The sequence continues at coordinate 38,521,508 of CM053785.1, forward strand.
TGACTACAAAGACTTTTGATGGTGACTGTAATCTTCTCTTCAATTTTTTTCTTCATGAAGACTGCTGCAAGGGCTTGGTTATGATGTCATAACATAAGATTGTAGATAAAATATCAGATTTGAGGGTGCCTTCCAAACCTATTATCATAAAACCTCATCAAGTGTAATACATACTCATGGAATTGTACCTCTCATATTCATGGTTGCATGTGTTGTGCAAAACCTATTAGGAATGGGGTAGGAAAAGCCATATCCAATAGCCCCTCAGTGTTGTATTCATTTATTGAAGAAGGGTCTATTTCAGGCTAGTTGATGACATCATTGATATTGTCCTCCAATTCCAATGTTTTCTTAATAATTTCTAGCTCATGACATCTATTTGGCAATTTAGATATGAATGATGATGTGCATGGAACACTATTTTCAGTTAGATCTCCATCAATTTCCATCCCATTATGTAGTATCACCATCTCTTCCTTTGTCTCAAGGTTATGAATCATGCTTGAAACATCTCTTCTTATTTCTGGGCTTTCTGCTAAGCATTCAACATCTATGGTGACATCACTATAATATGGGTCATGTTTGACTTTGTATTGCATTGCATTAATAACATGACTTCTACTCATGTAACAATCATAATAATGTCCTTGTGTATGCACTCTTTTCAATAATGAGCACATCTAATTCCTATATTCTTTGAGGAAGCACTTTTGCAATGTTTTTTATGTCTTGTGTGAAGCTTATTTTGTGTCCACTATAGTTATATTGCCCCCCAAAGCTATGGTTGACTTGCAATACTAGGTTGATTCTAGCAATAAGCATCTCTTCAACTTCGGTTAGTCTTTTCAACACCAGACATTGCTCTCCTGGGTCCATGTTGTTTATTGGTGAGAATCGATGTACCACTTTCTCATTGAAGCATCTCCTACAAGATGGTTTTGACCTTGATGATGGAAAAAGCACACTTGGATAACATTCTTTGCACATAATGCATATTTGTAAGTTTTCCAAGGAGTCTATTTGATGATGAAATATTTTTAATGCTTTCATAAAATTAGCATTGCCATCTGCTAGTGTTGTGACTTTCAACTCCATTTTTGTTGGGCTTCTCTATGTGATGCATAGTATGGTCAATTGTAATATTTTTTTCTTTGTTTTTCTATGCCTTTTACACATCTACAAATAGCTATTTCATCTCTATGGCATGCATAGTATTCCCATTTTCTTTTGTGAGCTTTCTCTCTTTGGATTTGTCCACTCATAATCAATTTCAATTTTCTCATGGCAAGATTCCATTATTTTCATTTTGGAATTATATGTTATGGTAGGTTTTCATCATAATTGCATTTATTAAGAAAGATAAAAATTAAGAAGCCAATTGTTATAGACTATCTATACTATTATTTAATTTTGATATCAATCTTATGTTAAGTAAATTAAAATTAGATATGTAAATTTCAAGTATAGTACTATAGATGTAATTTAATCCAACATCAACAGAGAAAACCTAATTTTCTTTTATCTAATATATAATTCACCATCAAGCTCATATAAATTATAAAATATTGTAAGATATAATAAATATTTATATTAATGACATAGGTTTTTTTCATATATATTTATCTTATAATTCAAAGATAAGTAAATAAAGTATGATAATTTCATATATTAAACCTATCTATAAAACTTTGATTAATTTCTATCGTTGGAACAAGATAATTAATTTTTTTTAAATATTATTTAATTTTCAAGCCTACTTTATTATCGAGGTAGTCACCCACATGATATTAGACTCTCATTTACTCAAAGGGTAGATGATATTAGACTCTCATTTACTTAGAGGCTAGACTATATAGTTTACTTAGAGAGTCCAATGCTACATCTCTCCTACTATGTACTCTAGATTCTCACTCTATCTATGGATTCCTAAAGAAATTGTTCTTAGAAAATCATAGCAAAATCCTTTGAATGGTAGTAGCCTATTTTCAACCTACATACCAGATTACGTACAGGAATAAGATGGCATTTTTCACTATCAGTAGGTGTCCTACATACAAAGTTATATGAAAATTACTTATGCCCCAAAACCCAAGAAAATGTGGTTGATTTAATAGTTAGATATGAAGTAAAAAGAAGGGGATAGGTGTTTTAACATTTAATCCTATAATAAGAATTCAAGAGTACATGTAGGTGAAACAATTTGGTGGAAACTTTCAAACTCCATCTCATTATAATGTTGGGGTTGGATGGAACAACGCAAAGCTAGAGTAATATGTTTTGTGGGGGGCAGGAGGGTGGGTAGCATCAAATCAGAATTGTCATGAGATATTTCAGTTTACACCTCATTGTGGCCTGGGTAATTTTTCTTATTAAACTCAATAGTCATTTCCTTTTTATCAGCACAAGCATATAAAAACATTGGAATCCTCTTGCTTAGTACACTCCAATCTCATAACAACACTAACCTTATTAGAGCTTCTCATTGTTGACACACAATTAGCCTACTTTGTTTGAACTTTTCTCTGATTTTTGAGAAAATATAATTTAGAATATGATAAAGAAATAGAGATTCCTACATTAGTCTCTTCACTCCATTGGTCAACAATATCTTTTAGACATCTATATTGCTGCAAATTTTAAAAGTAGAGAACTATCACTTTTGCTAGCCTCAAATATCCAAGCTAAAAGAAGAATGTGAAGTACTCCCTTAAGCTCTGATATATGGTTTCCAAATTTTCTTTCTGATTGTTAATAGAAAACTGCATTCGAGTGCAAGCCTAAATTGATAAGGTTGTATAAGAAAGAATATTTTTTTACAAATCGTAAAAGAAAATCAAACTACCTATGTTGATCAAGGTTGAACAAGGCTTTAATCCTTGTAATTTGGTGATAAAAATGAAGCAGATGTTGGAAATTACAAGTGGGAAGATTTACTTCTGAGAGGGAGGGTGAATCAGAAGTAACTAACTTTAAGCTTTTCAAAACCTTTTAACTAAAATCATTCACATGCATCTAATTCATCTAATAAACATGAAAGTAAAGACATGCATGAAAAATATATAACACAAGATTTTGGTAACCCAAAAACCCTCCAAAAATGAGAAGGTAAAAGTGGGGTGGGCATGACACCCACAAAGTATTACTGCAACAATATGTAACTATTTAAGGTTACAAAGTTTGACCACTTCTAATGGTCTGCCTTGTGAAAGGCCTATCTTGTTAAAGACTTTACACCCTGTTAAAAGTGGCCTAGTTAAAAGATTTACAAACACTCACTCAGAATGTTACCCTATTAAAGAATTTAAAATCCTATTAAGGATCTACAATATGGCTGCTAAACCAATCTACCTGCTAAGCCAACCTATCATCATAAGATTTCCATTCTCACAATACAATGGTTAAAAGGTATAGTAGAGTGTCTTGACTTGATGACTTGTAATCTTTAATTATTGATTCCAGATTCTTGTTATGCTCTGTCTGTTATGATCCTTGCTTGATTTGATATGTCTCTCCTCAAAATTTTGATACTCTGTTCTTGATCTACTAAATTTTTCAATTCTGTGCTTCCTTCTAAGTTTTTAAACATCCCTCTAAACTTTGCTATAATTCACCCTTACACTTTTCACACACACACACACACACATACAATGGGGTATTCTCCTCCTTTTAAAGTCTTCAAAGACTTAGGGTTAGGTATGAATCTATGATCAATATTTATTCTCCTTTTCCCACTCAATTCTTTCACTTTTCTAATTAGTTGCATGCTTTCTCCATTTTTCTTATTGGTTGCATGTTGATTGCATAGGTAATACAAAAGATTCAATCTTAACCTAAAGATCCTTCAAGATTCATCATAAGTTGGCTCAAAAATGGTTTACATATGAGTTTGTTAAGATACAAACTCATATGTTGATTCTATGTTACTTGACACTTACTAGTTGATGATGCTCAGCACATATAGGAATTTTGTCTCACTCGGCTCCTATAGTAATTCTATTTTGCTTGACATCTATACTCTGCTGGGCACCTATAGTGACTTGGCATCACTTATCACTTGACACCTAAACTTTTCTCAGCATCTAAAGTTCACTCGACACCTATTAAATTTTTGGCTCGGTACATACTATAGCTCAGCATCTATAATACACTCAGCATCAACTTGAGAATAGGTTAATTATTTGACCTTTTGTAAGGTCTAGCATTACACAAGCCAATGTTGAATCCCTTATTTCCTTCTCCATTTTTAAGCAATAATGTCATTTATTTCCTACAATGGAGCTTAGCTCCTTAGGCATAGAATTGTCCAATTCAAGTGGGGTAGTCTTGAACTTGGCCATCATATTGTAGATAGACTCTTCCACTATGTTTTCTTCTTCTCTTGACAATTTATTAAAATCAATTCCTTTTAATCTAGTTAAATCTGCATTATCTCTAATGTTATCACAAATATTTTCCAAATTAGATTTGGTAGAATGTCTTACCAATCTAAATTGATCATTGTCAGATTTTTTCTTTTCTTCATCTAACTCTGGGGTTGAACATATCTTCATTTTTTCTTTTGTTCTACAAGCTCTCTTTGATCTGTGCTTTTTGCTTCCCCAATTTCTTTTCCACTTGTGTTTTTTCCCTAGTATATGCCCTTGTACTTGGCTTGGCTAAGCTCATCTTTGTTTTTTTCTTCTTCCCCTTGGGTTGTGCAACTGGTTGTTTATGTGCCTTTCTTTTCTTTGGTTCAGCCTTGGGTGCTTCTTGCTCAACACCTTCCTCTTCTTCTACATCCTTGCCCATGGCTTGCGTCAAATCAAGTGTTTCCTATCCTTTTTCTTCTTCATCATCCTCAACTTATTCTTCTTCTTCTTCTTCTACTATGCCCTCACCAAATTTGGCTTTAAGTTTCTTCACAAGCTTGTCCTTCTTCTTTACTATGGAGGTAGTCTTGATCTCCATGTCCACCTTTGATCTCACCACATCAGAAGTCCCAAAATGTGGTGCACTTTTGTCTACTTCTTCAGCAAATAATGTAGTTATAGCTATAGATGCCTCATCTATATTTATTTCATATCCAAGAGGTCTTAGCCATCTAATTCTTGGTGTAGCAGCTTGAATATAGTTGTACTCAATATCTACAAGAAATCATACATCATTTACATGATTTTCTACCAATGAAACTAGTATTCTTAGCCTTTGCTTCATGGTCTTCTTGAAGTCTTCAAAATAGCTAGTCATAAGGGTCTCAAAATTAGCTCCCATTTGTTCTATATATTCATTAACTTGAGCTATGATAGACCTATTTGCTTTCCAGACAACTTTACCAAAAGATGGAAACTCATTCTATACATAGAAGAATATGCAAATCAAAATAGCACCAAAATTGCATTGGGCTCCCTTATTTCTCCTTATTGCTGCTAAATTTTCATTGATTTGTTGTAGTTGTATTTCTACAAGATCATAAGTATGATCCTTCTTCACTGATTTGTAACCCACATCCATAGCAATGCATGGTACACTGTTAAGTCTACTAGATTGGTATAATGTGTGTACAATAACTCTAATAGAAAAGTCAACAAGAGGGTCTTGAATAGTGTCTATGGTCATTCCTCTCTTGTTTCACTTGACAGTAGTGTTCTCTTCAATTGCTTCCTTAGAATCACTCCTAAGGGTCTTTGGCAAATCTAGAGTTGGGTACCCTATCACTCTATGTACAACCCTTCTTGTAATTTTTATTGGACCATCCTCCAACCATTAATTTCCATCATGTATCCTACTAACTACTATCCCGATCCATTCAATTTTGAAAACTATGGGGAATTCTAGGGCATGTGTTAAACCTTTCTTCTCAACGATATGGTATTCCTCCTCCAATACTCCATTTTCACACAATTTTCCATAGGCTTCTCTCATCTCCATATCACCTATCTTCTTGTAATTTTTATTGGACCATCCTCCAACCATTAATTTCCATCATGTATCCTACTGACTACTATCCCGATCCATTCAATTTTGAAAACTATGGGGAATTCTAGGGCATGTGTTAAACCTTTCTTCTCAACGATATGGTATTCCTCCTCCAATACTCCATTTTCGCACAATTTTCCATAGGCTTCTCTCATCTCCATATCACCTATGGCTACAATTTTTCAATTGTAATATCTTCTAACATCCTGAACCATAACTACCTTAGGGGGTATGACAGATAGGGCTCCAGCTGGGTCATTTTTATATGCCACTTCAGGTATTGGCTAGAAAATAGGTTTTTTTACTTCATTGGACACTAGTTGAACCTCAAATGGTTCTTTCTCCTAAGTTATCCTAGAACTAGAAGCCATTTGTGTGATCTAGGGTTTGAATGCAAAGAAAATGTGAAACTAAGTAACTTGGCACAAATGTAAATACCTCAAATTTGATGAGATTATGCTGAATCACTATTGAAATTGGTTCAAATGTTAGATTCTCTTCTTTCATGTCATTCTGCATTCTTCTTCATCTTTTCTCCTTGTTGGTGATGAAGAAAAATGATTCAAAATTTAATAATATACCCTATTTTCATTGCATTTAATGCTTAGTGCATTTACAACTGTCCACTCAGCTTCTTAAAATTTTTTGCATTACTCAGATTCCATTGTCTTTCCACCACTTGGCATCAATAGAAGTATCCTTCGCTTAGCTTTAACTGGAATTTCTTGTTAGTTGGCTTCCACTACCTACTTGGCTGCAACTAATCATTCAGCTTCTACTAATTTTGACTAACAACTTGGTTTATACTAGGATTTTACTCGGCATCTAAGGGCAACCTTTCTAACTTGGAAACACTTATGAAATCTTGAAATTTTAACTTTGCATCTTTATTCATGTTGATTTCTTCTTTTCAGCACTTATTTAGGAATTGATGTATGATAAAGCTTTGTAAAGTAGTCCCTTGTGCCTTCTTGTACTTAGTTTGATGAAGTGTGACCACTTCACCTTTTAGGTGAACTGATCCCTTCATTTGATGTGCTACTCCCATCTTTCCTCTTTCATGTCTTATTCATTTATCCTCTAAGGTGTTCAACATCCAGCTTCTCTTTTCCTTTATTAATCTCTAATTTGGGTGCCTTTGACCTTGTTGGGAAATTCCTATTGATATGACCAGTCTTCAAACAACTGAAGCATGTAGTTTGACTAAGCCATCTACTGTAGTTTTCTCTTAAATGTGTTCTATGCAATTTTTAGGAATGTGTACATATTCTTGATAGTAATGGTAGTTGTACCTAGTGTTGTAGTCCCAATTGTAGTGATGTCCATGGTTATTTCCCTTGTTGGCTGATTAGGTGTCCACATAGGCTCTAATTTGTACTCAAAAGCTCTATCTCCATACTTCTTGCAATTGTAGTAGTGACCTTAAACTCTTGGTGTTTTGATAGTCCTAGTTCTACAGTCATGTGCTTGATGTCCTTTCTTGTTGCACTTATGACAATTACTCACATTCTTAGGTTTGTCATTTTTTCTCCTACATACATTAGAGGCATGTCCTTTTTTACCACAAAAATGACAAGTAGGTTTCGTGTTCTTACCTTTGTTACTTCTTTCTTCTGTAGTCTTGGATGACTCTCCTTGTTCAGTGCTAGTGTATCCTAATCCTGAAGTATCATTGCTAGTCCTTGGTGATTTCAGTAGCTGCTCAAAGTACTTGATGGCCTCATTGGGTTTGTTGAAGCTCTCTACAATCTCCTTCTCTCTTTTCAAGTCATTTTTTAGTTGTTCATTTTTCATCTTCGGTGTAGAGATCTTAATATCTTTGACATTCAATTCATGATGTGCATTCACCATCTAGATTAGGGTGTCTAGCTACATGTTTTAAATTCTTGCAAGCTCAATTGATTTTTCTTCTAGTCTATTGGCAAGGTTTCTCTTGTCTTCTTCTAGCATAGCCTTATCTTCAATAGCTCTTTTCTTCTGTTTAGTCACCTCACAAAGCATCATGGCTTGTGATTCTTATTCAATTTTGAGTGTTATAATTTCTTCTTCTTGAGTCTATTCTTCTCTATTACGTTTTCTATTACTACATCAAACTCTTTGGAATCTAAATTTGCAAACAATTTTGAGGTGTCAATCTCCTTGTATTATGTGTCATTCTTAGCTATGGCAATCTCTCTTCTTCTCTTTAAGGATTTTATTAGTTCCTCCCTGGTTTCTTCCAAAGTGTGTAGAGTAAGTTGTATATCAATTCACTGATTCTCTATAATCTTCCCAAGTTTTTAGACTTCTATATCCAAATCTTTTCTCCAAGCTGTAGGGCTCCTCCTTGTGAGAACTTGGCTCTCATACCAATTTTTGGAATTTACAAGTGGGAAGATTTACTTTTGAGAGGGGGGGTGAATCAGAAGTAACTAACTTTAACCTTTTCAAAACCTTTTAACTAAAATCATTCACATGCATCTAATTCATCTAAGAAACATGAAAGTAAATACATGCATGAAAAATAGATAACACAAGATTTTGGTAACCTAGAAACCCTCCAAAAATGAGAAGGTAAAATTGGGGTGGGGATGACATCCACAAAGTATTACTATAGCAATATGTAACTATTTAAGGTTACAAAGTTTGACCACTTCCAATGACCTGCCCTGTGAAAGGCTTGTCCTATTAAGGACTTTACACCCTATTAAAAGTGACCTGGTTAGAGAATTTACAAATATTCACTTGGAATGTTACCCTATTAAAGGATTTACAATCCTATTAAGGATCTAAATTATGGCTGCTAAACCAACCTATCATCATAGGATTTCCATTCTCACAATACAATGGTTAAAAGGTATAGTAGAATGTCCTTACCTAATGACTTGCAATCTTCAATTGTTGATTCTAGATCCTTGTTCTACCATGTCTGTTCTAATCCTTTCTTGATTTTATATGTCTCTCCTCAAAATTCTAATACTCTATTCTTAATCAACTATATTCTACAATTCTACTCTTCCTTCTAAGTCTTTAAACACCCCTCTGAACTTTGCTATAATTCACCCTTACACTTTTCACACACATGCACATTAAATGGGGTATTCTCCTCCTTTTAAAGGCTTCAAAGACTTAGGGTTAGGTATGAATCTACGATCAATATTTATTCTAATTTTCCCACTAAATTCTTTCACTTTTCTAATTGGTTGCATGCTTTCTCTATTTTTCTTATTGGTTGCATGTTGATTGCATAGGTAATACAAAAGATTTGATCTTATTTTCAAGATCCTTTGAGATTCATCCTAAGTCAGCTCAAAAATGGTTTACATCTGAGTTTGTGAAGATACAAACTCATATGTTGATTCTGTGTTACTTAGCACTTACTAGTTGCTAATGCTGGCACATATAGGAATTTTGTCTCACTTGGCTCCTATATTAATTCTATTTCACTCGACATCTATGCTCTGCTCAACACCTATAATGACTTAGCATCACTTATCACTTGGCACCTAAACTTCTTTCAGCACCTAAAGTTCACTTGGCACCTATTGAATTTCTAGCTTAGTACATACTATAGCTCGGCATCTGTATTACACTCGGCATCAACATGAGAATTGGTTAAGTGTGTTGACACTCAATTGTCAAAACCAATATGAGACCAACAACAGAAGCATAGAAAGGGGAGGATGATCTAAATGAAGGTTACCTCCATTTGAATGACACGTTCCAATATCATGGTCAACTATCTCATTTGGACATGCCAATTGTGTGGTCAGCCATCTTTTCTCCACATGCCAATCATCCTTGGTTGTCTCATTCTTTCTTATTCCCTATTTTTATAGGCTAAAATAAATTCTTAAATATTTTCAACAGCTTGGCTAAAGTCTTCCTATCAGATAACAATCTAGTAGCTAACATCATTTACTAGCACAAGTACCCAGCATCTAACATTGAAAATCAGTGAGCATCCTCACACAAGGTAGCCTATTGGCTAATAAAGGCTCATGCACTAGTCTTGGAAATAAGTTTTAACAAAAAAGGGATCATACTAAAGATAAAGGGAATCAAATGTGAGTTTATTAGGGAAAAAAGCATATCTCCCAAGATTTTTTTTTAAAAATTGATGGTTCATACTAGAAAACTATTAACATAGACATTCTGCACCATATCACTAACCACACATTTGGATTCAAATTTCCATAAGTAGGACTTAAAATACTTTGAAGATCATCAATATATATTTGAAAATCTAAATTGAATCCACCACAAGAAAACCATATTGGAATCATTTTGTTTACATTCCAAATCAATCCTTATAAACCTTTATGAAAACTACAAATATAATTAGCAACACAAAATCTTGGAAGAATATTTCATGCACTACATAGCTATTGTCCATCCATGTGCTGCACAAATCCAATATTATCTCTACATCACCTCCCTTGTGAATGTGTACTCCAAAAGGAGACTATATATATATAAACTTATTATTTTTGATAATGTGGGCTTTTGGCCTATCTTTTTAATCGCCCCTGCCTACTCCAACTAGTTTACTTATCGTTGTCTTCTTGTGGATAGTTCTAGACCTCTCATTTTGTAAACTATGTTTCTAAATTGTTTAAGACTTATCTACAAGCTTCTAGGTTGAGAGAGAAGACTCGCTATAAAATTGAAATGTTATGCTTTATGGCAGTAATATATGACAAGAACATTGCTCTATTTTAAAAAAATTGGTAGCTGGTTATTCAACAAAGGAATATGTAGAAAAACAATATTTTATGTTTGAATCAATATAAATTATCTAATTTTTTTGTGTACTTGTTTTTGGTTTATCATTTTTTTATGTGAGAAAAATATTTGTTTCCTTTGTCTCTACTTCAATGTATTGGTATTAGAGCCTATAGAAGATCTGGGCATTATTTTTATGGGAAGATGTTATTGTGGGTGAAGGGAAAATGAGAGCAAAGCTGAAGATCTAAGGAAGAGATCATAGTTGTTGTGTGAGGAAGGAAGAGAAAGGGATTGTAGCTTTACAAAAGAGAAACTTTTACTATTAAATCATGGTAGGAACCAATGGAAGCATTTCATAGCCACAAATTCCAACTTTTACTGCAAAAATTATGATTATTAGAGCATCAAAATGAAAAATGTTATTTGTTCTCAGGATGTTTGGGATTTAGTTGAAAGTGGGTTTCCTGAACTAGCAAACCAACAAGCATATCAAGATCTTTCACAAGCTAAAAAGGATTTATTAAAGGAAAATAGGAAAAAGGATTCTAAGGCATTGTTCTTTATTCAATAGGCAGTGGAGAAAGCAATATCTCCAAAGGTAGTTGCTACCACAAGCTCAAAGCAAGCACAGGACAACTTTTGATCAACTTACCAAGGCACAGACAAGGTAAAAACTTCAAAGTTATAAAATCTTTGAAGAGATTTTGAAAATTTATAAATGAAAGATTCAGATTCAATAGACTCATTCTTCACTCAAGCAATGCGAATAGTAAATTACATTAGTTGTTATGGAGAAACCCTTGGGGATCAACAAGTTGTAGAGAAAATACTTAGAAGTGTACCAAATAAGTTTGATTCAAGAGTTGTAGTCATTGAATAATCTAAGGATCTATCCTAGCTATTAATAGATGAGTTAACGGGTTCCCTCTTATCACATGAAAAAAGGTTGAATCATTTAGGAACTTCATCATTGGAGAATGCTTTCAAGACTCAACTTTCATTTGGAAGAACAAGAGGAAGATCAGATTATAGCTGAGGTAGAGCACATTGTACACCAAGAGGAGGAAGAGGAAATCCATAGTTTGAGAGTAGTAGGCCAGCATCAAGCTCACAAACCTATTTCACATCAACAAGAGGAAGGGGGGTAGAACCATCCTCACAATCTTCATCAAGGAGAAACGTATGACAAATCTAACATCCAACATCATTATTGTAATAAATTTGGGCATTTTCCACCCGAGTGTAGAAAAAAACAATATGACGTGAATAGGCAAAATGCACATTTTACAAATGAAATTCAGCCCAACACTAGTGAGCAAAACACCATTTTGATAACATGCCATGTTGCACAATAGAGTTCTAAAGAAGTAGGGTTCTTAGATAGTGGTTGTAGTAACCATATGAGTGGGACAAAGGAGATATTCTCAACAATAGATGAATCGGTAAAATCAGAGGTTAAGTTGGGAAATGATCATCAAATTTTAGTCATGGGAAAAGGATCAATTACTATAAGAACTAAAAAAGGTGAAGAAAAGCAATTCCTGATGTATATTATGTTCCTAGATTGCAACACATTCTCATAAGCATTAGGAAGCTAGTACAAAAGAGATATAGAATACATTTTGAAAATCATGAATGTGTGATTCTAGATAATAAAAAACCAAGCAATAGGCTAATTGCAAAAGTTGAAATGACCCAAAATAGAATGTTCTCACTTAAAATTCAAAGTCAACTATTCTCAGAGCCGAATGAATTGCAAAAAGTAGTTGAATTAGCATTTAAAGCTTCATACAAAAATGAATCTTGGCTATGGTATTTAAGGTTTGGTCATTGAAACTTCAAAGGGTTACAACTCTTATACAAGAAATGAATGGTCCATGGGTTTCCATCAATAGATCCACTTAAGACAACATGTGAGAGTTACATTTTGGGAAAGCAACATAGAGAAAAATTTCCAGTTGGAAAGTCTTATAGAGCAAAACATCCACTTGAGATAGTCTATTCAGATCGAGATAGTCCATTCAGATCTTTGTGGGCCAATGCAAACACCATTCTTAAGTGGAAATCATTATTTCTTGACATTTATTGATGAATTTAGCAGAAAAGTTTGAGTTTATTTTGTGAAGTATAAATTAGATGTATTTGTTGTTTTAAAGAATTCAAGGTAAAAGATGAGAAAGAAAGTGGATACTCGATCAAAACATTAAGAACCAATCAAGGTGGAGAATACATATCAAATGATTTTCTAAATTTTTACAAAGAAAATGGCATAAGGAAACAATTTATAGCAAGGTACACTCCACAAAAAAATGGACTAGCGAAAAGAAAAAATAGAACAATTATGGAGATGACAAGGAGTATGTTAAAGTAGAAACACTTACCGAATGAGTATTGGCATAAAGTAGTTGTATGTTCAGCATACATACTAAATAGATGTCCAACAAAAGTAGTAATAAATAAAACACCAAAAGAAGCTTGGAGAAAAAGGAAGCACAATATAGCACATTTGAGAATATTTGGTTGTGTAGAATACTCATTGGTACCTCAAGAAGTAAGACAAAAATTGGATGATAGAGTAGAGAAGTGAATGTTTGTGGGATATAGTGAACAATCCAAGGCATATAGGCTATATAATCCCATTATAAAGAAGTTAATAATAAGTCATGATATTGAGTTTGTATAAGAAGAAGCATGGGATGGTAGCTTGGATAAGTTAATTATGGTTGCAGTTGGTGTTCCGTAAGAAAATGAAGAAAATGAAACTCAAAATGTGCATTCCACAACACAAAAAAATGTTCCTAAAACACCTACAAGGGTACTTACCACTCAAAACACTACTACTCCAACAAGCACTAATAGTAGTGAGTCCTCTAATCCAACACTTGCATCATTGAGTTCAAGGTCTATAATTACTTCAAGGAAGACACAAAGCCTTAGAGACATATATGATGAATTACAAGAAGCTGAAAATGATGATTTATGATTAATTTTTCACTCTTAGCACATATTGATCCAATTTATTTTGAAGATGTTATTAAACATGACAAATGGATTTCAGCCATGGATGAAGAAATTCAATCAATAGAAAAGAATGATACTTGGGACTTAGTAGATCTTCCTAAAGGCAAGGATGTGATTGGAGTTAAGTGGGTATACAAAAAAAATATGGTGCTAATGGAAAAGTAGAGAAACATAAGGCAAGACTAGTAGCCAAAGGCATCACACAACAACTGAGTATAGACTACAATGAGAAATTTGCAACTGTGGCAAGATTAGACACTATTAGAATGATTTTATCCATAGTAGCCCAAAATAATTGGAAGGTTTGTCAAATGGATGTAATATCAACATTCTTGAATGATATTTTAAAAGAAGAAGTGTATATAAAAAAACCACTAGGATATGAAATTTTGGGAGAAGAACATAAGGTATACAAGCTGAAAAAGGCACTATATGACTTGAAGAAAGCTCCTAGAACTTGATACAGCATATTAGACTCTTATTTATTGAATAATGGTTTCAGTAAATGTGGCTATGAACCAACTTTGTATGTCAAAGTAAGCAATGAAGGAGAAATATTGATAGTTTTCTTATATTTAGATGATTTGATATTCATCGGTAATATCTCAATTAACAATTTGAAGGCATCCATGAAAAATGAATTTGATATGGCTAATTTGAGACTCATGAGATATTTTCTTGGGATACAAGTAAATCAAAATGATCAAGGCATTTTTATTTGTCAAAGTAACTATGATATTGATTAGTTGAATAGATTTAAAATGACAAATGTGAATTTAACCCCTAAACTAGTTGCATTGGGTTCAAAACTTAGAAAGAATGATGAAAGTCCTTATGTAGACATAACTTTATTCAAAATATTAGTTAGTAGCCTTCTATATTTGATAGCTACAAGACCAGATATAATGCATGGAGTTAGTTTCATTTCTAGATTCATGGACAAACCAAAAGAAATTCATTGCAAAGCTGGAAAGAGGATTTTGAGGTATATAGCTAGAACAAAGAACTTTGGGATCTTATATGCACATTCAGATCATTACAAGTTGATTGGTTATATAGATAGTGACTACGCAGGTAGCCTAGATAATAAAAGAAGCACTTTAGGATATATTTTTCACTTAGGATCATAAGCTATTTCTTGGGCATCAAAGAAGCAACCAATTGTGACATTATTATCAACTGAAGCAAAATATGTTGTAGCAACATTAGTAGCTTGTCAACAAATGTGGATGAGAAAAGTACTTTCAGACTTGAAGCATCCACAACAAGAACCTACAAGAATATATTGTGATAATAATTCTGCAATTTCTTTATCAAAAAATCATGACTTTCATCAACATAGTAAACATATAGATATAAGATATCATTATATTCGTGAATTAGTGAACAATGGTGACATATGTCTTAAGTTTTGCAAGTCCAAAGAACAAATGGCAAACATTTTCACAAAACCTCTTGCAAAGAATGTTTTTGAACATCCTCAAGAAAGTATTGGTATTACATACATACATGACAGTGAAGATTAAGGTGGGGTGCTGGTGAAGTGGGCTTCCAGCCTATCTTTTTAATCTCTCTTGCCTACTCCAACTACTTTAATTAAAGCTATCTTCCTATGGATAGTTCTAGACCTCTCATTTGTAAACTATGTTTCTGAATTGTTTAAGACTTATCTAGAAGCTTCTAGGTTGAGAAAGAAGACTCATTATAAAATTGAAATGCTATGCTTTATGGAAATAATATATGAGAAGAACATTACTCTATTTTAAAAAGATTGGCAGCTGGTTGTTCAACAAAGGAATATGTAGAAAAATATATTTTATGTTTGAATCAATATAACTTATCTAATTTTTCTGTGTGCTTGTTTTTGGTTTATCTCTATTTTATGTGAGAAAAATATTTGTTTCCTTTTTCTCTGGTTCAACAATTATAGGGTCACCAGCAATTAAATATCAACACCTTCAAAACTCTTGGCCTGAAATCCTTGTAGCTACATCTGCTAACATAAATGGAAAAACCCCAAATATGATTTGGTGAAAGTTTAAATCAGCATAAAAGAGGGAGTGTGAAGGGAAATATTGATGTTTATAAATTTGTGAAGGCATTCATCTAAGAATTTAAGCTTCATTAGAAAGCCAAATTAATTGAGTCATTTAAGTGATACAATGAAATGTGAAAAGTTTGTTATTTTAGTGTTCATAAACTTCTCCAGTTTGTAATTTAGTCATGGATATAGGTAAAAGCTCAAATTTATATGTTAAAAGTGAATATTACCAAAGTTAGAGAAGCTGACAACACTGGTGAATCTTGAAGCACCAAAGCAGTTTAAAGTTGTCTATAGATTGGGTTATGCAGCTTCTAGCTTATTTTGTCACCTCTGGTCAATATCACAGTTGTAAATAGGTCAAATATTGATCAAAATGTATAAAGAAACCCTTAAAATTTTGTTAATAAATAAATCAAATAGGAGACTCATTTCAATGAAATAGAAAGTCCAAACAAATTTTCATGCTTTACAGTTACCAACAAAAAAATCCTTCAGTCTCTTAGAAAAATAAAAACAAATGCTTGAAAACAAAGACAGGTGACACACATGATGATGATTTTAGTTAACAGGTGAGTTATTCAAGACATTAAAGCCTACTTAAGATCTTCAAATTTATTCCAAACCCAACCTGGACCATTGAAATGTATTGTGAGTTGTTTGGAGTAAACTAATCAAAAACATGCCTAAATAGAAGCCCCTAAATAAATTTATCATTCAAACCTGAAAACAAAAATTTGGTGAAGATGTCCACGTAAATCCAACTTTTTCAAAGTAGGAAACTAGTAACACCCTGCCAAGGTATCCAAAAGAACCAACCTAAAGTTTTACTAAGTTTGCAAAACATTTTGTTTTTTAAAATAACATATAACAACAATCATAAAGTAGCGGAAGCAATAACACACAATCATACATAAGAAAACATAACAAATTACATTCCTTAAGGATCCCAAGATGTTGAGTCACATTTAAATTTTAAATAATACTAATTCTATTAAACAACACATCTACATAAAAGAAAAACTACAAGTCCAAGTCCATTTAAATAATATACATTTGTTCCTAGTGCCACTTGGTAATAAATTCATAATGCACAATCATCCATTGTACATGTCATAGGGTATGAAAGGATGAAAGATTATACATTTACAAAATAGATTACATCATCCCTTTTGGATACATGAAATAGGATGTAGTACAAGTAAAATCATACATCAAGTAGATACAACTATCCATCATAATACACAAAGATAGAATGAAAGGAAATGCAGACAAGGAATTCCAGCCACGACATCTATGGATGGATCTCAATGGTAAAAGTAAAAAGCACTACCACTCGACCTCATGGTAACCCAAAAAGGTCCACTCCCACCATGTTGAGGAGATAGTCTCAAGTCCCACACAAGATATTAATCCCAAAAATCAAAAGCAATATCTAGGTCAAGGAAAACCCTAAAAGTAATCTAACTCAAAGTTTCCAAGATAATATGACATCTAGACCCAGAGGCAAACAAAGACACATAGGAAATCTTTCCTGCTAGTGGGCAAGTGTCATCACACAAACCAACTCTAGGGTTACTCAGCTAGTCTTTTAATCCTTTAGCCCGCTAGTGACTCTATGCAACACTAGTATCCTTTCATACTGACAAGGCATACTGAAAATGCAAGGTTGCAACCAAGCATCCTCTCTACTCCCATCCCAGTTTGTACTAGCACTCTAGGCATGGGTGAGAAAAATAAATACTCTTATTAGGTTAATTTTACTCTCATTTAGTGTAGTGTTATCACTTATTAACTACTTACAATGGGTTACCCTGGTAGCCACTTTAGGCCCTGGCCTCCATTGTAAGCCACTCCCCAACTTAACATACAAATTACCTACCCTAGGCTCGTAAAAGTACAAATCAAAGAATCATAATTTTCACCTTGGCCCTATACAAGTGACTGGAAAGTACCAAAAGATAATTCACAATAACACCTTAGTTCTTTACAAGCAACTGGAAAATATCTCAAAAATAACTAATCGATGACTCAAAAAGGTTAAGTCAAATATGTCATAACATGCATCTTGTTATCCCACAAGAACACTAACAGCAATAACGAACAATATAACCAAACTTATCATAGAGCATACCAGACACGTTACCATGGTTGAGTTTAAAAGATCAAAGATCATATCATCATAATATCACAAACACAGAACTCCTAAGCCTCTCTTAGATGTCCTAAAACTAGTCAACATTCTAGTCAACCCAAACCCAAAACATAGACAACATATAGATAACAATGCAGTTTCATAGTTTGGTTTGAGTTTGAAAATACATAGTTTGGTGTAACAGTAAGGTTTAATTTTTCATTTCAATGTATGTTTTTGAGTAGATGAGATGCACAATTTACCCTTACAAATTAGTCCATTCTCGTTTTAGAACAATTTTCCCAAATCACTTGATAAAAATCATTTTCGTATATAAT
Organism: Cupressus sempervirens; assembly: GCA_028749045.1. Lineage (NCBI taxonomy): Eukaryota > Viridiplantae > Streptophyta > Pinopsida > Cupressales > Cupressaceae > Cupressus > Cupressus sempervirens. The sequence continues at coordinate 38,539,704 of CM053785.1, forward strand.
TCATCTAGGAAAATCCCAAGTTCACAATTTAATATCATAAGATGACTTTTTAAAATAATTATCTATTAATTAATTTATTTTTATTTATTTTTAAATAATTATTATTATCATCAAATAAAATTACTATGATCTCTATAAATAATTCAAAATCCTCAAATAATAATATCCTTAATTAAATCACACACATATAGAGAGAGAGGAATAGTGTTGCAAATTATCTTTCCAATTTAGGTTGCAATGGGTTTATTGATTTCACAATGCAACAATCAACTTTTATTGAAAAATGCAAAGATTTACAATTTCTAATTAATAACAAATTAGTGGATGATCATAATCAAGTATTGATTACTATCCTTTTATGAAATCATTCAGGCATATACTTGGTGATATTAAGTAATCTCTTGCAAATATCTTTTTCACTGCCAAGCATCATGTAAGTTGCCATCACCTAGTTATGACTAGATTTCACATTGGTTGCATGGTTATATTACTTAAGGTGAGATCAATACGGAGATCACACTGGAAAAATATTCACATGGTTTTTGGTCCTTCATATGCTTTGCACATATTCATAAAAGGTGAACAATTATTATCCTACATCAATTCTATGAAGGTATTTCTTATTGTTTTATAAAGTCTGACAATGGCTTATTTAGCTTCATTCATCGATAGAGAAGAGTGATATTGGAACTTCTCTATTAGAAAATGTCTTTGTCTATGTAGCTTTGTGCTAAGTGTGAGTCCTACAATTAGTTTCATTGGTCTCTGATGCCCAAAAATTATCATATATGGACTAACCCCAATGTCAAAAAAGTTGTTCTACCTTTGTGTATTGATGATAGGGTCCTAGCAGAGATGTTCTCCATTAATTCTCCTACAATTCGTCAGGGTATTCGGCAAATAATTGGTGAAGAAATTTTATGCCCTTCTATCAAACATTTCCTATATCCTTCAAATGTTGTCTCCATTTTTCTTTCAAATGCCATGGACTGTTATAGTCGGTTCAATTGTTGGAAATTTTGATGGAAAAAGTTGCGCTTCCCCAATTATGGAATGAAAATGAACTTGTTTCAAAGATCTCAATTATTATGGCAACATTAAAAATTGGTCATGTTCGGTGCTCTTCAGAAAGCCTTTGAAAAATAGAATCCTCCCATTATGACATCTTTCCTACAAACCACTACAAGGGCTCTTGGTTACTAGCTAGAAGAAAAAGTTAGGCGCACTAGTTATGCTATCTTGGATATGTTGAGCCTATCTTTGATTATCAAATTCATGAAGGGCATCCCTCAAGTGCATTCTAAGATTTATGTCTTGAATTGTATGATGAGTTAGTGATCACCAACTAGGTGCATTGGCATGGTACACTGACCAAGAATTGGGGGAGGCTTCTGATAGGGTAATGGCCATAGACCCAGTTTGTGAACAAAGGGATTCAAATGTTGTTGGTCGGCCCCTTTCTGCTGCGAAATTTGAGAATAGATCAAGGTGGGAAAACTCTCCCATTATTCAAAGGGGATGTACATCAAAGGAATTGGGATATGCACAAGAGGAGGCATGTGTAACCTTGGAGGAAATGGAGGAGTAAGGTTGGAAATGAAAATTTTGAATTTTTTTATATATGATTAAAAAATGCTCAAATCTGATGTATTTGCATTTTATTTGCTCAAAATTGTATTTTGAATGAGCAATTTTTTGTCGATATAATAAGTTGTAAATATCGATGATTTATATTTTGTACGAGGAGGTTAGGTTTTCTTCTTGATTCTTTCTCGGTTGAGCCTTTTGAATCAGTTTTAATAAAATATAAATATATTCAGTAGTTCTTCCACTTTTACCATATATATATATGTCATGTCCCCTTTTTAAATAATTAAAAAATAATAATCTTTGCTAAGGCAGGCAGGCCCAAGAAAGTGAAGTTTCGGAAAAAGGGGGTTAATCTTTAGAAACCGTTGGACTAATAAATAAAAATTATTATTAAAATATGTTTCATTAACCTCTCTTGGACGTGAGTTATGATTATGCCCTCTTTTAAGGGGTTTGGAGGCATTTTGGGCAGATTCCAGAACTTGATTTTGCTCATTTCTTTGTTATTCTTCAGAGGCTGCCAAACCTGTGGAGAAGGAGACCCAAGAACGAGAGTTTACAGGTTTCCAGGGAGACCCAAGAATGGGAGTTTGTAGGTTTCTAGGAAGGCTAAGGATGGGAGTTTGAAGCCATTCCATGTGCATGCTCATACAGAGTTTGCCTTTGTGCTGAATAGTGCAGATTTGTGGGTTTTCAGGTGTGTTTTTTGTATGAGTTTGGTGTTTTCAGTTGAGTATTTCATATCAGTTTGGGTTGCTTCTATATTTAAGACTTTAAGGTGTTAAAATAGAGCTGAATATATGTATTGGGACATGATTAAACTTCTGAGATAGATTATTAGTGTTTTTGTGGTGTTTCTGGGCATTTTTGTGTTAATTTCGGGAGCCCGATGAGCATAGTTTTTGTCTTACATTTGAGAACTGTTGTGTGAAGGCTATATAGATCTGGAAATTTCATTTTGTAGGCTGTTATGATGCTGAAATTTTTGTAAAAATGTCCGCTTTCAGATTTATTAATAATAGGTGAAGCTGTGAAGCTTTTGGCACAATTTCTGGCATACCCGATTTGGGGTTTCTTGAGAAATTTGGTGGATCTTTTTGATATTAGTTGTTTGATCTTGAAAATCTTATTAGAAGTTGGAAATATCATACAAAATCAGAAAAGGGACATTTCAGTGGTATCAGAGCCATGATCTTTCTAGCCTGAGGGTTTGTAGAAGTTTGCATGTCAGTTTTGAGAACTACCCAAATCTTGCATGATCTAATTTATGGTTGAATGTTGCTTCCAATCAGCTGGATGTCAAAATTTATGGTTGCATTCTACTTCTAATCATTTGCATGTTAGTTCTTGGTGAATTTGGTGGTTGCATGTTGCTTCTAATCAGCTGCATGTCAAAATTTATGGTTGCATGCAACTAAGTGAAAGAGAAAAAAGATATTTGTAGCGAGGAAAGAATAAAGAAATTTTGATCAAACCTCTAGTTGAAAGTAAAAGTAAAAAATCAAAGGAAGGGAAAAGTATGGCTGATCCAGATGAGATGGCAAAGAAATTCTTCCAAGACATCCAAAATACTCAGAAGCAAACATTGGATAGTTTGGCAGAAACTAGAGAGGCTTTGCGAATATTGACAGAAAAACTACAAGGAGTTGCATCTATTAATGAGAAAGGGAGCACTTCAGAGGAGCCAAGAAATCTGAAATCCACACCATCTAAATCAACCAAAACTATTTTCTTGCTTGCAGATGAGACACTAGTACCAAATCCAGCCATTAATCCTGTGGAAGAGGTTACAGGTAACTTGATTACATTAAGAGCTACTTACAATGGCTTAGATGATGACTTTCGTAGTTTAGTTCCTTTTAGAGAATATGTGGATATGATTAACACTTTGATGCCCAAGAAAGAGTACAAAAGGGAGCATGACATAAGTGGAAGAGAGCTCAAAAATAAAATAAGCAAGTTTATAGTACCTACTTTTGATGGAACAAATAAAATTTTAGCTAGAGCATGGCTACAAAAATTACAGACCTTCTTCACACTTAACCCCATAAAGGAGAGTGATGTTGTTCAAATTGCAAGTCTACACTTGGAAGATGCAGCCTATGATTGGTGGTATCATGGAATGACTACTCAAGGTCATGATCAGGTAACTACATTTGATGATTTTAGTCAAAGAGTGATAGATAGATTTGACTTCAAGGATGATGATTATGAGGATGTTGTTGTGCATGATGGTGAGATACTTGGTAGAGATGAGCAGACATTGAGCATTCATGACTTTTCTGAGAGAGAGTACCAGGCACAGTTAGATGTTTTGTCACATGAGGTTGAGGCTAGTAGTACTTCACATGATTTATCCCGCCAGCTGAAGGTGAGTGAAGACAGTATTGTGACTACATTATCTCATCATGACAGGTATGTGAAATTAGTTGGTATTGGTCATATTACTCAAGTGAAGATTTTGCTTGAGTTACCAGCTGATTATAGTTTCCGAATATGGACTCGAGATTGTTATATTGGCATTTGGGATTCAGTTGACCAGAAATCTTTAACACTTTTTGGTAGCAGTGATTGTTTGGGTGCTATCATGGATTTGATTAGCAAATTGCACAGTGTTGTATTTTCTTGTGCCAAGAGCTTATCTGATGTTGGTATTATTTTTTATACACTAGTGTTGGGCTTTGTTCATATATCCAGTCGACCATACTTGCTGGAATGTGTTGATGATATTTCATATTTGGTAGTGTGTATAGATGAGTCCCAGGATCATATTGGCATTGATGACATCCAGGAGGATGTAATAGGCAGTTTTGAAGACTTAGTTTCCTTGGGTACAGAGGAGTTGGACAGCAGTGCTAATGTTTTTGATACTCTGTATGTTGATATGAGCTTTAGATTTGATTCACAGGATATGGATGGTAATACTCTAGAGACTAGTAACTTTGAGGATACTCCTTTAGATAGTGCATCAGAGGAGGTTTGTAGGAGATAGTCAAGCCAGTGCCATCATGTGTCTAATCAGTTGAGAGTTAGTGACCGAGACATTGCTATCACTTGCCAACATTTTGATGCTGCTCATCAGTTGTTAGCAGTTTATGGATGGGGTTCTCCTACTAGTGATGAGCAGGAAGGCCGTTATCTTTCTTTGACAGAGATCCACTCTTTATGGGAGGCTATTCAAATTTTGAGACAAAATTATATGCAGTTGGTAGCCGACAGAGATTATCTTATGGAGTGGGGCAATACAGCATATGATGCATTGTTGGCCAAGGAAGATGAGGTGAGTGAGCTTACTGAGCAGCTTGAGGTGACTTCTGAGATTCTTGAGAGTACACTGTTGGATTTCAAGGAGTCACAGTTTCATTTGGCTAAGGTGACCATGGAGTTAGAGCGAATACAGTCTTTACCTAATTCTATACAGTCACAAGCTGTGGTGTTTGGTGATCTGAGGATGTCCATGGCTGAGATTGTCAGAGACAATGGAGATAGGGATGCATCCATCCTTGATACTAACATTGGCATATCAGGTTCATTCCCACTAGAGTCAAGTTCAATTGAGTTGGGTGTTGTAGCAGATTATTGTATGCCTGACATGGTGGTGGCCTCTAGTACTGATGGCACGGAGATTAGAGATGTATCAAAGATCATGTGTGATGTTGGTGAGTCGGCAGTTGGCATGGTTCCGGCTAGTAATACTACTCCCTTGGTGATATATTTGGAGGTAGTAGTCAATTCCAACATGGTTAATGATCAATTGCAGTTAGTTTCATCTATATTACAGTCTGAGCCACTGACTGAGATTGGTAAATTCTATCGGCATTACACTATGAGGTATGCTCATCAATTTACCTTTGATGACCATGTTGATGAGATGATGATACAAAGATGTACTTTGGTTCTTAGTGCTTATCATCAGTTATGGGACAGTTTGATGCCTCAAGATGAGAGTTGTGATGGGCATGACATGTTGATAGGTTCTGCAGTTGAGAGCTTGATAATATGTGACTAAGAGCAGGAGTTTGGGAGTGATGCTTCAGTGGGTGTTGTTATTGATTCTACTCCTTTAGCTATGACATCTCCTGACTTAGCTAGTGATCAGTCACAGTGGGTTGTATCACTTGTTCATGGTGAGTTGTTGACTGAGGTTGGTTTTTTTAATCAACATTATATTGCAGGCTATGTACATCAGTTAGCATTTGATCCTTGTTTTGAGGAGTTGATGGCAAGCAAATTTGGTTTGGATTCCATTTCTTACTCTTTATCTTGTAATGTCTTTTCACCATCAGCAGTGCATGGGAGTTATGGTTATGAGATAGTGGCCAATGATTTTCAGAGTTGTGTTGACTGCAGGAGTTGTACAGTGTGTGGATTCTCCATACTTGGTACAGTTTCATTCGAGAGCGTTCACCATTGTTGCAGAGTTGAATTATACATTCCATATAGGCCAGTGGGATGCGTTGATGGTATTTACTATGTTGGTAGTTTGATTTGTCCACTTTACTTGGGTTCTGATGTTCTAAGAGTTTGTGTCTCATGGGTTTTTGACTGTGGTAGTGGTGATTTTGGAGTTTGGTTGAGCTATAATTGTCAGTTTGATTATGGATTCCTCTTGGTCATATTGCAGAGGATATTGCAGGAGCCTGTGTTAATTGGTAGTAGTATAGTTCATGACTACATTTGGGATCCAGGTGGATTGATTGGTTTATTGTTCATCCATTGCTTGAGGACAAGCAATGTTTGGGAGGGGAGGACTTGTCATGTCCCCTTTTCAAATAATTAAAAAATAATAATCTTTGCTAAGGCAGGCAGGCCCAAGAAAGTGAAGTTTCGAAAAAAGGGGGTTAATCTTTAGAAACCGTTGGACTAATAAATGAAAATTATTATTAAAATATGTTTCATTAACCTCTCTTGGATGTGAGTTACGGTTATGCCCTCTTTTGAGGGGTTTGGAGGCATTTTGGGCAGATTCTAGAACTTGATTTTGCTCATTTCTTTGTTATTCTTCAGAGGTTGCCAAACCTGTGGAGAAGGAGACCCAAGAACGGGAGTTTACAGGTTTCCAGGGAGACCCAAGAATGGGAGTTTGCAGGTTTCCAGGAAGGCTAAGGATGGGAGTTTGAAGCCATTCCATGTGCATGCTCATACAGAGTTTGCCTTTGTGCTAAATAATGCAGATTTGTGGGTTTTCGGGTGTGTTTTTTGTATGAGTTTGGTGTTTTCAGTTGAGTATTTCATATCAGTTTGGGTTGCTGCTGTATTTCAGACTTTAAGGTGTTAAAATAGAGCTGAATATATGTATTGGGACATGATTAAACTTCTGAGATAGATTATTAGTGTTTTTGTGGTGTTTCCGGGCATTTTTGTGTTAATTTCGGGAGCCCGATGAGCATAGTTTTTGTCCTACATTTGAGAACTGTTGTGTAAAGGCTATACAGATCTGGAAATTTCATTTTTTAGGCTGTTATGCTGCTGAAATTTTTGTAAAAATGTCCGCTTTCAGATTTATTAATAATAGGTGAAGTTGTGAAGCTTTTGGCACAATTTCTGGCATACCCGATTTGGAGTTTCTTGAAAAATTTGGTGGATCTTTGTGATATTAGTTGTTTGATCTTGAAAATCTGATTAGAAGTTGGAAATATCATACAAAATCAGAAAAGGGACATTTCAATATATATATATATATATATATATATATATATATATATATATATATATATATATATATCCTTAATTAAATGATTTTAGACTCTTAATAAATTATATCTTTTATTATTTTGGAAATATATATCTTTTATTAATTAAAATTTAACTTTAAAATAAATTAATTAAGTTAATAGTTAATTAAACAAAACTATATTAATAAATTTATTAATATTAATTAAATTAATAATTAATATTTAAATTTTATAATAATTAAATTTAATAATAATAAAAATAATTCTAAAAAAATACCCTACAACTTACCTTAGCCCATAGGCTTATTTACTGTTGCGGCAACCCTGCTACCATGACAATGGGTGTATCTATTGTTTACGATAGCAGGTTTTCTGTGCGGACCATTAATGGTCGTTGACAGTACCACACTGGTCGTTGAGAAGAGATTGATGGGAGGTGGGGGTTTGATGGCCCCGCCTCCCCACTAATTTTTTTTTTTTTTTTTTTTTTTTTTTTAATTTCAAAATAAATTTTGATAACAATCCTCCCCAAAATATAATTTTTATAATAATATTTTTTTTAAACATTTGCAAATTCAATCTGATAGGAAAAATATGATCAACCATTCGAATTTCCATTTCTTTCAAAACCCTTCCTAGTTTTATTAACCATTTTTAAATCTACAAAACGAGGGTTCTACTAAATTTCAATCCTCACATATACAAATGAAAACAATAAGAATACCAGTAAATTCTAATGAAGGATTAAAGAGTTCATCACAATGAAATTTGGAAAAACAATTAACAATCACGATGAAGATAGGAATATTAAATTACCTAATTAATTGGGTGAACAAAACACAAGGATCAACCTAGTTCTGATGCTAATTCGCAAACACCCGAAGATTGTGAGAAAAATCTCTCCTCTAAAACCTTCTCTTTGAAAATTCCCTTCTCCAAAATTTCTAGTCTTTTTTTCTTTAGAAAATGAACCCTCAATTGCTGATAAGGAGTTCTCTCCTAAATTCAAGGCACTGATTGTGCGATCACCTAAGGGAACTCCTTGATCACAACTTTTTAACTTTTATTATCTTTTCTTTTATGTTTTCATGCACACTTTTTGCAATATAAAATATCTTTATTAAATTTACTTGCTTTCTCTTATAAATTAATTTATTATATTTTAATTTCATGCATAAGCTTTATGCAATTTAATTAAAATAAACTTTATTCAATAATTGCTTACTCTCTCTTATTAATTTTTTAAGCATTTTTAATATAATATTTATTAACTTAAGTAATAATAATATTTAGCATTTATCTAAATGATCCCCTAAATATATTATTATTAAATTAAATAAATATTATTACGCTCTCAAAATAGATTATAATTTTCTCCTTAAATTTAATTCTTTTTATTTAATTAATTTCACAATTAATTAAATATTGAAAATATCATAATAATTTTGCCATTAAATTAAATCATTAATTAATCTTTTAGTTTGACTCAATTAACAAAAAAATTACCAAAGACTTATAAGACGAAATATGGAAACCCATCATAAAATACCACATACAAAATCAAACTTAAGGGTTATAATGACAAATTTACATCATATGACAAATTTGGAAGAGTAATCATCACATATACTTGTCCTAATTTTCTAGGACAAATGGTTTAAAGGTTAGGATTTGAACTCAAGAATTTATCTCCCTTCTATTACCATTAAGATATTGCGATAGGCTACACTCATCCTAGCAATTCAAGGAAATCGATACCTGGTACCTACAATTTGCATAAAATCCATGCATATACAAAAACATATATTCTAAGCTAAAAAGGCAATGGTAGGAAGTGGTGCATGGTGTAGATCTCGACTAGCAGGTGACTACGACTCCCTTCTTTAACAACATAAAAAATGTCATACATAAAGAAAACATACACACACACACACCATACACATGCAGTATGGGGTAAGTATCCATAAGAAAACACGTATAATAATCTATCTAACTAACATCATCATATAACTGAAATCATTGTAATAATCATCATCAAGGTATAATTATGCATACATGAAATAACTGGTACCAAGTAGTCTCATCATATAATCAACTGAGAATGAAAATAGTAGTTGATAATTTGAAAGATAATGCTACTAATCATCAAGCATAAACATAAAGTGGCCTAAAAGAGTTCAACAATAATAATAAAACGTAAACTAGGGGTAGGCATTACACAACAAAAAACTAAGGCGATGTCTATGCTGACATCGAAATGAAATTTTTTAAATAAATTTAAATTTAAGACACAATTTTAAAATGGTTTTTAATTTAATTTTTAAAATCAGTAAATTGTCAATTTGATGTCAGCATAGACATTGGCAAAAACTAATGTAGAAATCTTTAAATCCAAATTGGAGAATGTGTGGGAGATTCTTGGGCGAACCAGAAGGATCATGCTTTTTATAGCACTTCAAGTGGAAACCATGCAGGATGGTGGTAGGATACATTTTAGCTAGCGCGTGGAAAAACTTACCTATTTTACAATGTGTTAGTAGCTTTCCCTAATATTGAAAAGTCATTTGAATCGATTGATATCAACTGGTTGCAACCAAAAGCTTGAAGTCCCAATCAAATTGATATATACAACATAATTTATTAAGCGAACTCTAAATTTCCCAACTAGATCGTAAACCCATGTAAGCTTTCAAAATCAATTAGAAAAGAAGATAAAAGAGAAGTAAAGCTCCCAAACCTATTGTAGAATTAAATGATATTTGAGGCCATACTTGGTAGGGGTAGAGAGAATGATCCGGTCCTTGTGAGTTGCAGTTGGAAGAACCTGGAGAACCTCGATGTGTGGTGACTAGCTACGAAGTAGTGAAGTCATTCCTTTATTTTCTTTAATACCTTGTCACCTAAATCTATGAGCACTTTGCATGAGAGGAAACCATGCAAGAAGTCATTTGGAAATTGCATCTACAAGCGTAGAGGGTTGCAAAGTAAAGGCCATTTAGTTTTTTCCATTGAATTTGGGGATCTCTGGTGTAGACACTTTGAGGATGGTGCCTTTTTGTGTATAGAAACATCGCCATGCATTGAGAAGTTACTTGAGGAAGAGGACACGTGAAATTGGGTAGAGAGGAATAAAAAGCATGCAACTCTTGCTTATGTACATTGCATAATAGCATTGTCAGAACAATAATGATGAAATGTGATTGGCAAGAACTGAAAATTTTAATAACAAATTAGTAAAAGCCCTAGATAATAGTTCCACCATGTAATTATAGGAACTAATAAGAGAGGTGAATTATAATTTTGCTTTCCAGAAAAAGAAAATAGTTTAAAAGTCCAATGGTATCATGGAGTGCACAAATGGTGTAGGTGCTAGTAGTAGTAGTGAAGGTCAATCCAGAGAAACAGATTTATCTAGATTATAAGTGCCTTAAAGATTTTGGAGAGTAGAGCCACCATGTGTGGGAGGATTTTTGTATGCAATAAGAGAGATTGTCAAGGATTGCATGGTTTTTCAAAGATTTTGTCAAAAATATTAGAGATTTTTAAAGTTTTTTTATCAAAATTATCTTTGATACATGTTCAAGTTTTTGTCTGATGTAAGAATGATTTCTAGTGGTCTTAATCAAAGTTTTTCAGATTATGTCTATAATGTTTAAATTTTGTATGCAGTAAGACTGATTTTCAGAGGAATTCATGATTTTTTACATGATTCTATCAAAAAATGCTAATTTTTGTTCTTGTATACTAGAAGAGAGATTTTGTGTGGACTTCATGATATTTTTGTATGGATTCTATCAAAATTTATGCTAATGCTAAGGTTCTTGTACACATCAAGAGATATTTTTAATGGATTTTATGAGTAGGACATGAAGTAAAGCCTGGTTGAGGTTATAGCTCTACATCTCATTGATCTAGCAAAGTTGTTGGGTAGGACGATGAAAGATGCTTTAAATACATTGTTTTGTCTCCAATGTGAATAATCATGTGATTTTACTAAGAATTGTGTAAGAATTAGGCCATCATTTTTTTCTCAACAGTTGATGAGAATCCCTTTACCCAATCAAAATCCCTTTCTAAGTAGCGTAAAATACTCCAGTGGCGATGGGGTTGGTGACCGGAAGAAGCTTCTTAGAAAACACAGGAAGCTTTTTGAAGACTGGTTTAATTTTTTTTTTGTCATTTTTTGAATTAGGAAATTCATATAACCTCTAGCTAAATTAAGAGTAACCAATAGAAAAAAAGAAATAATGACAATAAAAATATTTTTAAAATAAAACTACTTTACATCTTTAGAACTTCATTATTTCTATTGAAATTTTTAATTAGTTTGAATCCATAGAAAACATTAGTTCCCTGGGCAGGGATTAATAATGTACCATCACATACTATAATGTTACATAGGCAGGGACTAATAAACATAAATTATTCATGTTCCATCACATATTATAATGTTTCCAATCATTTAGGAATCAAACAAACACAAAACAAAATACTTTGAATGAAATCCATGATTTATGAGTTGAGAAAGAAAAGAATGGAACTTTCTATAGTGATAAAGCATAGAGATTTCCATTTACACTGACTGTATATAACCACCTTCCAATTGTATGTGTTGTATACCGTAGACTTCACACAAACTACTCCATCTGATTTAGTTTGCAAATTTATTTATTTATTTCCCCTTATAAAATTTGCACTTCAAACCTTTCTCTCTCCTCTTGAATTTGTAGACCAATCTTATAAGCAAAAATGCACCTTTTCCTTTTTAAATATGCAAAGCTCCCTCAGAATAAAAATTCCAACGGACATTGATTTTGCTCATAAAAAATGCTCTTTTTTATGTGCCTTTGCCTTTTTTGTAAATGCAAAGCTCCCTCAAAATAAAAATTCCAACCAACATTGATTTTGCTCACAAAGAACACTCTTTTTTTTATGGAAAGTTGCTCACTATAGTGGCTTACACTGTTACTCACCTTCCCATTTCAGCATGTTGGAAAATAAATTAATTATACCAAGTACATTCCAACTACTTTGACCACTGACCAAGGAGGCTACCAGACATAGTCAGCACTTTCTAGATTATTCTTCCAATCTCCAACACTTTCTAGAGTATTCTTCCAGTTTCCATATTTCTAGGAGCCCAATTTGAGTTTCCAATATAGCATGTTCATTCTCTATCTTTGTTAGAGTCATTTCTCCCCGATCTTATTTTTTACAAAATTATGACTCTCTCATAGTCAAAATATTTCTTTGTAGATCTTGTTAGTAATAGTGGCTAGAAAATTTATCAAAAAAAATTATTCTTCTCTATTGCTTTTGATGAGAAAAAGGAGGCTAAAAAGTTGAAAAGAACATAGAACTAAACTATTGAGAATTTCGATGAGAGAAAGGATGCCAGAAAGTTGAGAAAAACATAAAATTAAACTATTGAGAATTTTGATGAGAAAAAGGAGGCTAGAGAGTTGAAAAGAACATAGAACTAAACTATTAAGAATTTTCAAAATTGTAGGTGAAGTTTAGGATATGAGGCATGGCTTCGACATGGAATGCTTCAGTAGTTGATGTTTAAGAGCAGAGGTTTTGAAAGCCAGAAATTTTAAACATTTTTAGAAGAAGTTTATTATGATTTTTTTTCAGACCATAGCTTTAGTCTTCTACAAAAATAACAAGTGCACATCAATACCCTTATAATGCATCCAACAGAAAACAAATCAAAATGCCATTGCCATCAACATCAAAGAAAACATGAAATAAAATTAATGATTAATTTTTATTTTTGGTAATCGAAGGGAAGGAAATTCTATTCAATGGAGATATTAAAAACAGTGCAGATTTTGTTATGGAGAAGAAGTATAAAATAAAGGATTTTGTTAGTGATCTACACCTTGCCATTGTGGCAGATTTCTTATTTATCTGTTTCCTGCCATTTATTTCCCATGTGAATCTATATTGTGTACATGAATGTCATCCTATTTTTTTATACGCGTGGCATGCTCCGATTGTATCACATGCACTCTCGGCACAATCTACATTGAAAGGTCCACTTATACTTATTTTTATTTCTCGCATGCACTCTCAAAACAATCTACATGTATCACTATAAAATATGTTTCATCGTGTTATCTTGTATTGTAATTCTAATTTACACTCAATATAAAATTATTTCAGAAGTACAATATTCCAACCAAGAGTAATTGCATTTTATATAGAGCATGTGAAGCGACATTATTCGAAGAAGATGGGCCATGTTAGAGAAGTTGTACAAATTCCATAGAGCATATTATAGCTAGGTGAGTTGTATGAATCCCCTTGCCCCCCAACCTTGTTTTTTTCTCTCATTCGTCCTATGCTAAATGGATAAGGTCGTGGTTCTAAATCAAAGGTTTTCCATTTATAAAAGATTTAGGGCCTTTCTATCTGCTTTTTGTATTCAATGAGGATCATCAAGAATCTTATAAAAACATTTGTATAATTCTAGGTAGATAGAAAATTTCTAGGGGTTAAGTTTTGATGATTGAGAATGTCCACAAACTTTAAGAAAGCAATGTGAATCTTGAACATTTGATTGTGTATATTAGAGATGTCAATATTTTCAATATAATATTAGTCTTATTTAAGTATTTTTTGAACAGATATTTATATCGTTGTTCATTGAATAATGTGTGTAAATTTGATTTAGGAAAGTTCATTATGTACAATTAGTTTCAATTTATGGACCTACTTAGATACATTTAAAAACAATATAGTCTTAGTAGTAGACAAGTCAAAGATACTAAGAAGAGAGTTCTACTAATGTATTGATTTGAACCACATTCAAACTAAACTCAAAAGCCAAAGTTAATCTTGTAGAATTATCAAGCAAGTACTACAAGGATAGTATAGTGTTGTAAATTGAACCTTGTATTTATGACACCTAAGTATTAGGCATAATGCATTCATGGAAAATATCATCATCAAGTTCTCAACATTTTGACATGATGGATCTCAAGGGCCCAGCATTGATGACCCCTAGTTTGAATTTGGGATCAATTGGTTAAAATAGTAGCATAATTTATGGACATCAATGAAATGCACGAATATCTAAAATTATTTTGAATGCAAGAAGAGTATATTATATATCTAATGTAGGGTCACACCACCCTTACAAAATCATAACCAAGATAAAATGCCATAGATAACAAAAACGCTTCATAATGCATGGATTGGTAGTACTTGAAGGTGAACAATGCTTCAAAATGCTTGAGGATGAAATCCTTACAAATTCCTTGAAAGAGATCACTACAACTTCCTACAATGTGAGGCCACTACAAACACTCTCCAAAAATAACTCCATAATAACACAAGAACAACTTGAGAAATGCAAGAGAAAATATTGTATCTTTATTATTTCAATGGAAGTAAATATTTTTGCCACTCTTACAAATGCTAGCCAAGTTGGCTTCCACATGTACAACTAGAGCTTACAAGCTTACAACTTCTTAAGGATGTATTTTTTTCTTCTTGAGGATTTTACCACCTCAAACCACCTTTACAATTGATTTATATGTGCATAGATAGTAAGAGATTAAAAAATGTGGGATGGAAGGTGGGTGTAACTACCTTGCTACAAATAATCAAATGCATGATTTAATTTAATAAAATATTGAAGAATTTTCTTAAATAAGAAACTTTCCAAAAACTTTAATATGTCAACTATGCACTAGATAAATAAAAAGTTAGAAAAAGATAACTTTATTTTTTGTATTTTTGTCATTTTCTCTCTAATTAGTTTTTTCTTAAATATATAAATTTTCTCCCCTTTTTTTTTTGATGCAACATTACTCTTGCACCATGGATGTTCATGCATCAGACATTTTGGATAAGAAAGATATTTCATGAGGAAAGCTCGTGAACTTTTGAAAACCACATGTTGACATTGAATCTACTATTCTTATATGTATTCTTTTGTATTCCTCTTTCCCTTAGCTTGTACATGTAAGTCTCTTCCTACTTTCATCTTTCTTCTCTTTCTCTGGGCTTTAGAATGTAATCTAGCTCAAACAATGTTACGTTAGCAAACTTTGGGAAGTCATAGATATTTTCTTCTTTATCATGAATTTCCTAGATTACCTTTACTATGATCGTAACCTATTTTCCTATCTCAACCCACACATAGTGCTCTATATTTACATTTCCTTCAAAAGGATGTGGTTCTCTTACAAACTCATTCTTCTTTGCATAATTCAAAATATTTTTATCATAAACATCATGATACTTGTCATTTTTAACTTTCACTACCTCCCCTTCCAATTGGAGATCTTCATCTTTATTAGTATTTGATAAGGAACCATTAGGGATTCCCTCCTCTTGTTCATCTCTTGTTTCACTTTCAATTACCCTCTTGTCTTCCAAAGGATTTACTATATTAATATCCTTTTCCATCTTAATATCAACCTTCTCATGATAAGTATCAAATTTTACCTCATCATTTTTTGTTGTAACTTTTGATCTTATTTCATTCAATGCAAGCCATACTGAAATTACTTGCATTAATAGGAAATCTTATTTAATTTTGTCTTCTTTCACAAACTCTTTCATGTCATTAACCTAATAAGTTCTTGTATCAATGCACAACTTTCTTCTTCCTCCATTAAGGGCTTCAAATTGACACGATCTTCCTAGCAAAAAGTGACAAATATCCATAGGCATAATTTTATATAGTACCTCATCATGGTAATTTCCAATTTAATGAAATGTTTATCATTATCCAAAACTTAATGTTCATCTTGTAACCATGCAATTAAAGATGGATCTAGATGTCTTCTCTTCTCCACTTGTAGCTTACTAATCATTCTTCTAACACAAGATTAGCATTGCTACCACCATCAATGATCATATTACAAAAGTTTCCTCTACATTGACATTTAGTATGAAACAATCTCTTCCTCTAAATTGGATCCACATTTTTGTTCATCAAAACTCTCCTTGTGATAAGAGCCTCTCCCACTTCATCATTTTTATAATGTGAAGACTGCATGCATAAGTCTATTATTTCCCTCATGTATTCTATTAATCATCCCTTTATGTTGAGACACTAAAAATAATTATGACCTTCTTTTCCACATTGGAAACATGTTCTATGAAACCCTTTTCTTCCTAGTCCTTGTTCTCTTCCTCTTCCTCTTGGATTGCCATTATTTTAATCTTCCTCTAATTCTAACTACTACATGAGTCATCATTCTTTTAAACTTCAATTTTGTCTCCATGAGATTTTCCACTTGTCCTTTGTCTACAATATCCTCCCTCTTTTCTCTCAAATCTCCTATTTAGCTTCTCTTCCACTTTCAAAGAAAATTGATATGAATATTCAATGGTAAACATTATTACTATTATCAACTCTTCATGAATACTAGGCTTTAATCCATTTATGTAGCCAGAAACATTTTCCTTGCTAGCTCTAGAGTGACCTTCTCTAATAAGAACTCAATATAACTCTTCAATATACACTTGTAAATATTGCCCCGTTGTTTGACTTTTATTGCATATTTTTGGAAGTGTGTTTAGCATGTCGTAGATGTTGGAAATGTAATGAAAAGTAAGTGATTGGGAGAGCGGGGAAGGGGTGAATTAGAAACCCATAAAACTCTTCTCACTTACATTGTATTGCTTTAGATTATCTAATCTACTATCATGTAAGAACATAAAGCAATAAAGAAATCAACACCATAATGCTTTGACACAAGATATGGTAATCCAGAAACCCTCCAAGTAGAAGGTAAAATAGGGGTGGGGATGACACCCACAATCTTCACTATTTTAGTAATAAAGTTGGCTTGTTAAGACTTTTAATCACTTCTAGTGATCTACTCTATTAGGAGTATAAAGGACTACTAGTTCTACCTTGCAAAAGGATTTTACAATACAATGAAGTATGTTCTCTGTTAAGAGACTTGGTGTAAGACTATTAGGTCCACATCATTAGAGGATTTGTCTGAAGCACCTTTTTAGGATGAATTAGCAAGATGATCTCTGCAATGTAACTTGATTCACTGAATAAGATCCTTTGAATAATCTGATCACCTATTTGTGATGGATGAGTCTCTACTTTTCTCTTTATACTGCATTGTAGCCTAATTACATATTATCTCTATATTCACCTTTTGTTTCCAAAATGAACATATATATTCTTCTTTTAAAATGTTACACACCTTCATATTTTCCTAAACAAATGAATTTGTCTTTTTTATATATCCTTCAAGAAATAACTCTATATCAAATCTGCTCCCACAAAAGATATCTTCATAAAAACCAAATATATCTTTAGGTCAATTCAAGTACTGATACTCAGGAAATGAAGTGCTTTTGATCTACTGTTTTCACTCAGGCAATACAAAGAGCTTGAGTGACACCAAATCTTGGTTAGACTTGGATGCTTGGGTAACATTATGGAGCTTGGGTGACATAGATAGCTCAGTTAACACAGAGTGCTCAGTTAACTCTGTGAACTTAGTTCACACATGAAGTTTGTTTTCCACTTATAAAATTGAACAACTTAGTTTATATTGTGGACTTAGTTAGCAGAGTATATCTTCTCAGGCTACACTAGAATTGGTTCCCTGATAGAAAGCTCAGTTGCAGTATTAATTGACCTTCCTAGATATATCTAAGTGGTTTTTTTACTAATTAACAATATTTCCTGTCATAGGGTCAACAATCTCCCCCTTTGGCATTAGTGACAAAAACACTTATCCAAAGTAGTTCTATCTGAAATTACTTACTCAATTGTTTTTTTGTCAAACTCCCCCTTTGTATGTGTATGGTTTTGTTACTCAATTTGAACTGGATTGTTTTTGCTTGGTTCCAACTTCTCTGAATTTGGATTTTTTTTAAATTTTTTTTTTTTTTGACTAAACATCTAATTTGTATCATATACATATACCTCTATAAATTTCTCTATACATTTCCTCATGTATATATTTCTTCCCTGAGTATATACATACTATGTTTCCCCTTTTTTATTACAAATGCCAAAACATATACTTACATAGTAATACTAAAATATGTGAGAAAATCATTATGCCCTTTCAAAATTAAAGATATAGTTATATCCCAATCCTCTTGTAGGACTTTCAAAGTATGCAATTCAATTTGGAGTTCAATTGATAGCTCCATCATGAGGTTTACAACTAAGAAGTTTGTGTCATGTACTAATGTATTTATATCTGCTAAGTGCTTCTGCATCACACCCATACGAGGAAGTATCATACTTTGGATGTTTGTAATGGTTACCCTTATTTTTGCTTCCTCCTTGAATAACTCAGCCTACTAATCTATCAAAAATCTAACCTTTACAAAATGATTTGATTTGGTACTCGAGTCAAGTGCTAACTGGCTAGCACTGCTTTTTAAATCTTCATCATCTTTTGTCAATTTGTCTTTAATTTCTTTAGTGAAAATTGATGTATCACACAATTTTGTGAAAAATGAAACAATATTCTTTAAAAATTCTATGAGTGTTCCAATTAGAGTGGAAAGTTCCACTTGATCAACATAAATCTTCTTTGCTATATTTTCCAAAACTTTGTTCTCAAACTTTCTTTTTGCCCTTTGCAGAAGTTTCTCCTACCCATATATATCCTTATTGAATTTATGTATAATATATACTAGTTTTTCAATAATAGGGGCCTCATTATTTACCTCTATTTGTAGTACATTAAAAAATATGTCCTTGATGTCTTCAAGAACTTTACCTATGTCTCTTTTTTCTCTCAACTTTCTCTGTTGTGCCCTCTTCCTCCATAAATCACTGAGAATCTCCATATGATCAGTAGTGAGATTGGATTGATCCCAATATGGAATCACAATCTCAACATACAAAGCTATCTCATTAGAGATCTTTTCCTTATCCTTTCTTTTGGTACTAGGAGAGACTATGATGGCTTTACCTTTCTTCTCACCTTTCTTCTCCTCTCCACTCAATTGACTCATAGGTGCTTCTTTTATTTATTTTTAAACCTTGTCTTTGTACTTTGGTTTCTACTTAGTTAAATTATCCTAGAGCTAGATTAAGTCTATGACTTGGGTCCTACTTGGACGGATGAAATACTTTGCACCTTTTTCTTTGATTGGTTTACACTAGGTGTAGCAATGGCATGGCTCAAAGTTGAGGGTAGAGATGCAATCACTACTATTGTCATCATATTTGTATTAGACTCTTCAATAGTTTGTACCTCTTGTTCTTGATCTTTCTTCAATTTATCTTCTTATTCAAATATGGCTTTCCACAACTTTTTGTGGACTAAACAACATCCTCTATTTTGTTTGTTAAAGGATTTGAACCTTAGATTCTTCCTTCTCACATTTTTTTCATGGCCTCCTTGGTTTCTACATTTTAGAGGTTAGGCATGACACTTATTATAGATTTCTCTTAATGTTGCTTTCTATTTTAATAGCCTTAGTTCATCTCTGTATAATTTCCTTCAATAGGACATCAGGGGCTTGGCCTTTTAACTCTCTAGGATCATATTTCCATTTAGCCATTTTTTCCACTAGAGCATCTTCAATTTGTTGTTTCTCCTCTTTGCTTCTAGTTTCACACTTGATATACCTAAAATCTTACATTCCACTTCCTTCTCTTAGTCTCTTTACTTTTTGTTCAAAGGATAGTGGTGGCCTCTTAATTTGGATGATTGTAGTGTTATCTTCTTCATCTTCTTCATCTTCATCCTATAGCTTTAGCTTCCTCTTAGATTTCCTCACAATTGTGAATACAAGGTCATTTTCCTTCTTGGGCGCCCTTGTAATCACTTTTCTTTTCTTCTTAGGAGGTTCTTGCTCATCTTCTTTGTTCTCTTCTTCTTGGTCTACCTCTTATTCTTCATCATCAGCTTCACCTTTACCCTCAATAAGAATGAGATACTCACCTTTCAACTTCTTCTTCAAGGTCTTCATCCTTTTCTTTCCTCTTTTCAAGACTTGAGGAATCTCTATCTCTAGAGATATCCTAGTATTTGCTTCTTCATAGGTGCAAAAGTATGTTTCCTTAGGGTCAATAGGCTCATTCAAAAGAGACTCTATGATATCTCTTGTATCATCAATGTTGACTTCATATCCCAAGGGTTTCACCCATGCAGTTCTAGAATAGCTACCTAAATATGAGTGCTATCATAGTCAACCAAGAAACAAATACGTTGAGCATATTACTCAACCAACTACTGAGGTATCCTATACCTACTCTACATTTTCTTTTTGAAAGTATCAAAGTAAGCTTCCATTATGCTATCAAGATTTTCTCCCAATTCTTGGATATAGTCATTGATTTGGTAAATCATAGGTTTGTCCTTACTCCAAACCATACTACATTTGAATGGAAATAAATTTTGAACATAAAAGAGTAAGAACATGAATAAGGATTCAAACTTACATATACTTTTCTTTGAATCTCGAATGTTCTCCATGTTCTTGTTAAGTTTACTGAGCTAAAACTTGGTGAGGTCAAATCATAGGTTTTTCTTCACCAACTTGTAAGCCAAGTCAATAGCTTCACATGGCACACTATTTGGTCTACTTGAGTTGTAGTTCTTATGTCAAATGACATGGATCTTGAATTTGATCTCCATGTTAGTGACATTTTTGAGCTTCATTCCCCTTCCATCCCAATCTGCATGAACTAATCCTTCCACAACTCAAGTAGAAATAGGTTCTAACTTTACCTAGTGACAATAAATAAGTTGTAACACAATTAAAACATTACTTTGTTACTTTGTCTTGTGTATCTTTCTATGATGATTTTAATTTCTTCCTTCTTGTGCATTTGGAACTAATGTGAGGTCTTCTTGATTTTTGAGTTCCATTAATCTCCTTGACTACTTAGTTGGATGTGGATGCTTCACCCAACTCATTGGATTGTCTGATGATAGCTTCTTGATTTGGGAATTCCTATGTTTTCCTTACCTATTTCTAATTTTTATAAGTTCTAACCATCTCTTCAATCTTGGACTTACCTTTTTTTTCTTCATCATTATTTGTTGTATCTCTATTTATGCAGTTTTTTGCCAAGTGACTTATCTTTTTGCATACATAGCAATATTGGTGTTCCTTTTTCTTATGTCAATTTCTACACAATTTATACCAATGGGCCCATATTCTCCACAATAATGACATTTTCCCTATGTATTGTAGTCCCAACCAATAATTTATTTGTCTAGTTCCATTGTGCTAAAAGTTTGGATTTGATCTGCACTCTGAAGACTTGTGGCCTTGTTTATGATATGTAAAACAATTCCCTTAAATTTTTTATTTTCTTCTGCATTCATTTTCCTTGTGACATTTTTTTTTAATTTTAGCACTAACCTTTGAACTTGGGTTGCATGGTATTACTCCAACAAACATTTTATATATGACCTAGTTTTCCACAAGTGTTTCCTATAGGCCTTTTTTCTTTTGTTCTCCTTGTTGTGATGAATCTCCTTGATTGGTATACCCTAAAAGAGTAGTACCTTTGGGTCTATTCATTTAATATTGGTCATATAATTGATTTACACTTTCTTGTGATATTAATCTTCTCTCATTTAGTTCCTTTTCAGCTCCTAGTTCATTCTGGAGTCTCTCATTCTTTGTTCTTAGATTAGTGATTCCTTGATTTGCATCATCTAGTCGATCTACCATGTCTACTTGGTTTTGAGATAACTATTGAACTTCATTGGTCTTTTCCTCTAGCCTTATAGCAAGTAGTTGTGTGTCTTCATCTACCATTTCTTTATCAATTATTAATTTGATATTTTTCTCCATGACTTCATATAGCCTAGCTGGGTGGCTTTCTTGTTCTCTTTTCAATTTTCTCACTTATTCTTGTAGTGTAGCATTTCTCACCTATAAATCTTCTATAGATGCATCTTCTTCTTCTAAACATCTTTTTTTGTATACGTCTTCTAAAGCTTCTTCTTTGTAGAGATTGTCACTCATCTGTATAGCCAATTATTTTCTTCTTTTCAGAGAGCAATTGAGTTATTCCTTGAATTTCCTAACTTTCTTTATAGCCATGTGTAGATCCAATTTTTTATTGTTTCTCTAACTTGTACACTTCCATATTTTGGATCTTTACTCTCTAGTTATCAAGCCTCTAATAGGAGAACCTTTCTTTGTGTAAGGAAACTTGGCAACAAAGAATATAACCGTTTCCACATAACCCATAATAGATCTGAAATAAACATGAAATTAAAATCCACATGCAAGAGAATTAGACAACATACCCACAAAATTGTGACACAAGATATACCCTGGGAAACCCTCATTGAGGGAAAAACCCAGCCTTCAAAAGCATCCATCATCATGTATTATTCAGCAAAAATACCATTGCCATACAACCATGGAAGCCTTCATGGCCATAGCCACAACCGAGCAAACTATGTGAACAAACATGAATCCACACATCCCATGCCATGCTTCCAACCTTCACAAATGCTCCCTTGGCTAACCTGTCAAGCCTTTTCCCGCTTGACTCTTGCCTTTTGTCCTCTCCTTTACTCTTTCTTTCTCACTCTCTTTCTGCAACAACTACCCTTGTGGCTATTTATATAGTAGCAAGTCCCACAAAACCACTAGGTGGTATTACATAAACCATGTGCTAAAACCATGTGCTACCTAACCCACTGACCCCACATTTAATATTGGGCATTTAATTCTTTTCCCCAATATTAAATAGTTACATGAAATATTTTCACAATGTTACAATACAACTCATCAAGAATATTCTATGGGAATCTTTACATGTTGCACGTCCATCTAGGTACAACATTACATAATAAAAATAAAATAATAAAATATAACAATAGTATGCAATGTGTGCAACACCAATTATCTCAACACTTTGATACCAATTTTTGGTTATGTGATGACAAGCAAGTGACTGAGAGGGGGGTGGGGGGGTGAATCAAGAACCAATAATTTTTTTCTCACTTAGATTACTACTTTATATTATCTAATCTACTATTATGCATGAACATAAAGCAATAAATAAATCAACACCATAACACTTTGACACAAGATATGGTAACCCAAAACCCTCCAAGTCAAAGGTAAATCTAGGGCAGGGCTAACACCCACAAGCTTCACTATTGCAGTAATAATGTTGGCATATTAAGGCTTACAATTGATCACTTATGGTGATCTACAATGTTAGGAGTATAAAGGACTACTAGTTCCACCTTGCAAAAGGATTTTAGAATACAATGAAGTATCATCTCTGTTAAGAGACTTAGCATAAGATTGTTAGGTCCACCTAGTTAGAGGATTTATCTGATGCACCTATTAGGATGAAATAGAAAGATTATCTCTGCAATCCAACTTGATTTTCTTAATAAGATCCTTTGAATAATTTTATCACCTAATTGTAATGGATGAGTCTCTACTTATTGCTTTATATTTCCTTGTAGCCTAATTACACATTTTGCTCCATATTCACCTTTTGTTTCCAAAATGAACATATATATTCTTCTTTTAAAATGTTACACACCTTCATATTTTTGTAAACAAATAATTTTTTCTTTCTTATATATCCTTCAAACAATTTAACTCTATATCAAGTTGGCTCTCACAAAAGATATCTTCATAGAAACCAAATATACATTTAGGTCAGCTCAAGTACTCATGCTCGAGAAATATAGTGCTTTTGATCTACTATGGTCACTTGGGTAATACAAAAAGCTCAAGTGACACTGAATCTTAGTTAGACCTAGATGCTCAAGTAACATAGAGAGCTCGGTTAACTCTATGAACTTGGTTCACACATGAAGATTGTTTTCTACTTATAATATTGAACAATTTAGGTGGGCTCAGTTATCATAGTGTATCTACTTGGGCTACACTAAAATTTATTCCCTAATAGAAAGCTTAGTTGTAGTATTAACTGACCTTCCTAGATAGCTAAGTGGTTTTGTTACTAATTGACAATGTCTTGCTAGAGGGTCAATAATAGATGGTTATGTGGGTTGACAGTAATATTTTGTCATTTATCTCAATATACTTTTGTTGTTGCAAATTGTGTGTGTAGATGCTTAAAATCGTCCCTAAAGACTATATTAATTAATTTTAATATCGCCTGTAACATTGTAATTAATTATATTGTTCACATTCCTCTACTTATTTAATTAAATTATTTTAATTAAATAAGTTCATTCTTCTAAGTATTTAAATTTAATTTAAATGCTTCTAGACTTAATGTGTTTAATTAATTTAACACATGTTCCTCCACATTCCTCTTTTTAAATAAATTTTACTTATTTAAATTTCCCACATCCTATTAATTCATCTAAACCCATGATTAAATTAAATCTCATTTAATTTAATCTTAAACCTAGTCTAGAGCCTAGCCTATACCCATCACTCTTATCCTTCTAAGCCTACCCACTACTTAATCTCACTATTATCCTAAATCTCTTTCTAAACACCTTTTTAGCTCCTAAGATTTTGCTCACACATGTGTGAGAAGCTCTTGACTCTTACACATTTGTCCCCCACTTTTTCCCCCAAGGTTGCTCACACATGTGTGAGCACACCTTGAGCCTCTCAATCATTAAAGACTCTTTTGACTCTTGCATGGCTTGTCCTCTAGCCCATGTGTCTCCCTTGTGGCACCTATGTGGATGCCACATGGATGCCACCTCACCAAGCCCTCCCTCAAGCCTATAAATAGAGAGCTTGTCTCAAGCATTTGCATCTCCCATTATTTGCATTGTTATCATGTTGGTTTGAGATTTGAGTTTGCATTCATAGTTTGAGCTTTCATGGTAGTTTAAGCTTGCATTAATAGAGCCTCATAGTGATTTTGTAGGTTCATACTAACAATTTGGTAGTTGATTTAGTTTAGATTGTGCATTGTTAATCTAGTTTCTACATGCATTTGTAGCTTCATTTTAGTTTGCATTTTTATCATAGTTTGCATATTTAGTTAGTTCTTTCATTACATATCATCTTCATCTTTGAATGCCTTTAAGAATGGCTCTCTTAATAGCCATTTCTTGAGGTGTTCTTCATCTCATTTAGTCTAGATTCATACTTTACTTGCATACACACTTGCACTCACTCACTCAAGAGATTCATTTATTGTTGTGTTTGGGAGAGCACATCAAACACCCCCCCCCCCCCCCCATCTTAACACACCAATAAGGCCTCTCATGGGTGTCCTTGTTGAGCTATAGAAGTGGCTGGAAGGTTGGATTTGTAGGTTTCTTAGGGTTGCAAAACCCAAGCAAGCATTAGTTCGCATTTTGTTCTTTTCATTTTGATAAGTCTTTGATGCAATTTCAAGATTTTAAACTAATGTTTGTTTGTTAACCCATGCTTCTTGCAGGTCATATTTTCTAGCACACATTTTGGCATGCTTGGTGGGACCCACGTCCTTGATTTCATTTCAAAAATCTGCAAACAACCCTAGTTCAGTCGTAAAATATTGCATTGTCATCTCTGAAGGTTGCAGCATCATCTCTGATTGTCATTTGCGCATACTAGCATCTACATCTTCTAGCATCTCTGCAGTGATTCAAAACATTCTTTCTTTCCCGCCTAAACCATTCTGTCGTCTCTATTTCTAGTCTGTCGTCTACGATTCTAGCCTATCGTCTACATTTATAATATGTTGTCTCCGCGTAGTGCCTCTCCCATTTGACTTCTGTAAGTCATCCTGATGGATGCAACCTTGCTAATCTTTTGTTGTGATGGATCATGATTGTGACCCTGAGTGGTCTACACCGTTGAGGTGTTTAAATTTATGTTTCTTTATCAGTTGCTTTATTTATGCTTTTGACTGATCTATGAGATTATGCTGTGATTTTTGGTTCACAGAGGTTTTTGCCAGTGGTTACCAGGATCGATGTGGTATCATGAGCTTGTTCCGTGATTACCCTGAGATGTGTGCAGAGATTGCACTATGTTCTATTAGCATGCTACACTGGACTAGGTTCCTGTAGCAGTGGTTAGTCATGTTTATGACTGTGTTCGCTTATGTGTTTTAAGTGCCTTATTAAATGCATTAATGATTAGAAATGGATTATTCTTCTTGGATTCTTTGGTTATGTGTTGCAGACATTTACCTTGTTATATTTTTTATTAGAGAGATATTTGTTACTCATGTTATGTGTTACATTTGAGATGACCTGAGGGTCAAATGTTACTCTTTGATTCTAGTATCATAGATATTATACTATTATGTTGTTCAGTTAATCATATTGCATGATGATGCCATTTTGAGATGACAGTGTGTTGTACGATGTTATCTGGTTATCTGGTATTTGGACATACCTCTGATTTTGTTATGTGATGGATTTAATGCTATGGTTATTTACTTCATTCCTGTGTTGCTATGCCTTTTGCGAATGTGAGTGATGTAAATAGATTATTTTAATATAATTAAATAAATGGTTAAATTAGGTGATTTAATGCATTATTGCTTCGGCTATGTTATTATATGCAATTGCACTTGATTGTGTTGTTTAGTGTGCAAGATTTATATCCCTGGCAGTGGCACATTGAGTTAGTGATTCAGCCTTTCATATTTTACCAATGTCGTTCTTGTATGGTCGATGTATCCTTTATTAAATGTTTAATTTAAACCTTTCGATGATTATTAAATTTGAACTCATTTGCATTATGTGAATAGACTAGTAAGCGTGTCTATGCATTTAGAGGTTCGCATTGTCGCGAAAGTTGGTAAGGTGATTTTTGTGTTTTTGGGTTTTCGAGCTTTTAATTGATTTATTTTATATTTCTGGTAGCTTTGCCATAGATGAATTTCTATTCATAGGAATAGCCTGTTTTCATTTGGGTCGATTCGGGGTTTAACTGGATTGGTTGGTTAAATGCCCTAATCGATTATTCACCCAAAAAGTGAATAAATATTCAAAAATGAATTTAATTCCTCACTTCTCACTTTTGAATTGGAAAGTTGGAGAGTAAAACCCAAAATCCTCTTCATGAGGATTTACTGTTTTGTTCGTTGTGGGAGCTACGGGCGTGGGATTGTCACGAGGTTGGGCTTGTTGGATCCAGCTCGGAGAAACCTTGGATTGCCACAATTTTCAACTACTTCTGCGAGATATTTATTTTATGGTTCGGATTCCCATTTTTCCCTTTTGGTTATGAGGTAGGGCTTTCCTATTTTATTGTTTTTGCTTCTGTTTTTGGTAGCCGTTTGTTTGGAGGCTGAGAACTAGTGTTCTTGTCCATTTTTGTATGTTAGTTCTACCCAGTTGGGCGGGTATGAACATTTCCCTATTTTTTTGGGTGAGGGTTTTGAATTTTACGCCGTTATGCTGGCTGTTTTTGCATACGGTGTCCGATTTCATTTATTTTTGGATTTTTGGGGTTTTTGAACCCAAAGGCGAAATGGGTTTTAATTTTGTAGTTTTCCAAATTTTTGGGGTTTTTACCTCATTTTGTGTGCCACCCTGTTTTCTCAAGTTTTCTTGGCACAATGTGGGTCATGGACCTGGATGATCTGTTTGGATATCATTCAGACCTCTATTGCACCTTTTATTGCATTGGGATGTGTGTCGTACCCGTACTCCCAACTTTGTGCTCGGTTGAGTGATTTGTTACTTGTTATGGTTTTTGTTGGACCTTTGCCTTGTTTCATGGACATTGGGATTCATGTAGAATCCATACTCTCGGATTGAGGCCGGTTGAGTAAGTTCATGACTTTTGGTCTTGTTACATCATTGGGATTTGTGTAGAATCCATACTCTCGGATTGAGGCCGATTGAGTGATTTCATGATGTATGATTTTATTGGCTTTGGGATTCGTGTAGAATCTGTCCTCTTGAGTTGCTTTCGGTTGGGTGTTTTCTTTGCATTGTGTTCTCATTCCTGTCCTTGTGTTATGATCTTCGTGATGGTGGTGCGCCACACACGAGTACGTACGCTTACATTTATTGAGTGATTTGCGAGGCCCGATCTTCCGTGGATTTGCCGAAAGTTATGATCATTGGGGTTGGGATGGGAGTATGCATGCCCATGGGCACTTGTCATAGGATGAGCATGGGTAGGGTAGGGTAGCATATGGAGGGGACTTCTATCTCGCAGCTTGGTGACCTTAGTCCCATAGGGTTGGTAGAGGAAGTTTTAAATAAGTGATAATTAAAGAAAATGTGTGACTGATAATAAAACTTAAGATAATAAAATGTGTGTATGGGGCCCTCTGTTGAGGAGTTGAAACGCACGATTCGAGCTTGGGCTTTTCAATGCCAAGCGACTCTCCATGATGTCAGCCCCTACTTAGTAGCCTTTTGACTGTTTGACCAAGACCTTTACTCCTTGCATTGTCTTAGGTTCTTGGTTCAGCCATCATACTGTCTGGCGTGAGTGTTAGCCATGGATGTTATGTTTTATGTGTGTTCGTGGTTGGATCATTATCTCCATCAGCACAGTGGGTGTGGACCTATGGGTGCCACGTGGTTGGGAGGCGTAGCCACTTTCACCACTATTAGGGACTGGTGTATAGAGATGGTCTCTTATCCTAGTGCGATCGTTGCTGGATGTCTTCACTTGGTACTTTGGGTTCCAGAGTATGCTTTCTTGTGATTTATGCTTTCATTGGGATGCTTGTTTATCATGTTTAGATGATGTTGATTTATTTGGCGCATTCCCTTATTATGATGGTTAGCATATGATTAGATGATGTTATTTGATTTAGTAAGTATATATGTTGCTTACTGTTGTTTAGCATGTGATAGGTGATGTTATCTACTGTAGGATTATCTTATGCGTTATCACTAGCATGTTAGATTTTCTTATGCTGTTATTATGCATATTTTAGTAGTGACGTCCCTATTACGACAGTACTGACGATTTGGTTAGTGGCTTGGGATGTTACGCGCGGGGGATGGCTAGGACCCACGATGGTCTTATGATGCTATTGACGGTTGGGAAGAACCGCGTACTTAATTTGGTTGTTTTGTTGCTGAGATGTATTTTTGTACATTGCGATGTTGCTTTTGTTCTCTGTGATGTTTATTTCAGTGTGTTCTTTACTGTTGTAGTTTAGATGGATAGATGTTCTCCTTTCTGTGTCGTTCTTACGCTCGAGTATTCATTCCTCGAGCCTTCGTGGATCCGGTACTCCCCGATGTGGAGGTTCTTTTGTCGGTTTTTCTTCATTTTTGAGTTCTGGAAGTGTTTTTACTTTCTATGGGCGACATTTGTTCAGCATTGTGCGAAACTGATAAAGTATCACATGCCCATAGAAAGAATGTTGTACGATACTATAAAGTGTCACACACATTACTGGAGAAGTGTCGTACGACACTGGAAGAGTGTCGCACGGCTTTATGAAAAATGTCGCGTGATACTTTTCCAGTATCGCACGCCTTCTTGAGAAGTGTCGCACTTAGTAAGGGAGAAGTGTCACCCTCCCTTAGTAAAAATTGTCATACAATTTTTGTGAAAAACCTGCGCGTGCCATCAGCGGGCACTTTTCTTCGTGATCCGATCTTTTTGAGAGTGTTTTTGGATATCCTTTTGGGCGTTCTTCGAGCCTATGTTGTTGCATTTTGAATTCAGGAGGTTTCTTTTGAAATTTAATTTTTGGGTTTCTGTTGTAGTCCTTCGGGGTTTAAAATATATCTTAAGTATAAGTTGACGTATATTTAATTCCTTATACTTAAGATATATTTTAATATATGTGAAAAATCATTTGAGATAGGTTTCAGACCTCTCAGAGATAAGTTATGGATTCTAAGAAATTTCAGGGCTTTAGAAATTCAGACTTAGCCAATTTTCAAGGCTTTAGGATTTCAGGCTTAGCCAAATTTCAGGATTCTGCATTTTACCCCAGCTTGGTGTTTTGTTGATGAGTGGTCATTTCTTGTGCCCTCATCTTGTTGTGGTGGTTGTTGGCTTTTGTTTGGGTGTGTCAGATGGGTAGTGGCGTTCGGTTTTCGTTGGTTGCCAGGATTGTGTTGAAGTCTTCCATTGTGATCATTGTGATCCCTATATGATGTTGTCATGTGCATTCATACTTGTAAAAAAAAAATATCTTGGCTTGATTTGAATCCTTGTTTCCAAGGATCTTCGAGCGGGGCATTACACTCCAAGTTTTCCTCTATCGTCTACGTCCTTAGTTCTATCATCTGCGAAGTTATTCTGTCATCTGTGAAGTTAATCTGTCGTCTGCGTTGTGGGCTAGAACTATTTTGTCGTCTACAAGTTTTGGCATCTCTAATTTTCATATTGTCATTTGGAAGTTTCAACATCTACGTAGTTTGGCATCTTCGAGTTTTGTCGTCTGCGTGTTTTGGCGTCTGCACCTGTATTCTGGCATCTCCACATTTTGACAGAATTGTCCAATTTTTAACAATAATTTTAGCTAACCGATTGACTTGCAAGTTTTAACTAACGGTTTTCATGCAGAGAAGTAACCTTAAGAACCTAAAAAGCAAAACCAATAGTGATTTTCATCACTAAAGGAGATTTGTAGTGATTTTTATCACTTAAACCTTAAAGACTAATGAACTTGAATGGATTAAACACTTTTATTTGAATGCATGAATGTCTAGATTAGCCAACATTTGGACTTTGGTGCTTAAAATTGACATGAATGCGTAGGGTAGCAAACATTTGGACTTTGGTGCTTAAAAGGGACATGAATGTTTAGGGTAGAGGACACATTTGGATTTGGTGCTTAAAAAGAATTCACACCATCTTGAATGCTTTAAAGGATAATAGACATGTATGCTTAAGCTAGACAATATCTGAAATTGGTGCTTAAAATGGACATGTATGCCTAGGCTAGATCACATTTGGGTTTGGTGCTTAAAGTGAAGTCATACATTCTTAAATGCCCTAAGGTAAATTGACTTTATTTCTTGCATTTTTCTTTTCAGCATTTTACTTTCACACACTCGCTTTACTTTCTTGTTGACGAACCCGCATTTTTATTTACATTGGCACTATTTCAAGTTGGAAAGAACCTTGCATGTTTTAATCACAAGTTTCTTCAAGTAGATAGAAAACTTAAAGCTTCATTGGGAAAGAACAAGTGTCTTTTAAACCCCAAGACCACTTACGTATTCTCTCCCCTCGTGCCTTTGGGCGATCTTGGGTGCACAAGAAATAAGTGGTTTTGTTTTTTATTTTTAGGAGGCTTGCTTG
This sequence comes from Cupressus sempervirens, assembly GCA_028749045.1. NCBI lineage: Eukaryota > Viridiplantae > Streptophyta > Pinopsida > Cupressales > Cupressaceae > Cupressus > Cupressus sempervirens. The sequence continues at coordinate 38,571,089 of CM053785.1, forward strand.
GGGATTTCATCACCCCTTGGAACGACCTCAACTCCAGTGTTCTGGCGGAGTATAAGAATCGAAAGGTGAATTGAAAGACACTTCTCTTGAAAGTGGAATATTGTCACTCTTGGCTAAGCCCCAAAGAACTTTATACCTTTGGGAAGTGAAGGAGGATATTTGGGTTACCATCTCCCCCTGGCTGTGTGGCAGTATTTCCTTTCATCTACAGAATTGGCCCTCATGTACCTTGTGTATATCGAGGACACCCTTTAGATAAGTCTTGTTCATCCTAGAGATAGCCTTATTAGGGTTGTTGGCGTGTTCAGTGTGCTTGTTTAAACATTCAAAAACCAAAAGCCAAAAACATCAAAAATGAGTTCTAAAATGAGTGAAATTGTGAGGTAACCTTTCATTGAGTGAGATAGGTTAAGTAAGGTCTTCTTGACTCACGGTTACTTTTGGTCATTTGTATTTTGAAATTGGTTGAGTCTAGTCACATCTTATTGCAAAGTTCTTGGGTACTTGAAATTTGAGTCTTGTTTTATTCCTGCCATGACCGATAAAGTCAACCAAGTCAAACATAAGAAAGTGAAATTGTCCAAACCACTTGTCTACAAGGAAAGAAAGAACCTAGCATATAGCGACAAACAATTTTGATACGCTATAAAAGACATTCAAAAAGAAGAAGCTACACAGGACTGTTATGATAGAATTGAATACATTGGAAAACTTCAAAATTGGTCTACTTTCCCAGGAGTGAACCCAAGGTTTTTATTTCCAGTGAATGAGGATTGAGTTAACTACATAAGTAACCACAACACTTTCATTCTCTATATCTACCTTCATCTTTCCAAACTTCTAGTCTTCCATTTTCGAATCTTCTTCTAGAGAGCTTAAACCTTAAAACATCTTTTGACATTGCAACACTAGACCTTTCATCTATAAGCAAACATTTATCCTAATCACACTTACTTATTTGGGATCACAAGTCCATCTCCAAATAGTGAGTAATCAATTTGGTATCCTATCTTGCCTACAAGATCACTTGGCTATCTTTGGTAGGAGAAAGATACTACTATACTCTAATCACACTTTGTTTGCTAAACCAAGGTCTTTTGTTCACACTTGGGTAGTTGACCCTTTAATCACATAAGGTCAATAGCTCTCATCCTCATTTTTCTTCCACAATCTTCCACCCCTTGGTTTGGTTACTCTTGTATGGTGCACACACGATCAAGAAGGTTCACATTTAATCCCATGTCACGTTTGTGGGAATCATTGAGGCAACCAGAGATGGAGAATCCTTTTCCTCCACTCACGACTTCATTAGGGAACACAATTCCCTCTAGTTCAAACCTTGGTAGGCCTAACTCAACATCCACACGAGAACCATAAGATCCCTTCCATAGCACAAATTTGGGGGATAATGACGACGAAGTATACCAAGATGAAGATCCTATTGACCCTGACAATGTACCTAATTAACATAATCAGATTTCCACAATCCATTAGTATGTGAGCAATGTTTCTGGATTAGATTGTGTGAGTTTTTTTAGCATCGACATTTCGGATCATACTACATGATCCATCATCAGGACAAGAGAACATCAGAATATGGAATGTGCAGACCAGGACAACCACAAGCAGTCCTAAAAGGAGAGGGGGGGGAAAGGGCACAAAGACCAAGAGGACCAAAAATAAAGACATAACCACCAAGAGAACCGGTACAGAATAACCAATCATATGTAAAAATGCAGATAATGTGTATAGATGTAAAGGAATTTTTAATATGCATTAAAAAAATGATAAAAAATAAATAACTAAATACAAATTAAAAAATAAATAAATAAGTAGATAAATAAAAAATTAAAAAATTAAGGATCAGCATGACAAAGGAGGAAGCACACGATTATGAAAAAGAATAAAAAACTATAAGAGGTTGAAAATACAAAAATTAGGACTTAAAAAATTAAATATTAAAATAATAATAATAAAAATAAAGAAGGCTCAATCCCTTACATAAATATATAAAAGAACAAAAAATAAATAAATAAAAGCATGTGCAAATATTAAGAACTTATATACAACTATATCTAAATAAAATCGAACAAGCCAAAAAATATATAATTTTATCCCCAAGAGAAAAAAAACAAGAAGAGAAACATTAGAAAGGACCCTAATACCAAAACAAAGAAGCTATAAACAAAATAAATAAAAATAAGCTCAGGAGCAAAAAACCCTAAATAAATAGATCGAACCTGAAAACTAAAAATGCTACTATAAGAAAATGCGTAAATATGCCATGAGTGCGAAACAAACACAACACTGGAACCAACCCAGATTAAAGAATACAAGCACAAAGAGATAAAAAACAAATCATAAATAAATAAATGAGGATAATAATAAAAAAAAACAAAAAAAAACAACACATCAAGATGGAAGACCCAAGGCTGAAACCACCGGCACAGGAAAGAGCTCGAGGGTTAGAGCGACACAGATGTCAGGACATTCCTTGCAGACCCCTACAATGTGGAAATGTACCTAATGATGTCAGGACATTCCTTGTAGACCCCTACAATGTGGAAATGATGGAAAAATCCATTAGGGCAAACAAAACTGCGATATTCCTAAATTTGGTCAAGGATGGTGTTAATCTTCCCTCAAGTTTTGATGAGAACACTTTGTTTAGACAAATTACAAAAGGTGGTGCACCCGTGTTGCCCACTTCAAATGCAGCTCCAACTTCTAGAAAAGGGAAAGAAACCATGATGATAACTAGTGCTATGCCTAAATCTAGCACTTCAACACAACCTACATTTCAATTGAGTGTAGAACATATTCAACAAATCATTAGTGCCATGCCTAATGTTACCACACATGCTAGTATTCCACAATCTACCTTGACAACTTCAACTGTGAGATGCTTAGGCATTGGACAAGTGCCTACTCAACCAATGGCAATTTCAACACAAACAATGCACTCTTCTTATTTACAAGTGCCAACCACTATGGTAAAGACATCCGTGCCAATTCCAACACTTGCATATCAATACATTGGCCAAAGTGGAGTGCCTCCACCACCCCCCACTACATTTGGGACTCCCCATAATTTAGGAGGTGGATTTGTGAACATCCAACAATCACAAGTGCAACTTAATCAAGATTTGGCTCAACAATTCCAAGAATTACAAAATTTGGTCCTTAACATGAACAACAAAGGGGTGAAGGATGTCTCTTTTGAGGAAATTTGTCCTTTTCCATTTAATAAATCCATTAATATGGTGCCATTTCCAACCAGTTTTGAAATACCTAAATTTGACAAGTATATGGAAGAGACATGCCCCATCACTCATCTCAAGGAATTTTCTATTTTGTGCCAAGAGGTAGCCTACAGTGATGACTATCTTAAGAGACTTTTTGCACGAAGTCTTGGAGACCCCGCACTTGAGTGGTTAATGAATTTACCTAAGGGCTCCTTTACTTCGTTCAATGATTTGACAAGAAAGTTTATAGCACAATACTCTTACAACATTGAACATCATGCCTCATTGAGTGACTTGTGCAACATAAAACAACGAAATGGAGAAACTTTTGCCAATTTCCTACAAAGGTGGAGACATCTTGCTAATCGTATGCCATATAAAATCGAAGATTCCCATCTTGTGGATATATTTATCAAGAACTTGATACCTGAAATGTCCTTCCACATGAAAATGGCTAGCCCCGAAGACTTTTCCACTTTAGTAAAAAAGGGCCAGAATATTGAAAATGAACTTTTGGAAAAAGGTACCATCAAACATTATAACTCATCATCCTCCAACAATGAGTCAAAAAACAATAGAAAACCCAAATTTTGGTCCAAGAATAAGGGTGTTACACATGATGGTGTTACTGATGTCAAAAACCTCCAAGGAGGGAACAACAACAACTACTGCAATCGAAACAATAACAATTCAAATCATGACAACCAAAGCAATCAACAATCTAGAAATCAAACACAATTATTTCCACACAACAATAACTACAACCATGATTATGATCGAAATAGAAAGTTCACTAACTTTCATAAACCTTTGGAGACCATCTTTCAAAAATTAGTGGATCACAACTTGATGGTATTTCCTAACACATGTCCTTTTGATGAAAATCAACCAAAGTCAAAGTGGTATAGGGAAAACGAATACTGTAAATACCACCGTATCAAGGGACATGACACCAAAAAATGTATCAAGCTCAAAGTTTTTATCCAAAATCTTGTTGATGATGGGGAAATTGAGGTGGAAGGAGGTCCAACCTCTAAAAATGCTAAATTGAAGATATTTCAAAAACCATTTCCTGATCACAACAATGATAACAACAATACCAACAATGCAAATCAAGCCTCCACATCAAATGCATTACCTTATGATTATTCCACTAACCACATATCAGGGTTTGACTCCTTGTGTGGTCACATTGAAGAATTAGACACTCATGTGAATACCCTTGTTTTACAATTGGCTGATTGTGATGCCACCACTCGACGAGGAAGACTTACTTTGCAAGTTTCCACTCCCAATAACAATATTCCCCCAATGCCACATGTGCCCGCTGCGCCATCCACCTCACAAAGGCCCGCTTCTCACTATGATGTGTTGTCCCAGCTAGGTAAGACTCCTGCACAAATCTCCATTCTTGAGCTTCTTACCACATCACCCATCCAAAAAGAGATCTTGGAAAAGGCTCTTTTAGAGTCTTGTGTTCCTAAAAACATTAATGCTTCCCAATTCACTTCCATGATTGGAAACCTTGCCGCTCAACAACACCTTGTCTTCACAGATAAAGATTTTGAAGGTCCTAATCCCCACCATAATTTGTCGCTCCACATTGAAGTCCTTATATAGCGACATAAGATTAAAAGAGTCCTTATAGACAATGGATCTGGTTTGAACCTTTGTACATTGAAAATGATTCATTTCTTAGGACTTTTAGAAGACCTCCTAGATGTCAATAAAAGGATGAAAATAAAAGTATATGATGAAAGAGAAAGAGAATCAAAAGGAGTGATCATGTTGCCTCTAAAAGTTGGACCATCCATCATAAATATTGAATGCCATGTCTTAGACTTGGATTTTCCATATAACATCTTGCTTGGTAGACCATGGATACATACACTAAAGGTGGTCCCATCCACTTATCATCAATGCTTGAAATTTCCCCACCAAGGAAGAGAGATCACAATCCCAGGGGATCCCACTCCTTTTGAATTTTGTAAAAGATTGGAAGGTGCACCAATGAATTTTTGTCCAATAAGTGAGTTTGCCAAAATTGTACCTAAATCTCTCACCATAATAGAACCACCCTCCACAATAGTACCAAAATTAGCTAATGAGGATTCAAGCTCCCACAAGGGAAAAGAGAAGGTTGGAGATACTAAAGTCAACACTACAGGAAAGAAGGTCACTTTTGCTGATTTAGGAATGGGAGAGTATAAGTTTGAAAATGCCTTGTGTGTGGGACAACTACCACTCTCCCCTCATTCATTTGGAAAACCTTCTCAATTTTCACCTTCTACTAATAAGGAAACCATGCAAGTTAGCAAGACAACATTTGAGCATTGGGGTTCACTTAGTGATGAGTACATGGAAGATAATATCCTAGATTGGCTATATTATGATGGAAAAGATGAACCTGTGGAGTTTCCTAAGGATAAATATGTCAAGGCACCTCCCATTATTGAAAGCATGGGATATCATGGTACTGGCCTTGGACCAAAAGAAGATGGAATTAGACAACCCTTAGAAGCTAATTGCTATCCTAAAGGACATGGATTGGGCTCCATTAAACCTAAGGTATCCTTTGCTGACAACTATTGTACGGTTGAACCTGAATCTGAGACTGAAGAGGAGGAATTCTTTGAAGTACCTTTCTAATACATTGAAGATGACCTAGATAATTATGTCCATGCCATTACCATAGATGAACTTTCATCCATTAACCTACCTCTCACCAACCCTAACATGATAGACTAGGACCTTCAAGATACACCACCAGCTCTCGATATCTGTAAGTCTGATGAAGCAGTGATGGCACTTTTTGGCCTTAAGAATCTCTGAGATTACGAACATGAGATCCAGTACAATGAAAAAGTCTACTTTGGTAGCCAAGTCAACTCTGTTAGTCTCAAAAGTGAAAAAGAAAATAAAAATGGAAAAATAAAAGAAACATCCTCTAGTGAAAACTCTTCTAGGGCACTTTTGGATGAAGAAAAAGATAAAATAAAGGATGCATCTTCTGGTGAAAACCTCTTAGAGGCGCCAGAGGAGGGAGAGCTTGACTTGCCATTCAGATCCTTGCCACTAGAAAAATCATCTATTTTGAATGAAGACACAATTCTAGTCAACTTGGGAACAAAGGATAGTCCACAAATCACCTACATTGCTGCTACCTTAAGTCTTGAGGAACAAAAAACCATGACTAAATTCTTGAAAAAGGGAAAAATTAATTTTGCATGGACATACAAAGACATGCCTAGCCTAGATACAGATTTGGTTGTGCATCATTTGATAGTTGATCCCAAGATTAAACCAGTAAAGCAAAAGTTGCGCAAAATGCACCCTAAGGTAGCACTCCTAGTCAAAGCAGAGTTATAGAAAATGGTAGAGGCAAAGTTCATCCATCCTATTGACTATCCTGAGTGGGTCTCCAACATTGTTCCTGTAGGGAAAGCATCTGGGGGCATCTGTGTTTGTTCAGATTTTTGAGATTTAAATCTTGCATGTCCTAAGGATGATTTTCCACTTCCTAACATAAACATCATAGTGGATTTGACTGCTGGACACGAGATGTTATCTTTGGTGGATGGATTTTCCGGTTATAACCAAATTAGAATTGCAGAAGAGGATCAACATAAAATGGCATTCACAACCCCATGGGGAACCTTTTGTTATCAAGTCATGCCTTTTGGCTTGAAAAATGCAGGTGCCACTTATCAATGCGCAATGACTGCCATATTCCATGATCTTCTACATTTCATAATGGAGGACTATGTTGATGATATTCTAGGAAAGTCCAAGATAAGAGAATCCCACATTGATGTCCTTACCACTATTTTTAATAGATTGGAGAAATATAAAGTACACCTTAATCCTAAGAAATGTGTATTTGGGGTCAAATCAAGCAAATTGTTAGGCTACATTGTGTCAAGAAGAGGTATTGAGGTAGATCTAGCAAAAGTGAAGGCCATTATGGATATGCCTCCACCTAACACATTGAAACAACTCTGCAGTTTTCAAGGAAAGTTACAATCTATTAGGAGATTTGTGTCACAACTAGTAGATAAGGTCCATCCACTTCAGCATTTTCTTTGCAAGGGAAACAAGTTTCAATGGGATTGCCTATGACAAAAAGCATTTGAACAAAATAAGACATATTTGGCTAATCCTCTAGTTTTAGCACCACCAATTGCAGGATGACCATTGATTCTATACATTTCAGCTACTTCAGTTGCCTTAGGAGCACTTTTGGCACAATTAGATGATAAGGGGAATGAGCAAGCCATATATTACCTCAGTCGAACACTAGTTGGCTATGAGTTAAACTACACTGTTATTGAGAGAGCATGTTTGGCTGTAGTCTTTTGTACACAAAAACTACGTCACTATATGCTTAATCATACTACATATCTCATTGCCAAGATAGATCCACTCAAGTATTTGCTATCAAAAGCCACCCTCATTGGTCGAGTAGCAAAATGGGTCTTAATTTTAAGTGAGTTTGACATTGTTTATAAGGATTGTAAGGCCATTAAAGGACAAGTAATTGCAGACCAGCTTGCTGAAGCTCCTCTTCAAGGTAACCATCCCATTATAGCCAATTTTCTAGATGACACAATTATGACCCTAGCCCCTACTACACCATGGAAATTGTTTTTTGATGGATCCTTTACACAAAAGGGATCGAGGGCAAGAATTTTGTTTGTGACACCACAAGGGGATCTCACTCCAAAGTCTTATAAAATATCATTCCCTTGCACAAACAATATAGCTGAGTATGAAGGTTTAGTCATAGGACTACGTCAAGCTATCAGATGGAATATCAAAAACCTTCTTGTCTTTCGAGACTCACAATTCGTCATTAAAGAAGTCACAGATGCATACCACACCAAGGATGAGAAATTATTGCCCTACCGTAGAATAGTTGAGGATCTTAACTAGCATTTTATAGAGATTGTTTTTCAGCAGATTCCAAGGGCTAATAATAAAGCAGCAAATGCCATGGCTACTATTGCCTCTATGATTGCCATGCCAGAATATAGTCCTAAATGTGAATTTCTCATTAAGAATCTTTTTACTCCTGCTTATGAGAAAACTGATTCAAAGTTGGTGTGTGAGATTGTTGGTCCTGAGTCTCCATGGTGCGCTGACATCTTTGCCTATTTACATCACAAAACCATTCCCATAGCCCTCACCCCAAATCAAAGCAAAACCTTCATCCGTCGAACCGCTCGCTATACCATCCTAGGTGATACACTTTTCTGAAAACACTTTGATGGAACCCTCCTCCGATGTCTTAGTTCAGATGAAGCCCAAACGGCATTAGAATAGGTTCACCAAGGGATTTGTGGTGCCCACTCTAGTGGCCTTACGTTAGCAAAAAAGCTTCTTAGGGCAGGTTACTATTGGCCCACTATGGAAGCAGATGCATATCAGTTTGTGAAAAGATGTGTTCCATGTCAGCAGCATGGTGATTTGATACACACTCCCACCCAAGACCTTCAGCCCACCATCACTCCATGGCCCTTTTCTCGCTGGGGATTCGATCTTGTTGGTCAAGTATACCCAAATTCCTCAAATGGCCATCAGTACATTATTGGCGCCACTGAGTACTTCACAAAGTGGGTCGAGGCTATTCCATTAACCTACATCACTGGAAAACAGATCTCCAAGTTCATCCTAAACTACATTATTTGTCATTTTGGTATACCTCATGATATCATGACTGATAATGGAACCCCTTTCAAAAATCAAGAGGTTGCCACACTATGTAGGAAATTCGAAATCACCCAAAATTTTTCCACCAGATACTATCCCCAAGGCAATGGCCAAGCTGAAGCTATGAATAAAACCATTTTTAAAATCCTAAAGAAAACTGTTGATGTAGCTGGCCGTGATTGGCACATCCAAATTGCTCCCACCCTTTGGGCCTACCATACCTCCATTCGTACCCCCACAAGAGCCACCCCATTTTCCCTTGTTTATGGTTTCGAAGCTGTCTTGCCCATCAAAATTGAGCTCCCTTCCCTCAGTATCTCTCTCAAGAACCTCATCTCTGAAGAATAATACCGAGTTGCTCGCTTGCAAGATCTGGTTACTCCTGGATGAGAGATGACTCAATGCCCTAAACCACCTTCGTGTGTATCAAAATCACCTTCAGCTTCAGCATCATAAGAAAGTCAAGCCATGGGAATTTGAAGTGGGTGACTTAGTTTTGCAGCATAATATGAAGAATCTCCAAAACCGTGAAAAGAAATTAAAGTTTGAGGCAAATTGGCTAGGTCCATTTATCATTACAGCCAAATATGGTTCTGGGGCCTATCAGATTGCTTCTCCAGAGGGAGATCCACTCCTTGAGCCTGTAAATATCCAGCATGTCAAGCAGTTCTATGCTCGAGCCTTTGTAGTTCCTGTACAGTGTTTATAGTCTCGTAAAAATCCCCAAAAAAAAAGAAAAAAATTTAGAAAATCAAAAAATCCAAAAAAATTCATAAAATGTTCTTGAAAAAAGCCCTAAAAAGCAGAAAAATGTTCCTGAAAAAAGTATGGATTCATCCATTGTCTATAAGGCTCGTTTTGCTTCATCCCATTCCACCATTCCACTTCACTTGTGCAAATTCTTATCTAGCCCTTTGCATTTCTTGCCTCTAATAAAAGACCTCTTGTCTGCAAGGCTCCATTTCACTTCCATCTTTTGAAAGACCTCTAGTTCACGAGGCATTTTCTGTCGAGTGAATGTCATCCCATTACACTGAGCTTTTTCACAACAGTGACCACACTTGGACTTACACAAAATCACCATTTGAGACTTAATGCTTCAAGAAACTTGTTCGCTTCATAGCCCTTGCGGACAACAAACAATTTTATGATCATTTGACATTTCAACTTGACACACTTTCATAGGATGCATCCTTCCTATAGGTGACATTGTGACATTCACTTCTAGACCTAAGGTTCTCGGCAGGAATTGTGGACTGAATGACTACTTGGTCATGAGGTTTGTTTTTTGGTTGATTTTATTTGTGTGTTAGTGATAGCCTTTTATGGTGCACCTCGATCTTCCATATTTTGGTCGTACCGAAATAGTTGTCATTAACTACACATGTTTTTGTGGTATGATTTATTTTTTGAGACTTTACTTCATGTGTGTCAGTTTCAGGTTATGTTAATGCATTGCGTAATGGGGGCAACGGGTTAGCACACATCCCACCAAAGATCCCTAAAAGACTTTGGGTGTGCCCAGACCTCTCCATTGTGTACATGACATTTGATCCATCATGACTATGTAAACTACAACTGTTGTCCTAAAGTCTCTATGCTTTTTTATGTCTAGCCCATGCAAAAGAGTCATGACATTTATGCTTCTATAGCATATAATGCATACACTCATTTTGCAAAATCAACTTAAGCTGTGCTCTCCATATAAACACAATGGAATCTCTTGATATCATGTAGTTAGGATGCATGTAGTCTAGAGTTTCATTCAAGTCGTGCTTGAGACAAGGTCCTATTTATTTCCCCCCTCCTATGCTATGCTACTGGGGTTTCTATGAGTGATAGTTATGACAGATATTCATTCATTAGTTCATTTTTGTTAGGTTGCATTAGCTTCCCACTTTTGCATTCATTCATTGCATCAGTATGCATTTGATTCATTTCATTTAATGTTCATTAGATGTTTTTAGTTCATTTTATTAGATTGCATTAGTTCATACATTCATTTTAGTGATCACATCTAGAGGCATACACATCATAATCACATCTAACATATATATATATCATGCATCCATAAAACAATGCCTACATCTCATAATCACCCACTAATCTGTATCACACACATGTTAGGCATCATGTACATATACATACATCATAGGAAATATCACATAGCATCACATTCTGCATCACAAGCATTAGTATCCACATCATAAATCCATACATATGCATCCATACACATAACATCATCAACTCATGTCATGAATATATCTCAAAAAATAATAATGTCTGTACAGTCCATATACAAATCATATACAATCATGCAGTACAAATGCATCATCAAAAATCACTGCATCTGCACATATCTGTCAAAACACTGATCCCCCTATGCAATCAAGTAGGTGGCTATGAGGGCTCTGCCCCCCCTATATCCCCCCCTAGAGGAGGTCTCTGCTGTCCTACGGACTACTCTGATCTAGCTCTGCCACATGAGATCCATGAGTTGGCTCCCCTCTCAAAGTCTAGCTGCCGCTAGTCAATAGGCACGACCTCCCTGTAAAGAAATCTATAATAGGCCACCTCTTGTATGGCCCGTGTCTCTGCTCGGCTATCTGTGAGGGCCTCCTACATCACTGTGACGGCTGCCCCTAGCTGTACCATCTGCATGGCTATATCCTGTTGCTTGTGGTATCCGTCTAGCTACACCTGATGGGTGGCCCGCTTGGCCTGTAAGGCGACTACCTTCACTCAGAGCCTCTTTGCCTCTCCCCAATCCTCCACCCCTATCTAGGTGTCCATCCCTGCAAACTCCCCAGCATCCACCTGTGCTTGTAAGGCTACTAAGGCCTCCTATGCACTGTCCCCCCTGACCCTCTGCACCTGCAGCTTTGCCTATATGGCCCCCATGGCCTACTCTAAGCTGTCTGCTTGTGCCCACTGCACCTGTGCTACCCCCCTGTAGACAAGCCACCTCTATCCGCAAGCTATCCCTCTCGGCCCTAACCATGTCTAGGTCCTCCCCCTATGCCTGTCTCTGTGGAGGTGCTTGCGGTGGTGCCTGTGCCTGTGCTTGTACCTGTACCTATACTTGGGGTGCTATCTGTCGTGGCCCCTGTACTAGTACTGGCCCTGGCCCTCTCCGCACTCAGACTCTGCGCCCGTGCGGTCCCTCCTGTGCCCCCTAAGCTGGTGGTGGCATCATGGCTGCCTACCCACCATCCCTTGCTCCATCCCCCTCTCCCTGTGCCTGCTCTGCTGGCGGCAGTGCCCCTAGCACTGTCAGCCTAACCCGCTAGTGGGTTGCCCACCACTGTGTGTATGTCGATGTCATACCTGCGTCTCCCCTGTCCTGGCCATGCACCCATGGCACTACTACCATCCCCATCCAAGAAGCTTGGGCCAATCGTATGGTGGTCCTATGTCCCCATAGCTGGCCATACTCTCATGACACCACAGGATATAAGAATCTATCTGCCATTGTGTCCTGTACCCTATCGAACTGCCGTCGCACTCAAGAGGGCATATAGCACATGATCACATGCATAGATCGACCAATGATCCAACAATCTGTTTGTATGTATGAGAGGTATATCTGATCCTTCGTGTCATCCTCACCCCCTACTGCCAGTGTCTACCCCCATCGTACGGAGTCCACTCGAACATGATGATCTCGTCTATACATCGACGCCAGAACCCCACAGACTCTGTCGAGGTATACTAGATAGGAGGCCGATATCTGCAGGCATATGGCTCCCCAAGCTGCCTGGTCTCTCGCTGAGTGATCGACCGTGTGACTCCGATGTGCTCCCATGAGCAGACCATTAGTAGTGTCAGTCCTGGTCCTACCATGCACTGGTTCCAATATGCACACATGTGCAGATCGTGATGTAGCTCGGCTAGGATAGTCTGTCCCCAGCAGTAGACTGCTCCCTCCTCCTATAGCAGAGTACTAAGCACTCGCGCCCACCCAATTAGCCACCCATGTCCTGCATGATCTAGCAACATCTGCCATATCAGTGAGGCTAGGTAGACCGCCAGCCTCGGTAGCCTCTGCTCTAGTGCACCCCTCCACGACAACCACGATCGTTGTATGGGTAATCGTTGTCGCCGTCTTCCAAAGCACTCCCTCAGAAATGGATCTGAACCCTCCAGTACATACTCTGGGTAGGCACCTCTGATCGGTACTCGCAGTATCTGCCACACATCTAGGAGTGTGACTATAGTCTCCCTTGTCGGTAGATGGAAACTCCTTGTAGGCATGTGTCATCACTTTATGAGAGCCGATAACTGCGCTAAATGGGACCTCAGATCTGGCCACTCATGAACGTGCTCTAGCCCGCATAGCCGCACATATCCCCAATCTGCATCTGTCAACCTCTCTTGTATTGTCATGGTCAGAGGATAGTGCTCCCTCGACCTAAACACCACTATCTCCTCCTGTAGCATAGACATGCAGAGTGTCAGTTTTGCTAACCTGTGATGTCCCTACAGTGCGGCATGTTTCCTTATGTCCCTCTATTCAACCCTCATTGGCGTGGCCATTTTCAGCGCAAATACCAATTTACGTAGACACTAATCAGCGGAGATGCTGATCCGCGAAAATGCCGACCCGCAGAGATGCTGATCAACGCAAATGATAGTTCCATGTTCTGTCATCTTCGGAAATGATGATGTATATTTCGTCGTCTCCACTTGCCTTTGTCGTCTCGAAGATGATAGGATAAACCCTGTCGTCTTTGCAAGCAGTTTGCCCTCTTTTGGCGTTTGCGCAGACGACAGGATGTTTTTTGTCGTCTCCATGGACGTCGAGATCCCTATTTTGTCGTCTGCATAGACGACAGGGTAGAGACTATCATCTCCGCTCGGACCTCTTTTTCGCGCATTTATGGCTCCATAAATGTGCCTAGTCTAGCCAAACCTACCAAAACACGAAGAGGATCAGATGACTCACTAGTGGGCCCATCTCGGCTGCCTGTTGGTACTCTCGGATATGCTCACCAAGCTGTAAACGATTAATGGAGTCCATGTTTACTCTGAATGCTCTCCTCGGGGTGTGACAATGACCTTCTTTGGGCCCCTCAGAGGCTTATATAGGGCCCCTGTGGACCCCGTTTGAGCCCATGCCTTCCTTGAGTCGTGCTCGTCCCCTTTTTACCCGCAAGCTATGCAAATGTTGTCATTTATTCCCATTTTCTATTCTTTTTCCTATGTCTTAAGACCTTTTTCATAAAAATTGCCCAAAATTTATTCTTTTTGCGCAATTTTCGTGAAGGGGCACCCTCCTCCTCTGTCATCACCATAGGACTCCTTTCTTCTCTGGAGCAACCTATATTTTCTCTTCTTTGATATGAAGTCGTTCCGACATCACATCAAAGAGGGGCAAAATGTAGACACTTAAAATTGTCCCTAAAGACTATATTAATTAATTTTAATATCGCTCGTGACATTGTAACTAATTATTAATTAATTAATTATATTGTTTACATTCCTCTACTTATTTAATTAAATTATTTTAATTAAATAAGTTCATTCTTCTAAGTATTTAAATTTAATTTAAATGCTTCTAGCCTTAATGTGTTAAATTAATTTAACACATGATCCTCCACATTCCTCTTTTTAAATAAGTTTTACTTATTTAAATTCCCCACATCCTATTAATTCATCTAAACTCATGATTAAATTAAATCTCATTTAATTTAATCTTAAACATAGTCTAGAGCCTAGCCTATACCCATCACTCTCATCCTTCTAAGCCTACCCACTACTTAATCTCACTATTATCCTAAATCTCTTTCTAAACACCTTTTTAACTTTTAAGAGTTTGCTCACACATGTGTGAGAAGCTCTTGACTCTTACACCTCTTACACATTTGTCCCTCACTTTTTCCCCCAAAGTTGCTCACACATGTGTGAGCACACCTTGAGACTCTCAATCATTAAAGACTCTTTTGAATCTTGCATGGCTTGTCCTCTAGCCCATGTGTCTCCCTTGTGGCGCCTATGTGGATGCCACATGGATGCCACCTCACCAAGCCCTCCCTCAAGCCTATAAATAGAGAGCTTGTCTCAAGCATTTGCATCTCCCATTATTTGCATTATTATCATGTTGGTTTGAGATTTGAGTTTGCATTCATAATTTGAGCTTTCATGGTAGTTTGAGCTTGTATTAATAGAGCCTCATAGTGATTTTGTAGGGTCATACTAACAATTTGGTAGTTGATTTAGTTTATATTGTGCATTGTTAATCTAGTTTCTACATGCATTTGTAGCTTCATTTTAGTTTGCATTTTTATCATAGTTTGCATATTTAGTTAGTTCTTTCATTACATATCATCTTCATCTTTGAATGCCTTCAAGAATGGCTCTCTCCATAGCCATTTTTTGAGGTGTTCTTCATCTCATTTAATCTAGATTCATACTTTACTTGCATACACACTTGTACTCACTCACTCAAGAGATTCATTTATTGTTGTGTTTGGGAGAGCACATCAAACACCCCCCCTCCATCTTAACACACCAACAAGGCCTCTCATGGGTGTCCTTGTTGAGTTGTAGAGGTGGCTGGAAGGTTGGATTTGTAGGTTGCTTAGGGTTGCAAAACCCAAGCAAGCATTAGTTGGCATTTTGTTCTTTTCATTTTGATAAGTCTTTGATGCAATTTCAAGATTTTAAACTAGTGTTTGTTTGTTAACCCATGCTTCTTGCAGGTCACATTTTCTAGCACACAGTGTGTTTTGTTTGTTTAGTTCATATGCTTTTCATTTTTCAAATGGCTTATTAAAGATTTTATGTTATGATTCTAACTGGTGTTTTATATATGTCTTTAGCCAATTCTAGTCAACTTAAATAGGTTCAAATGATATATTGAGTTATGGTTGATTTATTATTCAATTGTATTTTAGTGTACTCATATGTAAAAAAGTTGATCATTCACTTTGGTATGGATTGGATTGATTGTTTTAGTTGTTGTGAAGCTGTGTTATAGTTGGGACTTATAATGGTTTCTTCAACTAGTTTTTTTCATGATTTAGAGTTTGGCAAGCTACCTTTTTAGTGTAAGAGAGTCTAGTATTTAGTGTTATTATTGATTAGTATAGTGATGAGTTTGGAAATCAAGTATTGAGATGTATAAAAGCTTCAATTTTACTTATGTCATTTTTTGGTGTGTATGGATCATGTGGTGACCATGTTGATGGTTTTCATTTTTCACAGTGATCACATGAGGTGATTTCTAGCATCTTGGCATAAATCTTCAGTTAAGTTTTTTTTGACTTGGTGAAGTAACATGTTACAATTATTGGTGAGGTTTGGTAATGTTATGGAATGTTTGAGGATGATTTTTTAGGTCCTATATAATCCTTTATCAACTTGATTTGGACTAATTTAGAAACTAAACATAATGTTTGTATTATTTGGTGTTATAGGTTTTGGTCAACCTAGTTTTTGTTTATTCACTCTAATGGATATAAATGAGAGATCAATTTTGTAATTAAAAGTGTGCAAGAGAGTGTGAGGTGTGTGAGTATCATTATATTTAAAAATAAAGATATAAATTTTACTTCATTGGAAATTTTTTGTCCTTTAAGATGCTCTAATTTAGCTTAATTGAAATCGATAGTATGTCCACCTTGTAAGTTGTGATCAAATATTGATTGGTGAACCTGACTAAGGGCCAGATCTAGATATATTGTATTGTGAGTAATGAGCTATAGGAAGTGGTCCT